>JAJKFL010000013.1:29160742-30587742 GCA_021186555.1 Reticulitermes speratus | reverse complement strand
TAGGGTGTTGCTACTTTTTGCACGTTTTTGCAAAATGAAAAGAAAATGTAATAAATATACGTTTCCATAAATGTGGGCCGCGATAGCTAAGTCGGTATAGCGACTCGCTACGAGCTGGACGGTCCGGGGATCTAATCCCGGTGCGGGTGAGATTTTCCGCAGCCGTCTAGACCGGCCCTGGGCCTACCCAGCCTCCTATACAATGGGTACCGGGTCTCTTTCCCGGGGGTAAAGCGGCCGGGGGCGTGGAGGTGACCACCCACCCTCATTTAGTGCCAGGGTTAAAGAAAGAGTAGAGCTATACCTCTACTCTCCCTCTAGGCCTTCATGGCCTGTTCTAGGGAGAAATTTACATTTACGTTTCCATAAAAAAAAGCTAATGAGTTTTCAAAATTGTTTCAACGTTCTAGCCTGGCTTTGCCAGGGAAATGGTTAAAATATTTTCACCTCTTACGCAACTCACGACACATCATAGAGGGACAAGATCCATAAACGATCGAAGACCAAATTAGATGTTTGTATACAAAGGAAAACTACAGCATATCAGCATACAGCTTTTAAACATAATCAATAAAAACGCCGTAATAAACATTACTGTTTTGTTGTTTTAATGTAATATGCTTTTTAAAAATGTCTGTAGCATCTTAATCAGAAGTTAAGAAACCTACATGCTGACAGTAGCTGCATGAATGCTGTATCATTATACGAATTGCTTCGTGATCTATTATATTTCAGTTTTAAATTTTGGCTGAAACAAGCAGGAGCAATGTAAGACAGTATTAATGTGTTAAATGTGCATTCGTTGGTGTCATGAATAAGTCTTTATTTTCACCCCACTTAAAACCTCTTCGCTTGCAACATGTTGCCCGTGGACTACAGGTTGAGCGGACCTGGAATAAAGATTGAGTGCTGTGCTCCTCTGGTTATGAATCCTTGCAGTCCGGGATATGGTAACCAAGTTTTGAATGAGCTCACTACTTCCATCCTCAGGGTACATTTTTACCCTGAAGAAGGAGGCGGTAAATTCATCTGAAACCCTCGTACCCACCTGTCATTCTTCATCATAACCCATAGAAGTCACACAAAGCGGCACTAGATATGCGGACATATACTGGTGAGCTTACATGAAGCTCCAGGTTCCTCAAGTAACAGCGCTTGTAGTCACTGGCAACTGTGAGCTTACATCAAGCTCCAGGTTCCTCCAGTAACAGCGCTTGTAGTCACTGGCAACTGGTGAGCTTACATCAAGCTCCAGGTTCCTCCAGTAACACGCTTGTAGTCACTGGCAACTGGTGAGCTTACATCAAGCTCCAGGTTCCTCCAGTAACAGCGCTTGTAGTCACTGGCAACTGTGAGCTTACATCAGCTCCAGGTTCTCCAGTAACAGCGCTGTATCACTGCAACGGGTGACTTACATCAAGCTCCAGGTTCCTCCAGTAACAGCGCTTGTAGTCACTGGCAACTGTGAGCTTACATCAAGCTCCGGGTTCCTCCAGTAACAGCGCTTGTAGTCACTGGCAACTGGTGAGCTTACATCAAGCTCCAGGTTCCTCCAGTAACAGCGCTTGTAGTCACTGGCAACTGGTGAGCTTACATCAAGCTCCAGGTTCCTCCAGTAACAGCGCTTGTAGTCACTGGCAACCATGTGTGCGGCGAAGTCTGTTGCTTAAACACGGCTTTGACCTTCCGTGTCGGCCACGACACTTCTTGGAAAGGAAATATTTGATAGGGCCACATTGTTTCTAATTCATTCTTTCATTGGTTGGTCCGTTTTTCACGTATTTTGCGGGAGATGATACAGCGCCTGTCACTGACCCGCCGGCGTCGTGGACTCTGTCGTCATTACAGATGTCGGTAGTCCATGTATTTCCCACAAGACAGTGGCATGCCTTTCCTTGATGTGAATGTTCTTTATACAAATAAACAAGAATTTTTTTTCAGTCACTTCGCTACAGTCGGTGTATCTCGGCACTCAGTGTAATCTCACTCTGAATGCTAGCCCACAAAAAACACGGTAAAGACAGCCGAGCAGTAAAGGTTGCTAGTATGTTGGAACGGTGATACTCTATGGATTTATTTTTTTTCAAAATTTTTTAGTTACATAAAAATGTTGCATTTCTGATGACTGCAATCTAAACACAAATACCAAGTGCAGCGCGTCACCTTATGGCTGTCTAATTACCGCGAAAATATGCTTGTGATGAAGATACACAGGGCGTACAATAACCGTCAGTCACAACTAAGCTCATTTTGTGTAATGCAACACGTTTCGGCTCAACAAAAAGCCACGATCAGCCTAAAAAGACACTAAAACTATTGTTATGTAAGTTGCATAATACTATTTCACATCAACCATATGTGTGGTTTGGATCCCAACTTTACAAACACCATAAACATATACGATAAGCCATAATCGGTTAATCTAAAAAGATTATGTTATTTCCAATAAATGCGATAAAATAAATTTAAAAAACATTAAAATAGGATTAAGGTAAAGCAAAGCAATCCATTACAGGCCTGGACAGGCCCTTAGTGTTCCAGGAGGTTGAGGCTGTCAGATTGCTAGACAATCGGCACATGAAGTTGGTAAGGTTGTCAGCCCTACGCACCGGCCGCCTTTACCCCCCAGTGAAAAATTCCTGGTACTCATTTCTGTTAGAGGCTGAGTCGACCCCAGGGCCATAGTGCGACCGGAAGAATTATGTCAATGAAAAATTCCAATGACACTATCGGGAATCGAACCCGCAACCTTCTGGCTTTTAGCACAGTGCCTCAACCAGAAAGAGTATAATAGTACTTCCGCATGTGAGTGCAGGTCTTTTTGTAGATATTGGGCCATGGGGATCGTGTACACTCACGTTCCCTAAAATGTGTGCACTTGATTGACGGAACATTCGAGATATCATCACCCCCTATTTCCTTAAATTCTGACCTCTGTGCTACGTGAAATTGTATAAGTAAATGCGTACAAGAGCTCCTCTAGAGGTCTCTAGGTACTGGCTTTGTCTAGCATGTCTTATTAGCCTCATGATGCTTCTTCTTGAGCCGAAACATGTTGCATTATACAAAAAAAGCTTAGTTGTGACTGCCGCTTATTATTCACCTCGTGTACCTCGAGAGACTCAGAAACAGTGAAACCTCGAGAAACAGTGCCGAGCTAACACGTGTGTTGTTTTTATCTACAACGTGTCCTCGGTGCATTACTATTCCCGTAACTATTCACTCGGTACCTTCGTTAGTACGTAGCTGTTCATGCCAAGTGTCACGTTTAAACCAAAATTCAAATGCCCTGAGAAGTTTTGAGCAGAACTTCCCAATACTAAGTTTCATGGAAATCCTGTCAGCGATTCTCGAGCTAGGCGCATTCTTGCAAATTTGCGCTACGAACAAGCTAAAATATTTGCCATCTGGTCAACTGTAGAACCCAAAATGTTTGTACCCCAAACACACCATCATTATTTTATCTGACAACTGTGGGTTGCCACTTCGTGCCGGCTCGTTTATCGGACTAACGCAGCGCACTCAGACGACCGCCCACATGCGTAGAGGAGTATCGGCGGGAAGTGACAACGGATAGTTGTCAGATAAAATAAGGACCGTACACAATTCTACATCGTGAATGACGTTCAACAAAGTAGTTTCAACTAGACACAAGTCATACGACTATATCGTCACTGTTTTTAAATAAGATCCACGTCAGGAAGGCATACGGGGGAGTGAAGGCATAGCTCCACACATTATTAACCTCAGCGTTAATTAGAGGCGTGGTCAGCTTCACGCCCCGGCCGCTTTAATCCCAAGAAAACCCCCCGACAGGAATTGGATAGGAGGCTGGGTGGGCCCTACAGCCGTTTCGGGCGGTGTTGAGAAGATAATAACCTCTTGGCCTGGTTGTTGGGTCGTCTAGACCAGTGGTATTCAACCCGGGGTACGCATACCCCCAGGGGTACGCGAAGACATCTTGGGGGGTACGTAAAATTAAAAAAAATAAATATATTATTTCATGATAAACACTGAATAATCAGGGCCACATTTATGGTTAGCCACAAGAGACCCGGACGTAAGGACATGCGATTTGGGAGCGCCATTTTTTCTCTCTCTCTCTCCTTTATGCGATTCTTATCTGGGCGGCTAGTTTCATTTTATTCCACATAGTGCATATAATTTTGCTTCGCTAAAATACCTTTCTTCCTTTATTAATTTATATATGACAGGCAATAATATGGTCTATGTACAAACCTTAACGATCCCCCTGATGATGGCAATATAGAAGTGCCGAAATGCGTATTGGGGAAATCTTTTAATAAAGAAATCAGTGACAAACTTGTTTTGGTGCATTTGTTGGTGTGTGTTAATCAAATATATTTGTTATTTAATAGCTTGACTCTCCTTTTTCTCATTTCAAACTTATTATTTAATACATTATTTTGGATGTAATTTATTTAACTTATTTTAGATGTAGATTATAGACTATGTATAACTTGAATTATGCACCAACAACTTTGGGGGTACAAAGTTGAAGAGAAATTATATGTGGGGGTACGCGAACAAAAAAAGGTTGAATACCACTGGTCTAGCCCATAGCATATTCATTAAACAAACAAGGTGCATCGCGTGCAATACATTTGTAACATTTATTGTTTATCTCCTCGCCACACATTATTAGCAGAATAACATAGGCGGGGCATGTAGTACGCATGAGAAAAAGAAATGCAGACGAAACTTTGGTTGGAAACCCTGAATGAAAGAGACAACTTGGAAAACTTAGATTAGACGGAATGATAATATTAAAATGTAACTTAGCGATTCGGGATGGGAGAGTGTGGAACGGGCTCAAGGGGCTCAGGGTAGGGCGCAGTGGGGACTCTTGTAGATAGCGTAATGAACTTACATGCGCCACAACATACAGGGAATTTCTTAAACAGATAAGCGACTATCAGCTTCCCAAAAAAACTGTGTTCCACGGACTTTTCACTGTCAGTTCCACGGTAACGAAGACTTGAACATGGCCGAAGAACGATCAGAAACTGAGCGTCAGGTGTCTGAACGTACAGAGGCTACTGCACACATTAGTGGAACATTGGCAACACTGTCACGTGTCGGTGGAGCGACGTGATTCCTATACCTGATACAGTGTCGTGCAATCAGCACTGCTTGTTGCCTGAAGGCCAGTGCGGCACTGTTGCCTCTCGCTAATTGGTTAGGTGGAGTTTTACTGGGGCCCACTCGCTACCGAGTAACCCCCAAGGGGGGGAGGGGGTGGGCGGGGGTAGCGGGCTCAAAGCAAAGACGTACACACACAGCAGCTAAAACTGGCACACCTCACAGCCAGGTCATGAGACTGAGGAAAACCACTGAACGTATAGACAATTATACGAAAACTGGAACACCTCACAGCCAGGTCATGATACTGAGGAAAACCATTGAACGTATAGACAGTTATACGAAAACTGGAACACCTCACAGCCAGGTCATGAGACTGAGAAAAACCATTGAACGTATAGACAGTTATACGAAAACTGGAACACCTCACAGCCAGGTCATGAGACTGAGGAAAACCATTGAACGTATAGACAGTTATACGAAAACTGGAACACCTCACAGCCAGGTCATGAGACTGAGAAAAAATATTGAAGGTATAGACAGTTATACGAAAACTGGAACACCTCACAGCCAGGTCATGAGACTGAGGAAAACCATTGAACGTATAGACAGTTATACGAAAACTGGAACACCTCACAGCCAGGTCATGAGACTGAGAAAAACCATTGAACGTATAGACAGTTATACGAAAACTGGAACACCTCACAGCCAGGTCATGAGACTGAGGAAAACCATTGAACGTATAGACAGTTATACGAAAACTGGAACACCTCACAGCCAGGTCATGAGACTGAGGAAACCCATTGAACGTATAGACAGTTATACGAAAACTGGAACACCTCACGGTGATAAGCAGGGCCACGGCATATGTACACAATAACACTCATTACGAAACGTCGGCAGAGCGTAACACTGCTGTCGTATTCGCTTTGTTATTGTCCCTAGTTGTCAAATTCCTGAATACTGTACAGAAGGAAACATCGAGTACTTTAAAGGACAATATAAGATCTCTCAGTATCGTAGCAACAATCGATCATTATCGCGATATCGTAAGCGAGAAAATTTAAAATCGATACTTCCTAAACGTCGTTACTGCAAGTTTACATCCCATCATGGTCGGTGCTCAACTCTTTCTTCAGCTTCAGCTTCAGCTTGTATTTCACATAGAACACAGTCTGTCTGTACTATACAAACCAAGCATGGTGTAAGCACCGACGTATGTATGAGTCCAAAATTGGCAAGAGCTGATGTAAGTACGTAGGTCTTCATGTAAAGTGTCTGATGTAAGTACGTAGGTCTTCATGTAAAGTGTCTGATGTAAGTACGTAGGTCTTCATGTAAAGTGTCTGATGTAAGTACGTAGGTCTTGATGTAAAGTGTCTGATGTAAGTACGTAGGTCTTCATGTAAAGTGTCTGATGTAAGTACGTAGGTCTTCATGTAAAGTGTCTGATGTAAGTACGTAGGTCTTCATGTAAAGTGTCTGATGTAAGTACGTAGGTCTTCATGTAAAGTGTCTGATGTAAGTACGTAGGTCTTCATGTAAAGTGTCTGATTTAAGTACGTAGGTCTTCATGTAAAGTGTCTGATGTAAGTACGTAGGTCTTCATGTAAAGTGTCTGATGTAAGTACGTAGGTCTTCATGTAATGTGTCTGATGTAAGTACGCAGGTCTTCATGTAAAGTGTCTGATGTAAGTACGTAGGTCTTCATGTAAAGTGTCTGATGTAAGTACGTAGGTCTTCATGTAAAGTGTCTGATGTAAGTACGTAGGTCTTCATGTAAAGTGTCTGATGCAAGTACGTAGGTCTTCATGTAAAGTGTCTGATGTAAGTACGTAGGTCTTCATGTAAAGTGTCTGATGTAAGTACGTAGGT
Source organism: Reticulitermes speratus (assembly GCA_021186555.1). NCBI lineage: Eukaryota > Metazoa > Arthropoda > Insecta > Blattodea > Rhinotermitidae > Reticulitermes > Reticulitermes speratus. The sequence continues at coordinate 30,580,764 of JAJKFL010000013.1, read as the reverse complement.
CTTCATGTAAAGTGTCTGATGTAAGTACGTAGGTCTTCATGTAAAGTGTCTGATGTAAGTACGTAGGTCTTTATGTAAAGTGTCTGATGTAAGTACGTAGGTCTTCATGTAAAGTGTCTGATGTAAGTACGTAGGTCTTGATGTAAAGTGTCTGATGTAAGTACGTAGGTCTTCATGTAAAGTGTCTGATGTAAGTACGTAGGTCTTCATGTAAAGTGTCTGATGTAAGTACGTAGGTCTTCATGTAAAGTGTCTGATGTAAGTAGTAGGTCTTCATGTAAAGTGTCTGATGTAAGTACGTAGGTCTTCATGTAAAGTGTCTGATGTAAGTACGTAGGTCTTCATGTAAAGTGTCTGATGTAAGTACGTAGGTCTTCATGTAAAGTGTCTGATGTAAGTACGTAGGTTTTTCATGTAAAGTGTCTGATGTAAGTACGTAGGTCTCATGTAAAGTGTCTGATGTAAGTACGTAGGTTTTCATGTAAAGTGTCTGATTTAAGTACTTAGGTCTTCATGTAAAGTGTCTGATGTAAGTACGTAGGTCTTCATGTAAAGTGTCTGATGTAAGTACGTAGGTCTTCATGTAATGTGTCTGATGTAAGTACGCAGGTCTTCATGTAAAGTGTCTGATGTAAGTACGTAGGTCTTCATGTAAAGTGTCTGATGTAAGTACGTAGGTCTTGATGTAAAGTGTCTGATGTAAGTACGTAGGTCTTCATGTAAAGTGTCTGATGTAAGTACGTAGGTCTTCATATAAAGTGTCTGATGTAAGTACGTAGGTCTTGATGTAAAGTGTCTGATGTAAGTACGTAGGTCTTGATGTAAAGTGTCTGATGTAAGTACGTAGGTCTTGATGTAAAGTGTCTGATGTAAGTAAGTAGGTCTTCATGTAAAGTGTCTGATGTAAGTACGTAGGTCTTCATGTAAAGTGCTTGATGTAAGTACGTAGGTCTTCATGTAAAGTGTCTGATGTAAGTACGTAGGTCTTCATGTAAAGTGTCTGATGTAAGTATGTAGGTCTTCATGTAAAGTGTCTGATGTAAGTACGTAGGTCTTCATGTAAAGTGTCTGATGTAAGTACGTAGGTCTTCATGTAAAGTGTCTGATGTTTTTGTCCGATTTGAACCAAAAACGGAACATACCCACTAATTTTAATAAAAAGATAAGGAACTTTACAAAAATCCTAGCGGGGGGGGGGGTCGTTATGTTCCATACGGACAGACGGATGGACGCACACGACGAAGCTAAGAGCCGCTTTTCGCATTCGTTTTACGAACGCGCCTAAACACTGCAACATCTCAGAGGCAGCTGACGGACTGTGTGTATCGTGGAACATCCCTTACGAGGTACAGCAACCCCTATACAGACCTGGACAGGCCCTGAGGGTTCCAGCAGGTTGAGGCTCCCAGATTTCTAGACAATCGGCACATGAAGGTGGTAAGGTTGTCAGCCCTACGCACCGGCCGCCTTTACCCCCCAGGAGATATTCCTGGTACTCATTTCTGTTAGAGACTGAGTCGACTCAAGGGCCATAGTGCGACCGAAAGGATTATGTCAATGAAAAATTCCAATGACACCATCGGGAATCAAACCCGCGACCTTCCTGCTTCTAGCGCAGTGCCCCTTACGAGGTAGTAACTGAAAAGGACCACGTTGCCCTTCTCTCACCATTAAGCCCATTAGCTGGTGGAGCTGCATTAGCGCATGGCGGCGGACCTGTTCCCGGTTGAGCGGTAAGTCTGGCTAATGCGTAAGAATCAAAAACCGATTTGTTATAGTAATTACCGGTATTAGCGCTCTGTGGTTCTTTTTAAAAAATAAATATAATTCCAGAGAACTGCGGGGCGTGCTAATGCCTGGAAAAACACGGCACAGCGGAAAAAGTGAAAGCGGTCTTGGGGAAGCTGCCGCGATAAAACAATTGAACGTGTGTTTGAGAATCGTATCGAGAGTAACAATCGATATTAAAGTCGAGAAGGAAGCCGAAGCATCATCAGGGCGGTGGGGGTTGGTTTTAAACTAAATAAACATCCCTTCTATGCTCCCCTTGATAGCGTCTACCCCATCTCGCTGCGTCATGAATAAGAAATGGTTATATTTATGATGTAGCGGGAGGGCTGTAAATAAGTGATCATCGCTGGAGGCCGGGGTTCGTGTGCAGTGCACAGATAAAAGAGGCGTTCTTTACTATAAAGGCATTTAAACCTCAAGTGGAGAGACTATAACTTTCTACAGTATTTGACAATTACAACATTTCATTCAACGATAAGTGGAGTTACACTTCCATGTACTCCATACGTCCTCATTGTTTGTGCTTATGACAACATCGTCACGCTGAGCAAAGGTGCTGTTTCTGGTTTGCTTAATCCTTTAAACCCCAGTGGTCACTATATGTACCACCATGTTTAACATTCACAAATTCTACGTTCTGCCCACACAGTGTATTTATGTGTTTTGTGTGGATCTCAGAACAAACAGCGATTATTTCACTGTACAGCATTAACTGACTGGTTTGTATAACTGAGACGGAGTGTGTTTACTGCGCGGTACGGACTGGGTCTTTGTATATTAACCCTTTAAAGCCCAGTGGTTACTATATGTACCACCAGTTTAACATTCAACAGTTCTACGTTCTGCCCACACAGTGTATTTATGTGTTTTGTGTGGATCTCAGAACAAACAGCGATATTTCACTGTACAGCATTAACTGACTGTTTTGTGTAACTGAGACGGAGTGTGTTTACTGCGCGGTACGAACTGTATTTATGTGTTTTGTGTGGATCTCAGAACAAACAGCGATTATTTCACTGTACAGCATTAACTGACTGGTTTGTATAACTGAGACGGAGTGTGTTTACTGCGCGGTACGGACTGTATTTATGTGTTTTGTGTGGATCTCAGAACAAACAGCGATTATTTCACTGTACAGCATTAACTGACTGGTTTGTATAACTGAGACGGAGTGTGTTTACTGCGCGGTACGGACTGAGTCTTGGTATATTAACCCTTTAAAGCCCAGTGGTTACTATATGTACCACCAGTTTAACATTCAACAGTTCTACGTTCTGCCCACACAGTGTATTTATGTGTTTTGTGTGGATCTCAGAACAAACAGCGATTATTTCACTGTACAACATTAACTGACTGGTTTGTATAACTGAGATGGAGTGTGTTTACTGCGCGGTACGGACTGTATTTATGTGTATCTCAGAACAAACAGCGATTATTTCACTGTACAGCACTAACTGACTGGTTTGTATAACTGAGACGGAGTGTGTTTACTGCGGGTACGAGCTGAGTCTTTATAATTCGGGTTAATCTTAGTCTTGAAACAGTTAGCACGTTTTCTGAAATTTCTGGAATTTGTTAAATAATAAATTGGGAAGCACGTCCAAGGACGTAGTTATGAGATCATGTAAGGTGCAAAGAAGTAGAAATAACTCCAAAATCAGGACAGTCGGATCTATTAAGTGGGGAATATTCCTGCCAACTACAAGTTCTTGGTAGCAGTAACGACCAAAACTGCCATTCGAGGGGGATATAGTTCGAATCGAGGTTGGCTTTTCGGCTAGTGTTCCATTCCACACTATATCTAGGCAAATGCTGCAATACTGACTTAAAACAGACCCAACTACATCCTTCACACTTTTACGCATTCATCACTCATATCGTTTTTACACTAATTTAATCACACGAATGTTTTCAGAGAATAAAAGAACAGGCAAATATTAACGAGCGGTCTAACACAGCCAATGGGAAAGAAATAAGCCAGTTCAATCAGCCTCGGCCTAGATTTTAGTTCTCCTAGTTCCAGTTTAATATTGTCCTACCATCACCTGCCTGTTTCGAAATAGGGTAACTTCACAACAGGTAAGACCGATTTTCTTCGGACGAGTAACACATTACATGATCTAGAAAACGTAGGCTAGTGAAATAATTTGGAGAGTGCAGAAAATAGTATTCAGTGTGGATACCATGCTAGTGGCCAGTTTATGTGCTGTATATGACTCATCTGCCGTAGTTTGATCGCTGCGTGTCCTTACATAGCTTCAAATAAAGCTTTATTCTCACATCGACAAGAGTCCAATGGATGTAAGTTGTACAGTGTAACACAGAGGCAGTTCATTGTCGAAACCTGTATAAGGAGAAAATTCTGTAAAATGTTTCGTAACAAACTTAGAAGTCGCTTTTCCTGTGTTTCGGTTGCTTAGAAATGAACAATATATCACTGGTAAACAAATCCCAAACAGATTCTTTGTAAGAGAAAAAGTGATTCTGAACAAGTCGTATTCATTCACAACAAAACACCTGAGTACACTGGAACACGTTTAAAAGCAATTTCACCAAAACATATGTTGCGAGAGTACGGTTTTGTAACCGGTTTTTGTGAAGCCGTGTATAGTGGTGAAGTCGATCCATTGTTAACTTATGTTACAGATGACGTAACGTTTTAATTAAAAGGCCACGCAAAATAATTAAGAGAACACATAATTATTGGCAGATAATCAATGACTAATGCACAACACACGTGGTTCCGTTACAAGACAATAAAGTTAGAACATGCAGTGCTGCCAATGTGACAAGAATAACCAAAATCGCCTCCTTTTCAAATACAAATTCGGATAGGTACATTGGACAATTTCTGTTACGACTTTGAAAACTTGAGATTTCTTCCAGCAAGAAAGTGTAAGAGCCCACAAAGCCAATAATTCAATGGCCTCTGGCCAATTGTGGCCTGCTCTTCACCCGATTTGAAGCCGTGTGACTTTTCTGCGGTGAAGTTTGAAGGACAGCGTTTATAAACCAGCACACAAGAAATTCTCTGGGGCTCAGTATTGAAATTTACAGACCAGAACTTCAAATAGTTGTTAATAATCCGTACGCAAGGTGTCAAGCATGTCTAACAGCTGTAGAAGGCCATTGGCAACACTGCTTTAACATACGCAAAGAAACGTGACACAGACTTACTGTACGTAGGCTATATGCCTTGAGCACATCCTGAGTTAAGCGGCACAGTCTATAGTACAGACAGCTGTATTTATGTTTCTGTAATTTTAGTTAAGTCCCTTAATCGCCTTTGAATCCGAATTTTCCCATAATTCCTATAACAAAATTACAGGATTCAGGATACTTTTACGTTTTAAAGTCCTTAACTATTCGTCACTTATAAACAGCCGTGTATGACAGGCAACCTATCGTACTGCAGTGCTGCACATATTGCCAGTACACAAGGAGGCGATAGGAACACGTGTATTAAGCGAGGACACACGCCCCTTTGCGGCATCTTGCCAATAAGATAGGTTCTGGGAAGAGTTTATTATGCCTGTTTTGGTGTGAAATAATCACAGGACTACGTCCTACCTCAGTTGCACGACGGGCTTGCAGATACGCCGACTTAAAGCTCTTAAATACTTGTGATACTAAGTGAAGTCTAAATCACTTGGCTTGAGTATAAAAGGACAACAGACAACAGTTAACATGAATTACAGTTAAAGACTAAATCCGTACCGCGCAGTAAACACACTGCGTCTCAGTTATACAAACCAGTCAGTTAATGTTGTACAGTGAAATAATCGCTGTTTGTTCTGAGATCCACACAAAACACATAAATACAGTCCGTACCGCGCAGTAAACACACTCCGTCTCAGTTATACAAACCAGACAGTTAATGTTGCACAGTGAAATAATCGCTGTTTGTTCTGAGATCCACACAAAACACATAAATACAGTCCGTACCGCGCAGTAAACACACTCCGTCTCAGTTATACAAACCAGTCAGTTAATGTTGTACAGTGAAATAAATCGCTGTTTGTTCTGAGATCCACACAAAACACATAAATGCAGTCCGTACCGCGCAGTAAACACACTCCGTCTCAGTTATACAAACCAGTCAGTTAATGTTGTACAGTGAAATAATCGCTTTGTTCTGAGATCCACACAAAACACATAAATACAGTCCGTACCGCGCAGTAAACACACTCCGTCTCAGTTATACAAACCAGTCAGTTAATGTTGTACAGTGAAATAATCGCTGTTTGTTCTGAGATCCACACACAACACATAATTACAGTCCGTACCGCGCAGTAAACACACTCCGTCTCAGTTATACAAACCAGTCAGTTAATGTTGTACAGTGAAATAATCGCTGTTTGTTCTGAGATCCACACAAAACACATAAATACTGTCCGTACCGCGCAGTAAACACACTCCGTCTCAGTTATACAAACCAGTCAGTTATTGTTGTACAGTGAAATAATCGCTGTTTGTTCTGAGATCCACACAAAACACATAAATACAGTCCGTACCGCGCAGTAAACACACTTCGTCTCAGTTATACAAACCAGTCAGTTAATGTTGTACAGTGAAATAATCGCTGTTTGTTCTGAGATCCACACAAAACACATAAATACAGTCCGTACCGCGCAGTAAACACACTCCGTCTCAGTTATACAAACCAGTCAGTTATTGTTGTACAGTGAAATAATCGCTGTTTGTTCTGAGATCCACACAAAACACATAAATACAGTCCGTACCGCGCAGTAAACACACTTCCCGTCTCAGTTATACAAACCAGTCAGTTATTGTTGTACAGTGAAATAATCGCTGTTTGTTCTGAGATCCACACAAAACACATAAATACAGTCCGTACCGCGCAGTAAACACACTTCGTCTCAGTTATACAAACCAGTCAGTTAATGTTGTACAGTGAAATAATCGCTGTTTGTTCTGAGATCCACACAAAACACATAAATACAGTCCGTACCGCGCAGTAAACACACTCCGTCTCAGTTACACAAACCAGTCAGTTAATGTTGTACAGTGAAATAATCGCTGTTTGTTCTGAGATCCACACAAAACACATAAATACAGTCCGTACCGCGCAGTAAACACACTCCGTCTCAGTTATACAAACCAGTCAGTTAATGTTGTACAGTGAAATAATCGCTGTTTGTTCTGAGATCCACACAAAACACATAAATACAGTCCGTACCGCGCAGTAAACACACTGCGTCTCAGTTATACAAAACAATCTTCTACTCTAAAGATGAATATAGCATGTACGTAAAAAATGATGGTAACATGTAGCAATCTGCATGACGTTGCGCCCCAAAATAGAGTAAATTGGTTATTTATTGTCATTTATTTAGCGATGGCGACAAGAGTTTAGATAGTCTACATAGCGTCTAATTATAGACTATTGAATATCACACTTGAAAGGGTGTGGCAGAAAGACATCATGATATACATAGCCTAACTTGGGGCACAGCGCCTGCATTTGATTGTAGGAACTGACAAACACACAAAGTCAGAATAACTGTCCGTCGTTTCAGGATAGCGCCGCGACGTTAATGAGATACGCGCTCTTCTGGGATATTACGCAGCGTCGAGTGGTGTCAGTCCCACCTTGAAAGGTCAAGATGTCTTTTCTCCTTGGACTTCTTGACTCTTGAATACGGGACCGATAAGTTTTCCCGAAACGTCGGTAAAGGATTACCACTCGACGCTGCGTAATATCTTAGAAGAGCGCAGATATCATCAGAATACCTGGTCTCCGTCCGGGGTTACCGCCATATTCAGTTTATAAAACGTACTCGTAAGGTTTTCCTGTACTACGTGAAGACGTATAGGGACGTGGAGGATATCTTCTACACAGGCTGTACTACGACAGTAAAATAAGATGAAGCAGAGGCACATGGCTACACCGATGTGATACCCGGTGACAACTCCTTCATACCGAGAAAACATTTCCATTTGTGACACGCGACACGGATTAAAGATTCAAGAGACGAGATGTTTCGATTCGCAGTGCTTAGGAAAATGTTAAAGAAACAGAGGAGTTAATATTTCAGATGAAGCGGTACAGTCACTGCTCGTTAAAGAGGAACTGTGCGAGGACCTGTAGCACACAGCTCGCTGTGCACCGACTTGCCCAGCCACTCGCACGCCAACTCGCCTAGACACTGACCTGGCCACTCAGTAGCTCATTAAGCAACTCATTCGCCCACTCGAGAACCAGCTGAGATAAATATCACGGACGTAATGGCTGAGTGTGTAGCATTACTGTGCTTATCAAGCAGGCAGAACAGTAGTGCACGTAGCTGGGTAATGGACAAGGTTACCTGTCTAAAGCCCAGTGGTTACTTTATGTACCACCAGGTTTAACATCTAAAAAGACAGGCAATGTACGTAAAATCGTAACATTGAGGCGCGTTCGCGTAACCATTGTTGCTGTGGAAAAGCTATTAGTATTATATATTCTGAGTGTGTGTCTGTAGCCTTAGTTATCCAGCATGCAAAGCGCATGTGCCGTGTTATATTGTCATCTGTGGCCTGTCTGGCTCTACCGTGTTTTTCCACATTATCTCATAAACGGCACAATTTTCGGAAAAAAGTTATTGTACATAAAATGTGTGTTTTGATTTTATGTACAACTTTTGTCTGAAACATTTCTTAGTTTAAGAAGAATTCGGCGAGATATTATCATGAAAGTACATAGGTATTCAAGTAAAGTACCAGTAATTTCTGTCAGATTTTAATGACACTTGAATTTCCTAAACAGATTTTCAAAAACAACTCAAACATCAAATTTCATGAAAATCCGTGCAGAGGAAACCGATTTGTTCCACGGACAGACAGGACGAAGCTAATATTCTCTTTTCGCAATTTTGCGAACGCGCCTAAACATTCTACGTTCTGCCCACTTAGTGTATTTATGTGTTTTGTGTGGATCTCAGAACAAACAGCAATTATTTCACTATACAACATTAACTGACTGGTTTGTATAACTGAGACGGAGTGTGTTTACTGCGCGGTACGGACTGGGTCTTTGTATATTAACCCTTTAAAGCCCAGTGGTTACTATATGTACCACCAGTTTAACATTCAACAGTTCTACGTTCTACCCACACAGTGTATTTATGTGTTTTGTGTGGATATCAGAACAAACAGCGATTATTTCACTGTACAACATTAACTGACTGGTTTGTATAACTGAGACGGAGTGTGTTTACTGCGCGGTACGGACTGTATTTATGTGTTTTGTGTGGATCTCAGAACAAACAGCGATTATTTCACTGTACAAAATTAACTGACTGGTTTGTATAACTGAGACGGAGTGTGTTTACTGCGCGGTACGGACTGTATTTATGTGTTTTGTGTGGATCTCAGAACAAACAGCGATTATTTCACTGTACAACATTAACTGACTGGTTTGTATAACTGAGACGGAGTGTGTTTACTGCGCGGTACGGACTGTATTTATGTGTTTTGTGTGGATCTCAGAACAAACAGCGATTATTTCACTGTACAACATTAACTGACTGGTTTGTATAACTGAGACGGAGTGTGTTTACTGCGCGGTACGGACTGTATTTATGTGTTTTGTGTGGATCTCAGAACAAACAGCGATTATTTCACTGTACAGCATTAACTGACTGGTTTGTATAACTGAGACGGAGTGTGTTTACTGCGCGGTACGGACTGTATTTATGTGTTTTGTGTGGATCTCAGAACAAACAGCGATTATTTCACTGTACAACATTAACTGACTGGTTTGTATAACTGAGACGGAGTGTGTTTACTGCGCGGTACGGACTGTATTTATGTGTTTTGTGTGGATCTCAGAACAAACAGCGATTATTTCACTGTACAACATTAACTGACTGGTTTGTATAACTGAGACGGAGTGTGTTTACTGCGCGGTACGGACTGTATTTATGTGTTTTGTGTGGATCTCAGAACAAACAGCGATTATTTCACTGTACAACATTAACTGACTGGTTTGTATAACTGAGACGGAGTGTGTTTACTGCGCGGTACGGACTGTATTTATGTGTTTTGTGTGGATCTCAGAACAAACAGCGATTATTTCACTGTAATACATTAACTGATTGGTTTGTATAACTGAGACGGAGTGTGTTTACTGCGCAGTACGGACTGTATTTATGTGTTTTGTGTGGATCTCAGAACAAACAGCGATTATTTCACTGTACAACATTAACTGACTGGTTTGTATAACTGAGACGGAGTGTGTTTACTGCGCGGTACGAACTGTATTTATGTGTTTTGTGTGGATCTCAGAACAAACAGCGATTATTTCACTGTACAACATTAACTGACTGGTTTGTATAACTGAGACGGAGTGTGTTTACTGCGCGGTACGGACTGTATTTATGTGTTTTGTGTGGATCTCAGAACATACAGCGATTATTTCACTGTAATACATTAACTGATTGGTTTGTATAACTGAGACGGAGTGTGTTTACTGCGCGGTACGGACTGTATTTATGTGTTTTGTGTGGATCTCAGAACAAACAGCGATTATTTCACTGTACAACATTAACTGACTGGTTTGTATAACTGAGACGGAGTGTTTACTGCGCGGTACGGACTGGATCTTTATATATAATTGAGGCTAGTTTTCGTGTTTAAAGGACTGCACATTGCCAAAACCTGGTGCTATCTGGCTCAGCCTTGTGTACTTCCGATTCAACCAATAACAGTAACGTTACAAAACTTTTTAACAAATAAGTGATTCATCCAATGACCAACATTCAACCATCCGTTCGCCAACTCGCCTAGACACTCACCTGTCCACTCGCCAGCTCCCTCTCTCTCTCTCACACACACACACACACACACACACACAAACTTAATATCCACGGTGCAACAAGAATGGAGAGCAAGTCGCAGCGGAACTGACTGTACACAAGGACACCGCCTTACGTTTTTTCCCCGTGTTCTTGCAAAGTAGATGCAGTGGGATCCTCTTAGCAAATTAATGCGGGGGTCCGCCCGTCTTTTAAGGCTGTTACTTAGCGCTGCTGCCCGCAATTTGTTCACATTACGGTGATTATCACAACAAACTTCTTTTGTTTCCTGAAAGAAACGAAAAATCACTACAAATTTGAAAAGAGTTGGATAAAGGGTTTTTAATATTTTCCAAGAAAAAGGTTCCATTTCTTGAATAGATTCAATGGTCTGAGATTGGACTCGAACCAGAGCAGTTTTCTAGCCAATCAGCATCACAGGAAGACGTAAGACGCAAGACGCAAGACGCCCTGCTCCCAGAATTATATAAACTACTTTAAGGGATTTTCGCTTCTCTGCTTTGTTATACTTCGCTCACTGACAAATTTGATATGCGGATGTCAAATTCTGTTGAGTCAACGAGTATAAAATATAAGGAAACATGGGGAGTGACGTTGATCCTCATCACGTACAGCCAGTTCAGAAAACATCTGTTGTTGCTGTTTCAGTGGCGGATTTAGGCCGGTGCTGGAGACCAGTGGCGCTCCTCGTGGCACGCCACCCATCTTCTTCCCACCGCATCTGACGTCACAGTTCACACCTCCACTCTTCCCCGGACTTAAAGGTGAGTAGAAAGGACCCAAACACGCGCACTGACACGGACATTATAGTTAGCCGGACAAAAAGCTGTGACCGATGTGACACAGTTGTTTGTGACGTTGTAGTGTTGCAGGTTGATAATGATGTTTCGCACGAACATGACACCTCTATCTTCAGGGTTGAAGACTGATACTGAATGAAGTGGTTATAACCAGTCAAGCACCCAATCACAAATCTAATCAACCGCGCAGAATTGTGCGACGAACAAGCAGCATTCCCTCGATACGTATAACTACAACAGCGGTTGTGCTTGCGCTGACGGATTTCCCGTCTTCGCTGAAGGTGAAATCTGCGGTCTTCTGGGGTATTACGCGGTGTAATACCCCAGAAGACCGCAGATTGTATCAACATCGCGGCGGAAGCCTGAACTCAAGGACATACTCACCCTGACCACGTCAGCTGCAACTTGAAAACTATTCAACCCTGAAAATTGAATTAGTGTGTTGCTTCGAAACTTCGGTATCCACCTGTAACGCTACACGGCGTCACAAACAAGTATACTAAGTTGAAAATTAAACAAAGGAACTATGTTATTGGCTTCAAATTTTAAAAAACACACGCGCACCTGTCACACTGTGCTGCGTTGGGTTACCTAGACTTATAGGTGAAGTGTGTCTAACATGAGATGCGTGTTCCACGCCTGTTTATGACGTCCGGTCGCAACATTTAGCCTTCATGCTCTACTCTCGCTCAGACCCGCTTGTAGGTCCCCCTGTAAGCGGTCCGTCACTGCTAACCGACTGTAACCAGATTTGGAAGACGTCGACAAATATTTACCAGAAATCCATAGCATCATATTCAACTAAAATCCGTTCAACTGTTTCACGTGCGGACAGACAGTGCGTTAGTTTCGTAACTTCTTGGTTTAAAATCGTCATAAACGATAAAGGACAAACGTCGATAAAAGGCTGAAGTCAGACGAGTACGGAGTAGACCTACTTCGGCAATGCCGTTATGTCAGGATATAACCAGCCACAGCACAAATTAACCAGTCACAGTCGAACATAACCAGTGACAGCACTAAATATTAACCAGTCACAGTAGAACATAACCAGTCGCAGCAGAAAATAACCAGTCACGGCAGAACATAACCAGTGACAGCAGAATATAACCAGTCACAACACAAATTAACCAGTCACAGAAGAAAATTACCAGTCACGGCATAATATAACCAATCACAACAGAAATTAACCAGTCACAGCATAACATAACCAGTCACAGCATAACATAACCAGTCACATCGAAACATAACCAATCACAGCAGAATATAACCAGTCACATCATAAATGAACCAGTCACAGCAGAACACAACCAGTGACAGTAGAAATTAACCAGTCACGTCGAAACACAACCAACCACAGCAGAACATAACCAGTCAAAGCAAAAATTAACCAGTCACAGCAGAATACAGCCAGTGAGAGAACAAATTAACCAGTCACGGCACAACATAACCAGTCACGTCGAAACATAACCAACCACAGCAGAACATAACCATTCAAAGCAAAAATTAACCAGTCACCGCAGAATACAGCCAGTGAGAGAACAAATTAACCAGTCAAGGCTCAACATAACCAGTCACGTCGAAACATAACCAACCACAGCAGAACATACCCAGTCAGCATAAATTCACCAGAATAAATTAACCAGTCACGGTAGAACATAACCAGTCACAGAAGAACATTACGTCTCGCGGTTATAAGATATGGCGTTGTGAAGGTGGTGGAGTTTCTCGGATTGTGGCTCAAGTTGTTTCGTATATTTCGTAGGATTGCGCTGCTTCCATCTTCACGGTTAAAGTACCGGTAACTTCAAGTTGGAGACAATATCTTACCCCACACGTTGCTAACTAGCAGACTACAAGGTGTCCAAAAGCAGCACAACGGACACGTATATAAGAGTATTTGTTTATTTATTTATTTATTTACAGCTATTTAATAACAATGACAATATCTCAGACTTTACGGCGTCGAATGAAGCGACTGCACATGACAAATGAACTGGAAAAAACATGGAAGGAAGGAACTGAACCCTGCTTTAATATTCCCTAGCGAAATTTTCCTGGAGGCACTGCGGAGTACCACGAGAATCCGTGAGCACAGAGATTGAACCCGGAACTTTTCGAATACCAAGCAGAAGTGCTCGTCAGTCGACTGCGGTTTGTAATGTTAATGCTGCTGAGAAAGAACATACGTGGGTCGTTCAAATTTAAACGAGAATTTAGTTCCCTTTTGAGCACAAATCAACTTGTATGAACGTGCTTGCGCTGACAAGTTATGACATGTTTAAACTTGCAATCCGCACTAGTCGGGTCCCTCTGCACCTCAACCATCAGGTGCAATCAAGATGACAGAGCAAGAAGTACCCAGCAGTGTTGCGCAGCGTATAATTATCAAATTTCTCACGAAAGGAAGGTGTCATTCCTTCTGAAATCTTTACCAGGCTTCAAGCACAGTTTGGGGATGAATGTTTGTCGCAGCCAAGGGTGTTCAGTTGGGCGAAATCATTTCGAGAAGGACGAGACCGTGTTGAAAATAAACCTCACGCTCGGCGACCAAGAACTTCTGTCAATCCAGACAACGTTTTGAAAATTGGTGAACTTATTCGGGCTAATGGTCGCATAACTGTTCTTGAACTGTCACAGGAAGTAGGAATTAGTGCAGGGAGTGTTAAGGAAATTCTGCACAACAAGTTGAAAGTCAGTAAAGTGAGCATAAGGTGGGTCCCAAGGCTCCTGTCACCGGAGCACAGGGAAAGACGTTTAGTGGCTGTTACTCAACTTTTGCGACGATACAAGAGAGAAGGAGCCGAATATTTGGACTCAATTGTGACCTGTGATTAGACCTGGGTCCACTACTTCACTTCTGAATCAAAAGGAGCAAGTAAGCTGCAAACACACCCATTCTCCACCCACCAAAAGAAGCGAAAGCAATTTTTTCAGCGGGAAAGATCATGACTGCTGTGTTCTGGGATTCACTTGGACTTTCTCACTGGTCAAAAAACCATCAATGTGCAGTACTATTCAACTCTTCTGAATGAAAAGTGAAGTCGGCAATTCGCTTAAAGCGAAGAAAAAGACAGGATTCAGTTTGCTTCCTCCAGGACAACGTTCGTCCTCACACTGCGGCTTTAAAGATGGCAACACCACCGAAACTGAAGTGGATGTCCTGCGTCATCCACCGTACAGTCCAGACTTAGCTCCATCTGATTATCATTTGTTTCGACCAATGAAGAGGGTTTTAGGAGGCAAGAGATTCTGGAATAATGATGAGGTCATTGCAGCTGTGCAAAGTTGGATACACAAGCAACCGAAAACCTTCTTTGAAACTGCAATTAAGAAGCTTCCAGAACGTTGGCACACGTGTATGGCAGTCAACAGGGACTACATTGAAAAGTAGTGTGTAATACTTTTCCATGTTGTTGTGAATAAATGTTTTAGAAACAAATTCTCGTTTAAATTTGAACGACCTTAGTAAATGGATTGCTTCGAATATGTGCCGAACTGAGGCCCCTAATATGGCAATATGTTAAAATATGCTGCGAACTGAGGCCCCTACTCTGGCCATGTGTTAAAATATACCAACTTAGGCCCCTACGTGGCAGTGTGTTACACTACACTCCAAACTGAGGCCCCTATGTGGCAGTGTGTTACACTACACTCCACACTGAGGGCCCTATGTGGCAGTGTGTTATACTACACTCCGAACTGAGGCCCCTATGTGGTAGTGTGTTACACTACACTCCGAAGTTAGGCCCCTATGTGGCAGTGTGTTACACTACACACCGAACTGAGGCCCCTATGTGGCAGTGTGTTACACTACACTCCTAACTGAGGCCCCTATGTGGCAGTGTGTTACACTACACTCCGAACTGAGGCCCCTATGTGGCAGTGTGTTACACTACACTCCGAACTGAGGCCCCTATGTGGCAGTGTGTTACACTACACTCCGAACTGAGGCCCGTATGTGGCAGTGTGTTACACTACACTCCGAACTGAGGCCCCTATGTGGCAGTGTGTTACACTACACTCCGAACTGAGGCCCCTATGTGGCAGTGTGTTACACTACACTCCAAACTGAGGCCCCTATGTGGCAGTGTGTTACACTACACTCCACACTGAGGGCCCTATGTGGCAGTGTGTTATACTACACTCCGAACTGAGGCCCCTATGTGGTAGTGTGTTACACTACACTCCGAAGTTAGGCCCCTATGTGGCAGTGTGTTACACTACACACCGAACTGAGGCCCCTATGTGGCAGTGTGTTACACTACACTCCTAACTGAGGCCCCTATGTGGCAGTGTGTTACACTACACTCCGAACTGAGGCCCCTATGTGGCAGTGTGTTTACACTACACTCCGAAGTTAGGCCCCTATGTGGCAGTGTGTTACACTACACTCCACACTGAGGCCCGTACGTGGCAGTGTGTTACATTACACACCGGACAGTCTCCCCGTGCTGCTCCTCTTGTCACCTGAATCCCCGATCGAAAGAGCTGGCGCGCTGCTTCTTGCAGCAGAAGGCGCAGGTGTTCCCGTAAATCCGTCTTAAAACTAATAATGCTAAGCCGCGCGTTTACAAATTGGTTACAAGGGAATAACAAATTTAACCGTTTCATCACGCCGAGAGCCTACCCCTCGCGCCGCCCCCCGCAACAAAACTTTGCCGCACTGAATGAGTCGTTTTCGCCCCTCGTAAAAATAAAACAGATATGTCCCCCCCCCCCCCGGTCCGCCAGCCTGCACATTTAGCGACCCCATCCATAACTCGGGCTGCACTTACAGCGCTCTTGCACGCACTCGGCCTTCAGGCTACGTTTTCAGTTATTTAACGACACTGTATCAACAGCTGTATGCCATAGCCCCATAACAACTCGACATATCCTTGCGTCATCTTTCCCAAAGGGTGAGAGTCTAACCAATGATACTACGTTAACAGCACTTCATAGTTCTACAGGCGTTAGAAACAGAAACAGGTTTTCACGCAGGGAGCCCTGGAACCGATCCCAGGGCCCCATAGGCAAACCCTGCAATAATCTAAGTTAAGGGGAGCTGGTCGTTTGGATAAGGCTTGCTGTTGTAAATACTGGCAGTCTGCGGAGACGAACAAGGACGCCTTTAGTGTCCCGCTATCACCAGTATACATTCTAGGGTCCCTCAAGACGAACAAAAACGCCTTTAGTGTCCCGCTATCACTAGTATACATTCTAGGGTCCCTCAAGACGAGCAAGAAAGTCATTAGCGTCGCCTTATCGTCAGTACTCATTCTAGGATCTCTCGAGTTGAACAGGAACGTCATTAGTGTCGCGTTGTCGTCAGTAAACATTCTAGGGCGTCTCAGGACGGACAGGGACGTCATTAGTGTCGCCTTATTGTCAGTGAATATTCTATGGTATCTCTAGATGAACAGGGACGTCATTAGTGTCGTACTTTCGTCATTAAACATTCTAGATGAACAGGAACGTCATTAGTGTCGCGTTGTCGTCAGTAAACATTCTAGGGTATCTCTAGATGAACAGGGACGTCATTAGTGTCGTACTTTCGTCATTAAACATTCTAGATTAACAGAAACGTCATTAGTGTCGCGTTGTCTTCAGTAAACATTCTAGGATATCACCAGATGAACAGGACGTCATTAGTGTCGTACTTTCGTCATTAAACATTCTAGATGAACAGGAACGGCATTAGTGTCGCGTTGTCGTCAGTAAACATTCTAGGGTCTCTCTAGATGAACAGGGACGGCATTAGTGTCGCGTTGTCGTCAATAAACATTCTAGGGTATCTCTAGATGAACAGGGACGTCATTAGTGTCGTACTTTCGTCATTAAACATTCTAGATGAACAGGAACGGCATTAGTGTCGCGTTGTCGTCAGTAAACATTTTAGGGTATCTCTAGATGAACAGGGACGTCATTAATGTCGTACTTTCGTCATTAAACATTCTAGATGAACAGGAACGGCATTAGTGTCGCGTTGTCGTCAGTAAACATTCTAGGGTCTCTGTAGATGAATAGGGACGGCATTAGTGTCGCGTTGTCGTCAGTAAACATTCTAGGGTCTCTCTAGATGAACAAGGACGTCATTAGCTCTCGTGTCTCTCCGACGACAGTGACATTTCCTCTGTCCCCAGCATTTCCCGGACTCTGCTCGTGCTGCCCCATCAAGCCCATGACCACGCTCGGCGGCACGTTGCTAGACCAGTCCACTTCGCAGTCCAGTGTAGACCAGAGGTCCTCCAGTGTGGCCGAACTACGCAGGAAAGCCCAGGAGCATTCTGCAGCCCTTCTGCAGAGCCTGCAGCACGTGGCCAGCTTCCAGCAGTTCCCCGTGGGGCTTGGCCTCAACCTCCCGCAACTCTCCACACTGCAGGCCCTCGCTAGGAAGTCCGACGCTGCTGCCGCTGCCGCTGCGGCCGCTGTGGCCCTCACGTCCCCAGGGTCTGGTGCCGCCTCACCCTCCAGGGACGGACAACAGACATAGAAGCATTTGTCCAATATCCCTTAGTTATAATGTAGCATAAGTCGGTACGTGCGTGCCAACGTAAGTGTCTAGTCTGTTGACAGATAGTTGCATGTCTCCTTAGAGTTAGACGACCTGCATGTCACCAGATGTTGTAAAGTGTTGTTACTGTTGTATGTCATGTTACACACAGGCGCGAGCAATAAACCGATCGCTCTACTTTGCTCTTGTTCTTACTGGACACTTATCCTTGTACACAGATGTTGCTAGCAACGTAGAATCTGACACTCTTGCCGATGTAACTGCCTACGCAACCTGACCTCGTCCACTAGGAGCTATACTTGTCACCACAACTCACTAACACCTGCCCTTGTGCCACCTGGTGCCTAAACTCGGCACTACGCAGAGAGACAAGGTCACCTAAATGATAGTGCGAGTTAGAGAGACCACACAGCTAGTTTGGACAAGGCGAAGGGAAGAAACCAGGAAGTGTAGACCTACGCGTGGCTTAACATTTGTGGCGCTTTCGACAACTTTGTTTAAAATAAATGGTAAGATGGTAAGAAGTACGAAAAATATAGGATATTGGACAGAAAATTATTTCACTTTTCTCCACAGTTTTTTACCGAAACATCTTTTTTGCTACAATAAATGCTTTGTAAGTAAGTTACCGTCAAGACGTTCGGAGGAAACGACAAAACGATGTTAGGGCCGTCAAAACACGCAGACATAAAGACAAAACGATGTTAGGGCCGTCAAAACACGCAGACATAACCACAAAACCATGTTAGGGCCGTCAAAACCCGCAGACATAATGACAAAACTATGTTAGGGCCGTCAAACACGCAGACATAACGACAAAACCATGTTAGGGCCGTCAAAACACGCAGACATAACGACAAAACGATGTTAGGGCCGTCAAAACACGCAGACATAACCAAAACCATGTTAGGGCCGTCAAAACACGCGGACATAACGACAAAACCATGTTAGGGCCGTCAAAACACGCAGACATAACGACAAAACGATGTTAGGGCCGTCAAAACACGCAGACATAACCACAAAACCATGTTAGGGCCGTCAAAACCCGCAGACATAATGATAAAACTATGTTAGGGCCGTCAAACACGCAGACATAACGACAAAACCATGTTAGGGCCGTCAAAACACGCAGACATAACGACAAAACGATGTTAGGGCCGTCAAAACACGCAGACATAACGACAAAACGATGTTAGGGCCGTCAAAACACGCGGACATAACGACAAAACCATGTTAGGGCCGTCAAAACACGCGGACATAACGACAAAACCATGTTAGGGCCGTCAAAACACGCAGACATAACGACAAAACGATGTTAGGGCCGTCAAAAACACGCGGACATAACGACAAAACCATGTTAGGGCCGTCAAAACACGCAGACATGCGCAGGCACGAGAGTTCAGTGCCATTGCCTGCAAGCATCAACAGCTTAAACAATTCCACAGCCTACAGTTCTTCGTCAAAAACTAACAGTTGTCCAAGTTGTCTCGAAATGTCCTGCAATTCACAGAACACGAACGTTGATTACCGTACTCACAAGAGCTCTTCACTGGACTCTATCCTGAGCCAGACGTGTCCACCCCAAACACTCAACTCTATCCTGAGCCAGACGTATCCACCCCAAACACTCAACTCTATCCTGAGCCAGACGTATCCACCCCAAACACTCAACTCTATCCTGAGCCAGACGTATCCACCCCAAATACTCAACTCTATCCCGAGCCAGACGTATCCACCCCAAACACTCAACTCTATCCTGAGCCAGACGTATCCACCCCAAACACTCAACTCTATCCTGAGCCAGACGTATCCACCCCAAACACTCAACTCTATTCCTTTAAAATCCACTTTAATAATGTCTTCCCAGCTCCCAAATAAATTCTTCCCTTTAGGTTTCCTGAAATGTGGGTATTATAAGATTTCTCTTCTTCTCCATGTGGTGCTACATGCCCTGCCCATCTCTAATCATCCTCCTTCTTTTATCACCGTAACAATACCCACAATTTTGAACCATCTAATTACAGAATAAGCCTACAGTCTATTCTCCTTGCAAGATAATTCTAGTGACGTTTTGTACATCTGTCGTGGCCTATGCGGGATTTGAGGTTCTTCTGAGGACATTACGTTACATCGAAACGTCTGGAACCGGTTATATATTGACGCACCGTCACAGCTCACAAGAAGACAATCCTCTTTGCCGTGGACTATTTCATCGTTTGATGCTTTGCCACAATAAAGTATAATATTCGCGTTTGACCTTTCGAACTCCTGCACAGCAACAGAATCGGTACCTGAATGCGTCCATAAACACGAGTCAGTTAAAATTTTTCGCAAACATAAGAATTTCGTTTAAAGATGGATAGACAAGAGTCAGTGTTTTTTAAAAATAAAAATTATTTTCCGTATCGTAATCAGGCAATCAAATTCATAAAGCGGCCCAATGCGTTACTGGGAAGTAAATACATAACTTCTAACGGCAACTAAGCGAAAACTTATGGTCATTACATGGTAGTGTATAAGCTTTAAACTGCTGCAAAAATCGTAGCAAATACAACATTCCGTTTACAACACACAGCCACGTTCCTGGTCAGTGGATTGAGCGTGGAGGACCAACAGAATGGCATCCGCTAACTCCCGATCTTACTGCATGTCATTTCTTTTTCTTGGGTTAGGCCAAACAGGAAGTATACCGATCTAAAACAAGAGGAAATGGACTTGAGGAAATGGACAGCAAATTCGAGATACCTCAGCCACCGTTTCTCCTACCAGTTTAAGGCAAAATGTTGAATCTGTTGTTTTCCAGGTTGCAGAAGTGTGTGCACAAAGCTGGGTCCCTATTTACTGACTCCCAATGACAGTACACAGGCCGTAAAGTAGTTCAAAAATTATAGCAATATCTTTAAGGGATATAGCCCTTTAATGTCATGTATCTACTTTACAACCACCCTGTGTGTCTAACATTATGAATGGGTACCAGAATCTTTTTAAACATATTTTATACCCAGTACTGTACATCTTTCATGCAATTGATAAATATAAAAAAATTTATAACCAACATTTGCACATATTAAGAATATAAAACACTACTACTTGTTTCGGCTATTGTCTAGAGCCGTCTTCAGGGAGTATCAATACTTAGAGACTATAGAGCGTTGTTATACAGCTTTGTCACGTGTGCAAAATGCATAATGGCATCAGACTATTAAAACATGTATGTACAGTCTTATATAAAAGTTAAGTTAACATTATTATATTACAGGACATTTATTGAAATATTCTACACTGAAACATTTAGAAACAGTGAAATCTCTCCTAACGAAATGGAGTGGTAAATCTGGAAACTTAGATTAAATTTATGTTAAATTACTATTTAAGACTCGATTTCATTCGAAAAAATTTCACTCTTTCAAGATGTTGGATGCAGAATATTTCAATAACCGTTTTACAATACAATAATTTTAATATAATTTTTATATAAGACTGTACATAGATGTTTTAATGGTCTGCTGCCATCATATATTGTACCATTTACACGTGACAAAGCTGTATAACAACGCTGTATAGTCTTTAAGTATTGATATTCTCTGAAGATGGCTACAAACAGTAGCCGAAACTTTTTTCTATTTTCACCGTGCATTTTTCGAGTATAGACAATGTTTTTCACCAACTCAATGCACTTGTCATAAACACTAAAATATTCTAAAAATGTTTTATAAAAAGCCCCGACATGTTTCGGCTCACCAATGAGCCATCCTCAGGGGGTCATAACTGACTGTTCTCAAAACACGTACATATGTTAATCCTCTGTAGAGGTATATGGTCAACGTCTTATCTCACCAATCTTACTTTATCACTCCGTGAACCGATATGTATTTTAAAACACTTCCTATGGATTATACACTATACTATTGCGTCACTTACACACTCACTATTGTTTGTAGTGTACATTGGTTGCTGTGGAGACGTAAATATTTGCATACATAGCCACGTGTTTCACTTATGTCTGTGTTGACACTGTTACAGTGTCAACACAGACATTGTCTAAAGTAGCCGAAACATGTAGCAGTGTTTTCTTTTCTTAATATGTGCAAATTGTTGGTGATAAACTCCAGTTACATATGTCAAGCCGTTAAAGCACCATATGTATCACAAGTGCATTAAAGTTTCGTACAATCGTCGCAATAAACAGATCATTTCCACTCACGGCAGTCGCTGATTGGTCCTTGTAATTGTGACGTACGTATCCGTGCCGCAGAACTGCATTTTTAAGCAGCCTATTATCGAGTTACCTTCAGCCTTCAAGCAGCCGTCTGTTTGCCCTGACGACACAAACTTGTGTCACGCTCCGCTCGGTACAAACCCGTCGCGCTCACGTGACTTCACAATTACCTACCTTCTTTCCTCCTTCACAACTTCACTCTCAATTGTTTTTATTTTTTCCGCATTTCCGCTCACGTGATTTCTGGCCCAATTTTTGAGTAATTTAGTGGCTAGAACAAGGGGGAGTCCCGAGGGAGGAGCGCTCGAGTAAGATCGATGACACAACGAGGGTACTGATTGGCTGAGTAACGTGTGGGGGCAGTGGCGAGGCGAAATGGGCCAATGGAACGTCTGTTTACACACCGAGAAAAACACTTGCAGAGGCTCATGGACGTGGTGTGGAGACACGCACAATGGGACCGCACGAACAGTTTACATTCTGACAACTTTGTCTGTTAAGCTGCAGTCTCCATCCGAATTAACCTTTGAGTAACACTAGAGTTCTCTAAAACATGACACAATACAATTTGGTGGAGAGGTACAGACGTTTCGGAGGAACCTTCTGCCTCCAATTTTGAAGACGGCGTCACAGCTGTAAGCTTATTATTCATCGCGAAGAGAATCAAACATCTAAAATCATTTTAATATTATCCTCTCTTCCATGTCTTCACGCAGGAAATTGCATCAATATGGTGACTGTAGTTAAGGGGTGTTTCTGTTATCGTTAACCAGAGTACGGAAGCTTCATCGCACAGAAAGCCAGCCGATAAAAATATGCTCCGTGTTCGTGACGTCCATGTAGAGTAACTGTTGGAAGTTTTGTACAGAGCATTGGAACATATGAACCAATTCAGCAGTTTGCTATTTTGAATCATTCAGCAGTTTGATATTTTGAATCATTCAAAGTTTGCTATTTTGAATTATTTAGCAGTTTGCTATTTTGAATCATTCAACAGTTTGCTATTTTGAATCATTCAGCAGTTTGCTATTTTGAATCATTCAGCAGTTTGATATTTTGAATCATTCAGCAGTTTGCTATTTTGAATCATTCAGCAGTTTGCTATTTTGAACCATTCAGCAGTTTGCTATCTTGAACCTTTCAGCAGTTTGCTATTTTGAACCATTCAGCAGTTTGCTATTTTGAACCATTCAGCAGTTTGCTATTTTGAATCATTCAGCAGTTTGATATTTTGAACCATTCAGCAGATTGCTATTTTGAATCATTCAGAAGTTTGCTATTTTGAACCATTTAGCAGTTTGCTACTTTTTAAGAGCAGTTTAGTACAGCAAAACGGCGACATGTGGTGGAGATGACACCCCACAGTTCAAATCAAACTACCAGTAATTACTCATACTGCACCATCAGTCATTACCTTTGCCTTGCATCATGCTGAGTGTTCACAATAGGCTATATCAGCGGTATTAAAGCTATACTCCGCGGGCTACTTTCTGAAGTCCCGCAAGCACATTTCATTTATAATGCCGTTCATACATAGAATTTTGATGCAGTTATTGAAATATCAATTTTACATTTACAATCAACAACGCCATCTTCAATTAGTCATGCATTATTAACATTGTTATAACTTAGATGATAAAGTCGCAATTCTTCACGATGACTTAGTCAAGCTAACTGCTTAAAATTTCCAAGCACAGGAGCTTCCTGACACCTTGCATGGTGGCTGAATTAAGTAGCGGAATTCTTCCGTTTTCGTCGGCACAAAGCCGTGATTCGTCGGCACAAAGCCGTGTTCGTCGGCACAAAGCCGTGTTCGTCGGCACAAAGCCGTGTTCGTCGGCAAAAGCCGTGTTTCGCACGGCAGAAAGCCGTGTTCGTCGGCACAAAGCCGTGTTCGTCGGCACAAAGACGTGTTCGTCTGCACAAAGCCGTGTTCGTCGGCACAAAGCCGTGTTTCGCCCGTAAATAAATCTGTAGTAACATATCACATTGGTTTTAGCAGCATAGCTTGAAAGAAGGTAGGAAATACCTAAACGTGTACTGTCTGTAAGCGAAGTGCACCTGTCGCTGTGACTTTTGTTCGGCCACTCTTTACCAGCTGATTATATTCATGAAGCACACCAAGACGTCGCACATTAAAATAGAATTTTCATAATTTTTAATTACATTCTTTAATTTCCTCCACATCTTTGTGCATAACAGACGCAGCGTGTAACTTCAATGTAAGGCGCGCATAATACAACTTGCTTTTTCACGCAGAAGATTACATGTTTTATTGTTTTAAAATAAAAGTTTTTATTAAGAAGTCTTTTATTTCATTTTCGTTACCCCACAAATACATTTTTTACTTTTACACTTGTATCTGCCCACAATTCAGATTTAGTCACAAAAGTTCCACAGACGCCCACAGTCTGACCATACACAGTAATGTCTTTGTTCGTATTGTATAATTGACATAACTACTGTTATGTATTTAGTCACAAAAGTTCCACCACGACGCCCACATGTCTGACACAAATAACACAGTATAACTGTCTTATGTTACGTATTTAGTCACAAAAGTTCCACAGACGCCCACAGTCTGACCATACACAGTAACTGTCTTATGTTACGTATTTAGTCACAAAAGTTCCACAGATCGCCACACAGTCTGACCATACACACGTAACTGTCTTATGTTACGTATTTAGTCACAAAAGTTCCACAGTACGCCCACAAGTCTGTACCATACACAGTAAAACTGTCTTATGTTACGTATTTAGTCACAAAAGTTCCACAGACGCCCACAGTCTGACCATACACAGTAACTGTCTTATGTTACGTATTTAGTCACAAAAGTTCCACAGACGCCCACAGTCTGACCATACACAGCAACTGTCTTATGTTACGTATTCACCGCCAATGGCGACTTTTGGACTCGTTATCAGTCTTAAATAGGTTTCGAGTTTTCTCTAACAGATGTCACCCACTTCGCGAACAAATTTCTTAGTTCCCTTACACATGACCCCAGGCGGCCGGGATAGCTCGCTACCGTCTGGACGGTCCACGGTTCGAACCCCGGTGGGGACGAGATTTTCCATACGCGTCCAGACCGGCCCCGAGGCCTACCCAACCTCCTGTACAATGGGTACCGGGTCTCTTCCCCGCGACCTCGGCGTGGCATTGACCACCCACCCCAATCTAGCGCCCAGGTTACGAAAGGGATCCTTTGTGCCTTCATGGCATGTTCTAGGGTAACCTTTACCTTTACACATGACTACTGGCAAGTCTCTGTACGTCTAGGGAGACTTTTTGAGCAAAAAATTAATAATGCAACATCACTGTAAAGTACGGAATGGGTTACACTGGACAGACTATTAAATTCGTCCGGCAGCTTTTAACGTATACCTCAGGTAACAATTTTGTTCAAACCCATCGAGAAGTTCGAAGTCGATGGACATAGAAGACCTCTCCTTATGCGTGCATTTCACGCAAAGAACGCATAAAACATTCGACGGAGTGGATTACAAAGAAATGGAGACTCCTTAAAGCGATCGTCTGGAACTCGCAGGCACACCACGGCGAGGCAGTGCTACACACTTTCTACGCTGACGGTACATCAGCGCAGCGCGATACAAATTAACCAAATGGGTTTTCGAAGAGCTTTTACTTAACAGCGTTGATATAATGAGTTTGGTTTTAAGTTTTGGGATGCGGTGACGAGCAAAACACTAAGACAGCGTGCGGTGTGTCAAATTAATTATCCTTACACGAGATGTCATGCATCAACTGAACATGTTTGTCAGTGAATGAGACAGGACGATGGCTGTGTGGTTGCGGACTGACGGGTGAGAGAAACAGTTGCGGATCTTACATACATACATACATCCGTACATACAATATACATACACACATACATACATACGTACATACATACACACATACATACGTACATACATACACACACATACATACATACATACACACACATACATACGTACTTACGTACATACATATATACATACATACACACACATACATACGTACTTACGTACATACATATATACATACATACGTACATACATACATACATACACACATACATACATACATACATACATACGTACATACGTACACACATACATACGTACATACATACACACACATACATACATACATACACACACATACATACGTACTTACGTACATACATATATACATACATACGTACATACATACACACATACATACATACACACACATACATACGTACTTACGTACATACATATATACATACATACGTACATACATACATACATACGTACATACATACATACACACATACATACATACATACGTACATACATACATACATACACACATACATACATACATACACACATACATACATACATACATACGTACATACATACATACATACACACATACATACATACATACGTACATACGTACACACATACATACATACATACATACGTACACACATACATACATACATACATACATACATACATACATACACACACATACGTACTTACGTACATACATACACACATACATACATACATACATACATACATACATACACACACATACGTACGTACTTACGTACATACATATATACATACATCACACATACATACATACATACATACACACACATACATACGTACTTACGTACATACATATATACATACATACGTACATACATACATACACACATACATACATACGTACATACGTACACACATACATACGTACATACGTACACACATACATACATACATACATACACACACATACATACGTACTTACGTACATACATACATACGTACATACACATACGTACGTACTTACGTACATACATATATACATACATACACACATACATACACACACATACATACGTACTTACGTACATACATATACATACATACATACACACATACATACATACATACGTACATACGTACACACATACATACATACGTACATACGTACACACATACATACATACACACACATACATACGTACTTACGTACATACATACATACATACATACATACATACACACACATACATACGCGTACATACATATATACACACATACATACATACATACATACATACACACACATACATACGTACATACATACATACATACACACATACATACGTACATACGTACACACATACATACATACTACATACGTACACACACATACATACGTACATACATACATACACACACATACATACGTACATACGTACACACATACATACATACATACATACACACACATACATACGTACTTACGTACATACATATATATATACATACGTACATACATACATACATACATACATACACACATAGATACATAGACCCATAAGTGTGTCACAAAGACAGTAAGACGTGTAACAAGTCATAAACACACAATACACACAATTTTACAGTGTACAATACTACAAACATTTTACAAAACAATATCATAGATCATCTTTGCACATACAAAATTCATCTACAAAGTAAAAGCAGTGTGTATTTAAGTATCTCCTTAAGGCTAGTTTAAACTCTGCCTTTTCATTCAGACTACGTGGTAAGATGTTGAATGTTTTGATGCCAGCATAAAATGTACTTTTTTGAAAACAAGATATGTTGGCATTTGGTCCGTGAAGACGGTGCTTATTGCTTGTACTAATATTGTGTGTAGATGACCTTGAACACTGTCTTGATTACTGACAACGAAGTTCATTGATGACAGCACACAGTAACACGGAACAGGCAGAATATCTAATTGTTTAAACAGACATCTACATGAGGTTCTGGGTTGTGCACCAGCCATACTTATGACGAGTTTCTTTTGTAAAGAAAGGCGATTGTTGTGTCCAGTGGCTGTTTAGGTATTAGCGATGTTACGTATGATACGGATTGTAAGGAAAAAGGTTGTGATGATGCGAGGCGAATAGAACTGGCTCAGGATTTAACGGTAATTCAGTAAACACTGGGCAATCAAACCAGAAGGTTACCACACGGAACAGACAGAGGATCTTCTCTACACGGTACCAAGTTGCCTGCGCTAAACAAAAAGTCAGCGTCACTAAAAATTTCACCGTATTAGAACCCACAATTGATATGGCGTCATCAGACAGGCTACCAAAATAAGGCCTTGCTTGCGTGCGCAATATCTTATAAACACGTACGAAGACGTGGAGATCAAGCTCCACGCATTCTTAATCTCTCTCTGACTGCTCCGGCGGCTTTACCCTGGTGACCTCTGCATATAGGTCGTGTGAACACAGTGGTGCTGCCCCTGCCAGGAACCAAACCCCTGCCATGTATCGACAGTGCAGCGCCGGGATTGACGTAGTAGCGTGCAACAGGGACCTAAGTGCAGTATAATAAATGAGTAAACACACGCCGCACCCCTCCCTACAGTTCCACAAAGTTACCCCCCTCCTCCATAAATTACCGTTATGCTATACATTCGTAAAATATCACTTTATATATGTTGGGGCCTGGCTGTGCCCACAAACGCGCATTACGGCGAAGTTCGTAATTAGATTGCATCCCCACTCCGCGCGCAGCGCACTTCATTTGTATACGTAACTCACAAATGATGGTAACCATTACATCGTTATTCCAATTTTCAAATTGTATGAAAAAATAACGCGCCGGAGTCCTAATGACGTAACAAACGCGGTGTGTGTCTGTCTGTCTGTCTATGTACGTAATGGGTAGAGTTGAAATGCTGCAGCAGACACAGGGTGTTCAGTGCGACACGAATGTGAGCTTGGCGTAATGACACGTCACGTAACTGCAACTGGATGTAATGGCACGTCACATGTCACTGCAACTGGATGTAATGGCACGTCACATGTCACTGCAACTGGATGTAATGGCACGTCACATGTCAGATGCAACTGGATGTAATGGCACGTCACATGTCAATGCAACTGGATGTAATGGCACGTCACATGTCAGATGCAACTGGATGTAATGGCACGTCACATGTCAGATGCAACTGGATGTAATGGCACGTCACGTCACTGCAACTGGAATGTAATGGCACGTCACGTCAGATGCAACTGGATGTAATGGCACGTCACATGTCACTGCAACTGGATGTAATGGCACGTCACATGTCAGATGCAACTGGATGTAATGGCACGTCATGTCACTGCAACTGGATGTAATGACACGTCACATGTCAGCTGCAACTGGATTTAATGGCACGTCACATCACTGCAACTGGATGTGTAATGACACGTCACATGTCAGCTGCAACTGGATGTAATGGCACGTCACATGTCACTGCAACTGGATGTAATGGCACGTCACATGTCAGCTGCAACTGGATGTAATGGACGTCACATGTCAGCTACAGCTGGATGTAATGGCACGTCACATCACTGCAACTGGATGTAATGACACGTCACATGTCAGCTGCAACTGGATGTAATGACACGTCACATCACTGCAACTGGATGTAATGGCACGTCACGTCAGCTACAGCTGGATGTAATGGCACGTCACATATCAGCTACAGCTGGATGTAATGGCGTCACATCACTGCAACTGGATGTAATGACACGTCACATGTCAGCTGCAACTGGATGTAATGGCACGTCACATGTCACTGCAAATGGATGTAATGGCACGTCACGTCAGCTACAGCTGGATGTAATGGCACTAAATCCTTTGCGAACAGTTAGGCCTATTACGGTACCCAGATCGTCTTATCGCAAACATGTGCACAGAAAGTGTTTCATGTGCCGTACAACGAAGGAATAAAGACTGACCTTCTGTGTGGCTACCCCAGCCCACAGTGAAGTGCATTTGCAACCATGAATACGATAAACGATACGTTCAGAATAAGTTCACATGTTCGTGACTTCATTATCTTGGTAGCCTGAGTCTAATGCCAGAACACATCATTTCAGATTTGTGGCCCGGAAGGGGCGCAGGGGAGCGATTTTATCAGAGTACGTGGGCCCACCCTAATGTTTGCGTAACGCGGACTCAAGCCGTGTCCTGAGCCCACTTCTCTAAGATCACCAATCAACGGTTAGCTTGCATATTTTGCACCACGAGCAACATGCCAGCACACACACTAACTAACACTAACACTAACACTTTTCCCTCAACATCAGCTTCACGTGACACACCCAGTTATTCCAAACCAGGTTCTAACAGAGTCCCGGCCGTGCGAGCATTACATCTGGTGTGCACAAAATGTCACTGCCAATAATTACGTTACGTTACGTTACTTTCAAACGTCTGCATTTTTAAACGCTCAATTTCATTGGATGTTCGAACAGCAGTCCGCGTGGTCGGGTCCACTACAGACCTGAAGAAGATCGCTGTATTTTGAGCAGTAACACCGTCTAGCTTGGTAGATACGTGACAACGTTTCGGAGAAACGTGCTGCCTCCATCTTCAGAGCAGAACACTACGTTTCACATCATACATGTTACAAGAGAGGGAAGTGCTTATTTAACGACGCTGTTAATCCTAAGGATTAGTCTACATAGCGTCGATCTTCACGTTTTTTCACCGTGCATTTTGATTCAATTAGCAGTGTTACAACCAACAAATTCACTTTTTGTATTCTGTTACACTTTCTTACTCCTGATGATGGCGGACCACAGCCGAAACATATGTAGGGTAAAGTGTAACAGAAATACAAAAAGTACATTTGTTGGTTATAACACAGCTAATTTAATAAAATATAAGTATGGAGCAATGGTGGAATGATATTGGTAGGGGAAAACCGAATTACTGAGAGACAAACCTGTCCCAGAATCATTTCGTCCACCTCAAATCCCACACGGACTGACCTGCGTTCGAACCCGGACTTCTGCGATAAGAGGCCGGAGACGTAACATGTTTACGTAATAGCAATAGTACGTAATTTTCTCCATTCCCGACACCGAGACATGTAAATCTGTTAGAAAAACGATATTGTGAAACAAGATGTAGGGGCTGCTGATAAACTCATTAAGCGAAGTGAAATTCCATTGGGGGCTCATGCATAGTGCAGGACTGCGCTGAAAGAGAATGGCTGATGAAGTCACGCAGTGTGCCCCGACTTCACAGAAAACGGGAAATCACATTTACCGTCGCCACGGCAACGTAATGTTGTCAACAATGAGCGACAGAGAACTTCACGAAATTTGCAGTAAAAAGATTTGCATTGATAGTGGAAATCACAGACATTCGGCGAGTAAGGCAGTTTGCTAGTAATTACAGTTCAATAAACGAGTCGCGCGCGCCATGTTGCGGACGGTGGTGGAACTACAGATGGTCACTATGTACAGTCTCGGACGCAACAGCAGTCACTGCCACACTTTGTGTTCTTGGACATTGTGATTGGATTCAGCTGCCTCAAAAGGAGTTCCATACTATCTACAGGTTGTTACCAATCTGGAGCAAGACAGCATCATTAATGTGATGCATTTTGCGGTTCCGAAGGATCAGAACATCAGGGTTGATCAATGTATTCAATTTATTGTACCCACCAAATGCATATTATTGGTTACATATGACTGTTGAACACTTGTACCGAAACATGTCGCAGCTACGTGCTTAACAATATGTAACCAATAATGCGCGTTTGGTGGGTATAATGAATTTAAAACATTTATCTAAAAAAATTCACGGAATGGACAAATTTAAAATACTTTGGGTTGATATTTTATCTGTTAAGTACTTTCCAAAATTAAATGTTTTTGGTTCCAAATTCCTTTTCTAAAACAAACGACTCAGGCTAACGCCACGTCGTATTTCGAAACCCCCCACCCCTTTTTCTCCTACGAGTTTAAAATTTCAAAGTCATCACAGCTAAGCGAAACAACATACACTGGGCGGCATTAACCTCACGACCACTTTGCAACTTCGTGCGGTACCGCTCTATATACATAAACAGGTACTGTTCACACACACTGTCACAAAATCCAGTCAATATGAAGATTGTTGTAGTTGAATGTGACAGTGTAGTATGACAAAAGTGTCGACGTTTCAGAAGAACCTGATTTAAATGCCAAACTGCGAAACGTGGCTATGAAGTTGACGCTCTGACTTAAGCGTGGCGTATCCTGTTACATTAAACTTGATGGTGACGAAACGTCTGCTACACTGTAGCGCCTGTTATGTCCAAGCTGTGGTACAAACAAGAGGCGTGTCTTGTCTTCAGTTAGTAATGGGAATTTAGAAAAAAATAATTAAGTTAGATTTATTGCTAAATGAGTTTCTCTTCTCCAAAACGTTCAAACCGTCTCTGGAGCCAACCCACCCTCCTATTCAAAGGACAGAGGGTGTAAAGCAGTCGGGGCGTGAAGCTGACCACTCACCTCCATCTAGCGCTCAGGATAAAAACAACTCGTTTTACCCTTCTATACAACCCTCCGTTACCCCCGTCTTAGTCACACCCTGTTCCCTAACACCCCAATCTGTGCCCTTCCCTAACGGTAAGACAAGAAGTTTGACAACCACTCAAAACAACAGGCAAAATTATTGGTATATACAGACGCACTATTTTAAATGGCGTCACGCATCACTCTAAGTAGACTATTTCGCGTGACAGTTGGCAGTGATCGCCAGTGTTCAAATTTGCCACTAATGCAAACCCACACATTTTAGTTTAATGCATTACGGTTATGATATACACCCACCGCATTTACAGGTGCTGAAAATGGTTTGCGGTGCGAACCGCTGCGATGTCTTGCTGAAAAAATCATAAGCCTACATTATTTCTGGCGCCCTCGGTGGACTAGTGGTTAGAGTGCTCGCCACTGGACCCAAGGTACGCGGGTTCAATCCCGGCCGAGGTGATAAAAAATCCGTAGCACAACTTCCTTCGGAGGGGAAGTAAAGCCGTCGGTCCCATGTCGTAGATTTACGGAATGTAAAAGAACCTTACGGGCATGAATTGAGATGTTTCGTAAGCAAAATTCAGCGGCCATTTCTCACCCAAGTCTCCTGATTGACTGCTAGATGGCTCTGGCAGTCACTTGTAGAACTTGTGCGGTCAGTGGACTGGTCACTCACTACAGAATGCACACCTCCAGACCAAGAAACCTCTGAAAGGAGGCCCTATGTTCCGCAAGGAGCGACAGGAGAAAAACTAACTAACTAAACATTATTTCTAACAGACAAGTGTTAAAAAATGGTATCAGAATGTATCGGTGTAAATTTATTCTCTCAACAAAAATGGGCCCAATAATCCTAGTCGCACTCACAACACACCACACACCAACCTTATGACGTAATGGCAATGACAATATAACACGGCGCATGCGCTTTGCATGCTGGATAACTAAGGCTACAGACACACACTCAGAATATGCAATACTTATTGTTTTTACACGGCAATAGTTACGCGAACGCGCCTCAATGTTACGTTACAAGTACATTGCCTGTCTCGTTAATGCTAAAATGGGTGGTACACATAATTACCACAATGTTTCACTTCTTTCACAAATCACGGTGACGTACAGGTAAGCTTCCAATGACCAACTCCTGTAGACGTAACGTCTCCGGCCGTATTTACATGTAACACACGGCGTAACCAGACAAAACGTTCAACCCTGCAGTAGCAATTCGGCGTCTGCTGTTACAGTACTTACGAAATAAGACGTTTGTTTAGAGAAGTACAGCAGATAGCGGCGCGACGCTCAAGTACAGACTAGACTTTATCACGTAAGTTTTTATTATTACCAACTACAGTGCAGAGATATTACACGTGGAATAAACATCGTGTACCACAGCCAGGGGTGTCCACCGTACAAAACTAGAAGTGATTTACAAGACAGATGTTTGGTGACAGAATTATATATATATATATATATAATATATTATACAGTAGAACTTCGATTATCGGAAATAAAGGGGGCGGACCCGATTTCGGATAAGTGATATTTCGGATAATTCGGAAATTCGGCTTGATGTGATAAGGTGCAATAAAAATAACATTTATTCAGAAACACGTCTTATGTTAATAAACTTTATGGCACAACAAAGTGTACGATATTTACAGATACAATACAACACTACAAACTGTACGATATTTACAGATACAATACAACACTACAAACTGTACGATATTTACAGATACAATACACACTACAACTGTACGATATTTACAGATACAATACAACACTACAAACTGTACGATATTTACAGATACAATACAACACTACAAATTTATACGATATTTACAGATACAATACAACACTACAAACTGTACGATATTTACAGATACAATACAACCCTACAAATTTATACGATATTTACAGATACAATACAACACTACAAACTGTACGATATTTACAGATACAACACAACACTACAAATTATAATATTACAGATACAATACAACATACAATTTTACGATAAAAATCCGATTTTAGTTTGAACTTTTTTTTACGTTTTTTGGCTGCAATGTCCCTCCATTCGGCATTTTAGACGAATGTTCTTCGAGTTTCGATTTTACCCAATCTCAAACCGTTGATATGCAACACCAAATCCGCCGCGACGTTTCGTAAAGATCTCGCCACTTTCAATCCGTCTCACATCCTCCCATTTCCGTTCAGTTGTCATCACAACACGTTTCGTCTAGCCGACATGTTTGCAATCACCGTCACACGAAATGTTAAAACTGCACTGTAAGCAGCACACAGCGTCAATTTGACACTCGTCAACTTTTGACAGCAAACTGACGGCGAGAGGCTCAGAGGTGTCTCGCGGCAGGCAGTTCTGGGAATCGCAGCGCCTGACAGGCGTTTCGGTTAAACGGAGTTTCGGTTAAGCGAAGTTCGGATAACCGAGGTTCTACATTGCTTTATAATTTATGTGTTAACATGCTTATTTCAGTATGTGCATGATTTAAACTGTATAAAGTTACTGGTGGTATACACCGACTACTGCTGTGAACAGCTGAAGTACAGACTACCTTTCATTGACATATTGTAGCTGCGCACGTCTGTGAAGGGACTCCCTGATGATGGCTACGATGGTTAGCCGAAACATGTAGGAGTAAACAGAATTATTGTGCAGTGGTTGGTAATAATAAGAAACTTATATGTAAAACAATTGCACGCAATATATGTATATTACGTACTGTATACAGTTTATATATGTATAACATTACGTACTGTATACAGAGTTTATATATGTATAACATTACGTACTGTATACAGAGTTTATATATGTATAATATTACGTACTGTATACAGAGTTTATATATGTATAATATTACGTACTGTATACAGAGTTTATATATGTATAACATTACGTACTGTATACAGAGTTTATATATGTATAATATTACGTACTGTATACAGAGTTTATATATGTATAATATTACGTACTGTATACAGAGTTTATATATGTATAATATTACGTACTGTATACAGAGTTTATATATGTATAATATTACGTACTGTATACAGAGTTTATATATGTATAATATTACGTACTGTATACAGAGTTTATATATGTATAATATTACGTACTTATACAGAGTTATAATAGTACTGGTGTATACATACGTACTGTATAAACAGAGTTATATATTTATTGAATATTACGTACTGTATGAAGATCTATATGTATAATATTACGAACTGTAATACAGATTATTATATATGTAATAATATAACTTACTGTATACAGAGTTTATATATGTATAATATTACGTACTGTATACAGAGTTTATATATGTATAATTACGTACTGTATACAGAGTTTATATATGTATAACATTACGTACTGTATCAGAGTTATATATGTATAATATTACGTACTGTATACAGAGTTTATATATGTATAATATTACGTACTGTATACAGAGTTTATATATGTATAAATTACGTACTGTATACAGAGTTTATATATGTATAATATTACGTACTGTATACAGAGTTTATATATGTATAATATTACGTACTGTATACAGAGTTTATATATGTATAATATTACGTACTGTATACAGAGTTTATATATGTATAAATTACGTACTGTATACAGAGTTTATATATGTATAATATTACGTACTGTATACAGAGTTTATATATGTATAATATTACGTACTGTATACAGAGTTTATATATGTATAATATTACGTACTGTATACAGAGTTTATATATGTATAATATTACGTACTGTATACAGAGTTTATATATGTATAATATTACGTACTGTATACAGAGTTTATATATGTATAATATTACGTACTGTATACAGAGTTTATATATGTATAATATTACGTACTGTATACAGAGTTTATATATGTATAATATTACGTACTGTATACAGAGTTTATATATTAACATATTACGTACTGTAATACAGAGATTAATATGTAATAATATTACGTTACTGTATACGAAGTTTTATATGTATAATATTACGTACTGTATACGAGTTTATATATGTATATATTACGTACGTATACAGAGTTTATTATTATATATACGTACTGTTACAGAGTTTATATGTATATATACACTGTATACAGAGTTTATATGTATAATACTACCTGTAAATGTGTATACAAGATCAGAAGATTCAGAGAAATAAAAAAAAATGATTCACAATCTACAGGTACATTGGCCGCGATGCTCAGTCGGTATAGCGACTCGCTACGGCTGGACGGTCCGGGGTCGATCCCGGGGGCGAGATTTCCGCACCCGTCCAGACCGACCGCGCCCACCCAGCCTCCTTACAAGGTACCGGTCTCTTCCGGGTAAAGCGGCCGGGGCCTGGCGTTGACCACCACTCTCATCTATGCGGGGTAAAGAAAGAGTAGAGCTATACCTCTACTCCCCCTCTGGGCCTTCATGGCCTGTTCTAGGGAGAACTTTACCTTACCTTAAAGGCGTTTTATGTAACACAAGAACGCAAGTGCCGGTGTATGACCCAGGATATGATTGCTTACTGGTCAATATCAAGATATACAACAGCTAGAACCCCTAAAAGAAGGAACGTCATTCAAATGAACAAAAGGAGGTTCACTCGGGGTTCCGCACCGCTTTGAGACACGCAACTCGCACATGCGTTCATGTTATTGCAAATACTGGACAAGACTGCAAACTGCAAGCCACACACAGCTCTGACACAACGCCTACGCACGACACGCAGTGCAGGCCACTGGACAGTTACACATTCGTAAACCAGAAGGTCTTCACGGCTGTAAAGACTTCGGGCGTGTGGCATTATGGATGACGACACCGTGTAGACTGGTACACGGTTACCAGTGTTTTGTTCACACTTTCACCCTGCAGATATTGGCAACGTGTTCCTCCTAAAGGCTGATGCCTAACTACCAAACTTCACGGTGTAACATACCAAAACACAGTCATTTTTATCATTTATATACATTAACAAATGCACACAATTTATATAAAATCACAAATTATATATATAAACCCTCCTACATGTTTCAGAGACAAATCCCCATATCAGGCAGACATACATACAAAGGTATATAACATTTAATACGTCAAATTTACACACAAAATGTCAAAAATAAATACAAAAATGTGGATACTGTAAAGCGATCCTGATATATTCTTGGATAAAATTCATTTATGTGCCACCGTTTATATTGTATTTATGTGCAATTGTTGGTATATATGTATGATTATAATCACAATACACGGAAGGCATATTATTAAAGCGGACATCTTATTTCAAGATCCGCGCTCTTCTGGGATATTACGCAGCGTTGAGTGGTAGTACTGTACCGACGTTTCGGGAAAAGATATAGGTCCCATCTTCAAAGGTCAAAAAGAAAAGAAAGCCGGCAAGACGGTACGCAGTTTATATAGGGAAAGTTCAGTTTTTGTGTGCCATCAGTTAGTGCCATATAAGCTCTGTATCACACTACACAGTTACTGGCTCTTACAAATACGGCCCAACATACACATATTTATGCTAAGTACTACGGCAACATCAAGAATTGAATTTGACAGACACACTAGTGCGGTCTGATAACCAAATCAACACAAAAATACACGGCGATGTAACACGCATAAACACACTACCTCCCCATTATGCGTTAACTTCTTGCACTTGATGTAATAAGTGTATAAAATGTTCAGCACTTACCGCACACTAACAGACGATGAAGGCGCCGGTTACTGCTGGCAGCTGGTAACACTGCGAG
The DNA here is from genome assembly GCA_021186555.1 of Reticulitermes speratus. NCBI lineage: Eukaryota > Metazoa > Arthropoda > Insecta > Blattodea > Rhinotermitidae > Reticulitermes > Reticulitermes speratus. The sequence goes on along the minus strand of JAJKFL010000013.1, from coordinate 30,542,469 downwards.
GATGTGAAGTGGATTGAACTGGCTCAGGATGGTGACTGGTGGCGGGATTTGGTGGTGACAATGATGAATCTTTGGGTTCTACAAATGGATTGAAATATTTGGTCGGTTGAACAACGGTCACATTCAGACCAGTGGCGAATCCTGATCCGGGGATCCGGTCTAGCGGAAGGCATTGCGTAACCTTCCGCTAGACCGGACTTCCGGATCAAGATTCGCCACTGGTTCACATAAAACATTCTGTATATTAAAGTAGCTCTCTTATCAGTATTTGCTGCTTGCAAACTCACAAACAACACCTCACAGACTGAAAAACAACACCTCACAGACTCACAAAAAACCTCACAGACTCACAAACACCTCAGACTCACAAAAACCTCACAGACTCACAAACAACACCTCACAGACTCACAAACAACACCTCACAGACTCACAAACAACACTCACAGACTCACAAACAACACCTCACAGACTCACAAACAACACCTCACAGACTCACAAACAACACCTCACAGACTCACAAACAACACCTCAGACTCACAAACAACACCTCACACTCACAAACAACACCTCACAGGCTCACAAACAACACCTCACAGACTCACAAACAACACCTCACACAACAACACAGATGGGACGTTAGAACTACAATAAATGTTAAAGGCCTGTCTTGGATTGAACTGGCTCAGGATGGAGTTCATTGCAGGGTTTTGGTATTAGCGGTGTTGAATGTTTTACTTCGATAACAAAACACAAATGCTAACAAGAAGAAATATTTTTGACTAAGATACACCCTGTAATGCCCAGTTAAGAGTACCTACACTGTCGACATCTTCTGCTCCCGTCAAAAACTACTTACAAACACACACAATGTCAGAAAAATAACAGAAGAACAAAGACCTATTAAGCTTTATTTACTAATCTGATTGTGGCTCATTTAATGATGCTGTAAGTAGCTGTGACTATGCAGTAACAAATGAGAGGATAATCAGTGAACAATGAATTGGGAAGTGTGGGGAAGGAAGCGGTTGTTGTCAGTTTACTGTACTATCCGAGAACTCGAGTGGAGGAACTGAATAAAATATCGAGTAACCTCAATCAGGCATACATTCAACAGTGAAATCAATGTTACGTAGTGAAGGAGACAGTAGAGTGGGCCAGGCAGAGTTCACGGGTTTAGAATGCTCTTAGCCACGTGCGCACCCAGAACTTTTCATTGGGGGGGGGGGGGGGCGCTGACCCTGAGGCTATATATAATTTATGTTTAATTTCAAAAATTATGTTATAAAATTCATGTCGTAAGCACAACATAACACTGCCTGCAACTGCATGTATATACATACAAACATAACTACATGTTCCGTGACTCAATCACAGTGTCCTATCTTATTGTTTTTTATTAATTTATTATTTTTTCAAAATTCCAATGTACTAGTCATCAGCTGATTTCAGTGGCTGATTTCGGATGAAGGGTAAATCACGTAAAACTTTTGGTATCATAATATCTACAAAATCTGTGTTTTTTAAATTTCGGCTTTGGGGGGTTTGGTGGGGGGGGGGGCTGTAGCCCGAAATCCCCGCCTTGGTTGCGCCCCTGCTCACAGCGACCACTACGAGGATTGCGGTTTTGAGACGATGTTGTGTAGTCCGGTAGGTAGGTGTGTGTGTACCTCCAGATGATTCCCTCAAACAGGGTATGATTCCCTCCACAACCACACAATAATTCCTTCCATTGGACCGTGGGTCCCATCACCAGCAGGGAGTAATTCCCTCTATCATCAGGGAAAAAATTCCCTCCAGTCTCAGAGGACTATTTCCTCACAGAATGGCCCCTCCATAATTACAAAATGTGTCCTTCCGCCAGAAGAGAAAGGTTCCCTGCGATATAAGAGAATTATTCCCTGTCATCGGGGAAAGCTTCCTTCTATCATCAGGGAATGATTCCCTCCATGTCACAGGATGATTCCTTCAAACAGAGAATGATTCCCTCCATAGTCACATAAATATTCCTTCAAATCACTGCATAGGTACCGCCAGCACCTGCGAATGGTTCCAACCAACGTAAGGGAATCATCGTCTGTCATCGACGAAATGTTACCGCAATCATCAGGGAACAATTCCCCCACTGTCATGGAATGATTCCCTGATGATGGAGGTAAAGGTAAAGTTCTCCCTAGAACAGGCCATGAAGGCCCAGAGGGGGAGTAGAGGTATAGCTCTACTCTTTCTTTAACCTCGGCGCTAGATGGGGGTGGATGGTCAACGCCACGCTCCGGCCACTTTACCCCCGGGAATGACCCGGTACCCATTGTATAGGAGACTGGGTGGCCCCAGGGTCGGTCTGGACGGCTGAGGAAAATCTGCCCCCTTCCGGGATTCAATTCCCGGACCGTCCAGCCCGTAGCGAGTCGCTATACCGACTGAGCTGTCGCGGCCCATGATGATGATGGAGGAGCCGATCTAAACCGAAATGTGCTCCAAAGTGATGAAACTCGTCCCCCTAAAAGATTCCGCCAACGTACAGGGTAATTCGAAATCACAGCAACACTGTCAGATGTCTACAACGAAGTAACAGAGTGCACAGAGCAACAGTCTATGTATAAATGTTAGTTTGTACACAACACATCGTGTGCGAGGCAGGACACTGACGCAGGGCCCTCAAAAGCGCAGAGGGCACAGCATGCCGTCACACGACGACTGCCTGACGGCTCCCTTACAGCTGAGGTGCAAGTGGTAGTAGCCCCACGCGCTGTGCACAACACCAAACAAGAGCATATGACTCACACAGCTTCACCAGTCGCATAACGGGTCAGGACAACACAGCAGTGGAGCTCTTGAGCGGCAAAACGGGACTCAAACAGGCGGGAGAATAGCGAGAGTTGCAGCATCTGAAACGGGGGCAAGGATTGGCTGTGGACATTCAGTCATTCATTCTGCAGTCTGTCTTAAGACAGGTCCGTAGCCTCTTCCAAAGCGAGTTCTCCACAGGCTACGATCCAGTGCTTCCTCTTTCAATTTCCAGTATCTTCTCTTTTCCTTAAGGTCATCCAGCAGCTGCTTACGTATTCTCCCTCGTCTTCCCGTCATTTCTATCCTTCCCTTTATCTTTCCTTCAATCACGTGATTCAGAAGGCAGTTTCTACGCAAGATGTGACCAATCCAGTTAGCCTTTCTTCTTTTTATTGTATGTAAGATATTCCTCTCCTCCTTAACTCTGTGTAATACTTCTTCATTTCTCACGCGATCGGTCCAACTGAACTTCTCCATCCTTCTCCAGCACCACATTTCAAAACTTTCCAGATACTTCTGATCCACTTTCCGAAGTGTCCACGTTTCAGCACCATACAAAGCTATGCTCCAAATGTAGCACTTTACTAGTTTCTTCCTTAAATTTAAGTCCAGTTTGCTGGTGAAAAGAGTCTTCTTCTTGTTGAATGCTGCTTTTGCCATGACAATCCTGTATTTAATTTCACGTGTACAGCTTGCATCATTTGTTATCATGCTAACCAAATAATTTAAATATTCCACATTCTCCAATTGCTGGCTGTGGACACAGACAGAAGAATGGGTGAGGGCCTAAATCACAGCTCATTTTATCACGTATAGACAAACAGCTTATGACATAAAACACAACGACAAAATTTAAGTTTGTACTTTAGGAACACAGGAAAAATAAAATTTAGTCGGTCATGACTTTTTATAAAAGTAAGAACATTATTTTATATGAAAATACGAATAATTATTATACAGAGGATAACGAAAGAAGTCCCATGGATGGCAGGTGCTGTGATACTTCTGTGTAGTGTTTTGTCAGCCTCCATCTGCCAGTCAGTCAGTCAGCCAGTCAGAAGTGCTTGTGGCTGCCAACGGCATTGCAAGATGGCTGATGGGCTCGAGGTAAATGTGGTGGGGTCACAGCCATGCGACTTCCTAGTATTTCAGCAGAGGTCTTCATCATGATCGACCACACAGCACACCACAGGACACTACGGCCTTATACGATGTGACGCCGTGCAGTCTGGTAGACAGGTACTACGGTTAGCGGGAACATACAGCCTCCATATGCAATATAAAAAGGTTCTTCCTCGAAAACGTGCGTAACGATCTACCAGACTACACGGTGTCACATGCCACACTCAGAACACAAAATCTCGTGACACAGTGGTTGGTCAGAATGTCACAAACCTCGCACTCAAATTCCGCCACCGTTCAACAGGTCTTGTATCTTCACAGACCTGCGCACTGCATTGCTGAAGCCCTCCTTGTAGTGAAACCAGACGTCGCTTTTCACAATCTCATCCCTTCGTTCTGAAACAAACAGCTAAACTGACATGACTTGCATGTACGTCGTCAGCAGAAAGCCTGTATACACCATTAGCGGAAGGCTCAACACTGCTGACATAATCCTAAGCCTGTATACACTATTAGCAGTAACATAAGCATATGGCTGAAAACTGATGACATGATCCTAAGCATGCAAACACCATTAGCAGAAGGCTCAATACTGCTGACATGATCCTAAGCCTGTATACACCATTAGCAGTAACATAAGCATATGGCTCAAAACTGCTGACATGATCCTAATCCTGTATACACCATTAGCAGAAGGCTCAACACTGCTGACATGATCCTAAGCCTATATGCACTATTAGCAGTGACATAAGCATATGGATGAAAACTGATGACATGATCCTAATCATGCAAACACCATTAGCAGAAGGCTCAATACTGCTGACATGATCCTAAGCCTGTATACACTATTAGCAGTAACATAAGCATATGGCTCAAAACTGCTGACATGATCCTAAGCATGCAAACACCATTAGCGGAAGGCTCAACACTGCTGACATAATCCTAAGCCTGTATACACTATTAGCAGTAACATAAGCATATGGCTGAAAACTGATGACATGATCCTAAGCATGCAAACACCATTAGCAGAAGGCTCAATACTGCTGACATGATCCTAAGCCTGTATACACCATTAGCAGTAACATAAGCATATGGCTCAAAACTGCTGACATGATCCTAATCCTGTATACACCATTAGCAGAAGGCTCAACACTGCTGACATGATCCTAAGCCTATATGCACTATTAGCAGTGACATAAGCATATGGATGAAAACTGATGACATGATCCTAATCATGCAAACACCATTAGCAGAAGGCTCAATACTGCTGACATGATCCTAAGCCTGTATACACTATTAGCAGTAACATAAGCATATGGCTGAAAACTGATGACATGATCCTAAGCATGCAAACACCATTAGCAGAAGGCTCAATACTGCTGACATGATCCTAAGCCTGTATACACCATTAGCAGTAACATAAGCATATGGCCCAAAACTGCTGACATGATCCTAATCATGTATACACCATTAGCAGTAACATAAGCATACGGCCAAACACTGCTGACATGATCCTGAACTACAACCAGAAGCCTCAACACGGCTGGGTTGACATAATCCTAAGCCTGTATACATCCTCAAACTATTCCTCTTACATAACCCATGGGGCAGACGTCTTCTTGGGAAGCTGATTGTTGCGCAGCTAGTCCAGGACTTCTGCCCTTTATTAAACCTGAAGTTTCATTACAATAGGCACAGAAGTCTGCCTTTGGATGCCATCGGGAGACAAACACAACTCACATCCTATTTCCCTAAACATCTCTTTTAATATTATCATCCCATTTATGCAGTATTTGGTGACCCTAATTATACTTTGTGAAGCATACGAATCACGAGGCCCCTCATTGTGTAATTTTCTGCGGCCTTGTTAGGTTTTCCATCATCGCCCCCAGACCCCTGTTCTCAAAAGTCCTGAGTCTGTGTTCTTATTTGAGGATGAGAGCACATCCCTCACACCCATACAAAACAATAGGTAAATTTGTAATGCTGTACATTTTATACTGAAGAATAGTCTGAGAAAACTAGGCAATAGGCTCATGTCTCACCACGAAAATGCACAAACACATCACAAGAGAAATGTACCTAATAAATGATTTGGAAATTTGGTAAACTTCAAATATTTGAGAACATTAGCAAATTTACATTTCACTTACGTAGGAATTCAGAGGAGATTACCATTCAGTTCAGAATCTGAAAGCGTAAAAACTGACATACGAAGAACTACAAATTTTCCCTACTTTTGTGTGGGTGCGAAACTTGGTGTCACACGTTGATGGAATTAAGAGGGAAGAAGTAACAGGAGGCTGTATAAAATGGTTTAATAAGGAGTTTCATGATTTGTACTCCTAGACAGATATTGCTAGGTCATGAAAAGAAGCAGGATGATAAGCAGGGCATGTAGCATGCATGGCAGGGAAGAGATATGCGTACAGGTTTCTGGTGGGGAAACATGAAAGAGGCCGCCTGTGCAACATATACTTTATATTGGAGAATAATATTAAAACATATGTTAAAGAAACCGATGAAAGGTTGTGGACTGGTTCGTCTGATTCAGAACAGGAACACGTGGCAGGCTGTTCTAAATGCGGCCATGAAATTCTTGTTCAGCTGTGACACCACCAGCTTCTCAAGACCACTAGATGTCAGTGCAATAATATCGGCTTTCAGTCATATCAGCGTAATTTCTCTGACCTCGCTAATGTAAACATGATACGTTGAGCTCTGAAGGCAGTTAAAATCCTGTGTTATCATTGCGTTTAACAAACATTCGAATTAATTCAGCAGCAGTTGGTGCAACCGGTCCCATGCGGTTGTAGAAACCTATAATCGTTGATTAGTTTACTCTGAACAAAGCTAGCTTCAAGTTAAACACAGTAATTATTCTGTCTAATTAGCCATAACAATCCCATCAGCACCCACGTGACCCGGGGCGGCCGAATCTCATTAACAAAACAAACCTCGGAACAAGCAAACAAATGGAAACGTGCTTACCACGCGCAAAGAATTATTCGCCCCTAATATTAATTTTCAATTAAAATTTTATGCAAATTTTCTCCACATCAGTGTCAGGACTTCAAACCCCAAGAGACTTACCGCTGTCTGCCGAGGTCTTTCCATCGTGCACCACGCGCCCGAAGAAATCTCGGCGTTGCTGAAACAAAATTGGAAAGGCTGTACTCCATAATGTATGTAGTGCACAACACTAACAGGCTGTACTCCATAATGTATGTAGTGCACAACACTAACAGGCTGTACTCCATAATGTATGTAGTGCACAACACTAACAGGCTGTACTCCATAATGTATGTAGTGCACAACACTAACGGGCTGTACTCCATAATGTATGTAGTGCACAACACTAACAGGCTGTACTCCATAATGTATGTAGTACACAACACTAACAGGCTGTACTACATAATGTATGTAGTGCACAACAATAACAGGCTGTACTCCATAATGTATGTAGTGCACAACACTAACAGGCTGTACTCCATAATGTATGTAGTGCACAACACTAACAGGCTGTACTACATAATGTATGTAGTGCACAACAATAACAGGCTGTACTCCATAATGTATGTAGTGCACAACACTAACAGGCTGTACTCCATAATGTATGTAGTGCACAACACTAACGGGCTGTACTCCATAATGTATGTAGTGCACAACACTAACAGGCTGTACTCCATAATGTATGTAGTGCACAACACTAACAGGCTGTACTATATAATGTATGTAGTGCACAACAATAACAGGCTGTACTCCATAATGTATGTAGTACACAACACTAACAGGCTGTACTACATAATGTATGTAGTGCACAACACTAACAGGCTGTACTATATAATGTATGTAGTGCACAACAATAACAGGCTGTACTCATAATGTATGTAGTGCACAACACTAACAGGCTGTACTACATAATGTATGTAGTGCACAACACTAACAGGCTGTACTACATAATGTATGTAGTGCACAACACTAACAGGCTGTACTCCATAATGTATGTAGTGCACAACACTAACAGGCTGTACTCCATAAATGTATGTAGTGCACAACACTAACAGGCTGTACTCCATAATGTATAGTAGTGCACAACACTAACAGGCTGTACTACATAATGTATGTAGTGCACAAACACTAACAGGCTGTACTACATAATGTAAGTAGTGCACAACACTAACAGGCATGTACTAATAATGTATGTAGTGCACAACACTAACAGGCTGTACTACACATAGTATGTAGTGCACAACACTAACAGGCTGTACTATATAATGTATGTAGTGCACAACACTAACAGGCTGTATCCATAAAGTATGTAGTGCACAACACTAACAGCTGTACTTTATACTGTACGTAGTGCACAACACTAACAGGCTGTACTTTATACTGTAGTAGTGCACAACACTAACAGACTGTACTTTATACTGTACGTAGTGCACAACACTAACAGGCTGTACTCCTAATGTATGTAATGCACAACACTAACAGGCTGTACTCCATAAGTATGAGTGCACAACACTAACAGGCTGTACTCATAATGTAGTGCACAACACTAACAGGCTGTACTCCATAATGTATGTAGTGCACAACACTAACAGGCTGTACTACATAATGTATGTAGTGCACAACAATAACAGGCTGTACTACATAATGTATGTAGTGCACAACACTAACAGGCTGTACCCCATAATGTATGTAGTGCACAACACTAACATGCTGTACTACATAATGTATGTAGTGCACAACACTAACAGGCTGTACTACATAATGTATGTAGTGCACAAAACAGCTACTATAATGTAGCTGTACCAACTCACTATCATAATGTATGTAGTGCACAACACTAACAGGCTGTACTCCATAATGTATGTAGTGCACAACACTAACAGACGGTACTACATAATGTATGTAGTGCACAACACTAACAGGTTGTACTACATAATGTACGTAGTGCACAACACTAACAGGCTGTACTACATAATGTACGTAGTGCACAACACTAACAGGCTGTACTACATAATGTATGTAGTGCACAACACTAACAGGCTGTACTACATAATGTATGCAGTGCACAACACTAACAGGCTGTACTCCATAATGTATGTAGTGCACAACACTAACAGGCTGTACTACATAATGTATGTAGTGCACAATACTAACAGGCTGTACTCCATAATGTATGTAGTGCACAACACTAACAGGCTGTACTACATAATGTATGTAGTGCACAGCACTAACAGGCTGTACTCCATAATGTATGTAGTGCACAACACTAACAGGCTGTACTCCATAAAGTGTGCAGTGCACAACACTAACAGGCTGTACTCCATAATGTATGTAGTGCACAACACTAACAGGCTGTACTACATAATGTATGTAGTGCACAACACTAACAGGCTGTACTACATAATGTACGTAGTGCACAACACTAACAGGCTGTACTCCATAATGTATGTAGTGCACAACACTAACAGGCTGTACTACATAATGTATGTAGTGCACAACACTAACAGGCTGTACTACATAATGTACGTAGTGCACAACACTAACAGGCTGTACTACATAATGTATGTAGTGCACAACACTAACAGGCTGTACTACATAATGTATGTAGTGCACAACACTAACAGGCTGTACTCCATAATGTATGTAGTGCACAAAATTCCAAACGGCGTTCTTTACCGTTCACTAAGTTTGTCTGCTGTCCACTTATCCATTTACTGCCTTAAATAAATTACACAGAACTGTAAGAAACTCTGTCGAACGACTCCAACGCCGATATAAGGCCACCGACGCCACATATGACCTCATGTAAGACTTTCTTTGTGGTTTGCAAAGAACGCCTATATGCGGGCGACAACATGACTCACAATGACATGGTCTCCAGAGGCCTGCCACAGTGTCGAGCGACTATATGGAGACAAGACACTCACACTACAACACCTATATGGAGAAAGAACACTACAAACCTAGGAGACAAGACACTCACTACAACACCTATATGGACAGAACACACTACAACACTGAGCAACTACACAACACCTATATGGAGACAAGACACTCACACTACAACACCTATATGGAGACAAGACATCACACTACAACACCTATATGGAGACAAGACACTCACACTACAACACCTATATGGAGACAAGACACTCACACTACAACACCTATATGGAGACAAGACACTCACACTACAACACCTATATGGAGACAAGACACACACTACACACCTATATGGAGACAGACACTCACACTACAAACCTATTGGAGACAAGACACTCACACTACAACACCTATATGGAGACAAGACACTCACTACAACACCTATATGGAGACAAGACACTCACACTACAACACCTATATGGAGACAAGACACCACACTACAACACCTATATGGAGACAAGACACTCACTACAACACCTATATGGAGACAAGACACCACACTACAACACTATATGGAGACAAGACACTCACACTACAACACCTACGCCTTACCAAAACAAACACAACGCTATAAAGACGAATGGCGAAGTTGGGGTAAAGGTCGACGCATTTTTGAACTCAGAATCTGATTTATGTGAATGACCAGCTTTGCGCTCTGGTCGACTTAATCCGAACTCAATAACTTGAAAGTTCTGGAAAGACAGCCACATTTATACTAAAATACTGAAATTGAAAGGGGAGACTCTTTCAGCAACGGTGGGCACTGCAATACCGACTCAAACATAACTCCCAATGTATTCAATTTATTGTACTAACCAAATGCATATAATTAGTTACATACGAGTGCCGAAACATGTCGGAGCCACGTGTTTAACACTGATATGTAACCAATAATGTGCAGTTGGTTTGTACAATAAATTGAATACTTTGATCTATAAATGCACGGAATGGACAACCTTAAAATAACTACCACCGCTTCAAACTTCTGCTCGTGTTCATAACTACATTATATATATATACATATATATAACGATATAAGATCAAAGTTTAACCAGTATCTGTGGGATCATTATTTTATCCGACAACTACTGGTTCCCACCTCCTGTTCGTTACTTCCCGTACTAACGTGGCCCACTCAACCGCCCTCACACACGTCAGACGGCTAGCGACAGCAACCGACGCACGATAGAACCGTATAAGGAGACTTTGTTTACTTGTGATTTATTCAACGACGCTGCCGCTGGTTCAGACTGCCTAGCGTCGAACAACACCATGTTAGTTGCAAAGGAAGTGGCCGTGGCCTACTTTGAGGCACTACGGATGGCCTAAAAGTCTCTAAAAATTCCAGTCAGGACACATAACCTCCGGGTTACGAATTGAATCCGGGAACTCCAAAATACGAAGCATTTGATGGCGTCGTTCGATTTTTACCTGTCGAATGGACGAATTCAGGTCAAAGGTTGAACTGCAGTACCTGTCTGGAGAGATGGAACAAAGCCACAACAGTCAAGCCCGGGACCAGCCGCAACTTAGCTGTTCTTGAGGCGCTCGGACCGTACCAGTTATTTCGCGTATCCATGGCAACAAAGACTTATGGAATGAAGGACGAGAATATATTTCATTGCAAAGAATTACTGTGTTTCAGGCAAGCAAACTCGCCATAATAGAAAACAGGGCGTTCTCAAGAGAATTGATTTCTATACGGCTTGAGAAAGCTCTGTGATTTGGGGCCATAAGTTAAGCCCGGAAACAATGCAGAAGGGGGAAAGAAAATTCCACTCAGTTGAGAGAAGGGAGGTTAGATAAAGCAAGTGAGGCACGAACGTCACAGTACAGTGTTAGTGCGGAACAAAACGCAAGTGGGGTCACGTAGCACGGCTCCTGACGTGAACTCTGGAGGCGGCAGGTTCGAATCCTGGCCGAGACACCTAAGAACATTATCCTGAGACCTGTATTGCTGTCCTAGTCCCTCCAAGCGCACAAGCCGCTTCTTTGCTTATCCTTCAGAACCGTCAATTAATAACCATTCTAACATTCGACACTACATATCCTGAGCTACCCACATCGTCGTTAAATAAACCACAAAAATAACATTTGAAAGAAACGTCATAGCCTTCTGGACTAAATTACGAATTTTGAAGTAACAAAATATTAAAACACAGCGGTTAAGCATTCACAAATTCTTACGTTCTACCCACACAGTGTATTTATGTGTTTTGTGTGGATCTCAGAACAAACAGTGATTATTTCACTATACAGCATTAACTCACTGGTTTCTATAACCGAGATTTAACCCGTTAAAGCTCAGTGGTTACTATATGTACCACACAGTTTAACATTCAACAATTCTACGTTCTGCCCACACAGTGTATTTATGTGTTTTGTGTGCCCACCGAGCCGTCTATTCAATGAGTATGGGGGTTATTTCCATGTGGGTAAACAGCCGGGGCGTGACGCTCACTACTCGCCTTTAGTAAAGAGGTTAAGAATGAGTGGAGTGACACTTCTGCTCCCTCCGTCATGACGTGCAAATGGACAGCTTTACTTTAGCTGTCAAAAAACTGTGAAGTCGTCGATATGGTAATTGTCTAGTCTCTGGAAAAGAAGGCAAGTTATGTCGGTTTACGGTTGCGCACTGCACTAACTGAGCTGCAACACTCTGCCATGTTGTGCGCTCTTGTGGAATAGTACGCATCGTAGTGATAATTCTGTACCGACGTTTCGGAACATATCGGTCCCATCTTCAAGGGTCAAGAAGTCCAACAAGAATGCCACAGCACTTGACACTGCCCATCAGTGTCGCACCTTCAACACCGTCAGCTGTTGGCCGCATTACGACACCCAGTGTGCAGCCAGAACACCTTAATTCACTGACACCTGCAATTCGCGTTCTCGCCGCACAGTAACAAATAGCGTTTCATAAGCTAATAGACGTTTTTGGCAATTTTGCGAACGCGCCTAAAAAAACCTAAAGTAAAAACTTCTTCTACTATGAGCAGAATCTACACTGTAAAACGATTATTCGAGATAAACAGATGCGGTAAATTCTTCTTCTCCTCCTCCTTCTGGCACTACAGCCCTCGGTGGACCTTAGCCTCTTCCAAAATTGTCGTCCAGTTTCCAATTTTAGAAGCTTCTCAACACAACATTTTAAGGGGTGAGGTTGTTAGCCCCACGCCCAACCCCTAACCTGGAGGACCAGTTTATCCCTTTTTTTCTGGGTCATCACCTTTGACCTGTCTGGCATGGGAGGCCCTACCAGTAGCTACACTACCGTCAGTACAGCTCTCAGGGTCATTTGACCACACAAGCCCAAACACTACGTCAAAGTAGGGATACTTTCGGGGGAGGGGGGTTATGAAAAATATGAAACAATATTTTCCCCGTTCTAACCGATACAAAGACAAAAAAAAAACCCGCGGACCCTTTGGGTCTGCTGGTCATACGCTGGTCCCACTGATCTAGCTGACCGGCTAGAGGTCCTCAATTTGTTTCACACCAAAACCAAAATAAAACTGTCATTATGTCCGGCTGGACAGCAAGACGGACACAGAACAGAGTCATCGACAATCTGATAGTCGGTCATCTCCGCTTTCTGTGGAATCTGAAAGTTCATCACCATGCTCACAACAGCAGTAGATGAACCCAGTGCACACTATTTAATACTGTCCTCCATTTACCACTAGGTCTCCCAAGTGGTCTATTCCGCGCAGGGCTCGCATTCCGTTTCCACACTAACATCGAGGTTTTCCTCGGGCCGGGCGGGCGGGGGAGCTGGGATCAATAGATAAAAACGTTTTTGGCCATTTTTCATTAAATTCCGCGTTCGCTTCTTGCAACCCGTTCGCTCTCTCTCAAGATGCGAAGGAGAGAGAGACGGAGAGAGAAAAAAAATAAAAGGTTAGGGGAGTAAGCAGCTTTTTTCCGGTGCTACTGCGATTCCATTTGCCCGGCTGCAGGGAAAACTCTTTTATTTCCAGTAGAACATCGTTAAGTTCCATCTAAGTCGGGTTTATTTTGTATCCCGGTCCGCTCTGGATTTGATGTAATGGCATAGAGACGAATCTTGTTTGTACACTCACACCGCAAAGTAGTGGCCCACGTACAGTCGCTGCCTCCTTGTACTTGCGAGGTGCACAAAGCGAGATGTGGAAGTGTCGAGTGCTCAGGTCCTGCAAGTTGTGACGACAGGCGTCGTCGGACATGAGGCGTAATTAATCCGCGGTAATTAATCGCCGGGACGCAACAAACAAGTTCGGCGCTGTACCGGCGACCGACGGGCCACGCCCCCACTCTCAAGCGAATCGGAAGGATAGGGCTATCGCATGGCGACGACGTCCGTCGCTTTATCAGGAGGGACACTCGGAGCAGCAAGATGCTGGAGCACAGGCTGCAGTGTGGCGAGGTGGCCTTACTTCAATTAGCATAATGGGGCGTCATAATCATGCTAAGTACAAGGAGAGGCCCACAAACCGCTACAGGCTGTGTCTGGCTGTCTGTATACCGCACTGCGCCCAACTGAGCAACATGGTACAGGCACAAAGATATTCCACAAGACCAGAAGTAGCCGTCTTAGACTGCGATATGGTTGCCTTCATTGTCAGCATCACAGTATGGACTACAGTACCTACAACTTCAAAGAAGCCAGTACAAATTACCGGCCCGGGGCCCGACTGTATTGCACATGTGTTTGTCTGTCTCGGTAGTATCATTATTTGTCCACTGTACAAATTACCCTTTCAGAATAAGCCCAAGTCACTGCAACTGAGAGTCAGTTTTTTTATTTAGTTTAAAGATTTTTAGCCGATCCGCCCTTGCTGGGGGGGGGGGGAGGCCGAAAAATATTTTTTTTCCACCGGGGCCCAAACCCGTTTTCGGCGGCCTTGCATGACCCTGGGATCGACTGAGCCTCTAACAGAAATGAGTACCACGAGTATCTCCTGGGGGTAAAGGCGGCCGGTGCGTAGGCCTGACAACCTTACCATCTTCATGTGCCGATTGTCTAGAAATCTGGGAGCCTCAAACTCCTGTAGCCCTAGGGGCCTGTCCTGGCCTGTAATGGGGTTGCTGTGCCTTACAATTACAAGATGGCTGACAATTACGAAATGCACGTGAGGTACTGTCGATTTAGAAAGGCTGCTGTAACGGTAGTGGATGCAACACGTGTTTGAGTGAGAGGCAAGAGCAAAGAGAACGGCAGCTGCAAACCTTTACTCTTTGCCAGTACTGGTACAGCGAGGACACGAAGTAGTACTGCGTACAGTTTGGTGGCAGCAGAACGCAGCTGGAACAGAATTGGACTGAACTGGCTCTGCTAGCCCACAACTTCCGATATCCGTGATGATCTTTGAGGCCCCTTGCCCGGCCGGTAGCTTTTCACCAGCTGTTCCAGGGAAGTTAGTTAGCTCTTTAAAGCACAGTGGTAATTATACAGACCAACCCGCTTTAAGATTAGAGAACTGTGTAATTTGCCCATACAGAGTAGCTATTTATGCGTCTAAGGCGTAGGTCTGAGGTCACTCGCTTGCTGGGATTGCGGGTTCGAATCCCGCCGGGGGCATTGATGTCTGTTTCTTGTGAGTGTTGTTTGTTGTCAGGTAGAGGTCACTCTGACGGGCCGATCCCTCGTCCAGAGGAGTCCGACTGAGTGTGTGTGCCATTGAGTGTGATCAGGTGCAGCAATAACCCACTACACCTACAGTGAGTAGGTAGAAATGGTCAGACTAAGAAAGACAGAAAGTTAACTTTACGCTGCTTGCACCGTACATTCTCTTTGATTATACAAATCGTATTCCGACAAATGTACACAGTTTATGTTACTTAACACGTCTCTTTATTATTAAAAAGTGCCCAACATGTTTCGAAACAATTTTTTTTTCGAACTCTGATGTAATTTGAAAAAGTAAGCCCCTGAAGAAGTCGCCCTCGGTGGACTAGTGGTTAGCGGGTTCGATCCCGACCGAGGTCGATGGATTTTTAAGGGTGATAAAAATCCGTAGCACAACTTCCTTCGGAGGGGAAGTAAAGCCGTCGGTCCCATGTCGTAGATTTACGGCATGTAAAAGAACCTTACGGACATGAATCGAGATGTTTCGTAAGCAAAATTCAGCGGCCATTCTAACCCAAGTCTCCTGATTGACTGCTAGATGGCTCTAGCATTCACATCAGGATTGAATAGCATTTGTGCAGTCAGTGGGCTGGTCACTCACTACATCTATGCACACGACCATGAAACCTCCGAAAGGAGGCCCTATGCTCCGCAAGGAGCGAAAGGGGATAGATAGAAGCCCTGAAGATGAACCAAAAAAATTGTTTCGAAACACGTTGGGCACTTTTTAATAATAAAGAGATGTGTTAAGTAACAAACTGTGTACATTTGCCGGAATAAGATTTATATAATCAAAGAAAGAAAGTTTATGCTTTCCAAATGACTCTCAGAGCATTCATCTACTGTTTCCCCAAACAGCATTAACCTCCCACTTGAGACTGTGTTTTCTGTCAGACAAAGATTCATACAGTTCGCACATACTGAGCGCTCCTTAGTTCATGAACGTATTCCGTGTTCCATTTGCCAATAAGGACAGTGCGACTTGGGCCGCTGCTGCGCTGAGCGGCGCGCGGTCGCCCTGGGCAACATCGCTCTGTTACAATCTTGTGTTGTCCCGACAGATGAAGACCTCATGGCGCACATTACACGCATCAACTGCTTTCCTCTCGCGCGTTGCAAAATAATATATAAAAAAGAACTGGTAATTCAAATCTAGCCATCTGTTCTAATTTTCGACATTTTCAAACTTTACCCACTCCCGTTTTCACCACACTGAATCCTATATACACGTTCAATGTTTTATTACGCTGGTTTTTGATGACATTGCTTTTCTTATTCGCTACTCTGTCTATTCCAACAGCACTGCTTTCAGCTGACACGTATATACAGAGGTGAAGGTAAAGTTCTCTCTACAACGGGCCATGAACACCCAGAGAGGGAGTAGAGGTATAGCTCTACTCTTTCTTTAACCCTGGCACTAGATGAGGTTCCACTTAAAACCGGCCCGCTTTCTTGATTTCGCCGTGCAAGCTGACCGGTTTTAATTGGAACACCCTGTATAACACTAATATTCATAATCGCTTACAAGCTCGTTCCCCGATATCGCAACTTTAACATTTCCTGGTACTGTGTCTCGAATCATAAGACGGACATTACTAACACTTGAATTTCTGGGTGCCAAAATGGCTTCCTGACTACGCTCTCTTGTTGTAACTATAAGACAAACTACGTTTTCAAAATTGATAAGGTCACTGGGTGGGTTAACTGCTAATTTTCCTTCAATAAGACTCCGTAATTTCTTTTTTTTTTTTTGCAAATTGCCCAACCACGCAACAAGACAGTAACAACAACAGCATACTGACGTCAACATCTATACAAGACCAACTGCCAGCAATTTTAAAAAATTTTTAATAATTTTAACCATTTCAACAACTACCAACGACACAGTGCTCTATACTCACAATATATAGTGCTATACTATACACTTCAAACGCCAGACAAATACTATATACACCGAGACATTTCAAGAAATACTTGAAGAAATTGTGTATACTGGTGAGTGTTAATGTAAATAGTAGCCTTAAACAGTGTAACGGTTCTGTGATAATACCAAATGGACCAGTGAACAGTGAAGTGAACTTATCAACGTACCGTGATGATGGCCGAGTTACGGCCGAAACATGTGTAGGGTGAATTGAACAGAAATACGAAAAAAAAATTGCATTCGTTGGTTAAAAAACTGAAAATTAATGTCAAGATGCACGGAGAACACAACGTGACAGTGCCCAAATGACTTATCACCTTGCAAGTGCCCCGGTGTGCTGATTCCTGTAGACTGCCGCTGTGCACTGTACTGACGACAGCGACCTCGAAACTGGCTAGTTACGTCACAGGCGATACACCATCTCCTGCATTCTTACGGGAAATGCGTTAACAACCAAACAAACGACGGAAGAACCAAGACCCAAACTCATTCCTACACAGACACAACACGTAGCTTCTTTTTCCGGTTCCTGCCGCGGACATTAAGACAGAACACTCAGTTACTAACACAGACAGTGATCTTACATCCGCGGACATTAAGACAGAACACTCAGTTACTAACACAGACAGTGATCTTACATCCGCGGACATTAAGACAGAACACTCAGTTACTAACACAGACAGTGATCTTACATCCGCGGACATTAAGACAGAACACTCAGTTACCAACACAGACAGTGATCTTACATCCGCGGACATTAAGACAGAACACTCAGTTACCAACACAGACAGTGATCTTACATCCGCGGACATTAAGACAGAACACTCAGTTACTAACACAGACAGTGATCTTACATCCGCGGACATTAAGACAGAACACTCAGTTACCAACACAGACAGTGATCTTACATCCGCGGACATTAAGACAGAACACTCAGTTACTAACACAGACAGTGATCTTACATCCGCGGACATTAAGACAGAACACTCAGTTACCAACACAGACAGTGATCTTACATCCGCGGACATTAAGACAGAACACTCAGTTACCAACACAGACAGTGATCTTACATCCGCGGACATTAAGACAGAACACTCAGTTACCAACACAGACAGTGATCTTACATCCGCGGACGTTAAGACAGAACACTCAGTTACTAACACAGACAGTGATCTTACATCCGCGGACATTAAGACAGAACACTCAGTTACCAACACAGACAGTGATCTTACATCCGCGGACATTAAGACAGAACACTCAGTTACCAACACAGACAGTGATCTTACATCCGCGGACATTAAGACAGACACTCAGTTACTAACACAGACAGTGATCTTACATCCGCGGACATTAAGACAGAACACTCAGTTACCAACACAGACAGTGATCTTACATCCGCGGACATTAAGACAGAACACTCAGTTACTAACACAGACAGTGATCTTACATCCGCGGACATTAAGACAGAACACTCAGTTACCAACACAGACAGTGATCTTACATCCGCGGACATTAAGACAGAACACTCAGTTACCAACACAGACAGTGATCTTACATCCGCGGACATTAAGACAGAACACTCAGTTACTAACACAGACAGTGATCTTACATCCGCGGACATTAAGACAGAACACTCAGTTACCAACACAGACAGTGATCTTACATCCGCGGACATTAAGACAGAACACTCAGTTACTAACACAGACAGTGATCTTACATCCGCGGACATTAAGACAGAACACTCAGTTACCAACACAGACAGTGATCTTACATCCGCGGACATTAAGACAGAACACTCAGTTACTAACACAGACAGTGATCTTACATCCGCGGACATTAAGACAGAACACTCAGTTACCAACACAGACAGTGATCTTACATCCGCGGACATTAAGACAGAACACTCAGTTACCAACACAGACAGTGATCTTACATCCGCGGACGTTAAGACAGAACACTCAGTTACTAACACAGACAGTGATCTTACATCCGCGGACATTAAGACAGAACACTCAGTTACCAACACAGACAGTGATCTTACATCCGCGGACGTTAAGACAGAACACTCAGTTACCAACACAGACAGTGATCTTACATCCGCGGACGTTAAGACAGAACACTCAGTTACAACACAGACAGTGATCTTACATCCGCGGACGTTAAGACAGAACACTCAGTTACCAACACAGACAGTGATCTTACATCCGCGGACATTAAGACAGAACACTCAGTTACCAACACAGACAGTGATCTTACATCCGCGGACATTAAGACAGAACACTCAGTTACTAACACAGACAGTGATCTTACATCCGCGGACGTTAAGACAGAACACTCAGTTACACAACACAGACAGTGATCTTACATCCCGGTTCCTATAAACAGCAAAATGTACTGCAGGGCTGTTCGGTCTGTGCCTCGTTCTGTTCAATGTAGTCAGTACCTACTAAACACCACCATACACAACAGTGGTTTGTAGCTGACGGCTGGCTTTAAACCTGGCATCACGTGCTTCATGACTGCAGTGAGCAAAGTGTACGTGTATGCTCAGACAGTCGCTGTACGCTCAGACAGTCGCCGTACGCCCAGACAGTCGCCGTACGCTCAGACAGTCGCTGTATGCTCAGACAGTCGCTGTACGTTCAGACAGTCGCTGTACGCTCAGACAGTCGCCGTACGCCCAGACAGTCGCCGTACGCTCAGACAGTCGCTGTATGCTCAGACAGTCGCTGTACGTTCAGACAGTCGCTGTACGCTCAGACAGACAGTTAAGCTTGCCTGCTGAACGCACGACGTTTTGGACAAACTCTATGAGATCTGCGCTCTTCTGGGATATTACGCCGCGCTGAATGGTAGATCTGTACCGACGTTTCAGGACAACCTATTGGGCCCATATTCAAGGGTCAAGAACTCCAAGAAGAATCACGCAAACTCTATGAAGTTCACACCGTACTATTACCAATATGTACGGTAGCCACAGCTGTAAAAGCGATGTGCAAGTACTGCGGGAGAGTTTTTGGGTGCGATGTCGATCTTCATTCCTAAATCCATTTCAATCAATCGAGTATATTTTAATTTACTAACTTGAGCGCAACAACATCTTTACAATTAAGTTGCTACTTATCGTGATACTGGCACAGAACTCAACAACATCTTGGACAAGGAACAGTTATGCTTATTGCCTCTCAAACGTGAAGGTTAAGTTGTCCTTGTGCGTAATTAAGTTGTTCTGTGCCCAATTAAGTTGTCATTGTGCCTAATTAAGCTCTCCTTGTACCTAATTAAGTTTTTCTTGCGCCTGATTAAGTTGTCCTTGTGCCTAATTAAGTTGTCATGTGCGTAATTAAGTTGTCCTGAGCATAATTAAGTTGTCATGTGCCTGATTAAGTTGTCCTGTGCCTAATTAAGCTTTCTACCCAATTAAGTTTTTCTTGCGCCTGATTAAGTTGTTCTTGTGCCTAATTAAGTTGTCCTGTGCCTGATTAAGTTGTCCTTGTGCCTAATTAAGTTGTCATGTGCGTAATTAAGTTGTCCTGAGCATAATTAAGTTGTCATGTGCCTGATTAAGTTGTCCTGTGCCTAATTAAGTTGTCCTGTGCTTAATAAGGCACCACGCTATAAACACATATCGGGAAGATTCAGTCAATATCTGAGGCTTTGTCCCTGTTAATTACAGTTCCACTCCTCCCCACATATCTCTTTTTAGGAATATCGGATTTATATTTCTTTCTAAATCTCTCTTGACCAATACAGTACTCCTGCTTTTCATGGCGTTAGAGATTCACACTGTGGTGTTCTAGATTATGATGCCGTATAGTCTGGCAGGTAAGGGCCAAAGTTACATAGAAACATCATCATAGAAGAGAAACAAATGGTATTTCCGCAATGTTGGCACCCACCTACCAGACAACACGGCGTCATAACACAGATCACAATTCGAATCATTGTATAAATTTGTAATCCTCATTGTCCCGTTTCTAACTTTTAACAAGTCACTTATAACCCTGAAATTCGCAAATAAATCAAATTGTTTCTAAGAGAAGCTACCCACTAAAATTTGTACCGCAAAAAAACCAACGTTTTTTGTACAGGCAAAGCAACAAACACGGCCAAGGACAGACAGAAGCACTAACGCCATGTTCTGATTTACAAAGCTACAATTGTGTGGGGACAAAGAAGAAATGTAAACAAAATTTGATTGGCAAGATGTGGAGGTGTAAAACAAAAGCTATAATGAAAATTGAGGAAATTCCTCATGAAGGAAAATGCAAAAAAAAAAAAATAATAAAAAAATAAAATAACTCTACGAGTACAACACACGCAAATTCCTATACCTGCTTTATGCACTCACAGAACTTGCCAGGAAAAATATTACAAAAGCCAACCACATGCACAATTTTCTCTCACAAATATATTACATTAAAACATCAAAATTCGACCCCTGTAGGGTCATCATCAGGAACTATACACATCAAAAAATGAAAATAAAAAATTTCGTCATATACACAAGATGCCTCCGAGATCTTGGTTATGTACTTACAACTACCGTTCTACGTTTCATTTCTATATATACTCTTTTATATATTTAACTAGTTGTCATGTTAGTTTACATAACAGAACATCAGAGTTCCGTATCACTGTACATATTTACATATGTTTTACACGGAACAGTCTGCTCTGTAACTTCGCTTCTACTACACGATGTACACCATATCAAGCTCCGAATGTTACGAATAGTTTTACATAGTGTTTATACATAATTATTGTATGTGTATACTGTCTGATGACGAAACTACAAACATCGAAACATGTAGGAGGTTTTAAGTTTAGTGTTTTAATGTAATATAATTGTGAGAGACAAAATTGTGCATTTGGTTGGCTCTTGTAATATTTCAGTTACCAATTCACGGAATGAACAAAATTATTAAATTTAAAAAAAAAAGAACTTGCCAAATATGTTCTAACTCCACCAAGCGAAACTCTTGAGAATCTGACAGTAGTTCACGTGGTGAAGATATCCCCACCTTTTATAGAATCTAAAGTTTCATCTGTTTCTTGACTAGCTGACGACCTGTTAGCTTCTCAGGAAGGACTGTGCTCCAAGGAGTTAGTACAAATGTCTGACAACTCTACAGACAGCCAGTCTTCATAAGCACGAAAGTTTCATCTGCACTTTCACAAAATCTCTCCATTGGACCCGCAACATGGCAAATGAATCTCTAGTCACATCATTCTATCGTAGACTACGTATTTAGATGCATTTTAATATTGTTCCTCCATTTAAGTCTAGGTCTACCATGTGGTTTCTTCCAAACACGTTTTCCTTTCCTTCCCCCGCATATATAGGAACTGTAGAAACTGCGCATGCGCTATTGGCAGCAGAAGACAAAGGCTGCTGTCCCATTGCGCAGACTAGTGCCACGTATCTATCGGTATTATGGTTACTGTTCTATTTACGTAAGGTTTTGTAGACCCACAGGCTAAAATGGTCGGACATAAGCATAAAGTTTCGCAATGTCTCCATGTTTTTAAATACCGACTACCAACAAAATTTCACAACGTGTAGGTACATTTATCAAATATTTCCATACCAAACTCCACGTGTCCGGCTCACAGTTGCCAAGATTAAATCAAAAGCTAAACAAAATATTCACAAGGCAGCCATTTTATACCTATATTACAATACGCCATTTCAGGATCTTAAAATGTATGGCGCCAGTGTCGTTTCTGCCTAACAATATCGCGCGTTCTCCATGTTGTTATTACTGACTGTAGGAAATTAAAACATATCTCGTTGGAGTGTAATCGAATGTCATAAAAAGTTCATATGCAGTTTTGTGCAGGTCGGTGAGTTGGTTTAAAGCTTCAAGCGGACACGCACACACACGCACACACATACACACACAGCACGCTGACCTAAAAAGCTAGCTTTCTGCTTTCTAGGAAGAAACGAACGTTACAAACTAAATATAAGAAACAAAAAACCTAAAAGCTGCAGTTTTGTTTACAGGTTTGAACTTTGCCCGCCGCCTACAGCAGGTAAACGCTGTTGGCTGCCGCTCCACGCACCCCAACGCACACATTTTGATACTTCTGACTAATTCGATCCATAGCCCCATCTTGCCGGCCTCATTTGCAAGCAGTGGCGCGAGAAATGACTCTTTCGTTAAACAAACACCGTCATGTGTAATATAAAAAGGGTTTTTTTCCCCCCCGATATAATGGCGCTGGTTGCTGCAGGGGCCCGCGGCGAGCGCTGCAGTTCAAAGCGCGACTGAACGCAGAATTATGAACAAAAAAACCAGAGACCCTATCAGCACTCGACACGTATATGTGTCGCTGAATAAAGAGCACGGTGAAGCTGGCAGTCGCTCAGCTGATAACCATATCCGAAAGTTCATCACCATGACCACAAGAGCCCGTCACTGGTCTCAGTCCCCAGGCACACCAGTAAAGGTAAAGGTAAAGATCTCCCTAGAAAGGGCCATGAAGGTCCAGAGGGGGCGTAGAGGTATAGCTCTACTCTTTCTTTAATCCTGGCACTAGATAGGGTGGGTGGTCAACGCCACGCCCCGACCGCTTTACCCCCGGGAATGACCCGGTACCCATTGTATAGGAGGCTGGATGGGCCCCAGGGCAGGTCTGGACGGGTGCGGAAATCTGGCCCCCACCGGGATTCGATCCCCGGACCGTCCAGCTCGTAGCGAGTTGCTATACCGACTGCGCGATCCCACAGGAACACCAGTACACACCAACACACCCGAATTCCTTAAGGCCAATCACATTACCTTACCACAGGCGGCGGGGTTCTCCAAGAGGTCCGTGTTTCCCCATCAAAATTATTTACTGTAGCCGAACATTGACAGGGTTTGAGTCCCAGTCGGACCCTCCCCAACATGAAGGAAAACTTTATTTTCTTTTGTGCCCGCGCACTCCTTGAAGGACCCCCCCTCCGAACCCCCGACCTCCCGTTTCACCCATCCCCTCTGGTCGTGACAGGTATGGAATACTTTACAAAAACTTGATTTTTGGAAATTTGTTTGGCATTTACATTTTGCGTTGACCAATTCATGGTTTTAAGTCCTAAACCGAGGCATATGTGACGTTTCGGCTATACTTTTTGTAGGAGTATTGTTCCCACCGAAAACTTAATTAAATTTTAACCAATAGAATCAGGGAAAGTTTTTTTAATTGGTGACCCAACGAAAGCAGACCCCCGACCAATCAAGGAGTCAAAATGCGTTGAAGGTGTCACCGTGGAAAACGAGCTGGGTAGAAGGACAGAGGGGATTCAAAATTTAGACATAAGTGTCGATGGAATGCAAAGAAAGTGGTCTGAAGGTTGTACATGAGTAATCCGAGAGTTATCGGGCTATAGGGAACTAGAAGTAGAGGTCAGACGCTAAGTTATGCTGTCTACAGACGTTTAAGGTGCGAAGTCAGAGGTCACACGCTAAGTTATGCTGTCTACAGACGTTTAGTGCGAAGTCAAGGTCACACCTAAGTTATGCGCTACAACGTTAAGGTGCGAAGTCAGAGGTCACACCTAAGTTATGCTGTCTACAGACGTTTAAGGTGCGAAGTCAAGGTCAGATATGCGTCACAGACGTTAAGTGCGAGTCGAGTCAACGCTAAGTTATGCTGTCTACAGACGTTTAAGGTGCGAAGTCAGAGGTCACACGCTAAGTTATGCTGTCTACAGACGTTTAAGGTGCGAAGTCAGAGGTCACACGCTAAGTTATGCTGTCTACAGACGTTTAGGTGCGAGTCAGAGGTCACACGCTAAGTTATGCTGTCTACAGACGTTTAAGGTGCGAAGTCAGAGGTCACACG
This sequence comes from Reticulitermes speratus, assembly GCA_021186555.1. Classification (NCBI taxonomy): domain Eukaryota; kingdom Metazoa; phylum Arthropoda; class Insecta; order Blattodea; family Rhinotermitidae; genus Reticulitermes; species Reticulitermes speratus. The sequence continues at coordinate 30,517,240 of JAJKFL010000013.1, read as the reverse complement.
CTAAGTATGCTGTCTACAGACGTTTAAGGTGCGAAGTCAGAGGTCAACACTAAGTTATGCTGTCTACAGACGTTAGGTGTGAAGTCAGAGGTCAGACGCTAAGTTATGCTGTCTACAGACTTTTAAGGTGCGAAGTCAAGGTCACACGCTAAGTTATGCTGTCTACAGACGTTTAAGGTGCGAAGTGTCAAGTATGCTGTCTACGACGTTTAGGGCGACAGAGGTCACACGCTAAGTTATGTGCTACGCGTTTAAGGGGCGAGCAAGGTAACGCTAGTATGCTGTTCGACTTAAGGTGCGAAGTCAGAGGTCAGACCTAATATGCGTCTACAGACTTTTAGTGCGAAGTGTCACGCTATTATGCTGCAGACGTTTAAGTGCGAGTCGGTACGTAATTATGTACTAAACGAATGGTCCTAAGACGTACAGCTTGTGCGAAGTCAAGTACATATTATGCTGTTACTTGTGGATCAAGACCGATCTTTAAACGAGGTGGAAGTCAGAGGTCAGACGCTAAGTTATGCTGTCTACAGACTTTTAAGGTGCGATCAGAGGCACGCTAATATCTGTCTAATTTAAGTCTCAACAACGCTACTTACAGCGTTAGTGTGTTTGTCACGCGTTGGGCGCAGGGTAGGTCCGCGGCAGTACGGTATTACGTTATTAATTCACCTGGTGAAACACGTGACTGTATTGTGTAATGGCATGTGACGCCGTACAATTCTGTAGACAGGTGCCTTTGAACCGTCGTACATACAGGCAGTCCTTGTTAACGCTGCACCCCGGACAAAGTTGTTCCGTTTTAATGCTGACAGAACTTACGTTTAGGCAACGGGGTGGGGTATTTAAATTTAGCGCATGCCTTATGAGAAACGTGGTGTATATTTGAACAGAAGATAAAATTATGAAATAAACGGCATTTTGTGGGAAATAAAACCGACATTACGAAGCATGTCTTAAAAATACAGTAAATTTCCTTGTTGCCTAAATATATAAAATGAACTTTATATTATATAAACCGTGCATTCTAATAAATAATTAATTATTTAATTCCAACAAACGCACTACACTGTTTTAGTGTTTTCTGTCCCTACACATGTTTCGGCACTACCTGTGCCATCGTCAGGGGTGTCGTCGAGAGTTCACAATTTTCAATGCATCCAATTCACTTTCGAAACATATAATTTTTGTAAGTCACTATCACTGAATATCACTTATCTTCTAACCACCATGAACAAGAAGATAAGTGATATTCAATGATAGTGATTATATGTTGTGAAAGTGAATTGGATGCATTTGAAAACTGTGAACTCTCGATGACACCCCTGAGGATGGCACAAGGAGTGCCGAAACATGTGTAGGGACAGAAAACACTAAAATAGTGTAGTGCATTTGTTGGAATGAAATAATTAAATATAAAATGAATTACTAGGGGCCTTTTCCTAGGTGCGTATTAAATGTAGTATGCGAGCATCATAAAGGTTTAGTGCCCAAATTCGATTAACGTTGCCCCCAATCGTATTAATGTTGTTTTCGCTGGCATCTGGCCGTATCTTCAACGACAAACATGGCCCGTATCTTGGGGGGGGGGGGGATTTCTCTCTACGTCGCTATTTTCACAACAGCTCACTGTATCAGACTACACTGCGTCATATCCCAGAAGTTAGTAATGTCAACTGGCAAAAATCTTTCGATATTTCTTGGTTCTAGGGCAATTTTAAGGCTGTAGGTACACAGCACTGCCACGAAGCTGCTGCACTGTTATTAATGCAAATCCCAGACCCGACCCGGGCTCGAACCTAGCTGCCGGTCCACCACTTGGCGACGTTTAAACTGAAGAGAAACAAATGAAGAGTCGCGTCGCGGCGCGGTCCGCTCTCAAATAAGTTCTTTCGCTTTATCGCGTTGGACATCCATCAACTAATTATTCTCTCTCATCAAATTTCCTCTTTGTGTGTGGATATTTTTCTCCTCCACCCAGCACAAACTGTCCCCCCCTACCCCCGTCAACGTTTTTAAAAATGGAACGACGACCCTTTTAAAACGTCATTTCAGATTTGGAAGGCACGCAAAGGTGCGAAAGGTGACAAACGCGCGCCCTAATCCTGAAAAAAAAAAAAAAGGCGCGCTAGCAAAAAGATAATCCGCACATCAGTTAAATAAACACGATTAGGCGATTACAGTATCTTGCAGCTCATCCAGCAGAGCGCACCACCAGCAAGACACATGACGCTTTCTATGTAATTTGTAATCTTCCTTTCATTTCGCGAGACGAAAGCGATTGAATGTTTCAGTGCTGCCAACTTGCGTTACGCAAAATGTCACTTCACTCTACGTCCTGTCCAGTTATAGATGAAAAGGAAGGCCCTTACATCAGTAATGTTCATTGCAAAAACATCGCGCACGAAGCAGCTCAGTTGACGCTACGGTCGTCTTTACCGCACGGGAAAGGCATCCGAGAGCCATTGAATAAAGGCCGTCCTGTACCCTTTCCGCGGCATAAAGCACAAAAGACTGCTGTACAAGATAAAGTTCACCCTATAACCTGCCATAAAGGCCCAGAGGGGGAGTAGAGGTATAGCTCCACTCTTTCTTTAACCTCGGCGCTAGATGGGGGTGGGTGGTCAACGCCAGGCTCCGGCCGCTTTACCCCAGGGAAAGAGACGGTACCCATTGCAGAGGACGCAGGGTGGGCCCCAGGGCCGGTCTGGACGGGTGCTGAAAATCTGCCCTCCACCGGGATTCGATCCCCGGACCGTCCAGCCCAAAGACTGGCCACAGCCTACAAAATTATATTTCTACCTGCTGTACTGTACAGGTGCTAATCTTAGCCCCCCACACTGGGGGAAGAAACAGACAGAAGACTTTGGAAAATAGGGTGCTGAGGAAGACATCTGGGCCTAAGAAGAAGTAAGAGGACCGTGACGTGGCAAATGGAAGGGCTTCCTGATTTGTACACATCGCGAAACATTATTAAGTAAAGTTGTCCTTGTCCACACCATGAAGGCGTATAGGGGGACTACAGGTATAGCTCCACTCATTCTTAACCTCGACATTAGATGGAGGTAAGTGGCTAACTTCACGTCCCAGACGCTTTGCCCCCGGTAAAGAGCCCTGGTATCCGTTGAATAGGAGGCTGGATGGGCCCCAGAGCAGGTCTGGACGGTTTACAGAAAAGAAAACGCTCTTAAATCTGCCGGGATTCAAACCCCGCATCATCCAGCCCGTAGACTAGTCACTATACTAACTGAGCTATTCCGGCTCCTCACCAAATATTATTAGTAATCAAATAAAGGAGGGTGAAATAGGCAGGGCATGTAGTAAGAGTTGGAGAAATCAGAAATGCAAAAAAAGAAAAACATTTTTGGGAAGTAAATCTGAAGGAAAAAGTGTATTGACATGACATGGTAATGAACATTCAAAGCGTCGAATCTCGGGAGTAGCTGAGGAACCATCAGCTTCTGGAGGTCTCGGCAGGTCATCGTGTCCAGCTGTTCCACCGACTGTACAAAGACCGCAACTTCGCTTCACCCAGTTTTCTGGAAATGGGCTTAAATCGGCGCGCAAACGAATAAACCTCGGCGCTCGGCTCTTTAAGTGCTTCCGCCCATTTCAGGAAAGCGTCTACCCGCTCTAAATTACTTCCGCCATTCCATTTTTAAAGCTTCCCCCCTCGCCCGCCACCCGTTTCGGGATGTATGTGAGTGTTGAACAAAACGAGAGAATGGGCTCATTTAAAATAAAAATTCAGTTCCCACTTGCTCTTCGCTAAATTTAACAGCTTTCAGTAGTCTGCATTTCCTTCCCATAACATTTGTATGCTGATATAATCACATCTCGGCGCTAGCCAATCCGAACCCCGGACTGCTGTGCACAAAATGTCTTCTTATGTCTCTAAGAAATGGACCATCTGGAAGACCTAGACGGAGATGGGAATATGTCAGTCTCGGATCCCATTTTTTAATGTAAAACGCCCATTTGGTTCCAATAAGCTACAAACCGAATCCTTAAATATAATTTAGGGTGGCTTAGGCGGTTAGTCGCTCAGCTCGCATCTCTGTAGCAAGGGTTCGATCCCAGGCCTGTCCATATGAGTTTTGTGGTGGACAAAGTGGTACTGGGACAGGTTTCTCTCCCAGTACTTCGGTTTTCCCCTGTCAGTATCATTCCACCAATGCTCCATACTCATTCATTCATCTACCACCCACGCTGTATAATGTTTCTCTCCCAGTACTTCAGTTTTCCCCTGTCAGTATCATTCCACCAATGCTCCATACTCATTCATTCATCTACCACCCACGCTGTATAATGTTTCTCTCCCAGTACTTCAGTTTTCCCCTGTCAGTATCATTCCACCAATGCTCCATACACATTCATACATCTACCACCGACGCTGTATAATGTTTTTCTCCCAGTACTTCAGTTTTCCCTTGTCAGTATCATTCCACCAATGCTCCATACACATTCATTCATCTACCACCAACGCTGTATAATGTTTTTCTCCCAGTACTTCAGTTTTCCCCTGTCAGTATCATTCCACCAATGCTCCATACACATTCATACATCTACCACCCACGCTGTATAATGTTTTTCTCCCAGTACTTCAGTTTTCCCCTGTCAGTATCATTCCACCAATGCTCCATACACATTCATTCATCTACCACCAACGCTGTATAATGTTTTTCTCCCAGTACTTCAGTTTTCCCCTGTCAGTATCATTCCACCAATGCTCCATACACATTCATTCATCTACCACCAACGCTGTATAATGTTTTTCTCCCAGTACTTCAGTTTTCCCCTGTCAGTATCATTCCACCAATGCTCCATACACATTCATACATCTACCACCAACGCTGTATAATGTTTTTCTCCCAGTACTTCAGTTTCCCCTGTCAGTATCATTCCACCAATGCTGCATATTCATTCATACATCTACCACCGACGCTGTATAATGTTTTTCTCCCAGTACTTCAGTTTTCCCCTGTCAGTATCATTCCACCAATGCTCCATACTCACTTCACCTACATGTTGTACCAGAAGGACAAACGGGCGAAGCCTGGGAACCTGCCAAAATCATTGCTCTTTCGGAAATCGGTGGGCTCTGGACAACATAGCAGTTGCACTTAGCGGGCACATCTCTGACACCGGTGTGAATCAGCGACACAAACAGGGGCAGAACTGCCCTAATTTTGAAAGGTAAAATTCATAACGCCGACGTGTGCCTTTAACCGATAGAACAGTGCGGTAGTTATACGTACCACCTACTTTTTCATTACAAACCATAACTTTACATTTTGCTCACGCAGTGTAATGTGCCATTCGTTCGATTCTCAAAGCATACAGCGATTGTTTCCCTAAGACCATTTATCGGTTCATGTTTGCAGCGGAGAAGCTGTTTATTTTCTTTGAGGCAAGTAATGTACTTTTACATACTATTTACATGGACTCCAAGCTTCAAATGTTTAGCACCTTTCATTTTCTCGAGTTAATTAAACTTGATCAAATGTCAGCCTATATAAGGCGATCCGATGCAGGCCAACGTGGCGTCGGGGCTACAAAACAAACAGGCTATGATTCTCTTCCGGGATGTTTCATAACAGTCTGCATGTTTAACTTGCCGGTACGTTTCGCGGACAAGGAGAGAGACAGAGAGAGAGAGAAATGTTTCATGACGCAGTCAGTCTCTAAGACTACAGGCCAATATCGTCAGGGGCAGTTGAATGAAATGTGAGTATCGCGCATTGGTGGAATGATACTGACAGGAGAAACCCGAAGTACTTGGAGAAAAGCGTGTGCCAGAGCCACTTTGTCCACCACAAATCTCACACGGACCGGCCTGCGATCGGACCTGGCGACCGCGGTGACCTCTCTTAAAGGATTTCTGTTAAAACATGGCGTGACATAACTGCACTGGAGACACAATGCTGTGTCGTTGTGATGCACGTGTGCCTTGAGACACAATGCTGTGTCGTTGTGATTCACGTGTGCCTTGTGACACAATGCTGTGTCGTTGTGATGCACGTGTGCCTTGAGACACAATTCTGTGTCGTTGTGATGCACGTGTGTCTTGTGACACAATGCTGTGTCGTTGTGATGCACGTGTGCCTTGAGACTCAATGCTGTGTCGTGATGCACGTGTGCCTTGAGACACAATGCTGTGTCGTTGTGATGCACGTGTGCCTTGAGACATCAATGCTGTGTCGTTGTGATGCACGTGTGCCTTGAGACACAATGCTGTGTCGCGATGCACGTGTGCCTTGAGACACAATGCTGTGTCGTTGTGATGCACGTGTGCCTTGAGACACAATGCTGTGTCGTTGTGATGCACGTGTGCCTTGAGACACAATGCTGTGTCGTTGTGATGCACGTGTGCCTTGAGACACAATGCTGTGTCGTTGTGATGCACGTGTGCCTTGAGACACAATGCTGTGTCGTTGTGATGCACGTGTGCCTTGAGACACAATGCTGTGTCGTTGTGATGCACGTGTGCCTTGAGACACAATGCTGTGTCGTTGTGATGCACGTGTGCCTTGTGAGACGCGGAAACCTAAATCAGCGACGTTTGTTCTACTATCTCGAGAAACATAAGAATTACGGAAAAGACTCGCTGTGTATATAATGTATCACTGTCTGCACTTCCTGTTAAGAACGTCTCTTGAGCCCATAGATATTCAGCGAATTACATTCGAGATGCGCGCAGAAACACTTGTACAGCTTGTACACCGTGCAGGCTAGAGCTTGTACAGCGAGCAGGCTACAGCTTGCAAGCCACAACTTGCAAAACGTACAGACTACAGAATGTACATGTGTGTAGGGTACAGATTGCAAAAGCTGCAGGCTACAGCTTGTACAGCGTGAAAGCTACAGAGTGCAAAAGCTGCAGGCTACAGCTTGTACAGCGTGAAATCTACAGATTGCAAAATGTGCAGGCTACAGCTTGTACAGCGTGAAAGCTACAGAGTGCAAAAGCTGGAGGCTACGGCTTGTACAGCGTGAAAGCTACAGATTGCAAAAGCTGCAGGCTACAGCTTGTACAGCGTGAACGCTACAGAGTGCAAAAGCTGCAGGCTACAGCTTGTACAGCGTGAAATCTACAGATTGCAAAATGTGCAGGCTACAGCTTGTACAGCGTGAAAGCTACAGAGTGCAAAAGCTGCAGGCTACGGCTTGTACAGCGTGAAAGCTACAGATTGCAAAATGTGCAGGCTACAGCTTGTACAGCGTGAAAGCTACAGAGTGCAAAAGCTGCAGGCTACGGCTTGTACAGCGTGAAAGCTACAGATTGCAAAATGTGCAGGCTACAGCTTGACAGCGTGAAAGCTACAGAGTGCAAAAGCTGCAGGCTACGGCTTGTACAGCGTGAAAGCTACAGATTGCAAAATGTGCAGGGCTAACGGCATTGTACTACAGCGTGAAAGCTACAGAGTGCAAAATGTGCAGGCTACAGCTTGTACAGCGTAAAGCTACAGAGTGCAAAATGTGCAGGCTACAGCTTGTACAGCGTGAAAGCTACAGAGTGCAAAAGCTGCAGGCTACAGCTTGTACAGCGTGAAAGCTACAGATTGCAAAATGTGCAGGCTACAGCTTGTACAGCGTGAAAACTACAGAGTGCAAAAGCTGCAGGCTACAGCTTGTACAGCGTGAAAGCTACAGATTGCAAAATGTGCAGGCTACAGCTTGTAATCATGTACAGCGCCCATTATTTGTACTGGAATCCGTCCACAAAAACACGCCAACACAAAAATTTAATGAACATCCATTCATGTTTTCGCGAGTCAGATGTGGACAGACGGAAGGACAGACATGATGATGATCATGGACGCAATGTTGCAATTTTTCGCCACGAACCCGCCAAAACAGGGCGCACGACTCGACACTACGTCATACCAGTGACGTGACCGGCTGCAGGCAGGACTACAAGGGTTCAATTCGCGGAAATAACAGATATGCTCTCGCACGGGGTAAAGCAGGCACAACGTGCAGCTGAACACTTAACAGCACGCCTTCAAAGCGTGCAGCTTTGATGCAGGGACAAGTGTACCTTGCCAATCGTGCGCAGAGTGTCCCGCCTCTGTTGCGGAAGGCCGAAGTGCTGGTATAAAATGCTGCAATCCAATCCATTACTATCTCTTTGTGTAAACACTCAGACCGCAGGGAAAAAAACCATTTATCACGGAGACGTGAAGGGAGGCGCACAAAGGGGAGGAAACATTAGCTCTTTATAAGGGTTGATACAATGGGGCAAACGAAGGGGGAGGAGAGATTGGAACCAGAGACTCCCAGCCCATAAATACCGGCAGTAAAACTGTCCACTGCGTTCTTAAGACTTCTGCCTGACCGCGCATTGCCTATCAACATATCAAAAGGCGGCCACTTCACGGAAAACAAGCCGGCTCAATCCAATTCCCCTTTTCCAAGTTTAGTATTTGTCTGTATATCGACGTAAAATAAATATGCGCAGTGACACAAGAGAACACAGCGCTATTTGTCGCCATATTTCGTTACAGCGACGTGTTTAAAATGAAAGCAGTTGAACCTAAATTGATCCATTCTGTGTATAATGCGACACCATAATTTGCACACAAAAAATCGGATTAACTTCGCATTCACTTCATAACCTTAACATTTACGAAGTAAAAAAGAAGGCCTAACTGTGATAAGGTATTATGAACTAAACCGTCTGTAGGATTTTCATGAAATTCGGTATACGAGTCCTTTAGAGTAGAGCGAGATGCAAATTTCGTGAAAAGCGGCTCAGTGACAGTCACATTTTATGTAAAAGAGTAAATGAATTTCTGTCCCATCTTGACCCGTGAAGATGAGACCGATACGTTGTCCCGAAACGTCGCTAAACAATTACCATACGACGCCGCCTAATATCCCAGAAGAGCGCAGATCTTGGCTGTCTTTGCTTGTAAAATATTGCAGATTAAATTGTTCATTCACGACACCAACAAACGCACCTTCCATATATTCAGATACAATCACATATCGCTGCTACAAGTTTCGGCGTCACACCAACATCAGGGAATTACACCAGAATTTAAAACGTAGTGAAATATAATAGATCACAAAGCAATTCGTATAATGATACAGCATTCATGCAGCTACTGTCAGCATATAGGTTTCTTAACTTCTGATTAAGATGCTACAGACATTTTTAAAAAGCATATTACATTAAAACAACAAAACAGTAATATTTATTACGGCGTTTTCATTAATTATGTTTAAAAGCTGTATGCTGATATGCTGTAGTTTTCCTTTGTATACAAACATCTAATTTGGTCTTCGATCGTTTATGGATCTTGTGCTGTCAACATATGAATTTTATAAATTAAAATCGTAAATCATATAAGATGTCTCGAAGTGTGTGTCAAACAAGTCACGTTACATGTCAGTATTTACCTCGTGTGATATGTAGTGACTTCCGTGTAGACGGTGATTATATATATATATCAAAGGTGCATTTGTTGGTGTTATGAATGAACAATTAAATTCAACTAATGCAGGGAATAAATAATGTCAAAATATGTCATAGACGTATTGTAAGAAAAGCACCTAATACCATATTTCATAACAATCCGTTCAGTGTTCCTACAGTTGATGTGAATACAGCGACATACAGAAGCTAACATACACTTTGCTGCATCAAGTTGTTTAGATCGCTCTAAAAACTAAAACCTAATTTACAATATGGCGGCTGCCTGTGCACTGCACGTTTGGTCATAACCGGAATGACAGTCAAGTGACTGACACAATGCACACAGACATGCGGGAAACTGAGCATGCACACACATAAATACACACACATATATATATATATACATAAAAAACCATCATAAATGTAATATGAATTAACGCTTTACATGCTGATTAACCTGAATTATATATATATATATATATATATATATAAAGACCCAGTCCGTACCGCGCAGTAAACACACTCCGTCTCAGTTATACAAACCAGTCAGTTAATGCTGTACAGTGAAATAATCGCTGTTTGTTCTGAGATCCACACAAAACACATAAATACAGTCCGTACCGCGCAGTAAACACACTCCGTCTCAGTTATACAAACCAGTCAGTTAATGCTGTACAGTGAAATAATCGCTGTTTGTTCTGAGATCCACACAAAACACATAAATACAGTTCGTACCGCGCAGTAAACACACACCGTCTCAGTTATACAAACCAGTCAGTTAATGTTGTACAGTGAAATAATCGCTGTTTGTTCTGAGATCCACACAAAACACATAAATACAGTTCGTACCGCGCAGTAAACACACACCGTCTCAGTTATACAAACCAGTCAGTTAATGCTGTACAGTGAAATAATCGCTGTTTGTTCTGAGATCCACACAAAACACATCAATACAGTTCGTACCGCGCAGTAAACACACACCGTCTCAGTTATACAAACCAGTCAGTTAATGTTGTACAGTGAAATAATCGCTGTTTGTTCTGAGATCCACACAAAACACATAAATACAGTTCGTACCGCGCAGTAAACACACACCGTCTCAGTTATACAAACCAGTCAGTTAATGTTGTACAGTGAAATAATCGCTGTTTGTTCTGAGATCCACACAAAACACATAAATACAGTCCGTACCGCGCAGTAAACACACTCCGTCTCAGTTATACAAACCAGTCAGTTAATGCTGTACAATGAAATAATCGCTGTTTGTTCTGAGATCCACACAAAACACATAAATACAGACCGTACCGCGCAGTAAACACACTCCGTCTCAGTTATACAAACCAGTCAGTTAATGCTGTACAGTGAAATAATCGCTGTTTGTTCTGAGATCCACACAAAACACATAAATACAGTTCGTACCGCGCAGTAAACACACACCGTCTCAGTTATACAAACCAGTCAGTTAATGTTGTACAGTGAAATAATCGCTGTTTGTTCTGAGATCCACACAAAACACATAAATACAGTTCGTACCGCGCAGTAAACACACACCGTCTCAGTTATACAAACCAGTCAGTTAATGTTGTACAGTGAAATAATCGCTGTTTGTTCTGAGATCCACACAAAACACATAAATACAGTCCGTACCGCGCAGTAAACACACTCCGTCTCAGTTATACAAAACAGTCAGTTAATGCTGTACAATGAAATAATCGCTGTTTGTTCTGAGATCCACACAAAACACATAAATACAGTCCGTACCGCGCAGTAAACACACTTCGTCTCAGTTATACAAACCAGTCAGTTAATGCTGTACAGTGAAATAATCGCTGTTTGTTCTGAGATCCACACAAAACACATAAATACAGTTCGTACCGCGCAGTAAACACACTCCATATCAGTCATACAAACCAGTCAGTTAATGCTGTACAGTGAAATAATCGCTGTTTGTTCTGAGATCCACACAAAACACATAAATACAGTCCGTACCGCGCAGTAAACACACTCCGTCTCAGTTACACAAACCAGTCAGTTAATGCTGTACAGTGAAATAATCGCTGTTTGTTCTGAGATCCACACAAAACACATAAATACAGTCCGTACCGCGCAGTAAACACACTCCGTCTCAGTTACACAAACCAGTCAGTTAATGCTGTACAATGAAATAATCGCTGTTTGTTCTGAGATCCACACAAAACACATAAATACACTGTGTGGGCAGAACGTAGAATTTGTGAATGTTAAAAGTGGTGGTACGTATAGTAACCACTGGTAGATCCTACACAATCAACGAACTTGAACATCCCAGCCGTAGTTACAATATCTCAGCGCTCCACCGTTCCAACTTACAGTGGCCACACAATTGCACAAACTGCCACAGTGCGCTCTACTCCATTAGGTGGAGATCCTCTACAGGGATTTCACCAAAACCGGTCAAGAAATATGGCAACTGAGGGGTAGAAATATGACAAGTGTGGGGTAGAAATATGGCAACTGAGGGGTAGAAATATGGCAAGTGTGGGGTAGAAATATGACAACTGTGGGGTAGAAATATGGAAAGTGTGGGGTAGAAATATGGCAAGTGTGGGGTAGAAATATGCAAGTGTGGGGTAGAAATATTGGCAAGTGTGGGGTAGAAATATGGCAAGTTTGGGGTAGAAATATGACAACTGTGGGGTAGAAATATGGCAAGTGTGGGGTAGAAATATGGCAAGTATGGGGTAGAAATATGGCAAGTGTGGGGTAGAAATATGCAAGCGTGGGGTAGAAATATGGCAAGTGTGGGGTAGAAATATGCAAGCGTGGGGTAGAAATATGGCAAGTGTGGGGTAGAAATATGCAAGCGTGGGGTAGAAATATGGCAAGTGTGGGGTACAAATATGGCAAGTGTGGGGTACAAATATGGCAAGTGTGGGGTAGAAATATGGCAACTGTGGGGTAGAAATATGAAAACTGTGGGGTAGAAATATGGCAAGTATGGGGTAGAAATATGGCAAGTATGGGGTAGAAATATGACAACTGTGGGGTAGAAATATGCAAGTGTGGGGTAGAAATATGGCAAGTGTGGGGTAGAAATATGGCAAGTGTGGGGTAGAAATATGGCAATTTTGGGGTAGAAATATGACAAGTGTGGGGAAGAAATATGGCAAGTATGGGGTAGAAATATGACAACTGTGGGGTAGAAATATGGCAAGTGTGGGGTAGAAATATGGCAAGTGTGGGGTAGAAATATGGCAAGTGTGGGGTAGAAATATGGCAAGTGTGGGGTAGAAATATGGCAAGTATGGGGTAGAAATATGGCAAGTGTGGGGTAGAAATATGGCAAGTGTGGAGTAGAAATATGGCAAGTGTGGGGTAGAAATATGGCAAGTGTGGGGTAGAAATATGGCAAGTGTGGAGTAGAAATATGGCAAGTATGGGGTAGAAATATGACAACTGTGGGGTACAAATATGGCAAGTGTGGGGTAGAAATAAGGCAAGTGTGGGGTAGAAATATGGCAAATGTGGGGTAGAAATATGGCAAGTATGGGGTAGAAATATGGCAAGTGTGGGGTAGAAATATGGACATTATGTAGAAGAAGCTTATTTTCGCCTAAAGTAAAGTATGACGGCCACAGCCGATGCTCAACTTTCTCGACAACTGTTTGCAAAGTTCCTATACCGAGTTGCAAAAGAACCTGCGACGGTTTAACTGCTGACACTAGTTCACGGTCTCTAGGCAACATAAGTCGTCACTGTTACCTCGTACTGAAGGCCCAATATGCACGTCCAATTAACACGAAATGTTCACCGGCCTACGTTGTAGCCAATCAATATGCAATGTCACAGCACTCCGCTACTGGGCACAGGCCGTGCCGTGTTCCCGCTTGTCGGCAGCAAAGTTTACGTACCCTGAAGACAGCAAAGCAAAAGTTATCAGTACACGGGTCTGTACAGGCCCTTAGCTTGAGGCTCCCAGAATTTCTAGACAATCGGCACATGAAGGTGGGAAGGTTGGCAGCTCTACGCACCGGCCGTCTTTACACTAAGGAGATATTCCCAGTACTAATTTCTGTTACAGGCTAAGCCGACCCCCAGGGCCATAGTGCGGCCGGAAGCATTATGTCAAAGGAAAATCCCAATTACCCTATCTGGAATCGAACCCGCGACCGGCGTGTAGCAGGATCCTGCGAAACGTAGGCACATACCCTCCGAAATGTTGGTTCCTACCCTCCGAAACGTAGGCACATACCATCCGAAATGTTTGTACATATCCTCCGAAATGTTGGTACATACCATCCGAAATGTTGGCACATACCCTCCGAAATGTTGGTACATACCCTCCGAAATGTTGGCACATACCCTCCGAAATATTGGTACATACCCTCCGAAATGTTGGTTCCTACCCTCCGAAACGTAGGCACATACCATCCGAAATGTTTGTACATATCCTCCGAAATGTTGGTACATACCATCCGAAATGTTGGCACATACCCTCCGAAATGTTGGTACATACCCTCCGAAATGTTGGCACATACCCTCCGAAATATTGGTACATACCCTCCGAAATGTTGGTTCCTACCCTCCTAAACGTAGGCACATACCATCCGAAATGTTTGTACATATCCTCCGAAATGTTGGTACATACCATCCGAAATGTTGGTACATACCTTCCGAAAAGTTTGGACATACTCAGCAAACTAAGCGATGCCTGGTCGCAGAACACTGCCACCTTAAAGCGCGGCAACCAGACGCACAGTGCTGTCACCCCGCCGGTGTCCCTGCCAGCAATTCATTATTCAGGCGCCAACTCTTAAGGGCGCTGAGCAAAAAGCAAACTGAAACTTTCATAAGCGTTTTCATTTCAGACCAAAATTAACTTTGAAGGTTTGAAAGCACAAGACAAACATAATTTCGCGACACAATAACTGCTCATAAAGCATCACAAAGCGTCCCATCTCGAGGGACGGGCGACCTGTGCCGCTCTAACAGCTTTACGACATTACGCGCGATGCATGACTGTCAAGCGGGGACCACTATGCCTAAGCCCCTCATATGGGCTGACTGTATAAAAGTACGTCTTGTTCCCTGCTTGAGTGCTTCCTACACAAGGGTTACCGGGGGCGGGAAGAAAAGAAAGCAAGGCGTGAAGCTCGCTAGTAACCTCCACCTAGTGCCGAGGTTAAGAATGTATGGAGCTCTACCTCCACTGCCTCATAAGCCCTCATGACACAGTACTGAATTAATTTCAAGGACGTTTCCTGTAGCACAGTTCACTCAACGGTGCTGTCAGAATACACAGCGTACAGTACTGGATGACCTGGGTGCACACTAATGTCAGTCACTGCAGCACTGTCTGGGTGCACACTCATGACAGTAACTGCAGCACTGTCTGGGTGCACAATCATGTCAGTCACTGCAGCACTGTCTGGGTGCACACTCATGACAGTAACTGCAGCACTGTCTGGGTGCACACTCATGTCAGTCACTGCAGCACTGTCTGGGTGCAAACTCATGTCAATCACTGCAGCACTGTCTGGGTGCACACTGATGTCAGTCACTGCAGCACTGTCTGGGTGCACACTCATGTCAGTCACTGCAGCACTGTCTGGGTGCACACTCATGTCAGTCACTGCAGCACTGTCTGGGTACACACTCATGTCAGTCACTGAAGAACTGTCTGGGTGCACACTCATGTCAGTCACTGCAGCACTGTCTGGGTGCACACTCATGTCAGTCACTGCAGCACTGTCTGGGTGCACACTCATGTCAGTCACTGCAGCACTGTCTGGGTGCACACTCATGTCAGTCACTGCAGCACTGTCTGGGTGCACACTCATGTCAGTCACTGCAGCACTGTCTGTGTGCACACTCATGACAGTCACTGCAGCACTGTCTGGGTGCACACTCATGACAGTCACTGCAGCACTGTGTGCACACTCATGACAGTCACTGCAGCACTCTGTGTGCACACTCATGACAGTCGCTGCTGCACTGTCTGTGTGCACACTCATGACAGTCGCTGCTGTACTGTCTGGGTGCACACTCATGACAGTCACTGCAGCACTGTCTGTGTGCACACTCATGACAGTCGCTGCTGCACTGTCTGGGTGCACACTCATGACAGTCACTGCAGCACTGTCTGTGTGCACACTCATGACAGTCACTGCAGCACTGTGTGTGCACACTCATGACAGTCACTGCATCACTGTCTCGGTGCACACTCATGACAGTCACTGCAGCACTGTCTGTGTGCACACTCATGACAGTCACTGCAGCACTGTGTGTGCACACTCATGACAGTCACTGCATCACTGTCTCGGTGCACACTCATGACAGTCACTGCAGCACTGTCTGTGTGCACACTCATGACAGTCACTGCAGCACTGTGTGTGCACACTCATGACAGTCACTGCATCACTGTCTCGGTGCACACTCATGACAGTCACTGCAGCACTGTCTGTGTGCACACTCATGACAGCACTGCAGCACTGTGTGTGCACACTCATGACAGCACTGCAGCACTGTGTGTGCACGCTCATGACAGTCACTGCATCACTGTCTCGGTGCACACTCATGACAGTCACTGCAGCACTGTCTGTGTGCACACTCATGACAGTCACTGCAGCACTGTCTCGGTGCACACTCATGACAGTCACTGCATCACTGTCTCGGTGCACACTCATGACAGTCACTGCAGCACTGTCTGTGTGCACACTCATGACAGCACTGCAGCACTGTGTGTGCACACTCATGACAGCACTGCAGCACTGTGTGTGCACGCTCATGACAGTCACTGCATCACTGTCTCGGTGCACACTCATGACAGTCACTGCAGCACTGTCTGTGTGCACACTCATGACAGTCACTGCAGCACTGTCTCGGTGCACACTCATGACAGTCACTGCATCACTGTCTCGGTGCACACTCATGACAGTCACTGCAGCACTGTCTGTGTGCACACTCATGACAGTCACTGCAGCACTGTGTGTGCACACTCATGACAGTCACTGCATCACTGTCTCGGTGCACACTCATGACAGTCACTGCATCACTGTCTCGGTGCACACTCATGACAGCACTGCAGCACTGTGTGTGCACACTCATGACAGTCACTGCAGCACTGTCTGTGTGCATATTTCTCCAGAACGCAGTAAATGACAGGCAAGAAGCAAGACTGAAGCATTTCAGGACATTTTCTTTCCCAATTTGCACTCCTCTACTGTCTGCAGTTCACTAAATACACACCAGCTGATAAATCCGTTCTCCAAACGGGACAAGTTTACTTTACTAGCAAAAACAAAATTACGAAAATTAAAAGTACAAATACCTGCAACTTTAAGAGCCGCCATTTGGTGCTTTTCGACGTGCATAGCAAAAGAAGGCGGTCTGGAAACTGCAATTGCTTAATTAAAACAGGTTGTCACTGGGCACGATTGCTATTTTGGGCACAAATCAACCCTCCCCTTTTTCACAACCAATTAGGCCTAACACAACACAAAACGATGCAAACGACCAACAACCGACGTAGTAACAACAGAGCCCTCGGTGCTGGTGGGCGAGTCACAGGCGCTCTAGCATCTCCCACACTCTTGTGGGAAATACGTTAACATTTGTAAGTGCGACATCCCATTGTGACGAAGATAAGCAGCCGTCAGTCACACCAAGTCACACGATGTAAAGTTTGCTGCAACATGCTTTGGCCATCATCAGACTGACAAGTTACCTCAGACATGCTATATGTACACAATTATTTCACATCGTCCTTACACAGGTAGTTCTCGTTTTACGCCAGTCCTTACACAGGTAGTTCTCGTTTTATGCCAGTCCTTACACAGGTAGTTCTCGTTTTACGCCAGGGTTACGTTCCTGAAATACGTCGCGCAAATCGAACACAAAATTCCAAAATAAAACAATGTATTTCCTGGGGTTAGGGACTGACAACTTAATCCTATACAGTGTATGAATATACCACTAGTGGACATATGGACCTGTACAGTACATATGTAATGTATATAGAGTATATATACATTTGTAGACATATACATACATTTATTGGATCTTCAAGAAGTGGGATCGGGGGGGGGGGGGGCATGGACTGGATTGATCTGGCTCAGGATAGGGACAGGTGGCGGGCTATTGTGAGTGCGGTAATGAACCTTCGGGTTCCAGAAAATGTGGGAAATTTCTTGACTAGCTGAGGAACTGTTAGCTTCTCAAGAAGGACTGTGCTACATGGAGTTGGTTAGTTATACATACATTTCTATAAATATTATTAAACCATACACATCATTGTGCGGTTTATTATAGTGCATTCTATTGAAAACCGCACCACATTTTTGTGTACGGTTATTCATTATTTCTATTGCTAAAAACATAGACAGCGTATCTTCTACACCATAGATGTGTAGTCTGCTAACGTCATTCATAGGACTGTCGTAGTCTTGCTACACAAACATAGGACTGTCGTAGTCTTGCTACACAAACATAGGACTGTCGTAGTCTTGCTACACAAACATAGGACTGTCGTAGTCTTGCTACACAAACATAGGACTGTCGTAGTCTTGCTACACAAACATAGGACTGTCGTAGTCTTGCTACACAAACATAGGACTGCGTAGTCTTGCTACACAAACATAGGACTGACGTAGTCTTGCTACACAAACATAGGACTGACGTAGTCTTGCTACACAAACATAGGACTGTCGTAGTCTTGCTACACAAACATAGGACTGTCGTAGTCTTGCTACACAAACATAGGACTGTCGTAGTCTTGCTACACAAACATAGGACTGACGTAGTCTTGCTACACAAACATAGGACTGTCGTAGTCTTGCTACACAAAGATAGGACTGTCGTAGTCTTGCTACACAAACATAGGACTGACGTAGTCTTGCTACACAAACATAGGACTGTCGTAGTCTTGCTACACAAACATAGGACTGTCGTAGTCTTGCTACACAAACATAGGACTGTCGTAGTCTTGCTACACAAACATAGGACTGACGTAGTCTTGCTACACAAACATAGGACTGTCGTAGTCTTGCTACACAAACATAGGACTGTCGTAGTCTTGCTACACAAACATAGGACTGACGTAGTCTTGCTACACAAACATAGGACTGACGTAGTCTTGCTACACAAACATAGGACTGACGTAGTCTTGCTACACAAACATAGGACTGATCGTAGTCTTGCTACACAAACATAGGACTGTCGTAGTCTTGCTACACAAACATAGGACTGTCGTAGTCTTGCTACACAAACAAACACTTTAGTTCCTGACTTAGCACTTCCTTTAATTCTATCAGCATTATCACGAACTGTATGTACGCTACTATGAGCGAGTCTAACATTACGGCATATATCAACAATTCGTTCAACTTTTTCAATTCGGCTTATTACGTCTAATTTTCTTCAACACCGATTGTCTATCGCCTGTTTTTCACTTGCATTGCACTAGGTGATGTAAACTTACATTTCTCACTCGTGTTGGTAAGAAAAACCAATGCTGTTGAAGAAGAAACTAAATGAGTCGCGTGGTTATATCACCAACGTAATCAATCCATACACGTGACTAAAGGCGTGACAGTGACGTCACTTCCTGCTGGCCTCCTACGTCTATGCCAGATTGCGTTAAACCAAAAATTATCGCGTAAATTCGAAAAGTGGTGTAAATTTTCAGGTCGCGTTAAAGCGAAATCGCGTAAAACGAGAACTACCTCTATACGGTTGAGATCTGAACTTACAATATCATGTAGGAGAACGTATTACAAGCCAAAACCATACATTTTTAGAATAAATTATATGGACAGAAGACAATGACACGTTAAAAGTCGTGTCAAAACAGCTGTTACGTTAATACTCGCTCTTTCGACGGGTTAGAGACCACAGCACTGACGAAAGTCGAAGCATAGCCTTTATTTAGCTTGCAAATGCATTAGGGCCGCCAAAAAACGTAAATAACGAATTATATAACACTTGCGAATGCGTGCAACACCTAAATAAACAGAAATAAACATAAGAATAAAATAAAAAAACAAATATAAGAGATTCAATGCGGACAATTTAAAAAAACAGTGCACACAGAACGACTTATGTTCAAAGACTGAACGACGAAAGAAACAAGATGGCGCGCGGTGGTGACGAAATGCGACGAAAGAGCGAAGTAAGCGACGAAATTTGGAAACGTGGTTATAATTGAAAACCGACGAAAGAGCGAAGCGACCAAACTCGAAGCGGGAAAGTCGAGGTACTGCTGTATAGAACCTAGGTCAATGAATTCGGGCCTCGAGGGTTCTTATATTTTGCTTTCCATGATACGTGTTTACAATGGAGCAATGTGCTTGATGTCGTCATTGCTGTACCTTCTTTGTCGTTTTTAGGTCAATTGCTTTGTGAAAGTGTATAACTTAAAAATATAATTAAAATAGATTATACTAGATTGTGTGTGTTTGAGTGAGGCAGCCATTTTGTTAAGTTCGTACAAGTAGCCTATACACGTATGTATTATTACTCACATAAATGTATATAGGTCAGTGGTTCCCAAAGTGGGCGGTACCGCCCCCTGGGGGGCGGTGGGATTACCGAGGTGGGCGCTAATAAGTACGAGAGGTGGAAGGGAACGCTGTTATTATCACAGGGGGGCGCTAGTAGACAAGTAGTGCGTTTATTTCTATAATAATATTCAAATAAAGTAATTTTTGTGTTAAAATTAAAAAATGAACTAAATTTCTTAGTATTTTAATTTATGAATCTTATTCAAGCACACATTATTTTTTTTAATAAACTATTGCTAGATGAATTATTGTTAATCATAAAAAATACAATAAATTCTAATTTATTAATTAACACTTAAAATATTAAGTTTAACCATTATAATTTTATTTAAACGATTTTTTAAATATAAAATAAAAGTGGAAACAAAAGCGTATTTATGTTTTTTAAAAAAGGTAGGGGGACGCTGTGGGTGTGTATATGGAACCAAGGGGGCGGTGGACCGAAAAAGTTTGGGAACCACTGATATAGATGTCACAAATACTCTGTCGTATTGGCTGCTATACACTGACCAGTTTTTGGAAATACTGAGTGACGAACGTAGCTTATGGCGTAGCTGTGAACTGGGCAATGACGTCAAAGATCTTATTACGACTGACTGTGTGTTGATCATTTAGTTGGTTCGATTTTTTGGCTACTCTAAAAATACAAAATCTCTCTAATGTACCAACGTGCTGGCCCTTACTGAAGACGTGTAATGCCTTCATTGTGTTATTCATGTGGCCACTGTCAAGGAGGTGTTGTGCAAACGTAGACTTAGGATTGTCATTCTGAAAACATCATAAATACTCTCACATAAACGTTTATAGGATCTACACGCCTACACATGTCCTGCGCTACACACCTGATCAAATTAGGGACAAACTCAGCCACTCACTTTATAACTAGAAACTGATATCATTAAACTTGTGTTTGCATTACGAAAAACAGGTTCAAGTTAAACTGTCGCAATAACGTCTGTGCCATAAACCTGGGCCAACACAAGAGAGGCCCTGGTTCAGACATGACACCGCAGAAAATTTCTCTCCGAACGCTTCGCTGTTCCGCTGACAATCACCGCTTCACCAATGCCTCTGAAGTGTGCAAATTATTACAACCTTTGTCCTCAGTTCAGACATCGCATCTACTGGGCACTCGGCCCAGAGAAATTTATCCAAATGGGGCCCACACTGAGGGCACCAAAATGTGGGGATAACAGTGTGCAGATTCCCCTCCTGTCCCCTCTGACCCAATGTGCCTGTCATTAGCTAAAGTTATCCGTATCAACACTCCTGGAAACAGAATGGTTAGATGGTTGGAGGGGAAAATAGAAGGTCAAGCTGGAGGAGAAATTAGAACAGCTCAAAGGCAATATGGACTGGAATCATCCATGGAACTTACTTTTGTCACCACGGGCACTACATTATTCTACCAAAGTTCCAAATGAGATGGCACTCACCACTTCAGAAGACACAGTCTTCGGCTGCAATCTCTGCAGATGGTTTGGCACAACGGTGTCGCTGCACGGTCTGTCCTTCGTGACCTTAGCGTCAACCTGTAATCTCGCCTCTGTTCGTCGCATCTTTTCCAGTTCAACCTCACGAGAAATCAGCTGTTTGTTCCCATAGCTGAGAACTCGGGCTGATTTTTGACCAGGGAGCAACGCCAAGTCTTCGATGTTGCTGCAATGAGATGCCAAACCTGCACTGAGATCTGAGGTGCTCACAGCAGTGAATATCAGGGTCACGTAGTCTAAAAAAACTGCTTGACCCTGAACAATAAGGCACTAACTCAGCCACTTCCCAAATTTCAGCGACATCCTGCAAGCAACACCCTTGTAGCTGAATTTTCACTCGCAGAAACAAATGGGCCAATCAGGTGAGTATAGGGGGTTGGGGGACCACAGCCATGTTTCTACTGGCCAAAAATACCAGCACTGACAAAGCAGCATGCACCAGCGCACTGTCACGGTAAATTAACCAGTGACGGTCCTGCCATCATTCCAGATGTTTTCAGTAGACTTGCTGCCTCAAGCATAGCAGAACCTCCTGTCAGTAACACTGGTTAACTGGTACTAAATCCCGACAAACAATACGTTCGCAGTCGAACGAGATCACCAACATCCTCCTGACATTCATACTGACTTCCTTCACTTCCTTTAGATGTGGACAGGAGAAGCTTCTCCACTGAGAGGACCATTCATTCATTTCTGCGTCATAACAGTAAAGCCAGGTTTCATTTCCTGTGTTTTCAATGCATTTTGCCCACATATGAAATAAAAACATAAATGCATTGTTCATCAAATCAGTCATTAAAAAACCTTGGTTAGCACTTAACACAAAAAAAAAACCCTGTTGAGAAGGAAAGTGGAAGGTTATGGCTGCAAAATTTACTACACTGACTTACAAGAGAGCGATACTATGGTACCTAATAGTAGAACGTTGTACTGCTTGCAATTCTTCATCCTAGTTGCCAATTTGGAAAATTTTGGGTACATCTTCAAATCTCTCTGTCTCAGAATAAAGCTTCAAATACCCCTCTCAGCCATGACAAAATACTCACCTTGCGCTGCATGTTACGTGTATTATAAACAGCAGTCTGAATAAAGTTCATCTGTTCCATGCAGACAACAAGTTGTACAAAAGAAAGTTGTCAAGATCTGTACATGCCCTATCGGCACGTGTTTCACTGCATATGAAAGGTATCTCACAGTGAGGTTTCATGTACCCTCCAGTTCAGAACTATCTGACAATGCTTCAGAAACATGTTCTGTTTCCAGTTTTCAGGCAAAAGGAAAACCTAATCTGAGGAGTCCATTGGAAAAAGAATCAGTTTCCAAAACGTCATAACAACTAGAAGATGGATAATGTCCAAAGTAACACAACTAACAAATTCATACTGAATTCAAGCTATGGTTTCAGAAACTCACGGGTCCAAGTTGTAGACATAGGTTCCCTCTTGTGTGCGTTCCTGACCGTAGTTCAGATTGTAGTCAATCATGACGCTGATCACGTGATTCAGCTCCTCCTTCTCACGTGCGTTGTACAGCTGCATGCTCACCTGTAGAAGACAAATACAGTCTATCACTCTATACCCACTGGTGATCTACAACCCTATACTTCAGGTGTGTTTATTCTAACACCAGCACGTCCCCTACTACAACAATAAATACAGCAGGCTTTGTCAAACACCATCATCCACACTGGGACATCTGACACCAAAGCTTTCTGCAGAGTTCTCTCTCCTCCCAGAGTCTCCTGTATCTGTGTCCTCATTTGCGTTCTCCACCTTGTCCCTAGTCTTTCCAATACCTTTTTAACACTTCTCTTCTTTACAGTAATGTATGTCTTTACCAAAATTCCCTCAGTTTCACCAATTTGTACATTACTGTATCTCTTTACAGATCTTGCCTACTGCCCGTTCATGTTAATCGCTTTACACTCCACAAAACCTTGTACCCTGCTTACACATCTTCAGTCCTTGCCTGTATGTCAAACCAGACAAGTGATAACACCATGATACATATTCATTCATTCTGCATCTTCTTACGACAGGTCCGTAGCCTCTTCCAAAGCGAGTTCTCCACAGGGTGCGATCTAGTGCTTCCTCTTTCAATTTCCAATATCTTCTCTTTTCCTTAAGGTCTTCCAGTAGCTGCTTATGCCTTCTTCCTAGTCTTCCTGTCATTTCTATCCTTCCCTCTAACTTTCCTTCAATCACATGTTTCAGAAGGCAGTTTCTATGCAAGATGTGACCAATCCAGTTGGCCTTTCTTCTTTTTATTGTATGTAGATATTCCTCTCCTCCTTGACTCTGTGTAATACTTCTCCATTTCTCACACGATCGGTCCAATTGATCTTCTCCATTCTTCTCCAGCACCACATGTCAAAACTTTCCAGATACTTCTGATCTACTTTCCCAAGTGTCCACGTTTCAGCACCATACAAAGCTATGCTCCAAATGTAGCACTTTACTAGTTTCTTCCTTAAATTTAAAATTTGTGATACATCACGCGTAATATATATTCAACCTTTCCCAGTGACACATCTAACAGTCTGGTGAACGCATTCTGTGTCCAACATCGGACATTCACACAGTGGCGAACTAAGACGTGCCACCAGACCACAAGGCATCATACATGAGACACTAACAGACAACATAGCATCTCATCCCAAAGAAAATAATTTTAAAATCTGTATGTAATTCCATTTCAAATATTTCCATTAGATGCAATTTTACTACCAAATAAGAAGCCCATTTTACATGTCTATTTCTTCAGCCAATTTCCAAAACTGCACCTTTACCCAAGTTTAACGGTGTACCATTTCAACACATCACAACACAGCAGTCTGTTTTCACACTCACCGGGCGGAGTGTTGGTACCAGTATCTGCAGCAGCAGTGGTAGCGTATCAAACACGAGCTGGGCGGCGTTGACATATACCCTCACCAGTGGTGCCATGCCCTGCATGAGCTCAGTCAGAATCTGACGTGTCTTCTGTTCCTTCACTGACATCTGCAACAACAAGACGGCCTAATTCGCCTCTCAATAAACAAACCAATACTCTATAACTTTTGTGGTCAGCATGATGACATACAGTTCCATGTGTGAACTGAAATGAAGCACAGTCAACTGTTCACTGTACCTTCCAATTTCTACCCCCCTCAACACAAACATTCAATTCACAATGTTTTATCTATGTCATGTTCTTTCCTTACCACATGTACACACACTGTAACAATTCTACAATACAATTCTGTGTTAGATTCTTTGGCCAGTTTAGAACAAAGAAGCATCAAAGGACATGCACATACATCTGTAACATCATCTAATGTAACCTAACCTCTAACTTAACACACTAAAGGCTGTATAAGTGCAGCAGCAACACATAAAGGACTAAACATCTCGAAAAAATTATCGGCATGTGTGTTTCTACATTCCACTTTTTTGTTCAAACATTATTTGATATGGGAAGTACTTAGCAATTTACACTATAATAAGGCAGGAAAGGCCTTTAAGTGCCTGTTACTGTAGTCCACTATTAATGAAAACTGAAAAGCACTGAAAAATTTTAGCAGGATTCCCCAAATATAAAATTTAACAAAAACCCATTCAGCACATCTTGGGGTTTACATGCGAGCATACAGACAGAGAGCCAGACGTATCTTTCCAACTTTCGTAAAGAACAAGCTGTAAACATACAAATGACTGTGTGTTAATCTTCAGTTGTCCTTCTCAAAGCAAAATGCAATTTAAAGCTTGCCGAGAAGAAAGTACTGAGGCCTATGTTGGGGTTTTGAATCAAGGATGATGTCCTACACAGGACAAACATCATACAAGGATTTGGTTATTAAACCTCTTGAGCACTGACACTGTTCTTCTAGCTGTACACACACAATCCTATCACTTTATAGGCCTACCTACTTTCAAGGTAAGATATGTTCAATAAACACCAACTAATGCACATAAACTTTTTTCACAATAGTTTATTCTTAAAATTCCCCTATACGTATTTCGGTGGTTTAAACCACCATCTTCAGGGGGTCGTAAAGATTATTTTGCATAGACCTTACAGTTATTACATATGTGGTTATATTCGTATATGTAGAATATGAGTGGTCTAATATTGTCCACTTCGTACAGTATTGTAAAATAAGTTACTATAAAATGGAGTAAAAGTTGGTTTTAAACCACCGAAATACGTATAGGGGAATTTTAAGAATAAACTATTGTGAAAAAAGTTTATGTGCATTAGTTGGTGTTTATGAACATATCTTAATTGAAAATGCACGGTAAATACAACGTTAAGTTACTTTCAAGGTATTTATGCCTATGCACTGAAAAATAAACTCTCTACACCGCAGTACTTTGCAAATTATTTAGACAGAATTAAATAATGTGTCCAAAATTCTGTCAATTTACAACCCCTTGACCCAGGCGGTATCATCAAAGGATGAGGAGGGAATCTTAACTATGCAGGCACGTGTGGGGGGAGGGGTTTGTCCTCAGCCTGAGGCAATATATAATATACGTTTACTTTTAAGAATTACCGTCATCGTGTCATAAATATAACTGTAACATAACACTGTTTGCAACTGCATTTATATACATAAAAACATAACTACATATTCCATAACTCACTCACATAAATTAAATCACAAGGTCTAATCTTTCCAGCAGTGGACTAGATACATAATGTAGAGCAGCCTTCCAAACATACACAATACCTGGCACATACCCCAAAAATCTTTCAATAGATATATAAAGCTACGAAAATTGGTCCCCATCTCTTTAACTACACATTTGATAGTAAACATTTATCCAAGGAACTATAAGGAATTTAAAACGGCATATTTAAGTACAATATAATTAAAGAATAATGAGGTGACAACAAGGCCCCATACTAATCTTTTAACCATATATACTGCAAAACTCAAGTAAAAGTTACATAACCTATATCCACTACAAGCCAATATGTCTCAAATCAGACTGACCTTCATCAATACAGAGTGCTTAAGAACAGAAAATACTCCAAAAATGGGGAATTCAACAGCATACATTGGCTTTTCCTTATTTTATTTATTTTAAAATAATATTTTATATCAATTATTATTCCATTTTGGAATAATATCTTAGTTCTATAACAATATATTCACTGTTTGTAACAGGAGAGGCCTATTCCTAGGTCACACTTTGTTTATACGGATTTATTGACTACCTGATGATGGCCGTACAATTTGGCCGAAACATGTAGTAGTAAATATATGAACATGTAATACATGAAGGTTGTATTATTCGGTCCTCATACGTGACAACTGATCTAAACTTCTTGCTTTTTAAGTTCATCTGATACTTTAAAAGTTTATCTTATCTTTCAAAATTCCAATGTACTAGTCATCAGCCGATTTCAGTGGCTGATTTCGGCTGAAGGGTAAATCGCGCACAACGTTTAACATCATCGTGTCTAATAAATGTCCTTTTTTTTAATTTCGATTTGGGGGAGCTGCAGCCCGGCAGCCCCCCTTTTAGTTGGGCGTCTGTAACCATGCGACTTTCTGTACTGGAGTACGTGTCCATGAAACACGTATTGATAAGCGAGTCTCTTACAGCACTCCAGCCTCTTACAGCCTCAGTCCTCTTACAGCCTGCCTCTTACAGCCTCAGTCTCTTACAGCCTTCAGTCTCTTACAGCCTCAGTCTCTTACACTAGCCTACAGCTCAGCTCTTACAGCCGTCCAGTCTCTTACAGCCTGCCTCTTACAGCCAGCCTTCAGCTCACTCTTACAGCCTCAGTCTCTTATCAGCCTCAGTCTCTTACAGCCTCTCAGTCTCTTACAGCCTCAGCTCTTACAAACCTCAGCTCTCTTACAGCCTCAGCCTCTTACAGCCTTCCAGCCTCTTACAGCCCTCAGTCTCTTACAGCCTGCCTCTTACAGCCTCAGTCTCTTACAGCCTCAGTCTCTTACAGCCTCAGCCTCTTACAGCCTCAGTCTCTTACAGCCTCAGCCTCTTACAGCCTCAGTCTCTTACAACCTCAGCCTCTTACAGCCTCAGTCTCTTACAGCCCAGCTGCAGCACAGCCGCATTATACAGGGTGAGGCAATAGAATGCGACGACTTTCAGATCGCTGTTCTGATTAAACGAGTTGAATATAAGAACACAAAAAATTACTGAGTATCAGTACTAAAATGCCATGTAAAATATGCTTTTATTTTTTAAAAAAAATTACATCTCCTACGTGGTCCACCTGGCATGCAGTACGTTCCTGTAATCGTGATCGGAAATTAACCGTAACTTCGCAGCAGACGTTTATCACTGGCTCTAATTTCGCCCTTGACGTGCCCTTTCGTCCCTTAACGTGACGATATGCAGAACTGAACTGTAACTAACGGACTGCAAGTTGTGTGCCTTTGTGCAGTTACGGTTAACTTCCGATCACGATTACACGAATGTATTGCATGCCAGGGAGACAATTAAAGAGACGTGATTTTTAACGAGTAAAGAGCAAATATTAAATTGCATTTTACTGCTGATACTCCGTAATTCTTTGTGTTTCTTATATTCAAACCGCTTCGCCAAAACAGCAATCTGAAAATCGTCACATTATATAGCCACACCCTGTATATCCTTCAAAGCACAGCTGTAAAAATATGTACCACCTGCCTTAACATTACAAACAGTCTTTCTGCCCACAAACTGTATTTTAATAACATCAAAGAAGATAAACTAACCACAATGAACAAGAAGATAAGTGATATTCAGTGATAGTGACTTACAAAAATTATGTTGTGAAAGTGAATTGGATGCATTGAGGATTGTGAACTCTCGACGACACCCCTGATGATGGCACAGGTAGTGCCGAAACATGTGTAGGGACAGAAAACACATAAACAGTGTAGTGCGTTTGTTGGAATGAAATAATTAATTAATTAACCTTTTTACTTGTTTGTACAATTCCCAAACAGCATTAACGTCATGGCAACGGTGCGTTCTCTGTGAGGTACGAACTAGATTTTTAAATATTATTGAGGTGAAATTCCTGCTTCAAATAGCCGATCATATAACCGTTAGAACTGATTCATGTCGAGTCAATTATTGACAGCTTTTTAAAATTTAAAACAATTAATGTATCCCTAGGTATAGGCACAGCCCGCAAACAATAATTTGATCTATTCTTTACCGCAGATGTGTTCCGGTTGCGATACTAGCGTCGCCACATGCGTATGGGCTGTATCAAAAAACAAACTGCGGCGAGAAGTTTGCTCAAGTGACGCAATAATTCATGCGCTTTTTGTAATTATTGAAAAACCTTTTAAGAAATGAAAACATTTAAAAAAAAAGAAAGACACTGGCTGGGTGGGTTTTATTCTTGTCGCTTCTTGGATCCATTTAGCGAAGCGTCTTTGTTTCGAGCTAATGAGGCGATGAATTATGTAGCCAGTACCTCATTACTGCTAAGGCAAGAGATGTCTTTCTTGCTTTCTTTCTCTGCAGTAATTAACTGGCGCAGTTTCACGCTTCGAGACGACGAATAAAGTCTTATGGCAAAGACTAACGGCCACAGAACAACTTCTCTTATGCCTATCCAAGCTAGCACGACGGCTAAGTTGTTAGTTATAACAGTGATACTGAGAGCCTGCAGCACAACAATCTGCGCTGAAAACAATCTGGAAACACAGCACGTACACAGTACACAACACAGCACGTACACAGTACACAACACAGCACGTACACAACACAGCACGTACACAGTACACAACACAGACACGTACACAACACAGCACGTACACAGTACACAACACAGCACGTACACAGTACACAACACAACACAGACACGTACACAGTACACAACACAGCACGTACACAGTACACAACACAGCACGTACACAGTACACAACACAGACACGTACACAGTACACAACACAGACACGTACACAACACAGACACGTACACAGTACACAACACAGACACGTACACAGACACATCACAGACACGTACACAGTACACAACACAGCACGTACACAGTACACAACACAGGCACGTACACAGTCACAACACAGCACGTACACAGTACACACACAGACACGTACACAACACAGACACGTACACAGTACACAACACAGACACGTACACAGTACACAACACAGCACGTACACAGTACACAACACAGCACGTACACAGTACACAACACAGACACGTACACAGTACACAACACAGACACGTACACAGTACACAACACAGCACGTACACAGTACACAACACAGACACGTACACAGTACACAACACAGACACGTACACAGTACACAACACAGACACGTACACAGTACACAACACAGACACGTACACAGTACACAACACAGACACGTACACAGTACACAACACAGACACGTACACAGTACACAAACACAGACACACAGACACGTACACAGTACACAAAACAGACGTACACAGTAAACACAGACACGTACACAGTACACAACACAGACACGTACACAGTACACAACACAGCACGTACACAGTACACAACACAGCACGTACACAGTACACAAACACATACACAGACACGTACACAGTACACAACACAGACACGTACACAGTACAACAACACAGCACGTACACAGTACACAACACAGACACGTACACAGTACACAACACAGCACGTACACACAACACACACGTACACAGTACACAACACAGACACGTACACAGTACACAACACAGCACGTACACAGTACACAACACAGACACGTACACAGTACACAACACAGCACGTACACAGTAACAACACGCACGTACACAGTACACAACACAGACACGTACACAGTACACAACACAGCACGTACACAGTAACACAACACAGACACGTACACAGTACACAACACAGCACGTACACAGTACACACACAGCACGTACACAGTACACAACACAGACACGTACACAGTACACAACACGAGCACGTAACAACACAGTCACGTACAAGTCAAACACAGCACGTACAACACAGTACAGTACACAACACAGCACGTACACAACACACGACACGTACACAGTACACAACACAGTACACGTACACAAGTACACAACACAGACACGTACACAGTACACAACACAGCACGTACACAGTAAACACCGCACGTACACAGTACACAACACAGACACGTACACAGTACACAACACAGCACGTACATAGTAAACACCGCACGTACACAGTACACAACACAGACACGTACACAGTACACAACATAGCACGTACACAACACAGACACGTACACAGTACACAACACAGCACGTACACAGTACACAACACAGCACGTACACAGTACACAACACAGACACGTACACAGTACACAACACAGACACGTACACAGTACACAACACAGCACGTACACAGTACACAACACAGCACGTACACAGTACACAACACAGCACGTACACAACACAGACACGTACACAGTACACAACACAGACACGTACACAGTACACAACACAGCACGTACACAGTAAACACCGCACGTACACAGTACACAACACAGACACGTAAGAAACACGCCAGAACAACGCAGGACATATTAACTAAACAGTTCCACCACAGTATACAAAACTAAGAACTAATAACAACCAGACGTGTGAAGCACACAGCGATCTTCTAGTTCATTTTATTATCTTCGACACAAAATTCAAAGAATTGTAAGGATTTTATACATTTTATACGTTTTTAAACTTGGATTTTACAGTGAATGTAATAACATTGCACAATATTTAATATGTATTATCTTTGGATGTGATAAAACGTAGTTTTGACCCCCCTGAGGACGGTTTACGTAAACCGAAACATATGTAGGGGTTAATTAAAACATATTAAAGTGAAAGTGAAGTGCATTGTGTTGGTTTTTAACATCTTACAGACACGTATATACTAGACACTAAACTTGATCAACTATATGCACTTAGCGGTGCTGCTATCTGAAGGTATGCTGTGAAGTTATTCTGACAGAGGTGGACACTGTAATATCGACTCAAGGACACCTTCTAGTTTATAGTGAGAATCATACAAACACATTCACACGACAAACAAAATGTTGAATATTCTTTTAATGTTGAAATGGTGTGAATAATGACCACTGTAGGTTAAAGGAGTGTTGGACAAATCCAGCTATGGCGCCTAGAATTTGGAAAGAATGCTTTGTAAATTAATGTCGCTTTCCATTTGTTTGAAAATCGAAGTTGCACCAGCGCTTCGTTAACCAACAGCTGCCTTATCGACACAAGAAGCAGTCTAACCACTCGAATCATTTTTCAGTAATACGAAATGTACATAACTTCAATGCAAGTCATGCCGTTGTGATTTCCATAATCCACAAACAGCCACATTACCGCCTAAAAACCTGCATATTTTATATTATTATAGGTAAGCTACGTGTTTCGGCCCCCTTGGACCATCATCAGGCTTTTTTAAATTTTAAAACAAAGTTAAAAGCGTAAACAAGATATACAGAACTATAATTTTGCCTGTTGCTTTGTATGGGTGTGAAACTTGGTCTCTCACATTGAAGGAGGAACATAGGCTGAGGGTGTTCGAGAATAGGGTGCTGAGGAGGATATTTGGGCCTAAGAGGGACGAGGTAACAGGGGAGTGGAGAAGACTACATAACGAGGAACTTAATGATCTGTACTCATCACCAAATATTATTCCGGTGATTAAATCAAGAAGAATGAGGTGGGCGGGGCATGCAGCACGTATGGGGGAGGGGAAAGGTGCATACAGGATTTTGGTGGGGAGACCTGAGGGAAGAAGACCACTTGGAAGACCCAGGCGTAGATGGGAGGATAATATTAAAATGGATCTTCAAGAAGTGGGATTGGGGGGCATGGACTGGATTGATATGGCTCAGGATAGGGACAGGTGGCGGGCTGTTGTGAGTGCGGTAACGAACCTTCGGGTTCCATAAAACGTGGGAAATTTCTTGATTAGCTGACGACCTGTTAGCTTCTCAAGAAGGACTGTGCTACATGGAGTTAGTTAGTTAGTTAAAAGCGTAAACATAAACACACACTTTCTTGTGAGACCCCACAGTTACAGCGTCTGACGTAAGCATTACAGAACGAGGAATCAGGAAGGCCGTGGTCTAGTCTGAGGTGCATCCAGAAAGATTTTCCTAGTACTGAGAGTCTGGGTAGCCTGGTCTCTCGACGGAGATTTGAACCCGGGATCTACAGACCACGACGTAGGAATGCTGTTACACCGCGCAGTTCTGAGGGTCCCTGTTGTTTGAAGCAATTTCTTGATGCCCCTTTATGTGCTTGTTGCAAGGAAGGAAGAATTTAACTTCACTAATTCACTTCTCATTTCCCGGGGATTAAAAGCGGCAGCATTGTTAATTGTAACCGCAGCCGGGCGGCGCAGGGAGGGGGGGACAATTAGAAGGAATTGGCTAAGTAGCTTGGGAGGGGCGGGGCTGATAATTCATCCCGTAATACAGCGAGATGTTAATTCATAAATAACACTGCCTGCAACATTTTAGGCTAATTAATAAATGAAAGAGTCAGTTTCCTGTACCGACTTCATTGAACACTCCAGCCGGCTAGGCACAATCATGGCCGCAAGCTAGTGCCATGGCACTCGCCTCTGGAGGCCTGCGGTTCGTGCAGACAAGTTCCACAATGCAGTGCGCTCTACACAGTACACAGTCTCTCTGGTACAAACACCAATCAGTTAACCTGTACAAGTACCACAATGCAGTGCGCTCTACACAGTACACAGTCTCTCTGTTACAAACACCAATCAGTTAACCTGTACAAGTACCACAATGCAGTGCGCTCTACACAGTACACAGTCTCTCTGTTACAAACACCAATCAGTTAACCTGTACAAGTACCACAATGCAGTGCGCTCTTCACAGTCTGTCTGGTACAAACACCAATCAGTTAACCTGTACAAGTACCACAATGCAGTGCGCTCTACACAGTACACAGTCTCTCTGTTACAAACACCAATCAGTTAACCTGTACAAGTACCACAATGCAGTGCGCTCTACACAGTACACAGTCTCTCTGTTACAAACACCAATCAGTTAACCTGTACAAGTACCACAATGCAGTGCGCTCTACACAGTACACAGTCTCTCTGTTACAAACACCTATCAGTTAACCTGTACAAGTACCACAATGCAGTGCGCTCTACACAGTACACAGTCTCTCTGTTACAAACACCAATCAGTTAACCTGTACAAGTACCACAATGCAGTGCGCTCTACACAGTACACAGTCTCTCTGTTACAAACACCAATCAGTTAACCTGTACAAGTACCACAATGCAGTGCGCTCTACACAGTACACAGTCTCTCTGTTACAAACACCAATCAGTTAACCTGTACAAGTACCACAATGCAGTGCGCTCTACACAGTACACAGTCTCTCTGGTACAAACACCAATCAGTTAACCTGTACAAGTACCACAATGCAGTGCGCTCTACACAGTACACAGTCTCTCTGTTACAAACACCAATCAGTTAACCTGTACAAGTACCACAATGCAGTGCGCTCTTCACAGTCTGTCTGGTACAAACACCAATCAGTTAACCTGTACAAGTACCACAATGCAGTGCGCTCTACACAGTACACAGTCTCTCTGTTACAAACACCAATCAGTTAACCTGTACAAGTACCACAATGCAGTGCGCTCTACACAGTACACAGTCTCTCTGTTACAAACACCAATCAGTTAACCTGTACAAGTACCACAATGCAGTGCGCTCTACACAGTACACAGTCTCTCTGTTACA
This sequence comes from Reticulitermes speratus, assembly GCA_021186555.1. Classification (NCBI taxonomy): domain Eukaryota; kingdom Metazoa; phylum Arthropoda; class Insecta; order Blattodea; family Rhinotermitidae; genus Reticulitermes; species Reticulitermes speratus. The sequence continues at coordinate 30,483,022 of JAJKFL010000013.1, read as the reverse complement.
AACACCTATCAGTTAACCTGTACAAGTACCACAATGCAGTGCGCTCTACACAGTACACAGTCTCTCTGTTACAAACACCAATCAGTTAACCTGTACAAGTACCACAATGCAGTGCGCTCTACACAGTACACAGTCTCTCTGTTACAAACACCAATCAGTTAACCTGTACAAGTACCACAATGCAGTGCGCTCTACACAGTACACAGTCTCTCTGTTACAAACACCAATCAGTTAACCTGTACAAGTACCACAATGCAGTGCGCTCTACACAGTACACAGTCTCTCTGTTACAAACACCTATCAGTTAACCTGTACAAGTACCACAATGCAGTGCGCTCTACACAGTACACAGTCTCTCTGTTACAAACACCAATCAGTTAACCTGTACAAGTACCACAATGCAGTGCGCTCTACACAGTACACAGTCTCTCTGTTACAAACACCAATCAGTTAACCTGTACAAGTACCACAATGCAGTGCGCTCTACACAGTACACAGTCTCTCTGTTACAAACACCAATCAGTTAACCTGTACAAGTACCACAATGCAGTGCGCTCTACACAGTACACAGTCTCTCTGGTACAAACACCAATCAGTTAACCTGTACAAGTACCACAATGCAGTGCGCTCTACACAGTACACAGTCTCTCTGTTACAAACACCAATCAGTTAACCTGTACAAGTACCACAATGCAGTGCGCTCTTCACAGTCTGTCTGGTACAAACACCAATCAGTTAACCTGTACAAGTACCACAATGCAGTGCGCTCTACACAGTACACAGTCTCTCTGTTACAAACACCAATCAGTTAACCTGTACAAGTACCACAATGCAGTGCGCTCTACACAGTACACAGTCTCTCTGGTACAAACACCAATCAGTTAACCTGTACAAGTACCACAATGCAGTGCGCTCTTCACAGTCTCTCTGGTACAAACACCAATCAGTTAACCTGTACAAGCAGTTGATAGCTGTCTATTGCGGGTCATACCAAACATACGAATACATTAATTGAGCAAAACGGAGTCTTGTGATGTCGAGGCAGCACGTGCACGGTACACATAGTTACCACTGTGCAAGTTCAGCTCAGCAGGTCCACGTGTCAACCCACGAACCGTCATAACGTGACGCCTGTTCACGTGTCGGAAGGCACCACTGCAGCACAGACTGACACAATGACACGGGCGACGTTCACACTGCCTGCGAACAGCTGCAGTGCGACAGGTGACACACTTTACACATGGCACTGTGCCGACAGGTGACACACTTTACACATGGCACAGTGCCGACAGGTGACACACTTTACACATGGCACAGTGCCGACAGGTGACACACTTTACACATGACACAGTGCCGACAGATGACACATTTTAGATATGGCACAGTGCCGACATGTGACACTTTACACATGGCACAGTGCCGACAGGTGACACACTTTACACATGACACAGTGCCGACAGTGACACATTTTAGATATGGCACAGTGCCGACATGTGACAACTTTACACATGGCACAGTCCGACAGGTGACACAATTTACACATGGCACAGTGCCGACATGACACACTTTAAACATGGCACAGTGCCGACAGGTGACACGCTTTATATATGGCACAGTGCCGACATGTGACACTTTACACATGGCACAGTCCCGATAGGTGACACAATTTACACATGGCAGTGTCGACTGGTGACACACTTTACACATGGCACAGTGCCGACAGGTGCCACTTTACACATGGCATAGTGCCGACAGGTGACACATTTACACATGGCACAGTGCCGACAGGTGACACACTTTACACATGGCACAGTGCCGACAGGTGACACACTTTACACATGGCACAGTGCCGACAGGTGACAAGCTTTACACATGGCACAGTGCCGACAAGTGACACGCTTTACACATGACACAGTGCCGACAGGTAACACTTTACACATGGCACAGTGCCGACAGGTGACATTTTACACATGGCACAGTGCCGACACGTGACACAATTTACACATGGCACAGTGTCGGCTGGTGACACACTTTACACATGGCACAGTGCCGACAGGTGACACTACACATGGCATAGTGCCGACAGGTGACACATTTTACACATGGCACAGTGCCGACAGGTGACACAATTTACACATGGCACAGTAACGACAGGTGACACACTTTACACATGGCAAAGTGCGACAGGCGACACTTTACACATGGCACAGTGCCGACAGGTGACACACTTTGGATATGGCACAGTACCGACAGATGACACACTTTACATATGGCGCAGTGCCGACAGGTGACACTTTAGGTATGGCACAGTACCGACAGCTGACAGACTTTAGATGTGGCACAGTACCGACAGGTGACACCTTCAGACGTGGCACAGTACCCACAGGTGACACACACTTTACATATGGCACAGTGCCGACAGATGATCCTCAATTAAGCCGCGGTACACTGCTGACAGGTGACACACTTTAGATGTGGCACAGTACGCACAGGTGACACACACTTTATATATGGCACAGTGCCGACAGATGATCCTCAATCAAGCCGCGGTACACTGCTGACAGGTGACACACCAACTGTGGCACAGTACCCACAGGTGACCCAGACTTAGCCAATCAGCCCATCCGTAAATTAACCTCCTTTAAAAAGTTTAGCAAATTAAAATATCCCGACTGCACTCTGCTGCACAGTGATGGCATAAACCAAACTTGATTAAATTTTCAAAAAAGCTCGCTGCACACTGAACCCAATAATGGCAGCAATTCATTAATAAACGTCACTTTGGTCTATACAATGTGTTGTAAAAAGAATGAAACCCAGTTATGAGCGCGCCTCATGCATATAAAAAGGGGTACAGTCTGTGCCCGGAGCAAGGAGAGCACCGCGGTCTACCGTCACCAGAACAGGTCAATACAAGGACCCACAGCTGCACGCGACTGTACTCCGCCAGTAATTGTTTTAGTGACCATAACGCTGCATCTTTGCCAGATGATACCCTGCATAATGCAATCAAATATGCATGTCTACACTATAGCAGCAGTGTCGCCAACGTTACAGTTAAATATCACATAGCGCCGATATTAATTGCGAAGACTGCCGTCCTTACTTCGCTCCTTCCTTACAGGTGTGCACCCAGAATTTTTCTTTGGGGGGGTTGGGGCTGACACTGAAGCTATATATAATTTAAATATGTTTGATTTTAAAAATTATGTTACAAAAATCATGTCGTAAGCACAACATAACACTGTCTACAACTGCATTTATATACATACAAACATAACTACATGTTCCGTGACATAATCACAGTGTCCTATCTTCTTGCTTTTTTAAATTTTATTAATTTATTTTTCAAAATTCCAATGTACTAGTCATCAGCTGATTTCAGTGGCTGATTTCGGCTGAAGGGCAAATCACGTAAAACTTTTGATATCATAATATCTACAAAATCCGTGTTTGTTTTTAAATTTCGGTTTTGGGGGGTTTGGGGGGGCTGCAGCCCGGCAGCCCCCCTTGGGCGCGCCCCTGCTTCCTTGCGTTTCGTGAAAGTGCAAATGGTAAAATGTTGTACCGTTCTATACCACTACTGGGACTTGGATATACAGCAACAAAAAGAAAATATATTGTTTTTGGTGACTGAAAAAACTGATTTTGGTACAGGACATCGTAACAGTGTGGGAGAATTCTCTCCACACATATTACTTTCTGATGTGACCGTAATACTTCTAACATTTTTAACACATTTTATGGATTTTTATCCATTCCTCAGCATGTTTTTAAAAATAAGAATTCTGTACCTGAATACAACCTAAACAGTCAAAACACATTTTTCAGTAATACACGGCAGGTAATTGTGTTTGGACGGATTTTATCTTGATTGTTACAGATAAAACAACGGAATGACATTTTTTAAAAACGTAAAAAAAGGTGAGATCTTCGCTCTTCCGGGATATTATGCAGCGTCGTGTGGTAATTATTTATCGACGTTTCGGGACAACGTATCGGACCCATCTTCAAGGGTCAAGATGTCCAATGACAATTACCACACTACACCGCGTAATACCCCAGAAGTGCGCAGATCTCAACATCGCGGCGAAAGCCTGAAATCAATACAAAAAAACGTTTTTTTAAACCCTCACATTTGCGAGATTTCAGGTTCTCACAGCGGTGTGGCTGAAGATTCAGGTCTTCCGTGATGTGACGCTAAGTCATTGGGTGGTTCCCGACGTTTCGGAGGATAGTAGCGCCTTCATACTCAGGGTCACGGAGTCCAACAGGACTGATCTCCAAGTACCTGACCCTTGAAGATAAAAACAAACCGAAACGTCGGAAACCCCTTACCCAACGAAGAATTTGAGTCCTCAACCTCACATTCCTGACTACATTGTCAGATCTGAGAGTCTCAGGGCGCGGTCGCCGCGCCAAGTTCGGAGACATCCGCTGCTTCCTTCTTCAAGGCAGAAGCACGTTTCTACTATGACACCTAAACAGCGAACTACAAGGCGTCAGATCCTAGAAGACTGTATACGCTATGAAAATACATAGGGAGGAGTGGAGGAAGAGCTCCATTCATTCCTGAACTCGGCAATAGATGGAGGTGGTCAGCCTCACGCCCCCGGCCGCTTCACTTACGAGAAAAGAACCCCCTATACTCACTCAACAGGAGGCTGGTGGGCCCCAGAGCTGGTCTGGATGATTTTGGAGAAGACAAACCCCTGCGTGATTTGAGGCTTCCGCTGCGATGTAAATGAAATATTCGCTCTTCGGCGATGTTATGCAGTATAGATTTGTAGTTACTGTAATGTCTGTAAATAACTACCAATCCACGGAACGCAACAACCCAGAAGAGCGAAGACCACACAGTCCTGTCGGTAATCGAACACCGGACCGTCCAGCACGTGGCCGTAGTTACTATATTGACTGAGCTATCCCAGATCCAGACTGCACCGCCGTACATATCTGTAGGGATCCATATGGCACCATGTGTTACACAATGCTTGAACATAAATCACCGATTTTGAGCAAAAACAGTAACGGAGTCCGATCGAAATATTATGGCACCGGTGTGCGCGGAAAGCTTGCTTACAGCCTGGCATACGAAAGAAATGTTAATTTCCATTTAAGACCTGTTTCTATGAATCCCAGTTTGGTGGTGTTGGTATCCCTATTGCTGTTGTGGTCCAACACCCCCCCCCCCCCTCCCCAGTTGGCAACAGAATTTTAAATATAGGAGGTGACCAATCTTTTATTATTCTTTCCAAATGACTCCTCCAGTTTTGTTGTTAACTTCCCTTTCAATTCGTTACATATTGTCCACATCCAAAACATAACAAAAATAATCTAAGCTTTAAATACTCCTGACAACATTTCATTACAGTAAAACTTTGAGAAATCTGACAAAATCCAATTTGGGTTTCATGTAATACAATTAACTGACACAGACTGACAATGAAATCAGAAAGGTATCTTTCTAGATAGCCCAATATTAATTCACAAATTACACACCAACGAAATGCACTATATTTTCACTTTATATTCTTTATTCTTCAACCCCTACACATGTTTCGGCCTTTACAAGGCCATCTTCAGGGGGCTCGTAAACTACATTCACTTCACATCCAATGTTTTTGTCTGCTATCACATTTAGTCCAGTTTCGTTGTCATATATATTATAGCTATTTACAATGTCTGTATTTAAAATATATAAAAACACAGAATATAAAATCCTTAAAAGAGGTTCGCCAATTTTCATAGTAAAATGTTAAAATGAAACAATATGGTTTTTTGTTATGTCTTCCACCATTGGTTAGTTTTTTCAGTTTTGGCTTCGGTTTTGTAAATATATGGATGGTCAGCTAAGTTAATATATCCTGTTTATGTTGTGTGTCGTGTGTTGCAGTGTGTACTCTGTGTAGGGTTGAAGAATAAAGAATATAAAGTGAAAATAGTGCATTTCGTTCATGTGTAATTTGTGAATTGTAAAAATGCACGGTGAAAATTATATAAAAAAGCCCAATATTAAGTTCATTTAAATCCACTGACTAGTTCCAAAGGTTAAGCACCTCATATGACCTCCCATTTATGCGTTCATTTTCTGTACTTAATACAAGAAATACTTCAGGGGGTGAAGTAACATCTTTCGCAGTACTTGTTGATAATAACTCAGTACTTGCAATGAAATTGAATTCTGGTCTAGATCACACAAATCCCTAAATACAGCTTACAGAAGAAAAATTCTGTATATAAAAAGCTGCAGCTTGCCCTTCTATCATTAAAAACATTACCAAGTAGTTAGAGAAAGGAGCAGAAGATGGCAGTGCACCGTATGGTTAAGTTGGTATTACAGGTTCCAGGTTTGCCAAAAAAAAAAACTTCATGTGTATCTCCAGACAGCAGCAACACTTAACCTATAACGTTTTGGGATCACAAGTGATCCCGAAATGTTGGTCATACACCAAAAAGTGACGCCAGGCTACAACCCAGAAGATTTTAAGCAACATTATGACCACGGCAGAAGCCTTCAATTACATAAAGGCAAAGTAGTCTCCATCCACATCACAGAGACGTACAGTGGGAGCAGAGGTAACATCACTAGCTGTTCTTAGCCTTGGCACCAGACAGAGGTGAGTGCTCTAGTTCCAGCCCCGGTTGATTTACCCTGGGTAAAAAATATCACTGGTATCCATTGAATAGGAGGCTGGCTGGGCTCCAGAGTTGCTCTGGATATTCTGAAGAGAAAAGCTTTTGTCCCTGTTGTGAATGAACCCTAGATCACCGGTCCACAGCGTAGTCACTATGCTGACTATGCCACTTGCAGCATCATACGTTGGCATAAAGTTACATATTAGATACGGGTGATGAAACTAAGACATGAAAGGTACAGTTCTACCTGTGCATAACATTAAGGCATACAGGAGGAGCTGAGGTATAGCTCCACTCATTCTTAACTTCAGCACTAGTTGGAGAAGACTGTTTAAATACACACCCCGGCCGCTTTACCCCCGGTACCTTTTCTACCTACAGGGGGCTGGGTGGGCCCCAGAGCCAGTCTGGACATTTTGGAGAAGAGAAAAATCTCTTGCCCCTGCAACAAATCAAACCCCAGGTCATCCAGCCGAAGGCCTAGTCACTATATGAGCGATGCTATTTCAGCTCCCAAGGCCATAAACAAGAGTTACACAAGAAGATTTCTTTTGTGCCTGATATGAGAATCACTCTGTAAGTCAATGGCAACTATTTTATTGGCCAAATATTTGGCAATGCAGGAAATGGAATATATATGTTTGAAAGCACATGGCATACGCTTCTACATGTTACCATCAGATGGCAGTTTGTGCACAGGCGCCACACACGAGACAAGCAAGCAACACATCTTTTGCACCACCCTCATTCTGTCATTGCACTGCGCAGAGAGTACAACACAAACTACTCGTGCAGAGTTTTAACAACCTTCAAAGTAGTCCCTGAGGCTGTCTACGGTTGTTGGTGGCACACACCAGCAGCACCACCTGACGCGCTAATCTGTGCCACCTCATGCCAAACATACCAGAACAAGATCATCAGCGCAATGATCTTGGCACACACAAGTCATGTGTGCTACTGTGCGTACACTGCCATCTAATGGTGACATTTACAAGTGCTAGCCAACCGTTTTCAAACATATACACTCAATGTCCCACATTACCGTACTTTGGCCAAAAACAAAAAAAGTTGCCATGACTTATGGGGTGACGCATGTATTCTTACACAAGATAATCTGTCACTGGTTTGCACTGCAAAGCAAAGCAATCCCATTACACGCCTGGACAGGCCTTTAGGGTTCCAGGAGGTTGAGGCTCCCAGATTTCTAGACAATCGGCACATGAAGGTGGTAAGGTTGTCAGCCCTACGCACCGGCCGCCTTTACCCCTAGGAAGTACTCCTGGTACTCATTTCAGTTAGAGGCTGAGTCGACCCGAGGGCCATAGTGCTACCGAAAGGATTATGTCAATGAAAAATTCCAGTGACACCATCGGGAATTGAACCCGTGACCTTCCGGCTTGTACAGCAGTGCTTCAACCAACTGCGCCACCGTGTGCCCCGGTTTGCACTGCACCAGTCCAGAAGAAGTTCAGGATCAGGCAGGCAGTGACACTCAAATCCTGTCTTATGAGTCTCAAATAAAAAAATAGTGGTACAACATGCAGATGTGCAAAACCTTAAACCAAGGAACACAGAGATGATCCTACCTCATAGCCAGCACTGGGGTATGTGATCTTTGGCCAGGAGAAAGAAGAAAACAGGAAGTGCCACATCACAAATGCGTATGGTTGGTACGGCATCAGAATGTAGTTCTGCGTACTCTGGATCTTGTGGCTTAGTACGTCTGCAGTACAGAACCATTCCAGCCCCATTGACACCTGCACATTACAACATTTGTTACATTTCTATGAAAGGCACAAACACCAATCAATAAATTATAACAAGCAACAACATACATACATACATACATATAAGTTGTAAACTAACAGCTATTTGGAAGTTATTTATTTATCATACCAACTCATGCACAATTTTACAATATTATTACTTCACCCCTATAGTATTTCAGCATTCAGAATGCCATCCTCAGGGGGTCACAGTGTTAAAAGCATAGCCTATACATCGATTGTATAAAATGTTACATCCATATGAGTAAAATTTTGAACATTAAAATATTAGTCTATTGTTTTTGAGTCCTGATTGATCTCATACACTATATGTGTATTAAAACATCACTAAAATGTTAAAATTGTTACACATTTTTTAAGCTTTTTAAATTATATGATATTGTAAAATTGTGCATGAGTTGGTATGATAAATAACTTCCAATTGCTATAGAATGCACGGTCAATATAATGTGAAGTTTAACAGCTATTTATTTTGTCTCTAACATGTTTCAAATTTTATTAATCCATTTATATTTATATTTTAATATTTAATTTATGGGACATGAAAGAAAAAAAACTTGAAAAATAAACAAATTACTGTTTCACTGCACATAACATTGTATGAGTCCACACTTCTGCCAGCAGATCTGGTAGAAGAATAACACTAGACAATACAATGAAGCTCTTGGTAGCTGTGTGGCATATGACGAGACATAACATAGCTTACAGACATGACTCAAGCTCACACAATAACAGTGTTGAGTTACAAACAAACCTACATGTAAACAGCTCATGCCATGGTCTTTTTGACCAATCACATGCATGCTAACTGTTCAGAATCGACAGTACACTACTGTAATAGTTCGCAATTGGTTCTGACATCACTTCACTTCCATTGCACGTGATTGCGGCATTTATATACACAACCCCAACAAAAAACTGTAAACACAATCCCTGAATTGAGGCTCCAAAATGATGTATGGACAGAAATTTGTGTCTTAAATGTGGGAAAATCATAAAATCAAGTAACCACAAATTGAGAAAAATTGTACATTATTTATAAGAAGTTGTGGTTGCAACCACAAAAAAAAAAATTAAACAAAATGTGGGAAAATCTTAAGTCAAGAAAAACTTAAATTGTGATTCAGCTGTACTTTGATATCGACTAAGTCCAGGAACTTTGCATATGCCCTTGTACACTGATGGGGGGAGGCATTCAATGTCTGTGCCAGAGGTCTTGGGTTGAACACCAACAGGATCTAGAGAAGATTTTTCCTTCCCCCACATACGGCAAAGATCAAACTTTCTGAACGTGATACACACCACACCTAACCACGGACATCAGCACACATTAACCAGTCGTCTCACCACCACAGGTAGCCCACATTGGGTTCTTATTCCAATACATATTCATGACAAGGTGAGGAGCTCCAAATTCAAAATAAAGCCATGAAACATCTTTATTCCGTTGGGCTGACATTTCCCCTACTAGTGAGCAAAATAAACACTGCAGGAAATTGAAAGCAAAAGTAAAAATTAAAGATGCTAAAGGCAGCCAACTTTTCTGATGCTAGGATACACAAACCCACACCTACATATCATTCCCTGCATCCCCACCCATTTTCTGTACATCATGACAAGCAGAAACACACATCCTTCACCAGCATGTGGTTAAGGTGTGGATGTTTTTGTTAAGGTGTGGATGTTTTTGTTAAGGTGTGGATGTTTTTGTAAGGTGTGGACGCTTTTGTAAGGTGTGGATGCTATTGTAAGGTGTGGATGTTTTTGTAAGGTGTGGATGCTTTTTTAAGGTGTGGATGCTTTTGTAATGTGTGTATGGTGTTCTAATTGTGTACTTGTATTTACTGTATGTATTTTGTTTTGTAATTGTGTATAGTTTGTTTTGTATTGTTATTTTTATGTATATTATATGTCCATTTGTATTGTGTGTAGTAGTGTAAGGACTACTGCCACCGGGTGAAAACCCAATTGCAGTAAATAATAATAATAATAATAATAATACTTTACGTGTCAATATCAGAACACATAGTAGCTAAAACCTATAATGAAGCAATAACATTCAAATTAAGATACTAAAGTTTACTCATGTACTTAAACATTGCTTTGTACAGGTGTGAAACTTCGTCTCTCACACTGAGGGAGGAACATGGCTGAGGGTGTTCAAGAATCGGCTGTTGAGGAAGATATTTGGGCCTAAGAAGGACGAGGTAACAGGGGAGTGCAGAAGGCTACATAACGAGGAACTTTATGATCTGTACTCATCAGCAAATATAATCCAAGTGATCAAATCAAGAAGAATGAGGTGGGTGGGTTCTCTACACAGAGGTTACGGGATGTGATGTGTGCCATGAGGAAGCATGCATTACTTAACATAACAGACAGGGTAGTTACTCAAACCTCTAGACAGAGGTGCCTCAGTAGTCATTCTGCGTTGAATATGACTTTGGTTTATCTATTATCTATGATTTTAGAAATAAAGAGATAAACTGTTTTAAGTTTTACAGTGAAAGTTAAAAATCAAACCTTCCTGATGATACGTCTTCAGTTGATGCTTTGCAGCTGATGTTACCCAACCTACCACACATTAATTCTGAAGACAGAACAGTTCCTTTTGTTGTGTTTCAGTATACATTAGGCATGATGCTCCAAATAACAAAAGAAGCCCATTGCTCTGAAACCCCCAAATCCGAATAATTCTGGATAAAAGAACCCATACTGGACTTCACAAATGCCTTTTTGCTTTCTTGGCTCATATACAGCATGTTCCACAATGTGTGCCATTCATTTAAAATGCTCTTAGGGAACCATCCTCAGAGGGAAGGAGGTAGCATTTTAAAATATGTGCCTCATATGATAAAAAAATACAAGATTTGAAACGTTAGCTGAAAACATGACTATTATTTAAAAACTTACGTAAAGTTTTGTGACATGGGAAGGGATAGATCATACAAAACTGAAGAACAAAACTCTCCGAAATTCTTTGGCACTAAAGGGTACATCAGAAAACAGTGTCAACAGTTGTAGCTCTGCAATTTCAAACAAGATGACACTGTGATCATCAACTGTTGGGTAAAAACAGGCATTTTTCTAATTACAGCATTTTCTCACAATCACATAAAATGTCACTGACAACATACAGGAAGTTGGCAGGTGTTTTAACTGGGCAACACCAAAATGACGTCTGATTTGTATCTCACCGCATCAAGTCGGCTATCCCTGAAGCTCATGTTGAGGAAGTTCTCATAGACACCCTGCATGAGACGATCATAGTCACCGCAGCACTGCACTGTGCGCAACACATTGTGCATCCTGCCAAAGTAAGAACAATATGTAATAAAAAATGCACATGCATGTATCCCGGTGATTAACATGATTTTCTTGACTGATGAAGATCCTACATTCAGTGTAGACTGATGTAATGCATATACATAAAAACACATTCGGTTGGCACATTAGAACCTGGATAAGAAGTCCCCACATAAGAAGTTTTCCCCTGTAAGAAGTCTGATTTTTAAAGTCCCAAAATCCTATTGCTTTTAATAAGCTTCCCTCTTAATAAGTCTTCCCGCTTAAGAAGTCCCTAAACCTCTGGTCCTTTGAAAGACTTCTTAACAGGGTTCTACTGTATATGTAATTTCCTGCTAGATGTTTCACTTGTAAACAACTACCCTCAGACAGTGCAATTACATTATGTGTAAATCAGTGCACTTTTACAAGCCAGTTTCTTAACAGTGGGATCCCACGTTATTATACATATGTGATATAAAACATAAAATACGTATATGTGCAATATAAAAAAGACTCCAGACTTTATCCTAGTGTTTTTATCCACAACTGCAGCATTTGAACCCCATACTGATGACTGTCTTTGTTCTTTTTGTTTTTCTTCAGTCACTGAAATGCAAGTTTTGTTTACTGAGTCAATTTTCTCTTTGTTTACTTCTGTTGGTTTTCAGTACATTTCCCATAAATTAAATTCAGAATTTCCTAATTTTGTTGTATAAAAAGTAATGTACTTACACTTTTGAAGCATTAAATATTATTACTTAGTCATTAAATGTTTCCGTGCTTCACTGAGAAGTACAGGAGATAATGCAGTAGCAGTAACAGAAACAACGAAATTCCAAACACTCTTGTGGCTCAAATATCTCCCTCCTAGCAGACACACTTAGTGTGGGAACTCATGCTCTGTATTTCTTACAGATACACAGAATGACATAAAAACAGCACTACAGTTTCATGTCAGGCTGTGAGTTTCCATGGCAAGTGGTTTTTCCCAGGTTTGCAGATGAATTGGCAGAGTTATGAATTTGGCTGCCTGCAAGTTGCACGTGTCCTGACACTTTGTATCAACTGTGGCAGCCATTTGTCTGAATAACATTTTTAATATCATATATCACAAGATGGAGGAAGTAGTGCCAAGTCTACAACACCCTGTATATGCACCACTGCTATGATCACTATAAAATCTTCCTGCACAAATTCAATCACAACGACAAGTCAAAATCATGGCATTACATGAACTAACAAACACACAAAACTAACTCTATGGTCAACAGTACTTCCTGAGACCGTACACGTAATCCACGTTGTTATGCAACCTGCAGACTCAGTGTCATTCCTATCAAGCCCACAGTTTAACCCTGTCCTGAGGCAGTCACATCCGTTTCACATCCCAACATCCACTTTACTATTATCATGCACTCTATGCTAGGTCTCCCAAGTGGCCTTGCCTCTTCCCATGTCATGTGGCCCACTCATCTATATCGTATCACCCTGCACTGTTACAACGTCCCACGGGTTGACACACTTCGTTCCCCTCAAACTGTTATGCTTCCCCCTCCAGCAAATTTCCCTATACTCCCCTCCACTCATTCAGACATTCGTTCATATAAATGTTGGCAGTGATAACCATGTGACAGTCTTTACGTGCTGGATGGCAAAGACCATACTGGTGTGTGTCATTATTGCCACTATCCATGGGACTTGTTTTTGTGTCCTCATTACAGCAGTCTCTCAGTATACGAGCAATTGTTTTACGAACTTTTGCTCACATGAGATGCACAAATTAACTCTGTTTTTCAATTTGCTAGTCAGTTTTCACTTATGCTAGCTCCTTCCTCTCAGAAAGTGATTATTGTTCCTGGCACCTCTTCTCAGCTGGTGCCAGGTCTCAAACCTTCGCAGATACACACGATGTCAAAACAGCTAAGTGGTCTGCACAGAAGCACCGGCATTGAAGCATGTTCCATTGTTCTTGTAACTTTGTCGTGAAGTTTGCTCTTCTCAGTACTAATCATTTTGCACTGACTACATCTTGACGAATGTTTGTGTATAAAATTTATAATAAGTATGGTAACTAATTTTTGTGCAGGTTATGGCTAAGAATGTTATTCAACTATACTAGTTTGACCTTTGCTGTTATTTTTTTCATGTTTGGGTACTGTTCTGTGTTGTATTAAGGTAAACTTTGTCTGGGGAGCAATTTATAATGTGGGAAGGAATCGGAAATAATTTTTGTTTCACAAGAAACAAATTCAGCTCACAAACCAAGCGATTACCGTATAACTATACTATGTGTACAGCACAAGCTGTGACTCACGTAAAGTTACCTCGAAGCAAGAGACATGTCACCACATTTCATCTCTGGGGAGTTCAAGTCAGGCATCGGTTCAAGTCTTCTGTTCGCAGTTGATGACAGTGTGCTGCACGTGTTCCTGAAAATAAACAGAACATCAAAATGGCTCCCTTGTGCAATGTGATTCCCTACAGCATGGGTGCCCAACCTTTTTATGGCAGAGGGCCACATGCGTTACTGTGGGCTGGTTCGTAGGCCACAAGTGGATAATAGCAATACATGGTACACCTAACCGCCTAAATTATTGTGTAACGTTTATAGCATATACATAATTTACAAACGTGGCCACAGGCCACATAATACAACCTGGCGAGCTACAGGCTGAGACCCATGCCCTACAGCGTGGAAGAGAAGTACCAACATTTTAGACCAGCATCCTGATTTCATGTTAAGAAGCCTGCTTCTATGCTGATCACGGAGCCAGCAGGATCTTCCAAAATGCTGGTATTTATCTACCAGACAGCACAGCATTACACACACATACACCAAATGGCAATAATAATAACCACTGCCATGATAATCCCAAATCTCAGTGATACGTAGGGTTCACATGCTGCAATCCACATCCACACCAGACGCACAATGCTACGACTATTAGAGCAGCTTACAGGTTACGAAATTAAACTGTAAACACAATTCACAATTCAGAGGCAGCACTGTGCAGTTGTTCCAAGATGGCCAGCATCAGCATGCTTACAGAGCATCTTCAGTACAGGTAGAACTGTCTGTATGTAAGCACCACAGCATGCAGGTGTAGGCGAGATATATAGCCCGATACATCGTATGTCTCAGCATTAAATGCAAACATATGGTAACATTCAGGCTCCAGCTGCTTACCTGCTGAGAAAAGAATGCCCCCCCCCCCCCCTCTGAGTAATCACCGATTGGGAAATATAATTCAGTTATTTTGAAGCTTTAAATAAATCCAGTCATGTAAGACACAGATGTCTGCTGTTACATTTCCAAACAAGTCTATCAAAATTAACCAAAACACAGTATTTTCTGTGTACATGTACATAATTTACACAATTTTGTAATACTTTCGGCTCACAGTCCATATCAATTCGTTGTTGGGTTGGGATAGCTCAGTCGGTATAGTGACTTGCTACGGGCCGGACAGTCCAGGGATCAAATACCAGTGAGGGCGAGATTTTCCGCACCCATCCAGACCAGCACAGGGGCCCACCCAGCCTCCTATAAAATGGGTACTGGGTCTCTTCCCCGGGGGCAAAGCGGCCGGGGCGTGGTGTTGACCACCCACCCCCATCTAGTGCTGAGGTTAAAGAAAGAGCAGAGCTATACCTCTATCCCCCTCTGGGCCTGTTCTACGGTGAACTTTACCTTTTACCTTTTTATCAATTCATTATTACGAACTAAAATATTTCTCAGGACATGATACAATTATTACATGTACAATGAAACTCCACTTCAAGTTTGTACAATTCAAATGTTCTTCCCACTTACACAATTTTTTTATAGTCCATAGGCAAGTCCAACTATTCCAGCATACTAAATTGAAGCCAGAAGTCATAACATGCAATATCCATTAACATAATGACATTTGTTGTGGCTTCACAAGAAAGAGACCGCTCCATGCAGTTTTGTCAGCTATACAGTAAAACCCCTGTTTAATGAATTGTTGGGGGATTAGAATATATTTCACTAAATCGAGGTTTTCATTAAATGGAGGTTTATTTGTTTATATGTAGCTATTGTCTGGACATGAAAAAATCATCACTAAATCCGGGATTTCACTAAATGTGGGAACATTAAATTGAGGTTTTACTGTATTTATGACAAATAGCAAGGACTGATTAATCCAGCATTTTCTGTCAGCCACTTGCACACACATGAAATGTTTTAAGAAATCCATTATCCTTTGCTAACATTTTTTAGGTAAGTTTATAAAAAAACATGTACACGCTGTTGCTCTATTTGTTAATTTCATAGAAACATCATTCTTTTGTATTCAGTTGCACCTGCACAGATGAAACATTGTGCAGTGCTGCAGTTCTGTGCTGAAGTGCACAACACAGTGTTTCATTACAGTTACTCCCCAACTTACGAACAGGGTATGTTCTGAACACCTGGTCATAAGTTGATAATACAAAATGGGGTGTAATATACACCCTCCAGCAGGTTCAGGGCAATTCAAATAAGTAGCCTTTCTGTTGCAAAATATAAAAACAGAGTTTCTTCAATGAAATATAAAAAGGTGAAATGGACAGTTGTTAAATACAATGCAGGAAAAATATTTTTATAGTTTGATTTGAAATTTTCTTAAGGAAATTCTGGTCGTAACTTTGGTTGGTTGTAAGTGCGATGGTCATAAATTGGGGAGTGGCTGTATTTTAATTTTCATAGAGATGCAGACTGACAATTTCTGTCCTGCCAACTTATGCGCATCAGTAGCTTCTCACCTCTTGGGACGCTGTATCTGGAACACCTCCTGCCAAACAGCAAACAAGCCCTTCTGCACGTCCTTCTGCCCAATGCTGCTATTCTGAATGTCAACCAGGCGAATGTCTTTTCTTCTGCGACTTGAAGAAATGAAGCACAGACAGACATGAGCGAATGTCATTGTTGGACTTATCAGCAAGCGCTATAAGTGCACCCATATCAGTCCTCAGATTCTGCTTGCGAGAAATTTCCAGCAGCCGCTGCGCTAACCTGCACACAAAGCCAATGCAATCAAATAGTACCACATTCATAAATAATTACAGATATTAGTGGATTTTCAAACTTTCTTTTGTATAGTGGTCAAACATTAGAGCTCTGGGCTTGATATTATAAGGACAAACATTATATAAGAATAAATTTGTTTTATTTTCCTTCCATGTAATCTTCTTTCATGGTTGCACTTGTAAGATCTTTCAAAAGGCTGCACAAAACAGTCTTCAAAGGTGTCCAAAGGAACTGCATTTAACTCAGTGGTTACCAGTCTTCTTGACATCCTGAAATCTTCCTCCTTTGAGGGTGGTTTTCACTCTTCTTCTTCTTCTTCTTCTTTTCCCCCCCCCCCCCCCCATGGTGAAGGGCCCCGCAGCACATGCTACAGGCGCACCACAGCCTTAAGGCTTTTTGTGCAACCCTATGATGAAGATGAGCAGTTTTTTACCAAGTTGTTCAAGTAATGGAGCACCAGTGGCATGAAATTGACAGGGGAAAACCGACAACTCGGAGAAAAACCTGTCCCAATGCCACTTTGTCCACCACAAACCCCACATGGACTGACCCGGGATCGAATGGTTTTCACTTTAGGACACACAAAAACATTGGCAGGCATGAGGTGAGGTGAAAAAGGTGGGCGGCTGATCTCAACCACACTACAAATCACCACAAAGTGCTTCATATCATGACAGACTGTGCTCATGCACAAGACTGTGGCACAAACTGCAGGCAGGACTGCTGTAGTCCCTAATCTTCAGAGTCTATCTGTCCCTTAATGTACAGGGTTGATGCTCTATCACTTTGAGGGTCATTCGACCATTAGCACACCCAAGCGGGAAGCTGCAGCCCAGTAGTACCCCCTCCCCCAGCCACAAGCGAAATTTAAAAAACATATATTTTGTAGACACAATGATATCAAATGTTTTACATGATTTACACTTCAGCCTAAATCAGCTGCTGAAATCGGATGATGACTAGTACATTGGAATATTGAAAAATATAATACAAACTTACAAAATTTTTTTCTCTTTTTAGTTTTAATTTTTCCTGTAACCTAATTAGATGTCGGCTCAGAGATTCTGACATAACTTTTAAAACACAGTTTTTAAAATCAGACATAAATTATACATAGCCTCAGCATCAGCCCCTCATCCAAGAAAAATTCTGGGTGTGCCTATGCATTCGACAGTCTCTGTGCACCAGTTCATGAACTTTTTGCTGCTGTTTCCAGATTTGAAGCAGCTGACACTGCCCACACCGTGGATCATCTTCAAGGCCCTCAAGTCCCTCTCTGCATCTTTTAAACCATCCAACCACACACGTAGGACAGTTTCAAGCTTTTCGTGCGCTTCTGCAGCTGCTTTCCAGAGTGGTAAACATAACCTGATGTTCACTCATGCTACTTCATGGCAACAAAGAACAACACAATATATGCACAGAGCTTCTACACAAGAAGTGATCAAGCTAGATCTTTGTTTTCAGTAATACTTGGCAGTCATAACGTGAACTAACAGAAACTAGCAACAGTCCATTCATGCACCAAAGCATACTTGTGTGACAGTATCAACCCTGGAAATTTACTGTTTCAGTAAATAACTTGAGTCCTACCAAACATTTCACTTCAAAAACTACCAGAATAGCCTATCTGTGGGCCTTACACAAAACAAAATGCCTATTGCTGCATTGCAACATTAGACAAGTACTGGCAGAAGAGAAACTACCATGTAAACACATCAGCAGCGATGCTAACCTTGAGGAAGCTGTCGGTGGGAAGTGAACAGTGAGTGCAGTCTGTCTGAGTGGTCGCAGAGCTGGAACATACATGTCATTACAGATGCATATGACAGGCCGCTTCAGTACGCTGCCACTATAACCCTTCTTCTTGCTGCGTGTTGCCTTACCCGTGTATTTCCCCAGCACAAATTTTATGAGAACATCTATGGACGCCTGCAAAGAAAAGGTTACATCTAACTAAATTAATAACACAACAGTGCCAGGGTATGATTTTGTAATGACTTATAAAACTGGTGGTGTTATAACAGATTAAATACATTCTGTCACTACAGAATAAGAAATATTCTAAATGTTGCTTCTTTATTTGGTCACAAGTGAGGCCTTACATTTGTCTCTATCCAGTAGCCACTTTAATGGTTGTCCTGGTCTTCAGCTTTCATAGGGTTTAAAATAAATAAGTAATTTTGAGTGGGTGAGGTCTTTCTTGCTCTAAGAATATGGGATTTGGGGTTCTCATGGCAATTAATAATAAGGTTGTGGGTATAAAGGTCTCTGAAATTTCAAAAGGAAAATTTTAAAATTACATTTCCAGCTACAATAGCCATAGATCCACCGATATACTGTTATATATTACAGATCTTGTAGGATATTATGTTATCACAGATATGCATTGAATAAGGATGAATTTCAAAGATAACATATAGAAAAGGCAGTGCTACTACCTGGAAACACCTTTTCATTGGCAAAGGTCAAAGCTGCAATACCGACTGAAGTGTAAGTCAACAGCTTCACAATATCAGATTGTTTTCAGCAGTCACTGCCACCTACTGTAGGAATCCTTAACCAGAAGAATTGCTTGCTACATGTGGACAGAACTTAAACGTTCACCTTTATATATATATATACACATGTGTGCAGGTGTGTGTCTGTGGGGGGGGGGGGGGGGGTCGACTGGGATGTGGTTCTGTGTAGTCAGTATCCTGTTCATTGAGATTCTTGCACACCTTGATTCTGAGTATCATTCGAATATGCTTAACTTCGCTTCTCCTATTATCCTAGATCAGTAAAAAACAAATAATCGCTTTTTCCAATCTTTTGATTTTGGTCTTCTGTGTTGTGAAATCATGTAATGTAGTACAGGGCTACCAACATGTCAGGGAAACATACTGCCCCCACGCAATGTAGTACAAGGCTACCAACATGTCAGGGAAACATACTGCCCCCACGCAATGTAGTACAAGGCTACAAATATATCAGGGGAACATACTGCCCCCACGCAATGTAGTACAGAGCTACCGACATGTCAGGGAAACATACTGCCCCCACGCAATGTAGTATAAGGCTACCAACATGTCAGGGAAACATACTGCCCCCACGCAATGTAGTACAAGGCTACAAATATATCAGGGGAACATACTGCCCCCACGCAATGTAGTACAAGGCTACCAACATGTCAGGGAAAACATACTGTCCCCACACCAATGTAGTACAAGGCTACAAATGTCAGGGGAACATACTGCCCCCACGCAATGTAGTACAAGGCTACCAACATGTCAGGGAAACATACTGTCCCCACAATGTAGTACAAGGCTA
Source organism: Reticulitermes speratus (assembly GCA_021186555.1). Classification (NCBI taxonomy): domain Eukaryota; kingdom Metazoa; phylum Arthropoda; class Insecta; order Blattodea; family Rhinotermitidae; genus Reticulitermes; species Reticulitermes speratus. Next base: position 30,462,961 of record JAJKFL010000013.1, on the reverse strand, counting down.
CAAATATGTCAGGGGAACATACTGCCCCCACGCAATGTAGTACAAGGCTACCAACATGTCAGGGAAACATACTGCCCCCACGCAATGTAGTACAAGGCTACAAATATGTCAGGGGAACATACTGCCCCCACGCAATGTAGCACAAGGCTACCAACATGTCAGGGAAACATACTGTCCCCACACAATGTAGTACAAGGATACCAACATGTCAGGGGAACATACTGCCCCCATGCAATGTAGTACAAGGCTACCAACATGTCAGGGGAACATACTGCCCCCACGCAATGTAGTACAAGGCTACCAACATGTCAGGGAAACATACTGCCCCCACGCAATGTAGTACAAGGCTACCAACATGTCAGGGGAACATACTGCCCCCACGCAATGTAGTACAAGGCTACCAACATGTCAGGGGAACATACTGCCCCCACGCAATGTAGTACAAGGCTACCAACATGTCAGGGGAACATACTGCCCCATATAATACAGTAGGTGACTAGTGGTTACAAAACAGAATACAAAGGTTTAATTAAAAATCATACTACTAATAAAGAAAAAGAAAAACTGTGCCAGATAAACGTGAATTAAACGTAAAAGGATAAAGAACATGGCCATGCCATGCTTCAGATGCTTAGTCACTGCCTCTCAACATGGAAGCCCGGTTCAAGCACAGGCCACTCCATATGAGATCTGTGGTGCACAAATCAGCACAGAGACAGATTTCTTCTGATTTCTGTGGTTTTTCCCCTGTCAGTATCATTCCACCAATGCCCCATAGTCATTCACCCATCTATCACCAACACTCACAATCTCGGCAAACTGACAGTATCACTGAACACCACAAGGAACACACTACCACTAAAATTTAAATTAAGTACAGTACAAAAACTAATGACTTTTACGTTAGGTTGAAACCTGTAATGAACTGCAGTCTGCAGTCTATACCAGTGGTATTCAATCTCTTTTGTTCGCGTACCCCCACATATAATTTCTCTTCAACTTTGTACCCCCAAAGTTGTTGGTGCATAATTCAAGTTATAACAGTCTATAATCTACATCCAAAATAAATTAAATAAATTACATCCAAAATAATGTATTAAATAATAATTTTTAAATGAAAAAAGGAGAATCAAACTATTGAATAAAAAATATATTATTGCCTATCATATAAAAATTAATAAAGGAACAAAGGTATTTTAGCAAAGCAAAATTATATGCACTATGTGGAATAAAATGAAACTAGCCGCCCAGATAAGAATCACATAAAGGAGAGAGAGAGAGAGGAGAGAGAGAAAATGACGCACCCAAATCGCATGTCCTTACGTCTGGGTCTCTTGTGACTAACCCTAAATCTGGCCCAGATTATTCAGTGTTTATCATGAAATAATATTATTTATTTTTTTAATTTTACATACCCCCTAAGATGTCTTCGCGTACCCCAGGGGTACGCGTTCCCCGGGTTGAATACCACTGGTCTAAGAAAAATATCCTGACAACAGAAGAGAGTAACCCTTGTTCAGTGGCAGCAGACCAGAGTGAGAAGCATAATTCACAGCTACAACAGGGTAAGAAGATGTACACTCTACTTAAAATTATTGTAAAGCATCACCAATATGTATTACCAAAACAAATGCAACAGACAACACTTATGGGCACTATGGGACATTATAATCAGTAGGCCAGGTTTGATCCCAGGTCAGTCTGTGTGGGATCTGTGGTGAAAAAAGTGACACTGGAATAGGTTTTTCTCCAAGTACTTTGGGTTTTTCCCCTCATTATCATTCCGTCAATGTTCCATATTCTTATTTCATTCATGTACCACCAACTCTATATGATCTTCACAAATGACAGCATCACCCAATAAAACACTTGTCTGTCAGTGACTAATGGCTACTGAAAGTTGCAGAGTCAATCTGCATGCAGACAATCCAGAGTCTACTGTATTGGATCAAATTTTCCACTCTTACTAATTTAGGACAACAACATCTCAGGAACAAAACCTACCGCAGGTGCGCCATCGATCTCGTCCAACACCAGGCAGTTTGGTCGTGGATTTACACCCATTACAGACCTCATCTGTGTGGCTGCCTCCAGCTGTGTCCGGAACACATCCGGACTCCGATCATCACTAGCATTCACCTCCACTATGTTGTAACCAGCATGTGTGCCCACCATGTGGGCCAGCGTTGTCTTCCCAAGGCCCGGCGGGCCACATAACAGAGCGACCTTCTGCTGTGGGCAGCCATGTTCATCCAGCTCATCATTCAGCACATTGCCAACCTTTTTCTGCAAACGGTTTTCTGCAGCAAACACAATGTGTGATGCAAGATTCACAGTTTGCACAGGGGTTTTGTTGATTGTTCAGGACATCAGGGATATAAGAATATGTAATGGGTAGTCTGAATAACACAGAACCTAATAATATAGCAGCGAATGTACCTGTTTTGTTGTTACGGGTGAAGCGAGGAGGTATAGCGTACTAACTGGCCGTGTTCTTGTGATGTGATACAGTGGTATGGAAAGACTACGCATACGTGTTGATATTAGTTGAAAACGAAAGCAAATAGAGGATATATTTGTCCTGGGTTTTGTTCATGTATTAAGGATCCTTTCTGTTGGTGTAACTGAATACAGAAGTTCTCAAGGAATTCTTGTGCAAATCTTTATTGCATGGTTTTAAGGGTTCCACAGTAGCGTGTAGGGGGCCGTATTCATATCTATTGTTTAAAATGTGTACCCATATGCACTCTTTGGATTTTTTAATTAATTATTTCATTCCAACAAAATGCACTACACTCTTTTAGTGTTTTCTGTCCCTACACGTTTCGGCACTTCTGTGCCATCAACAGGGGTGCCGTCGAGAGTTCACAATCCCCAATGCATCCAATTCACTTTCACAACATATAATTTTTGGAAAGTCACTGTGTTGTGAAAGTGAATTGCATGCATTGAGGATTGTGAACTCTCGATGGCACCCCTGATGATGGCACAGGAAGTGCCGAAACATGTGTAGGGACAGAAAACACTAAAACAGTGTAGTGCATTTGTTGAAATGAAATAAATAATTACGTAATTAATTACTGAAATGCACGGTATACATAATACAGTAGAACCCGGATAAGAAGTTCCCACATAAGAAGTTTTCCCCTGTAAGAAGTCTGATTTTTAAAGTCCTGAAATCCTATTGCTTTTAATAAGCTTCCCTCTTAATAAGTCTTCCCGCTTAAGAAGTCCCTAATCCTCTGGTCCCTTGAAAGACTTCTTAACAGGGTTCTACTGTATAAAGTTTGGTTTTTTGTTTTGCTATATCGGTGATGTTCCAAAAACCTTGTTTTAGATTGTACCAGTCTGGCTAACATAAGTCTTATCTCATGTACCACATTTTAAACTATACATGTCAATAATCGTGTGCGTTTGTATACTGTATACTGTGCAACTGTATACCGTTACCTTCCCACATGTAATCCTGTTCACAGAGAACAATTAAAACCAAGAACTGACCGAGGCACAACACCTTCCCCTCCATGTGTTTGTGACGCAGTACACACTGCCAACCAAACACCACACTGATATGAAATTAAGCGAGATGAATTGTTCACTGCCAACCATAAAAAACAATGACACATAATGAAGTAAGAGGCAGCGCACATTGCCAACCATACAAAACAATGACATGCAATAAAGTGGGATAGAGCACATACTGCCAACCATACAAAACACTGACATGCAATAAAGTGGGATGCAGCGCACACTGCCAACCATACAAAAATATTGACACATAATAAAGCAAGATACAGCCCACACTGCCAACCATACAAAACATTGACACGTAATGAATAAGCAATGATACAAAGGTTCCCACACTGCCAACCATACAAATATTGACACTAATGAAGCAAGATACAGTCCACACTGCCAACCATACAAAACACTGACATGCAATAAAGTGGGATGCAGCGCACACTGCCAACCATACAAATTTGACACATAATGAAGCAAGATACAGCCCACACTGCCAACCATACAACACATTGACACATAATGAAGCAAGATACAGCCCACACTGCCAACCATACAAAACACTGACCGTAATGAAGCAAGATACAGCGCACACTGCCAACCATACAAAACACTGACACGTAATGAAGCAAGATACAGCGCACACTGCCAACCATACAAAACTCTAACATGCAATAAAGTGAGATGCCAATACCCTTCCAGGCTGCACTCACCCTTCTTGCCCTCAACCTTCGCTTTCTGCTTCACTTTCCTCTCTCGGTTGAACACGACCTTGTCCCACAGTTTGAGCCAGTGCAGCAGCGTTCTGTTGGCACCCTGCATTTCATACAGCACCAATATTTTATTAACAAGATTCACTGTTAACACTGACAGCCATTAACATAAACACAAAGAAGATAAAACTTGATATCGAGAGAACAAGAGTTAAGATGTGGAAACATGCATGCAGTGTACTTTTCACTAAACAATTTCAACTGTCACTCTTCCTATGAAATAACTAATTATTCTTGGTTCTCCAAACATCACTTTTAACTGCTCTTTGTTTAAGTAGAATCAAATAATGGGATTACACCTCCTGTGCCCATGGTCACGTACGTTAACCCACCAGCTTACCCGTCCTTCCCCGAGACAAAAGAATTTTGGAACCTACAGTAAACTTAGCCACCCACTGAAGGGACCGAGGACGTTTCAATAAAAGATACCAAAAATAAATGGTAATACACAGGTGCTATTGTAGGGTTTAGCAGATTTAATCAGATGGATTAAGATATTTGTGAGGTGTGACACTGTGCAATTTGGTAAAGAGGTGCCAATATTTCAAGGGAACATACTCCCCCTATCTAGATGATAGAATCTGAAGATGACGGCAGCAAAAACAGAGGTTCATATTATTACAGCGTTCCACTGTAAGCCTTGAAACAATAGCTTGTCTCAAACAGTAACAGGCTTCACAAACACAATTCACTCACTGGTCAGTATGACAAGACAGCACACATCACAAGTAAGCCATGTACATCATGTCCTGCCAAACACATGTGGAAACAACTTTGGAGATTAGCGTTTAGGTATGGACATCATTTTGTCACCATATGTTTTACTGAAATGGAACAAATTGTAACTTGACAAACTTGTTTAAGATATTGACATGAAAAACATGTGAGAGGTGTGAGAAGTTTAAGTTATGCCTTTTAGTTGGGAAATCCTTTTAAACAGAAAAACTATTACAAGGTCAAAGTATACATCAATCATATAGGAAAATTTGAATACTGAATTTTTCTAACATCTAAAACACAGGGAAATGTCTTAAGTGGTGTTATCTTAAACAGGTTTCACTATGTATTCACATTCACATATCACTTGTTAAGAGTTAAGATTCGAAAGCGTAACAAGAATTATCAGGGAAGAAACACATAAGAGAGTGACATTATAACAGTGGATGAAGAGGAACCAAAAAACCAACAACACTGTTTCATACATGCATCCTATTTTTGTTGCTTTGATACATTTATTATAATCACCATTTCTCAAATACATTTACATTGATTGGTACAATTTGCCACTACATTTGTCAGCTTCATTCGGCAGTTAATTCCTTACACATTGCATCGCCACACCTGGCCACGGATCATGACAAAACACGTTGTGCATAATTACACCATTCAGATATGAATACAGAATTAATATTTGTGAGATAGTGATTACAACAAACTGCTCTACAATCAACCGAACCAAATCAATCCAAGCCATACCAAACCAACCAACCAAACAACCAATTGACTAACTCCATGTAACAGAGTCCTTGTTGAAAAGCACTAGTTCCTCAGCTAGTTTAGAAATTCCCCACATTTTATGGAACCCGAAGGTTCATTACCATGTACACAAGAGTCAACCACCTGTCCCTATCCTGATCCAGATCAGGGCAGTCCATGCCATTCCATCCTATCTCGTAAGAGCTATTTTAATATTGTCCTCCCACCGACACCTAGGTCTTCCAAGTGGCCTCTTTCCCCCACGTTTCCCCATCTACCTTACTAGCAACTAACGAAGCTTCTATTTTGCTCTACAGTATGTTTTGATGAATAATCAACATAATCGGCACGGACCAGAAACTCATGTGTCCCATTCAATTTCAATCCAATCTATCCTGGTTTGCTTTGACCTTCCTAACGGCATATTCTAGAACAAAGTTGAAGGCAACAGCATCTTGTTCATTCAGACCATTCTGAATGGGAAATGTATCAGGCAAACATTTTCCTGTCCAGACTTTATTATAAGCTTCATCTAAACACATTTTACTTAATCTAACTCATTTCATGGCAATACTGTACAAAGCCCCCCTCCTAAACAAATCATAGGCTAATCTTCCTTCTCTACTTTTTTTATATTATTCTCACCGTGCATTTTTACAATTTACTGTTTACAAACCAACAAAATGCACTACACTTTCACTTATATTATTTACACATCAACCCCTACATATGTTCCGGTCTTATATAAGGCCATCTCAGGGGGTTCATAAACTACGTTCATTTTACATCCAATGTTCCGTCTGCCATTATAACTAGTCCAATATATTTGTATATAAGTTACAATCGCCTACAAAGTCAGAATTTGAAGTATATATAAAAACACTGAATATAAAAAATCCTTAAAAATTCGTCAATATTTGTGTTAAAATGGTAAAATGCAACAATGCGGATTATTATGTATCTCTTCACATTGTTGCATTTTACCATTTTAACACAAATATTGATGAATTTTTAAGGATTTTTTATATCCAGTGTTTTTATATATACTTCAAATTCTGACTTTGTAAGCGATTGTAACTTACATGCAAATAGATTGGACTAGTTATAATGGCAGACGAAACATGTATGGATGTAAAGTGAACGTAGTTTATGAACCCTCTGAGATGGCCTCATATAAGACAGAAACATATGTAGGGGTTGATGTATAAATAATAAAAGTGAAAGTGAAGTATATTTCGTTGGTTTGTAAATAGTGAATTCCTTCTCTACTGTTAGTGAAGTGCAAAGGATTGCCTGTTATAAGTTCATATAACAACTCCTGGTTCATTTCCTAATTGGCACTGTTTTTGTTTTATAAATTTGCATATGTAATTATCTCCTAGATGGCACACAACTTGAACTGACACACAACGACTCAGGTCACTACAGTTGTAGCCATTCACCTCATCACTCAGCAGTTCCAGATAGCTCTTTGGTTTGTACTTCTCTACCCAGAGGTCAGCACTGTCCTCTTCCTCACTCATGGTCTCACATCCAGAGTCAGTGGGCTCTGTGGTGATCTGTGCAGCTTCCTCTTCATCAAGCTTCTTTTGAATCTGAAACACAATGGATTTCAAGTCATAACAAAATTCTTCTTCCAGCCCCTGACTTTGAACACTAATTTACAGTGCATAAAAGACATACAACAGCAATTCAAATTAAAACCTTTGAAAACCTTAAAAGTACAAAAAAAAAGGCACCCTAGTGTCTGCTGCTGTAGGCACAACACGTCATCACCATGCATTAGAAGCGCGTACTGTGTATGGCAGGTCTGGAAATGTGCTGAAAAATGACAAAGCTGTACCAAACCTGTCCAAACTAAATTACCTGGTTTAAAAAATTGTCAAGGTTTTCATTTGACCCATCTACATATACTGGTAATCGTACATTACATTCTTACTTGCATAATGTACAATTAGTCAACCTTCTATTTTCAGAAATACATTTCCAACACAATTTCCTTAACATAGACATAATTTATGACACCAACACTCTTGAACACAAGAATGGACAACATCATGTCTTTAGCTCCTCTAGTGTCACCAGCCATGCAGCGACACATACGCTGTACTTAACAAAATTCTAAGTGAGGTCAAGACACAGTTCACGGCAAAATGTGCAAAAACCGACCACGATATTCTCCAAACAGTATGGCAGGATGCTGAATATCAGTTTGAAAACTCTCAAGCCACTTGGTTAAGTCAACCTTTCAGGCGGTTTGTAGTTATTAACTGTACCACAGATGTGCTCTGGGTAATAGAAGATTAAAAAATAAATGTCATTCATGGACACCCTTATTCATCACAGCAGATGAAAGCACAAACAAAACATGCATTTAATGACCATACCTGATCCTAAGTCTTACAATTTGTGAGATAATAAAAAAAGCAGGCGACCGTGTTACAACGGTCATGGCATGTACATTTCCTGAATATTTAACTGAATGAGTGATGTTGTCAACCTCATCATGAATAAACTGCACACTATGGCCAACCTCATCACACATAAGCCACATAACCTAATTCTTTCAGATTCTGACAATGGAATATCACATTTAACAGAATTTCCAAACTGTACAGTTCTAAGTCCTAGGAATACTCCATCAAAGGTAAAATTATACTGGGATGCTAGAAGGTGAATGGACATCCTCCAAGCGCATGATCATTAAATACTACTACTACTACTACTATACTAAAATAATGGACTTCTTCCTTCGTCTAATATTAAACTAATAAGATTAATAAAACGCTACATTTCTGGTACAGAACTGGTCCCCATCTTCAGGCATGTTTCTAAAATACTACACCACCGTAAAATCACTTACATTACTCTTTTTAACCTTTAGAGTCCGTGCGTGCCATATAGTTGCCAGGGCCCTTTAAACCGTCAGTCATCCTTTCCTGCCCATGACCGCGGGGGATAGCTCCCACAGCTTTAAATACATGTAGGTAACGTGTATACCTCCACATTCCGCGTTAAATGAAATGTTTGGTTTGTTTCACGCTCCGACTACTTTACCCCAGGAAGGAACTCAGGCTGTAACATTGAAGAAGCTTTATCGATCAGCTCTGGAAGCATTAGGAAGTTACGTAACTTGTTTTGCACTGCAGCGGAGGTCGTGTGGTTTCAGTCGACTGAAAACAACCGCATGGTGAAAGCGCGATTCACTTGTACGAGAGTTTTATATCATATGGCTGAGCTAGACATAGGCGTAGTGATTCACACAAGTTTCCTACTGTGTAGTTAGCGTTAGTGAGAAACAAAACGAAACAGACTCCAGAAATGAAAACAAACTGGACCAGTCATAAAGGAGCTGTTTGTAGTTTAGTATCGCAGGCAGTGTAATATTTCGTCTCCAAGAAATATTACGTCAACCTTCCTGACAAACGAATTTCGTGTGCAAAAATGTACTATAACTCTACTGTCATTATTCTAATAAAAACGCCAAACAAATCCTTTTATATTATTTTTAAGCGCTATTTGTCTGAAAATTAAAACGTTCAATTATTTCTTGAATGCGAGAATTTCTCTTTGTCTTCTGATATTTCATTTTAGGTTCAAAAATAGGTTTAGTAGGTATGTGATGTTGGAGACTGTTTCAGGATATACTTCTGTTTTGCTATAAGCGGTGTGGAATACTCCTGCAATCAGAGACGCCATAAAACCTTCCAATGTTTAGACTGCTAGCAGAGGCTAGTGTTAGGTTTGTGCGTGCTTCAGATAAATAAACTGTGTTCATTGAGTAGGAGAGACGAGATATCAGTAAGGATACAAGCTGACATTTTATAAAGCGCTTGCTAAACGCCTGTTTCATAACAGAGATGTTTCGTAGAGCCCCAAATATGACGACATAAACTGCAAATTCATACGAATACGGAACATTATTGTGTGTATTTAGGCAGTAAGGATACAAGCTGACTTTATAAAGCGCTCTGCTAAAATCCTGTTTCATAATAGATGTCGCTAACAGCCCCAAATAAGACGACATAAACTGCAAATTCATACGAATACGGAATTTTATTGTGTGTATTTAGGCAGAAAGGATACAAGCTGACTTTATAAAGCTCTCTGCTAAAAGCCTGTTTCATTTTCTACAAAATGGAAGTAATTCCACCATTTTATCTCTTAAAGAAAAAATAATATTAAAGTTTTTCTAACAATGCGCAAAAGTTTAAACGGCCAACGCGGGGACCGCAGAACCGATCACACAGGTATTGTGCCGTAAAGTAGGCCACTTATCTCGATTTAAAGGGCAAAGCTGAGAAATAAGTCCGGACGCTAAAGGTTAACACAAAACCAAACCAGTAAGCACGGTATGTTCTTAAAAACAGTGCGGTGATAAAGTAAGTCTCACTAAACATTTGATGAAGGACCTTCAGCACAGCTCACTGTTAGTATCCTATCTCCTTTCCCCTGGATGTTGCCACTTGTGTAGTGATGGTGTGTAACTGGTGCTGGTGTGTAACTGGTGCTGGCATGTAACTGGTGCTGGCGTGTAACTGGTGTTGGTGACTGAACCATACTGAACGTTGTTTTCTGTTAAGATGGGAAGCATAACTACTGTGCTGTCAGACAGTTCCAAAGTTAATACCACTAGCACCACTTGTGATCCCATCCCTGAACTAACAACAGTGTGTCTTAGAAAAATTAAGGAAACTTCCAGAATCTATAATCACTCCATATCACTTATTAGTACAACTTTCTTTACCACTGCTTTTAGGAATAATGTCATTATTGGTCTGGTTTTGTGTTACGAAGGGTAACATAACAGACTTAAAGGTGGTATAGCATTTCAGCAACACAACACACCTGTAGACAGGGACCTACATGTCCCTGAAACATAGCGTTTTATTAATACAGTATTATTAATTTAATATTGGACGATGGAATAAGTCCATGAAGTTAAAGATCATATATCTAATTCTTGTTTGCACTGTGTTCAGAAAGAAGTGTACCAGGTCTCTGAAGAAAAACAGAACAGATTTTATGTACAATAAATGAACAAAGCTGTGTGAAGTCATAGAGGACACATCTGGAAAATATGTGTACTCACAAATCACATGGGTGTGAATCATGGCCTCTGTCCGCCAAACATAACAGTCATCTGCAAGCTACTGTAATGAGATACTTAAGACTTTCACTGCCAAACTCGACCATGGTCGACTTACGTTTTAATTTGCCAGCATCAACTTTAGTCGAACTAAAATTTACTCTGCTCTTTTGCCTTAAATAGGCCACGCACACAAGAAGTTCTTTCAGGAAACATATTTTACATCTTCATTAATCCCTAGCTGGCAACTAGAAAAAATATATGCATTTTATACATAATTATATTTTATAACTTATAAGACGACGCACTAGTTGTTTAACATTCAATAAATCCCCGGCAATTTAACACCCTCGGGGATTTAAACACCCGGCAGTGAAAATGTTAAGAGAATAGAGGGGAAAACTAAAAGAGACAGGATCAGGAATCAAACAATAAGAATGGGATTAGGAATAATTCCTCTCAAAGAAATATGTAATAGAATTAGCACAGCTGAGAAGGTTTGGGAACATTGTGAGAATGGGGGATAAGAGATATCCCAAATTGACCTAGCAAACTACAGCACAGGGGAAGGGACCCAAAGGAAATCCCTGATAGACTTGGGAAGAAGGGATACAGAAGATTTTGAAGGAAAGATGAATTGAATGGAATGGAGTAAGAGCTATGGCTAGAGACCATGAGAGATGGAAAGCTCTGTGTGAACTTTCTACACCTACTGGTACAAGAGGCTCGACTGAGTGAAGTGAAGTGAAGTGAGGTGTACTCCAAACCAGAGTACACCTTCCCTCTTTTGGATGGCACTTACATACAGCTGGGCCTGCTCCCACAGTGTCTGGTAAGGGACAGACAGAAGCCCCATGGTGCGGCTCTGCGCTGTGATGCTGTCAATCTGCGCAAACACACACAAACATCCGGACGGTGATATCATGGCTTACTGTAACATCTCATGTTCTTCGAGCTGATTTTCATACTACCAACAGATAATTGCTTTCTGCACTACAGTAGATCCACCTCATTTGTGACTATGTGAAACACAGTTTTGTTTCTTAATACAGGACATCCCTGTTGGTGTATAAAATCACAAAAAAACATGTTTATTTAACTGTCAGTCACACATAACAAGTTGTATTTATAACAGCAACTGGCACTTCCCTTCTGCACCATTTTAAGCAGCAACTGTTGAATCCTTTCTCTACCATCGAAAGTGCTTTCTCTACCACCTAAACCAGCCACTGGTAATTCTATTCTGTACTATTTAACCCTATGGATGATAACTCCCTTCTCCACCATTTTAATCGCTCACTCGTAATTACTGCCTGTACTACTTAAACCAACTGACAATTCTTTCTTTGCCATTTTGACTAACAACTGATAATTTCAATAAAGCTTTCTTCAGTTAGCAGCCGCATCAGGTGGTTGAACGGAGAGTAAACAAACATTTCAAGAACCATCTCTGTTCTCATCACCAGTGAAACTGAATACCTCGGACATCAGCCCTTGGCTCACGGTTGGTCACAAGTCAATGGGGGCGGAGTCAAGTGCTCACTCTATTTGGTCCTGCTTCGTGATTAACATGTTGGTTTCAGGATACCAGGCGTGGCTTAATGTGAAGCCAATGTTTCTGTTAGAGTTATTCATGTTCAATTGTATCTCAACTGCTTCCTTTACAAGGAGGTCAATGTATCCTGATGTTCTGTCTGGTATTAAGGTACCAATGAAATTGATGTGATTACCTGTCCTGATGCTCCGTTCTGTCACCGCTCACTTCTTGGGTTGATCCAGACATATGTGCCTCTTGTGTACTTTGCACCTCGCCTTGATAGTCCTACCACTGCCCTACACACACTTTGCCGCACTCACACAGAACCTGACACACACCCAGCACCTTCAGATCTAATCCGTCCTTAGCAGTCCTCACCATCTGTACAGTTTTTCTTTTTTGGATATGTATTGTTCTGATATGCTTCCCAGAAGTATACTGATTTTGTTGCTGATGATGTGTTGATATAGTATCATGGCTGTAATGTGGGCTTTTTGTTCTCCAACTTTGGTATCTGTTTTTGTTGTAGGGCTTATCTGATGTCACTATTACTGATAGCATTGTTTGAAGACCTTTCTGTGGTATTGTAGCTCCTCCCTGAGACTACCACCATCACACAGCATGCCAGTCCCTCGAACTAGCACGGCTGGTACAGCCCTTTTCTGTGTCAGATATGCACTGACTTGGTGTGGAGGTAGAGGTCCACATGTGTACACTTCCTGTACACTGCATGTACAAGTTACCAGGTTACCAGGACATCCAGAAAGGGCAATGCTCTCTTCTCCTCTGTCTCCATGGTATATTTGATATTCTGATGGATACCATTTAGGTGTCTCAGAAACTCTTGTAATGCTTCCTTTCCATGTGGCCATACAACAAATGTGTTGTTCATGTACCTGTACCAGTGGGCTGGCTGTATTTATGGTTAGTTTACAAAGTGCTCCACTACTGGGGCTAGGGCATATATATGACGTGGACTGCCATCCAAGGTATTCACTTCCCTGATAACGAGGAGGTTGGTTTACTCATGGTTCAACAGCCTGATGTGGCTGCCTGCCTGAGAATTCAGTCGCCATGAAAGCTTTAGATTATATAACTGATAACTTGTTTCTGCATTTACTTAATGGCAAATCTTAGCTTTTTTCTCAAAGAAGTCTGATTTGTGGCATGGGAAAGAAATGTTCTTCTTCTCCAAAATGTCCAGACCAGTTCTGGAACCCATTAACATTCCTATACGGTGGGTACCACGGGGTTTTTATCTAGAGGTAAACTAGTCAGGGTGTAAAGGTTACCCCTCAACTCCACTTAGTGTTGAAGTTAAGAATGAGTGAAGCTGTATCTCCACTACAAATCATATGCCTTCTTGGCATTCCCAAAGACAACTTTACCTCTTTTACCCAAAGAAGTGCAGAGATCAAGGATATTTATGGCCAGTCTTTTGGGCTGTGATGCTGTGTAGTTTGGTACCACAGCAAGTCACACTCTCACCTGCTTGCCATTGTAAAAGAGGAAGCGTCCTTCACATGATGTCACATAACTTGGTCTCCCTAACCTGACTAAGACCCATGGATAACTCCCCTCTCCTCTTTCTCTTGATTACCTTCCTCTGATTCTGGTTTCCCCACTTCTTTCTTCATATCTCTTTGTCATTTATTTATTTATTTACTTCTTCACTTATTTATTTATCTATTTATGTATTTAGCTGTATATGTATAACTACCTATTTATTTACTTACTTATTCATTCATTCACCATATTAATTTATTCACTCATCCAGCTCTTCATTCATTAAATTGCTTATTCCTCCTTCAGTAACTGTATCCTATTTTCCCACCTCCTTTCACCTTAAGTTTTTTTCTTTTCCTTCGCCGACAAACCAGCCCATTTTAGAGCCACTTGTGTTCCCAATGGTTTGTCCATAGCCCCCAATCTGGCTGTCACTTCCCTGTATCACATATCACACTGTCTCTACACAGATTACTCTTCAACCCTGAAGATGGAGCCAGCAGGTTGTCATGCAACGTTAATACCTATCTGTTAATTGCACAGCACCACATACCAGAAGACAGTAACCTTAATACATACTTATTGCCATTAGATATATGTGTACTTTCTTTCAATAACACTTCATGGCATTTACCAGTTGGTTCAGTTCACATACCTGTTGCTCAAAGTACTCCTCAGAACGCAGCCTGACGTACATCCTCTCTCCACTGCTGCAAGCCACAGACACAAAGGGATAGCTGGGAACCCTCCAGGTTATGCTGCTGCCCTGCCTGCACACAGAAAGGAAGGTGAACTTACCACTGACATGAAGACAGCAGTCAGTCTTGTGTAGTGACATATACCACACTTCACAACACAGAATTTAGCTCCACATATGATATAATCCTCCTATTACTTCATGCCTTTACAAAGAGAAATGTAATATATCTATGCAGATACCACTTTTAGGCCGTGCCATGGCTCAGGCGGTTAGTCGCCAGCCTCTCACCATGGGGGCCCAGGTTCGATCCCGGGTCAGACCATGTGGGATTTGTGGTGGACAAAGTGGCACTGGGACAGGTTTTTCCCCCCGAGTACTTCAGTTTTCCCCTGTCAATTTCATTCCACCGGTGCTCCATTACTTGGAAAAATGACAAAACTAATCATCTTTCTCTCATCTTCATCACAGGTTTGCACAATAAGCCTTAAGGCTGCGGTGCGTCCGTAGCTTCTGCTGCAGAGACCTTCTATTAAAAGGAGAGAGAGATACCACTGAACCACCAACACGACGGATAATGAGGCAGATTTTTCTCTTCTTCAGTGTCTCCAGGCCAACATTACACTAGACGCAGAGAAAGAAACCTACACACTAATCCATAAAATTCTGAAATTAGACATGTTATAACACATACTATGCTTCTCAATATTTACCGTATGCCATTTAAAACAACTAAAGAATAACAGTTTAAAAAAACATCTTCCAACAAATTTCAGTGGCTAAACAGCCATCATGAAGGAAAGCTTTGACATATTATACACAATTAAATGTATTTACTTTTCCAAATAAAATACAAATTCAAAACTAGCTACTTGGAAAAGCCTTCAAAACCCACACAGTGGATTTGGAGACTGACTATCAACACCTTGATGGGCCATGCCATGGCTAAGACAGTTACTGGCCATGCCACATCTCAGAACATTAGTTACCAGCTTTTAACCACAGAGGCCTGGTCGCAATCTCAGGTTAGTCCATGTTGGACTAGTGGTTGACAAAGTGGCAACAGGGCAGAATATTTTCTGAGCACCTCAGTATCATTCCACAAGTGCTCTATACTTCATTCATTCATCCATCCATCCATCTGTGCCATGGACAGACAAATGCTTAAATTTCAATGGTGACTATGTGGAAGTCTGGTATACACTGAAGTGACAATAAAGTTATTGGCATCAGAGTGACAGTTACCTTATTTTTATAACTTTTTTGCATTAGCACATAAAATAATGAACATCACAAAATGTTTACGCATGTTTATAATCTCCCACTGTACCAAAATTCAGTTTTCTCAATCATACAAAAAGCAAAATGGACTAGTGTAGTCTCAAGATTACATTTCAGACAAAAGTGACATCAAAATTAGTTTCATCCTCAAGAAAAACGCAGTATGAATTTAAAGTATCTTACACATTTGGATACGGCAAGTCGCTGAGAATGTGCTGGGACTGGTTTCGAGCTTGAACCTCTCGTCTCTGTGCCTTGATCCTCTCGATGAGGTCTGCGTCAGACTCTGTCATGGCCTGTTTCTGCCTCTTTGCTGTGGCAATCAGACAGATCAAGATCAGACTACGCGCTAAAGTGCAATTTTTAATATACCACAAGCTTATCCCACCAAACCTATTTGGTACAACACAGCAGTAGACATAGTAGTGAGAAATAATGAAATGGCCACCTGGATTGCAGTCTTCTGAGAAGTGACAGTGAGTCCCTTGATAAGTGATTCCCAACGTTTCAAAGAAATATGCTGCCATCATCTTCAAGGGCTCATGGTCCATTCTTCTCATTCCTCATGGACCTTGAACCCTGGAAGAGGAAGGCAACGTATTCCTTATAAATGTCGGGAACCACTTGCCAAGTGACAGGGCATCACACGGTAAATAACTGAAATCCTCGAATACACTACTACGAAAACCTCAGAACCCACAAACAGTCGCCTGTCTTGCTGCACTTAGCAATTTCTCAGAGTAACAAAAAGGCTTGCCAGAGGTATTCAAAGTGGTCCACTTACAACATAGGTTGTCCAAACTGTCCACGTCTTCCAGAATGATGTCCGAGATATCACCAAACAACTGTGCTACTTTTCTCTTCCTCTCACTGTCCTCAGAAAGTCTCATGTCTGTTGGAGAAACAGCAGTTGCAACCTACAGAATGGAAGTGGAAATACAAAAACAGAACGCCATGATTCATAATAACAACTCAAAGTCTGTATAAGAAATCACCATCAATCACGTTGATCATGATCATTAACTACTAATGTTCCTATCACACACCCTTCTCTCTGCATGCTTTCCCTACTTTTGTTCATGTACCGTCCCTCGTTTGGTTTGCAACATCGAAGACAATGTCATTATTCTCTAGCCCTTTTATGTCTGCTCAGAAAGACAATCTGGATAATCAGGATCACTAATTCAGAAACAAGTGCTGGCATGAACATGGCACAGCGCTGCCCAACAAAAGAAAGTCCACATACTTGAGTTTCACAGACATCGTAAACTGTAATATGAAGCAGATTACTCGCAACTTCATGTATCTGTTGTACTAGTGAGATGGACAGAGCACATAGCATGAATAGGAGATGAGATATGCATAAAAAAGCTGAGTCAAGAAACCTGAAGGAAGAGACTGCTTTTATAACCTAGGCATAGAAGGGAGAATAATAACTAACTAACTCCATGGAGCAGAGTCCTTCTTGAGAAGCTAGCAGGTCGTCAGCTAGTAAAGAAATTCCCCGTGTTTATGGAACCCGAAGGTTCATTACCGCATACACAACAGCCCGCCACCTGTCCCTATCCTGAGCCATATCAATCCAGTCCATGCCCCCCCATTCAACTTCCCAATTCTTGAAGATCCATTTTAATATTATCTTCCTATCTATGCCAGGGTCTTCCAAGCGGTCTCCTTCCCTCAGGTCTCCCCCACCAAAATCCTGTATGCACCTTTCCCCTCACCCATACATGCTACATGCCCTCCCACCTCATTCTTCTTGATTTGATCACCCAAATAATATTTGATGATAAGTACAGATCATTAAGTTCTTCATCATGCAGTCTTCTCCACTCCCCTGTTACCTCATCCCTCTTAGGCCCAAATATCCTCCTAAGCACTCTATTCTTGAACACCCTCAGCAGAAGGGAGAATACAATGAACCTTAAACAAGTAGATATGTAGGTGTAATTCATGTGGCTGAGGACAGTTTACTGGTGGCATCAGCGCAGTAAAGAGCCTTCAGGTCCCACACAATGCACAGAGCTTCTTAACCAGCTGGGCAACTATTAGTTTCTCAAGAGGACTCTGCTCATGCAGTATGTGCACAGTTTCACTAGCCAAACATTCAACACGGACTTCACTGATGAAACAAGAATGGATGAAACAGCTGTTGACATCATAAATGAACCAGAATAACAACAGTAGCAAAACTATGACTATGACTTTCAAAATGTATTCTATGTTATTTTGCTCAAAAACTCATCCAGCCAAAACTAAACTGATCAAATATTATCCTACTTCCGGCAGTCGCACCTCCACAGAATCTGTCATCTGCTCTGCCAGCGGTGTGGGCGATGGAACTTTGCAGCTCGAGAAGTCCAAGCTGCGCTTTGACTTGGGACAAGCACGGCTACCCACTGTGTACTGATCTGTAACAATGAATAACTTGGAATATGTACCTCAATCCACTGTATATTATTAATCTGTGACAATACATAACTTGTTGACATGGAAGCCAGTCTCTTCATGCATTAATGAATTACAGTGTTGCCACCCTACCTTCCATTTCCCTCATCACCTCCAACTCATCGGCATACATCATCTCAAATTCTTCCTCTTGGTCCGGAAAATCCATCTTTTCAATGCTGTACTCTTGAAACAGCTGTTAACAATACACAGCAGTGTGATAACCCACTCACAACACATGATAGTTGAAGGATCTTTGCCAAAGAACCAGATTTTGTTTCCTTCTTTCCACAGTCTTATATATAAGTACAGATAAAGTTGGTAACTTCTCTCTATCCTCCATTAAGCACCATACCATGATGTGGAGCCGCACATTCTCAGCCTCATCACTAGATGGTGATGAGTGGTCAACTTCATACCCCGGCTACTTATTCTTGGTCATTCTGCCCATAGTTGTCACTATAGCATTCTAACCCAGACCTTAATAATGGCTCCTGTATTTTCCCACAACACAACCCAAATACTAACACAATGAC
Source organism: Reticulitermes speratus (assembly GCA_021186555.1). Classification (NCBI taxonomy): domain Eukaryota; kingdom Metazoa; phylum Arthropoda; class Insecta; order Blattodea; family Rhinotermitidae; genus Reticulitermes; species Reticulitermes speratus. Next base: position 30,444,099 of record JAJKFL010000013.1, on the reverse strand, counting down.
TAATGTAGTAAATGTTCAACCCTTACTATAACCTCTGAACACGTAACACGTATGTCTTTGCCCTAAAAAAAAAAGAAATTCCATACACATTTGATGCAAAATCGCACCAGATCCGCCCCATCCCTAAAGAAATCACCTAAAGATTAGGTAGATTAATAATGCTTCTTCCAATAAATACTTCCGAGCAACAGTTACGCTGTCAGTGCTGGAGAATGCCAGCCAACTATATTTTATTGCACGTCACAGAAACAGTACCGGACTTAAACTGAAGCTCGTTCGTTAAGAGATGCTTGGATTTCAGACATTCAATCAATTAACCAATTTAGCAAGCACGGAAAACTGCGAGCCACTCCTAACTAATAAAATATCGGATCTACTTTGCTACATCTATATAGGAAAGTCACTTTGAGGAGTAGCTTCCGTAGACACTGCTGATAATTATTTTATTTTGTAATAATCGTTTAACCGATATGAAATGACGGTGCATATGTAAGGTTAGACTGCCCATCAATAATGAAAGGTAATTTACAAGAATTCGAGACAACCCATATGTCACCCGATATTAAGAAGCTACATTAATTTTCTTCAACGCATACCTTAGACAAAACAAATTCAAGTTGTGTTAAAGAACTTCAAAACTCGATGCTATTTACGATACAGAACACTGCAACTTCCCGCCATCAGTTTCTGAATGTTCACAGTCCGTTTTGCGATTGATCGATTCGGCCATGGATCCGATGATTCTGCCCTCTATTAACCTGCCACTGATATCGATAATGCTATCATCTGTATGCTGTATCGGTGCACGATGACCTTTTCATATTTTGTATTATCTGTGCAATGTACTTGTAAACATTCACATATACCAAAAAATGCATATAACAATATCAAAAATCATAAATATGCGTGTACGTTCCTACATGTTTCGGCAATAAATTGCCATCTTCAGTGATTTAAGTACAAAGGAATACATAATCTTTTATGTACAATATTAGAAGGTATAACACAGTAGCCACAAAAAAAAATGTTGACTATGGTTATTACAATGCTTAGTTAAGATTCCTACACCAATACATATCATAAGGACATAATCCTTTCAGACATGTCAAGACTAGATGTTTGTATGTGTATGGCTACACACACTACAAAAACTCTGAATCTTAACTGAAAACGTATCAGCACTGTAATAACCACAGTGGCCGTTGTTTTAGTTTATGGCTGCTGTGTTATACATTCTCTAATTTTTTACATTTTAATCCTGTACATAGGAGATTAATGTATTAGTATCATGTATTCCTTTGTACTTAAATCCCTGCAGCTGGCAATTTAATGCCAAAACATGTAGGAACATACAGGCTTATTATTGATTTTTTATTTTATATGCATTTTTTGGTATATATGAATGTTTATCAACTTATATTACATCCACTATCATTGAAACCCATACCCATGATACTGCCTAAGCATACAGCAATACTACTTAAAAACCCCTAAAACACATTCAGTCACATCCGTCTGAAGTTGCTTAGAACAAAACATTCTAGTGCAGCAGTCTCCATGATATACATACACATGCATTCCATGGATCAAGGTTTGTCAAAATGACAGCAGGAAGTGGAATAAGTCACAAACATACAAAATATGTAGCCTTGACCCACATATAAGATTTGAGCCCAAGTATAAGGAAAGGCTTTTTTCTGAAACACCCACACAGACAAGTAGGTGTCCCCTAGTAAGCGAGTTGTTACTTGATTTCCCTGTAACATGCCAGATGTTGTGTATAAAGTTAAATGTCTGTATTAAAAGGACGTCCATATGCTATATAAGGTCAGTTATATATATTGTTTTTAGTTTCATATCTGCCTCTGAAACTTTACTGTTTTTATTGCACTTTCTACCGTTTCTGAGTTTTTTCTTTAAACACCCCAGTGGGAAAGAGGGAGTCACCTTACGTTCGGAGCTACCTTGTAGTCAGGCTTGTACGAGTATGGTAGCTATAGACATCTGCACAGTCAAGCAGTCTTGGACTGACTGCTTGACTGTGCAGACAAACGTATGACACGCCTTCAAAACAGGGACTGTGTACCCAAGGACACAACATGACATCCCAGAGGACTTGAATCATTTCCTCTCTTGCATGGTTTTATGTACACAGCATTTTTCAGGGGCAAATGGAGTATGTGTTCACTAATTTCAGGTAATATATTTTGACAAGTCTCCCTCTAAGCTGATTCCAAGTAACTGTATGAATTGTCAAAACAGGGCATCAAAAAAGATGCTGCAAAGGGGTAAGGGGCACAGTATATCATTGATCTTTGAATAACGGCAATAATATATTTTCCTCAAACAATAACAACAGCTTTTAGAAATGTCCTTTATACCTACATCATTGTAGCATATGTCCATCACAGAACCAGAGTGCACACCTCTACAAGAATGAGCACAACGTTCACAGTGAAGAATCGTCCCCAACATTCCTGATTAACAAATCTTCTCTCATGTTATGGTATTCACATATCTGATCTTCAGTCACGAAACCTGAATAAAATACCGCTTTGAAGCCCTGAACACACATGACAGGATAACACGAAGATGGATTTTTAAAGAAAGGTTATAATGTTATGAACAGGATTCATCTGGCTCAAAATAGGGTCCACAGTAATGAAACTCTGCACTGGCAGGGACTTCTTGACCAACTGAGTGACTCTAAGACTCACCTCCATCTAGTTATATATAACACACATGGTGACAGGTTATAAATATATATGTATAATCCAATGGATACTGGAGGTAGCATGGCTGGAACTTGAAGCTATGTATTCACTTCTCTCCTTTACCAAAGCTTTTAATGAGTCCCCAGTTCCTCATATTTCTGCAAGGCATGATGGCTAGTTTTTATAATCTTCGTTGTATTGAAAACATTCTGTTATTGTGCAAGATCTGAGGTTCTCACAGCAGTGATGAGGACAATCTGAGTGTTTTGTGACATGACAGTGCAAATATCAGCAACTCTGTACCAATCTACCCAGTCTCACAACTCTGTACCAATCTACCCAGTCTCACATCACAAAACACTGGAATCTATGGTAAAAGGTAAAGTTCACCCTAGAACAGACCATGAAGGCCCAGAGGGGAAGTAGAGGTATAGCTCTACTCTTTCTTTAACCTCGGCGCTAGAAGGGGATGGGTGGTCAACGCCATGCCCCGGCCGCTGTACCCATTGTACAGGAGGCTCGGCAGGCCCCAGGGCTAGTGTGGACAGGTGCTGAAAATCTTGCCCCCACCGGTATTCGATCCCTGGACCGTCCAGCTTGTAGCGAGTCGCTCCGGGCATTATATTTCAGAGCATCAGGTATTAGAGCATTTGCATAGAAAAATACATAACCAACCTACAAATTTGTAACTTACGAGTTTTAGCTCTAATCAAAGCCAATTTCAGAATTTTTTTGGTGGTCTACTGGTTCAAACATATCTTCCCCCCACCACCCAGAAATGTGCTGGATGACATAAAAAAAGTGTTTACTTCACAAAACTTAATTAATTTAAAAAAAAATGCATTTGTTAAGTGACCTCAGCCACCCTCTCAAAATAAAATTCAGGCTGGCCTCCTGACACTGGCATTTTATGACACTCATGTTTGCTTCACTTGTTACATGAGCAACATGCACTCTGCATCTTACGACACTCTGCATTTCAATCGCTTGAATTTTGACTTTAAAATGATTGTCAGCCTAACGAATGGTCAGGCATGAAACTCCAACAGAATCCCACACACAAAAACAATGCTAACCATTTCCTATCCTTTGGCAGAAGGCTTAAAATACAGGTCCACTGTTGGAAGTTTTTTTTTACCACCAATATTAGTAACTTATGCCACATCAGGATTGCATGCATGTTGAGTGTTACGCCTTTGCTCTTTGCATTCTCCGACATCTTGTATAACATGCATACAAGAGTGACACATGGCAGGTTTTATCATTTTTCCCATAACACACAGTGTCCCTTTTACTAAGTTTTTTATGCAGGCTAATTTGTAGTTAATGGGAATAACATGGGAAATAAAGATGGAGAATTATCAATTATAATAATAACAGCAGCCCAAAAATGGGCAGCAACAAAGTACAACAGAATGCAGCATGTTATAGAGCAGGGATGGCAAACCATTGGCACCAGTGCCAAGTTTGGCACCAACCAAGATATCAGCTGGCACTGATGTTCACAGGTTGTGCCTACATTAAGACCTGCAGCCACTTGAGAATTCGATAGTTCACAAATTCTTCTTCATAAGAAACATTTTCACTGTTACTTTATGTCCTATACCGAATATTGGTAAGTATGGTTATCAGAGAAAGATAGGTGCAAGGAACAAAAAACACTATGTTATCGAGTCAATTATTTTGAACCGTGTAATACATAAATGTCAAAATTAACAAGGCACATCACAAAGGAATTGGGTGTGGTTTGTGGCACTCTCAAGGCCACCATGAACAACCGTCTAACACATGTGCAGCTGCTGCAGATACCTTAACGAGCTCACTAGGCGGTACTGGAGCAACATGAACAGCCGGCACCACTTCTTACGGGTGAGCAACTTTCAACATAAATCCGACAACAGGTAAGGTACTGCTCACCGTCCCTGTTGTATAGGATTAAGGATGCATATACAAAAGACTGTAATAACACTGAACATTCTGTAATAATTCTGACAGGATTTCTGACTCACAAAATGCATAGCGTTACCGTCTCTTTTTCTTCAGTTCCTTTTTTCTTATCTTTTTGGGATTTGGCACTGTTTGTTTCAGTCTCAATGGCTGATAATGAAACTCTGGTTGCTTAGGAAGAATCTCGGTGCCTTTGGCCTCTCCTTCCTCGTGTACCAACTTCTCGATGTTGGAGTTGGTAGCAGTATCCGTGTGAAGGGAAAGGAAGTCCAATGATGGCTTAGGTACAGTTGGCACTCCTGGTATAAATGCTCGCTCCTTTCTTGAACCACGGTATTTGTACACATCAACACTGACTTTCACTTCAGTGGGCTGTGGCTTTGATGGTTCCTTTGCCCCAATGTCCCCTGGGCCCTGTGACAATGCACAGCAGAAAGCAGGAAGGGGCTCTGGCATAGGAATTTTCTCACACAGCTCTGATACTGTCTTGCAGAGTGCATAGAAATGGCTGCCCTCTGACTTCACAGCAGATTTCTGGGACAAAATGTTGCATACTTTAACTGTTAGGTGTTCAAAGTACAGCTGTATCCACATGTACCACCTGCTTCAACATTACAATGCTCTACAAGTGCACAGAGTGCATACAAATTTTCAGAACAAACAGTGATTATTTCCCTAAACAACATTAACCGGTTCATATTTGCAATGGAGGTACAGTGAGTTTACTGTGAGGTAGAAAATTAATTTTTAAATATTATCCTACTTAACTTCAACTGGTAAAGTGTAAATCAATCAAGAGAGACTTGCTGACAACAGAGATCACAACAGTCACCTCCTCTGCAATGGGCTGCATTTGATGGGAAAACAAAGATCAGAATCTTAAAATTTTTGTACATCATTCTTGAGTACTCATCAGAACAGCACTAGTGGCAGAAGCTAGCTTGCCTGCCAGGGCATTTATTTATTCGGTGTGAATAATTCTGCAAATGTATTATCATTTGTGCATTGGTACTAGGCATTATGAATATTACGAAGGTGGGGAGAGGCAAGTGAATTATGAAGACCTGAATAAAGGACTCTTTAGGATGGAGGCAGCAGGTTCCTCCATAGCACTGGCACTTTTCTACCAAACTACCTTGCATCACATTCCAGGAGACCATAATCTTAATCTAAGACATATCCAAGACACATGTCATTAACCTAAAATGTGTTCAAGACACAACATGTTCCTAAACTACAAGGTACTGAACGTTCTACATACCTTGATACCGAGAGCTATGCAGGAGAAGCCGAGGGTGGTACTGACTATGGATCGCAGAGAGGACATGATGAGGATGGGCACACCTTGCATGCCACACATGGTGGGAATGTGGCTAATAAGCACTTTGGGGTCTGCATCCTGTGCAAGCAACACACAGCCAACTGATATAGACTCCAGACCACGGGTCACAGCATTTACACCAAGGAACAGACACCGCCTGCAACAAGAAACTCTCAACACCAAAACAAACTACAACATTTTTACCACCTCAGCCACCATCTTCATGTTGGTGATGTACAAGTACAACTCTTGTACAGTTTGCACCTGGTTCTAAGAAAACAGTTAGTTGGTCAAAATGATTAGTGATCCACACACAAAGATATCGTAACAACCCATACATAAAATCAGGAGATTAATATGCTAGTTAATGTCATTGGCAAATACTTTCTGGAGAGATGACAGTCGTACAGGCAGACAATAAATTCCTCAACTGTCATGGAACCTAAATGTTCATTACCATATTCACACATTCACTGGTCACTACAACCATGGAATCCAGTCCATGCCCTCCCACCCTATTTCTTTAAGATCAATTTTAATATCATCCTCCCATCTATTTCAAGACATACCCAGTGTGTTCGCTTAGGAAATATATAATGTAATCAAATGTCATGACTGCTTAGATTCCAACTGACTGAAGAGAGTTTAGTACATGTTTGGATGCAAATTTCATTTTACATACAAATTTGTGCACCCAAGCTGAACACACCTTTTATAAGTACATATATTGAATTTTAATCACATGCATGAGCTGCCTATTACGATGACTTATGCAAGTGTCATATACGTCTCTTGTAACTGTTTCTGCCTGATTATGGCTTATATAGGGCCGAAACATGTAGCAGACTATAATAATATATAACGGTATTGTAAACAAACTATTATAAGTGTACTTAGTTGGACTGTTTGATAATAATAAAAGTACATAGTCGTCTGTTTCCTTCAGGTCTTCTGATACAACTTTTGTTTGCACTTCTCATCTCTCCTGTGTGCACCACATGCACTGCACACCTTATTTGCCTTGATTTGCCACCCTAATTACATCCAGTGCCGATCCCAGTGGCCGCGCGGTCTATCTAAGGCATGGGTCTACGGCCGCTCGCTTACTGGGATTGTGGGTTCGAATCCCGCCTAGGGCATGGATGTCTGTCTCTTGTGAGTGTTGTGTGTTGTCATGTAGAGGTCTCTGCGACGAGCTGGTCACTCGTCCAGAGGAGTCCTACCGAGTGTGGTGTGTCTAAAAAGTGTGTGATCGTGAAGCCTCGAAAAATGAGGCGGCATAGGCCCCCAAGGGGCTGTCGAGCCATTGGAAGAAAGAAAAAAAAATTACATCCAGTAAAAAAAAAAAAATTATAAACTTCCACATTAAATCAACTTTCTTCATCCTTTTCTTCCATAACAACTGATTAGGTTAAAATTTTTGCAATTATATCGCCCTAATAATACGTGCTTTGGTATTTACTATACACCGTTCTCAGGGGCTCCACTGTAACAGGTAAGGTATCAGAAGTCATACGTTTTGTACAGTGAAGTAACCTGGCTGAGACACGGACACCGACCATGCTGCAAGAAGACGGGCTGCAGCATTCTACAGCAGTGGACCAAGATCAAAGTTTGACAACAGTAAATTATTGTCTGCTGGCTTGTGTTTTGATGCAAACTGTATTATATTACACAGTAGGCATTTAAAAAATAAATACACGTAGCAGATCTTCTAAACGCTCTGTTAAGTAATAAAACATGAAATCATGACTTCAACCACCTAACAGGCTAGCGCAATGCTTCCCAAACTGTTTCCTTCATTACCCAAAACTGCTTATCAGAAAGTCCTTTTTACCCAATGTAAGTAAAACACAAACTGCACAGAAAACATATTTGACAAGTGAAGAGAGATCGGATATTCATCGTGAATTGTTAACCAGAAAGACTCCAAATGGTCCTTCTTTTCTTCAAATAACATTTTGCACTGACTGCTTGACCTAAGCTCCATCAATTGCTCTGCAAAACCATTAACATTATCGGGGATTTCAGTCAAGTCAGACAGAAATGGGTTTACAATCCACTGATATATAGACCTTTCTAGTTCAGGAAAGTATTCCTTGAAACGCAAAGATAGTTTTGTTAAGTGGGTGATCACGTCATCCTTGATTTCACTGAAATCAACCCCATCAGCATCCTCCAAGAACAAAGAAAGGGTGGGGAAGGATGCAATTTTATGTTGCTTGTTATACTGTTTTAGAGTATCGGTGCACACTGACTGATCACTCTCTGCAGAGTACTTCTTCTACACTTTTACGGTAAATTTTAATGTGTATTCTGAGGTGTGTCATTACCCAAAGAAAAACCACTTTTACCCAATTTTGGGTAATTTACCCAGGTTTGGGAAGCACTGGGCTAGTGCGTACTGCACAAATTGGGCAATTCAAACTCACCCTATCTTCCCGTTCCAAACAAATCAAATTAACGACATGTTACCATATTACTGTTTGCTATTCATTACACCTGTCACTGATAGGCTATATTCTCTATGCTGCAGCTGTGCACATTCTTCTCTTACATAGAGAATGAATATCATTTCTTTATTTAGTATTCCCACATAATTAATAACAAGCAACAGTAACATAACAGGGAAGAAAATACATTATTGTCGTGAGACACACTTATCATACCCCTGAGCACAAGAAAATATGATCACGGCTTGTGTACGTGCACTAACCCACACAACTGCTGTGTTGTCAGATCTGGAACCTGAGCAGGCCATGGTAACTTAATTACCTCTTATTAGCCATGGAATCTTCACTTGCAATATTTTTGCAAAGTAACAACATGGAAAAAAATGTTGCCAAAATTTCTGTCAAGAAATCCCATGTCAACAGTGGAATGTAAAAAGAAAAATGTACAAAAAAAACGTTTAATTACAGCTTCAGTACAACACAAAAATAAAATAAAAATAATTCAACTTTTAATGACAGCTTCAGTACAACACAAAAATAAAATAAAATAATTCAAATTTTCTAGGATGAGGCACAATTTACATTAAGTAGGAACACAAACAGCCAAGATGACATACACTAAAGTTCCAAAAATCCCACACAGTTCACGATGAAATTCGTCTGTGTGACGTTAAAATGCAGTGAGCATGTGCAAAATCACTGGATCCACGTTTTTTTTAAGAAGCAGCTAATTCTAACCATTACATTAAATTAATTCTGACACCATTCCTCAGGGACTTAGAAGAAAAGAAGGTATGTGGTTACTTCATGAAGGAAAATGCCATGGCACACACACAGCAAACTTCTCAATGATTGCCCTAAAAATACATTTGGTTAATGACTGATATGTCACAGACTGTGATTTCCCAGACTATATTTGAATACGTGATTATCATTTGTGGGGTGACAAAAGATGGAATTCATCAAAACCATCCATATTCTTTGAAAGATAAGAAATATAATATTCAAACAGAAATTTACAATATTTAAAGACAAGAGCTCTATCATGTGTCATTAAATATTTTCAAAAGGTACAAAGCCTGCATGCAAGTTGGACATCAGCACTTTTGAGACTCTTCTATGAAACAAGGTACGTTGAACTGCAACGGAAAAATGCACTCGAAAGTTTTGGTAGAAGCGGGCTGCCTACATAATAATGCTTCTCCGACAGCCGCCGTGCTTAGGAACACAATAAAAAAGACACCTATATCTTAACACTGTAATGCCTAACTTTTGATACCTTAACTATTACAGTGGAGCCCATGAGGATGGTAAGGTACAGTCCATGTGCACACCATAAAGGCACAGGAAGAAATGGTGGTACAGCTGCACTCATTCTTAACCTCAAAAACAGATGCAGATGAGTGGTACCTTTATGCCCCAGCCACTTTATCCCAAGACAAGAATCCCCATTATCCATTAAATAAGACGCTGGACGAGCACCAAAGCCAGTCTGGATGCCTATAGAGAAAACAAAAATCTCTTACCCCTGCTGGAAATCAAATCAAGACTCCTTGGTTGTCCAGCCAATAGCCTATTCACTACATTAACTACACTATCCAGGCCTGGAGGATGGCATATAATAAATGTTGAAGCAAACAGGGAGACGTAATTGTTTAAATCTCAATTAAATTTAATTTTATAAAAGCTGAATTGGAGGAATTTTTATTATATTAATGCATCAATACCCATACAGAAAATAATTTGTCAAATTATTTATTATCACATAGTCATCTGTGTCTCTATCCTTCAAACTAAACGGGAGAGGTTTTGGGTCCAAAGCAGTGACAGACGTTAGAAAATGACTATGCACAAGATTGACAATCCTGTGTTATGTAATGTGCAGCTAATCATCCAGTTGCAACCTTTTGATTTCTGCCTGCCCACATGACATATTTCTGGAAAAACCAAAGGCAGTCTGAGTTTCATGTAATGTATAGATTATGTGCAACTCAGAGTGAGCGAATTTAGATCAGTTCACCAACTTTCAGTGACACCCTAAACCAAATTTCATCCAAATCTACTCAGTGGCTTTGAGATGAAACCTGCAAAAAGCCAGACGCAACCTTGCCCCTAAGCATTCACTTGACACCCAAAGACACTCATCCTGTGCAACACATCAGCCTCAACCATCAAAAGTGTCACCTTTCGTGATACAGTGTGTTCACCTCAGTTCTTCACTGCGATCTGAAGAAACGTCACTGTCTGATTCCTGCTGCATCGTCAGCCTCATTTCCCGACGCTGCTTACGAGGCACCTTCCTCAATTCTGACCAGTTCACCCTGACAGCAGGCTTCCTAACTGGCTGTAAGACGCTGAAACAAAACAGCGCAGCTTCACAGCACTCCATAATACAGGGCACGGTATAACTTTGCAAAACAGTGACCAGCTGTTACTGTCCTGTGTTGGAGACGTTAGCACTATCAGCCAGATAATGACATTTAGGAATAATAACGCAGTGTATGCTATGCAGAGGGGAAGAGGATAACGTTCACTTACTTCTGATATGTACAGAAATTAAAAGATGCAGAGAAAAACTTCTGAAAAGTAAGTGTTTATACTGACATGGGGAGACAGTACAAGAAATTAATTATATGTACTAAGATCATAGAACTGAGAAAACTAGGAACATTTGTACATATGACAAAATGTAAGTGGGAAAACAAAACAAAAAAAATTGCACAAAGGGTTCAGGGGTTCAAGAAGTGAGAGGAGAACAACAGCATAAACAGCTGACAAATGAAAAAACGTACTGTATATTATAGTGACAGTGAGACTTAATATAAGGGATGTGTATGGCAGAAAACATGGTGCTGACAGTCACAGCCCGTTGTAATAAGTATTTGAGACTCAACATATAAATGTCTATTTATCTAATATAATCCAAATTGAGTGGCTGGTGAAGAGAATGTGACATGCTTATTGCAGCATAAAGTTCTTCTCAGATACCTGCAAGTGACAAAGAAGTCCTGACTCCCACAAATCTTCAAAAGCTTCAACAATACAGACATTAACAGAACATATAAACTATCACACTGCTGCCAAACATACATATCATGGTAGCTAATGTACCGCCTGCTGTAACGCAACAATACTCTGCATTTTATACGCGCAGTATATGTCATCATGCTAGCTATTGTACCGCGCTGCAGTAACGTGACAATACTCTTCATGTTACACGCACAGTATACTTAAGTAATTTGAACAGGAGCATGTATTGCCACCTGGTAAACGTTGCTTTCCTTCCTCTGCAGCCACTGGCATACGGCTGCAGTGCGCCATCATCAGCATGAAGGTGTCCTTGCAGGCCGTCTTTCAAAGGACCAAACATGTGAAAATCTAATGGTGCGAGGTGCAGACAGTAGGGTGCGTGGAGACCTGGCATTTCCATGGGGAGCATATTTCTGACTTTTTCTTGCCATAAGACACTCAAAAAATGGGAGCATAAGACTTCTCAGTGGTTCAATAAAGTTGTCAGTTTCCTGTTGTTCCTCTCTGCAAGTTCACAACAAGAACACCTGTCACCCTGAGAGACTGTAGACATTACCTGTTTAAGGCACACTCTAGAACTTCTTCCTTGCGGGTATTGTGTGGTGCCATTCCACTGACTGCCACTTGAATTCAGGTTTAAAATGCTGGACACAGCTTGGATATTTCAAGGTCTGTGCTCACTGCGCACCATGAATGCTGCCATATGCATACAAAGAGGCAAGAAAAGTAATCACCACTGATCAATTCCATCAATACGACAGTGGAGATGACGGCTTCCTGTCACAAATTTCATCGTTGATGAAACCTCATTCCATAATTTTGAAGCCAATAGTGAACTCTGACCACTATACTGAAAGACTAAGATGTCTGCTGAACTTGATCAACTGCTCCATGTAGTTAGTTAGTCAGTTAGAGTTAGTTATATAATGCCATGGCAAGACCCCAACTGCCTTACCTTAACAAGAGCTGGTTCAAATCTGCTTCTGCACCTTCCCCCAACACCGGCCTGCAAGCAAAGAACCAGAAATTTTACCGCTTCTGAGTAGAGATACAGCTAAAGTTGTCCCTACTGTATATATTTGTCTATTTAACAAAGCTTTCAATTACAAATCATCAAATAGTAGGACGATTAGCAAACAGTGAATTCAAAAGACTGTGGGTGGCAGCAGTCAGCCCAGCATTTATGTGGAGAGCCTGAGAAAAACCATGATACACTTCACGGCGTCGTGTGGTAATTATTTACCGACGTTTCGGGACAACGTGTCGGTCCCATCTTCATGGGTCAAGTCCAATGCAACATCAATAAAAATTAGTCTGATGCAAAGCACAAAGCTGCAAATAAATTAAAGGCCATATCACCATAAATTTCTCATAGACCTCACTTTATTGGTACCACAAAGAGCACATAAAACTATGCTAAACTATATGCAAAGCACTGTCATACAGAGGGGCATCAGTTTATCTAACAACCATCACTAGTCAATTCCCATTGGTTCTCATAAAACTTCACCATGCAAGGAACAATGTGTGTGTTACATGTGACGTGTGTTTGCGAGCTAAAGAAAATATTTCCAGTGCCTTCTTTAAACATGGTGAGCAAAAATGTAACACTAACTACAATACATTGAACATGTGCACCCCAACTCATGGCAAACTGGAATAGCAAGCACTCTGCTGCCTGGCATCACACAGAACAATCTGAGTGAAGCAGTGATGCAAGCTGTTGTATAATAGAAAGTTTTTGTATATTATAGCCCTTGAAGGATACTCTGAAACCATTACCTCACTCTGCATACATGATGTGAAGTTCTGAAAAGTCACCTGAATTTATAATAGATACAAAGTAAAGGTAAAGTTCTCCCTATAACAGCCATGAAGGCCCAGAGAGGGAAAAGAGATATAGCTCTACTCTGTCTTTAACCTCGGCACTAGATGTGGGTGGGTTCCAAATTATATTAACATACTAAATTTGACAGAATGACGACACGCATTAGGTGGTACTGTTACGCACAAGTATGCTATGAACTTCTTTCAGCAAAGGTGCACACTCAAAAACCAATTCAAGTACATTTTCCTTAACCACTCATTGCTGCCACCTTAAACCCTATTCATAATTACTACCAGCTCTGACTGACAGTATGCATAACAACACAGCAGCAAACAGCCTGTTATATACAGAGAGTATATTTTTATCGCTGGACTGCTCACTGTAAAATGACGTTGTTGCCTAACAACCAATGATGCTGCCAGCCCTGCAGTGTTCAGTTCGGTGATAAGAAAATACTCTCCGTCTATGGACAGCTGAATTGCACCTAAGCCTGTATGTGATAGGTAGCTCAATTTGCCCAAGTCAAATATTAAATTCCCCTCGCAAATTTAAATAAGGACAGTAAATAAACAAATATCATAAAAAAAACTCTTCATCCACAGAACAATTAATATGTGCAAACACAAACAGCTACAAATTAAAGTCAAAACATCGATAAACAATATACCAACCAATAAGGATCATACGGTGAAGCAAACACAGTGTGACCACGCCTGTCCCTCTTCTTATTCTTCTTACCCGAAAATGCAATTCTCTGCTGTTTCTCTGTCAGTATTCGTGTTGTGGGCTGCTCCATGTTTGGCCTGCAACATCACACATGTTCATTAATAAAATAATTAAACCCAGTTTCAAAGCTTTACTGCACCTTATTCTGGACTACTAAAATCAACTGTTCTTCAACTGAAGTTTTTCTTATAAACAGTACAAAGGCGAACACTGTATGTTCCTCTCACCAAAAACCTCGATAACCAAGTACTGCACTACGTGGTGTCATAACCCAACAGAAGAAGGTATCCAGGTCAAGACCAAAACAATACCATTATGCTGTTAATCCTTCTAAATACACAGCAATAAGTAAAGGAATTTCCAAAACATTTTTTTTCAACCACAGCCACTACCAACATTACTCTTCTCTAGGCTTAGTCACTGACGCATGGGGCTTGAATTATACAAATCATCACATGATATACGGACCTTTTTCTAAATTACCCCATGCATCAATCTACAATCAGAATGATCATTCATAGTGTATACACAGAGTGTCAACATATAAGATTAACCACTCGATTAAACTCAAAGAGCTTAGTATTTCAAGATGTTTGAATGCAGCAGATTATAATAACCGTATTTTATGATAAGAATTTTAACATAATTTTGATATAACACTATGCATAGATGTTTCAATAGCACATTGGCTTTATATATTTTACCACTGGCAATTGACAAGCTGTATAACAACACTGTAAACGTCTATAAAGTATTGACAATACCTGAAGATGGGTAAAGACAATAGCTAAAACACATAGAAGTGTTTTTATATTCAGAAATTAGTGCAATTTGTTGGTGATAAACTTACCTATATGTATCAATTGCACGGACAGTATACAATATCAAGTTTAGACTCAGACAATTTTGCTGGGTGGCAGACAGAACAGCAAACTCTGCTGTTTCACTTTCCTGTGAGTGATGGTCCACATATTTTAGTTCCATTCACTGCAATTGCTATTATGTTTTGTACTCACCATAATTAAATGGTGTTTGAAACAATACTTAAATGGTGTTAGAAATAGTTTGCCTTGGCTAATAAAGGTACATCACATCTAACCAGCATGCTGTTCATTGCACATTCAAATGCTGCTTGTGAAACTGAAAACATGACATTCTGAACACTTTACGTTACTTGTTCCGTACATTCTTTTGATTAAAATAAATCTTACTCCGACAAATGTACACTGTTTATGTTTATGTTTATGTTTAAAGAAGGGCACCGATTCTTGTAATTGGACAGGTGTTTAAAGATGGTGTCACAATATGTGTCACATACTGGTGCAACATAATGGTCTCAGAAAAAATACAGAACCAATAATCCTACTTGCACTCATGACACACCACACACGAATCTTAAAGTTGTTCCTGTGTATGCAATTAAAGCACATGGGGGAGTGGAGGTACAGCTTCGTGCATTCTTACCCTCCATATCAGACAGATATGGGTGGTTAGGTGCACACTCAAGCTGCTTTAACTCTGAGGAAATAACATCTGCTACCAATTGAATAACAGGCTGGAGAGGCTGCAGAGCCAGTCTGCAGATGAACATTAAAAGAGCATTTTATGCAGACCAGTATGTCATCCTGAGGGTACATGTATCCACAGAGATGGAACAACGCTTCACAGTTAAACAGAACAAGTGAGGTGTCTATTTCTCCAGCAAGCACCCATTAAAGTACCAGTTCAAAACCTTCAGTCTTCCTGCATGAGCAACAGTTTTGTTCTACGGATGCAAACACAGCCGTTATGTTGCAGTTCACGCTGATGATGCAGACATGCTTGATTGTTGTAAATGTTGGGCAAATGATTTTCTTTGAGATGTCTCCAATACGGCACAACTTGTGTCCTTCTTTTCCTCAGTTAGCATTCCTTCTGTATGTTCTCTTACTGCATAAAATGAAACGTGTTGCTCAAAACCTTTTCATGTACTTGAATATCGTTTTTGTGTTTGTAAAAAAAGCATCAGAAAATTTTCAATCGCATCTGACACTTTTGTGGGAGCTGTATTTAGTGTACTCTACAAAAAGAATGGGGGGGGGGGGTGATGTTCCACTGGAACACGCACATTACTTGCAGATGGCTCACGCAGACATTGCAGCCCCTCCAATAAACGGTGTGGGAACAAACTAGTGAGTGAGATCAGTGTGTAACATAAGCAATGTGACTGGAAATGACCACTGATTATAGTCATGTAAAACAACTGCACTGCAGCTAACATGATTTACTCCAACATTCAGCGACATTCAATCTCAAACAGGGCCAAATGGCACACAGAGCCCTTTATTAGTTCTGATGTAGCTTTCAAAGAAATTATAACAGAAATCATGCCTTCCTATGGATTTGTTTATTGCTGTCAACAATTCTATTAACCATGCCACGGCTCAGGCGGTTAGTCAATGTTCTCCAACCGCGGAGGCCCGGATCTGATCCCAGGCCAGTCCATGTGGGGATTCGTGATGGAAAAAGTGGCACCGGGATAGATGTTTCTCCGAGTACTTCAGTGTGCACGTATCATTCCACAAACGTTCTATATTCATTCATTCACATTTCACTGATGCTATATAATCTGCGTAATTGAGTTTTCTTAAATAACACATTTAAGAACGATTATAGCGGAACTACTGCCAACCGCAATCCGACCACGGTTTTGCAACATAACTTATCGACTCTATTAAATGTATTTTATTACACGCTAATACAAATTACTACATTATTACCGTCGGTTAATAAATAAATACTCACAACATAACAACACAAACAGGACATACAAATACAAACACGACGGCAACTCATAAACCGTTCATAATGCCACCTGGAATCATGGGAAACACGATCATCAATATTTCCCTACCCTACATGAAATTTCCTTCGGCGAACAGTTTGTGTTTGTGGTGGCAGGTGGCATCGCCAACAGTTATCCTCCGACTCCTCGGTACATTTCCACTTCCACCACTTCGCGACAACCTTCTGCCACTGACCCATTTCTGACATTCAAAAACCAAACTATCCGTGAACTGTGCGAACCTCTTACTTGGGCCACTGACCAGACCTAGATAATCTGTTGTCCAGGCGACATGCGTGCCTAACTGAGGCTTGCAACGAATGTACGGTAGCTGGCACTGTAGGTTACGTATTTCCAGACATTTTCATTTATAATATTCATTTTTCCGCCCATTTTGACGTCCTTTGTACTCTGTCGACCAGGGCGACGGCATCATTCGCCAGAGCAAATTTTCAGCGTGGTCGTGCGATACTTTTGTGGGCGGGACGTGTGCCAACTTGTGCGTTTACATCCTCAGATTAAAGAACGGAATAGCTTATCAAGCATCCAATGACAAGCTCCTGTTGGTGCTAGGCGGCAATTTGCAATGTGACGCAGAACTCGAGAACCACTGTTGGCGTCAGGGGGTTGCATCTTCATTGGACAAGGAGGAAACATGCACCAGAGTCCTCTTACAGTGCTCCTTATGCAACTAACAGCACATATTTCCTATTTGCTACCAACAGGTGGCAGTAAGTAAGATCTAAGTCTGACGCACAAAGATCCTAGGTAATCTATGGATTCGTGCCCGCAACAGCCACAGAAGCCATCTATGCGGAGTGATGTTTTGTTCGAGTGTGTAAAGGAACATTTCTGTGTGACCGTAAGTTTCAGTTCAATTGTGGAAGTTTGGATTGTATTGTGAACGTTAAGTTTGTTATGCATACGTTGAACGTATCTTGAACCATGTTACGCATCTGTATAAATGTTGTGTTGTGTTTGCAGTGCACGATGGTTAAGTGTTACACCTTAGGGTGTACTTCCTCACATTCAAATGCAGCAGGGCGTCTCTTCAGGTTTCCAAAGGATGCAAAGCGGTATGTTCGTGACCTGTACTAACACTTTTAATTGCTGTATTTGTGACAGATACATAGACATTTCCACATACAATCCATATATCTAAAAATCTGAGGAACGTAACCCTGGCGTAAACCGATTCATACCTGTATATTATTATTCCCTTGCACACTTACAAATATGTAGTTTATTTTCTGAACGAATCCCTATTGTGGGATCATCAGGGACTTGGATTGTGAATTACACAACTTACAAATCAACAATAATGGGACATTTTAAAGGTACAAAAGTTACAATGTATGTCAGTTGTTTTCTAGGTGCACTGTGCATGAGAAGTTTTGTGTCTAGACACACAAGGTTGTGTGCATGGAGTGTGCTCGGCGCTTTTACAGAAGTGATGATCCACTATTACAACAGCAGCATAGCCTTTTAATCTGTTAACATTCTATTTTATGAACTGTCACTGTGAACTAGTGTGTTTTTCTACTTTGTAGTGCATGATGGTTTAACATGTGGATGGATGCAAAGTTCTTGTGGACCTTTGTTTGAACAGCGTGATGGTGACAAAGACCTGTCAAAACATGTAGGGGTTCTCCCTAATACATGCTGTATATGTATTTGTAATGTGCATTTGTTGGTGTTAAGTTTATGACAAGATATATAAACTATAAAACTGAATTTTTAATGTTTAAAAATGAATCGTAATATGTATATGTGTGTATAATCTACTAATTTCAATACAAATGTCTGTGATCGAAGGATATTTCTCATTGATGACATCCCTATATCACCAGTTGTGGACTGATGTGAATTAAATGTTTCTTCACCTGCACATGCTTCTGTCCATCATATGGAGAAGTTACTCTGCAATGTCAATATTTCACATGTATTCATGAGTCTGACAGTGATAAAGTGACGGGACATAGCGGTGAAATTATGATGTACATACCGTGTAGCTAGTATAATTCTATATTGCACTTACTGACACCCTGCAATTGTATGTGTTCTGTGTACTGACTGCATTTTGGTGCTGACTGTTGCATCATCATCATCATTAGTTATACATCTTGCCATTTGTAGGTGGGTGCATTATTTGTGCTTACTGTGTTGATGTTTTGCACTGTTGCACCCAGTTGTTTTGTCTTGTTGCTACTTGTTTTACTACATGTGTTCCATTTCTTTTATTGTAACTTGTTCACTTGTTGGTTGTCCTGTGGCGGTTATAAGTGCAGCATCCAAAAAGTGAAAATTCCGGTCTTACATTAGGGAGTTACAATGAAAGAAGTGAATGGAACAGAATTTCATATCACAAGTGCAACAGGAAGAAAAACAGTGAAAAGTATAAAAACTATGCAAATAATACAGCATATAATAAATGGCTGTGTGTTAGGATGATACTGAAGATAATGCAGTAGTTAGCATCGGAACGTTTTTGTCAGTAAGTAGGACATATGTGTAGGTTGTTGGTAATTACAAGAGAATACTGAGGGTTGGATAGTAGTGGCTGTTGTTACCGATTGACGCAGTGAGGCATGTTCTGTTAGTACCGACCCTGGGCGTAGGTGTCGTAATCATCGTTACGGGCGTGTTAGTTCGAAAAGAGCGTACACAGATGGCACGCGCCGCGTTGTCTACTTTTATCGTTGACTTGCCTATCTGTATACTAGATAATCTGTGGTTGGCGTTATCATTCTCTTAATCCTAAGGCATTAGACCACAGATTACTACTACAACCACACAAAGAAACGGCGCGGATTAGAGTAAACTCACGGATGACCTAACAGGTAGATACTCTGTGCCCACACTCATGGATCTAACAAGAACGTAACCGAGTGTGTAGATAGAGACGTTTGCACGGGTGACCATATACTAGCCGAAAACGGAGAGTGGTAAAACCGGTGGTTACCACCGGTCTAACTCTAATACATGCCTGGTTAGCGGTGTATACCGTGGTACGCTCCGTGTTTTTCTCTGTCACCAGTACATTTGGTCACTCATTCATTCTGTAGTCTGTCTTACGACAGGTTCGTAGCCTCTTCCAAAACGAGTTCTCCACAGGGTGCGATGTAGTGCTTACTCTTTCAATTTCCAGTATCTTCTCTTTTCCTTAAGGTCATCCAGTAGCTGCTTACGTTTTCACCCCCTTCTTCCCGTAATTTCTATCCTTCCTTCTACTTTTCCTTCAATCACGTGTTTCAGAAGGCAGTTTCTACGCAAGATGTCACCAATCCAGTTACCCTTTCTTCTTTTTGTTGTATGTAGGATATTCCTCTCCTCCTTGACTCTGTGTAATACTTCTTCATTTCTCACGCGATCGGTCCAAATGATCTTCTCCATTCTTCTCCAGCACCACATTTTAAAACTTTCCAGATACTTCTGATCTACTTTCCGAAGTGTCCACGTTTCAGCACCATACAAAGCTATGCTCCAAATGTAGCACTTCACTAGTTTCTTCCGTAAATTTAAGTTCAGTGTGCTGGTGAAAAGATTCTTCTTCTTGTTGAATGCTGCTTTTGCCATGGCAATTCTGGATTTAATTTCACGTGTAATATTTCATCACTTGTTATCATGCTACCAAAATGATTGAAATATTTCACATTCTCCAATTGTTTTTTATATATCATAATTTTTATTAAAGCTGATTGCCTTGAGATTCTCATTACCTTAGTTTTTTTCCACATTCATTTCCATTCCATAGCGTCTTCCAATTTCACTTAGTCTAACAACCATGCCCTGTAGCACCTTTTCTTCCGTAGCCAGTAGCACAAGGTCATCTGCATATTTCACTTTGCGTACTACTTGTCCTCCTATTTTGAAGTCTCCAAACCCTTCAAGAGGTTCCTTGGTAAGGTATTCGCTGTATAAGTTGAACAGAATCGGCGACAAACAGCATCCTTGTCTAAATCCTCTTCCTATCTTCATACTCCTCGTCTCTCCTTGGTCCAGTCGCATTTTGACAATCTGTTCCATGTACAATTTGCTGATCAAATTTCTTTCACGCAAGTCTATCCAAATTCTGTTTAGATCTGCATAAATTTGGTTCAGTTGACACGGTCAAATGCCTTCTGCCAGTCTATGAAGCAAGCACACAATTCCTCATCTATGACCAAAGTTCGTTCTGATATTATTCTCAGCATCCCAATTGCATCCCTAGTTCCTTTTCCTCACCTAAATCCAAACTGATCCTCTCCAAGCGCATCCTCAGTCTTCCTTTAAATCCTTCTTCTAAGTGTCCTCGCTACTATCTTTGCTGCATGTGCGATGATGCTGATTGTGCGAAGGTCGCTGCATTTTGTAGCTTTGGGCTTCTTCTTTAAGGCAATCGTTGTAACTTCAATGAAATCTCTGGGCCGCTCCCCAGTTACATACGAGTATATGCTGTTGATCAGCTGTGTCATTAGTCTGAGACCATCTTCACCCAACAATTTCAGTAAATCCCCAGGTACATCATCATCTCCTGTAGCCTTCTTATCCCTCATCTCCTTGATAGCTTTTTCCACTTCACTTTGCAAAATATACGGTCCTTTCTCGTCTTCATCTACTTGAGCTTCAGGTGCGACTTCTAGGTGTTCTGATCGATTAGCTCAATCGTAGAGCTCTGTGATATAATTCTCCCAATTTTGCAGTACTTGTCTCTGATCCATTATTATATTCCCTTGAGAGTCTTCGATGCAAACGTTTTGAATTCCATGGTTTTCTTTCCAACCTAGCTCCTTTGTCTTCTTGTACATAAGATCATAACGTCCTGTTCTTTGAAATTCTAGGATCTCATCGTATATGCTCTCCAGATATTCCTTCTTGGCGTTGTCCGTGGCTCTTTTCAACTCGTTCCTCAGTCTTCTGTAGTTCTTCCTTCCTTCTTCGTTGTTGACATTCTTCCATTTCCTTCGTTCATCCATTTTACTGATCATCTCCTGTGTAATCCATGGCTTTCTTGCTCTCCTCTCGACTCTTCCCACTAAATCACTCATAATATCTAATATACATTTCTTGATACCGTTCCACTGCACTTCCACATTCCCACTTTCACATTTGATTTGATCTAGACTCTAGAAGAAAAACTTGGTCTAGAATCTAGACTATCGTGTACTTCCTGTCATTGAGCATATAGCTTCTCCAAATCCCATCTTGGTTTCCGCTTGTGGAACCTTATGATTTTCTTCAAACTGGTGCAGATCGTTGCAACCAGAAAATTGTTGCCGTAGTCAATATCTGCTTCAGGCATTGTCTGCACATCCTTCACACAGTTCTTGAATCGCTGTTTCACTAGTATATATTATATATCACGGATAAAAACGTACCACGTTCTCGGACATATATGTGTGGTCAGAAGCTCACATCATTGATCACAGATGTGGATGTTAGGAGGTTGGTTGGTGGAAATGGTGGTAGCAGAGTTTTGTTGACTTATTCTCGGCTTTTGATTTCTTTATGTGACGTGTGATTATTTTGAAATAACTTCACAACAATGGCAGGTAAGGAGTAAAATACATACTAAGTGTTTGCTGTATGGCAGTGAATTTCCGTTAATAGTTGTGCAACCGTAACCTTCTTAGGGGCCAGAAATGTCAGACAACTTGATAGTGTCTTAGAAATCACAAGAAATGTGGTATCTGAACGTCTGTTTATATTGAAAGCGACATTCTAGTTTCTCAAAACGTAATAAGCACACGACTGTATATTTAAAGATTTGTTCTTGTGAGTTTTGCAGATTCTGCAAATTGTTCCAGTACTAAAGACACAAATATAGGACTACAGTCATCAGTGAGTTTTGAAACGTGCGCTAGCATGGAGGCAACTGATGATCGTGAGTCACTGTATAAGAAAATGTATCTGTATGACAAACTGGTAGGGTAAACAACAGTAAGAAATGCTTGCCAAGGACTAAATGTCTTACAGGTGAAGATGAAGGAGAGAAACCGAAAGAGATCGTCATCATAGACCCAGACACCGAGGTATGCATAAGTCATCAGCTACTGTGTAGGTATTGAGCGATCTAATGGTTTACAAACATGTCATCTCTGAAATTAAAGAATTTAAGCAATAAATTCAATATGAATAGGAGAAGCTAAGCTTGTAACCCATTCTATGGTGTATCAAGGGGCCCTTGCTTTAGTAGATACTCATCCATGCCAGACATAATTTTCTGTACCAGATTATTTCTCTGAAATATAAATGAGATTTGAGACTTAAAGAACATAATACATATGACACAGGGGTCAACAAACCTAATTGTCCCCATGTCTGTGACAAATGTGAAAAAAGTTATGAACTTTTTATTATTATTCTGGCCTACTTTCTTTTTTGTTTATCCACAGATGTCAAACAGTAAACTTTGTTTTGTGCACATTATTATTGTGTATGATTGGAGTTTTGATCAGTACTCATAAAGCCTACTTCCCTGTTGCATAAGTCTTGCAGATATATTACTCCGATATTATAGTTACTTTATTTTCTTTTGTTTTTGTGAAGAACGTAACCATTTAAGTACCGTTCTGCCCGTCCAATTTGTCGGATACAACGTCAAAGTTTCAGATTGTTTCTGTGCATGTCATCATAGGCGCATTTCAGTGTTGAATGCACAGTGTGGTGAAATGTTTGTGATATATCTGTATCTAATGTTTTTCAAGCCTACGTTCAGGATCATAGTCATACAAAAAGTTAAAAAAAATTGCATGGTAGCTATGTTTATATTTTATATTGTACAAAAAATTTATCTGTACAAAAGTGGTATATGTTTTGAAGACCTAGTGCCTTGTACCATTTCAGGATGTTGCTAGTGTTGCTTTAGTCTGATGGTTTTGCACATGTGCTGTGTTGTTGTAGTGACTGTAACAAATCAATACGGCATTTTGATGGACTCGTGGCATAATGCCCATACGAACTAATGAACTCTATGCAGCAGAACCCTTCTTGAGAAGGTCACATTTTTTCTAATTGTCAGGAAATAACCAGCATGTTGTAGAATCCCATTCAGGAAGAGATAAAGAGCAGATTAAAATCCGGGAATGCTTGTTATCATTCGGTGCAGGATCTTCTGTCTTCCAGTTTGCTATCCAAAAATACAAAGATTAAGATATACAGAACTATAAATTTGCTTGTTCTTTCGTATGGGTGTGAATCTTGGTCTCTCACACTGAGGGAGGAACATAGGCTGAGGGTGTTTGAGAATAGGGTGCTGAGGAGGATATTTGGGCCTAAGGGGGACGAGGTAACAGGGGAGTGGAGAAGACTACATAACGAGTAACTTAATGATCTGTACTCGTCAGCAAATATAATTTGGGTGATCACATCACGAAGAATGAGGTGGGCAGGACATGTAGCACATATGGGTGAGGGGAGAGGTGCATACAGGATTTTGGTGGGGGAGACCTGAGGGAAGGAGACCGCTTGGAAGACCCTGGCATAGATAGGAAGATAATATTAAAATGGATCTTCAAGAATTGGGATGTGGGGGCATGGACTGGATTGATATGGCTGTGGATAGGGACAGGTGGTGGGCTGTTGTGAGTGCGGTGATGAACCATCGGGTTACATAAAACACGGGGAATTTCTTGACTAGCTGACGACCTGTTAGCTTCTCAAGAAGGACTCTGCTCCATGGAGTTAGTTAGTTTGTTAGTTACTTAGTTAGTTACTTAGTTAACTGTCAAATCCAAAATTTCATTACCACATTCAGAAAAGCTTGCCACCTGTTTCTCTTCTGAAACAGATCAATCCAGTCCATACCCTCTCAACAGATTTCCTGAAGATACATTTTAATACTATCCTCCCTTCTATGCGTAGGTCTTCCAAGTGGTCTCCTTCCTGCAGGTTTCCCTATTGAAACTTTGTATGCACCTCTCCCCTCGCCCGTACATGCCCTGCCAATCTCAGTCTTCTTGCTTGAATCATCCAGATAATGTTTGTTGAGGAGTACATATCATGGAGCTCTTCATTGTGCAGTCTTGTCTAGTCCCTCGTTATCTCAGGAGGCGGAGTAGCGTAGTTAGTATAGTGACTAGGCTACAGGCTGGATGGTCCGGGGTTCAAATCACGGTACGGGCAGGAGATTTTCTCTTCTCCAAAATGTCCAGACCTGCAAAATTATAGTTCTACATATTTTAATCTTTATATTTTTGAAAACCAAACAGGAAGACAAAAGGTTTTGAACCAAATGGTAGCAGGCATTCCCAGGGTTCATTCTGCTCTTATTTTCTTTGTAAATGCATTTCTGATTTGTTAGAGTTGTTTTCAAATATTTGAAGTTTGTCACACTTTCAGAGAATTTATTACATATCTTTATGTTGTGATGTTGTCCTGCATTCTGTTCACACGACATGAACATATACTTAGTTTTCTCGGCGTATTCTTCTAGGCCAACCTTACTAGTGATCAATAAGCTGTCTGTGTTTATCTTTATGATATGTATGTTTTAACCCAAGAAATTAAAATGATCAGCATAAACCGGAAGCTGACGTGTATCAAGCAAGTTCAAACCCTCCTCGTTTGCATGAACCCTCCTAATGGCATATTCTAAAACAAAATTGAAAATCAATGGCAACAAAACATCTCCCTGTTTCAGACTCTTCTTTATAGTAAATGTATCAGACAGCTGTTTGCCTATCTGGACCTTATTGGTTTCGTTTAAACACTTTTTTATATTAACCTAGCTAGTTTCGTGTGGATAGAAAATGCATCCAGGATATTATATAAAACGTTCTTCGTAAATGAATAATAGGCTTTCTTGAAGACTATAAATAGCTGCTGTAATGGTCCATTGCATTGTCACTTATTCTCAAGTATTTTACAAATGCAGAATATATGATTACTAGTTGACCTGTTACGTCAAAATCCTTGCTGATACTCGCTAGTAATTTCATCTGCATATGAAGTTAACCTTGATGAAAGAATGTTGTATAGAATTTTTTTGTAGTTGATAACAGTGATATGCTGTAATAATTAATACAGTCTGTTTTATCACCCTTCTTAGAAACAGGTATGATGATTAACTTCTTCCACTGCTGGGGCAATTGTTCCTTATTCCAAATGAAGTTAACAAGTTTATGTATTTCAGAATTTAATAATGTCTGTACATGTTTTTTGAAAATCAAGCAGCTGTAAATTTGAAATAGGGACACACACACACAGCATGGTATGGCATACTAATAAATTTATTTATTTTTTTTTGAAAGAAGGCAGTATCTTATGTCTTGCACAGTATGTGTTGCTAAGTAGGCTGGTGTGGAGCATTTACAATGCTACGAGGAAATGTGTGGCAGCAAGCAGAGTCTTTGTCTGATTGTGAAATTGAACCAGTATTTTATTACATTTGTTTGTGCACAAATTTGATCTGTCACATTAAGGAAAGGACATAGGCTGAAGGTAATTGGAATTGTAATTTTATTTATCCTGTTGATCAAAATACATTGATATAGGACATGTCAATATAAAATTACACATTATTAAAATAAAATAGTATATTATGTACTAAATCAGTAGCCAATTTCCAAGAAATCTTCATTCAGATAATCATCTGTTGAATAGTAACACCCCTTAATAAGTAAGTCCTTCAATTTATTTTTAAACTGGTTAATATTTTCTATTTGTTTGATATTGTTAGGCAATTTGTTGTAGTAGATACAGCCTGCTACTGATGGTTTACTGTTGTAGATTTCTAAGTTATGCCCACATATATATATATATATATATATATATATATATATATATATATATATATATATATATATAATGATCTTTATTATTTCTGGTGTTATGTGTATGTATTTGTTTATTTAGAGTACAGTTACACTTTTCTTTTACATATAGGATTGTTTCTTGAATGTATGACGAATATACTGTTCAGGTGCTCAAGAACAAGGTGCTGAGGGAGATATTTGGGCCTGAGATAGTGGAAGTGCCAGGAGAATGGAGAAAATTGCGTAGTGAGGAGCTGCATGTTCTGTAGTCACTGCCAAATATTATTAGGGGATTGAGGCAACAAGGATTAGGTGGGCAGGGTGTGTGGGACACATAGGGAGAAAAGAGATGTGTGTATTGTGTAGGTGGGGAAAGCTGAAGGAGAGACACCACTTGGAAGACCTAGGCACACATGGGAGAATGGTGTTAAAATCTTAAAGTAATGGGATGGTGTGGACTGGAATTATTGGGCTTAGGGGAGGGACAAGTGGCGGGCTGTTGTGAACACAGTGATGAGCCTTTGGTTACCCTAAAATGCAGCAAATTTCTTGTCTACCTGGAACATACTAGTTTCTCAAGAAGGACATTTCCCCATGTATTTAATTAGTGTGCATGTGTATAAAATATGAATGAATGTAAATGGACCGCCTTTATTTTTTCACAGTGTAAGTTTTAACCCTCTGGTAATACTGGTAGGGCTAGTTAATTTAAATTTTTAGGCAGTGTGGCATAATCAGTGATTGAATTTTGTGGGGTCTCCAGGTTAAGAACAACCTCCATTTGCAGCGTATGTTTATCTGCCTCTTCTACGAGCATTTATAAATTATTCCAGTTGCATTTTTTTCTGTTGTCTCATGTCCTAGTATGAAACGTGACATAGTCTAGCCCGTTGATCACTTAGGTATAATTTCAGAACTTACAATGTCCAGTTAATGTGGGACACACTAGATATATATATTTGTGTTCTTTTTAAAATCTTTGGTGGAAATAAGAAACCACAGTGACAAAAATGACCATGCCAGCGTATTGGATGTTGGTCCTAAAAGCTTCTGTATGTGACAGTGATAGTAACAGGTTGAACTTTAGAACTGTAGCTGTATGTGTTGTGGTGAAACAGGAACTGGACATGAACCACCAGAAGATTGGGCGGTTGGAAAACTTGGAGCCACTCACCAAGGTCGAACGGCTGTACTGCCGCTGGAACCTAATCAAGAAGATAGAGAATCTGGAGACCCTGGTAACATTGAGAGAGCTGGAGCTCTACGACAACCAGATCACTGTTCTGGAAAACTTGGACAGCCTTGTGAACCTCGAGTAAGTTGTGACCTTTGATGTTCTTGTGGCACAGATTGCGATGATTGCTGCCTTCTGGGATGGTAACAATGCGTAGTCTGGGTTAAGTGTGCTGACATGTCAGAGGATTATGCCTGGTACAGTGTGACCATTGTTCCTAGTCCCTCTTCTCCCATGATGTCAGTTTCCAGACCTCATATGCACAGAATGTCATGGCATCTATTGCTTATGCTAGCTCCTTCCTCTGAAAAACTAATTACACTAGCCAACAAGGTTTCGGCAACAACTGTTTTGCCTGTGTCATTGCAAGACTATCTCAATTTTGTAATTAAAAAACTTGCATCACTTCATGTTCTTTAAAAAAGTGGGTACCTTTTTTTTTTAAAAATGTCTGTAAAATTGTAGGAACTGATATATTTTCCTGTTATTCAAATTGTACCCTCTCACTTGTAACATGAATGGCGAGAGCTTCTGGTTAATTACTAACTTATTTTCTGACATGAAATCCCATAAAAGAAGAAAGTAACCATAAGATAATTGAATTTGCCTTTTTTTTAAGTGGTTCCTTCTCATATGGTATTCGAATGGGAGCAAAATATGAAAAGAAATTAAGTATAATTATTTATAATCATTATAGTATTAAAAATATAAATTTGTGCATACTGTAGGCCGTTCTCACCACTTTTCAATCATGACATATATGCTTTGTGCTCTGAAGCCCTTTATCATAAGATCTACTGTAATCGATTGTTATGAATTTACGGCAGATCTACAGTACATAAAATCTGTACATGGTACGATATTTTGCTTCTCATTTTCGTTGTCAGCACACCAGCATTAGTAAAAAGAACAGCTAATTTCATCCATGTTGTTTGAAAAAGTTGAAAATTGTTGACTAGTGTAAAAATTACTAATTTGTGCATATTCTAGGTTGTTATCACCATTTTTCAAGCATGAGATATATTTTGATTTCAGGCTTCCGCCGCGATGTTGATGTAATCTGTGGTCTTTTGGGTAATTACACGGCGTCGTGTGGTAATTATTTACCGAGTTTAGGGACAATGTGTCGGTCCCATCTTCATGGGTCAAGATTCCAAGATGGAAAGAAAGCTTGTGACAAGGAAACTTGGCAGCAAGGCGGGGTAGGGAGCCATGCGATGTGACAATGGCCAATAGGATGAGAGGGTGGGGGGGGGGGGTTTGGATGCAAGGTCACAATATGTTGTACTGCGGCATTCATTACCGGCCACTTCACTTTTAGTGTCGCTGCATTCCAGACATATTTCTCTCATTTCTCACCCTGCCGCAGTACAACATATTGTGACCTTGCATCCAAACCCCCCCCCCCCCCCACCCTCTCATCCTATTGGCCATTGTCACATTGCACGGCTCCCTACCCTGCCTTGCTGCCAAGTTTCCTTGTCACAAGCTTTCTTTCCATCTTGGAATCTTGACCCATGAAGATGGGACCAACACGTTGTCCCGAAACGTCGGTAAATAATTACCACATGACGCCTTGTAATTACCCAAAAGACCACAGATTACATGAGATATATTCTTTGTGCCCTCAAACGAATGTTTGTGTATCGTTTTATAATATGGATGGTAACTAATTTTAGTGCATTTTCCATACAGAGCTCATGATGTAGCTGTTGTTTATGCATAGATTAATGGCTAAGAACGTTATTTAACTATAGTCATTTGACCAATGGTGTCCCCCCACCCATGTGGGTACTGTTCTGTGTTGTATTCAGGTGACTTTGAACCCACCTGAGACTTCATCCACTAACTTATGGCCAAATTTTTTGCTAACTGTCAATGCAATCCTAACCCCCTGGTCCAACAAATAAGAAATTACACTCTAGACGACCTGAACGATTTATACAAAACTTACAAACATAAACGACCAAAACATATCTTGCTGTAACCAGCTCACCATCAGGCATAGTGTTTTTTTAGTCGTTTTTCACTAATGTTACTTATATTTCCCTATCTAACTTTTGTTTCACGTATTCATGGTTAGCTTTTTGTGATTTTCTTAGTGTACTGCAAATACTGCCAATATCATCTTTGAAATAAGTATTTAAACAAAGGTGAACTTTATTTGGTGAGAAATGTTTGACGTCTGGAACCAATTAAAATTTATAATGTGGGAAGTTAAGGGGAAATGAACGTTTGTAGTGTCTGCCTTACAAGCAGTTTTTGAGAAATCAATTCAGCTCATAAAGCAGATAACTACTGTGCATTCCTCTGAAATGTTGGCATCCTTCTGCCAGACTACACGATGTCATGTACCAAAAGACCGTGATCTTGATACCGCTCTGTGAATGTTAACTTTAGGAGAAGGATTTAATTGCCATCTTGTGATGGCCTGAGATTTTCTGGCGTAGTGTGGACATTTGAATTGCTGCCAAGTAAACACAAAGAGACCAGCGTATGGTGTTGTAGGATGCTGAAGGTTGAAATACTCAAAGAAGTGTTTGTTGTTTAAAAACGGTTGTTCTGTTGTTCTGTATGGTTGTGAGATATGGTCTCATTCTGAGGGAAGGGAATAAATTATGGTTGTCTGAGAATTAAGAGCTCCAGAAAACAGGCTTGTGTGTACTTACAGCAAATGAAGTAGCCAATTGGTGAATGTAGGATACTGAATATCAAGAACATTTGTGGTCTCTGCAGTATGCCTAGTGTTGTTAGCATGTTCATTGTTTTTGGGCAGTACTTGTTAATGCTTGTTCAGAGTCTTTTGTCATCCTGTCTGTCACCTAAACATGCGCGGATTAAGATATGTAAAACTGTGACTTTACGTCTTGTTTTGTATGATTTTTAACATGATCTTGCACACTAGAGGCACAACATAAATGAGGGTGTCTGAGGGGGATATTTGGACCAAACAGGAAGTGGCATGAGTATGGAGGAAATTGCATAAAGAGAAGCATAATTGCAACACTGTCATAACCCCAGATGTTGGTGGGTAATTAGCCGAGCAATGTGCTTATAATTCTGGAACTGATCAGATGGCATAAATAACAGTTGTGGGTTAGCAGCCACAAAGAGCAATTATTCACTACAGAACAGAAGAACTTTTATTAATTATATATATATATATATATATATATATATATATATGTATGCATGAGAGTACTGCAATCAGACTTTGTCTCACCAGCCTTCACTCTACAAGCACCCAGACAAAAGTGTGTGTGGTTATATGATAAAGGAGACTAAAATATACCATTCTCCAACTCTAACCCACCAGCTCAGAGTGCAGAATTCCAGTCATATCAAAGGCGTACAAAAAACAGGAATAGCAGGCTGTTGTCTTAGGGGATGAAGGAAAGGCAACTAATTTATGGGTTTGTGGAACAGAACTGACTAGACTCTATCGAAAGTTTAATTGTGTGTTGACCTTTGATCTGACTTTAAAAAGTTATGAGGGATTGAAACACTGTAGTGTAAACAGTGAAGTGAGTCGTCACGACAGCCCCTGAAGGAAAGGCATGACATGGAGACCAAGATGTAGATGGCAGTGCAGTTTTGCATTATGCCTCTTGTTTTGGACTTCCCATCATCTGTTGTGTAACTGAAACTCTATCTCTCATCCTCAGGTGCAAACCTGTCTGGTGGACCCCTTAGAGAGAGCTACTCTCACTCACTGGGCCCAACACAAGTTTACACCTAAGGAAGGACGCAGAGCTGGCTTCTGAAACAGTGCTTTAATTATAAGATAGGTGATGGGAGAGGTCCAGAGTAAGAAGGTTACTTCGAAGTACAGGGTGGGGCACGAGGATGTGACGGTTTGTGTGGGCTACTGGGAGAGACGGGACAGTGTTTAAAGTGAAAAATTTTAAGGAATGACTAGCATAATGATTGCAGTTCAGTATCCATACCTTAGTTTTTGAAGATTAGTTGTTTCAGACAACATCCATACTCTGCAATAAAGCTCCATTACTTGTTGCAGTTCCTTGAATACCACACCAAACAGTGACTATTTGTTGTGGTGTTTCCCTGTTGGGTGTAATAGGGCTTTATTCCTTTAAGGTAAAACAACCAGGTGGTTGCCTTGGAATTTGAGCACTACTGCAATACACCGAAACATTTTTCAGTATGGAACCATGAAGAATGAGACAAAGGATCAGCAATGGATCATTGCAACAGGATGGTGTAATGGCCTGCGTGAGAAGGCAAAGCACTGCTTGCTTAGGGGAATATTAATTTCATGATTTGGCAACGTCACTGACCATCATGCTCACCAGACATTTTCCTAGGGGTATCTGAAGTGTAAAATGTGTGTTGTTTGGCCCCACTGTGCCCAAGAACTGAAAGTCACCATTGCAGGGGGAACTAACAATTACTGGTCATTTATTGCAGTGAGTTATGCAGAACTTTATATGATTACAGCAACATACTGAATGTCATGGAGGACATCAGGTACAAGCAATCTTCAAAAAGTAAGGTGTGGTTACTAAAGTGTAGTCATTGTGCTAGTTATTACTTACAAAATGTTTTACTCAATTTGTTGTCCAGTCTCTCACAGTAGTTAGGGAAAACTGTCACATCCTTGCGTCCCACTGTGTATCATACACTGTCACATCCTTGCGTCCCACTATGTGTCATACACTGTTCACATCCTTGCGTCCCACTGTGTGTCATACACTGTCACATCCTTGCGTCCCACTGTGTGTCATACACTGTCACATCCTTGCGTCCCACTGTGTGTCATACACTGTCACATCCTTGCGTCCCACTGTGTGTCATACACTGTCACATCCTTGCGTCCCACTGTGTGTCATACACTGTCACATCCTTGCGTCCCACTGTGTATCATACACTTTCACATCCTTGCGTCCCACTGTGTGTCATACACTGTCACATCCTTGCGTCCCACACTGTGTATCATACACTGTCACATCCTTGCATCCCACTATGTGTCATACACTTTCACATCCTTGCGTCCCACTGTGTGTCATACACTGTCACATCCTTGCGTCCCACTGTGTATCATACACTTCACATCCTTGCGTCCCACTGTGTTATACACTGTCACATAATTGCGTCCCACTGTGTATCATACACTTTCACATCCTTGCGTCCCACTGTGTGTCATACACTGTCACATCCTTGCGTCCCACTGTGTGTCATACACTGTCACATCCTTGCGTCCCACTGTGTGTCATACACTGTCAAATCCTTGCGTCCCACTGTGTGTCATACACGTTCACATCCTTGCGTCCCACTGTGTGTCATACACTGTCACAATCCTTGCGTCCCACTGTGTATCATTACACTTTCACATTTCCTTGCGTCCCACTGTGTGTCTATACACTGTCACATCCTTGTCCACTGTGTATCATACACTTTCACATCCTTGCGTCCCACTGTTTGTCATACACTGTCACATCCTTGCGTCCCACTGTTATCATAAACTTTCACATCCTTGCGTCCCACTGATGTGTCATACACTGTCACATCCTTGCGTCCACTGTGTGTCATACACTGTCACATCCTTGCGTCCCACTGTGTGTCATACACTGTCACATCCTTGCGTCCCACTGTGTATCATACATTTTCACATCCTTATGTCCCACTGTGTGTCATACACTGTCACATCCTTGCGTCCCACTGTGTGTCATACACTGTCACGTCCTTGCGTCCCACTGTGTGTCATACACTGTCACATCCTTGCTTCCCACTGTGTATCATACACTGTCACATCCTTGCGTCCCACTGTGTGTCATACACTGTCACATCCTTGCGTCCCACTGTGTGTCATACACTGTCACATCCTTGCGTCCCACTGTGTATCATACACTGTCATATCCTTGCGTCCCACTGTGTGTCATACACTGTCACATCCTTGCGTCCCACTGTGTATCATACACTGTCACATCCTTGCATCCCACTATGTGTCATACACTTTCACATCCTTGCGTCCCACTGTGTGTCATACACTGTCACATCCTTGCGTCCCACTGTGTATCATACACTTTCACATCCTTGCGTCCCACTGTGTCATACACTGTCACATAATTGCGTCCCACTGTGTATCATACACTTTCACATCCTTGCGTCCCACTGTGTGTCATACACTGTCACATCCTTGCGTCCCACTGTGTGTCATACACTTTCACATCCTTGCGTCCCACTGTGTGTCATACACTGTCACATCCTTGCTCCCACTGTGTGTCATACACTGTCACATCCTTGCGTCCCACTGTGTGTCATACACTGTCACATCTTGCGTCCCACTGTGTATCATACACTGTTCACATCCTAATGTCCCACTGTGTTCATACACTGTCACATCCTTGCGTCCCACTGTGTAGTCATACACTGTCACGTCCTTGCGTCCCACTGTGTGATCATACACTGTCACATCCTTGCTCCCACTGTGTATCATACACTGTCACATCCTTGCATCCACTGTGTATCATACACTGTCATCAAAACCCTATAGAATTGAATGGGAGTGTTATATTAAAACAGTGGTGAAGAAATGGATGTGAAGGTGTGAACTGCATTCATGTGGCTCAGGATAGGATCCAACTGTGTGCTGTTGTGAACATAGTAATGAACCTTCAGATGCCACTTTGTATTAAGTTATACATGGAACTGGATTCATGTGTGTGTTCAACTGTGACACTGCGGAGTTTGGTTGATGTTTTATTTGATTAATGTGACGAGGTGCAAGATATTTGGACACAGTGAGGGGGAAATAACAGCAGACAGGGACTAACTCACAGTAAGGAGCTTCATGATCTGTACTGCTCACCAAGAATTGTTAGGT
Source organism: Reticulitermes speratus (assembly GCA_021186555.1). NCBI lineage: Eukaryota > Metazoa > Arthropoda > Insecta > Blattodea > Rhinotermitidae > Reticulitermes > Reticulitermes speratus. Next base: position 30,409,444 of record JAJKFL010000013.1, on the reverse strand, counting down.
GCGATCAAATCAAGGAGGATGAGATGGGCAGGGCAGGGACCCATGGTGGAGAAGAGAAATGTGTCAATCAAAATAACATCACATATTCTTAGAAAAACGCTACATGTTTTGGATTAAGTAATCCATCATCAGGCTAGATAAAGGTAAAGTTCACCCTAGAACAGGCCATGAAGGCCCTGAGGGGGAGTAGAGTTATAGCTGTACTCTTTCTTTAACCTCAGCGCTAGATGGGGGTGGGTGGTCAACGCCACGCCCAGGCGCTTTACCCCCAGGAATTACCCGGTACCCATTGTTCATCAGGCTAGATGCAGACTTAAATTGCAGGTAAAATGCAACTTATAATGCTACATTATAATTTTTGTTTACATTTTTTGTGAGTTGCATTTTACCTGCAATTTAAGTCTGTATCTAGCCTGATGATGGATTGTTAATCCAAAACATGTAGCATTCTTCTAAGAATATGTAGTTGTGTTGGATTGATGATGTGATGTTATTTTGATTATTTCGTGCAATACTAATTTTGTGATGCAGGACCCACAAGAAATGTAAACAAAAATTATAATGTAGTATTATGAGTGCCATTTTACTTGCAGTGTAAGTCTGTATTTAGCCAGATAATGGATTATGTAATCTGAAACATGTAGTGTTTTTCTAAGAATATGTAGTTGTGTTAGACTGATGATGTGATGTTATTTTGATTTTAAGACACAAGGGGATGAATTCTGTTAAATCAGAGAAATGTATACAGGGTTTTGGTGGTGAAACCTGAAGGAAGGGGACTTGGGCATAGGTGGGAGAATAATATTAGAATATGTCTTCAACAAATAGGATTGGATGGCATGGACTGGATTTATCCGGCTCAGAATAGAGACAAGTGACAGGCTGTTGTGCACATGGTAATGAACTTTCAAGTTTCTTAAAATGCAGGGAATTTTTTGACTATCTCAGGAACTAGTAGCTCTTCAGTCATGACTGCTGCATGGAGTGAGTGACTTAGTTTAGTTAGTTAGCTAGGTAAGTAGGTAGGTAGGTAGTGAGTGATTTAGGTAGTTAGTTAGGTAGGTAGGTAGTGAGTTAGTTAGGTAGTTAGTCAGTTGGGTGAGTTACAAATAACTAGTGCAGTTGAATAACTTGAAAGAAGCTGAGGATGCCTTTTGCGCAGACAGGCATATACCCATTGTGACCAATAATTTGATTGCTGGATTGTGTAGAATTCTGGACGTGTCATTCAACCGTCTGCGCGAGATCAAGGGTCTGGATCAGCTTGACAAGTTGCAGAAACTGTTCCTCTGTGCGAACAAGATCTCCCGCATTGAGAATGTCGGCCATCTTAAGAACCTGACACTGCTGGAGCTGGGGGACAACAAGATCAGGGCAAGTGGCTCACGTTTTAATACTACAGTATGTTTCTTTCATTGCTGTCCATATCATGGGAATTCACAGTGGATGCAGGCCTTCTGTGTGATGAAGCTACTGTGCTCAGTGTGACAATAAAAGAAACATCCTATGTATCAGTGTTGTTAACCCTTCTTCTTCTGAACTTACTGACATCTGTGCCAAAATTATAAAACTTACTTATGACCTGTTTACAAGAGAGTCACTTTGGGGGCCATATTGGTACTTTTCATGCAACGGTTACAGTGGAGAGGGTTCTGAGTTTAAACTCCAATCAGATCTGTATGCAGATCTTCCTGCTGACTGATATTAATGTCCATCACTACGAACAATAAAAGCTCAGGAATGTGAAGAGTGTGGGTGTGTGGGCAGGTTGTTTACAGCTTGGAGTACAGAAGTTGGGTTGATAGCCCGGGCAGATGGAGGGAGCGAATTTGCCTGCAGCAGATTTGTCCTCTTACCCAGTACATCATTTTTATTCTATCTGATGCCTCTTCTGACATGCAGTTCCATACACTGCAGCCATTTCACGTTGATGACTACAGATGAATCTAATCATTCCAATCTTTGACAGTGCCATAGTTTATTACGAGTATTCATAAAGATCAGTGCCTTTGTTCTTTACATCATTCATCTTATCCTCTCATCTCCTCGGTCTTCTAAGTGGATACTTTGTGAAAGGTTTCTCCACAAATTCTGTATGCATTTCTTGTTCCTTTGTGTCCAGTTCATGTTGTAACCTCCATGATTTGACTTCTGTAACAGTCTGGGCTGAGAGTCACACATATGTAAATATCCTCAAGACATGATATAATTTATAGTTCAATATTTTTCCAGTTGTAATGAGGCCACAGAAAGAAGTCCCGTGGATTCAACCCCCTGCACATTTCCTTTTCTTCCAGCATAATCCTTTGAGGCATGTATTCATTTTGCTCACATATATGTTTATGCTGATAACCATCTGATAACATCTAGCACTTTGCACAAGATGACAGACCAGAGAAGGCTGGAGGGGAATATAACAATAGGCCGAGAGTGGGAAGCTTCAAGTGTTGTCATTTCCAAAATCCATGGCACTTCTTTCAGTGGCCTCACTACTATATGTGATGCAGTAGCCACCATTTTGTTGTCTGATGATTTTTGCAGGTTATTGAGAACTTAGAAGGGCTCAGCAGTTTGAAATGCCTGTACTTGGGGAAAAACAAGATTACAAAGATTCAGAATTTGGATTCACTGCATACCATAGAAGTGCTGAGTCTTCAGGTAGGTGGGACTACTGTGAGTTACACTGCATGCACTAGAAGTGCTCAGTGTTCCGGTGTGTGGCAATGCTCTCGTGTTACACTGCATGCACTAGAAGTGCTCACTATTCAGGTAGGTGGTGCTGTTGTGAGTTACACTGGAGTACTTACATTATGGTTGGCTTTATCAGAAATAATCAGGGACTGGATCAGCATAATCAGTTTCATGGTGAGCTGTGTATCGACTGTGGTCATCAGGTTGAACAGTGTATACAGTAGTATGGAGGTAGTGTCAAGCTATTGCGCTACTTTTGTACAATTCTGTATGTCCCCATTGACAAATGCTCTATTATTTACTGCAATGCAGCCCTTTATTCAGTCTCAGGCTGGTCTTTGTGGGATTTGTGGTGGACAAACGGGCACTGGGACAGGTTTTTCTGCAAGTACTTCAGTGTTCCCCTGTCAGTATCATTCCACCAATGCTCCATATTCATTCATCTACCACCCACGCTGTATAATGTTTTTCTCCCAGTACTTCACTTTTCCCCTGTCAGTATCATTCCACCAATGCTCCATACTCATTCATCCATCTACCACCGACCTGTATAATGTTTTTCTCCCAGTACTTCAGTTTCCCCTGTCAGTATCATTCCACCAATGCTCCATACTCATTCATACATCTACCACCAACACTGTATAATGTTTTTCTCCCAGTACTTCAGTTTCCCCTGTCAGTATCATTCCACCAATGCTCCACACTCATTCATTCATCTACCACCGACGCTGTATAATGTTTTTCTCCCATTATTTCAGTTTCCCCTGTCAGTATCATTCCACCAATGCTCCATACTCATTCATACATCTACCACCGACGCTGTATAATGTTTTTCTCCCAGTACGTCAGGTTTCCCTGTCAGTATCATTTCACCAATGCTCCATACTCATTCATACATCTACCACTGACGCTGTATAATGTTTTTCTCCCAGTACTTCAGGTTTCCCCTGTCAGTATCATTCCACCAATGCTCCACACTCATTCATTCATCTACCACCGACGCTGTATAATGTTTCTCTCCCAGTACTTCAGTTTTCCCCTGTCAGTATCATTCCACCAATGCTCCATACTCATTCATTCATCTACCACTAACGCTGTATAATGTTTCTCTCCCAGTACTTCAGTTTTCCCCTGTCAGTATCATTCCACCAATGCTCCATATTCATTCATACATCTACCACCAATGCTGTATAATATTTCTCTCCCAGTACTTCAGTTTCCCCTGTTAGTATCATTCCACCAATGCTCCATATTCATTCATACATCTACCACCGACGCTGTATAATGTTTCTCTCCCAGTACTTCAGTTTTCCCCTGTCAGTATCATTCCACCAATGCTCCATATTCATTCATACATCTACCACCAATGCTGTATAATGTTTCTCTCCCAGTACTTCAGTTTTCCCCTGTCAGTATCATTCCACCAATGCTCCATACTCATTCATTCATCTACCACTAACGCTGTATAATGTTTCTCTCCCAGTACTTCAGTTTTCCCCTGTCAGTATCATTCCACCAATGCTCCATATTCATTCATACATCTACCACCAATGCTGTATAATATTTCTCTCCCAGTACTTCAGTTTCCCCTGTTAGTATCGTTCCACCAATGCTCCATACTCATTCATTCATCTACTAAAAAATCTAGTTATGCTGGATTTTGTCACTAGAGGTCTGGAGAAACCTTTCGCAGTAGCAGACATTGTGGTTTTTATATAGCCATGTAAAGACATCGTCTTGTTACTTACCTAGTTAGTTAGCTAGTTAGTCACTTTGTTTGTTGGTTAGGTAGGTAGCTAGGTAGGTAGTTGAAAGTCTGTCTGTTTGTCTTCAGAGTAACCGCTTGACCAAGATCGAGAACATGCACAGCTTGACACTGCTTGAGCAGTTGTACCTCTCAGAGAACGGGTTAACCGAGATTGAGGGTCTCGACAGAAATGTGGAGATATCAACCCTTGACCTCGCCAACAACAAGATACGTGCTGTCCAAAATCTTCAGCACCTCAGCAAACTGGAGGAGTTGTGGGTGAGAAGATGTTTTGTTAATATCTGCTATTGTCTGTCCATTTCCTATAGTAATCAGCTCATATTTTGACTTCTGATTTCCTGCACACAGGTGGCAATTTTTTTTTTCTCTCACCATTTGTCTTCAGTAGTTGTTTGCAGCCTAAAAGTCTCTGTTTCACTCCACCGTACACATGTGTTTTCCTGAAACGAGCATGGATTTCAGTGGCAAAACTCTGAAATTCTAGTTTCTTCATCTGGTAGTGTATTGCACATTGCATTGGTCTTTTCATGCTATTTGTAAATGGTGCACCATTACAGGCACTGGAAACCGCATTTTAACTCGGGTAAAGATGCTTTATGTCGACCTCGGTGGACTAGTGGTTAGCATGCTCGCCACTGGACCCAAGGTTCGCGGGTTCGATCCCGACCAAGGTCGATGGATTTTTAAGGGTGATAAAAATCCGGAGCACCACTTCCTTCGGAGGGGAAGTAAAGCCGTCATTCCCATGTCGTAGATCTACGGCATGTAAAGGATGCTTCGGGCATGAAGAAGAACCAGTAGTGTCCGTAAGCTAAATTCAAGCGGCCATTTCTCACCCAAGTCTCCTGACTGACTGCCAGATGGCTCTGGCAGTCACATCAGGATCGAGTCGAAAAGCGTGGCCAGTGAGCTGGTCCCTCACTGCCGCAAATGCACAAAGACCTCGTAACCTCGGAAAGAGGAGGCCCAAGCCCATATAGGGCTGTCGAGCCATGGTTATTATTATATTATTATTATAATGATGCTTTATATCACTCCTGTACACCGTAGTACAGGGCTTGACAAATCGCAGGTGCCCGGTTGCTGTGGCATCTGGGATTTCAGTAGTTACGTCTTAAATTAATGTCTGTTTTGTTAAGTCGACGTTTAACAAGCACTGTGTTGGTAAGCAGCTTGATCGTTGCCGCCAGTGAACAGTCTTTAACTACCAAAATCAAGTCCCAGACTCAAACAGTTTGCAGACAAAATGGGTAAGTTTGAAATTTAAGGCAGGCCAAACATCACTTTAAGCAATAACGAGGGGAGGTATCTTCATGAAAATTAGACACATCTTTAAGGGTACTTCATACTTTTAATAATGGACTCAAAATGTATTATAATTATCACGCTCAAAACTTATTGCATTTTTATCTATTTGCTCATGTGTGTTGTACATTACCATCGAGGAATAGCAAACGTTGTTGAACATTTTGGCCCTGTGACAAAAATATTTTATGTTAAAAAAAATTCTTCAACCCTGAGCCTGGCTACATTGTCTAACTGGAATAAGCTCATTGAGAATGCCGTATAAAGTGAACCGACAGACAACTGTGGCTTGCGCACCACATTTTAGGCACCAGACCCCTGGTTTAGCGCAGTATGAGAATGTGTGGAAGGAACTCTTAGTTTCTTTGCTGTGAGTGATGCAGAAGATGGAACAACAGACAAAGGGGAGAACGACTTGGAAAGGGTACGTGGTGTATGGTACGTTTCACATTAATTTTGCGTGTCTGTATTTTAATGTCATTATGAGGATTTGTCATTTTGTAGTATTTCTACTGATGTTTAGTTTTTCATTTTGATTTTGTATTCTTTTATGGGATGTTTTTGATGAAAGAAAATTGCAGAACAAGTGACACCATTGTGAAAGCCTATCCTCAGTGTCTGTGAGAATATTTTGTGGTTTTGTTAGGCACAAACACAGTACCAGCAACAGCAGTAGTGCAAGGTTAAAGCCTTGTTTATAAATGTTTGAGCTTGTGCCTAGATTGAAAGAAAATTTGTCATGCCGTGTCATATTATTTTTTGTCACTTGTCAGCCTCTTATACTCTGAAGATTCCTCTGAAACTTTGGTATGTGTATAGTGAACTGCATGGTCTCACTGTTCAGGGGACTGTGGCATTTGGCGTTAATATTCACCTTTTTGATGTTTGATTGCATGGGTATTTACTTGACCCTGTTGCATTGAAAGTGTGTTGGATCGCATTTTACAGTTGAATGACAATCTGGTTAACGAATGGACGAGCGTGCAGAACCTCGACAGCAATAAGAAGCTAGTGACTGTCTACTTGGAGCACAACCCAGTGTCAGCGGACCCTGTTTACCGACGCAAGCTCAAGATCATGTTGCCGTGGCTGTCCCAGATTGACGCAACACTGTGCAGGTGAAGAGGATCGATTGTGGTCGTATTCGGAACTTCTTTCACGGTGCATCATACATTTACTTAGAGTTACTTCAGTGCAAATCTCGCTGTTTCCAACATCATGGTTAACACTGTAACCTTACAGTGTTGAGCTTTGGCAGTGTGCAAGGTGAGGTTGTGCACTGCGGACCAATCATAAACTCTTGGTTGATTGACATATCGTTTAATAATAAATTGTACGCGCAGTTGTTCCAAATATTAAATGCCCTGATCACAGAAATGTGTATGTGGTTTCTGTACCGACCCTCTGCAGGCTGTAACTTACATTGTGTCCAGGTAAATACTGATAGAGATTTGGGAGGAAGGGGTCAGTTACAAGCAAAATTTGTGTTAAACTACTGAAACAGATTTGATTGCATCGTTTACACTGCATTTTATTGAATTATTAAGTAGCAGGTACCAACAGTAATACTACTACTCCTTGGCTCTACGGCCCTCTGAGAGCCTTGGCCTCCTTCAAGATATTTGCCCATTCCTGTCTATCCACTGCTTTCCTTCGCCATCCCCTCACTTTCAACTGTTTCAGATCCTTCTCAACGTCCTCCAACCATCTCAATCTTGGTCTTCCTATCGTTCTCCTTCCTCCTGGTTTGCACATCTAACACTCTCTTTATTAACCTTTAGCGTCCGGACTTATTTCTCAGCTTTGCCCTTTAAATCGAGATAAGTGGCCTACTTTACGGCACAATACCTGTGTGATCGGTTCTGCGGTCCCCGCGTTGGCCGTTTAAACTTTTGCGCATTCGTTAGAAAAACTTTAATATTATTTTTTCTTTAATAGATAAAGTGGTGGAATTACTTCCATTTTGTAGAAAATGAAACAGGCTTTTAGCAGAGAGTTTTATAAAGTCAGCTTGTATCCTTTCTGCCTAAATACACACAATAAAATTCCGTATTCGTATGAATTTGCAGTTTATGTCGTCTTATTTGGGGCTGTTAGCGACATCTATTATGAAACAGGATTTTAGCAGAGCGCTTTATAAAGTCAGCTTGTATCCTTACTGCCTAAAACACACCAATAATGTTCCGTATTTGTATGAATTTGCAGTTTATGTCTTCATATTTGGTGCTCTAAGAAACATCTCTGTTATGAAACAGGCGTTTAGCAAGCGCTTTATAAAATGTCAGCATGTATCCTTACTGATATCTCGTCTCTCCTACTCAATGAACACAGTTTATTTATCTGAAGCACGCACAAACGTAACACTAGCCTCTGCTAGCAGTCTAAACATTGGAAGGTTTTATGGCGTCACTGATTGCATTAGCATTCCACACCGCTTATAGCAAAACAGAAGTATATCCTGAAACAGTCTCCAACATCACATACATACTAAACCTATTTTTGAACCTAAAATGAAATATCAGAAGACAAAGAGAAATTCTCGCATTCAAGAAATAATTGAACGTTTTAATTTTCAGACAAATAGCGCTTAAAAATAATATAAAAGGATTTGTTTGGCGTTTTTATTAGAATAATGACAGTAGAGTTTATAGTACATTTTTGCACACGAAATTCGTCTGTCAGGAAGGTTGACGTAATATTTCTTCGCGACGAAATATAACACTGCCTGTGATACGACACTACACAAAAGCTCCTTTATGACTGGTCCAGTTTGTTTTCATTTCTGGAGTCTGTTTGGTTTTGTTTCTCACTAACGCTAACTACACAGTAGGAAACTTGTGTGAATCACTACGCCTATGTCTAGCTCAGCCATATGATATAAAACTCTCGTACAAGTGAATCGCGCTTTCACCATGCGGTTGTTTTCAGTCGACTGAAACCACACGACCTCCACTGCAGTGCAAAACAGTTACGTAACTTCCTAATGCTTCCAGAGCTGATCGATAAAGCCTCCTCAATGTTACAGCTTGAGTTCCTTCCTGGGGTAAAGTAGTCGGAGCGTGAAACAAACCAAACATTTCATCTAACGCGGAATGTGGAGGTATACACGTTACCTACATGTATTTAAAGCTGTGGGAGCTATCCCCCGCGGTCATGGGCAGGAAAGGATGACTGACGGTTTAAAGGGCCCTGGCAACTATATGGCACGCACGGACTCTAAAGGTTAATCTGTTGTCATCCATTCTTATCATATGTCCTAACCACTGTAACCTTCTCCTTCTAATGTCCGCTACTATATCTATGTCTTTGTATACTACTTGCAGTTCATGGTTGGTTCTAATTCTCCAGTAACCAACAGTAATGCACAAATTTAATACGTGATACAAAGTCTTTAAAGGATCACTTTAACTCCGACATGTTCGGTGGCATATATACCACCGTCTTCAGGGAGAGAGTTCACACCGAAAGCTGGAACACCGCTTGTAAGGTAAAGTCCGTCTTGCTATGTATACATTGTCAGAGTCGCTTCACAGAAATTCATGCCCATAGAGCACGGCACGTGTACAGTATCTGCCGTGTAGTTAATACTGGAACAGGTTAATACGTTGAATGTGCGAGGCCATGTGGCAGTACGAGGCAGGGTATGGTAAGGAAATGGGTCGTGGCATTAATTTCTCGGTATACAGGCAATCAGTTTATGACTTCAGCTTTACAAGGTGCACAAATTAGTACCTGTTTTTAATGTATGAGTTAATTATCACTTATACAGTATTCTTCCTCTTGCTTACCTGTTATTGGTTCCCATGCTTCTCTTCAATTGTTGTTGGTTTTTGAGTCTGTTTGAATGTGCAGAACATTGCAGTATCCCTGAGCAATGTGCATAGAAGCAGCAGCATCCCTGAGTGATGTGTGCAGAACATCAACATCCCTGAGTGAAGTGCGTAGAAGCAGCATCTACCCTGAGCTATGTGTGCACAACATCGCAACGTCCCTGAGTGATTTGCATAGAAGCAGCAGCATCCCTGAGCTATGTGTGCACAACATAGCAACGTCCCTGAGTGATGTGCGTAGAAGCAGCAACATCCCTGAGCTGTGTGTGCACAACATAGCAACGTCCCTGAGTGATGTGCGTAGAAGCAGCAGCATCCCTGAGCTATGTGTGCAGAACATTGCAACGTCCCTGAGTGATGTGCATACAAGCAGCAGCATCCCTGAGCTGTGTGTGCAGAACATTGCAGAATCCCTGAGCAATGTGTGTAGAAGCAGCAGCATCCCTGAGCTATGTGTGCACAACATAGCAAAGTCCCTGAGTGATGTGCGTAGAAGCAGCAGCATCCCTGAACGATGTGTGCACATCGCAACGTCCCTGAGTGATGTGCGTAGAAGCAGCAGCATCCCTGAGCTATGTGTGCACAACGTCCCTGAGTGATGTGCGTATAAGCAGCAGCATCACAGCATTTCTTGTACATGTATTGCATCTTGAGGACTATTTGTGTATCGCATGTAAAATAATTGTGTTACCTCATTTGTATGTGTTTTGTGCATAACTTTACCCATTTAAAGATCTGCGTTCACATACACAAACGCATGTAGGAAAACATGCCTAGAAGTTCATCTTAAGTGTTAAGGCAACAAGGATATTTACCGCACTTTTAAGACATGCTGCGTAATCTGTTTTATTTTCCACAAAATGGTGTTTACTTCATAATTTTATCCTTTTCTCTTCAAATAATATGTGTTTGATGAACCACGCACTAAGAGGTTAACACGTTCACTGCCGCGTATTTAAATCCCCGACGGTGTTAAATTGCCAGAGATTTATTGAATGTTAAACAACTAGTGCGTTGTCTTATAAATTATAAAGTATAATTATATATAAAATTATATATAAAATGCATTTATTTTTTCTAGTTGTCAGCTAGGGATTAATAAAGATGTAAAATGTGTTTCCTGAAAGAACTTCTTGTGTGCGTGGCCTATTTAAGGCAAAAGAGCAGAGTAAATTTTAGATCGACTAAAGTCGACGCTGGCAAATTAAAACTTAAATACTTAAATCGACCGTGGTCGACTCTGGCAGTGAAAGTGTTAATACCCACCGCTGTAGGACGAAGGTTAATTTTGTGGCTACTGTTTTTCCACGGGTTAATGTTTAAGAATGTCATTTAAATGTAATAATTCATTGTTAATGCGTTTTATTGTTCGTACTAACGTACCGTTCTGTGTTGTGTTAAGGTGAACTGTTATGCTGTGGAGAAGTTTTTGACATTTGGTCGCAGTTAAAATATATAATGTGGGAAATAATGGAGAATTGAGTTCTGTTTTATGGGTTTTTGTCTTACGAGCATTTTTCAAGGAAGGAATTGAGCTTGTAAACTGAGAGGTTACTGTACTGTGAGACAGCTCACAGCTCTGCCTGTCTTTGTTATTGGCATTCAGTGGCAGCTGGCCACATGCAGTTAACAGCCCAAGACAGCTAACATCAACGTACTGACTGTCAGAACGCTGTCAATCGGTTGACCTACCAGTGTGCTGTGACACGCTAATGTGCCACAAGCTCGAGCAAAGTATGTGCTGTCGTAAAACGTAAAGCAATGCCATTACAGACCTGGACAGGCCCTGAGGGTTCCAGGGGGTTGAGGCCGTCAGAATTTCTAGACAATCGGCACATGAAGGTGGTAAGGTCAGCCCTACGCACCGGCCGCCTTTTTCCCCCCAGGAAATACTCCTGGTACTCATTTCTGTTAGAGGCTGAGTCGACCCCAGGGTCATAGTGCGACCGGAAGGATTATGTCGATGAAAATTGCAATAACACCATCGGTAATCGAACCCGTGACCGTGTGGCTTGTAGCGCAGTGCCTCAACCAACTGCGCCACCACTGTGAGACTTAATAATTGAATCGTCGTCAGTGACACTACAGCTCCTAATTGCACCTTGGCCTCTTCTAGCATTCTCTGCCAGCCATCGATCATTAGATCATGGATCTCCAAACCGCGGGCCGCCAGGTTGTATTATGCTGTGCACGGCCACGTTTGTAAATTGTGTATGTTCTATAAGAATTTTACAGTAATTTAGGCAGTTAGGTAGACCATTTACTGTTATGTTTTCAGGTGTGGCCCACAATAACGGTTGTGGCCCTTTGCCATAAAAACTTGGAGACCATAAATGGTATCCTCCAATTTGCAACATCTACTGTCCTCATATCATTATTCACATCAATCCATTTTGCTCCAGGTCTTCCTACTATTCTTTTTTCCTTCTGGGTTATAACTCGTACCACACATTCGTAACTTTGGCACTAGACAGCGGAGAGTGGTCAGCTTCAAGCTGTGGCCGTTTCAGACCAGATAAAGGAGGCTGGATTGGCCCCAGAGCTAGTCTGTACGTTTTGCAGAAAAGAAACATTTTCTTCCCCTCAATGGAATCGAACCGCAGATCATGCAGCACGAAGCTTGCTGACTGTACCGACTGTGCTGTCTGCTGTCGGACGTTACAAAGCTGTAGTTTTGTCCAACGACAGCATACAAGGTAGTATAATATTAAAGTGTATCTTAAACCTTTAAAGAGTGAAATTAATCTAAGCTGTATGCAGAAACTCATTCCTACCTCGCAGTAAACACTCAGTCTGCATTACAAAGACCAGTAACTACTGTTTGTTGTGATAATGACGTGAAATATAGGCCCTATATACACTGAGTGGTAAAGTGTGGTTTTGTTACTGTTACAGGTGGTGGTGCTTGTAGTTACCACTAAGATTTGAAGGGTTTAAGGGCCAGTGAGGTGTGCAGAATCACAAAGATTGCTTTTGGTGTTAAGATTGTTTTTCTGAAACGTAGTCTGGTAGATGTTTCGAAGGAAATGCCGCCTCCATCTTCGAGCAGAACATACAATGTTAACACGTGTTCCAAATGCCACAATTGTCCCAGTATGTGAGTTCCAACTCGTAGAAGTTTACACATCCCTAGTGGTGTCCTGTTGCACGCCGTGAAGACGTATATGAGGGGTAGAGGTATAGCTCCACTCATTCTTAACCTCAGCACCGGATGGAGATGACTGTTCAGCTTCACGCCTCGGCCGCTTTACCCTTTGAGCAGGAGGGTGGATGGGCCTCAGTCTGGGTGTTGTTGAAGAAGACAAATCCCGTGACCCTGACACACGTACAGGCACTATCGAGGTCAGGTGATCCTGCCGGTTTCTGTTGTGATGTCAGCACACTTGTCGTCATTACATAAATATTAATGTTATCCTGTCTCTGCTTACGATGACGCTCCTCATCTGGTCTGTTGCCATAAAGTTTTGCGAACGTTGGTTATTGTCAGCATGCGTTCGGCGTTCTGTGACAGCAGCAGAGGAGGGCAAGTTTGTCAGTACGTAACTGTCTCCATCCCCCGGTGACTGCCTCGCTCAGCCGCATGTGCTCAAACACGCTAAGTCTGTGTTCCTTCCTTACTGTGAGCCTTCCAACGATGTGGCTGTCTGCAGGTGATGGTTAGTGCCTAGACCTACCGAATGCGAAAGGATGTGCAACGTACCGACTGGCCGACACCAACCCGAGTGTGGCCGACACCAACCCGTCTGTTGCCGACACCAACCCGAGTGTGGCCGGCAACAGCTGTGGCCGACACCAACACGAGTGTGGCCGGCAACAGCTGTGGCCGACACCAACCCGAGTGTGGCCGACACCAACACGAGTGTGGCCGGCAACAGCTGTGGCCGACACCAACACGAGTGTGGCCGGCAACAGCTGTGGCCGACACCAACACGAGTGTGGCCGGCAACAGCTGTGGCCGACACCAACCCGAGTGTGGCCGGCAACAGCTGTGGCCGACACGAACACGAGTGTGGCCGGCAACAGCTGTGGCCGACGCCAACACGAGTGTGGCCGGCAACAGCTGTGGCCGACACCAACCCGAGTGTGGCCGGCAACAGCTGTGGCCGACACGAACACGAGTGTGGCCGGCAACAGCTGTGGCCGACGCCAACACGAGTGTGGCCGGCAACAGCTGTGGCCGACACCAACCCGAGTGTGGCCGGCAACAGCTGTGGCCGACACGAACACGAGTGTGGCCGGCAACAGCTGTGGCCGACGCCAACTCGGCTGTGGCCGGTACTGTCCTGGAGAAACTGACGAGAAAACCATACATCTCCGTCAGGATTGTCAATGTTCAAGCCCGGATTTGAAACCGAGGCTTCTGAAAGACGCCCAGCTCGGTATCACTGTGGTCGTGGGTGGGAGAGTCTTCCAGGCTTTGCGGTGACTTGGCACTAACGTGACACTCCATCCGCCTTAACCCCGCCACACAAAGTTGTTCTTCAGCAACTGCTCGCCACTTATCCCCCACTGCCAGTACATTCCAAATGGGCGGGTCAGAAAATCGTGAATAAAACAAGCTGCGTTGGGCAGTGCTGTTCATGTCTGGGCTGTGACGCCGTGCAATCTGGCAGCATGTTCTGTGCAACGTAGGCACCCGACTGCCAGGTCACACGGTGTCAGCCCACCATCTGTGCCGCTTAATGCAGCTGATGCTACGCACGTTATAAGTGAGCTAGCAGCCTCACGCTCCTGCCGTCTGACCCCCTGGTCTGCACAAACAAGGCAGTCTGCTGCGATGTGGCAGCATTACTAACCGGCCCGGTGCAGTAGCTACCCGCTCCATGATGCAGGTTCAATCCCGCCACAGCTGTATTCTGCGATCCACCCAACATCGTATTCAATGTATGCCGGAGTTTTTGCGGCTGCAGGATTTCTAAAATAAGTGGGTGTCTGCCTTCATGCTCTCCATACGCCTTCATTACGTACAGATGCAACTCTTCGTTCAAATAGCCCACGTTACGATCCGTCGTGCTACTGATGCATAATCTTGACCTGGGGGCCCGTGGTGCAGGCTAATAGAGGTAGCCTGAAGATAATCTGATGGTTGTCGTGCCCTTCTGATTTCGATATAAACAAATAAGCATTCGAATTTTTCCGTCTGACACAACTGTATATTTATGACGGCTTAGCTACATGTTTCGGCCTCTATTTGCACCATCATCGGGCTCTTGTATAAAACGTTTAGTAATGAAGATAAACGCACACACGGATGTGCACTTGGTCTGTGTGACGTCACAGTTACAACTCATTAATTGCAGTTAGCCTTGTTACTGATGTGATCGTAGTAGCTGTCGTGTGTTGTGTTGTGTTGTGTACGATTATGGATTATTAAAATAAAATTATTGAATCAAAATATCGGCTTGTTTTGTGGGTCTTCTGGTCGTGTTTAGAGGTCTGTGGTTAAAGTTTAGCGCATACGAGGGATTTGCGTTGCGTTGCGTTTTGTTGCTGATTTTGCTCTGTCCGAAGTCAGAGTTTGCTTTGATGTGGATAAAATTTTTAGGTGTTTTTTAATGTTTTCGAAATTTGTAAATTGTTTTCTTACTACGGTAATCAGGTATGTTTTGGTGTGGTCTTCCCACTTGTAGGTATATGCGTCGTGTTTCGGCATGACGCGTTGATCTCAGACCTCGAATTTGTTTGGTTGGTTTTGTATTATTTAACGATGCCCTCATTATGTAGTTTGCAATGTAAGACCGAACTTTGTGTCTCGCAGTCATCTAAGAGAAGAACAGACTGTGTTTATAATAGGGGACTGAGGGGCATTTGAAACTGGGGGGGGGGGGTGACAGGAGACGGGGTAACACAGCGTAATGAGGATCTTCATGATTTGTTCTTTGCGAAACAGTATTACGGCCATCAAATTGAGTATAATGTGATGGGAAGGACATGTAGCACGAATGGGAGAGGTAAGCTATTTGGAACCTGTAGGAAAAGAATAGTCAGAAATTGCCAACAGAAGGAACCACTTGGTAGGCAGAGGATAATATTGAAATGGATGTTAATTAAATAAGGTGTGGCTCAGGGTAGGGTCCGTTGGTTGGCTTTTACGAACACTGAAAATCCTGGTTTCAGTAAGTGTGGGGAATATTTTGAACAGCTGAGCGACTGTTAGCTTGCTGCTATGTGCAGTCAGTTTGTATTCATGCGGTGATGAAAGATAAAATGGGTCGCAGTGTGCATGTGGGAGGCAAGAGTTGCTAACAAAATTTTTGGTTGGCAAGCCTTGTGGAGTAAGACAGTTGGAAGTTCAGAGTCTGCATAAGACAGCTTTAAAGATACGGAACCAACTGACTTTATGGAGGCGCAGACGAAGATGGGAGGATAATATTAAAATGTACTGAGCAATGTTTTATTTACCAAACCATTATATGTCATAAGCTTAAAACAGCCACAGTGTCATAAAGGTGTATAAGGGCGTATGCGTTGACATCCATTCGTTCTTTCCCTATAACTAGTCATTTTACAGGGTGACTTATATTTAGTCGTAAAATTAAAAAATATTCTTGCAGTACCCTGTAGATGGAGGCAGCATTCTCCTCCGAAACGTCGGTAGGAAGATACCGATTAAATAGGCGTCTTAACGTCATCAGCAGTGCTGTCACTACCTCAAATCACGAATTACAACGGTCTTTACAAACGTATATGCAGTGACTGTACACACACAGTGCTCTATGTGCAGCAAGCTCGGAGTGTCCTCCACCCTGTGCGATCACGTGTGGCCGTTGTGACTAAATGCAGTGGAGCGGCTTGTGGAGTTTGTGCGGAGACTGGAGACACCTCTTGGTGCACCTGAATAACTAACTAACCAACCAAATTCGAGCTCCTCCTCTTTCAAATCAACAATGTGCTGACCGTGCCATGACTCAGGCAGTTAGTCACTGGCCTGTCACTGCGGAGGGCCGGGTTCGATCCCAGGTCAGTCCATGTAGGATTTGTGGTGGACAAACTGGCACTGGAACAGGTTTTTCTCCCAGTACTTCACATTCCCCAGTCAGTATCATTTCACCAATGCTCCATACTCATTCATTCATCTAACACCAACGCTGTATAATGTTTTTCTCCCAGTACTTCAGGTTTCCCCTGTCAGTATCATTCCACCAACGCTCCATACTCATTCAATCATCTACCACCAACGCTGTATAATGTTTTTCTCCCAGTATTTCTTCAGGTTTCCCCTGTCATAATTCATTCCACCAACGCTCCTATACTCCATCTCATTCAGTATACTCCACCAACGCTGTATAATGTATTTCTCCCAGTACTTCAGTTTTCCCTGTCAGTATCATTCCACCAATGCTCCATATTCATTTATTCATCTACCACCAACGCTGTATAAATTTTTTCTCCCAGTACTTCAGGTTTTCCCTGTCAGTATAATTCCACCAACGCTCCATACTCATTCATTCATCTACCACCAACGCTGTATAATGTTTTTCTCCCAAATACTTCAGGTTTTCCCTGTCAGTATCATTCCACCAATGCTCCACACTCATTCATACATCTACCACCAACGCTGTATAATGTTTCTCTCTAATACTTCAGTTTTCCCCTGTCATATCATTCCACCAATGCTCCATACTCATTCATTCATCTACCACCAACGCTGTATAATGTTCTTCTCCCATTGCTTCATTTTTCCCCTGTCAGTATCATTCCACCAATGCTCCATACTCATTCATTCAATCACCTCCAACGCTGTATAATGTTTTCTCCCAGTACTTCAGTTTTCCCCTGTCAGTATCATTCCACCAATGCTCCATACTCATTCATTCATCACCACCGACGCTGTATAATGTTTTCTCCCAGTACTACAGTTTTCCCTGTCACTATCGTTCCACCAATGCTCATACTCATTCATTCATCTACCACCAACGCTGTATAATGTTTCTCTCCAAGTACTTCACATCTCCCCTGTCAGTATCATTCCACCAATGCTCCATACTCATTCATTATTCTACCACCAACGCTGTATAATGTTTCTCTCTAGTACTTCAGTTTTCCCCTGTCAATATCATTCCACCAATGCTCCATACTCATTCATTCATCTACCACCGACGCTGTATAATGTTTTTCTCCCAGTACTTCAGTTTTCCCTGTCAATATCATTCCACCAATGCCCCATACTCATTCATTCAATTACCACCGACGCTGTATAATATTTTTTTCCAGTACTTCAGTTTTTCCCTGTCATATTATTCCACCAATGCTCCATATCATTCATCCATCTACCATCGATACTGTATAATGTTTTTCTCTTAGTACTTCAGTTTCCCCTGTCAGTATCATTCCTCCAATGCTCCATACTCATTCATACATCTACCACCGACGCTGTATAATGTTTTTCTCCCAGTACTTTAGTTTTCCCTGTCAGTATCATTCCACCAACGCTCCATACTCATTCATCCATCTACCATCGATCTGTATAATGTTTTCTCTTAGTACTTCAGTTTTTCCCTGTCCAGTATCATTCCACCAATGCTCCATACTCATTCTTCCTTTTACCACCACGCTGTATAATGTTTTTCTCACAGTACTTCAGTTTTCCCTGTCACTATCGTTCCACCAATGCTTCATACTCATTCATTCAATTACCACCGACGCTGTATAATGTTTTTCTCCCAGTACTTCAGTTTTCCCCTGTCAATATCTTTCCACCAATGCTCCTAACTCATTCATTCATTACCACCGACGCTGTATAATGTTTTTCTCCCAGTACTTCAGTTTTCCCCTGTCATATCTTTCCACCAATGCTCCATACTCATTCATTCATCTACCACCAACGCTGTATAATGTTTTTCTCCCAGTACTTCAGTTTTCCCCTGTCAGTATCATTCCCACCATGCTCCATACTCATTCATTCATCTACCACCAACGCTGTATAATGTTATTTCTCCCAGTACTTCAGTTTTCCCCTGTCAGTATCATTCCACCAATGCTCCATATTGATTCATTCATCTACCACCACGCTGTATAATGTTTTCTCCCAGTGACTTCAGTTTTCCCCTGTCAGTATCATTCCACCCAATGCTCCATACTCATTCATTCAACCACCACCGACGCTGTATAATGTTTTTCTCCCAGTACTTCAATTTTCCCCTGTCAGTATCATTCCACCAATGCTCCATACTCATTCATTCAATCACCACCGACGCTGTATAATGTTTTCCTCCAGTACTTCAGTTTTCCCCTGTCAGTATCATTCCACCAATGCTCCATACCCATTCATTCAATTACCACCGACGCTGTATAATGTTTTTCTCTCAGTACTTCAGTTTTCCCCTGTCACTATCGTTCCACCAATGCTCCATACTCCTTCATTCAATTACCACCGACGCTGTATAATTTTCTTCTCCCAGTACTTCAGTTTTCCCCTGTCAGTATCATTCCACCAATGCTCCACACTCATTCATACATCTACCACCGACGCTGTATAAATTTTTTCTCCCAGTGCTTCAGTTTTCCCCTGTCATTATCATTCCACCAATGCTCCACATCATTCATACATCTACCACCGATGCTGTATTATGTTTCTCTCCCAGTACTTCAGTTTTCCCTGTCAGTATCATTCCACCAAAGCTCCACAGTCATTCATACATCTACCACCAACGCTGTATAAAGTTTTTCTCCCAGTGCTTCAGTTTTCCCCTGTCATTATCATTCCACCAATGCTCCACACTCATTCATACATCTACCACCGACGATTTACAAGGTTTGTCTCCCAGTACTTCAGTTTCCCCTGTCAGTATCATTCCACCAAAGCTCCACAGTCATTCATACATCTACCACCAACGCTGTATAAAGTTTCTCTCCCAGTACTTCAGTTTTCCCCTGTCAGTATCATTCCACCAAAGCTCCACAGTCATTCATACATCTACCACCAACGCTGTATAATAATTTTCTCCCAGTACTTCAGTTTTCCCCTGTCAGTATCATTCCACCAATGTTCCACACTCATTCATTCATCTACCACCGACGATTTACAAGGTTTTTCTCCCAGTACTTCAGTTTCCCCTGTCAGTATCATTCCACCAATGCTCCATACTCTTTCATTCATCTACCACCAACGCTGTATAATGATTTTCTCCCAGTACTTCAGTTTCCCCTGTCAGTATCATTCCACCAATGCTCCATACTCTTTCATTCATCTACCACCAACGCTGTATAATGATTCTCTCCCAGTACTTCAGTTTTCCTCTGTCAGTATCTTTCCACCAATCCTCCATACTCATTCATTCAATTACCACCAACGCTGTATAATGTTTTTCTCCCAGTACTTCAGTTTTCCCCTGTCACTATCGTTCCACCATTGCTCCATACGAATTCATTCAATTACCACCGACACTTTATAATGTTTTTCTCCCAGTACTTCAGTTTTCCCCTGTCAGTATCTTTCCACCAATGCTCCATACTCATTCATTCATCTACCACCGATGCTGTATAATGTTTCTCTCCCAGTACTTCAGTTTTCCCCTGTCAGTATCATTCCACCAATGCTCCATACTCATTCATACATCTACCACCGACGCTGTATAATGTTTTTTCTCCAGTACTTCAGTTTTCCCTGTCAGTATCTTTCCACCAATGCTCCATACTCATTCATTCAATTACCACCCACGCTGTATAATGTTTTTCTCCCAGTACTTCAGTTTCCCCTGTCAGTATCATTCCACCAATGCTCCATACTCATTCATTCGTCTACCACTGACGCTGTATAATGTTTCTCTCCCAGTTCTTCAGTTTCCCCTGTCAGTATCATTCCACCAATGCTCCATACTCATTCATCCATCTACCACCGACGCTGTATAATGTTTTTCTCCCAGTTCTTCAGTTTCCCCTGTCAGTATCATTCCACCAATGCTCCATACTCATTCATCCATCTACCACCACGCTGTATAATGTTTTTCTCCTAGTACTTCAGTTTCCCCTGTCAGTAATCATTCCACCAATGCTCCATACTCATTCATACATCTACCACCCGACGCTGTATAATGTTTTTCTCCCAGTACTTCAGTTTTCCCCTGTCAGTAACATTCCACCAATGCTCCATACTCATTCATTACATCTACCACCCACGCTGTATAATGTTTTTCTCCCAGTACTTCAGTTTTCACCTGTCAGTATCATTCCACCAATGCTCCATACTCATTCATACATCTACCACCAACGCTGTATAATGTTTCTCTCCCAGTACTTCAGTTTTCCCCTGTCAGTATCATTCCACCAATGCTCCATACTCATTCATACATCTACCACCAACGCTGTATAATGACTTTCTCCCAGTACTTCAGTTTCCCTGTCAGTATCTTTCCATCAATGCTCCACACTCATTCATTCATCTACCACCCACACTGTATAATGTTTTCTCCCAGTACTTCAGTTTCCCCTGTCAGTATCATTCCACCAATGCTCCATACACATTCATACATCTACCACCGACGCTGTATAACGTTAGCAGTTATTGAATGATACACATTGAATAAATAATTTCCGTATTTTTGAAAACAGGCTTTGAGTTTGTGGACTGGATTTATCTGGCACAGGATCCAGTGTAATTACTTCGCAGTGGCTGTGAACAGCTTAAGGCATGCTCTATGTCGCGGATTTGTTTAATTCAAAGCAGAAAGACTTGTCAGTATGGGGAGAAGAGAAGTACATACAGGGTTTTGGTCGGGATATCTGAAGGAGAGAGGCTGCTTAAAAGATCTAGGCGTAGATGGGAGGATAATATTAAAACGGATCTTAAACGTATGGGAGGGTGCATCGATTGGGTTATTCTCTCCCAGGATACGGCCAAGTGACGGGCTGTTGTGAATTCGGTAATGAACCTGCATGTTCTATAATGTTTGGGGAATTTGACTATCTGAAAATCTGTTAGCTTCTTAAGAAGGATTCTGCTCCATGGAGTTACTCGATCAGACAGATAGGCTGTAACGTGTCTAAGACTATTTTGGAAGCTGTAAGAACGGGACCAAACTGCTGTCTTACAGCGCACGAGATGTGTATCGGGGCGCTACTTGAGGTACACCCGGTAGTGTTGAAACTAAGGACAAGTTGTGAAAGCTTTTGCGGGATGACTTCTTCAAGAAGACGTCGCGCTCTTGGGTGGAGCTCACCGGAAACGGAACTCGCGTCAGATAAAACAAAAGAAGGTCGCCCGTCACTCCTAGCGAGTCAACAGAGGAACAAACAGCAAGTGTTTGCACAGTGTTGGTCCCGAGTTCGAACTTTCCCAGTGACGCGGTCTGCATTGCCACATCTCACCTTCTGGTAGCAAACATTGTCCAACTGCGAGGGCAGTGTCCTCCTTTAAAAGCCGACAGTTGCTTAGTTGGTCAAGAAGTTCTCCATCAATTTTCGAACCCGAAATCTCGTTATTCCCTCCCCCCCACAGGATCCCACTACTTTTTATCTTGAGCCAGATTAATCCAGCACGCACTATGTTTGCCTCCGATCTCTAAAATAATATCTCCCATTCGTTTCTTCTGACTAAAATTTTGTACGTAATTGTCGTAGCCACCGTGCGTGCTGCATATCCTGTTAATCGCGTTCTCTGGTTTTGAAGCAGGGTTGTCAACTGATATTTCTTGAACAGTACAAATTGGGCAGCCCCTCAATATGTGATTTTTCCCACCTTCTTTTCTTTCTTCCTCGTAGGTCGGAATTTTCCCGTCGGTACGGTGTTCTGACTCACGGCCAGTCGGCTATATCATCACTATATGAGGAAAACAAACAGGTAGACAAAGTTTATATAGAGAAAACGAGTGTGGCGTTGCATAAACCGACAGGTGGACGAAGGGTGTTTAGTGAGGAGGGGCCGTGTGACATAAATTTAAAAGAGAATTCAACGTAACATTAAATGTAGCCCACGTTTTTCACTAAATTATTATTATTTCTTTCAACATACTCCCCTGAGCACATCGATGCAGTTGTTCCATCTTGACACGAGTTTAAAAATTCCATCGCCGTAGAAATGGGGCCCTTGCATTCGCAACCATTCACGAACAGCAAATTCCACTTCTTCGTTATTGTGGAATCGGCGACCTACCGTGTTTCTTCAGCGGCCTTTGCACTAAAAGTGCTGCCTCCTGCTGGAGAATAACTAACTAACTAACTCCATGGAGCAGAGTCCATCTTGAGAAGCTAACAGGTCCTCAGCTAGTCAAGAAATTCCTCGCGTTTTTTGGAACCCAAAGGTTCATTACCGCATTCACAACAGCCCGCCACCTGTCCCTATCCTGAGCCATATCAATCCAGTCCATGGCCCCTCATCCCACTTCTTGAAGATTCATTTTAATATTATCCTTCCATCTACGCCTGGGTCTTCCAAGTGGTCTCCTTCCCTCAGGTCTCCCCACCAAAGTCCTGTATGCACCTCTCCCCTCCCCCATACGTGCTATATGCCCCGCCCACCTCATTCTTCTTGATTTGATCACCCGAATAATATTTGGTTACGAGTACATAATACGAAAGCTGCAGGCAAGGGATGTTTACACATTTAACGTCTTCGTTACGAGCCACTATGCCCTAACTTGTTTAATCCTTCGAAGACCGAAATGAACCTTAATTATAAATATATAAAGATTCAGTTCGTACCGCGCAGTAAACACAATCCCTCTCAGTTATACAAACCAGTCAGTTAATGTTGTACAGTGAAATAATCGCTGTTTGTTCTGAGATCCTCACAAAACACATAAATACAGTTCGTACCGCGCAGTAAACACAATCCGTCTCAGTTATACAAACCAGTCAGTTAATGCTGTACAGTGAAATAATCGCTGTTTGTTCTGAGATCCACACAAAACACATAAATTCAGTCCGTACCGCGCAGTAAACACACTCCGTCTCAGTTATACAAACCAGTCAGTTAATGTTGTACAGTGAAATAATCGCTGTTTGTTCTGAGATCCACACAAAACACATAAATACAGTCCGTACCGCGCAGTAAACACACTCCGTCTCAGTTATACAAACCAGTCAGTTAATGCTGTACAGTGAAATAATCGCTGTTTGTTCTGAGATCCACACAAAACACATAAATTCAGTCCGTACCGCGCAGTAAACACACTCCGTCTCAGTTATACAAACCAGTCAGTTAATGTTGTACAGTGAAATAATCGCTGTTTGTTCTGAGATCCACACAAAACACATAAATACAGTCCGTACCGCGCAGTAAACACAATCCGTCTCAGTTATACAAACCAGTCAGTTAATGTTGTACAGTGAAATAATCGCTGTTTGTTCTGAGATCCACACAAAACACATAAATACAGTCCGTACCGCGCAGTAAACACACTCCGTCTCAGTTATACAAACCAGTCAGTTAATGTTGTACAGTGAAATAATCGCTGTTTGTTCTGAGATCCACACAAAACACATAAATACAGTCCGTACCGCGCAGTAAACACACTCCGTCTCAGTTATACAAACCAGTCAGTTAATGTTGTACAGTGAAATAATCGCTGTTTGTTCTGAGATCCACACAAAACACATAAATACAGTCCGTACCGCGCAGTAAACACACTGCGTCTCAGTTATACAAACCAGTCAGTTAATGCTGTACAGTGAAATAATCGCTGTTTGTTCTGAGATCCACACAAAACACATAAATTCAGTCCGTACCGCGCAGTAAACACACTCCGTCTCAGTTATACAAACCAGTCAGTTAATGTTGTACAGTGAAATAATCGCTGTTTGTTCTGAGATCGACACAAAACACATAAATACAGTCTGTACCGCGCAGTAAACACACTCCGTCTCAGTTATACAAACCAGTCAGTTAATGCTGTACAGTGAAATAATCGCTGTTTGTTCTGAGATCCACACAAAACACATAAATACAGTCCGTACCGCGCAGTAAACACACTCCGTCTCAGTTATACAAACCAGTCAGTTAATGCTGTACAGTGAAATAATCGCTGTTTGTTCTGAGATCCACACAAAACACATAAATACAGTCCGTACCGCGCAGTAAACACACTCCGTCTCAGTTATACAAAGCAGTCAGTTAATGCTGTACAGTGAAATAATCGCTGTTTGTTCTGAGATCCACACAAAACACATAAATACAGTCCGTACCGCGCAGTAAACACAATCCGTCTCAGTTATACAAACCAGTCAGTTAATGTTGTACAGTGAAATAATCGCTGTTTGTTCTGAGATCCACACAAAACACATAAATACAGTTCGTACCGCGCAGTAAACACAATCCGTCTCAGTTATACAAACCAGTCAGTTAATGTTGTACAGTGAAATAATCGCTGTTTGTTCTGAGATCCACACAAAACACATAAATACAGTCCGTACCGCGCAGTAAACACAATCCGTCTCAGTTATACAAACCAGTCAGTTAATGTTGTACAGTGAAATAATCGCTGTTTGTTCTGAGATCCACACAAAACACATAAATACAGTCCGTACCGCGCAGTAAACACAATCCGTCTCAGTTATACAAACCAGTCAGTTAATGTTGCACAGTGAAATAATCGCTGTTTGTTCTGAGATCCACACAAAACACATAAATACAGTTCGTACCGCGCAGTAAACACAATCCGTCTCAGTTATACAAACCAGTCAGTTAATGTTGTACAGTGAAATAATCGCTGTTTGTTCTGAGATCCACACAAAACACATAAATACAGTCCGTACCGCGCAGTAAACACAATCCGTCTCAGTTATACAAACCAGTCAGTTAATGTTGTACAGTGAAATAATCGCTGTTTGTTCTGAGATCCACACAAAACACATAAATACAGTCCGTACCGCGCAGTAAACACAATCCGTCTCAGTTATACAAACCAGTCAGTTAATGTTGTACAGTGGAATAATCGCTGTTTGTTCTGAGATCCACACAAAACACATAAATACAGTCCGTACCGCGCAGTAAACACAATCCGTCTCAGTTATACAAACCAGTCAGTTAATGCTGTACAGTGAAATAATCGCTGTTTGTTCTGAGATCCACACAAAACACATAAATACAGTCCGTACCGCGCAGTAAACACAATCCGTCTCAGTTATACAAACCAGTCAGTTAATGCTGTACAGTGAAATAATCGCTGTTTGTTCTGAGATCCACACAAAACACATAAATACAGTCCGTACCGCGCAGTAAACACAATCCGTCTCAGTTATACAAACCAGTCAGTTAATGTTGTACAGTGAAATAATCGCTGTTTGTTCTGAGATCCACACAAAACACATAAATACAGTCCGTACCGCGCAGTAAACACAATCCGTCTCAGTTATACAAACCAGTCAGTTAATGCTGTACAGTGAAATAATCGCTGTTTGTTCTGAGATCCACACAAAACACATAAATACACTGTATGGGCAGAACGTAGAATTGTTGAATGTTAATCTGGTGTTACATATAGTAACCACTGGGCTTTAAAGGGTTAATGAACAGTTTATTAACAAGAAAAATTTATGTAGTTTTTGGTCTATGTGTTTTCTGTTGTAACAATGATTCCTAATTTGTGTTACCGGTTATTGCAAGTTATGTGTGTAGTGTGGCAGTTCGCTGTTTAGCGTAGCCTATTTCTGTTATGACAGCTGACTTACGACCCTTGAAGACCTCAACCGCTTATGCTCGCCTATAATATTTGCCAAAATTTAGAGATCCATGCGTGTTAAAGCCTTTTTAAATGCCGAGTTTTCAGCTTTACTTAAGAGGTTTACTTAAAGTACTTGTATGTATAGAAAATGCCAGATCTGATTACGACACAAATTGTTTCTCATCCATTGAAGTGTCGTAAAAAGAAAGCACAGTCACAAGCTAGCAACACGTACCAGATAACATTTGCTCTGCGCTGTATTCGCTTCGTATACGTGGTGTCAATTTGCATGCCGTTACTTAAGCAAATAAATTGAGTATCCTAGATCCTATAATTTTATTGAACTGTGAACGCTTCGACTTAAATTATTTAACGCAAACAGTTATTGCGTCTGCACAGTATCGACAGCAGTTGCCTGATTTTTGGGGGATGTTGTACTGAGTGACAGCACGTAAGAGGCGGCGGTCTACTCAAAATTTCGAATTTTGCGAAGGCTATTATTGCCCGTCAGTAGGCTCAAATTCTATTTCTGAGGGCCTTTCACCACGGATATTTGTTGTGCTTTCACGTCGGGGCCGATTTCATGCATGGCTGTTGTCCGAGGCTTAAGCAATGCTCGCTAGTCTGGGTGTTCGTGGAAGGTGTCTGTTAATTGACGTTTGGTGGGAAGTGTTTAGGTGCGTTTGTAAAATTGCGAAAAGCGACTATTAGCTTCGTCATGGCTGTCTTTCCGAATGTAAGAACTCGGCTCCCACTGGACGGATCTTCAAGAAATTTGGTATTTGAGTATTTTTTGGAAAATGTTTAGAGAAAATTCAAGTTTTATTAAAATACAAGAATAACAGGTACTTTACATGAAGACCTATGTATATTTATGATAATATCTCGCTGAATTCTTCTTCGAATGGGAAATGCTTCGGACAAAAGTTGTAGAGAAAATCAAAACACACATTTTATGTTCAATAACATTTTCCCGAAAATCGTGCTGTTTATGAGATAATGTGGAAAAATATGGTAGAGCCAGAGAGACCTCAGATGACAATATAATACGGCACATGCGCTTTGCATGCTGGATAACTAAGGCTACAGACACACACTCAGAATATGTAATACTTATTGCTTTAACACGGCAACAATGGTTACGCGAACGCCCCTAAATATTACGTTATACGTGAATTGCCTGTGTTGTTAAAGCTTCTTAAAACAGCAAGTCTGCACTCCATCGTACAAACAGCGACATAAGTGACCCCAAATGTTGTTACATATGCCTATATATTGGAGATTTGTGTAATTTGTAAAGTTAATCCGGAGTGAAGACTGAGACTGTTGTAAAAAAGCCATAAAATTTAATTCAGTCCTCACAGTAAACATACCGCATCTCCAATTTTATGGTGCTCACAGCGGTGTAATTCAGGGTTCAGGTCTTCCGTGATGTGATGGTGTGTCTTTGGGTAAGTGGTTACCGACGTTTCGGAAGAAGGAATTGTCTTCATTATCAACGGTCAAATGGATCAAGAAGTGTAGGCCTATCCGTACACCTCCATCCCCTCACCTGTCTATTGAATCGCCAACTTTTTCTTTCAGACCTTTCCCTATGTAACCACCACATATAAACTGTTTTAGCAAAAAGTACATTCGAAACGTCGGTAACCATTTACACCAGGACGCAGTGTCGCATCCCACAATATAGAGATTCCCAGACTGCGTCTCTTTTAGAACGACTAGGAGGGAAATAATCAATGTTTGTTCTGAGATCCACACAAAACACATAAATACAGTCCGTACCGCGCAGTAAACACACTCCGTCTCAGTTATACAAACCAGTCAGTTAATGTTGTACAGTGAAATAATCGCTGTTTGTTCTGAGATCCACACAAAACACATAAATACAGCTCGTACCGCGCAGTAAACACACTCCGTCTCAGTTATACAAACCAGTCAGTTAATGTTGTACAGTGAAATAATCGCTGTTTGTTCTGAGATCCACACAAAACACATAAATACAGCCCGTACCGCGCAGTAAACACACTCCGTCTCAGTTATACAAACCAGTCAGTTAATGTTGTACAGTGAAATAATCGCTGTTTGTTCTGAGATCCACACAAAACACATAAATACAGCCCGTACCGCGCAGTAAAACACACTCCGTCTCAGTTATACAAACCAGTCAGTTAATGCTGTACAGCGAAATAATCGCTGTTTGTTCTGAGATCCACACACAACACATAAATACAGTCCGTACCGCGCAGTAAACACACTCCGTCTCAGTTATACAAACCAGTCAGTTAATGTTGTACAGTGAAATAATCGCTGTTTGTTCTGAGATCCACACAAAACACATAAATACAGCCCGTACCGCGCAGTAAACACACTCCGTCTCAGTTATACAAACCAGTCAGTTAATGCTGTACAGCGAAATAATCGCTGTTTGTTCTGAGATCCACACACAACACATAAATACAGTCCGTACCGCGCAGTAAACACACTCCGTCTCAGTTATACAAACCAGTCAGTTAATGCTGTACAGTGAAATAATCGCTGTTTGTTCTGAGATCCACACAAAACACATAAATTCAGTCCGTACCGCGCAGTAAACACACTCCGTCTCAGTTATACAAACCAGTCAGTTAATGTTGTACAGTGAAAATAATCGCTGTTTGTTCTGAGATCGACACAAAACACATAAATACAGTCTGTACCGCGCAGTAAACACACTCCGTCTCAGTTATACAAACCAGTCAGTTAATGCTGTACAGTGAAATAATCGCTGTTTGTTCTGAGATCCACACAAAACACATAAATACAGTCCGTACCGCGCAGTAAACACACTCCGTCTCAGTTATACAAACCAGTCAGTTAATGCTGTACAGTGAAATAATCGCTGTTTGTTCTGAGATCCACACAAAACACATAAATACAGTCCGTACCGCGCAGTAAACACACTCCGTCTCAGTTATACAAAGCAGTCAGTTAATGCTGTACAGTGAAATAATCGCTGTTTGTTCTGAGATCCACACAAAACACATAAATACAGTCCGTACCGCGCAGTAAACACAATCCGTCTCAGTTATACAAACCAGTCAGTTAATGTTGTACAGTGAAATAATCGCTGTTTGTTCTGAGATCCACACAAAACACATAAATACAGTTCGTACCGCGCAGTAAACACAATCCGTCTCAGTTATACAAACCAGTCAGTTAATGTTGTACAGTGAAATAATCGCTGTTTGTTCTGAGATCCACACAAAACACATAAATACAGTCCGTACCGCGCAGTAAACACAATCCGTCTCAGTTATACAAACCAGTCAGTTAATGTTGTACAGTGAAATAATCGCTGTTTGTTCTGAGATCCACACAAAACACATGAATACACTGTATGGGCAGAACGTAGATTTTGTGAATTTTAAACTTGGTGTTACGTATAGTAACCACTGGGCTTTAAAGGGTTAAGATAAAAGGTGACCATTTTATGTTTATCTCAATATCTGGGTGGTCAAATTGCCACACAGTGGCAGCCCTTAGTTCTCCTCTCCGTCCACGTGATACATCTGACCTTTAAATGCACGAAACTTGACAGAACGCAAGATACCGACAATAAATCCACTATACAGAAATCAACTCATCATTGCTGCCAATGGATGAAGATAAAATCTCCCCTGTCACCTCATTCTGTGTTCGTAACCTTCAGTAAAGGTCTCGCATTGCGCGGTTGTTCACCCCTCAGTGATGCCTGTGGGTGTCATGGATAAGGTCACGGCTTCGAGTCTCTGTGAAAGGGCAGAACTCGGACACATCCTTTAATTTGATTCCAGAGCGCATAATTCTGACGTGGGCGCACAACAATAGGCATGGGTGGAGTCGAGCCATTATTGTCATTTGGCAGACAGCGCCAATGCGGCGGAACACGCAACTATTTTTCATCAGACGTGGAATCTCAATTCCAACTTCCAGGCCTGTATAGCTTTTGCCTTATAGGCTACTGACGATTGTAAACAAACTTTATATTACATATACCGTACATTTTGATAACTAATTTTATTTCAATCCAACAAATGCACTACATTTTGAAAGAAAGTATAGTTGATTTGTTGGATTGAAATAAAATTAATTCATTGTAAACAAATTCTTACAATTTTAGCCCTACGCCTATTTGTTGTGTTCTGTTAGGTCTGTGTGGCCCTATTTATGTAAAAGTTATCCCTGTGCCCTCTATGACGGCAGATAGAGGAATAGAGGTGCATCTCCACTTATTCTTAAGCTCGATACTAGATTAAGGTGAGAGGTCAGCTTTACTTTCCGGCTGCATTACCCTCGTGGGGAAAACCATAGATATCCACTGAATAGGAGGCTGAATGGGCCCCAGAACCGGCCTGGACGTTTCGGAGAAGAGAAAAATTGCATGGCTGTCCCGGGCATCGAACCCCGGACCGTCCAGCCTGTGGCCTAGTCACTATGCTGGCTGAAATAATCCGGCTTCTATTTATTTACGTGGACGTGCACCCAGATTCTTACCCAGTGTGTACCATGGGTTATATTTACTGGATTAAAGTGACCTGGGCTGTAAGTTGACCACACAGCTGTCCTGAAGTTGGGCTGTGCTTCATGGCACAGTGCTTAGTCAAGCAGAAATAAAACTTTGTTTTTATTAGGGCCTAGTAGTAGTAGTAGTGGTGGTGGTGTTAGTAGTAGTAGTAGTAGTAGTATCAAGAACATTATATTGTGCGGAATCAGTTAGGCTTGTCGGATATAACCACAAAATTTCGCATTGTCGCCATGTTTGTGATTGCTGACTAATGAACTACGGCCTATTTTGTTCATAGTTTGTAGGCCTATAGACGGTTATAGTCTCTCTTATGGCTGTCATGCTAAAAGCCAAGAAACATACCAAAAAATTCTCATGTTTCGCCATTTTGTTGCTTTACATTCTACGGATAGTTGCTCATCTGTTCTCGTACGTAAACCTCCATTATATTAAGCTTAAGAGATGCTAGTGTCATGCTCAGGATAGGGACAGATGGCGGGCTCTTGTGAATGTGGTAATGAACCTTCGGGTTCCATAAAATGCGAGGAATTTCTTGACCAGCTGAGGAACTGTTAGCTTCTCAAGAAGGATTCTGCTCCATGGAGTTAATTAGTTAGTTAGATGCTAGTGTCATTCCCACCTCAGAAGTTCATACATCCGCCATATTAGGCTTTTTTACGCATGCTGATGGGTTGGATTCAGGTGGCACAAAGTCGCACTTATACAGATAGCCTTTTTTGTAAAGCAGTGGCCATCGTCTGTCGCTATGCGAGAATTGATGTCGTCCGCTCTACGGTGCAGTGCAGTTGTGAGCGGGCCAGCGTTGAGCTGCACTAACTGTAGTGGGCCTATAGGCTATAGGCTATCAAATTGGCCTGTGGTAGACATCGGTAGAATGTCTCAAAATGTGGACGGAGTGACACGCAGTCACCATGGCCATGTCACGAACCGTGACATAGGACGGTGCAGTGAACACAGTGACTGTCAGAGTGTAATGGCAGGAATGTGCCTTGCTGTTTGTTGTCGTAAAGCGTAACGAGAAAATAGTAGTTTGGTGACCTGTAAAGTAACATTACGTTGCTACAGTGTCTTGTGTCGTAAGAACCAAGTGAGCAGTCATTACGAAGTCAAATGTCCCTCATTTATAGAATCGAAATATCGTCATTTTTCAACATATTCCCCGAAAACATTGACGTATTTTTCTCAGGTTGACGCAGGTTTAAACACTGCGTCACCCTCGCAAGGCGATGAGACATCAGTGTGCCGTTTCACTCCTTAAAATAAACAAACAATTAAATAAATAAAATGTAATAACATATATGAATGCAATTTGATTCGCTAAAACAACGCCTGAAAGGTCGCCGATTGGAAAATAATGAGGAAATGGAAATGGCTGTTCATGAATGGTTGCGAATGCAGAGGCGACGAAATTTTTGAACTGTTGGAAACTTGAAGCAAATAACTGCAGCAAAGTGATGGAGGATTGTGCTGACATTACTGTGTAACACGTGAGCTGCACTGAACGTGACAGTGACTGTGTGTCACTTAAAGTGTGATTGTCACTTAGTGGATATCTTGTGTTACATGTTGGGGGTAGGTCTAATTAGGGTCTTAATGGAAACAGATGGGATAGGGGGTAGAAGGGGTTCGTGTGGCTGAGTATAGGGTTATGTGGCGGACTTTTGTGAATAAGTTGATGAAGTTCCATGTAAGATGACGTGTTTATAGAGTGGGATACCAACTGTCAGCTTGTTAAGCTATACGTGACTCTACTGTACATTTTTAACCAGCAGTGTATCCGCCTGGATTGCTGATGAACAAGCTGTAACTGGCACGTGACGCCGTGTAGGTTTGGAAAGCTGAAGGTTGCTGGTCTCTCCGAAATGTTGGTATCTGTATACCAGATTTTACGGCGTCACATTACAGAAGAGGTTAATTCTTTGAAATAAATAAGAAGTCCAAAACTTGGAATTCTTGATCCTTGAAGATGGAACTGATAGGTTGTTCCGAAACGTCGGTACAGAAGTACCACTCTACGCTGCGTACTATCCCATAAGAACGCAGATCTCATCTACATCGCGGCGGAAGCCTGAGATCACGCAGACAAATACTGGCAATAATGGGAGGGAATTGTGCAATTGACAGCCTAGGCTAGGATGTAGCTGCTTACTACAAAGCGTGTTAGTAACGTAATGTGTGTGTCCGTAAGCAAACTGCTCATAGATTTTCAAATTTGCTTCGGCGTTCTACCTCGGCTTTGCCAGGGATACGGTTGAAGGAAGTTTGCTCATTTCAAATGTCTGCACGGGCAACATAAGATTGTGTTATGGGTAATATAACACTGTGTCATGGGCAACATAACACTGTCATGGACAACATAAGAATGTGTCATGGGCAACATAACTCTCTGTCATGGGCCACATGACACTGTATCATGGGCAACATAACAATGTGTCATGGACAACATAACAATATGTCATGGGCAACATAAGACTGTCATGGACAACATAACATTCTATCATGGGCCACATAACAATGTGCCATGGACAACATAACAATATGTCATGGGCAACATAAGACTGTCATGGACAACATAACACTGTATCATGGGCCACATAACACTGTATCGTGGGCAACATAACACTGTGTCATGGGCAACATAAGACTGTGTCATGGACAACAAAACACTGTATCATGGGCAACATAACAATGTGTCATGGGCACCATAACTCTCTGTAATGGGCAACATAACACTCTGTCATGGGCAATATAACACTCTCATGGGCAACATAACAATGTGTCATGGGCAACATAACACTGTTTCATGGGCAACATAACACTGTGTCATGGGCAACATAACACTTTGTCATGGGCAACATAACAATGTGTCATGGGCAACATAACACTATGTCATGGGCAACATAGCACTGTTTCATGGGCAACATAACACTGTGTCATGAGCAACATAACACTGTGTCATGGGCAACATAACACTGTGTCATGGGCAACATAACAATGTGTCATGGGCAACATAACTCTCTGTCATGGGCAACATAACACTCTGTCATGGGCAACATAACACTCTTATGAGCAACATAACACTGTGTCATGGGCAACATAATACTCTCATGGGCAACATAACTCTCTGTCATGGGCAACATATCTTTCTGTCATGGGCAACATAACACTCTCATGGACAACATGTTGCCCGTTAGCTACGGGTTGAGCGGCCTGCTTTAAAGTGCTTTGAATCCAGTTTTCGCCGCAGCATGACATAACATACGAGTACCTGATGATGGCCACTGGAGGCCGAAACGTGTAGTACAGTGACATTACGTAATTCTGTCAATATTGCGTTGCGACTGACGCATTCCTTTCTCGTTACTTATAATTAGCAGAAAGATGGAAATAACTGCCTAATGAAGACTTCCATTTTGCTAAGTAACAGTCAGTTGTGCCGATAATGCAGCACTGAGTGCTTCTGGTCGGGAAACATGCAGTAGTGGGCCCAGTTGTGGGCCAGATGTGCCTGTGGGAACAAGTTGATGTTATTAAGTGAAGTAGGGTGTTGTGTGTGGACTGGATTGATCTAGCTAAGGATGGGGATCAGTGGCGGATTGTTACGATCACGGTAATGCACTTTGTGGTTCCATAGAAGGCTGAGGATTCGTTGAACGTGAGACTGTGCAAGTGTTGCTAGCATGCACGACAGTCAGCAGTCAGCAGTCAGTGTGTTCATGGGAAGCTCCTGAGGGCAGGATCCTGTCTTTGGCATTTTCCCATATTGCTCGCTCAATGTGGGGGCGGCAGAGGCATTGTTAGCCGCCAAGCCGAGGTGGGGTTACCATAGCAACCAATTATTTTACTTGTCGTTAATTCTTTGCTCCTTTTGCTGGTCGCGCAGGCACGATTATTCAATCGGCCAATCATTAAGCGCCTGGGGGGCGGGGCCTGTGCCTGGCCGCTCCCCGGGCTCGCTACTGTTCATTTCCCACGCTCAGCTCGTCCGTCGGATGGCTGGCCGCGAGAGGGGAGGGGGCCCCAGCCACCGACCCAGAGCCGGGCACCTACAGAAGCCGCGTGCACTTCTGATGCTACAAGCTTACTGAGCTACTCGCCTCAGCACCAGCCGCTCGCTACACAAGGTAAGAAACTGGTCCGTCATCAAACAATGCACAAATCGCTTGTTGTGTCCATAAACAATGTCCGATTGTTGGGTTAAATAGCTTTGTGTTGTGAATCACAAGGAGCAAAATGTTAGATATGTCAGTGTGTTTGTGGATACGTAGCGAGCTAGTGTCACGTTTGTTTAACAGGCAAACTGTTCACAAATTGATCTGCTCTGTCTGTTTTGTCCATAGACAATGTCCGATTGTTGGGTTAAATAGCTTTGTTTTGTTCATACACAATGCTAAATTTTTGGGATAAATTGCTTTGTTTTGTTCATACACAATGTCCAATTCTTGGGATAAATCTCTTTGTTTTGTTTATAAACAATGCAAAATTGTTGGGATAAATTGCTTTGTTTTGATCATACACAATGTCCAATTGTTGGGTTAAATCGCTTTGTTTTGTTTATACTCAGTGCTAAATTGTTGGGATAAATTGATTTGTTTTGTTCATAAACAATGTCCAATTCTTGGAAAAAATCGATTTGTTTTGTTTATGAACAATGCACAATTGTTGGGAGAAATCGCTTTGTTTTGTTCATACACAATGCTAAATTTTTGGGATAAATTGCTTTGTTTTGTTTACAGACAGTGCCAAATTGTTGGGATAAATTGCTTTGTTCTGTTCATACACGATGTCCAATTGTTGGGTTAAATAGTTTTGTTTTGTTTATTCACAATGCCAATTTGTTCGGATAAATCGCTTTGTTTTGTTTATACACAATGCTAAATTTTTGGGATAAATTGCTTTGTTTTGTTCATAGACAATGCCCAATTGTTGGGTTAAATCGCTATGTTTTGTTTATACACAATGATTGATTATTGGGTTAAACTGTTTTTGTTTTTGACTGTGCAATGTATGTTGGTTGAATCGCTGTGTTTTATGGATAATTAATGTCACATTGTTTTAATAATTTTGCTTTGTAGATAAATCACTTACAGATTGTTGGTGTTTTATCCACAGCCCTAAACATTTCACAAATTGTTTTTCTAACTCGCTTTGTGTCGGAGTGTTTTGATCGTGTCAAAGCGATGAAGACTTGAATCTTCAGCGCACGCTTGTTCTGTCGATAAACAGTGTAACAGCCAGCAAGTCTCGAAGCTTGCGCTGTGAACACGTGCACTAAACTGTTCTCAGGGTATGATCCGAGTATGCTTGGAGAGGATCTGACGTTTCGGCGATCTGCTCTGTCCCCATCATCGAGGTCGATGTGAGGACAGAACAGGATTCATCTAGATTGGCTGTTTGACGCCAGTCGTAGTCCGAGAACAGTTCAGTGCAAACAGCACTTTTGTTCTGTTCATAGGTTAAATGTCTTGTTTCGTTGTGAAAGAGTTCATAAAATATTTCGTTATATGTTTTTGTTTTATCGAAAAAAAATACTTAAGTTTTAGAGTGGAATATTTGAAATCGTAAACGACGCAAAAATCAATTGCTTGTGTCGCTTGGTGTCTTGAATCGGAAATAGTCGGTGTCAGTCGGTGTCAGTCTGTGTCAGTCGGTGTTGTGCCGACATTCGTACGTTACACCAGCCTGCAGTTTGCCTGTAGTCTGGTTACAGTGTTCTGTGGCCTTCAGTAACGGCTAAGACACGCTCCAAAGTTGTTATAAAGTCTGGTTTATCCATTCTGTATAAGAAACAAATTTAAAACATTTTACATTCACTGTTCCGTGAAATTGTCAATTTTTTTGTTTTGATTCTTACGGGGCGTTCGCATAACTGCGAAAAGCGTCATATCTGTCTGGTTGTCTGTCCGTCCGCATGGAACACTTCGGCTCGCACTTGACGGATTTTCATGAAATTTGATATTTGAGCATTTTTCGAAAATGTGTCGAAAAAATTCGAGTTTCACTAAAATCTGACAAAAATAACGGTACTTTACATGAAGACCTAAGTACATTTATGACAATATCTGGCTGAATTATTCCCAGAATGAAGAATGTTTCAGACAAAAGTTGTAGAGAAAATCAAAACACACATTTTACGTTCAATAACTTTTTCCCGAAAATCGTGCTGTTTATGTGATAATGTGGAAAAATATGGTAGAGCCAGACAGACCACAGATGACAATATAATACGGCGCATGCGCTTTGCATGCTGGATAACTAAGGCTACAGACACACACTCAGAATATGTAATACTTATTGCTTTAACACGGCAACAATGGTTACGCGAACGCTCCTCAATGTTACGTTATACGTACATTGCGTGTCTTGTTATTTTCCACAATGTCAAATGCCAAACACATGTATCGGTCCCGATTCATATATTGCGTGCTTCCAATTAGTAAGTTCTGTTAGCTTCACTTTACACGCAGTATTCTGTGCCTTTAAACAGCAAACTGCCTTCACGTCTCGCTAACGACGCCCGTCTCTTGTGCGTCACCCCAGACGAAGTCTTCACATGACAGCCGCAGCCTTCTGTCCTGCTACGTAAGCCGCCATCGCCCCCACCCCGTCATTGATTACGTCATTAACACGACGTCTTCGCGTCGGATTTACGTTTTATGTACCGCTGAATTATATTTGTCGTTTAAATCAGCGGTATTCAACCTTTTTTTTCGCGTACCCCCACATATAATTTCTCTTCAACTTTGTACCCCCAAAGTTGTTGGTGCATAATTCAAGTTATACATAGTCTATAATCTACATCTAAAATAAGTTAAATAAATTACATCCAAAATAATGTATTAAATAATAAGTTTTAGATGAGAAAAAGGAGAGTCAAGCTATTAAATAACAAATATATTATTGCCTATCATATAAAAATTAATAAAGGAACAAAGGTATTTTAGCAAAGCAAAATTATATGCACTATGTGGAATAAAATGAAAATAGCCGCCCAGATAAGAATCGCATAAAGGAGAGAGAGAGAAAAAATGGCGCTCCCAAATCGCATGTCCTTACGTCCGGTCTCTTGTGGCTAACCCTAAATCTGGCCCTGATTATTCTGTGTTTATCGTGAAATAATATATTTATTTTTTTAAATTTTACTTACCCCCTAAGATGTCTTCGCATACCCCAGGTTGAATGGGGCGCGCGGTGGCGCAGTTGGTTGAGGCACAAACCGAAACGTCGCGGGTTCGATTCCCAATGGTGTCATTGGAATTTTTCCTTGACATATTTGTTTCGGTCGCACTATGGCCCTGGGGTCGACTCAGCCTCTAACAGAAATGAGTACCACGAATATTTCCTGGGGGGTAAAGGCGGCCGGTGCGTAGGGCTGACAACCTTACCACCTTCATGTGCCGATTGTCTAGAAATCTGGGAGCCTCAACCTCCTGGAACCCTAAGGGCCTGTCCAGGTCTGTAATGGGATTGCTTTTTTTTTTACCAGGTTGAATACAACTGCTTTAAATAACTGAATTCACACTCGTGATTTCTGAAGACATTTCTTGTGTCGCTAACAGGTGATTGAAAGGTCCGTGTTGCGTTTTGTGCGTCGTTAAACGATAACGAAATATTGTCTCCATATTTACAAAGTCTTTTAGACTCAGATTATGTGTTTTCTACAATTTGGTCTGGCAAGATTATCTTTCCATTAATAAATACGCCTAAAGCGTCGAGATGTCTCACAAGTAGACGACTTAATTAATATAAAAGTCTCATCTTTTTTAATTTTCTTTGCCGAAATGATTTTATGTAATTTCATGGAAGATTACTGTTTTCTGGGATGTGGCTATATGTCATGAATTCAGTGAGCCGAAACGTCGGGAACAACATCCTTATTGACACAGTGTCACATCCCAGAAGACCGTAATCCTCGATTACGTCGCTGTGATAACCTCAAAAGTGCCATGTCTGTGTTTTAATAAAACAGAAATTAGACCATCTCGCGTACAAAGCTAAAGCCGTTTTTACCCCACAGTAGCTGTCACCTTCTGTGATAGATAGATATCTTTGCTCACATCAGTTAGACTTATGCCACTTTTTCGTCTGAATGCTGCAGCTTTCTTTGCTTCTTCTGGTTTTGATTCTGCAGAGGCTGCAGTGATTCTGCAGAGGCTGCAGTGAGCTTTACGGAATTCTGCAGAGGCTGCAGTGAGCTTTACGGAATTCTGCAGAGGCTGCAGTGAGCTTTACGGAATTCTGCAGAGGCTGCAGTGAACTTTACGGAATTCTGCAGAGGCTGCAGTGAACTTTACGGAATTCTGCAGAGGCTGCAGTGAACTTTAAGGAATTCTGCAGAGGCTGCAGTGAACTTTACGGAATTCTGCAGAGGCTGCAGTGAGCTTTACGGAATTCTGCAGAGGCTGCAGTGAGCTTTACGGAATTCTGCAGAGGCTGCAGTGAACTTTACGGAATTCTGCAGAGGCTGCAGTGAACTTTACGGAATTCTGCAGAGGCTGCAGTGAACTTTAAGGAATTCTGCAGAGGCTGCAGTGAACTTTACGGAATTCTGCAGAGGCTGCAGTGAACTTTACGGAATTCTGCAGAGGCTGCAGTGAACTTTACGGAATTCTGCAGAGGCTGCAGTGAACTTTAAGGAATTCTGCAGAGGCTGCAGTGAGCTTTACGGAATTCTGCAGAGGCTGCAGTGAACTTTACGGAATTCCCCGCCCACGTGACAAGCTTGTTTGTGCCCTAATATAACGAGGTGTGGCCGACTGAATCCTCCGTTTGAACCTCAGTGTTGTCAGAACCTCCGTAATACCATTAGCTAAAGCCTCAATCGAAGAGCCGTCTGTCAGCTGATAGCTCAGTTACTTTATCGACTACGTTACGGGCTGGACCATCTGCGATTGGGTTTATTGAAGTAGCAACAGATTTTTCCCTTCTCCGTAATGACCAAAACGGCCCTGGGGCCCATCCAACCCCCTACTGAATGAATGGTGGGGTTTGTTTCCGCAAGGGTAAATCGGCTAGTACGTGAAATTGACCACTCACATCTAGAGCCGTGGTTAAGAATGAGTGGAGCCATACCTCTACTCCTGATATATGATTTTTAAACGTGGACAGGGACTTTATCTTCCACCCTATACTTAATGCTTTACGACCTCCCAGAAAACACACCACAAAACGACATATAAGACCCAGTAATATTAATAACACAATCTTTATGTTATTTGTACTTACATTTTATACAATACAATATTAAAATGAAACTGAACGAGCCAAGTTAGGCGGGTGTGGACTTCATTCATCTGCCTCAGTAATGGGCTTTTGTGGAAAAGATAATGAACATCCTGATTGCATCTAAGGGGGGAAATTTATTGAGCAGCTTCAATTCCAGTTCATAGAATAGCTAGTGTATCGATACGATTTTTTACTTTATTTGAAAATTTCAATAGGCCTGAATTTTGTATAGGTAATAGTAACATATATAGGTTATATATGCCGATCCCACTGTCCGCACGGTCTAAGGCGTGGGTCTGCGGCTGTTCGCTTGCTGGGATTGCGGGTTCGAATCCCACCGGGGACATGGATGTCTGTCTCTTGTGAGTGTTGTGTGTTGTCAGGTAGAGGTCTCTGCGACGGGCTGTTCACTCGTCCAGAGGAGTCCTACCGAGTGTGGTGTGTCTGAGTGTGATCGCGAAGCCTCGATAATGAGTAGACCCTGGCCTACAAGGGCTGTCGAGCCATTGGAAAAAATATGTATATATAAATAAGTACGCATACATATACATATGTACGTCTTCTATATACCGTATTTCTTTTATAATTTGCCCTTTCAAAATTCGGAGGTGTGTTAAATAGAAAGTAGTGGCGCCACTTGACACCGCCGTGCACGCACTGACACAGTGTAGAAAACTTGCAACTAGTTCGTTCGGTGCATGAGAGCTTCTGCCTTGATTAGCCTCTGCCTAAAATCCCGGTGCAATATCAAATCGCTTATAATTCCTCCTCATTAAAAGGCAACCACGCACAGTTTAATGCATATAGCGATCAGTCAGTCTGTGACATAAAATTAACGGCCCTTAGCAGTTCGTATTTTGTACTGTAGTGATTACAGTCAGTGACGGTATTCAAGCTTTCTATATGGTGACGCTTATTGCTGCTCAGCTCGTCTACGGACAGCGTTCTCTTACAGTACCAGATGGTTTATCGTTATCATTATCATTCCCCGAAAGATCCGTCTAATATTACGGCTTCCTGCTAGAGCCACGCGTCGTGTTACCAGCTGCCAGCAGCAGCGCCACCCCCGGAGTCGGGTGTCGTTCTGATAACATTAACATCACAGCAGCGACCGGCGTCATTTGACTACAAGTCGACATATAGCCCACTCGCTCCACAAAACTCCACAGTCCCAGTCACTCCACACAAATCCACAGTCCCAGTCACTCCACACAACTCCACAGTCCCAGTCACTCCACACAACTCCACAGTCCCAGTCACTCCACACGACTCCACAGTCCCAGTCACTCCACACAACTCCACAGACCCAGTCACTCCACACAACTCCACAGTCCCAGTCACTCCACACAAATCCACAGTCCCAGTCGCTCCACACAAATCCACAGTCCCAGTCGCTCCACATAACTCCACAGTCCCAGTCACTCCAAACAACTACACAGTCCGTCACTCCACACAACTCCACAGTCCCAGTCACTCCACACAACTCCACAGTCCCAGTCACTCCACACAAATCCACAGTCCCAGTCACTCCACACAACTCCACAGTCCCAGTCACTCCACAGTCCCAGTCACTCCAAACAACTCCACAGTCCCAGTCACTCCACACAACTCCACAGTCCCAGTCACTCCACACAACTCCACAGTCCCAGTCACTCCACACAACTCCACAGTCCCAGTCACTCCAAACAACTCCACAGTCCCAGTCACTCCTCACAACTCCACAGTCCCAGTCACTCCACACAAATCCACAGTTCCAGTCACTCCAAACAACTCCACAGTCCCAGTCACTCCACACAAATCCACAGTTCCAGTCACTCCACACAAATCCACAGTCCCAGTCACTACAAACAACTCCACAGTCCCAGTCACTCCACACAACTCCACAGTCCCAGTCACTCCACACAAATCCACAGTCCCAGTCACTCCAAACAACTCCACAGTCCCAGTCACTCCACACAACTCCACAGTCCCAGTCACTCCACACAAATCCACAGTCCCAGTCACTCCAAACAACTCCACAGTCCCAGTCACTCCACACAAATCCACAGTCCCAGTCACACCACACAAATCCACAGTCCCTGTCGCTCCACATAACTCCACAGTCCCAGTCACTCCAAACAACTCCACAGTCCCAGTCACTCCACACAACTCCACAGTCCCAGTCACTCCACACAAATCCACAGTCCCAGTCACTCCACACAACTCCACAGTCCCAGTCACTCCACACAACACCACAGTCCCAGTCACTCAGTCATCAGGCAGATCCCCACATCCCACAAAATCCAAAGCTCCATCACTCTGCACACAGCACTCTGCTCCCCACACAATCCAAAGCTCCATCACTCTGCACATAGCACTCTGCTCCTCACACAATCCAAAGGTCCATCACTCTGCACACAGCACTCTGCTCCTCACACAATCCAAAGCTCCATCACTCTGCACACAGCACTCTGCTCCTCACACAATCCAAAGCTCCATCACTCTGCACACAGCACTCTGCTCCTCACACACACAACTCCATCACTCTGCACACAGCACTCTGCTCCTCACACAATCCAAAGCTCCATCACTCTGCACACAGCACTCTGCTCCTGACACAATCCAAAGCTTCATCACTCTGCACACAGCACTCTGCTCCTGACACACACAACTCCATCACTCTGCACACAGCACTCTGCTCCTCACACACACAACTCCATCACTCTGCACACAGCACTCTGCTCCTGACACAATCCAAAGCTCCATCACTCTGCACACAGCACTCTGCTCCTGACACAATCCAAAGCTTCATCACTCTGCACACAGCACTCTGCTCCTGACACACACAACTCCATCACTCTGCACACAGCACTCTGCTCCTCACACACACAACTCCATCACTCTGCACACAGCACTCTGCTCCTGACACAATCCAAAGCTCCATCACTCTGCACACAGCACTCTGCTCCTGACACAATCCAAAGCTCCATCACTCTGCACACAGCACTCTGCTCCTGACACAATCCAAAGCTCCATCACTCTGCACACAGCACTCTGCTCCTGACACACACAACTCCGTCGTTGTTCCTTTCACTATCCATACTAATGTTATCGTCCCTGTTACGCCGTAGTGTTTCCGAAAGCTCTATTATCTTCAAGTGCACTGAACACACATTGCCTGTTCCTGCAATGTTTGACAGACCTACATGCGCCATGCTGTGGGCTCGACGGGCCGGAGTTTGATTCCCGGCAGATACAAGAGGTTTTTCTCTTTTAGTAAACGCCCTGACCGGCTTTGGGCCAATTCAGGCTCAAATTTAGTGGGTGCTGAGGGGCTTTAACCGCTGCAAAGCGGCCGATGCCTTAACTTGACCAATCATCTGCTTCTAGTGACAAGGTTAAGAACGAGTGGAGCTATACCCGCGCTCTGCATGTGTCTTTGTCGCGTGGACAAAGACAGCGTTAAGGGCTAACGGACAGGAAATTCGACACGCGGTTCTCGGAGTGCGACTGTCCTGCCTGCTGTTTGCTTGGGGTGCCTGAACCTCCGCCGTCACGATCCGCAAACACGCGGTAATTATGCAAAGCATCAAACAAAGGAAACTCGCTTTGCGCAATGTCGACAAACGGCCGTTTCCGGCGAGCGACAAAACAAACAGCAACCTTCCTATCTGAGACATGGTCCAGTCTTGCAGGCAACGAAACAGGTTCCTGGCTTCACAATGCCTTTGCTTTCAAAGCTGTCAAAATGACAGGAGGAACTGAGTCTGATTGACTGGCTGTCTAGCACGTGTACGCCATGCCTGAGACTTATGATCGTAAGCGTTATTCGCGAAAACCGACACCGAATTCAATGAGTGGATTGAACTGGCCTGTGATTCCCGTTTACGGCCGCCTGAAGTGAAATCGTTTTCAGGAGTGGCGCTGCAGGGAACTGTAGCGTGGACACAGCTGCGCAGGCGCGTGGCAGCCAGCCAGCCACTCGCCGCTACTGTGCACCGGCTGGCTACCTGTCTGCGCACAATTAACATGGAACGCCTGCAGGCTGCAACCAGTTGCACACCTCGAAACGTTGGGTTGCCTACTTCTGCAGACGTGGGCGTGGCACGCTCCCGATTTTGGCACGGGGTTCGAGGCCCAGACGTGGCTCCTCCCGCCGCTTGTTTCTATTGGCTGGCGCAGAACCAGTAGCAACCCTTCAATTACGCTACCGTGCAGCGTCGCCCCAGGTCTGAATATTAACCAATGGCCGTCTGTTCGCTCTCACAGCCACCAACAGGTTTAGCCGGCGTTTGACCCCACCCAATCGTTACGGACAGTACCCTACATTGTGGTAAAGGCAGCCGGAACGTATACTTGATCATTCGCCTCCAGATCGGTCTTACGAAACTAGCTAACATCTCTCTACGTAACACAGACCTTCTTGAGAAGCT
This sequence comes from Reticulitermes speratus, assembly GCA_021186555.1. Taxonomy (NCBI): domain Eukaryota; kingdom Metazoa; phylum Arthropoda; class Insecta; order Blattodea; family Rhinotermitidae; genus Reticulitermes; species Reticulitermes speratus. The sequence goes on along the minus strand of JAJKFL010000013.1, from coordinate 30,365,069 downwards.
GACAGTTCCGCAGCTCTTTCTTCTTCTTCATTGCCACACGGTCCTTACAGTGTAGCCAGTACCTCCTTCACAACGATAGCACATACAGATCTGTCTTCTGCTTTGTTCCTCCATCTCTTGACATACGGTCTTACAGTGTAACCAGTACCTCCTTCACAACGATAACACATACAGATCTGTCTTGTGCTTTGTTCCTCCATCTCTTGACATACGGTCTTACAGTGTAACCAGTACCTCCTTCACAATGATAGCACACACAGATCTGTCTTCTGCTTTGTTCCTCCATCTCTTGACATACGGTCCTTACAGTGTAACCAGTACCTCCTTCACAACAACAGCACATACAGATCTGTCTTCTGCTTTGTTCCTCCATCTCTTGACATACGGTCCTTACAGTGTAACCAGTACCTCCTTCACAATGATAGCACACACAGATCTGTCTTCTGCTTTGTTCCTCCATCTCTTGACATACGGTCCTTACAGTGTAACCAGTACCTCCTTCACAACAACAGCACATACAGATCTGTCTTCTGTTTTGTTCCTCCATCTCTTGACATACGGTCCTTACAGTGTAACCAGTACCTCCTTCACAACAACAGCACATACAGATCTGTCTTCTGTTTTGTTCCTCCATCTCTTGACATACAGTCCTTACAGTGCAACCAGTGCCTCCTTCACAACAACAGCACATACAGATCTGTCTTCTGCTTTGTTCCTCCATCTCTTGACATACGGTCCTTACAGTGTAACCAGTACCTCCTTCACAACGATAGCACATACAGATCTATCTTCTGTTTTGTTCCTCCATCTCTTGACATACGGTCCTTACAGTGTAACCAGTACCTCCTTCACAACGATAGCACATACAGATCTGATTTCTGCTTTGTTCCTCCATGTCTTGACATACGGTCCTTACAGTGTAACCAGTACCTCCTTCACAACGATAGCACATACAGATCTGTCTTCTGCTTTGTTCCTCCATCTCTTGATATAAGGTCCTTACAGTGTAACCAGTACCTCCTTCACAACGATAGCACATACAGATCTGTCTTCTGCTTTCTTCCTCCATCTCTTGACATACGGTCCTTACAGTGTAACCAGTACCTCCTTCACAACGATAGCACATACAGATCTGTCTTCTGCTTTGTTCCTCCATCTCTTGATATAAGGTCCTTACAGTGTAACCAGTACCTCCTTCACAACGATAGCACATACAGATCTGTCTTGTGCTTTGTTCCTCCATCTCTTGATATAAGGTCCTTACAGTGTAACCAGTACCTCCTTCACAAAGATAGCACATACAGATCTGTCTTCTGCTTTGTTCCTCCATCTCTTGACATACGGTCCTTACAGTGTAACCAGTACCTCCTTCACAACGATAACACATACAGATCTGTCTTCTGCTTTGTTCCTCCATCTCTTGATATAAGGTCCTTACAGTGTAACCAGTACCTCCTTCAGAACGAATGCACATACAGATCTGTCTTCTGCTTTGTTCCTCCATCTCTTGACATAAGGTCCTTACAGTGTAACCAGTAACTCCTTCACAACGATAGCACATACAGATCTGTCTTGTGCTTTGTTCCTCCATCTCTTGATATAAGGTCCTTACAGTGTAACCAGTACCTCCTTCAGAACGAATGCACATACAGATCTGTCTTCTGCTTTGTTCCTCCATCTCTTGACATAAGGTCTTTACAGTGTAACCAGTAACTCCTTCACAACGATAGCACATACAGATCTGTCTTGTGCTTTGTTCCTCCGTCTCTTGACATAAGGTCGTTACAGTGTAACCAGAACCTCCTTCACAACGATAGCACATACAGATCTGTCTTCTGCTTTGTTCCTCCATCTCTTGACATAAGGTCCTTACAGTGTAACCAGTAACTCCTTCACAACGATAGCACATACAGATCTGTCTTGTGCTTTGTTCCTCCATCTCTTGATATAAGGTCCTTACAGTGTAACCAGTACCTCCTTCACAACGATAGCACATACAGATCTGTCTTCTGCTTTGTTCCTCCTTCTCTTGACATAAGGTCCTTACAGTGTAACCAGTACCTCCTTCACAATGATAGCACATACAGATCTGTCTTCTGCTTTCTTCCTCCATCTCTTGACATACGGTCCTTACAGTGTAACCAGTACCTCCTTCACAACGATAGCACATACAGATCTGTCTTCTGCTTTGTTCCTCCATCTCTTGATATAAGGTCCTTACAGTGTAACCAGTACCTCCTTCACAACGATAGCACATACAGATCTGTCTTGTGCTTTGTTCCTCCATCTCTTGACATACGGTCCTTACAATGTAACCAGTACCTCCTTCACAACGAGAGCACATACAGATCTGTCTTCTGATTTCTTCCTCCTTCTCTTGACATACGGTCCTTACAGTGTAACCAGTACCTCCTTCACAACGATAGCACATACAGATCTGTCTTCTGCTTTGTTCCTCCATCTCTTGACATACGGTCCTTACAGTGTAACCAGTACCTCCTTCACAACGATAGCACATACAGATCTGTCTTCTGCTTTCTTCCTCCATCTCTTGACATACGGTCCTTACAGTGTAACCAGTACCTCCTTCACAACGATAGCACATACAGATCTGTCTTCTGCTTTCTTCCTCCATCTCTTGACATAAGGTCCTTACAGTGTAACCAGTACCTCCTTCACAATGATAGCACATACAGATCTGTCTTCTGCTTTCTTCCTCCATCTCTTGACATACGGTCCTTACAGTGTAACCAGTACCTCCTTCACAACGATAGCACATACAGATCTGTCTTCTGCTTTGTTCCTCCATCTCTTGATATAAGGTCCTTACAGTGTAACCAGTACCTCCTTCACAACGATAGCACATACAGATCTGTCTTCTGATTTCTTCCTCCTTCTCTTGACATACGGTCCTTACAGTGTAACCAGTACCTCCTTCACAACGATAGCACATACAGATCTGTCTTCTGATTTCTTCCTCCTTCTCTTGACATACGGTCCTTACAGTGTAACCAGTACCTCCTTCACAACGATAGCACATACAGATCTGTCTTCTGATTTCTTCCTCCTTCTCTTGACATACGGTCCTTACAGTGTAACCAGTACCTCCTTCACAACGATAGCACATACAGATCTGTCTTCTGCTTTGTTCCTCCATCTCTTGACATACGGTCCTTACAGTGTAACCAGTACCTCCTTCACAACGATAGCACATACAGATCTGTCTTCTGCTTTGTTCCTCCATCTCTTGACACCCACCCATTTCAGATCATTCTCAATACATTCCAACCACCTTAATTTTGGTTTTCCTGCTTTTCTCCTTCCATCATGTTTCCCCACAAGTACTTTCTTTACGGTCCTATCATCAGACATTCTTACCAGATGACCAGCCCCTCCTAGTCTTACTTTTATTTTTGTTACAATATTCCGTTCGAAACTTCTGCAGCTATTCCAACAATTCCCTTCATTTTATGGAACCCGAAAGTTCATTACCTTTTTCACTACATTCAGACACTTATGGTTATCTTTATCCAGATAGTCCAGTCCACGATCTCCCATCCTATTTCTTTAAGATTCATTTTAATAACATACTTCCGTTTACGCCCAATCTTCCAAGTGTTTTCCGTCTTTAAAATTTCCGACCAACACGCTGGATGAATTTCACTTCGCCTCCATGCATGCCACATGTCCTGCCCATCCCATTCTTCTTGATTTAATCGCCCGAATTGTATTTGGTGATGAGTACAGATCATTAAGTTCCTCGCTATGTAGTCTTCTCCACTCCCCCGTTACCTCGTCCCTCTTAGGCCCAAATATCCTCCTCAGCACCCTATTCTCGAATATCCTCAGCCTATGTTCCTCCCTCAATGTAAGAGAACAAGTTTCACACCCATACAAAACAACGGGCAAAATTATAGCTCTGTATATTTAAATATTCGCGTTAGGTTAACGTACCGGAAGACAAAAGATTCTGCACCGACCGATAGCAAACGTTGCCTTAATTCAGTCTGCTCGTAAGTCCTTCGCGCAAGGTACTGCTATGCGTTGTTCCCAATTATCTGAAGTTTGAAATGCTTTCACTCGATTTGTGCTGTGATATTGTCCTGCATTCTGATCTCCAGACATGACCACGTACTTAATTTTCTCAGCATTCACTTCTAGACCAGTCTCCTTACTAGCGACTACTAAACCTTCTGTGATTTCTTTAACGTATGCTTTTGCGGTGGGTTGGGATAGCTCAGTCGGTATAGAGAATAACTACGGGCTGGACGTTCCGTAGATCGAATCCCGGAGGGGGCGAGATTTTCCACGCCCGTCCACACAGGCCCTGGGGCCCACCCAGCCTCCTATACAATGGGTACCGGGTCTGTTTCCCAGGGGTAAAGCGGACGGTGCGTGGCGTTAACCACCCACACTCATCTAGCGCCGAGGTGCCTTCATGGCCTGTTACAGGGTGACCTTTACCTTTTATGCATGCTTTGCCTTATAATTTACCATCACCAGTGTACCTAGTAGCCTATTATCATTCAAATTCAGTCTCTCCTCGTTAGCTTGGACCTCCGAAATGGTCATGTTACACCAATATATATATTCACACCGTGTTTATTCCTAGGTGAGTACCAACGTTTCGGACTTATGTGCTACGTCCATTTTCAAGGCAATCTATAAATTTGGCCCTCACAGGCTGTGTCTGTGTTCTGGTCATGTGATTGGGTCTCAGTGAGCCTAATGAGGATATAACCATTTGAAGCATAGTGGTAACTATATTTACCGCCTGTCTGAGAATCATTCCACCAAAGCTCCATACTCATTCATTCATCTACCACCAACGCTGTATAATGCTTTTCTCACAGTACTTCAGTTTTCCCTGTCAGTATCATTCCACCAATGCTCCATACTCATTCATTCATCTACCACCTACGCTGTATAATGCTTTTCTCCCAGTACTTCAGTTTTCCCCTGTCAGTATCATTCCACAAATGCTCCATACTCATTCATACATCTACCACCGACGCTGTATAATATTTCTCTCCCAGTACTTCAGTTTTCTCCTGTCAGTATCATTCCACTAATGCTCCATACTCATTCATACATCTACCACCAACGCTGTATAATGTTTTTCTCCCAGTACTTCAGTTTTCCCCTGTCAGTATCATTCCACCAATGCTCCATACTCATTCATTCATCTAACACCGACGATGTATAAGGTTTTTCTCCCAGTACTTCAGTTTCCCCTGTCAGTATCATTCCACCAATGTTCCACACTCATTCATTCATCTACCACCGACGATGTATAAGGTTTTTTCCCAGCACTTCAGTTTCCCCTGTCAGTATCATTCCACCAATGATCCACACTCATTCATTCATCTACCACCAACGCTGTATAATATTTTTCTCCCAGTACTTCAGTTTTCCCCTGTCAGTATCATTCCACCAATGATCCACGCTCATTCATTCATCTACCACCGACGATGTATAAGGTTTTTCTCCCAGTACTTCAGTTTCCCCTGTCAGTATCATTCCACCAATGTTCAACACTCATTCATTCATCTACCACCAACGCTGTATAATGTTTTCATCCCAGTACTTCAGTTTTCCCCTGTCAGTATCATTCCGCCAATGCTCCATACTCATTCTCCATCTACCACCCACGTTGTATAATGTTTTTCTCCCAGTACTTCAGTTTTCACCTGTGAGTATCATTCCACCAATGCTCCATACTCATTCATCCATCTACCACCAACGCTGTATAATGTTTTTCGCCCAGTACTTCAGTTTTCCCCTGTCAGTATCATTCCACCAATGCTCCATACTCATTCATTCATCTACCACCCACGCTGTATAATGTTTTCCTCCCAGTACTTCAGTTTTACCCTGTCAGTATCATTCCACCAATGCTCCATACTCATTCTCCATCTACCACCCACGTTGTATAATGTTTTTCTCACAGTACTTCAGTTTTCACCTGTCAGTATCATTCCACCAATGCTCCATACTCATTCATCCATCTACCACCAACGCTGTATAATGTTTTTCGCCCAGTACTTCAGTTTTCCCCTGTCAGTATCATTCCACCAATGCTCCATACTCATTCATTCATCTACCACACACGCTGTATGATATTTTTTCCCAGTACTTCAGTGTTCCCCTGTCAGTATTATTCCACCAATGCTCCATACTCATTCTTTCATCTACCACCAACGCTGTATAATGTTTTTTTCCCAGTACTTCAGCTTTCCCCTGTCAGTATCATTCCACCAATGCTCCATACTCATTCATTCATCTACCACACACGCTGTATAATATTTTTCTCCCAGTACATCAGTTTTCCCCTGTCAGTATCATTCCACCAATGCTCCATACTCATTCTTTCATCTACCACCAACGCTGTATAATGCTTTTCTCCCAGTACTTCAGTTTTACCCTGTCAGTATCATTCCACCAATGTTCCACACTCATTCATTCATCTACCACCGACGATGTATAAGGTTTTTCTCCCCAGTACTTCAGATTCCCCTGTCAGTATAATTCCACCAATGTTCCACACTCATTCATTCATCTACCACCAACGCTGTATAATGTTTTTCTCCCAGTACTTCAGTTTTCCCCTGTCAGTATCATTCCACCAATGTTCAACACTCATTCATTCATCTACCACCAACGCTGTATAATGTTTTTCTCCCAGTATTTCAGTTTTCCCCTATCAGTATCATTCCACCAATGCTCCATACTCATTCATTCATCTACCACCCACGCTGTATAATGTTTTCCTCCCAGTACTTCAGTTTTCCCCTGTCAGTATCATTCCACCAATGCTCAACACTCATTCATACATCTACCACCAACGCTGTATAATATTTTTCTCCCAATACTTCAGTTTACCCCTGTCAGCATCATTCCGCCAATGCTCTATACTCATTCATTTATCTACCACCCACGCTGTATAATGTTTTCCTCCCAGTACTTCAGTTTTCCCCTATCAGTGTCATTCCACCAATGCTCCATACTCATTCATCCATCTACCACCCACGCTGTATAATATTTTTCTCTCCAGTACTTCTGTTTTCCCTGTCAGTATCATTCCACCAATGCTCCATACTCATTCAATCATCTCCCACCAACGCTGTATAATGTTTATCTCCCAGTACTTTAGTTTTCCCCTGTCAGTATCATTCCACCAATGCTCCACACTCATTCATATATCTACCACCAACGCTGTATAATGTTTCTCTCCAGTACTTCAGTTTTCCCCTGTCAGTATCATTTTACCAATGCTCCATACTCATTCATATATCTACCACCAACGCTGTATAATGTTTCTCTCCCAGTACTTCAGTTTTCCCTGTCAGTATCATTCCACCAATGCTCCATACTCATTCATTCATCTCCCACCAACGCTGTATAATGTTTCTCTCCCAGTACTTTAGTTTTCCCCTGTCACTATCATTCCCACAATGCTCCACACTCATTCATACATCTACCACCAACGCTGTATAATGTTTCTCTCCCAGTACTTTAGTTTTCCCCTGTCAGTATCATTCCACCAATGCTCCACACTCATTCATACATCTACCACCAACGCTGTATAATGTTTTTCTCCCAGTACTTCAGTCTTCCCCTGTCAGTATCATTCCACCAATGCTCCATACTCATTCATTCATCTACCACCCACGCTGTATAATATTTTCCTCCCGTACTTCAGTTTTCCCCTGTCAGTATCATTCCACCAATTCTCCATACTCATTCATCCATCTACCACTCACGCTGTATAATATTTTTCTCCCAGTACTTCAGTTTTCCCTGTCAGTATCATTCCACCAATGCTCCATACTCATTCATTCATCTCCCACCAACGCTGTATAATGTTTCTCTCCCAGTACTTTAGTTTTCCCCTGTCAGTATCATTCCACCAATGCTCCACACTCATTCATATATCTACCACCAACGCTGTATAATGTTTTTCTCCCAGTACTTCGGTTTTTCCCTGTCAGTATCATTCCACCAATGCTCCATACTCAATCATTCATCTACCACCAACGCTGTATAATGTTTCTCTCCCAGTACTCCAGTTTTCCCTGTCAGTATCATTCCACCAATGCTCCATACTCATTCATTCATCTCCCACCAACGCTGTATAATATTTCTCTCCCAGTACTTTAGTTTTCCTCTGTCAGTATCATTCCACCAATGCTCCACACTCATTCATACATCTACCACCAACGCTGTATAATGTTTCCTCCCCATTATTTCAGTTTCCCCTGTCAGTATCATTCCACCAATGCTCCACACTCATTCATACATCTACCACCCACGCTGTATAATGTTTTCCTCCCAGTACTTCAGTTTTCCCCTGTCAGTATCATTCCACCAATGCTCCACACTCATTCATACATCTACCACCAACGCTGTATAAAATTTTTCTCCCAGTACTTCAGTTTTCCCCTGTCAGTATCATTCCACCAATGCTCCACACTCATTCATACATCTACCACCAACGCTGTATAATGTTTTTCTCCCAGTACTTCAGTTTCCCCTGTCAGTATCATTCTACCAATGCTCCATACTCATTCATTCATCTACCACCCACGCTGTATAATGTTTTTCTCCCAGTACTTCAGTTTTCCCTGTCAGTATCATTCCACCAATGCTCCATACTCATTCATTCATCTACCACCCACGCTGTATAATGTTTTTCTCCCAGTACTTCGTTTTCCCCTGTCAGTTTCATTCCACCAATGCTCCATACACATTCATTCATCTACCACCAACGCTGTATAATGTTTCTCTCCCAGTACTTCAGTTTTCCCTGTCAGTATCATTCCACCAATGCTCCATACTCATTCATTCATCTACCACCCACGCTGTATAATGTTTTTCTCCCAGTACTTCAGTTTTCCCCTGTCAGTTTCATTCCACCAATGCTCCATACACATTCATTCATCTACCACCAACGCTGTATAATGTTTCTCTCCCAGTACTTCAGTTTCCCCTGTCAGTATCATTCCACCAATGCTCCATACTCATTCATACATCTACCACCCACGCTGTATAATGTTTTTCTCCCAGTACTTCAGTTTTCCCCTGTCAGTATTATTCCACCAATGCTCCATACTCATCTTCATCTTCATGTTGCTCTTACCAGAAGGACAAACGGCCTAAGCCTGTGATCCTCCCAAAACCAATCCTATTTGCCTACTTTTCTGTGTGTCTGTGACATGGGGCCTTTGCTGTGTGACACTCTGTATTCTGGTAAAAAGTTACCAGCGTTTCGAAGCGATATGCTGTTTCTCTCTTCAGGGCAGAACACTAATATTGCTATGTGTATTGGGCCTGATAGGATTTATGGTTATTTAACCGCTCTGGGTTTAGAAGAAGCTGAAACTGAATGACAGATGTAGCGTTAATCTGGTTCTGCGTGCTTGTATAGGAATGTAGCATGCATGTTGTTGCACATTATTTAGTAGGAAAATGGAAAGGAAAAGACTACTCGGTAGATCAGGGCAAAGATGAAAGGATAAAACATTAAATTTGTGGTTTGGATAACTTTGGTTCAAGATGGGGGTCTGTTCGCAGGGGTCTGAGATAATGGTTCTGAATTTTCCTTAAAAGCAGGCAATGTCTTAACGAGATAAGTGACAGTCAATTTCAGTCGTTGATCGCATGAGAGAGGTACGGACTTTGTCACGACTCGGTTGCCGCAGCCTCGTTCCCTGTCGCCTGTCTCAACACAAGAGCACAAAAAGCTGTCGCTCTGTCAGTGTTCCGAGCACAAAGCAGCGTGACACGCTCCAAAGCACTTCCCAATAAATTAACGTCGCAACGCGCTTGCGCAGTCCGCAATTAGTCATCGCGTGTCGCGCTCGCTGGTCAAGGCCCCGCATTATCATACGTAATGTCTTGCCTTTCACCGCAACAAAAAGATAAAAATATATTACAGGCGAGGAATTCGGAGCTCCGCCCCGCGCCCCCATATCGCGCGCGCCCTCAACGGGGGGTGCGCCCGATTAGCCCCGAACCCCGCTACTTCGGGCATCCATATGTCATTTATCATACCGAGATGCGTCAGCACAACGGTGGAATGCTCCGGGCTGCTGCGGCCTGTAGCGTCCTTCTTGACAAGCTGATAGTAGCTCAGGTAGTGAACAAATTCCCTACCTTTCGTGTAACGCAAAGATTCATTACCGTGTCCACGAGCCCCCCCCCCCCAACCCCCGGACCTTGCTGTGCTCTGTTCCTCTCTAGAAATATTAGAAACCAAGCCACGGACTGAATCATACGGGGTTCGGTTCGGCCCACTTAATTGATACCGGGGTTCTTCCCCCGGCTTGTAAAGAGGCCGGGGCGTGAAACTGGCCACTTGTCTGTATGTAATGTCTGTATGTAATGTCTGTATGTAATGTCTATGTAATGTCTGTATGTAATGTCTGTATGTAATGTCTGTATGTAATGTCTGTACGTAATGTCTGTATGTAATGTCTGTATGTAATGTCTGTACGTAATGTCTATATGTAATGTCTGTACGTAATGTCTGTATGTAATGTCTGTACGTAATGTCTGTATGTAATGTCTGTATGTAATGTCTGTACGTAATGTCTATATGTAATGTCTGTATGTAATGTCTGTATGTAATGTCTGTACGTAATGTCTGTATGTAATGTCTGTACGTAATGTCTATATGTAATGTCTGTATGTAATGTCTGTATGTAATGTCTGTACGTAATGTCTGTATGTAATGTCTGTACGTAATGTCTGTATGTAATGTCTGTATGTAATGTCTGTACGTAATGTCTATATGTAATGTCTGTATGTAATGTCTGTATGTAATGTCTGTACGTAATGTCTGTATGTAATGTCTGTATGTAATGTCTGTATGTAATGTCTCCGTTGATTAGACAGAGACAACTTTAACTTTCAGCCTAATATTTCAGTCATTCTGTAGGACTCCTTGTGTAGGGGATCGGCACATCGCAAAATCTAACTGCACAATACAACATATAAAAGCACAAAACATCACAGTACAATACATAGAGTGCAACACATCACGTTACAACACAACACAGTACAATAGGCCACATTACAACACAACGCAGCAAAACAAACCACACACTAAAACACATCACATTACAACACCACGTTGCAACAAAACACATCACATCACAGTACAACACACCACGTTACAACACAACACATCACAGTACAACACACGTTACAACACAACACATCACGTTACAACACAACACTTTACAACACTTCACATTAGAACACAACACGTTACAACACAACACAGTACAATACATCACAGTACAACACACGTTACAACACAACACTCTACAACAAATTACAGTGCATCATCTTTAACGATAAGCGCTCCGAAAGATACTGCTTACCTTTGAAGATAAGGACAACTCGAAACGTCGGGAGCACGTCACTCAACGACACGACGTCACATGCCATTTTAGGCAATGTATGCTAACGTAGGAATTTTATTTTAATCGTCTGAAACACTGGACTGCCTCGGCAGGACTTCTTATACACAAAAGTGTGTGCTTCATTGCTGTCTGCGTGTTTTGTTAGTCGCTTTACCCTAAGCTAAATATTTAACAAGTTAGCTGGAGACGTGCGCACAGACACGTGTCAAGTGTGCGCTAGCTCGTCTTATTTTAACTTAGAATGTGATGTGGCTACACAGTTTAACTAAACTCTTCGATATCGAGTTTTATTGAAACCTGTTTGGCTCACACAGCTGCGAGTGAGTCACTGTACGCTTATCAGGCTGTCACACAGCTGCGAGTGAGTCACTCTACGCTTATCAGACTATCACACAGCTGCGAGTGAGTCACTGTACGCCTATTAGGCTGTCACACAGCTGCGAGTGAGTCACTCTACGCCTATCAGGCTGTCATACAGCTGCAAGTGAGTCACTCTACGCCTATCAGGCTGTCATACAGCTGCAAGTGAATCACTCTACGCCTATCAGGTTGTCACACAGCTGCGAGTGAGTCACTCTACGCCTATCAGGCTGTCACACATCTGCAAGTGAGTCACTGTACGCCTATCAGACTATCACACAGCTGCGAGTGAGTCACTGTACGCCTATCAGGCTGTCACACAGCTGCAAGTGAGTCACTCTACGCCTATCAGGCTGTCACACAGCTGCAAGTGAGTCACTCTACGCTTATCAGACTATCACACAGCTGCGAGTGAGTCACTCTACGCCTATCAGGCTGTCATATATCTGCGATTGAGTCTACAGAAGTACCGCTTATTGGGCTGCATCAAAATGCATATACATTCGCCTGAAACAAAATCATTTCCAAATTCTGTACAAGATTTTTGTCTCACGTCCTTGGTGCAAATATTCATTTTGCAGCCCCTTGGGGGCCTAGGCCGCCTCATTTTTCTAGGCTTCACGATCACACTCAGACACACCACACTCGGTAGGACTCCTCTGGACGAGGGACCAGCTCGTCGCAAAGACCTCTACCTGACAACACACAACACTCACAAGAGACAGACATCCATGCTTCGGTGGGATTTTTTTTTCTGTCCCATCTTTTTCCCTTTGATCTATTTTGTACTTTTAAATCCTTCCGTCCTTCTTCATGTCACTTTATGTTCCATACTAGTCCTTATACAACAAACACAACACAAACATCCATGCCCCCGGCGGGATTCGAACCCACAATCCCAGTAAGCGAGCGGCCGCAGACCCACGCCTTAGACCGCACGGCCACTGGGATCGGCAAATTCGAACCCACAATCCCAGCAAGCGAACGGCCGCAGACCCACGCCTTAGACCGCACGGCCACTGGGATCGGCAAATTCGAACCCACAATCCCAGCAAGCGAACGGCCGCAGACCCACGCCTTAGACCGCACGGCCACTGGGATCGGTGCAAATATTCATTTACTTCAGGTAAAAATTTCTTCGTGATGAATGTCAAACAAAACTTAATTTCCGTGCCAGTTCATTTCCACCCTCATACAGTTCGTTCCACGCACTGTCAATAAGCAGCTCACAACATTCAACCAACAAAATTCACAGTGTTCTTCATTAGATATTTATATTATATCATGACACTGAATATTCCTACAGGTTTCAATCCACTTAATTAATTAAGTCATTAAATTTTATGCAATATTATTGATATTTTTTCCCTGATGATGATCCCTTGTGAATTGAAACATGTAGCAATACTCAGTGATACCACCTTTTTGCAACAAAATCAGTAAACTGGAGTGCAAAAACTGAACTAAGCTGAAGTACAAAGATTTAAGCTTGACCCAGGATAGCTGAGTCATTACAATGATTAGACTACGGGCTGAACAACTGGCGAATCGGGTTTGAATCCCGGCAGGGGCAAGTCTCGACGGCGTCCTACCAACTCTGAGACCCACTCAGCCTACTGTCCAAAGGGTACCGGGACTGTCCCTGGGACTGAAGCAGTCGGTGCGTGACGTTGACCACTACCTCCATCTACTGCCGAGATTAAGAACGAATGGAGCTATACCTCCACTTCTCCGTACGACTTTCTAGAGCGTAAAGGAACCGATTTACCCTTAACTGTTAGTAGTCTAAATTGTATAAACAATTCAATAAGTCGGTTGCTATTGCAAACGGCGATATTATTCAGGCACACAATAGGGTCTATTCAATTTTTATTCTGGGCTCACCGTGCATTCTCACTAACCAATGTCTCACTACCAACTAAATGCACATTTTTTAAAAGAAAACCAATATAAGGTTTCTTTAAAATCGTCTAAAAGGCCCCTACATTTGTTTCGGTTTTCAAAAAACCATTATCAGGGGGTCACAGAATTGTACTTTTCAAAATACGTATTTTGAAAAGTACAATTCTGACACCCTGATGATGGTTTTTTGAAAACCGAAACATATGTAGGGGCCTTTTAGACGATTTTAAAGAAAACTTATGTTTTTTTTTATGTGCATTTTGTTCGTAGTGAGACAGGGTCTACTGAACCTATATAAACCGAACAGCTAGTACACAATCACATTAAGACTGACCACGTGTTTCACACAGCAATAGTGTAGAGCAGGGGCGTACAAATCCCTGTCGGCAGGTCTCCGTGGCGACAGGGATTTGTAAGGTGGCTCCTAATAACTGTGTACTCAGTAATGAACTTGCTTCACATCACAAAAATCTGACATCTAGAATTTCGAGGTTGGTGCTAGGTGTTTGGACAATTTGTGCACCCCTGGTTTACAGGAAGTTGCATTTAGCGAACAGAATTCCAACTATCTAAACAAGGACTGAATTGTTGTAGAAAGGAAACACAGAGCGATCGTTGCATCGCCTTCACGGACTCGTTACAGGAGCAGTGTAATTACGTTCGGCACAGTGTGGGAACATTTCGTACTATGGGCGTTCGGAGTCAGCCGGTTCCGTATGATTCCCACAGCACAGGTAGGAGCCGGTCCGATTATAGGGTTGGGCCGCGAGCAGATCGGCGGGAGGTCGTGTTATGGGGGTGCAAGCTTACATTTCTGACATAGCAGCTAAACACTTGTGTTTGTTATGTGGGCCTAGACATTAACGAAACCCTGTAATCGTGAATTTAGAGGAAGCATGTTTCAGGGGCGCATCCAAAGGGGGGGGGGGGGGGGAATCTTGGGCTGCAGCCCCCACAATCGAAATTTTAAAAATACAGACTTTGTAGACACGTAAGGTAAAAGGTAAAGCAGTCCCATACGGTCCTAGGAAGGCCCTTAGGGCTCCAGGAGGACGAGGCTCCCAGGTTTTTAGACAATCGGCACATGAAGGTGGTAAGGTTGTCAGCCTTACGCACCGGCCGCCTTTACCCCCCAGGAAAGATTCCCGGTACTAATTTCTGTTAAAGGCTGTGTCGACCCCAGGGCCATAGTGCGACCGAAAGGATTATGTCGGTGAAAAATTCCAGAGACACCATCGGGAATCGAACCCGCGACGTTCCGGTTTGTAGTGCAGTGCCTCAATCAACTGCGCCACCTCGTTTGTAGACACGATGATATCAAACGTTTTACTCGATTTACCCTTCAGCCTAAAGCAGTCACTGAAATCAGTTGATGACTGGTGCATTAGAATTTTGAAAAAATAAAATAAAATACCTTCTTATTCTTCTTCTTCTCAGATGGCACTGCAGTCCAATGCTGTCCTTCGCCTCCTTAATGGACTTCTCCCAGTCAGCTCTGTTTTTCACCTAACTTTCCACGGTTTAATTTTGCATCTATAAATATCTGTTGCTACACAGTTCCACCATTTGTATTTTGGTCGTCCTCTTAGTCGACTTCCTTGGGGATTATTATAAAATACCGGACTTACTTTTCTTTTACTATCCATTCTATATTAAATAACTTAGGATGTCTTAAATGAAATTTTAAAAAACAAGAATAAGAATATTTGTGATTTAAATTAGGTGATTGAGTCACAAAACATGTAGTTATATTTGTATGTATATAAATGCAGTTGCAGACAGTGTTGTGTTACAGTTATACTTATTATTTTTATATCATATTATTTAAACTCAAATTATATAGGCTATAGTCTGAGGGTCAGCCCCCCCCCCCCCAATCAAAAATGGTGTATGCCCACCTGTCACGCCACTCCACAACGTCGCTTTACCGTATCAGACTACACAATGTCAAACTTCAGCTGACTGCCCCTTGCACGGTTTAGGTAGTTCAATGCCTGTACCGACCTCACTTCATCTTCCCCGTGTCTCTTTGGTTTTTAAGTCCCCATGCCCTTTAGACTACAGTCAATTGCATGCAGCACATTCTGTCCCGAGAAGCCAACAATCGCCGAAGTTGCACATTTTTGTGCTACTCTACCGTGTATTAGGCCTACTTTAGTCATAGGAGCCTGCCCTTCGTCGCCCTGCCACGCCCCATCACAATTCCCTGTCTAGTGCAGTCAACCTCCGTGTTTGCATCGCAATACCAAATCTCCGCTTCCTTTCAAGTTTCTATCCCACCAAATGTATTATATTTGACTTAATTTTATTTGTATAAGTCACATATCGTATTCACATTACGTCACCCCGTGACACAGCTCACATTTTTGCATATATTTACATCGCTCTGTTTCCTCATTCAGCAATATATATATATATATATATATATGTTTTCTCATGGCGCAACAGCCCCCAGTGGGCCAGGGCCTCCTCATTATCGAGGCTTAACGATCACACTTAGACACATCACACTCGGTAGAAATCCTCTGGACGAGTGATCAGCCCGACGCACAGACCTCTACCTAACAACACACAACACTCACAAGAGACAGACATCCATGCCCCCGGCGGGATTCGAACCCGCAATCCCAGTAAGCAAGCGGCCGCAGACTAACGCCTTAGACCGCGCGGTCACTGGGATCGGCACTCATACATAAACATACTGTCCTAATAATGCTACATTACTAACACGATCATACTTCTTCTGTTCATCAAAATCTAGGCATTTCGTCCTATTGTCCTGTAACCTCATATAACTCATATTTTCCATACATTTACACCAGTCTATCACCTCACTCATCCACACACATACTGTTATAATAACGCTACACTACTAACACAATCATACCTCTTCTGTTCATAAGATTCTAGGCATCCCGTCCTATTCTCCTATAACCTCATATATCTCACATTTTCCATATATTTACACCAGTCTATCTCCTCACTCATCCACACATATACTGTCATAATAATGCTACACTACTAACACAATCATACCTCTTCTGTTCATAAGACTATAGGCATCCCGTCCTATTCTCCTATAACATCATATATCTCACATTTTCCATATATTTACACCAGTCCATCTCCTCACTCATCCACACATATACTGTCATAATAATGCTACACTACTAACACAATCATACCTCTTCTGTTCATAAGACTATAGGCATCCCGTCCTATTCTCCTATAACCTCATATAACTCACATTTTCCATATATTTACACCAGTCCATCTCCTCACTCATCCACACACATACTGTCATAATAATGCTACACTACTAACACAATCATACCTCTTCTGTTCATAAGACTATAGGCATCCCGTCCTATTCTCCTGTAACCTCATATAACTCACATTTTCCATACATTTACACCAGACTATCTCCTCACTCGTCCACACATACACTGTCATAATAATGCTACACTACTAACACAATCATACCTCTTCTGTTCATAAGATTCTAGGCATCCCGTCCTATTCTCCTGTAACCTCATATAACTCATATTTTCCATACTATTTACACCAGTCTATCTCCTCACTCATCCAACACATACTGTCATAATAATGCTACACTACTAACACAATCATACCTCTTCTGTTCATAAGACTATAGGCATCCCGTCCTATTCTCCTATAACTCATATAACTCACATTTTCCATACATTTACACAGTCTATCTCCTCACTCATCCACACAATACTGTCATAATAATGCTACACTACTACACAATCATACCTCTTCTGTTCATAAGACTATAGGCATCCCGTCCTATTCTCCTATAACCTCATATAACTCACATTTTCCATATATTTACACCAGTCTATCTCCTCACTCATCCACACACATACTGTCATAATAATGCTACACTACTAACACAATCATACCTCTTCTGTTCATAAGACTATAGGCATCCCGTCCTATTCTCCTGTAACCTCATATAACTCACATTTTCCATACATTTACACAGTCTATCTCCTCACTCATCCACACACATACTGTCATAATAATGCTACACTACTAACACAATCATACCTCTTCTGTTCATAAGATTAGGCATTCCGTCCTATTCTCCTGTAACCTCATATAACTCAATTTTCCATACATTTACACCAGTCTATCTCCTCACTCATCCACACTACATACTGTCATAATAATGCTACACTACTAACACATCATACTCCTTGTTCATCAATTTCTAGGCATCGTCCTATTGCTCTGTAACCTCATATAATTACATTTTTCCTTACATTTACACCAGATCTATCACCTCATCATCACACACATACTGTCATAAAATGCTACATACAACACAATCATACTTCTTCTGTTCATAAATCTAGGCATTCTCGTCCTATTCTCCTGTAACCTCATATAACTCACATTTTCCATACTATTACACCACTATCTCCTCACTCATCCACACACATCTGTCATAATAATGCTACATACTACTACAATCATCACTTCTTCTGTTATAAATTAGGCATTTCGTCCTATTCTCCTGTAACCTCATATAACTCACATTTTCCATAATTTACACCAGTCCATCCCTCACTCTCCACACATTACTGTCATAATAATGCTACACTACTAACACAATCATACTTCTTCTGTTCATAAACTTAGGCATCCGTCCTATTCTCCTGTAACCTCATATAACTCACATTTTCCATATATTTACACCAGTCCATCTCCTCACTCATCCACACATACACTGTCATAATAATGCTACACTACTAACACAATCATACTTCTTCTGTTCATAAGACTCTAGGCATTTGTCCTATTCTCCTGTAACCTCATATAACTCACATTTTCCATATATTTACACCAGACTATCTCCTCACTCATCCACACATCTGTCATAATAATGCTACACTACTAACACAATCAATACTCTTCTGTTATCAAATTAGGCATTCCGTCCTATTCTCCTGTAACCTCATATAACTCACATTTTCCATACATTTACACCAGTCATCTCCTCACTCATCCACACACATATCTGTCATAATAATGCTACACTACTAACACAATCATCACCTCTTCTGTTATAAGACTATAGGCATCCCGTCCTATTCTCCTGTAACCTCATATAATCCATTTTCCATATATTTACACCAGTCCATCTCCTCACTCATCCACACATATACTGTCATAATAATGCTACACTACTAACACAATCATACCTCTTCTGTTCATAAGACTATAGGCATCCCGTCCTATTCCTGTAACCTCATATAACTTCACATTTTCCATATATTTACACCAGTCCATCTCCTCACTCATCCACACATATACTGTCATAATAATGCTACACTACTAACACAATCATACCTCTTCTGTTCATAAGACTATAGGCATCCGTCCTTTCTCCTATAACCTCATATAACTCACATTTTCCATACATTTACATCAGTCTATCTCCTCACTCATCCACACACATCTGTCAAATAATGCTCACTACTAACACAATCACACCTCTTCTGTTTCATAAGACTATAGGCATCCCGTCCTATTCTCCTTAACCTCATATAACTCACATTTTCCATAATTTACACAGTCTATCTCCTCACTCATCCACACAATACTGTCATAATAATGCTACACTACTAACACAATCATACCTCTTCTGTTCATAAGACTATAGGCATCCGTCCTATTCTCCTATAACCTCATATAATCTCATATTTTCCATATATTTACACAGTCCCATCTCCTCACTCATCCACACATATACTGTCATAATAATGCTACACTACTAACACAATCATACCTCTTCTGTTCATAAGACTATAGGCATCCCGTCCTATTGTCCTGTAACCTCATATAACTCACATTTTCCATAATTTACATCAGTCTATCTCCTCACTCATCCCACACATTACTGTCATATAATGCTACACTACTAACACAATCATACCTCTTCTGTTCATAAGACTATAGGCATCCCGTCCTCTTCTCCTATAACCTCATATAACTCACATTTTCCATACATTTACATCAGTCTATCTCCTCACTCATCCACACACATACTGTCATAGTAACGCTACACTACTAACACAATCATACCTCTTCTGTTCATAAGACTATAGGCATCCCGTCCTATTCTCCTATAACCTCATATAACTCACATTTTCCATACATTTACACCAGTCTATCTCCTCACTCATCCACATACATACTGTCATAGTAACGCTACACTACTAACACAATCATACCTCTTCTGACACAACTGTAGGTATTCCATTCTATTCTCCTGTAACCTCATACAGCTTTATTGCCTTACTTTGCTTTACCATGTACATCTAATTTTACTAAGTATTTATTTGCCATTATTATTTATCCCTCTTACATTTGTACAAATGCTTCACCTTCATTTATATTTAACCATTCAGTATATGGTACAGTCGAACCCGGTTATAACGACATCGGTTTACACGACACCTCGTCTATAACGTCAGATATTCTGTGGTACCAATTAATTCCTCACTGTTAACCATAACATTATACTTCTCGGTTATAACAACACTCGTTTATAACGACACAAAACATTCAGTCACCTTCATGACGTTATAACCGAGTTCGAATCTATTTCATCTCTCCACTTTTTCGTGTCTGAACATTTTAGTAATATACGTTTGACGTCTACGCCCTCTAAACACAGACGACATCTTCCTCTTTTCCGTCGTAGTTTGTCAGTCCGCGCTGCCCTCCCCTTATCCTCTCCTGCCCCTCTCCGTCTAGACGTTTCGGTTATGTTTCAGTTACTAATAATTTAACAAATATTGCTTTTATAAGTCTGAATAAATCAACAAATGCACAATATTATTGGCATGTATAAGATGTATTTTTAACCCCTACACATGTTTCGGCAAATAAATTGCCATCTTCAGGGGGTATTTATCAGAGAACTACAAGTGTTCTCTGCATCCAATTATACAATATGTAGTTTCACAGTAAAGTGTTTCTACGTACGTCACAATTCGAGATGTAGCTACATCTGCACAAGACAAGTTACAAACAATAATAAACTGTGGCTCAAATAGTAGTTGTAAATAAATATGCCTTAAGATCCCAGAGTATAAAATATATACAAATAGTTTATATGAATCGATGTTAAAATGTTAAACATTAAAACGTTTATAGTGAAATACTGTGGTCTTCTGGGTAATTACACGGCGTCGTGTAGTAATTATATACCGACGTTTCGGGACAACGTATCGGTCCCATCTTCACGGGTCAAGATTTCAACTTTCCTTTCCTACTTGGAATCTTGACCCGTGAAGATGGGACCGATACGTTGTCCCGAAACGTCGGTAAATAATTACCACACGACGCCGTGTAATTACCCAGAAGACCGCAGATTTCATCAACATCGCGGCGGAAGCCTGAAATCTACGTTTATAGTGGTTTTTAGAACTGGTTATTGGCTATAAATGTCGACCTCGGTGGACTAGTGGTTAGCGTGCTCGCCACTGGACCCAAGGTTCGCGGGTTCGATCCCGACAGAGGACGATGGATTTTTAAGGGTGATAAAAATCCGGAGCACCACTTCCTTCGGAGGGGAAGTAAAGCCGTCGGTCCCATGTCTAGATTTATGGCATGTAAAAGAACCTTACGGGCATGAATAGAAATGTTTCGTAAGCTGAATTGCCTCCATTTCTCACCCAAGTCTCCTGACTGCCTGCCAGATGGCTCTGGCCGACACATCAGGATCGATAGAACACTAGCGCGGCCAGTTGACCAGTCACCTCGAAAAGAGGAGGCAAGAGGATGCCCGGGCCCATATAGGGCTGTTGAGCCATGGTTATTATATATATTATTATTGGCTATAAATACAAGCGTTGTGGTTCATCTGTTCTGGATCTCGTCGTGGAAGATATAATGTAGATAAAAAAATATATGAATATATAAGGATTATTCTAAATAGCAGAACCGTATATTGTAGCTGATGACGTAATGTTGCTCTGTGTACTATGGGTACTGTGACGTACCGTGTACCGACCGGTTATGTGGTGATGCGATAGAGGCGTAAGGAGAAACGGTGCATGCGTAGTGACATTAGTTTGAAGCGAAATATTACTTGTTATTTACATGCACAAATAATTTCCCTCTTTGTTTCACATTATATTCCATGCATTCTGTCTTACATAATAGCTTTTATTTTAACCAACACATGCACTACAATTTTGTCGTTATATGTACCCCTACATATGTTTCGACTACTTATTAGTCATCATCAGGGGGATCAAAGTATATAAACACAGACTACACATCCACTATAATAGTTGGTTCACATTCACATAGTCGAAACATATTTAGGGGTATATATGACGAAAAAAATTCCCTCTTTGTGTTTGTTACGTTTCTCTTTATTTATGTTATGACCCCTATTTATATTGGTTTTGCTTCGTGTTTGCTGCGTTTCTTCATTCTGCTCATTCTATCACTCTATGACTGTCTTCCCCTACGACTAACCCTCTCTATTTCACCTGTTCTGTTCTACCTATCGGCACTGCAGGTAATACAGCCTGTAAGTCAAAGAAATGTTTCGGAAACAGGTAGGGTGAGGGTTCCAGGTAGTGTGTGACCAGACTGTACCGCGCCTGGTCGTTACACCAAGGCCCCATAAACTGCCGTTTACTAACTTCATTATGCCGGCTGGTCGGTCTGTCTGTCCGTCTGTCGGTCGCTGTGGATTCCTTTCCCAACAATCACGAATGTCTTGCTGCCAGGCCAGAGATCTAATTCGTTTTAAAATGTCCGAGACCCTGGACTACTGTGGGAACAAAGAAATAATCACCGGGCTTAGACACGGGGGCCATCGCAGACGCAAAAGCCGACTTCATAATCTCGAGCAGTGCGATAAGTCGTGGCAAATATGTCGTGGCCTACTTTAACATATTTTTTCAGGTATTTTATTGGAAAAAATTATACAATATTTAATGCAACAAACTGCACAATCACTAATAAATAATCACATGTCACTTATGTCCTTCCTACATGTTTCGACCTATACAAGGTCATCATCAGGGAGGTTTATACAAAGGTATACAGGTTCAACAAATTCTGTTAAATGTGTGCATGTGTAGGTAATACAATATTTTAAATTAAAATTGCTAAAAATGTTTGAAATATAAATCAAATATGACAGATGTTTTACAATTGTGAATTTTATGATTCATTTGCCAACAGATATCTCCCTATGTCAATTTGTCATCTTGATTCAAACGGACATAAGTGACAAATGACTATTTATTATTGATTGCGCAGTTTTTTAGATCAAATACTATATAATCAATCTATTGCACGGAATATGGTTTACATAAAATTCTTGAAAAGATTTCTTGTCGGATCAAAAACTTCCTCAGTCTGTATTCGAACCTGCTACCACTGGCAGGCGGCTACATAATTTTGTGGGTTCCATTGGGGCTGTGTTACCTTCCTCAGTACGTCAAGATTGTCACAGACCTGTCATCCTTCCTCGTAACATTTTCTGTAGTTACGAAACACAACGATATAGTATTTCAGGATTTGCTTCCTTCCCACTCAGCTGTCTGTTCAGGCACGAACACTTGCTGGTTACGACACGGTAACAGCACATTGTTCAATGCTTAATTAAGCACCTAGTTTCGAGGGCGTATGGGACATAGAGGTAAGGCTCAACGCATTCTTAACTTTGGCAGAGGTTGGCAGCAGGTTAGGTGGGTCGCAGATCGGTCCAGTGCTTTGCAGGAACAATAGGGACAGACCAGCTCTTAGTGACGGACTTTGTGCTACACATCTAGCCCATCCTCAATTGGTCCTGAGGGAAGAACGCATACTGAGAGTGTTGGAGATTTGGCAGTTCAGGAGAATCTTTGGGCCTAAGCGGCTGGACGCGACAGGAGGGGTGAAAACTGCATAATGAGGAGCTACGTAACGCCACTGATCACACAGTACTCTTAGACAGATAAACTCAAGAAGAACGAGATTGGTTGTTCGCACAGTAGGCGTGATAACGAACAGAATTACATGTCATACAAAATGTTAGTCGAAAACCTTAAAAGGAAGAGATAAACTTGAAAGAACTAGATGTTGATGAAAGGATCATATTAAAATTAATGTTAGTGAAAGAGTTTGGCAGACTTTTACTGGCCCAGCACAAGGTAGAATGGAGCAGGGTCGTTTGGAGGTCTGTAATGAATTGCTGGGCACCTTAAAGGCATGAAGTTTCTTGACCAGGTAAACGAATATCAGCTTCTTATGCACTGTGATCCACGGAATTGTGACTAGTCAGGTTTAAAGTAACGTACTAATAATAATAATAATAATAATAGTAATAAACTGGTAATAATTGGAGCCACCGGAATAGTAACAAAAGAAAAATTTGTAAGCCAATCAGTAAAACATTCAACAGATTCACTACAAAAGACAGTTGTACTTGGAACATCACACGTAATACCGGAAGTATTGCAGTCTGAAACTTGAAGCCTGAGCGGTGGGGATCACTCTTGGTTCAAGAGGAGAAGTCTTCTTCATTGACATACGGTCCTTACAGTTTAACCAGTACCTCCTTCACAACGATAGCACATACAGATCTGTCTTCTGCTTTGTTCCTCCATCTCTTGACATACGGTCCTTACAGTTTAACCAGTACCTCCTTCACAACGATAGCACATACAGATCTGTCTTGTGCTTTGTTCCTCCATCTCTTGACATACGGTCCTTACAGTGTAACCTGTACCTCCTTCACAACGATAGCACATACAGATCTGTCTTCTGCTTTGTTCCTCCATCTCTTGACATACGGTCCTTACAGTGTAACCAGTACCTCCTTCACAACGATAGCACATACAGATCTGTCTTCTGCTTTGTTCCTCCATCTCTTGACATACGGTCCTTACAGTGTAACCAGTACCTCCTTCACAACGATAGCACATACAGATCTGTCTTCTGCTTTGTTCCTCCATCTCTTGACATACGGTCCTTACAGTGTAACCAGTACCTCCTTCACAACGATAGCACATACAGATCTGTCTTCTGCTTTGTACCTCCATCTCTTGACATACGGTCCTTACAGTGTAACCAGTACCTCCTTCACAACAACAGCACATACAGATCTGTCTTCTGCTTTGTTCCTCCATCTCTTGACATACGGTCCTTACAGTGTAACCAGTACCTCCTTCACAACGATAGCACATACAGATCTGTCTTGTGCTTTATTCCTCCATCTCTTAATACCCACCCATTTCAGATCATTCTCAATACAGTCTAACCACCTTAATTTTGGTCTTCCTGCTTTTCGTCTTCCATCATATTTCCCCACAAATACTGTCTTTACGGTCCTATCATCAGACATTCTTACCACATGACCAGCCCATTCTAGTCTTCTTATTTTATTGTTGTTACAATACCTTATTAATTATAATATTCATAATAATAATAATAATAATAATAATAGTACCTCCACTCCACCCCTTCCCTTGAGATTGCTAAGGGTAACTGAATTGTTTTATAATCATGAGTCCTGTGATAATAATAATGTTGAACTCTTATCGTTTTCCCAGTAACAAAGTAGCCGCACTGTGAGCCGTCAGTAAGTCTCGAACTCAGAACTGAACACACACATGAAGCCAGTTTCCTTACCCACTAACTAAATAACTCCATGGAGCAGAGTCCTTCTTGAGATGCTAACAGGTCGTCAGCTAGTCAAGAAATTCCCCGCGTTTTATGAAACCCGAAGGTTCATTACCGCACTCACAAGAGCCCGCCACCTGTCCCTATCCTGAGCTCCTCACCCACTACAAGCTACTTAACGCAAGAACCTTAAGCAGGTTTCACTGAATGACCTCTCCCCCCCTCCACCTCTCCCCCCCAATCGCTTTGGTCATGGGCTCGATCCCCTGGCTGTGCAGCGGGCTGCAGTCCCCCGCGGCGCTAAATTCCCACGCTGTGATGTCGGTAGGAGAGTTATGGGAACTGGGAGCCGCGGGTCGGTACGTCTCGGCGTGCTGACCCAGGTTCGACTCCCACACGCTCGGAGTGGGGATAATTCGCCTTTCACTGTGCAGGCAGAAGTCTGATGCGCCACAGTGTCCACACCTGAGCCGTCCTGATCCTGTCTGCCGGCCGCCGTCATTCCAGCCCTCTGCGATGTTTGCCATAATGCCCATTGAGACCGACGATCGTCGGGAATTCCGCCGTAAGATGAGGGCCAAATGCGAGTTCATCTGCAAGTACTGCCAGCGCCGGTTCACCAAGCCCTACAACCTGATGATCCACGAGAGGACGCACAAAGATGACGTCACGTTTACCTGTGAGACTTGTGGCAAGACCTTCAAACGACAGGACAACTTGAAGCAGCACAGGTGAGACTCGAACCCACGCACGCGCGCGCCATGTGCTCCAGCATGAGGTGTGTAAATACTGAGTGCTGATCGTGTTGTGTTCTGTCTCTCCTGTAGATGTGGGTGGCGGTGATCCCTTTGCACCGTGCCACACCTTGTACGGACCCTCAGCGCACGGTACGTCAGCCTTCTTACTGTGATTAGTGGCACCAAGCAGGTAACACAGTCCGCTAACACGCATACCATCGGACACTGCTCGGTGTTACAACGTGACGTGTGTCCGCTAACACGCATACCGTCGGACACTACTCGGTGTTACAACGTGAAGTGTATCTGCTCATATGCATAATCAGACACTACTCGGTGTTAGAACGTGACGTGTGTCCGCTCATGTGCATAGTCAGACACTGCTCGGTGTTAGAACGTGACGTGTGTCCGCTCATGTGCATAGTCAGACACTGCTCGGTGTTACAACGTGACGTGTGTCCGCTCATGTGCATGGAGACAGACACTGCTCGGTGTTACAACGTGACGTGTGTCCGCTAACACGCATACCGTCGGACACTGCTCGGTGTTACAACGTGACGTGTGTCCGCTCATGTGCATAGTCTGACACTACTCGGTGTTACAACGTGACGTGTGTCCGCTCATGTGCATAGTCGGACACTGCTCGGTGTTACAACGTGACTTGTGTCCGCTCATGTGTATAGTCAGACACTACTCGGTGTTACAACGTGACGTGTGTCCGCTCATGTGCATGGAGACAGACACTACTCGGTGTTACAACGTGACGTGTGTCCGCTCATATGCATGCAGTCGGACACTTTGGTATAAGAATGTATGTTGTTTCCGCACGTAAGCATGCAGTCTGGTTGTTTAGAGATAGAAACTGGCGTGTGCCCGCACGTATGGACGTCGTTTGGTATGTGCTCTTTGGTGCTAGAAACTGATATCGTGTCCATGCGTATGCTTGCTGTTTCGAGTGGTTTGGTGATAAAGCATGGCGCGTGCTCGCACGTATGCATGTCGTCTGGTAGAGATTTTGGTGGTAGAAATTGACTCGGGCCCAGCACGTCTGCATGCTGCCATGTAGTACTCTGCGCTATGGCGTGGCGCGTGTCCGCGCGTATGCATGCTGTCAGATAGTGCTCTGAGTCAGAACGTGGCGCGTGTTCGCACGTATGCATGCTGCTGAGTCAGAAAGTGGCGAGTGTCCGCACTTACGCATGCTGTCAGTGCTCTGAGCCAGAAAGTGGCGCGTGTCCGCACGTACGCATGATGTCAGTGCTCTGAGTCAGAAAGTGACGCGTGTCCGCACATATGCATGCTGTCAGATAGTGCTCTGAGTCAGAACGTGGCGCGTGTTCGCACGTATGCATGCTGCTGAGTCAGAAAGTGGCGAGTGTCCGCACTTACGCATGCTGTCAGTGCTCTGAGCCAGAAAGTGGCGCGTGTCCGCACGTACGCATGATGTCAGTGCTCTGAGTCAGAAAGTGACGCGTGTCCGCAAATATGCATGCTGTCAGATAGTGCTCTGAGTCAGAACGTGGCGCGTGTTCGCACGTATGCATGCTGCTGAGTCAGAAAGTGGCGAGTGTCCGCACTTACGCATGCTGTCAGTGATCTGAGCCAGAAAGTGGCGCGTGTCCGCACGTACGCATGATGTCAGTGCTCTGAGTCAGAACGTGGCGCGTGTTCACACGTATGCATGCTGCTGAGTCAGAAAGTGGCGAGTGTCCGCACTTACGCATGCTGTCAGTGCTCTGAGTCAGAAAGTGGCGCGTGTCCGCACGTATGCATGCTGTCAGTGCTCTGAGTCAGAAAGTGGCGCGTGTCCGCACGTATGCATGCTGTCAGATAGTGCTCTGAGTCGTAAAGTGGCGCGTGTCCGCACGTATGCATGCTGTCAGTGATCTGAGCCAGAAAGTGGCGCGTGTCCGCACGTACGCATGATGTCAGTGCTCTGAGTCAGAAAGTGACGCGTGTCCGCACATATGCATGCTGTCAGTGCTCTGAGTCAGAAAGTGACGCGTGTCCGCACGTATGCATGCTGTCAGATAGTGCTCTGAGTCGTAAAGTGGCGCGTGTCCGCACGTATGCATGCTGTCAGTGATCTGAGCCAGAAAGTGGGGCGTGTCCGCATGTACGCATGATGTCAGTGCTCTGAGTCAGAAAGTGACGCGTGTCCGCACGTATGCATGCTGTCAGATAGTGCTCTGAGTCGTAAAGTGGCGCGTGTCCGCACGTATGCATGCTGTCAGTGATCTGATTCAGAAAGTGGCGCGTGTCCGCGTGTATGCATGCTGTCAGAGAGTGATCTGAGCTAGAACGTGGCGCGTGTCCGCACGTATGCATGCTGTCAGTGATCTGATTCAGAAAGTGACGCGTGTCCGCACGTATGCATGCTGTCAGTGATCTGATTCAGAAAGTGACGCGTGTCCGCATGTATGCATGCTGTCAGATAGTGATCTGAGCTAGAACGTGGCGCGTGTCCGCACGTATGAATGACGTCGGACCCCCCACGTATGCATGCTGTCGGGCGGAGCTCGGAGCCAGAACGTGGCGCGTGTTTGCTCACATGCATGCCGTTGGTTACTCGTGAGAGAGATCTGACTAATTTTTCTGTCGCAGGTCCATCCACACGACGCCTTGTAAGGCCGCCAGCGGATTCTCGCCGAGGTTCTAACTCAGTGTTCCATAAATTCAGTAATTGCCTGGACAATTTTGAACTCTCATATGACACAGTATTGGCAACAGAACAGTGCTTCTATACATCAGTGTTACCAACAGTGTGACAGTGAACAACACATGGCTGCGACTCTGCACAGGACGGAAGGACAACCCTGTAATTTAATTATTTAACACAGTACTGTAGCAAGCAATAGGTCTAACATTCGTAGTGACGTCAGCAGAAGCACAGAGATGTATTGCGGGGCAGCCCAGGGCGCTTCGCATGTATTCATGTTGTTTTATTCCATTGAGTGAATATATTCTATTTTAATATATTTATTTTTGTTTTACTAAACTATTACAAATGCTTTGGCTTGTTAGCTTATATATTATGTAGAAAGAATCCTGTATTTTGTACATGTACTACAGATACATTGCAAATAAATATATCAGTGTAATCCAAACTACTCTAATCACAGCAACAATTTTTCAAGGTCACCCAAGAGCAGCCATGCCGCAGTCTTCCAGGTATAGTGTCTGTCTGTCTGTACTTTTATAAACCAGCTCTAACCACATCGAAGAGAGCATATAGTCGCTGACTCAAGAAATTGCTCCTTTCTTATGCCACCAGGAGGACCACAGCAAAGGAATCCAGTACACAAATTTACACCTCATTTTTGTTTAATACTAATTTTCAGATTAACCTCATATCTACGCTAAGTTCTACTTATTGACCTCTTTCTTTCGTGGCTTCTGACCAAAATAATGATTAAAATTAAAATTACATAAAATGTAACAACTTTTCTTTGGCCACTGAAACATTTTTTTGTGATTTCCTTATCTACAGGCAAGTCTCCTCTAACATATAAACTTTCGAAACATACATTGCCGAATTATGTATTGGGATCCCAAGGTTACATAAATGTGCATAAATATAACTAAAACAGCAACATAAAAAACAGCCATCAACATAACTATATTGTCTATAGTATTTATTTCTGCAACATGTTTAAACAACATAGTGTCATCTTCACGCTAAAATACTTTAAACAAACATAAAGGGTTATATACAATTGCATTATAGTTATTGAGATCTCAAGTATCACAATTTTTTAAATAAATATTGCTCTTTCCGTTATGTTGGTTGAAATATAATTAATTGATTAAGTGGCTATAAAATATTTTTTTTTTCGTGGTGGTCTGACGTAGTAGACGAGGTGGCTTGGAAATCTAAACTGTATATGTATGTTAAACAATTTTTACACCAACTGATGCACTATTAAAACCACCTTTATTGTAGCTTTTGTAAATATACACCCCTACATATGTTTCGATCCTCAGATCATCGTCAGAGGGTTTCCTTTTTGAAAGCCACTAACACTTCAATTCTTCAAATTATGTAATTGAAATGTTAGTGGCTTTCAAAAAGGAAACCCCCTGACTATGATCTGAGGATCGAAACATATGTAAGGGTATATATTTACAAAAGCTACAATAAAGGTGGTTTTAATAGTGCATCAGTTGGTGTGAAAATTGTTTAACTAGTGAACATGCACGGTGATAGTAACGTGAAATGTGTATGTGTGTCTTGTTTTGGTTGTTAATCAAGGTTTCTATTCATGTTTTTACGAGAGGTTACGAGATATTGGCGTCAGGCTGGTATCGTACTTCCTACGTGTTACTCCTCTCACTTCTCAGGAGGTTAAAGTTTAAACATCAACCTTGAAGTATCAAGCTTTTAAACGCGAAAATTCTCTTGAAAGACATTCACCTTATGACGCCCACAAAGTCGGCGTCATTAAGACTGTCGTACATGTTATGTGAACGAGAGTAGACAAGTATTTAGACACAATATTTGTCAGTCTCGAGATCAGCAGTCTGTTTCCTGCTGTACACATCTCCACACTATATATCTTACTTTCTGTACTGTTGGCCATCAAGTAAAATGCAATTCATGAATGCGGCCGATGATTAGAGGCACACTGTCCTGTGATATCGGTAACTGTACGTGCGAGAGAAGAGGAACACTGTCCTGTGATATCGGTAACTGTACGTGCGAGAGAAGAGGAACACTGTCCTGTGATATCGGTAACTGTACGTGCGAGAGAAGAGGAACACTGTCCTGTGATATCGGTAACTGTACGTGCGAGAGAAGAGGAACACTGTCCTGTGATATCGGTAACTGTACGTGCGAGAGAAGAGGAACACTGTCCTGTGATATCGGTAACTGTACGTGCGAGAGAAGAGGCACATCAACAGCTGAGACTTTGGTTGCCTGATTTTGTGTCTGGGGCCAGATTATAAACTGCTGACACTTATGCTTTTATATTAAGCGTTTTGATAAGGACAGAGAGCTACACAATAATAATAATAATAATGACAATATCAAGTTCAATTTCATTATGAAATGCTGTGTCAAACAACAGCTGTCTGTAGGCTTACTGTGCAATGCTGTGTCAAACAACAGCTGCCTGTAGGCTTACTTGCAATGCTGTGTCAAACAACAGCTGTCTGTAGGCTTACTGTGCAATGCTGTGTCAAACAACAGCTGTCTGTAGGCTTACTTGCAATGCTGTGTCAAGCAACAGCTGCCTGTAGGCTTACTTGCAATGCTGTGTCAAACAACAGCTGCCTGTAGGCTTACTTGCAATGCTGTGTCAAACAACAGCTGTCTGTAGGCTTACTTGCAATGCTGTGTCAAGCAACAGCTGTCTGTAGGCTTACTTGCAATGCTGTGTCAAGCAACAGCTGTCTGTAGGCTTACTTGCAATGCTGTGTCAAGCAACAGCTGCCTGTAGGCTTACTTGCAATGCTGTGTCAAGCAACAGCTGCCTGTAGGCTTACTTGCAATGCTGTGTCAAACAACAGCTGTCTGTAGGCTTACTTGCAATGCTGTGTCAAGCAACAGCTGCCTGTAGGCTTACTTGCAATGCTGTGTCAAACAACAGCTGCCTGTAGGCTTATTTGCAATGCTGTGTCAAACAACAGCTGTCTGTAGGCTTACTTGCAATGCTGTGTCAAGCAACAGCTGTCTGTAGGCTTACTTGCAATGCTGTGTCAAACAACAGCTGTCTGTAGGCTTACTTGCAATGCTGTGTCAAGCAACAGCTGTCTGTAGGCTTACTTGCAATGTTGTGTCAAACAACAGCTGTCTGTAGGCTTACTTGCAATGCTGTGTCAAGCAACAGCTGCCTGTAGGCTTACTTGCAATGCTGTGTCAAACAACAGCTGTCTGTAGGCTTACTTGCAATGCTGTGTCAAACAACAGCTGTCTGTAGGCTTACTTGCAATGCTGTGTCAAGCAACAGCTGTCTGTAGGCTTACTTGCAATGCTGTGTCAAACAACAGCTGTCTGTAAACTTACTTGCAATGCTGTGTCAAGCAACAGCTGCCTGTAGGCTTACTTGCAATGCTGTGTCAAACAACAGCTGTCTGTAGGCTTACTTGCAATGCTGTGTCAAGCAACAGCTGCCTGTAGGCTTACTTGCAATGCTGTGTCAAACAACATCTGTCTGTAGGCTTACTGTGCAATGCTGTGTCAAACAACAGCTGCCTGTAGGCTTCTTGTGCAAGGTTTTGTCAAACAACAGCTGTCTGTAGGCTTACTGTGCAATGCTGTGTCAAACAACATCTGTCTGTAGGCTTACCGTGCAATGCTGTGTCAAACAACAGCTGCCTGTAGGCTTCTTGTGCAAGGTTTTGTCAAACAACAGCTGTCTGTAGGCTTACTGTGCAATGCTGTGTTAAACAACATCTGTCTGTAGGCTTACTGTGCAATGCTGTGTCAAACAACAGCTGTCTGTAGGCTTACTGTGCAATGCTGTGTCAAACAACATCTGTCTGTAGGCTTACCGTGCAATGCTGTGTCAAACAACAGCTGCCTGTAGGCTTCTTGTGCAAGGTTTTGTCAAACAACAGCTGTCTGTAGGCTTACTGTGCAATGCTGTGTCAAACAACATCTGTCTGTAGGCTTACTGTGCAATGCTGTGTCAAACAACATCTGTCTGTAGGCTTACTGTGCAATGCTGTGTCAAACAACATCTGTCTGTAGGCTTACTGTGCAATGCTGTGTCAAACAACAGCACAGCAACATTCAAGACAAGTGCAGTTTGAATACCTTACTATCTTGCTGTCATCACCTTCTCTTGCTGTTAGTGGTGTTAAGCGATTACTCACTACAACGCCTTTTGTGTACGGCGAGTCTGTCTGTCTGTGCCGTGTTTAAAACAATAAATATTGCGCCGGTTCATTCGCTTTACGTCACTTCTTACACACAACCAAACACGTAGTGTCCTTTGGCAGAGTCAACTTGAAACAACGCGGCCTTTTCTTGTGCAGTCTCACAACATGTTGCACTAATAGAACTCTATAGAAGAAGGTCGTCTGCAGAGATCCAGACTACTCAAAGTGCCTTTGAAGATGATCATCGTGTAGTCTTTAACGAAGGAAAGATCTTACAGATTGAAACATGGTGTTTATAGGAAGTAATGGGAAGCGCCCCACGTGTCATATTTAAAAATTCCCATCAGTCAACCTTGAAATTTCGCCTACCTGTTTTTCTATGATCAGTAAGAAATTGGCTAAATAATTAATTTATATTTCTTGTTTTGTAAACTTATTTGAACACATGTAGTTTTACGATTTCCTTTACAGATGCTATTAATGTTGTTAAGAATTTTAATTATGTGTTGTCTGGTTTTTTGTGTTGTGTCTGTGGTCTGATCAGTCTGAGTTCATGGCTCTTTGTATGGTTTATGTTTTGTGGATTGGACCTAGATTTTATATTTTAGTTGTCTACTTAGTCTGTAATTTTAATGGCAATTTTCTGTTTGTACCCTCGAACAAGATCTGTTCTAGGTGCATATTTGAAAAATTTTACTGTTCTATGAAGCTTAGTGACTGAGAGTATCTCTGCGTGATTTCAAGCTTCCGTTGCGGTGTAAATGAGATCTGCGCTCTTCTGGGATGTTACGCAGCGTTGAATGTTAGTTTGTTACCGAAGTGTTGTCCCGAAACGTCTGTAAAATCCCAGAAGAGCGCAGACTTCTGAATAGCTTTATTTAAGTGGTCTACCAGGTTAGGTGCTTTCCTTGCGTGAAGACGGAAGCATAGCCGGCTTCCAAAACGTCGTCTTTCAGAAAAAACTATATGATGGATAAATTCCAAAAAAAAAAACAGAAGATTATATCAGGCAACCTGTTGCATGTTTACTCGAAGTGATGCAAATTGCCACTCAGTCCACCTTTACCACATCTGGTCGCAGAATTACCTGGCTTGCAGCATCCAGCACAAAATCACAGATTGACACTTCTGTTCTCCCGAATTTTCTTCTGATTAAGATAGTACTTACATAATGAACACGTAAAGCTTTACCTGTACAGCCCAATAAGGCATATAGAGGGATTAGAAGTACAGCTCCACTCATTAACCTCATTAACTAGAGGTGAGTGGTCAGCTTCACACTCCAGTCGCTTTAACCCCAGTGAAATAAATTTTGGTAATCAAGTAGGACGCTGGGTGGGCCCCTGATTTTTTATGGGTGCTTTGTGGTCAAAAGAAAATTATTGTCCCTACAGGAAATTGGATCCTGAACCATCCAGGATACATCCTAGTCACTACAGCAACTGAGCTGTCACTGCTTCCACGTGAATAATAAAATTGTTTGTTTATTACAAAGGTCCTATCAGTAGAATTTCGCTGTGACCGAATGAATTGTATAAAAAGCAGTGGGGCGATGTTCTTTTAATGAAATGCCAGTCTCCTCCCCCCCCCCCTTGCTTGCACACGTGCTCATCACCATATAGGGAAATATTTGACTTCTACTCCATTCGCTTTGCCACCGGCTGTGAGGCCCACACTGTCGCTTGCCCAAAGGATTCCGGAGTGTAAATATGACCAGTAATTCCTACGTACAGCCCACTTAAGATTGCTAAAAGTTTTACCTCCATTCCCGCAATACACCTCCATGACGTTAGTTTCAGTTAGAGTTTATGCTCTTTACTGGGACATCCCCATCATGCGCGAAGTTACAGCCCACTTAAGATTGCTAAAAGTTTTACCTCCATTCCCGCAATACACCTCCATGACGTTAGTTTCAGTTAGAGTTTATGCACTTTACTGGGACATCCCCATCATGCGCGAAGTTACAGCCCACTTAAGATTGCTAAAAGTTTTACCTCCATTCCCGCAATACACCTCCATGACGTTAGTTTCAGTTAGAGTTTATTCACTTTACTGGGACATCCCCATCATGCGCGAAGTTACAGCCCAGTTAAGATTGCTAAAAGTTTTACCTCCATTCCCGCAATACACCTCCATGACGTTAGTTTCAGTTAGAGTTTATTCACTTTACTGGGACATCCCCATCTTGCGCGAAGTTACAGCCCACTTAAGATTGCTAAAAGTTTTACCTCCATTCCCGCAATACACCTCCATGACGTTAGTTTCAGTTAGAGTTTATTCACTTTACTGGGACATCCCCATCATGCGCGAAGTTACAGCCCAGTTAAGATTGCTAAAAGTTTTACCTCCATTCCCGCAATACACCTCCATGACGTTAGTTTCAGTTAGAGTGCATGCACTTTACTGAGCAAACTCTGTCAGTTGGTTTGGCGAAGTAAAGTGTGAGACATCCCCATCATGCGCGAAGTTACAAGCCCGGTGCAGCTCCGATGCTCCCACGACACACTTGGTGCGATAATCGATTGGCTGTCAGCACGCAGCGAGCGAGAGTGAGTGAAAGGAAAGCAGCCCAAGTCTGCAGGTGTGGGAAAGGCCAGCTGCACAGCTTCTCAAGTTCACAGCACGCCCGTGCGGTATGGCTCGGCTCCGGCCTACTTCCGCGTGCCCGATGCGTGATGCACTTTCACTCATGTGAACTGCGGGTCTCGAACCCGGCCCACACTACCTGGGTTTTCCTCAGTCTCGCTGTGGGAAAGTAATATTCGGATAACAAGTCAAGCCAGCCATTAACTTCGAAATTTGCCGCAAGTGGCGCTGCAAAGAAGCCGTTATCACTGGCTCTCAGATTACACACGCGCCACTACAGAGCTCCCACGGTCCACTTAGGAACCGGACACAAGACACGTGGTCGTACTCAGGCACTACGTAACATACCAGCGGCAGGCACGGAGCCCTAAATAAGAAAATAATCCACTAATCCTTCCCTGGACATCAGACAGGATGTAGCGCTCTGTTACAAACAGAACGGTGTTTCAGAGAGAACCCATTGCGGTAGGTCAGTCCGAATGACAGTCGCTCTTAATGAAACAGACTGTTAAGCCTGATGACCTTGTGTAGCCGCAGTCCATTATGCCAAATAATGTTTATGTTATTTTGATCTCAGGCTTCCGCCGCGATGTTGATGAGATCTGCGGTCTTCTGGGGTATTACGTGGCGTCGTGTGGTAATTGTTTTTTTTCCAATGGCTCGACAGCCCCTTGGGGGCCTAGGCCGCCTCATTGTTCGAGGCTTCACGATCACATACTTTTTAGACACACCACACTCAGTAGGACTCCTCTGGAGGAGGGATCAGCTCGTCGCAGAGACCTCTACCTGACAACACACCACACTCAATAGGACTCCTCTGGAGGAGGGATCAGCTCGTCGCAGAGACCTCGTGGAATAGTTTACGTCGGTAAACAATAACCCAGAAGACCGCAGATTTCAATGGACACGCAATGTGACGTGGTGGGGAGAACCCGCCACTGACACTGTTACGAAGAAAAGCTGATGGTCGGTCAGTTTGTTAAGAAAGTCTTCGTGAGACCCAGCCACCGGTCCCCATTCAGAGCCACATTAATCCAATCCACAACCTCAGCCACTTTTTCAATAACTATGTTGCCATCTTCCTCTGATCAAAACTACCTGAAAAAGGTCGAAACATGTAGTTCTGTATAATAAATGAAATGTAGTTGTGTTTGGACGGATTTCGACTTTATTACTCTTCGTAGGATGTTCCTCGTTCCTTGTGCCAGCAACACGCCCCACAGACGCGTACGATTTACTTTTTCGTAGTAAGCCTAATATTTCGTAAAGAGGACCCCTTTTAAAGAAAGTCGGAATAGCTCAGTCAGTGTAGTGACTAGGATACTGTCTGGTAGGTCCGGGGTTCAAATCGCGGTAGGGGCAACAGAGTTTTCTTCTGCAACACGCCCAGATCGACTCTGTGGGCCACAGCCTCCCTAAATAGTTACTGGGGCTCCTTCCACAGGGGTAATGTAGAATGGAGTAAGGCTGAACATGCATCTCCATCTAGTGCTGGTGTTAAGAGTGAGTGGAGTTTTACCTCTATTCCTCCCACATGTCTTCATGGCATGAATAAGTACAAATTTTTCACAGATTATAAATTTCCTCATTATGGAAACTTCTTCATTCTCCTGTTACTGCCTCTTGGGGTCCAAATATCCCCATCAGGACTCTAACTTTTTATGGCCCCCAAATCTGGATACTCTCCAGCTTTCCACAACAGAGGGCGCAGTTTAGCGTCATTTGTTTATAAGTGGTCATTCGTAAAAATGAGTACTGTAACTTTGACGTGGGAGCCCCCCATAAATCTGTAGTTATGGTCGTAAAATGTAAAGACCTATGGGAAACTGACCGTTGTTGTGGGAATCCCCCGGTCACTGTGTTCAGTTTAGATACCTACATTTACACCATTAACACAATTCTTGTCAGATGCTTCTCAACCAAACCTCTGTAAAAACATTTTGTTTCCCCATACTTCTAATTCGTTATATGAGAATAAACTGGGAAATGTGAGATTTGGGGTTTTCACAGCGGTTTTGCTGAAAATTCAAGTCATTGTGATGTGATGCTGTGTGGTTAGGTAAACAAACTCTGCAGATGAAGTCAAAACGAGACTCCGAAACGTCGGAAAATATTTACCGAACATCATAGCGCAACATTTTTCAAGACTTGAATCTCCAACTCGAAATACGTTACGTAATTTTCTCTATTCTTTTGTTACTGCATTAATAGCAATGCACACCTTCCAAAAACTGTCGTGCTGCGCCTCAAATAAATCCCCTAATTTCAAGCCTTAAAGCATCCTGGTAAATATATATACCACTAGCTTCAACACTTTAACTAACAGTGCATGTGTTCCTTGTTAATTCTCTTAATAAAAAGCGATTGTACCCTAAACAACATTAATCTTTTGGTTTGTGATGAAGACACTTTGTGTTTTCTGTGAGGTAGGATTGAGTGTTTATATACGATTATATAACTGTCGAGTTTAGAAAATTTAAAGACCAATAATGTGTAAATGCGCTGCGTGCGTAGGGTGGTAGATGGGCGTGGCGAGATGGTAGAATTGGGTCAGTCTTCAAAATCCGAATTAATAAACGAATAAACAAATAGATAGTTAAATCAGCATAATTACACACCGCACGTTGCAGTTAAAGGAAAAGTGCGCAGCAACCATGTTCTATAATAGGGAGCCCGGAGGGGGTTGGGGGTGGGCGCGGGGGAATGCAAATTAAATTTTCGTCCCACAACCTGGCAATTATAAATGACATTGGTCTTAGCTTTTAATTGTCCCTCTGGACTTGCCCGAATAGAGCAGCTCAAAATTATGCGGAAAACATGAAACCTTCCTTCCAAATCCCTTCCAGTTCGGTAGTTACCATCCAGAATAATAGTATTCAACGCTTTATAATTTACAGAATCAGTAAAAAATGCGAGACTTCAGGCTACCGCCGCGTTTTACTTCAGGTCTTCACACTTCTGGGATGTTACGAGGCGTAGTTCGGTTGTTGGTTGCCGACGTTTCGGGACAAGGTATCGGTCCCATCTTCGAGGGTCAAGCAGTACGTCTTCTTGGACAGTCTGACCCTTCAATATTTTACCGACTGGATATCCCGAAACGTCTGTAACCAGCTAAACGCTGCCTAAAATCCCCAAAGAGCGAAGGCCTCACTGATGATAATAATAATAATAATAATTATTATTATTATTTTTTTACGTTTCATAAATTAAAATAACGTTTACAATTAGTGCTGTAATTAATGGGTCAATGCGTTTGTCATATGAAGACTTGATGTGGTTACAGTAATACTTAAAGGCCAGTTTATAGCTCGCAGTCCTCACGACAAACACCAGCAGCTGCATTTCTCTTTGTGAAAGTCTAACGCAACAAACAAACACTCTGTGGGCACGTTTAAATGTTAAGGGAGTTGCTACATACAATTACGAAAGGGGAAGGTGCTGCCTATGCAGAGGGGAAGAGAATGGCGTTTATTTGCTTATGGAATGTTCAGAAACGAAAAGATGGAGAGAAAAACTTTTGAACACTGAGTGGCAATATATGAATGAAGAAATATCACATAGGAAACTACTTGTAATTACATGTACTGAGATCAAAGAGTGGGCCGCGATAGCTCAGTCGGTATAGGGCCTCGCTACGGGATGGACGGTCCGGGGATCGAATCCCGGTGGGGGCGAGATTCTCCCCACCGACCCTACGGCCCTCCCAGCCTCTTATATAATGGGTACCACTCTGATATGTGTCGTATTATGACCATGGTGACATATCATATAATGACCACAGTGATATGTGTCGTATTATGACCATGGTGACATATCATATAATGACCACAGTGATATGTGTCGTATTATGACCATGGTGACATATCATATAATGACCACAGTGATATGTGTCGTATTATGACCATAGTGACATATCATATAATGACCACAGTGATATGTGTCATACTTACCACAGTGATATGTGTCGTATTATGACCATGGTGACATATCATATAATGACCACAGTGATATGTGTCGTATTATGACCATGGTGACATATCATATAATGACCACAGTGATATGTGTCGTATTATGACCATGGTGACATATCATATAATGACCACAGTGATATGTGTCATACTTACCACAGTGATATGTGTCGTATTATGACCATGGTGACATATCATATAATGACCACAGTGATATGTGTCATAATTACCACAGTGACATGTCATTTAATTAGTACAGTTACATGTATCATATAATTACGACAGTGATATGTATCATATAATGACCACAGTGACGTGTGTCATAATTACCCCTGTGACCATGAGTCATAATGACCACAGTGACATATATTATATAATTATGACAGTGACATGTGTCGTAAAATGACCACAGTGACATGTGTCATATAATGACCACAGTAACGTGTATCATATAATTACGACAGTGACATATATAATATAATGACCACAGTGACATATACAACATAATGACCACAGTGACATATATCATATAATTACGACAGTGACATGTGTCATATAATTACCACAGTGACATATATAATATAATGACCACAGTGACATATATCATATAATTACGATAGTGACATGTGTCATATAATTACCACAGTGACATATATAATATAATGACCACAGTGACATATATCATATAATTACGATAGTGACATGTGTCATATGATGAACAGAGTGACATGTGTCATAATTACGACAGTGACATGTGTCATGTAACGATCACAGTGCCATACAGAGACAGATGTCACAGCCCGTCCTGACGTTTAGGTCGCACCACATCTGTAAGACACTTCTTAGCTCAGTTCGTGTCTGTGCGACGTGTAACAGACGCACTCTTTCCCTGTTACAAACGAGATATCTCACTTGCCCTCAAAGCGATGTGTTAAGTTGCTATGAATACGTTCAGAGACGGGACTGTGGGCTCTGCGAACACCTCTGGAAGGTGGGGCGAGGTGACGGGGTCATATGGGGTCATATGGGGACAGGAACATCGTGATGTCAGCACAATAGCACGGCCCGCCTAGCAGTGCTGCCAACCTCTTCACACTCAGTGCACTATATCCTCAGCTAGTTGCTGTCAATTCTGTGTTTACAAGTTACACTTTAATATTATCCTTTAACGTAAGCCTGAGCCACACAAAAGATCTCTTATCGTTTATATATTCCTACCAAAATCTGTTACAGCGCCTATACGTGCTACATTCCCTGTGCATCTCATCCGTCTTGATTTCAAGTCCCTAGCAATAATAAGCAAAAAATTAAGCTCGTTCTTGTGTAATTTTCTAAAATTTTTATTACTTAATGTATTAATGCGATTTGCATTCGAGTAGAGTAAGGTAAGGTAAGCGTCAAAAAGGCATATAGGGGAGTAGAGGTATAGCTCCACTCATTCTTAACCTTGACACAATTGGAGGTGAGTGGTCTGCTTTCCGCCACGTCCGCCTTACCTCCGGATAAATTTCACCGGGTATCCATTGGATAGGGGGATGAGGTAGAATACAAATAAAAAAATAACTACACAACCTTGATTACCACTTCATATCACAGCGGTAACTATAAATACCACCTGCTTTAACATTAATGATAGTATGTCTGCGTTTCCCCACACAGGGTACTAATGCGTT
Source organism: Reticulitermes speratus (assembly GCA_021186555.1). Lineage (NCBI taxonomy): Eukaryota > Metazoa > Arthropoda > Insecta > Blattodea > Rhinotermitidae > Reticulitermes > Reticulitermes speratus. The sequence goes on along the minus strand of JAJKFL010000013.1, from coordinate 30,323,925 downwards.
TTGTTTATATCTCACAATAAAGGCTGTTATTTCCCTACCCAAATGCACGCTCAATCATCTGTAATGAAGCAACAATGTGTTTTCTTGGAGTTAGGCTCTAGAGTTACAAACACAATATAAGTGTGATATTTGTAGTGCAGAAATGGCACTGGGCCAGGCTCTTCTCCCAGTACTTTCGGTTTTCCCCTGTCAGTACTATTCCACCATTGCTCCATATTCATCTTCGTGCTAAAACTTCTTTTATAAGAAGGACAAGCGGGCTAAGGCTCGGAAGCTTCGACAAGAGCAGTGGACTGAACAGTACAGTCACGTTTCATGTTGCGAAGTTTTAAGTGAGTGTGTTTTAGTGTTGTCAGACTTTGACTTCAATAAACCCATAATAGCGACCGCGCGCCAAGTCCACAGGACACCAAGCATAACATCACTGAAGTGCTAATATCAGGTCACGTCATCGGTGACTTAAAGAGGAACTGGGCAGTATTAGTACACGATGAGGATAATTTAGTATAATCACAGTAATTCAATGAAGAAAAAGATGGGCAGCTAATGTAGAACGCATGTCGGATAGGCGAAATGTGTCTTATATTTTTATCAGAAAATCTGACGAGAAGGCGCCATCTTGAACATCGAGACGTATATGATAGTATAATATTAAAATGTCCTTTAGTGGAAGGAATTTTGAAGGTGGGGAGCAAATGAAGTTACTCGAGTTTTCCTATGGCCTGTGTGACGTCATGAAATATCCAGCTGTGCCTGTGTACGAAATTGTTAGCCCTCTGAAGTCTAAAATTCTTATAAGTGATATTTAAACTTCCTACATCAACGAAAATCAAGGCTAATGTATTACAGCAACCTAAAGGTTAGTGGCTTTGTAGCCAAGTGGCCACTGTCTGTCTTGACAGTTACACAAACGCACTCTGTCGACAAACTGCAAAATTATTTTTTGTTAATTTTCTGATACTGCCTGTTAAGACTGTACCTCGTAGTCATAGAATGTTTCTCCCCTGAAGAAGACTCTGGTCCTTGTTGTAGAATCGTCGCTGGCAGCACTGATTTAAATCAGAGTTACCGTGATTTTCCTCAGTCTCTCCTGTCCCACAAGCTTCGGGTTGGTATTCCTCCTGCTATTGTTTCAATTTTTTTCCATCCCTTCACGCGTTTTATATCAAGTCACAATTATTCCACCCCCACCCCTCCTCCAAGATTGTAGATGCGCCCCACCCCTATGGTTCAGAGTTTGGGCGGACTGGCGGTACAGTCCTCCCAGAAAGTAATTAACTCAGTGTCGTCTATTTCCCTACTGAGCATGGTGACGTAACGCTACGTAATCTGCACGTCCTGAGTTCGGACACCGGAACTTTGATTTTTTACAGAAAAATGCGGGAATATTAGTTTAAAATAGACCACGGCCTCTTCCGAAAAAAACAATCGTATCAAATATCATTAGATATGTGCCACACAATAAAACACAATTAGTATAGCATCGTTAAACATTCATGACACATAGTCTAACCAGTCCCACATTGAGAACCAATAGTCTTCTGGACTTTGTCCATCGTCTGAATAAAATATATAAAAATATAAAAATACGACGTTTCGGAAGTTGGTTCTTCTTCCGTCTTCAGGTGAAGGGAGGGGAGACAGCTATTCAGATGATTCCCTTACACCGATCTAATCTCAATCACTAGGTCCAGTGATTGAGATTAGCTCGGTCTGAGGGACACATCTCAGTAGGTGTCTCCCCTCCCATCACCTGAAGACGGAAGAAGTACCAACTTTCGAAACGTCGTGTTTATATTTTTATATATTTTTTTCGGACGATGGACAAAGTCCAGAAGACTATTGGTTCTCAATGTTATATACCATTGTCAGAACATTTTATAATTTATCAGTCCCACACTGCTTGCAACAGCCAACAAATCTTCATACCACACCGCCCTACACGACACACTTCACAGTCTTCATACCACACCGCCCTACACGACACACTTCACAGTCTTCATACCACACCGCCCTACACGACACACTTCACACTCTTCATACCACACCGCCCTACACGACACACTTCACACTCTTCATACCACACGGCCCTACACGACACACTTCACACTCTTCATACCACACCGCCCTACACGACACACTTCACACTCTTCATACCACACCGCCCTACACGACACACTTCACAGTCTTCATACCACACCGCCCTACACGACACACTTCACACTCTTCATACCACACCGCCCTACACGACACACTTCACACTCTTCATACCACACGGCCCTACACGACACACTTCACAGTCTTCATACCACACCGCCCTACACGACACACTTCACACTCTTCATACCACACGGCCCTACACGACACACTTCACAGTCTTCATACCACACGCCCTACACGACACACTTCACACTCTTCATACCACACGGCCCTACACGACACACTTCACACTCTTCATACCACACGGCCCTACACGACACACTTCACAGTCTTCATACCACACCGCCCTACACGACACACTTCACAATCTTCATACCACACGGTCCTACACGACACACTTCACACTCTTCATACCCACCGGCCCTACACGACACACTTCACAGTCTTCATACCACACCGCCCTACACGACACACTTCACAATCTTCATACCACACGGTCCTACACGACACACTTCACACTCTTCATACCACACGGCCCTACACGACACACTTCACAGTCTTCATACCACACGGTCCTACACGACACACTTCACAGTCTTCATACCACACCGCCCTACACGACACACTTCACAGTCTTCATACCACACCGCCCTACACGACACACTTCACACTCTTCATACCACACGGCCCTACACGACACACTTCACAGTCTTCATACCACACCGCCCTACACGACACACTTCACAATCTTCATACCACACGGTCCTACACGACACACTTCACACTCTTCATACCACACGGCCCTACACGACACACTTCACAATCTTCATACCACACCGCCCTACACGACACACTTCACAATCTTCATACCACACGGTCCTACACGACACACTTCACACTCTTCATACCACACGGCCCTACACGACACACTTCACAGTCTTCATACCACACGGTCCTACACGACACACTTCACAGTCTTCATACCACACCGCCCTACACGACACACTTCACAGTCTTCATACCACACCGCCCTACACGACACACTTCACAATCTTCATACCACACGGTCCTACACGACACACTTCACACTCTTCATACCACACGGCCCTACACGACACACTTCACAGTCTTCATACCACACGGCCCTACACGACACACTTCACAGTCTTCATACCACACGGCCCTACACGACACACTTCACAATCTTCATACCACACGGTCCTACACGACACACTTCACACTCTTCATACCACACGGCCCTACACGACACACTTCACAGTCTTCATACCACACCGCCCTACACGACACACTTCACAGTCTTCATACCACACCGCCCTACACGACACACTTCACAATCTTCATACCACACGGTCCTACACGACACACTTCACACTCTTCATACCACACGGCCCTACACGACACACTTCACACTCTTCATACCACACCGCCCTACACGACATACTTCACAGTCTTCATACCACACGGCCCTACACGACACACTTCACACTTCATACCACACGGCCCTACACGACACACCTCACAATCTTCATACCACACGGCCCTATACGACACACTTCACAATCTTCATACCACACGGCCCTACACGACACACTTCACAGTCTTCAAACCACACGGCCCTACACGACACACTTCACAATCTTCATACCACACGGCCCTACACGACACACTTCACAATCTTCATACCACACGGCCCTATACGACACACTTCACAATCTTCATACCACACGGCCCTATACGACACACTTCACAATCTTCATACCACACGGCCCTACACGACACACTTCACAGTCTTCATACCACACGGCCCTACACGACACACTTCACAATCTTCATACCACACGGCCCCACAAGACACACTTCACACTTCATACAACACAGCCCCACACGACACACTTCACACTCTTCATACCACACCTCCCTACACGACACACTTCACACTTCATACCACACAGCCCCACACGACACACTTCACACTTCATACAACACAGCCCCACACGACACACTTCACACTCTTCATACCACACCTCCCTACACGACACACTTCACACTTCATACCACACGGCCCTACACGACACACTTCACAATCTCCATACCACACGGCACTACACGACACACTTCACAATCTTCATATAACACGGCCCTACACGACACACTTCACACTCTTCATACCACACGCCCTACACGACACACTTCACACTCTTCATACCACACAGCCCTACACGACACACTTCACACTTTATACCACACGGCCCCACACGACACACTTCACTCTTCATACCACACAGCCCTACACGACACACTTCACACTTCATACCACACGGCCCCACACGACACACTTCACACTTCATACCACACGGCCCCACACGACACACTTCACACTTCATACCACACCGCCCTACACGACACACTTCACACTTCATACCACACGGCCCCACACGACACACTTCACACTTCATACCACACGGCCCCACACGACACACTTCACACTTCATACCACACCGCCCCACACGACACACTTCACAATCTCTAGCAGTACGATATCACGTAATATCCAAACAGATGTTTGTATACAAGCTACATACAGAGTGTAAACAGCTGTGAACTTATACCTGGTACGGCTCACTTTTAATATCACAACATTATAATATTATAGTTAACAACCAACTAAATGCACATTTTATTTAAAACTATTTTATAGTTTTCTTAGATTCCCCTACATATGTTTCGGTCTGATTTCAGACCATATTCAGGGGAATTTAAGAAAACTATAAAATAGTTTTAAATAAAATGTGCATTTAGTTGGTTGTTAGATATTGAATGGAAATGCACGGTGAGTGTAAGATGAAATTGTACTTTTATGCTTCAGATGGGAGGATAATATTAAAATGGATCTTCAAGAAGTGGGATGGGGGCATGGACTGGATTGATCTGGCTCAGGATGGCGGGCTCTTGTGAGTGCGGTAATGAACCTTCGGGTTCCATAAAACGCGGGGAATTTCTTGACTAGCTGACGACCTGTTAGCTTCTCAAGAAGGAGTCTGCTCCATGGAGTTAGTTAGTTAGTTAATTTTATGCTTATTAACTTGTGTGTTTTAGAATTTTAATATTCTAATAATTACAATAAGGGCGATACAATACCTAGATTAGCGTGTTGGCCTTGTACTGCTTTGTTCTAAATAACTCCCTGATGATGGCACTCAGATGCCGAAACATGTAGGAGTTTAATATTTGTCTTGATATTGTATTTTATTAAGTGCTTATGTTGGTTGATGTGTTGATTGTCAGCTTAAGCGCTGTGTGACTAACATACAATTTGCTGTACAGCTGTATACAATATACAGCAAGGTAAATATGGAGGTAAAGTTTTACCCTATAACCTGCCATTAGAACATAGAGGGGATATAGAGGTATAGATGTACTCTTTCTTTAACCTCAGCTACAGATGGGGGTGGGTGGCCAACGCCATGCCCCAGCGGCTTTACCCCTGGAAAGAGACCCGGTATCCATTGTGTAGGAGGCTGGGTAGACCCCAGGGCCGGTCTGGACGTGTGCGGAAAATCTCGCCCCCACCGGGATTCGATCCCCGGACCGTCCAGCCTGTAGCAAGTCACTATAATGACTGAGCTATCAACATTTTGACTTTTGTTTTCTTATAGGAATCAAATATGTAAATACTACAGTCACTTTTCATTATGTACTAAGCTCTCGGATGAGAATAGCTCAGTCAAAGCAGTGCTGGATGACACTACAGAAAGTATTGCTCTGTTCGGTGTATCCGAACTGAATACCAAAGGTTTTAAGAAATTCAACCTAAATATTGGCACCGCAGTTTCCATTACAATAGACCCGGTAATTAAATTGTCATCACTAGGTCTTTAACACCTCACATATGGGTATTTGTGAACAAGACGTCACGTGATGTAATATTTGTTATTGAGGAAGGTCAGTTCTTGTTTTGTGTTGCCATCACTGGGGCTGATTGTGCGGGCTGTACCAGCAATGTCGAGATACGTGTAAAAACAAAGGGCGCCGGGAAATTAAGCTGCAGCTACTGGCGGCTAACAAAAAGAGCTGACGACATGCGACATTCGAATTAGCGCGGCGATTTCCTGTGCGATGTTGTCAGTTCTCTGTCGTGGCTTACTATATTACGTGTGAAGATTAAATTATATGCTATCTGCGGCTTTAGCAAAAAGCAAAGTTCAGGAGACATAACGACTCTGAAGCTTCTTCTATTACAGTCAAGACAAAAGTAATTTAAAGCCTTAACACTTTAAATCCCAGTGGTTACTATATGTACCGCCAGGTTTAACATTCAGCAATTCTACGTTCTGCCCACACAGTGTATTTATGTGTTTTGTGTGGATCTCAGAACAAACAGCGATTATTTCCCTATACAGCATTAACTGACTGGTTTCTATAACAGAGATTTAACCCTTTATAAAGCCCAGTGGTTACTATATGTACCACCATGTTTAGCATTCACAAATTCTACGTTCTGTCCACACAGTGTATTTATGTGTTTTGTGTCGATCTCAGAACAAACAGCGATTATTTCACAGTACAACATTAACTGACTGGTTTGTATAACTGAGACGGAGTGTGTTTACTGCGCAGTACGGACTGTATTTATGTGTTTTGTGTGGATCTCAGAACAAACAGCGATTATTTCACTGTACAACATTAACTGACTGGTTTGTATAACTGAGACGGAGTGTGTTTACTGCGCGGTACGGACTGTATTTATGTGTTTTGTGTGGATCTCAGAACAAACAGCGATTATTTCACTGTACAACATTAACTGACTGGTTTGTACAACTGAGAGGGAGTGTGTTTACTGCGCGGTACGGACTGTATTTATGTGTTTTGTGTGGATCTCAGAACAAACAGGGATTATTTCACTGTACAACATTAACTGACTGGTTTGTACAACTGAGAGGGAGTGTGTTTACTGCGCGGTACGGACTGTATTTATGTGTTTTGTGTGGATCTCAGAACAAACAGGGATTATTTCACTGTACAGCATTAACTGACTGGTTTGTACAACTGAGAGGGAGTGTGTTTACTGCGCGGTACGGACTGTATTTATGTGTTTTGTGTGGATCTCAGAACAAACAGGGATTATTTCACTGTACAACATTAACTGACTGGTTTGTACAACTGAGAGGGAGTGTGTTTACTGCGCGGTACGGACTGTATTTATGTGTTTTGTGTGGATCTCAGAACAAACAGGGATTATTTCACTGTACAGCATTAACTGACTGGTTTGTACAACTGAGAGGGAGTGTGTTTACTGCGCGGTACGGACTGTATTTATGTGTTTTGTGTGGATCTCAGAACAAACAGGGATTATTTCACTGTACAACATTAACTGACTGGTTTGTACAACTGAGAGGGAGTGTGTTTACTGCGCGGTACGGACTGTATTTATGTGTTTTGTGTGGATCTCAGAACAAACAGCGATTATTTCACTGTACAACATTAACTGACTGGTTTGTATAACTGAGACGGAGTGTGTTTACTGCGCAGTACGGACTGTATTTATGTGTTTTGTGTGGATCTCAGAACAAACAGCGATTATTTCACTGTACAACATTAACTGACTGGTTTGTATAACTGAGACGGAGTGTGTTTACTGCGCGGTACGGACTGTATTTATGTGTTTTGTGTGGATCTCAGAACAAACAGCGATTATTTCACTGTACAACATTAACTGACTGGTTTGTACAACTGAGAGGGAGTGTGTTTACTGCGCGGTACGGACTGTATTTATGTGTTTTGTGTGGATCTCAGAACAAACAGGGATTATTTCACTGTACAACATTAACTGACTGGTTTGTACAACTGAGAGGGAGTGTGTTTACTGCGCGGTACGGACTGTATTTATGTGTTTTGTGTGGATCTCAGAACAAACAGGGATTATTTCACTGTACAGCATTAACTGACTGGTTTGTACAACTGAGAGGGAGTGTGTTTACTGCGCGGTACGGACTGTATTTATGTGTTTTGTGTGGATCTCAGAACAAACAGGGATTATTTCACTGTACAACATTAACTGACTGGTTTGTACAACTGAGAGGGAGTGTGTTTACTGCGCGGTACGGACTGTATTTATGTGTTTTGTGTGGATCTCAGAACAAACAGGGATTATTTCACTGTACAGCATTAACTGACTGGTTTGTACAACTGAGAGGGAGTGTGTTTACTGCGCGGTACGGACTGTATTTATGTGTTTTGTGTGGATCTCAGAACAAACAGGGATTATTTCACTGTACAACATTAACTGACTGGTTTGTACAACTGAGAGGGAGTGTGTTTACTGCGCGGTACGGACTGTATTTATGTGTTTTGTGTGGATCTCAGAACAAACAGGGATTATTTCACTGTACAGCATTAACTGACTGGTTTGTACAACTGAGAGGGAGTGTGTTTACTGCGCGGTACGGACTGTATTTATGTGTTTTGTGTGGATCTCAGAACAAACAGGGATTATTTCACTGTACAACATTAACTGACTGGTTTGTACAACTGAGAGGGAGTGTGTTTACTGCGCGGTACGGACTGTATTTATGTGTTTTGTGTGGATCTCAGAACAAACAGGGATTATTTCACTGTACAGCATTAACTGACTGGTTTGTACAACTGAGAGGGAGTGTGTTTACTGCGCGGTACGGACTGTATTTATGTGTTTTGTGTGGATCTCAGAACAAACAGCGATTATTTCACTGTACAACATTAACTGACTGGTTTGTACAACTGAGAGGGAGTGTGTTTACTGCGCGGTACGAGCTGAGTGTTTATAAATAATTCAGATTAATATGAGTCTGTAATCACCGCGGAGGTCAGGGGTCAATCCCAGGCAAGTCCATGAGGGGTTTTGTGGTAGACAAAGTGGCACTGGGACAGGGTTTTTTTTCCTAGTAATTTAATTTTCTCCAGTCTGTATCATTCCACCAATACACTAAACTCATCTTTTGCCATTTCTAGATTTTGCTTATGCAGTTTTCTGCTATGCTTTGTATGATCCTCACAACAAACAGCGATTATTTCCACTAATGCCATTAACCGTCATATTTATAACACAGATGCAATGTATTTTCTGCGAGGTAGGCATCCAAAATATTTATATCATTGCAAATACTTCTTTCTTGATATTCGTTTCAGAAATACAAAATAGCACAAAATATAGCGAAAAACATTTTGATTATCTTATATTATAGACATTAAGGCTAAAAATTTTGATTATTTTGCAAATTTCAACAAGGCAATTCCGGTATTTAAGAAAGAAAGCATGAAGATTGCATTCATGAAGCATGTATTCACAAATTAGATGTATCGGAGACGTGACGCTGTGTATTTGACTACTTATAGATACAGTCAAATCCCGATATAGAACTACTGCTTGTATAATGTCAGAATTTGTGCAGGGCCATTGCTTGTATAGCGGCACTGTTTGTATAGAGCTACTGTATCTATAGCGCCACTGTTTGTATAGAGCTATTGTATCTAAGGCGCCACTGTTTGTATAGAGCTATTGTATCTATGGCGCCACTGTTTGTATAGAGCTATTGTATCTATAGCGCCACTGTATGTATAGAGCCACTGTTCCAATACATCCACAGTTTTTCACCACAATTCCTGGCGGTACGTTGAGGGCTGTGTCATATCACAATACGGTATATAACGGAACTTCTTTCCACACTTTATCAAGGGCGCTAACCGAGTTGTAGCTTTGTCGGGGGCGCCATATAGGAGTTCCACTGTATTTCAGGACGTTTCGGAACACTGTAGTCCTCATAGTCCCTGCCGTCATATTTCAGTCTTCACAAATGTTTCCTGCTGTCAACTTCACATTTTTGCCTTTCCTTCTGCTACAAACGAACGTAGCTTTCTGAACACGAACGCGTTACGTTCAGTTGTGTTACCGAACGTGTGCAACTTGGTATCACTCTGTTAACAGGAACAGCTGTGATATTGTAATTTTCCAAATTAGTGTTTTTCGGGGATTCAGGCTTTCTTGTTCGTGATGCCGTGTAGATCAATGACGTTTCGGGAGCAGCACTCTACTGCCTTAACCTCAAGACTTGAGGCTTCAAACCTTGGATACCTCAAGCCGTGAACATGCAAGAATCCTGATTCAGTGGACAGCATTTCTTCATGACTTTATGAACTTCTGAGTTCAAATCTCGCTCCTAAGACGTATCCTTACGGAGGTATTTCTTAGTTTGCCTCTGCTCCTACAGCCAAATTCAGAGTTGGTAACTAAAATGAGCTCAGGCCCGCTATTTTTCACTTCCTGTCCGCATCATTACTCACTGACCACCCTATCATTAGACGCTTCAGCTTTGCAGCTACTGACAACCTCCCTACACAAATCCACTACAGAGCACTTGGCGCGAAGCCTCTCACTGCTAGGCTTTCCTAACGTATTTTCTGTCTGACATCAACACAAACACGGAAATATGTGAAAGTTGCTTGGCCATTGTCCCTTTGAACTCTACACAATGCATTCGGCGTGGAACCACAAATGCTATAACTTATTTAGCAGCAAAGAGTTGGCCAACTAATCCATAAATTCTCCAAATTTTTGGTCCCAGAAACTTCATTTCCTTTTCTTTACAAAAGCCCGCACACAGCAACGTGTATTGCACGTGTCACAGGTCTGTTTAATGTTTCATTTTAGTATTATTCTTACTTCTCTCAAATTGTAATATGGCGAATGTAAAACAGGAAATAAATCAGTTTAACTTGTAAGCTGAAATTTGTTATTGAAAATAAGGAGTTTTGGATGGGCGAGGGATGGGGGGAATGCAGGGAAGATCAGAAATGCGTCTGAAATATTATTTGAAAAAGCTAAAGGAAAGATTTTACTTGGATAAACTAGGCGTATATTGAAGGAGTTTATTAACATTATTTATTAGGAAATGGTGTGGTTTAGATTGGATTCATCTGGCTATGAACTGAGTAACGTGTCGCGTTGCTTGGTGTGGGGTTTTCACGGTAGAGTTGCTGAATATTCAAGACTTGCGGGATGTGACGCCGTGTCGCTGGGTTTGTCATTCCCGACGTTTCGAAGGAACTGAGTGCCTTCACTTGATTTCAGGCTTCCGCCGCGATGTTGATGAAATCTGTGGTCTTCTGGGTAATTACACGGCGTCGTGTGGTAATTATTTACTGACGTTTCAGGACAACGTATCGGGCCCTTCTTCACGGGTCAAGATACCAAGTAGTGCCTTCATTTTAAGCCTTGTAATCTACCAAAAGGGTTGTGTCACATGTTCCTATTGTGTCACATGTTCCTATTGTGTCACATGTTCCTATTGTGTCACATGTTCCTATTGTGTCACATGTTCCTATTGTGTCACATGTTCCTATTGTGTCACATGTTCCTATTCTTCATTCACATTAACAAATTTGTTTTTAAACTTCGCGTACTAAAACGTCCTTCAGTTGTAGTGCTCGCTGTTACAATAACGTGTTGCAGTACATGCGATGTTTTCGTTCATTTTGCAATTTACAACTTAAGGTTTACACGGAAAATGATTTGCATTAGAAATATCGTGTGGTGAGTTACAATAAGCTTTACCATGTAATAAAGTGTTCAAACAAGCAAAGTGCTGGATGCATATCAATTCAATTCTGAGCAGTTTGAAATCTGAGAAATTTAAAAATGTACTGTCCGTATTGAGGACTAAATATTTTGGTTTTTTTTTTTTGGATTTAGAATTAAATTTTTCCATTATAGGTTGTCTACATTATGTAAAAGCAATAAAATATAATAATAATAATAATATAATTATGTGGGTGAGGACCAGAACACTGTGCTATATAACTCCACATCAATGTGTCATTCTTTCCTCAATTTTCGATCAAGCAGGTCAACAAGGTCACGTACCTGAAGACCTGAATCCTTAGCAACACCGCTGTGAGAGCCTAAAATCTAACATTTATCATTTCTTTATAAACACTCAACATTATATGAAGTATAAACTTTCACTCTTGCCTCAAATTTCTTTCCAAGTATTGCACGTTACACAAAATATCAACAATTATTTTGGAGTATCTGACAGAATCTTCCTTCCTGCATTACAGACTTTTTCCTTTCTCATACCGCAGTAAGCTGACAGATCACAAACACTTCCTAGTCGGTTCCCACGGGATAGAAAGTTTGCCCACACAGCCCTAAATCTGTCAAACATCGATTCTATGCACAAGTGTCTCCGAGCCATTCTCCACGGTTATAAATTTATATGGAGGTAGCAGTGGTCAGTTTTGGGCAAACAACTTACTCGAAATGAAAGCTACTTGCTTCTGTAACAGCCTGTGGGGAAACCTTAATTAACAACACCCAATTACAGGCTGGCGCTGGGGGTGTAGCCCGGAGACGGTAGCAACCGCAGGCGCCAGGGTCCCGGGATCGAAGCTAGACAGACATTAATGACCATGTGTCAAGAGTTCTGCCTGTGATTTGTGAGCGTGCCGGCGTCGCGCTTGCTACATGTAATGACATAGTACGTTTTCTCTGGTCCGTAACTTCATAATAAATTTACAGTAACTCACTTGCTCTAGAAATTATACGCCTTATATGGAACCAGAAATTTCATTGCCGTGTTCACAAAAGCCTGACAGTGGTGCTTCTGCCGAACCACACACATCCAATGGACGGCATTCTATCCTCTTTATGTGATAAGCACTGCGGCCAGAAAACTATAATTAAAAATGGGCCTGTATAATGAAGGGCTAAAACAATTTTCACGACCTAACCTCAACGCGAGTGTGACTTCACTCACAAACAAACCAAACATTATTTCTATCGGACCGCTGCTCTGTGGTAAATATATTTTTAAGTAATTCAAAATTTTATTTGGCTTCCATCGAAACATACTATGGCTCAATGACTCCATGGAAACTGGGGTTATGACGTCATCACAGGCGAAGGTTTGTGGTAATCATGGTAACCCGCTGTGAGTGACATGTTCAAGGCATGTTGATGTCAAAGTAATAAATACTTCGGTATTATTTTTTCAGTTTATTTTTTTGAATTAATATTTTCATCCATGTCACCAACAGATCCAAGTTTGACATACACAGATACAGTTCTACATCGCTGCTACATGTTTCGGCGTCATGCATGTCATCCTCAGGGAGCTTTACACTAAGATTTAAAATTCCACATTATATTCACCGTGCATCATGATAACAACTCACAAATTCAAACCAACAAACGCACTGTATTTCCATACACAGTCAATTTACCCCTACATGTTTCGGCTTTACCAAGCCATCATCGGCGGTCCCAAGTTTACACGCACTACACATCCATTAGTTCATATAATAACGTCACTTATATCATACATAATACCAGTATATAAGTATATAAAATACTGGGAATAGTTGCGTGTTTATGCTATAAGTGTACAAGATATATATATATATATATATATATAAAAGGTTAAAAAGTTTAAAATGATTTTAAGATTACCTTTATATATATATATATATATATATATATACACATAGCATAAATACGCACTGACACGTACTGATTTTATATGCTTATATACTGGTATTATGTGTGATATAAAGGTAAAACAGTCCCATACAGGCCTAGGAAGGCCCTTAAGGTTCCAGGAGGTTGAGGCTCCCAGGTTTTTAGACAATCGGCACATGAAGGTGGTAAGGTTGTCAGCCTTACGCACCGGCCGCCTTTACCCCCCAGGAAAGATTCCCGGTACTAATTTCTGTTAAAGGCTGAGTCGACCCCAGGGCCATAGTGCGACCGAAAGGATTATGTCGGTGAAAAATTCCAATGACACCATCGGGAATCGAACCCGCGACGTTCCGGTTTGTAGCGCAGTGCCTCAACCAAGGTCAGGACCTACCGATAACCCGTCCCTCCATTTATTTCCCACCCGCCATTCTCCCTGCACAGTGCTGCCACTTACAAATTTCTGAAATATCAGATTACATTTTTCTTGGCATTGTGAACTTGCAGGTTTGTAGGTTCCCACCGACGTTTCGGTTGAAGGTGCTGCCTTCCTCTTCAAGGTGACAGTTGAGTCTGGGTGTCAATATGAAGTTCTGTCATCTAAATACTGAATCAGCAGCTTCCGCTGAAACGTCTGTGTCAAAGTAAAGGTAAAGGTAAAGGTCTCCCTAGAACAGGCCATGAAGGCCCAGAGGGGAAGCAGAGATATAGCTCTACTCTTTCTTTAACCCTGACACTAGATGTGACTGCGTGGTTAAGCCACGTCCCGGCCGCTTTACCCCCGGGAAAGTGACCCGGTACCCGTTGTACAGGAGGTTGGGTGGGCCCCAGGGCCGGTCTGGATGGCTGCGGAAAATCTCGCCTGCACTGGGATTCGATCCCCGGACCGTCCAGCTCTACAACGCGCAAAAGCACACAATATGGAAATTCACCGCAGTTAAACACAAGGGCGTAATTGAGAGGGGGGGGGGCGAGTGGTGCAGTCGCTTAGGGGAGCAGAACAAAAGGGGTGACAAGATTAAAATTTTAAATGCAACATGGTGATTTTTGCGCTCAAAGAATTTTGAATTATTTAGCAAAGTAAGAGGATATTCGATAAATATTTGAAATATTCTAGTTTTCATCATCATTTTCATCATCATTATTATCATGAACTTAAACAGATGTATGACAACTCGATCCTGTCCTGTGAAAACTCAAATCTTGAAGATTCGCTTGATCTCTCCATCTTCTTTTTGGTCACCTATGTCGCGTTTGCCTTTTGATGTGTATTCCAGTACCATCCTGGGTATTCGTGAGTGTTCCATCCTTTTAACATGTGTAGTCAATTTTTTTTTGTATCCTGTTTTTCAAGATCGTATTTTCTGTTACAGGCGCCAAAAAACCTAGGTACGCCACTGACAACAACAACTCCTATAACAAACCGTTGTCAAATTCTGTCAGTTTCTTTCCTTAAAGTGAAAGAGCTAGCTACTTTCCTCTGCACGTTTTTAGATAGCAAAAGAGAAGTAAAGAAGGAATGTTAGCAAACACCTCCAGAATTTAATCTATTCTTAATTTCTTCTAAATGCAATTACGTGTTCTTACTGTCCTACGAAATAGTTGAACTTTACTACCTTTATTAGCTGCAACCTTCTACGTATCAATCAATAAGGCTTACCTCCACGCCCCCTGCTCATATTCTTGTGCGATAATTGCTGCTCCTGACACATGACCGAGCGACTAATGAAGTTAGACCCGGCCATGTCAGAGGTCACTGCACGCAACTCTAATGAGTTTCGGATGCAAATGGGCCCAGCGGGACTCCAGAACGAAGCCTGAAGCTGACGATTCAGCTCAGCTTTACCTTGCTAAGAGCAGAAGAATGACATAGGGTGGTGGTCGGCTGGTGTTGACCGATAGAATGGCCGGGCAGTTCTCACAGTTTAGAGCACAAATAGCTTGATGTGGTCACCAGACAAGCGGTTGGACAGGTCCCACCACGTGGTGATATGGTGATGTGGTGACTAGTAGAAACAGCGGTAGGCCGGACGTGACGAAGCTACTAGTCACTTTTTGCAATTGTTTCGCTAAAATCAGAAGCAACAGTTTAGGTTGTAACTAAAAGCATTGAAATGAGAATTCCAAATTTTATGCTGTATGTACGTGCATTTTATGCTGTATGTACCGTGCATTTATGCTGTATGTACCGTGCATTTATGCTGTAGTACCGTGCATTTTATGCTGTATGTACCGTGCATTTTATGCTGTATGTACCGTGCATTTTATGCTGTATGTACCGTGCATTTTATGCTGTATGTACCGTGCATTCTGTCATCAGTCTAAGTTAAAGCAACTAATGCACAACATAATTAACAGTGTAAGATGTATTTGTAACCCCTACATACGTTTCGGCAATCAATTTGCCATCCTCAGAGGGCGTTCATCAAAGAATCGCAAGCAACTGTGGCATCCAGATACACATACATTTGGCATTATAATGGAAGCATATATGCCTCTCATAATATTAAACTGAATACATGCATATATCCATAAAACCAAACATTAAGAACAATAATACATGTAATCTGTTGTCTTCTGGGTAATTACACGGCGTCGTGTGGTAATTATTTACCGACTTTTACCTACGCATTCTTTTCCTACTCAGAATCTTGACCCGTGAAGATGGGACCGATTTGTTGTCCCGAAACGTCGGTAAATAATTACCACACGACGCCGTGTAATTACCCAGAAGACCACAGATTTCATCAACATCGCGGCGGAAGCCTGAAATCAAAATAATACAAGTGACTAAATCAGTGATTATCAGCTAATACGTCATATAACACAGTAACACATATATAACATATTTTTTACATCATTCAACCTAGACGTTTAAATAATATAATGGTTTATCAAAAATGTTTAACTGTCTATAGGCCATGTATACAATCATGTAGTTAAGCTATGTCGATCTCGTCCTGTAGCTCGGTAGGTTACGTGTCCGGTGCGGTGTCGTGTACTTGATTTCCGAAACGTATATAGGGGTTACAAATACATTTTACACTGTTAATTATCTTGTGCATTAGTTGCTTTAACTTAAACTCATGACAATTCCAAGTGCACACAAGAACTGTGCCTCAGTACTGGCACATCGCTTTAACGTCTGTGGATGCCGTACATATTGGTAAGTTACGGAGTGTATTGCACATCTCTTGGTGCTCTGTGTTAGGTCCGCGGTAGGAAACTGACGTGCATTTAAACACGGCACATCTCTTGGTGCTCTGTGTTAGGTCCGCGCTAGGAAACTGACGTGCATTTAAACACGGCACATCTCTTGGTGCTCTGTGTTAGGTCCGCGGTAGGAAACTGACGTGCATTTAAACACGGCACATCTCTTGGTGCTCTGTGTTAGGTCCGCCTTAAGAAACTGACGTGCATTTAAACACGGCACTTCTCTTTGTGCTCTGTGTTAGGTCCGCGGTAGGAAACTGACGTGCATTTAAACACGGCACATCTCTAGGTGCTCTGTGTTAGGTCCGCGGTAGGAAACTGACGTGCATTTAAACACGGCACATCTCTTGTGCTCTGTGTTAGGTCCGCCGTAAGAAACTGACGTGCATTTAAACACGGCACATCTCTTGGTGCTCTGTGTTAGGTCCGCCTTAAGAACCTGACGTGCATTTAAAACGGCACAATCTTTTGTGCTCTGTGTTAGGTCCGCCGTAGGAAACTGACGTGCATTTAAACACGCACATCTCTTGGTGCTCTGTGTTAGGTCCGCCGTAGGAAACTGACGTGCATTTAAACACGGCACATCTCTTTGTGCTCTGTGTTAGGTCCGCCGTAAGAAACTGACGTGCATTTAAACACGGCACATCTCTTTGTGCTCTGTGTTAGGTCCGCCGTAGGAAACTGACGTGCATTTAAACACGGCACATCTCTTGGTGCTCTGTGTTAGGTCCGCCGTAGGAAACTGACGTGCATTTAAACACGGCACATCTCTTGGTGCTCTGTGTTAGGTCCGCGTAGGAAACTGACGTGCATTTAAACACGGCACATCTCTTTGTGTTCTGTGTTAGGTCCGCGGTAGGAAACTGACGTGCATGTAAACACGGCACATCTCTTGGTGCTCTGTGTTAGGTCCGCGGTAGGAAACTGACGTGCATGTAAACACGGCACATCTCTTGGTGCTCTGTGTTAGGTCCGCGGTAGGAAACTGACGTGCATGTAAACACGGCACATCTCTTGGTGCTCTGTGTTAGGTCCGCGTAGGAAACTGACGTGCATTTAAACACGGCACATCTCTTTGTGTTCTGTGTTAGGTCCGCGGTAGGAAACTGACGTGCCTTTAAACACAGACAATTAATGCATTAGGTTCCCTTTCCTCAACGTGAAAATTCCGGTTCAAACCAGAGTGACTGTTGAAATTTCTGATAGACTAAATAGCAGAGTTGTGGGTTCTCCGTCGTTTGTCTGCCAGTTGCTCCTACAATCAATATTCCACCAGTGTTTATTGCCTTCCTAATTGTCCCAATAAGCCTTACCCAGGCAGCATATCGCCACATGCTCATTATTTAAGGCTAGGGTTTCATCCGCAACTGGCCCTCGGCTGGTCACACTGTAAGCACACCGGCTATAGTGTCTGTCGCCTTTACATGTTCTTGAATTCACGGTGTTACAAATCACCTAAATGACATACTTGGAAGTGAGTGACTTCAGGCTTCCGCCGCGATGTTGTGAGATCTGCGTTCTTCTGGGGTATTACACAGCGTAGAGTCGTAATCCTTTACCGACGTTTCGGGCAACGTATCGGCCCATCTTCAGGTTCAAGAAATCCAAGTCTTCTCTCCTTGGACTTCTTGATCGTTGAAGATGGGACCGATACTTTGTCCCGAAACGTCAGTAAAGGATTACCACTCGACGCTGTGTAATATCCCAGAAGAGCGCAGATCTCATTACTTGGAAGTGAATTATTCAAGATGGAATATGGAGGAATTTTCTTTCAGTATTTACGCACGATGCTCAATAAGTAATGTCACCGACGTCGTACAATTTAAATAATAAGTCATTACAGTGTTACATGTAGCTCGTTTGTTCCACTAAATTATCGTTATTTGTCAATATGATCCCCGACCACATCGATGTATTTGTCCCATTTTTATACGTGTTTAAAAATTCTGTCACGTTAGAAATCCGACTGTTGCCTTCAAGAAAGGTTTTTTTGTACATTTAGATGGACTTCACTGTTACAGAGAATAAATCTGTAATTGTGACTTGTCAGGTTTCCAAAATCAGTCCCTCCACTAGTGTTACATTCACATATGTCTTTTTATGCTCGGCCGAAATTTTCGATCATCATCTACAGTGTTCAGACCCTGAGCACCTTTTTCTAACGTTCTGCTCCCTCAATAAGCCATCACCATAAATTTCTATTAATTGGTAAAAAATTTATTTGGGCCTGGGGGGGGAACATATTTCGCACATAAAAATCGAAACGAATTACGATAAATCTTCGCCGGACCCATATTTCCAACGCCATTTCCAGAGCACAGCAACTTATCACATAAAGAACTTGTGACTGATTTTTGCGCCATCTGTTGCATGTTACACAAACTACAAGTGCTGCTATCTACCGAAAAATGCAAGGCTTGATTAAGGCAAATTTACGGACAAGGGATACTGTCTTACTAAACATGCCTCTCAGAAGTGACAACCCACCAACGCCTAGCTCCGAGGTTAATAAAAGAGTAAAGCTATGCCACTACGCCCTCTCTGCGCCTTCTTTCCCTGTCATATGGAAAATTAAACTTTTTTTGCCTCTTTTACTTTACAAATGACATTTTCTTCCCTCCACCCAATCCCTTGACCCCTGGTTGGGTCACGGCACAAAATGGAAAGATGAAAGTAGAGTTCAATTACTGAAAGGAAACAAGACCCGAAGGATCTGACGCCGTGTGGTTTGGTACACAGGTACCAAAATTTGTAGGAGCCTGACACCTCAAGCTTCAGAAAAAAATGGTGGCTGTAAACTTTCCGGAAATTGGTAACAAATTACATGGCGCTACGTCACAACAGACTCTTCTCAGAAAATTTCTCTAGATGTAGAAACAGATTTATGCCTGTAGATGTATCGTAAATATTTTCATAGTGTTTGTGTACCTTAAGGCATAGCTAATACATAGCTAATACATAGCTAAACTAGGGTCGCAAAGTCCCAATATAGCAAGAAACAACTGAGTCACCACAACTACCTTCTGCAGTGTAACAACTATACTTGTTATTCGATTCGCTACATGTTTCTGCCTACAAGGGCATCGTAAAGCCGCAATTATACACTACATAAAAAGAAGGTAAATGGACATTTGTTTTCGTGAAAGACATGTCTTGCTTACAAACTTTTTGTTGTCACGGTTTGTAACGCTGTAAAAAAATTATTTACATGGCTCATATGTATAATGTTACTGTAAACTCCTGACATTAATGTTACGTAATACCTGCATAATATATAATGTTACTGTAAACATCCTGAATAATTATAATGTACTGTAACATCTGAATATTATAATGTTACTGTAAACATCCTGAATAATATATAATGTTACACTAAACATCCTGAATAATGTATAATGTTACTGTAAACATCCTGAATAATATATAATGTTACTGTAAACATCCTGAATAATATACAATGTTACTGTAAATATCCTGCATAATATATAATGTTACTGTAAACATCCTGAATAATGTATAATGTTACTGTAAACATCCTGAATAATATATAATGTTACTGTAAACATCCTGAATAATATACAATGTTACTGTAAATATCCTGCATAAATATATAATGTTACTGTAAACATCCTGAATAATGTATAATGTTACTGTAAACATCCTGAATAATATATAATGTTACTGTAAACATCCTGAATAATATATAATGTTACTGTAAACATCCTGAATAATATATGTTACTGTAAACATCCTGAGTAATATATAATGTTACTGTAAACATCCTGAGTAATATATAATGTTACTGTAAATACCCTGAATAATGTATGTTGTTACTGTAAACATCCTGAATAATATATGTTGTTACTCTAAACATCCTGAATAATATATAATGTTATTGTAAACATCCTGAATAATATATGTTGTTGCTGTAAATATCTCTTACACGTGCAGTTGTTTACTAAAGTACCTTCTTTACGACATTCCAATTTTTGTATAATTTAAGAATTGTAAGTTTTAAAATCATTCTATATCAGTTTCACAGTACGTATAATTCAGGACATCAAATCACAAATTAAAAAACCAACAAATACACTGTATTTCCACAAATATAGTATAATGACCCTAATTTGCAAATTTTTTTGAACCAAATGGATGCAATAGTTTTATGCAGTTTTCCTTGGTATTACGATAGTTATAAGCAAATTTTGCCTGTTGGGCATTATTGGGGGCATTAGAATATATTTGTGAAAATACGGTGTATTTGTTGGTTTTTTAATTTGTGATTTGATATCAGAATGCACGGTGAATATAACGTGAACTTCATGACATGTTACATTAACTTTTATATAGCATTACAAATCGTAACAAGAGAAAATTTTTGCAATGTAGAGAACTCTTTCAAGAAACCAAATATACATTTATCTTCCTTTTATATATTGTACAATTTTCTCTTGATGGTGACCTCATACGTCGAAACATGTAGCGAACTGTAAAAACGATATTGTTGTTTACAATAAGAAGATAGTTGTTTTGACAGGATTATTCTTTCATTTATTAAATTACAAAAACAAAACCTGTGTCACCAATTAAATCTAAGCATTCTCTCCTGACTGTTCTATTGCCGTAATGAAGCGCACAGCGACGTCCACATTAACCTACATAACATTGCATATGTTTAATAAAATATAGCACGTGACTGAGGCTGTCTTCCTTTCTCAGTCTGACCTCTTCTACCTACTCATTGTATGTGTAGAGGGTTCTTTATTGTTGCATCTGATCACACTCAGACACACCACACTCGTTAGGACTTCCCTGGACAAGTGATCAGCCCGTAGCACAGACCTCTACCTGACAACACACAACACTCGACAAGAGACAGACATCAATGCCCCCGGCTGGATTCGAACCCGCAATCCCAGCAAGCGAGCGGCCGCAGATCCACGCCTTAGACCGCGCGGCTACCATAGTGATAAATAGAACATGACGTACAAGCTTATGATAAACTCCATGTAACTCAGTCCGTTTAGATGCTGATTGTAGCTTAGCTCATTCAGAAAATCCTAATCGTTTATGGAGTCCAAAGACTGTGTTGTGCTCAGAGCAGCCAGCTAATGAACCCTATTTTAAGTGAAGTGTATTTAGTCGAACACAAAGCATACTTCTCGTTAAGATCCACTTTAATATTATCCTCCCATATGTATGTGTAAAATTTCAGGTAAAAAAAAGGTAAAGCCATCCCATTACAGGCCTGGACAGGCCCTTAGGGTTCCAGGAGGTCGAGGCTCCCAGATTTTTAGACAATCGGCACATGAAGGTGGTAAGGTTGTCAGCCCTAAGCACCGGCCGCCTTTACCCCCCATGAAATACTCCTGGTACTCATTTCTGTTAGAGGCTGAGTCGACCCCAGGGCCATAGTGCGACCGAAACGATTATGTCAACGTAAACTTCCAGTGACACCGTCGGAAATCGAACCCGCGACGTTCCGGTTTGTAGCGTAGTGCCTCAACCAACTGCGCCACCGCGCGCCCCATTAAAATTTCAGGGTCTGCATAAATCAAGGAGCGGATCAATGAATGATGACTGTAGAATTATGGAGAGAATGTAAAGCTCTTGACGGATTTTCATAAAATTTGGTACGAATAAGCAGTGTGTGGCATGAAGGTACTGAAGACGCCGACTCACGCAGCGGGCTGCCCGGTGGTCCGCGTGATTAATAGCGGCTCCATTACACAGTGATTAGCACCTCGCTGATGAGTCAGCAATCTGGCGTTCTTTACTAGCCGCATTAGATATTGGTGCGATAGCGTGTCGTCTTAGATACGAAGCTGCTGACGTGGTTGTTGTTCGTTGTTGAAGGAGTAAGTCCTTGACACGGCGTTGTAGGAAGAAGAACGTCTTGTGTTGGTTTGCTGGGTGACATAGTTGCATGGACTTCAACAAGGCGTTCATTACATCCAAAATGTCATACAGTTACACAGAACAAGCGTCAATATAGTTTTACCTACGAAATGTGTCGCCTTCCCCACACAAGTTTTCATGAAAATCACAAATCAGTCAATAAATTTTGCAGATATCTGGTTTTCATGAAAATCACAAATCAGTCAATAAATTTTGCAGATATCTGGTATTCATGAAAATCACAAATCAGTCAATAAATTTTGCAGATATCTGGTTTTCATGAAAATCACAAATCAGTCAATACATTTTGCAGATATCTGATTTTCATGAAAACCACAAATCAGTCAATAAATTTTGCAGATATCTGGTTTTCATGAAAATCACAAATCAGTCAATAAATTTTTGTGGATATCTGTAACAAATATCTTCCAGATTCAATGAAAAGTGTAGAAAATAAGGAAAATTTTGTTTACGCTCCATAATAAAGCACAGTTTACCCCTGGTCAGTCCATGTGGGATTTGTGGTGGACAAAGTATCACTGGGACAGGTTTTTACCCCAGTTCTTCGGTTTTCTCCTGTAACTCTCATTCCACCGGTGTGCCATTACTTGGAAAAACGAAAAAAACTGATAATCTTTATCACAGGGTTGCACAATAGGCCTCTAGGCTGCGGTGCGTCCGTAGCATCTGCTGCGGGGCCCTTCACTAAAAAAAGCATAGTTTTCACTGCAGTGACTTTAACGACACACAGAATTGCTCCGTCGCTTTTCGTTGAGAAATCATACTCTGAATTTCATCCAAATCGGCCAAGAAATGTGATAAGTACGATTACAAGCTCGGTTATGCCTTTGTAAATTACGATTGCAACTACGCTGATTAAAAAAGACACTTCTTCTTAAGGTAATGTATCTCGTTGTGTTTGTATTTCACGAGAAATTTCAATTCTTTCTCCACAATTTTCCATTAACCTCGGATATATATAGGTAAAGTTATCCCTGTACAGGCCCTTTAGGACTCCAGAGGTTGAGGTGGCAAATTTGTCAGCCCTAGACACCGGCCGCCTTTACCCCCAGGAAATATCTCTGGTAATCATCTGTTAGGGGCTGAGTCCACCCCGGGACCATAGTGCGAATGGAAGGATTATGTCAATGAAAAATCCCAATGACCCCATCGGAAATCGAACCCGCGACTTTCCGGCTTGTAGCGCAGGGCCTCAATCGAATGGGCCACCACAATGTAAAATTAAAATATTAATTCTTAAAAGCCTTGTGAAAATTAACATATTACTGTCCAAGTTTAACGGGAAGTTGTGGAGAAGGAAATAATTTAACTTCCCCTTAATCCTATATTCCTAGACACTTCTTTGTAAGGAACTTCTCTACCAAATTTCACGAAAATCGGACATAAGGTAAAGTCGTTGGTCCTAGGTTACGTAGAGGCGGCTGCAGAGAAGAATGAATTGACAGACGGACTGATGGAAGGACGGACATCCACATAAGGCGATCTTGCTTTACGTCACAAAAGGTAAAGGTAAAGGTAAAGTTCACCCTAAAACAGACCACGAAGGCCCAGATGGGGAGTAAAGGTATAGCTCTACTCTTTCTTTAACCCTGGCACTAGATGGGGGTGGGTCTTTACTTGATAAAAACAGCCTAAAATGAAATAATATTACCTGGTTGTGTAGGGCATCTGAAGGTTGCCACATCGATATCGAACTTAAATTTAATGTAACTTGGCTTTCCGTGATGACATTTCTGGATCACCTGGACACAATCACCTCCGTCGTCAGGACTCGGTCGCCTGATCCACGTCTCTAATGACGATTTGCATTGCGTCAAAGTCGCAGAAATATTAAGGGAAAAGGTGACTTGTATACCGGGTAGCGTGCAGCACCTAACGAACACGGACACTAAAAATATGTACAAAATTTTAGTCGACAAACATAAAACACGGTCACTTGGCGAAATATAGGAGTAAATAGGAGGATAATATCAAAACGGGTTTAAGAAAAAAGCTGTGAAAAGTTAGGCTGGATTCACCTGGTTTGGCATAGGATCCAGTGGCAGGGTGGTGTGAAAACGGACAGCGATGCACTCAAACATAACACCGTGAAGTTTGGTAGATATCCAAATTTCAGGTAAACTGTCTTTCTACCATGATAATGGAGAAGATATTCCTCTAAAAGACTACACGGTTTCACATCCCACAAATGTGACGTCACGACATCTTAACGTCTGCCACGCGTGAGCCTGAAATCTTACACTAATAAAGCTTTTTTGACTAGCTGAGCTACTGTCATCTTCTCAAGGACTGCACAGCCTGCTGTAAAACCCGTCTGAGCAGTCTGACAGGTAGCCGGTCTGTCGGTCTGTTTACTGCCCTTCCAAGGTCCCGACATTTCACCTGCGTGCAGGAAAGTATAAATTGTAGGAATTATGCAGGTCTGAAAAATAAAGTTAACTGACACCCACACCCTGCATGGCCTCTATCAACTGACATGCACCACTCCAAAATATCTTGTATCAACTGGCATGCACCACTCCAAAATATCTTGTATCAACTGGCATGCACCACTCCAAAATATCTTATCTCAACTGACATGCACACACTCCAAATTATCTTATCTCAACTGACATGCACACACTCCAAATTATCTTGTATCAAACTGACATGCACACACTCCAAATTATCTTGTATCAACTGGCATGCACACACTCCAAAATATGTTGTATCAACTGACATGCACACACTCCAAAATATTTTATCTCAACTGACATGACACACTCCAAATTATCTTATCTCAACTGACATGCACACACTCCAAATTATCTTTTATCAACTGGAATGCACACACTCCAAAATATCTTATCTCAACTGACATGCACACACTCCAAATTATCTTATCTCAACTGACATGCACACACTCCAAATTATCTTGTATCAACTGACATGCACACACTCCAAATTATCTTGTATCAACTGGCATGCACACACTCCAAAATATGTTGTATCAACTGACATGCACACACTTCAAAATATCTTGTATCAACTGACATGCACACACTCCAAAATATATTGTATCAACTGACATGCACACACTCCAAATATATTTTATCAACTGACATGCGCACACTCCAAAATATCTTGTATCAACCGACATGCACACACTCCAAAATATCTTATCTAACTGACATGCACACACTCCAAATTATCTTGTATCAAACTAACATGCACACACTCCAAATTATCTTGTATCAACTGGCATGCACACACTCCAAAATATGTTGTATCAACTGACATGCACACACTCCAAAACTTGTATCAATGACATGCACACACTCCAAAATATCTTGTATCAACTGACATGCACACACTCCAAAATATCTTGTATCAACTGATATGCACACACTCCCAAAATATGTTGTATCAACTGACATGCACACACTCCAAAATATCTTATATCAACTGACATGCACACACTCCAAAATATCTTGTATCAACTGACATGCACACACTCCAAAGTATCTTGTATCAACTGGCATGCACACACTCCAAAATATCTTATATCAACTGACATACACACACTCCAAAGTATCTTGTATCAACTGACATGCACACACTCCAAAATATCTTTATCAACTGACATGCACACACTCCAAAATATCTTGTATCAACTGACATGCACACACTCCAAAGTATCTTGTATCAACTGACATGCACACACTCCAAAATATCTTATATCAACTGACATGCACACACTCCAAAATATCTTGTAGCAACTGACATGCACACATTTCAAAGTATCTTGTATCAACTGACATGCACGCACTGCAAAATATCTTGAATCAACTGACATGCACACACTCCAAAATTACTTGTATCAACTGATATGCACACACTCCAAAATATGTTGGATCAACTGACATGCACACACTCCAAAATATGTTGTATCAACAGACATGCACACACTCCAAAATATGTTGTATCAACTGACATGCACACGCTCCAAAATATGTTGTATCAACAGACATGCACACACTCCAAAATATGTTGTATCAACTGACATGCACACACTCCAAAATATGTTGTATCAACTGACATGCACACGCTCCAAAATATGTTGTATCAACAGACATGCACACACTCCAAAATATGTTGTATCAACTGACATGCACACACTCCAAAATATCTTGTATCAACTGACATGCACACACTCCAAAATTACTTGTATCAACTGATATGCACACACTCCAAAATATGTTGGATCAACTGACATGCACACACTCCAAAATATGTTGTATCAACAGACATGCACACACTCCAAAATATGTTGTATCAACTGACATGCACACGCTCCAAAATATGTTGTATCAACAGACATGCACACACTCCAAAATATGTTGTATCAACTGACATGCACACACTCCAAAATATGTTGTATCAACTGACATGCACACGCTCCAAAATATGTTGTATCAACAGACATGCACACACTCCAAAATATGTTGTATCAACTGACATGCACACGCTCCAAAATATGTTGTATCAACTTACGTCAACACACTAAAAAATGGTTTGTATCAGTAGCATATGCCACTAAAACACAAGAAGTGACCGTGGTATATGTTGAGGCACAATTACACTACAGCAAACATCCATCAAGACAGGAAATCTGAACGCAGGAACCATACGTCATATCCCGATGTATCTACGACACCAAATGCAAACTGACACAACTCTTGTATAGCGTAGCTGCACACTTAGTTTAGGAGCAAGACATCTACAGGTCATTGAGTATAAAATATGACGTCATCACTTTATGCTCAAAACTGCTCCCAATAGCTATACTGAGCCTTTAATGGAGATAGCTAACAACTCTTCTTCATTAACAGTGTTTTTCATGTAATTTCTTTTCGCGAAATATCAAACGTTTTACTCACAGTGTGAGTATTAAAGTTTTAAAAGTCACTCCCTTTCTGATTATTCCCTACCGAAATCACTCGCGAGCGACTTGGATCTGTAATGCAGTAACAACTACATATAATCATGCTAAAGCTTGTGTACTTATGTAGATATTATGTTGCTTATTGTAACACAAGGCACTGCAGGCAACAGCTGACAGGTTTATCCTTCACTACTGTCTAGATTCGAACCCGTATCTCACAAATACAGACGACTAACCTGGTCTGTCCCTAAAAAGTCGACAGGTCCGACTTGAAAGAAAAAAATAGTAGAAGGTTCGTTTGATAAACGTCCAGCAGGGGGCGGCGACCACCAGAGAATTAGTTTTCTGTCGGTGTTTGCTGCCTCCTAATTGAACCATTGCCGCGTCTGACAGTGTGTATGTGTGTATGTGTGTCCATTAACCTTGTTGGGTCACGATGAATAAGCCTGTGTTCCTCGTGACGTCACTTCACCAGTTTCGTATTGAGCAGCTCAAGAGATTGTTATGAAATTCTCGAAGCTCCAAATCAACGAACTGATGTACAGATAACCAGTTCCAACCTCACAGTAAACGCAACCTCCTTTAAGAAAATTAACCGATGTAGTTACTATATGTACCACCAGGTTTAACATTCACAAATTCTACGTTCTGCCCACACAATGTATTTATGTGTTTTGTGTGGATCTCAGAACAAACAGCGATTATTTCACTGTACAAGCATTAACTGACTGGTTTGTATAACTGAGACGGAGTGTGTTTACTGCGCGGTACGGACTGTATTTATGTTTTTGTGTGGATTCAGAACAAACAGCGATTATATCACTGTACACATTACTACTGTTTGTTTTAACTGAGACGAGTGTGTTTACTGCGCGGTACGACTGTATTTATGTGTTTTGTGTGGATCTCAGAACAAACAGCGATTATTTCACTGTACAGCATT
This sequence comes from Reticulitermes speratus, assembly GCA_021186555.1. Taxonomy (NCBI): domain Eukaryota; kingdom Metazoa; phylum Arthropoda; class Insecta; order Blattodea; family Rhinotermitidae; genus Reticulitermes; species Reticulitermes speratus. The sequence goes on along the minus strand of JAJKFL010000013.1, from coordinate 30,295,257 downwards.
AACTGACTGGTTTGTATAACTGAGACGGAGTGTGTTTACTGCGCGGTACGGACTGTATTTATGTGTTTTGTGTGGATCTCAGAACAAACAGCGATTATTTCACTGTACAGCATTAACTGATGGTTTGTATAACTGAGACGGAGTGTGTTTACTGCGCGGTACGGACTGTATTTATGTGTTTTGTGTGGATCTGAGAACAAACAGCGATTATTTCACTGTACAACATTAACTGACTGGTTTGTATAACTGAGACGGAGTGTGTTTACTGCGCGGTACGGACTGGATTAGTGTTTGGGAAATCTCAGAACAAACAGCGATTATTTCACTGTACAGCATTAACTGACTGGTTTGTATAACCGAGAGATGTGTTTACGCGCGTACGAAGTATTTATGTGTTTTGTGTGGATCTCAGAACAAAACCGATTATTTCACTGTACAACATTAACTGACTGGTTTGTATAACTGAGACGGAGTGTGTTTACTGCGCGGTACGGACTGTATTTATGTGTTTTGTGTGGATCTCAGAACAAACAGCGATTATTTCACTGTACAGCATTAACTGACTGGTTTGTATAACTGAGACGGAGTGTGTTTACTGTGCGGTACGGACTGGATTTATGTGTTTTGTGCGGATCTCAGAACAAACAGCGATTATTTCACTGTACAGCATTAACTGACTGGTTTGTATAACTGAGACGGAGTGTGTTTACTGTGCGGTACGGACTGGATTTATGTGTTTTGTGCGGATCTCAGAACAAACAGCGATTATTTCACTGTACAACATTAACTGACTGGTTTGTATAACTGAGACGGAGTGTGTTTACTGCGCGGTACGAGCTGAGTCTTTAAATATAATCCAGGTTAATTTTCATTTTTCAAATGCTGAGGATATAAAAACTGACTCTTATGTGAATCGTAGAGATTTAAATATACAAAATTATTTAATGATGAAGTGCATGTTTCATTTAGTGTTTTAATTGATTACGTACAACAATTGACTCGCAGTTATGCAAAACACAACAGCTGAACATCAATAAAACCTTCGACGCCATAAAGATGTCCTAATTCATTCCACGAAGGCATAAGAGAGAATGGAGGTACAGCTCCACCCCTTCTTATCCTTGGCCCTCCATGCAGATGGTGCTTAGTTTCACGTCCCAGCAACTTCACAGAGCCTTCTATATCCATTCAACACGTCCTGAAACTCTGGAGAAGGTAAAACTGGCTTGCCTCTGCCGGCAACCAAACCCCGGTTTCTCGGTTGTCCAGTGCGCCACACCGTAAGTGTTCAATTACGGACCTTCTTCATTCCAGTTCAGAGCAGGTACCGCGATGGCGCGGACAGAGTGTCCGTATTTTGCGACGACCACCAGAATACAGAAGCTGCTGCACCCTGAATTCAGCTCCAGACTTGACCGACCCTGTTCATACTTCCGTCAGTAGACTCGTGTAACGCCACTGACTGGCCCGTATCTGAAGATCAGAGGCACTGGTACTATAAGGTCTCAATTAAAACACACAAGGAGCGGTTATGGTGGCGCGCTGCAGAACTGCAGGCTGAAGTATGATTGTTGTGGCGCGCTGCAGAACTGCAGGCTGAAGTATGATTGTTGTGGCGCGCTGCAGAACTGCAGGCTGAAGTATGATTGTTGTGGCATGCTGCAGAACTGCAGGCTGAAGTATGATTGTGCTGGCGCGCTGCAGAACTGCAGGCTGAAGGATGATTGTGGTGGCGCGCTGCAAAACTGCAGGCTGAAGTATGATTGTGCTGGCGCGCTGCAGAATGCTGGCCTGAAAGTAATGATTGTGTGGCGCGCTGCAGAACTGCAGGCTGAAGGATAATTTTGGTGGCGCAATGCAGAACTGCAGGCTGAAGGATAATTTTGGTGGCGCAATGCAGAACTTCAGGATTATCAGATTATTGGCTCTTAGCCGGCATTTGCCCGCAGGTACTAAGAATGACCACAAGTGTTGGTCAGGAGAGACTGGTGTGGTGCAGAGATTTGAGAGCACGACAATCCAAATACGACAAAGTGTTGCTACCAAGCAGAAACAGACATTTGGTGGAATAAGGTGCATGCTGAACGGTTGGCAGTGGTGATGCAGTAGGCAAGAACAAGGCTACGAGCCGGACCAATGTTTGTCAGCTTCCTGACGCCGTTCGCTACTACATTAGCCATCAGTAAATAACTCCAACTTGAGAAGACATCAGTCGCTTAGCTAGTCAAGCAATTCCCCGCATTTGTGGGCCTGTAGCTCAGTCGGTATAGCGACTCGCTATGGGCTGGACGGTCCGGGGATCGAATCCCGGTAGGGTCGAGATTTTCCTCATCCGTCCAGACCGGCAGAGCCTCCTGTAAAATGGGTACCGGGTCTCTTTCCCGGTGGTAAAGTGGCTGGAATGTGTAGTTGATAACCCACCTTCATCTAGTGCCAGGGTTAAAGAAAGAGTAGAGCTATACCTCTACGCCCCCTCTGGGCCTTCATGGCCCGTTCCAGGGAGAATTTACCTTTACCTTTACCTTTAATCCCGGCCTTTAACGCAAGCCGAAATGTGCAAAATGATTCTGCTATGGGCCGTGTGCAGAGTATGTGCACCGTCACAGTAGAGTATCTACACCGTCACAGTAGAATATCTACATCATCACAGTCTGTCGTTGTGATTCATTTTATTATTATTCTTTTTTTTAGTTTGCCATTTCGTGTTAGATTTACAAAAATAACCCTAAATAGCCGTTAACACAACTAGCAGCTGTTAGATTTACAAAAATAACCCTAAATAGCCGTTAACACAACTAGCAGCTGTTAGATTTACAAAAATAACCCTAAATAGCCGTTAACACAACTAGCAGCTGTTAGATTTACAAAAATAACCCTAAATAGCCGTTAACACAACTAGCAGCTGTTAGATTTACAAAAATAACCCTAAATAGCCGTTAACACAACTAGCAGCTGTTAGATTTACAAAAATAACCCTAAATAGCCGTTAACACAACTAGCAGCTGTTAGATTTACAAAAATAACCCTAAATAGCCGTTAACACAACTAGCAGCTGTTAGATTTACAAAAATAACCCTAAATAGCCGTTAACACAACTAGCAGCTGTTAGATTTACAAAAATAACCCTAAATAGCCGTTAACACAACTAGCAGCTGTTAGATTTACAAAAATAACCCTAAATAGCCGTTAACACAACTAGCAGCTGTTAGATTTACAAAAATAACCCTAAATAGCCGTTAACACAACTAGCAGCTGTTAGATTTACAAAAATAACCCTAAATAGCCGTTAACACAACTAGCAGCTGTTAGATTTACAAAAATAACCCTAAATAGCCGTTAACACAACTAGCAGCTGTTAGATTTACAAAAATAACCCTAAATAGCCGTTAACACAACTAGCAGCTGTTAGATTTACAAAAATAACCCTAAATAGCCGTTAACACAACTAGCAGCTGTTAGATTTACAAAAATAACCTAAATAGCCGTTAACACAACTAGCAGCTGTTATATCTGTAATTCTGCAACATATTTCGAAATTAAAAGGCCATCTTCATGACAATGTTGTAAAATACTTAAAATTAATTGCAATTCTTATTACATATTTTATACCATTGGCCTGAAGATGAACCTTTGAAGTCGAAACATGTTGCCACATAAAAGATGTGACATCTACTACTTGCGTTCAATGTTATATATCTCTCTTTTTAATATTATCCTCCGATTTAAGCCCAGGTCTTCAAAACGGTATTTTTCTTTCATGTCACTCCGACCAAAATACATAACAAATTTCGGATTTCCTTGTGCCTGCTACATACCTCGCCCATCTTTCATTTGGTCACATAAATATAATGTTGAATTCGACGTAAATTAATCTACGAATTAACTGTATTTTATGGACAAATTTGGGAAGCATTTCTAATGGTTATTTTCGTTTCCTGTAGTTTATGTCTGCTTTATGCTTTCTGCAGTGCACACGGCTCCCGCTGTTGTAAAATGCACTGCGCTCTATACAGACGGAAGCGTCCAATAAATCCGGTCGGGTCGCCAGAACTCCATCCGCCATTGTTTCTAAATAGCGACCATATAAAACAGCCTACACAATGAGTGGAGCCTGGTCCCTTCTTAATGTCCCAAGTTACATTGTTTACACTACCCAACAATGCGCAGGTAGTAGCCCACGTCATGCTAACTATCTGACCAAACCGATCTCAAGACCTTTTCATTTCTTCTACGCTTCCCAAAAGTTGAGGATTCTTTTCGTCTAGAATATGACGTTATGTCTTTGGGCAAGTACAGATCCTGACCGTGGAGTTTACAGTTGACCTTGGCAGTGGTCTGCGCTGGTTAAAGGCGACCGTCTCTTGTTTGTAACCAGTAACCGACATATTCCTGTTAAAAACACATTGGACTAAAGTACAGTAGTGTTTTGTGCGTGTGATATAATACAGTTATATTCTGTATTGTTCTGTGTTGTTAGAGCTGTTCATAAATTTGACTTTGGGCTTGTTACGAAGAAAACACCTAAGAAATGGCGACCAGTATTTTTTAAGACACTACGTCATGCAGTGATAGAGACAGATGTTTTTGACAGGACCTGTATGTTTTCCCCCGACAGTCGTCGTGAGTGTTAAGGGACTCTATTCACGCTGTGAAGGTCAAATGCAATCTCTTGAGTACGAGACTTTATTTTCCGATGATAGGAAGGACTTAGTCTGCTTGACCCCTACAAAAGGCAATCTTATCCTCCGAAACGTCGGGAACCGCCCACCCAACGAAAAAGTGTCACAGCCTCAGCAATACCGCTAGGAGAACCTCAAATCTTGTATGCCTCTATAATTATCCTGGCAGTCAGCTCAATATCGAAAGTGAGCGCCCACAGCAAGTAAGTTGTTTTATAAATTAATTATTTATTCCAATATAAAGTTTTAAATATAATAGATATAAAATTATAAAGTTTTCTGTGAGATTTGATAAGAGATTTTGACTTCCAAGAACATAAACGTGTAGGTAGCAGGGTTAACCGAAACGTCGGCATATACAGCATGCCATAAAATTTGTTTTACCGATTTTATGCACACGTTCCATGGAAAACTATTTTATTTGCAACTTTCCACCGTAGAAATTGACAGCTGGGAAATACAGAAATTTTTCAAATTTTTATCCACCATGTTTCATCCATTTTCTACATCTCCTAAACACTGATTCCTGAATAAAATCATGTTTCCTGGTAAAAGTAAAAAGTAAGGAAAATTCACCCTATCCAGGCCGTGAAGGCCTGGATAGGGGGGGAGTAGAATTGTAGCGCTACTCTTTCTCTAACCTCGGCGCTAGATGTTAGTGAGTGGTCAAAGCCACGCCACGGTCGCTTTACCCTTGGGAAAGAAACCCGGTACCCATTTGGTCCTGTGTCGTCCCCAGGGCCGGTCGGGATGGGTAAGGAAAAAGGTATTTCTTGGAACTCAGTCTGATGTCAGTAGAACGACTATTAGGACATGCGGTATTTGCCAGTTGACAGGGAAACACGACGTAGGCTTACCAAAGGCTTGACAAAAGATGGCGGTGTGGAGTCAAATTCATGTCCCGGGCTCTTTGCCTGTGTCAGGATTTAAACCACGGATTATCCAGCCCGTTGCCTAGTCACTATACTAACTGAGCTATCATGGCCCCCCTTGTACCCCACTTGTGCCCCAGTTCCAAACCTAACAACTCAAGGCACTGTCCACTGCTAATGCCAAGAGCGCTAGCTTTGACTTCTTCACAAGAGTTTTCAAAAAACAATTCCGACAATGGGCACTGGCGTTGATGGACACTCTTACAAAGGGCCCATTCTTCGTGCGAAATTCTGCCGTGCCATGCCGTGACTCGTGCATTCCGAGCATTCCCACAGTCACGCTGACATCCCAAATATTGCTCCGTCAGATCGGAATTTTATTCATTTAAGGCCACAACTCTAAAATCAATAAGTTCTGCGAAGGAGTTTTGACTACCCGGTCGGCGCGTCTGCTCATATCACAGACCCCCGGGGGTCGCGAGATTAAAATGCACGTGGGCCAAACGGGTAGTGCCGCTTAAATATGGTGACTACTTCGTGCAACACTGAATGTTCTCACAGCGGAGATGCTGAAGATTCAGTTTTGTGATTATGACGCTGTGTGGTTGGGTTAGTATTGCCCGACGTTTCGAAAGATCGTGATGCCTTCATCTTTAGGGTCAAGGCTTAAAAGATGATTACCTGCGCAGCAAGACAGTATGTGTTAAACTGACCTAACTACACGGCGTCACATTCCGAAAGACTTAAGTTTTCGGTAAATATTTTGATTACAAAATTTTATATTTTTTATAAAAAATCAAAACGTATTAATATTCCTTGAATTAAAAATTTATTACAGTTTTTGTTTGTCTTTTGACGTATGAATTGCGTTAGCATCCAGGGATAGCAAATTTTTAAGCCTCAAGGCAAGTAAGGAAGATTACTTTAAATTAAAGCATCTTCGGCTCTGAGCTGTTGCACGTACGGAGACAGGGCAGCATAAAATGAAATGAAGGCCACGTGTTTGAGCACTCTGTAAAAGCCTGTTTCAGAAACGGTGCACCACGGTGATAATATTAGTATGTTATTTTTTATTTAACAACACTACCTCTAATTCAGTATATACGAGTATAGCGCCAAATGTTAGGATTAATGACTAAAAAATTGGAAAAAAAAAAGGAAATTTAAGGTTGCCCATAGCTTGTGACACTGTCTCGGTAAGCCGCAGGAAGGAGACTGTTGTCTCAAGTTTGAGGCATCCTCCAGACGATACACAAAAGTAATGTTGTCTCCAGTTATGAGGCACTCTCCCGGTAGTCCACAAAGACATTCTTGTCTCCAGTTTGATTCACTTTTCCGGTAAGACATTGTTGCCTCCAGTTTGAGGCATTCTCCCGGTAGTCCACAAAGACATTGTTGCCTCCAGTTTGAGGCACTCTCCCGGTAAGACATGTTGCCTCCAGTTTGAGGCACTCTTCCGATTGTCCACAAAGACACTGTTGTCTCCAGTTTGAGGCACTCTCCCGGTAGTCCACAAAGACATTGTTGCCTCCAGTTTGAGACACTCTCCCGGTAAACATTGTTGCCTCCAGTTTGAGGCACTCTCCCGGTAGTCCACAAAGACATTGTTGCCTCCAATTTGAGGCACTCCTCTGATTGTCCACAAAGACATTGTTGCCTCCAGTTTGAGGCACTCTCCCGGTAAGATATTGTTGCCTCCAGTTTGAGGCACTCTCCCAGTAGTCCACAAAGACATCTTTGCCTCCAATTTGAGGCACTCCTCTGGTTGTCCACAAAGACATTGTTGCCTCCAGTTTGAGGCAATCTCCCTATAATCCATCAAGGGACGGTTTTATCCAGTTTTTAGGCACTGGTGAATCTGATATTTATTCAGCCGGCCAAGAAATATCCTATTGTCACGTTTTATAAAGTAGAAGGAAATAAGAACGAACTTTTATTTAATAAGGGGAAGTTTCTGGATTATTGTGATTATTGGCATTTATTGGGCTGAAATAAAAAACAACCAGCGCTTTATTTGCTACACAAAAGCGGTTCTTAAATTTACAACAACCCGCAACCTTTCATTTCTCAAAATATTTTCTTGCACTCCCATCCAAGTCTTTGAAGCAATTCAGTTTTTAGAATGCGAGGTATGGCGTAATTACAAACTTGAAGAGATGGAATTAAAGGTTTATTTTAAATGGCAGAGAAATTAAAAAGAATTTGGCATTGCTCGTACCCAGAGGATTTGCGCGCACTGCTGATGTCTAACTACATGCCGAGAAGACCAATGGCATTTTCGTAACCTTTGAATAGAAGGCAGGGCAAACTGGTAAAGTAAAGACCAATGCTTTAAAAATTTAGCAAATTTCGAATATTTGGAAGGACGCTAATAAAAAAATTGCTCTGCATAAAGAAATTAAGAGCACATTAAACTCAGAGGATGACTGCTATCAATCTGCTGGGGATGTTTGTCTTCACATTTATTTAATTTCTATGCTGTTTTAACAGACGGCATTGGCGGGAAACTTCCCAAGTGTTACAGCAATGCAATTATTATTGTTCTTGTTACTATCTTGTGGCATGTGACGCATTGTGTTTGGTAGACACACACCGCAACTTGTTACTGACGCATTGTGTTTGGTAGACACACACCGCAACTTGTTACTATGACACATTGTGTTTGGTAGACACACACCGCAACTTGTTACTGGACACATTGTGTTTGGTAGACCACACCGCAACTTGTTACTGTGACACATTGTGTTTGGTAGACACACACCGCAACTTGTTACTGTGACGCATTGTGTTTGGTAGACACACACCGTAACTTGTTACTGTGACACATTGTGTTTGGTAGACACACACCGCAATTTGTTACTGTGACACATTGTGTTTGGTAGACACACACCGCAACTTGTTACTATGACGCATTGTGTTTGGTAGACACACACCGTAACTTGTTACTGTGACACATTGTGTTTGGTAGACACACACCGCAACTTGTTACTGTGACACATTGTGTTTGGTAGACACACACCGCAACTTGTTACTATGACACATTGTGTTTGGTAGACACACACCGCAACTTGTTACTGTGACGCATTGTGTTTGGTAGACACACACCGCAACTTGTTACTGTGACACATTGTGTTTGGTAGACACACACCGCAACTTGTTACTGTGACACATTGTGTTTGGTAGACACACACCGCAACTTGTTACTGTGACACATTGTGTTTGGTAGACACACACCGCAACTTGTTACTGTGACACATTGTGTTTGGTAGACACACACCGCAACTTGTTACTGTGACACATTGTGTTTGGTAGACACACACCGCAACTTGTTACTGTGACACATTGTGTTTGGTAGACACACACCGCAACTTGTTACTGTGACACATTGTGTTTGGTAGACACACACCGCAACTTGTTACTGTGACACATTGTGTTTGGTAGACACACACCGCAACTTGTTACTGTGACACATTGTGTTTGGTAGACACACACCGCAACTTGTTACTGTGACACATTGTGTTTGGTAGACACACACCGCAACTTGTTACTGTGACCATTGTGTTTGGTAGACACACACCGCAACTTGTTACTGTGACACATTGTGTTTGGTAGACACACACCGCAACTTGTTACTGTGACGCATTGTGTTTGGTAGACACACACCGCAACTTGTTACTGTGACGCATTGTGTTTGGTAGACACACACCGCAACTTGTTACTGTGACGCATTGTGTTTGGTAGACACACACCGCAACTTGTTACTGTGACGCATTGTGTTTGGTAGACACACACCGTAACTTGTTACAGTGAAGCATTGTGTTTGGTAGACACACACCGCAACTTGTTACTGTGACGCATTGTGTTTGGTAGACACACACAGCAAATTGTTACTGTGACGCATTGTGTTTGGTAGACACACACCGAAACTTGTTACTGTGATGCATTGTGTTTGGTAGACACACCGCAACTTGTTACTATGACGCATTGTGTTTGGTAGACACACACCGCAACTTGTTACTATGACGCATTGTGTTTGGTAGACACACACCGTAACTTGTTACTGTGACGCATTGTGTTTGGTAGACACACACTGCAACTTGTTACTGTGACGTATTATGTTTGGTAGACACACACCGTAACTTGTTACTGTGACACATTGTGTTTGGTAGAACACACACCGCATTTGTTACTGTGACCATTGTGTTTGGTAGACACACACCGCAACTTGTTACTATGACGCATTGTGTTTGGTAGACACACACCGTAACTTGTTACTGTGACACATTGTGTTGGTAGACACACACCGCAACTTGTTACTGTGACACATTGTGTTTGGTAGACACACACCGCAACTTGTTACTGTGACCATTGTGTTTGGTAGACACACACCGCAACTTGTTACTGTGACGCATTGTGTTTGGTAGACACACACCGCAACTTGTTACTGTGACACATTGTGTTTGGTAGACACACACCGCAACTTGTACTGTGACCATTGGTTGAGACACACACCGCAACTTGTTACGTGACACATTGTGTTTGGTAGACACACACCCAACTTGTTACTGTGACACATTGGTTTGGTAGACACACACGCAACTCGTAAAAACCTTCAGCATGAAACACTACAAATGTGATACCTTCCTACGTAGCACATTGTACGAGGTTAAGTCCTAGATAAAAGCAATATTCAGGTGTTCCGGTGTTCTGAACAGGGTGCGGAGGGGATATTTGGACAGAAGGGTAAATGACTTGACAAAAGGGTGATGGAGAAAATTCCATAATGACGAGCTCGGTAAGATTTTATTTTTATCACATATAAAATGAGTGACTAAACAAAGGGAGATGAGATGTATGGAACCGTAGCACGAATGGTCGTTTTGTCTTAATTTTATGACTTTTCTCAGTACATCAGACTAAATTAAATCGATGCACCAGGCGCGCACATAAACGGGGGGGGGGGGGGGGTGCTGCCATTCTGTAGGCCTCCCCACAAAATCGAGATTTAAAAAACAAAGGTGTTGTACCCACGACACCACTCAGTGTAAAGCTAGAAATGTACCGCTACACTAGCATAAATGGGAGACAGGACACTTACACAGGCCTATAGGAAGGAGTGGATCAGTTGGCAGACCTGGACATAGATGGGAGTGTAATATGTAAAGAGATCTTAGTAAGTGTATAGTGGTCGTGGGATAGATTTTATCTGGTTTATGGTAAGTATAGTGGGACGGCTGCTGTGAATAAGTTTGGTACAGTTTGGTATCAAGCAACGTGGGCGGTTTATCTCAACAAAACGTACAACTGTCAGTTTCTCAAGAAGGCTGTGCAGGGGCGCATCCAAGTGCGGGGTTGCCGGGCTGCAGCTCCCGCCCCAACCCCTGAAAAACAAAATAAAAAACAGATTTTGTAGATATTATGATATCAAAAGTTTTACGTGATTTACCCTTCAGCCGAAATCAGCCACTGAAATCGGCTGATGACTAGTACATTGGAATTTTAAAAATAAATTAATAAAATTTAAAACAATAAATTGGACACTGTGATTGAGTCATGGAACATGCAGTTATATTTGTATGTATATAAATGCAGTTGTAGACAGTGTTATGTTACAGTTATACTTATGACATGATATTTGTAACATAATTTTTACAAACATACATAAATTATATATAGCCTCAGGGTCAGCCCCCCCCCCCCCCCAGCTAAAATTCTGGATGCGCACCTCAGGCTTTGCTTCGTAAGTTAATTACTTATGGGCTCTAATGGTTCGTCAACTTAGTCACAAAAGCCCGTAATTAAACCTAATTCAGTTCGTTTTCCTAGTTACCATATCTCCACACATATATCTCCCAAATAATTTATTTGATTGGGCTTTTGGAACACAAATTTTGTGTATATGTATTGTTTCCTACGTGGAAAATTCTTTGTAGAGACCTCCTCAGTGAGAATAGTTACAAACCCTAAAGAGGTCCTTGTAATGGGAAAGGTATCCAGTTCCGTGCCATGAGTCTAGCCGCGCATAACAAATGTCCTATCACAGGTGGCCGCTATGGATCAATTTAGTTTCAAACCCACAGAGTTGTTCCCAATTTGCAGCAGCACAAGGTGATAAAGGACAGGCAGTAGGTCAGATACACGGGAAACTGACCCTTAAGACAGCAGGATGTGTTATCTGCGAGTTATGGCCGTAAAACCCAACACCACCAAGTGCCTAATTTAAGAACATGCCCGGGTGGCACGTGGGTGGTCATTTGTTGCGATAAACATCTCGGCCACGCCACGGACTGAGATGTTTGTTTGTTTCTGCACTTCGCTACCCAAATGCTAGCTAATTTGTTGTTTTTAACGCTATTTTATTTGTGTGTTTGGTCTCGCACATCAAGGTAAAAACAGAGTGGGGTATATGAGAACAGGGTGGCGGCGAGAATGTTGTAACCTCAGAGGGAGGAAGTGACAGGAGTTTGGAGAGGCACTCCACGATATGTATGCTGTTAGGGTGATGAAATAAAGAAGCCTGAAACTAACACTCATGTAGAAGCAAAAGGTTATAAAGTGTTGAGCTAACCTGATGTCTGTGTCTACGTCATGAGGTTGGGCTCCACTCATTCTCAACCTCGGCACTAGATGGAGGTGATTGCTCAACCTCACTCCCCACCCAGACCGCATTTACTACCACCCGACAAATATGAACCTAAAGTTTTTATCAATCGATTGGGGGTTTTGTGGGGGGTCGAAGTTGAGCTCCACATATTCTTAACCTCGGCACTAGATGGAGGTGATTGCTCAACCTCACGCCCCAACCGCTTTACCCCCGAGAAAATAATTCCTAGTTATCAATTGATTGGGGGTTTTGTGGGGGGTCGAAGTTGAGCTCCACATATTCTTAACCTCGGCACTAGATGGAGGTGATTGCTCAACCTCACGCCCCAACCGCTTTACCCCCGAGAAAATAATCCTAGTTATCAATCGATTGGGGGTTTTGTGGGGGGTCGAAGTTGAGCTCCACATATTCTTAACCTCGGCACTAGATGGAGGTGATTGCTCAACCTCACGCCCCAACCGCTTTACCCCCGAGAAAATAATCCTAGTTATCAATTGATTGAGGGTTTTGTGGGGGGTCGAAGTTGAGCTCCACATATTCTTAACCTCGGCACTAGATGGAGGTGATTGCTCAACCTCACGCCCCAACCGCTTTACCCCCGAGAAAATAATCCTAGTTATCAATTGATTAGGGGGTTTTGTGGCTTGCAGATACGTTCTGGAAATTTTGGAGGAAATAAGTGCCTTTGTCTTCGTCGGGATTCAAACCCGGATTGTCCAGCCAATAACGTAGTCAACTGCGCTAACCTGGCTCCATAAACTGCTGGATGTGAGTCCTATTGAAAGGTCTAGGAGTAGATTTTAAGGTAATATTAAAGTGGATATTAACTATGTAAAGCATATAATTGTGGGCTAGGTAAATGTGGTTCTGGATATACTGCGATGGAGAAATTTTGTGAACATTGTGATGAACATTCGTGTTGAATAGAACAGGAACGTATTGAACTGATCAAAGCGTTTGGGCAGCTTGCATTTTCCCTTTAAACAAAGAACGCCTTATGACAAGTAATAAGCACGTATTTATGGGCCCTACCTTTAGTGCTCTGCCCATAAGAATCAACATTTTGGCACAAGCGATGTCAGTTTTTTGTCAGATTTTGTGTATTTGCACTTTATTTAATAAAGCTCTCAGGACCTCGGGCTAGACATAGAAATGGAGATTGGTGGAGTGATTGGCAAAGAATGAACGGAAAGCTTCTGACATTAATACCAAGCGTTAGTTGAGACGAGTGAGTAAAACCACGAAAATAATACCTGGCCTACCGTTCGAGCGTTGGACCAATCAAATATGAAGCGAAAATGTTAATGGCCAAACTGGATGTCTCAGTATTGTTCGTCAGGCGGAACGTGGTGCAAAAGGATATGAACATTTTTACAAAAGGATATAAGAACAAGTTATGAGAAGTACAAATTAAACAACAGAGGCGCTTTCGGTCCTGTACAACTCCTAGCAATAGCGCTAAAATCGATCTCTAACTTCTATTACACTTCTATTATTATTGAACTGGCAGAAAGCAAACATTGCGCAGACCCAAATTCCTTTTTTTGGCGGGGGGGGGGGGGGGGGGGGGTTCGCGGAATTTGGATAATATAAGATCTAATTTTATTTTATTTTCACGACCTTTATTGGTCTAAAATGTGATTGGACTTTGGCATGCTCAGAGCAGGGAGTTGAATCCAATATGCGCAGAACCTCATGTAAAATGCCCGTAAAATTTTGTAGACTGAAAAGAAAACAAGAATGTCTGGGCAAGTTGTCATATCATTCTTCAATAAGTAATACCATAAACAACCGTTTAGAGATCCTCGAGTTGTTACGTAAGGAAGGACAGATTTTATTAATAGGTGCTTCATGTGGTTGGACATGATTCTCAGAACACTGCTTTATTCTGACAGTAACAACATAGCAGGTGGAAAAATCATGTATGTGCCACGTCAAAATGATTAATTGGATCGACAGGTTATTTAAGCCTTAAGAACTCGACTAACAACATTATGACATAATATAGTATTTCCTTAACCTCTTAAATCCTAGCAATTACTTCATTTACCAACATGTTTTGTGTTTTGTATGGATCTTGGAACAAACAAGAACTAGTTTCCTGCACATAAATTGAATGGTTTTTATAACCGAGATGAAGGGTGTTTACTGCGCGGTACGAGATCAATCTTTATATATAATGGACTACGTTTTGTCCTTAAAGGTTTAATATCAGTGATGACATACTTGTAAAGCGACTCAACAATCTGTGCTAACAGAATACTTAAGTGTAAACTGGAAACAGTTGGAAAAAGTGTTGCATTAAAACAGTAAGTACACCCAACATCGATCTATCGATACTAGTGGCGCACTCTGCTGTTTTGGACGATGAAAACAGATGACAAGCTCGCTGCAAAAGGGAAACAGTTGACAGTCAGTCTGCGCTGAACATGAAATACTGTACGAGACACTTGACCAGTTACTGATAACCTATCGTGTGGCTGTGATGTGTTTTGCGGTTTCGAATATCTTCTGTCCAGAAATGAAAGGAGAGTATTTGTGAACTCGTGGGTCGCGTCTCAAAAACAGAAAGGAGTGTCTTTTGAACAGCGATCGTAGATTTTCTTCGCTTGTGAAAACGAGGAATGCAGGAAGTCAGTGAAACTGTGATGTTGCTGTTAGTGTCCGTGTGGTCGAAAGGACTTTGTGACAGGATTTTCGGTAAGTTGCTGCATCAACTGCTGAGGGCAGTCAACTGCATTTAATTATGTCAAGATAAGGCAAATGGGATGGAATAGGGAGGAGGGCGTCCTGGAGGTATTTGGTGGTGGGAAATGCGAAAAGATATGCAATTTTTTCGGTTAGGACATACCGCTATACGGGCACAATCAAGGAGGAGGGACGTCGGGTTGCAGCCCCCCCCCCCCCGAAATCGAAATTTAAAATAGAAAAATTGTGTAAACACAATGATATTAAAGACTTTGCGTGATTTGTCCTTCAGCCGAAATCAGCCATTGAAATCGGCTGATGACTAATATATTAGAATTTTGCAAAATAAAGTAAAGTGACTTAAGATGTCTCAGAAAAAGTTAAAAAAATCCAAGAAGATTAGACCTTGTGATCTAAATTAGGTGATTGAGTCACGGAACATGTAGTTATATTTGTATGTATATAAATGCAGTTGCAAAGAGTGTTATGTTGTGCTTACGACATGATTTTTGTAACATAATTTTTAAAATCAAACATAAATTATACATAGCCTCGGGGGTCGGTCCCCCTCCCCTTCCAAATGAAAAAATTGTGTGGATTACATAATAGAGCGCTATATGAAAGTTGTTTCTCTACGAAAGGTATGTTTTGTGTTGTCTGTCTGTAATTGCTGATAAAGCTGAAGCTGCAATACAGCAATTGTATACAGAAGTTCTGTTCTGTATAGAGACGTTGAGTTGTAAAATGGTCGTCTAAATGATTGCTGTTTGAATGCGGGAGAAGGACAAGACGAGATGGACAATCACAGCACAGTTCTGTGGGGACAGTGTTACGGCAGTGACTGTACAGCACAGTTCTGTGGGGACAGTGTTACGGCAGTAACTGTACAGCACAGTTCTGTGGGGACAGTGTTACGGCAGTGACTGTATCGCGCTGCCTTACCTCCTTGCTGTTGTATGACGGACTTTGACGTAGTTGTGTGGCGCAGAGAGGAGGACAGTGGGTCAGAGGTCACGCTGTGGACTTTTGTGCAGCGGTGATGGGTTGAGGAATATCGGCTGTCCTAAGTGAGGGGGTCTCGTGGGTTTCTTCAGTTCCTTCAGGCAAATGGAATAATATGTTGACTGAATCAGACTGCTGCTTGCGACATCTGTCTAGATTTATACCGAATTATGTTGCTGGCGTTAGACATTGTGCGGCTGAAGTGCTGACAGACAGAAGAACATCACGATGCATATACATAAATATATATACATACATACACACACATACATACATACATATATACATAAATACATACATACATACACAAATACATATATACATAATACATACGTATGTACATATATAAATACTTATATACATACATACACACATACAAACACACATACATACATACGTACATATATAAATACATATATACATACATACACAATTACATAAATACATACTTACATACATACATACATACATACGTACGTACATACATAAATAAATACGTACATACATAAATACATACATACATACACATACATAAATACATACATATGTACGTATATACACACACATATATAAATAAATACATACTTACATACATACATACATAAATACATACATACTTACATACATACATACATACATAAATACATACACACGTACATGCATACATACATACGTACATACACACAAATAAATACATACGTACATACATAAATACTAACATACATACATAATTACATACACACATACATAAATACATACATACATCCGTACATACACACACAAACATACATACATACATACATACATACATATACATATATACACATATAAATACACATACATACACACATACATAAATACATACATACATACGTACATACACACAAATAAATACATACGTACATACATAAATACTAACATACATACATAATTACATTCACACATACATAAATACATACATACATCCGTACATACACACACATACATACATACATACATACATATACATATGTACACATATAAATACACATACATACACACATACATAAATACATACATACATACGTACATACACACAAATAAATACATACGTACATACATAAATACTAACATACATACATAATTACATACACACATACATAAATACATACATCAGTACATACACACACATACATACATACATATACATATATACACATATAAATACACATACATACACACATACATAAATACATACATACATACGTACATACACACAAATAAATACATACGTACATACATAAATACTAACATACATACATAATTACATACACACATACATACATCCGTACATACACACACATACATACATACATACATATACATATATACACATATAAATACACATACATACACACATACATAAATACATACATACATCCGTACATACACACACACATACATACATACATACATATACATATATACACATATAAATACACATACATACACACACACATAAATACGTACGTCAGTTCTTCACTATAAACTTACGTGATACACACATAAAGTTAACCAAGTATTCTACTCAAGATTAAAAATGCATAAGCAAAATTTGATACAGGTTTTGCTAATATTAGCGACATGTGCCACCAACATCTGCATGTCGTTTATTGTAACATTTCATTTCAGCGCCGTGTGACGTCATATGCTGTTATAACTGTACAATACAATTGCCTGCCCACTGCAGCACACTGCAGTACCACAAGGTCATGGCCTGAGTGTAGCAATGGGCGATTTATAAACAAACAGCGCTCCGCTCCGCTCCGTGTTCGTTACAGCAGACGTCACAAGTTCACTTTTATCCGGACATTTTATTTCGCATCCAGTAATTACGTAGGTTGGTACAACTGCACAATAAATTTCTGTGTCTCGTGAACTTCATTGCAGGCAGTTTGCAGCCTGGCATGTGACACTGTGTCGCTCGGTTTGTGGTTACAGACGTTTGAAAGAAATGTGTTACCTTCGAAACGTCGGGGACCACTAAACCAGAGACACAACTCCAACCTCAAAACACGCTCGGTGAGGTGCTTACAGAGTACGCAATATAGAGTTTTCACAAGATATAGTGTTAGTGCAATATAGTGTGTTCGCAATATAGAGTCTTCGCAATATAGACTGTTCGCAATATAGACTCTTCGCAATATAGAGTGTTTAAGATACAATGCTTCTGAACGTATAAATATTTGAGGCTTCAGGGAAGTGCCGTTGCATGATTTTCCTCAGTTTCTACATGTGTCGTGGTGGGTGGGTGTGATGGCTGTATCGTCGTGTGACGGTAACACCAGTCAGGTCAGAAGTCACGGTAAGGATGTCCTTGGACTGAGCGAACATGTCGCCACACCAACACAGGTGTTGGCAGGCTCGCTGTGTGGTCACCACAGGGGCACTCCAAACACCTAACATCGGCGAACACCAATACTAAGGGGCACATCAAGAAACTGGGATCAGCAAAAACAAGTACACAATTACACAGGCATACTGCAAGTCTGTGGCATCAGCAAACACTAATATATAAGGGCAATCTAAACACGTGGCACCACAAAACACTAATATATAGGGACAATCTAAACATGTGGCATCAACAAACTCTAATATATAGGGACAATCTAAACACGTGGCATCAGCAAACACTAATATATAGGGGCAATCTAAACACGTGGCATCAGCAAACACTAATATATAGGGACAATCTAAACACGTGGCATCAGCAAACACTAATATATAAGGGCAATCTAAACACGTGGCGTCAGCAAACACTAATATATAGGGGCAATCTAAACACGTGGCATCAGCAAACACTAATATATAAGGGCAATCTAAACACGTGGCATCAGCAAACACTAATATATAAGGGCAATCTAAACACGTGGCACCACAAAACACTAATATATAAGGGCAATCTAAACACGTGGCACCACAAAACACTATTATATAAGGGCAACAAACACGTGGCACCACAAAACACTAATATATAAGGGCAATCTAAACACGTGGCGTCAGCAAACACTAATATATAGGGACAATCTAAACACGTGGCATCAGCAAACACTAATATATAAGGGCAATCTAAACACGTGGCATCAGCAAACACTAATATATAAGGGCAATCTAAACACGTGGCACCACAAAACACTAATATATAAGGGCAATCTAAACACGTGGCACCACAAAACACTAATATATAAGGGCAATCTAAACACGTGGCACCACAAAACACTAATATATAAGGGCAATCTAAACACGTGGCACCACAAAACTCTAATATATGGGGGCACCCCAAACACTTGGCGTTGCAAAACAATGCAGACGTCACCATGATTTATGAATGACTCCATACACAAATTGGCGGCAGCGATAGCTCAGTCAGTATAGTGACCCTTTACTTGCTAGACGATCGGGGATCGAATTGTAGTGGGGGGCGAGGTTTTCCGTGCAAGGCCAGACCGACCCTGGGACCCACCGGAATTTCTGTTCCAAGGGTACCGGTTCCTTCCCAGCAGTAAAACGGCCGGTGTGTGGTGCTGACTGCCCACCCCCTTCTAGTGCTGAGGTTGTGACTGGGTTACAGCTATACCTTGCGCGCACAGGTATGTCATTGGTAGACCTTTACCTTTAACATACACAAATTAATGCCACAACTCTCTTCGTATTTGAAACCCTTGCGGTTGCAATTTTAAAATTCGCTGCACGTAACTTCAAAAGTTCAAGCTTCTGTTCTTATGTCTGGCAAGACGTGAGTTACAGGAAGTGTCACAAACTATTTGTAAGCAAATCCAAGGATATTTTAAATAAAATTTAACATTCTTTGGTACAGTTGTTTGTTTTTACAGCAGGCTAATAATGAATGGCCTACACGGCTATGTTTATCTAGGGAGCGGAATTATATTGTTGTGCATAAATCCCAGTAACATAATTGTATTGTTGTGCATAAACCGCAGTAACAGAATTGTATTGTTGTGCATAAACCGCAGTAACAGAATTGTATTGTTGTGCATAAACCGCAGTAACAAAATTGTATTGTTGTGCATAAACCGCAGTAACAGAATTTTATTATTGTGCATAAACCGCAGTAACAGAATTGTATTGTTGTGCATAAACCGCAGTAACAGAATTGTATTGTTGTGCATAAACCGCAGTAACAGAATTGTATTTTTGTATTGTTTGCTTTTATTTAATAAATATTTGTAAAATTGTATTTATTTTTGGGAATAAGTTGGCAGATTACGATCTGGTCTCCAGCAAATAAACAACACTTTGTGACACTGCGATTACCGGAATAATGGGCTTGTCTGAAACTGGTTGATATAGTTCCGTCGTCGAGGAAACAATTAGGTTGTTGGTGCGGGTGTCGACTGTACTGCGAAACTTACCGTGCAATTACCACACACCGGGCGAAGAACGGGTATTCCTACTTAGTGCAAGATAACATTATGATCGCACTAGAAACCACTAATGTGACCCAAAACGTAATGTTGCTTCTATGTAGAACAAGAAGCCTGTTAAGGCGACTCTGCAGAATTTAATGTGCGGTACAAATACATTCGAACTCGGTTATAACGTCATGAAAGGGACTGAATATTTTGTGTCGTTATAAACGAGTGTTGTTATAACCGAGGAGTATAATGTTACGGTTAACAGTGAGGAATTAATTTGTACCACAGAATATGTGACGCTATAGGCGAGGTGTCGTATAAACCGATGTCGTTATAACCGGGTACGAATGTAATTTGTTATTTTGGCGACCCTGCAGAATGTAATGTGCGGTAAATAAAATTATTAATTTCCGCAGTTTCCCAGACTGTCCCATATTAAATTCCTTTTCTAACAGTGCCAATGTGAGTGATGGAACTGTAACGCCATACAGTTGTGTAGGTGGTCACGAGTTTGTATATCGCCCGTGACACCGACGGTCCTGTCTCACAAATCTATCATGGTTTTCTTCAATGCCTCCAGACGAATATCTCCACAGTACAGCATGTCAGGCCACGACCCCTTCCTACCATACACTTACAATTCAGCATTCACTAACCATCACACCATCTACTGACACCGTTTGCATATAAACCTCATATCGACAAAACAGTTGTGCCAAATACCGCTGTGCTAGCTCTTACAGCGAGGATGTGTCGTTATGGGTGTACCTGTCGGTGGTAAAGAACAGGTGCAGAGAAAATTGTAGAAGCATGTCAGATGAGTAATTGGCTTCACGCTACGTCCGTGTCCACTTGCTAGTGTACAAAGTGCTGCTTAAGAGTGCGCATAGAGGAACAGCTGAATCTTCCTGAGCGTTCTGAGCTCAGTGGCGGACTAGCTGGACAATACTCTGCAAAATATGAAAAATATATGACAACTGAGAGAAGAACAATAAAGCCCGCCACTGCACACGATCCTGAGCCAGTTCCATCCACCTCCCATCCTCACAACCTATTTCCCTAAGATCCGTCTTCCTAATTAACTAACTCTCTGGTAGCAGAACCAGATGTTTCAACACCGCTAATACCAAAGCCCACCACTGGACACGATCCTGAGCCAGTTCCATCCAAGTCCCATCCCCACAACCTATTTCCCTAACATGTATTGCACTTTTAACATTAAACACAAATCAATCTCGGCCTTTCGCGTGACATTTTGAAATGTTTCTCACCTAACAGCGGTTTTTTCCTACAATTCAGTATTTTACTACAAAAATAAATCAATTTTGAATATTTAAAGATTAAAATCAACATGAATTATATACAAAGACCCAGCTCGTACCGCGCAGTAAACACACTCCGTCTCAGTTATACAAACCAGTCAGTTAATGCTGTACAGTGAAATAATCGCTGTTTGTTCTGAGATCCACACAAAACACATAAATACAGTTCGTACCGCGCAGTAAACACACCCCGTCTCAGTTATACAAACCAGTCAGTTAATGTTGTACAGTGAAATAATCGCTGTTTGTTCTGAGATCCACACAAAACACATAAATACAGTCCGTACCGCGCAGTAAACACACTCCGTCTCAGTTATACAAACCA
Source organism: Reticulitermes speratus (assembly GCA_021186555.1). NCBI lineage: Eukaryota > Metazoa > Arthropoda > Insecta > Blattodea > Rhinotermitidae > Reticulitermes > Reticulitermes speratus. The sequence goes on along the minus strand of JAJKFL010000013.1, from coordinate 30,273,350 downwards.
GTCAGTTAATGCTGTACAGTGAAATAATCGCTGTTTGTTCTGAGATCCACACAAAACACATAAATACAGTCCGTACCGCGCAGTAAACACACTCCGTCTCAGTTATACAAACCAGTCAGTTAATGTTGTACAGTGAAATAATCGCTGTTTGTTCTGAGATCCACACAAAACACATAAATACAGTTCGTACCGCGCAGTAAACACACCCCGTCTCAGTTATACAAACCAGTCAGTTAATGTTGTACAGTGAAATAATCGCTGTTTGTTCTGAGTTCCACACAAAACAGATAAATACAGTCCGTACCGCGCAGTAAACACACTCCCTCTCAGTTATACAAACCAGTCAGTTAATGTTGTACAGTGAAATAATCGCTGTTTGTTCTGAGATCCACACAAACACATAAATACAGTTCGTACCGCGCAGTAAACACACCCCGTCTCAGTTATACAAACCAGTCAGTTAATGTTGTACAGTGAAATAATCGCTGTTTGTTCTGAGATCCACACAAAACACATAAATACAGTTCGTACCGCGCAGTAAACACACCCCGTCTCAGTTATACAAACCAGTCAGTTAATGTTGTACAGTGAAATAATCGCTGTTTGTTCTGAGATCCACACAAAACACATAAATACAGTTCGTACCGCGCAGTAAACACACTCCGTCTCAGTTATACAAACCAGTCAGTTAATGTTGTACAGTGAAATAATCGCTGTTTGTTCTGAGATCCACACAAAACACATACAGTCCGTACCGCGCAGTAAACACACTCCGTCTCAGTTACACAAAACAGTCAGTTAATGTTGTACAGTGAAATAATCGCTGTTTGTTCTGAGATCCACACAAAACACATAAATACAGTCCGTACCGCGCAGTAAACACACCCCGTCTCAGTTATACAAACCAGTCAGTTAATGTTGTACAGTGAAATAATCGCTGTTTGTTCTGAGATCCACAAAAAACACATAAATACACTGTGTGGGCAGGACGTAGAATTGTTGAATGTTAAACTGGTGGTACATATAGTAACCACTGGGCTTTAAAGGGCTAAGAAGTGGTGTTAATCTGAATATTTAGTTAATATTCTCTCTGAATATTTTCCAGAAAACGTGCAGTGGCCCTTGCTTTAAGGCACACATTTTCGTAGCCATACAAAGTCATGGGTAAAATAATTATTCTTATGTATAAGATAATATTAAAATGGATATTAAAAATGGTAAGACGTGGACTGGATTCTTGTGGATCAAATTAGAGAAAAGTAGTGGGCTGTTGTGAGTACGGTGATGAACGTTTCGTGTTGCATAAAATGAAGGAAATGTCTTCAGTAACTGAGCAACTAGTAGCTTGTACAGATGGTTTCTGTTATGTGGGGCCAGTAATTAGTTTTGCATGGTTCCGACGCTGTCTGTTGGGACCAGCGACACCCTGTCATAGCCACGCTCCACTTCACAGCTCTCGCAGTTTTCCTCAGAAAAGCACGAACCCCGGACCAGGACAGTTCCCACAGTCCCCAAGTGTTGGAACAAATGACAAGCGGATTTTAGGCGCTATCAGATGAAGTTAATCCGGGCATATCGGCCTGACAGAGCTGTCTCAAGCGATCCGCGTCACAACGGAATGTCCGATGGCACTTAACTTGTGTCGCCACAGAGCAAGAAGTTCCTTGTCTACGTCGGATTTGCCTTTGCGCCTGTGAGACCTTACACATGTGACATGAGACCTTACACATGTGGCAGGTTCGTGTTTTGTCCAGTTGACTCAAACCTTACACATGTGACAGGGTCGTGTTTTGTCCAGTTGACTCAGACCTTACACATGTGACAGGGTCGTGTTTTGTCCAGTTGACTAAGACCTTACACATGTGACAGGGTCGTGTTTTGTCCAGTTGACTAAGACCTTACACATATGACACTGTCGTGTTTTGTCCAGTTGACTAAGACCTTACACATATGACACTGTCGTGTTTTGTCCAGTTGACTAAGACCTTACACATGTGACAGGGTCGTGTTTTGTCCAGTTGACTAAGACCTTACACATATGACACTGTCGTGTTTTGTCCAGTTGACTAAGACCTTACACATGTGACAGGGTCGTGTTTTGTCCAGTTGACTAAGACCTTACACATATGACACTGTCGTGTTTTGTCCAGTTGACTAAGACCTCACACATATGACACTGTCGTGTTTTTGTCCAGTTGACTAAGACCTTACACATGTGACAGGGTCGTGTTTTGTCCAGTTGACTAAGACCTTACACATGTGACAGGGTCGTGTTTTGTCCAGTTGACTAAGACCTTACACATATGACACTGTCGTGTTTTGTCCAGTTGACTAAGACCTTACACATATGACACTGTCGTGTTTTGTCCAGTTGACTAAGACCTTACACATATGACACTGTCGTGTTTTGTCCAGTTGACTAAGACCTCACACATATGACACTGTCGTGTTTTGTCCAGTTGACTAAGACCTTACACATATGACACTGTCGTGTTTTGTCCAGTTGACTAAGACCTTACACATGTGACAGGGTCGTGTTTTGTCCAGTTGACTAAGACCTTACACATATGACACTGTCGTGTTTTGTCCAGTTGACTAAGACCTTACACATATGACACTGTCGTGTTTTGTCCAGTTGACTAAGACCTTACACATATGACACTGTCGTGTTTTGTCCAGTTGACTAAGACCTTACACATATGACACTGTCGTGTTTTGTCCAGTTGACTAAGACCTTACACATGTGACAGGGTCGTGTTTTGTCCAGTTGACTAAGACCTTACACATATGACACTGTCGTGTTTTGTCCAGTTGACTAAGACCTTACACATATGACACTGTCGTGTTTTGTCCAGTTGACTAAGACCTTACACATATGACACTGTCGTGTTTTGTCCAGTTGACTAAGACCTTACACATGTGACAGGGTCGTGTTTTGTCCAGTTGACTAAGACCTTACACATATGACACTGTCGTGTTTTGTCCAGTTGACTAAGACCTTACACATATGACACTGTCGTGTTTTGTCCAGTTGACTAAGACCTTACACATATGACACTGTCGTGTTTTGTCCAGTTGACTAAGACCTTACACATGTGACAGGGTCGTGTTTTGTCCAGTTGACTAAGACCTTACACATATGACACTGTCGTGTTTTGTCCAGTTGACTAAGACCTTACACATATGACACTGTCGTGTTTTGTCCAGTTGACTCAGACCTGCACCAGACCTATATTAATAAGCTAGTGGCTACTCAACTGGACACTTAAGTTACCCGCCTTTATGGAAACCGAATTCATCACCGTGTTCACAACAGCCCATCACTTGACCCTATCTTAAGCCACTTGAGTCCAGCCTATCTTCTCAGAAAACAACGCCTTGACAATTTTTTTCCACCTACTTACAAATCTCCCAAGTTGTTTTTCCATTCAATTTATCCTATAAGCGTGCGATTCTACTTAAATCCGTCCTTCTACACGATCAACCAATCGTATACTCCTTGCTATAGACACAGGAAAACAATCAAACACAATTACATATTAAGAAGATAGTAACATTACAAATGTTATAAACAAATAAATAATGTGTTTGTATTCCCATCTGTCCTTCTGTCAGATACAAAGGAATATCTCGCGTTGAGATATATATTGCATGATAAGTACAAATCAAGAAGCACCCCACTGTGTAATTTTCTCCAATCCCCTATCACTTCCTCACGCTTAGTTTCAAACATTCCAAACAGCGCCATTTTCTGTAACAAATATAAAATATTATATAATTCATAAATTTATATATTGTATATATTATATAATATATAATAAATTAATATAACAGTTTCACACACAAAACAACACAAAGATATAAATTCTGCCGTATTGTAATTTGAGGCATTTTATGAGAACGGCTAGTGACGTCACTTGACACGTTAAAGTATGTAGGACCAAAGGCCGTTCGATTTGCTTCATCTTATCGGAATAACCACTGCGTTGCGCCGCGCAGTACTGCCACTGTGCTCCTTGTACACAGCGTAGGGGTACATTTGTTTGGCTCTTAGAGGGAAAGGAATGGATAAGTATGTAATGTGCACATCAGAAAGAAAAAAGTTTGGGGCACGCGGTGGTACAGTTGGTTGGGGCACTGCGCTACAAGCCTGAAGATCGAGGTTTCGATTCCCGATTGAGTTGCTGGAATTTTTCATTGACATAACCCTTCCGGCCGCACTATGGCCCTGGGGTCGACTCAGCCTCTAACAGAAATGAGTACCAGGTATATTTCCTGGGGGGGGGGGGGGGGGTAAAGGCGGCCGGTGCGTAGGGCTGACAACCTTACCACCTTTATGTGCCGTTTGTCTAGAAATCTGGGAGCCTCAACCTCCTGGAAACCTAAGGGCCTGTCCAGGTCTGCATAGGGATACCTTTACCTTCACATTACATGAAAAGTTAAATGGCATATTTGAGTGATTAAAGCAAATAAAATAAGATAGGCGAAGCATGTAGAAAGTATGATGGAAAAGAGATATGCATATATGGTTTTGGTGGGAAAGCTGAAGGAAAGAGACGAGTTGGAAGACCTAGGAGTATGTGGGAGGATAATATTAAAATTGATTTTGAGGTAATAGGATGGAGAGTGTGGGGTGATTATGCTTGGAGATACGGACAGGTGACAGGGCTGTTGTGAACACGGTAATGAACTTTCTGATTCCATAAAATGAAGGAATTCCTTGACCAGCTTAGGAACTGCTAGCTTCTCAAAAAGGACTCTACTCGATAGATTTATGTAGTTACCTTAATAAGGAATTAAATATATTACTCGACACTTCAAAGTACAGTGGTAAGAATATGTACCACCTACTGTAACATAAAAAACTCTGCACTTCACCCCTATGTGTTCCGTACAATATCAGAACACAGTGATTATGTCACTGAATGGCATCAGGCGACCTTTCATTGTATTGGAGACGCTGTGTGTTTTTGTTAGGTAGGAACTTAGTTGTTAACACCTTGTTAGTTACAACGAAATTGTTGCGTTGCAGGATCAAAGGTTTCAGAGGTTGTAAATTGTAGTCTGTGTGTAAGAATGCGAAAATAGTTGTCTTTGAAGAATAAAAGAAAAGCAGTTTACGTAGAACGTAACATTAAAGCGCGTTCGCGTAACCATTTTGTATTCGAAAAGCAATAAGTATTACATATTCTCAGTGTGTGTGTGTAGGCTTAGTTATTCAGAATGCAAAGCGCATGCGCCGTATTATATTGTCATCTGTGGCCTGTCTGGCTGTAACATATTTTTCCACATTATCTCATAAACGGCACGATTTTCGAAAAAAAAGTTATTGAACATAAAATGTGTGGTTTTGATTTTCTGTACAAATTTTGTCTGAAACATTTCTCATTCTAATAAGAATTCAGCAGATATTAGTCAAAAGTACATAGGTCTTTATGTAAAGTACCGTTATTATTGTCAGATTTTAATGAAACTTGAATTTTCTCGACAGATTTTCGAAAAATATTCAAATATCAAATTCCATGAAAAGCCTTCCAGTGGGAGCCGAGTTGTTCCATGCGGACGGACAGACAGACATGACGAAGCTAATTAACAATTTTTGAAATTGAATGTGACGGAATATTGCAACATTTTAAGAACATTCAGAAAAATTCGACGTGGACATAAATGTTTTAAATATCGATACATATTTCAATGTCGGCTGAGAAGTAAAGGATCGATAGAATAACATTCAGACCGCTGACAGTGAGTAAACTCTCCATTACGTCTTTATTTTACACTTCGCACAATATCCTTTCCTCGGTAATGAAACACAACAGAGCGTAAGAAGGCTTTAAATTGGATACAAGTTTAGGGTGAAGCGGATACGTAGAGAGATAAGGCTCGAAGGGTAAAGATCAGCACACTAGATGCACTAGTTACACATGACTTTCTCACTCGGTCGTCAGGTACTCGTTTGTGCACCTACAGCTGTCAGGTTGAGGGTGGACGGATTGACTTGCCTGATTAAATCTGCCGTAAAGGCGACAGGCTGATGTTCTTTTTTGTGCGTGCCTTGACAGGGTCGCGGTTCCCACGGTACGGGACCGGAGTCAAGGCTGAGATACGGGAGTTTCCTCAGGCATAAAAAGTGACATTATTACTGCTTGTGTTGTAGAGTTGTGACTGACCGCGTGCAAGTGGACAGTGTCAAGACGACAAATTGGAGAGTAGACTTTCTGTGGACATTCGTTTGCTGTGGACATTCGGTTGTATGTGGACTTTTTTCGCTGGTGGACATATTTGCTGTGACATAATTTTGCTCGTTTTATTTATTTCGTGTGGACATCATTGCTGGTGGCATTCGTTTGCTGGTGGACTTCATTGTGTACATTCATTTGCTGGTGTGGACATTTATTTCGCTGGTGAACATTTAAATTTGCTGGTGGACATTAATTCTTTGCTCGTGGATATTTATTTCGCCTTGTGGACATTCAGTTTGCTGGTGGACATTCAGTTTGCTGGTGGACATTTAGTTTGCGTGACTAATCTTTGCTCGTGGATATTATTTGTGGACATTCAGTTTGCTGTGGACATTCGTTGCGGTGGACATTCAGTTTGCTGTGACTCATTTGCTGGGACATTTAGTTTGCTGGTGGACATAATCTTTGCTCGTGGATATTTATTTTCGCTTGTGGACATTCATGTTTGCTGTGGACATTCATTGCTGTAGATTCGTTTGCTGGTGGACATTTAGTTTGCTGGTGGACATAATCTTTGCTCGTGGATATTTATTTCGCTTGTGGACATTCAGTTTGCTGGTGGACATTCAGTTTGCTGGTGGACATTCAGTTTGCTGTGGACATTCAGTTTGCTGGTGGACATTTACTTTGCTGGTGGACATAATCTTTGCTCGTGGATATTTATTTCGCTTGTGGACATTCAGTTTGCTGGTGGACATTCAGTTTGTGACTCAGTGTAGACATTCAGTTTGCTGGTGGACATTTAGTTTGCTGGTGGACATAATCTTTGCTCGTGGATATTTATTTCGCTTGTGGACATTCAGTTTGCTGGTGGACATTCAGTTTGCTGGTGGACATTCAGTTTGCCGATGGACACATCATATTGCGCGAAGTACGGGCAAACTCACATTTTTGGCACTTGGCATTGATCGCGATCTTGCAGTGAAGAATCCGTGCAGTTTGGTAAATAGGTGCCAACACTGCAGAAGCTGAACGAATCAGGTGTATCCTATCTACCAAATTACACGGCGTCACTTCTTAGAAGTTCTTAATTTTACAACGATAAAAATATCCAAATAAACCTGAAGACAAAATATCGAAAGCCGCGGTTTGTTGCCTGGTGACACCAGACTGAGAGACGTGCTTGTTATTACACTTGTAGATGTCACTGACATACGTGCTTGTTAGTACACTTGTAGATGTCACTGACATACGTGCTTGTCATTACACTTGTAGATGTCACTGACATACGTGCTTGTCATTACACTTGTAGATGTCACTGACATACGTGCTTGTCATTACACTTGTAGATGTCACTGACATACGTGCTTGTCATTACACTTGTAGATGTCACTGACAAAGTGCTTGTCATTACACTTGTAGATGTCACTGACATACGTGCTTGTCATTACACTTGTAGATGTAACTGACATAGTGCTTGTCATTACACTTGTAGATGTCACTGACATACGTGCTTGTCATTACACTTGTAGATGTCACTGACATACGTGCTTGTCATTAACTTGTAGATGTCACTGACATACGTGCTTGTCATTACACTTGTAGATGTCACTGACATAAGTGCTTGTCATTACACTTGTAGATGTCACTGACATAAGTGCTTGTCATTACACTTGTAGATGTCACTGACATAAGTGCTTGTCATTACACTTGTAGATGTCACTGACATAAGTGCTTGTCATTACACTTGTAGATGTCACTGACATACGTTCTTGTCATTACACTTGTAGATGTCACTGACATACGTGCTTGTCATTACACTTGTAGATGTCACTGACATACGTGCTTGTCATTACACTTGTAGATGTAACTGACATACGTGCTTGTCATTACACTTGTAGATGTCACTGACATACGTGCTTGTCATTACACTTGTAGATGTCACTGACATACGTGCTTGTCATTAACTTGTAGATGTCACTGACATACGTGCTTGTCATTACACTTGTAGATGTCACTGACATAAGTGCTTGTCATTACACTTGTAGATGTCACTGACATAAGTGCTTGTCATTACACTTGTAGATGTCACTGACATAAGTGCTTGTCATTACACTTGTAGATGTCACTGACATACGTTCTTGTCATTACACTTGTAGATGTCACTGACATACGTGCTTGTCATTACACTTGTAGATGTCACTGACATACGTGCTTGTCATTACACTTGTAGATGTCACTGACATACGTGCTTGTCATTACACTTGTAGATGTCACTGACATACGTGCTTCTCATTACACTTGTAGATGTAACTGACATACGTGCTTGTCATTACACTTGTAGATGTCACTGACATACGTGCTTGTCATTACACTTGTAGATGTCACTGACATACGTGCTTGTCATTACACTTGTAGATGTCACTGACATACGTGCTTGTCATTACACTTGTAGATGTCACTGACATACGTGCTTGTCATTACACTTGTAGATGTAACTGACATAGTGCTTGTCATTACACTTGTAGATGTCACTGACATACGTGCTTGTCATTACACTTGTAGATGTCACTGACATACGTGCTTGTCATTAACTTGTAGATGTCACTGACATAAGTGCTTGTCATTACACTTGTAGATGTCACTGACATAAGTGCTTGTCATTACACTTGTAGATGTCACTGACATAAGTGCTTGTCATTACACTTGTAGATGTCACTGACATACGTTCTTGTCATTACACTTGTAGATGTCACTGACATACGTGCTTGTCATTACACTTGTAGATGTCACTGACATACGTGCTTCTCATTACACTTGTAGATGTCACTGACATGTATATATTTTGTGACGTATGCTGTTTTGATGAATCCGATTGGCTGTTGTTGATTTACTCATAATTATGGTTTGTTTAGGGAAGCTGACAGTGGCTCAGACTGTAGAGTGTAAATATGTTAATGATAGAAAGACTAGTAAATAATTAATTAGAAATAATGTGTTAGGAAGTGGTTGTGGCCTAATTTTAAAAACCGTTGAGAATTCTTTGTAAGTAAAAGAGAAACATTTCTTAAAGACTACATATGTGAAAAATAATGCTATGAGTTTTAGGTTAAGGAATGTGTAATTGTAAGTGTTAATTAAATTACGGTGAAAATGAAAGGGAAAAATGAATCTGTAGAATGTGATTAAGTAGATAATTACTTAATCCAAGTAGGCAAATTTATATGATTATTATATTAATTTATTACCGAGGTCCTCTTTATAACTAAATAATTTTAAATATAATTCTTAACAGTGTTTGTAACTGACAGTGGATTCATGTACTTCTTATACCACGACGCTTATTTCGGCTGTGTAAAGCTGAAACACTTCTATTGTAATGTACAGTACTTGTGTTAAAAAGCTTAAATTTGTGCTTTATATAGGCCTACGTCCGGTGCGTAGGGCTGACAACCTTACCACCTTCTTGTGCCGATTGTCTAGCAATCTGACAGCCTCAACCTCCTGGAGCCCTAAGGGCCTGTGCAGGCCTGTAATGGGATTGCTTTACCTTTGCTTTATAGGCCTATGTATATGACTGATATGAGGCGACACGCAATGATAAAGTTCAAAACAAATTTGAGATTCTATCCCGAAGTTTGCTTGAAGTATTGTGGGATATACGAAACATATAAGTCGAATATCCGGTCTCCATGCCGAAATTTAAATTCAGGGAATTCCAAATTTGAAACGAAGTGTGCTAATTACGCTAAACATGACGGAATGGATTCTGACATAAAGTTACATGTTTTGACATGAAGTTACATGTTCTGACATGAAGTTACATGTTCTGACATGAAGTTACATGTTCTGACATGAAGTTACATGTTCTGACATGAAGTTACATGTTTTGACATGAAGTTACATGTTCTGACATGAAGTTATATGTTTTGACATGAAGTTACATGTTCTGACATGAAGTTACATGTTCTGACATAAAGTTACACGTTCTGACATGAAGTTACATGTTCTGAAATGAAGTTACATGTTCTGACGTGAAGTTACATGTTCTGACATGAAGTTACATGTTCTGACGTGAAGTTACATGTTCTGACATGAAGTTACATGTTCTGACGTGAAGTTACATGTTCTGACATGAAGTTACATGTTTTGACATGAAGTTACACGTTTTGACATGAAGTTGCATGTTTTGACATGAAGTTGCATGTTTTGACATGAAGTTGCATGTTTTGACATGAAGTTACATGTTCTGACATGAAGTTACATGTTCTGACGTGAAGTTACATGTTCTGACATGAAGTTACATGTTTTGACATGAAGTTGCATGTTTTGACATGAAGTTGCATGTTTTGACATGAAGTTACATGTTCTGACGTGAAGTTACATGTTCTGACATGAAGTTACATGTTCTGACGTGAAGTTACATGTTCTGACATGAAGTTACATGTTCTGACATGAAGTTACACGTTCTGACATGAAGTTACATGTTCTGACATGAAGTTACATGTTCTGACGTGAAGTTACATGTTCTGACATGAAGTTACATGTTCTGACATGAAGTTACATGTTCTGACATGAAGTTACATGTTCTGACGTGAAGTTACATGTTCTGACATGAAGTTACATGTTCTGACATGAAGTTACATGTTCTGACATGAAGTTACATGTTCTGACATGAAGTTACATGTTCTGACATGAAGTTACATGTTCTGACGTGAAGTTACATGTTCTGACATGAAGTTACATGTTCTGACATGAAGTTACATGTTCTGACATGAAGTTACATGTTCTGACATGAAGTTACATGTTCTGACGTGAAGTTACATGTTCTGACATGAAGTTACATGTTCTGACATGAAGTTACATGTTCTGACATGAAGTTACATGTTCTGACATGAAGTTACATGTTCTGACGTGAAGTTACATGTTCTGACATGAAGTTACATGTTCTGACATGAAGTTACATGTTCTGACATGAAGTTACATGTTCTGACATGAAGTTACATGTTCTGACATGAAGTTACATGTTCTGACGTGAAGTTACATGTTCTGACATGAAGTTGCATGTTCTGACATGAAGTTACATGTTCTGACGTGAAGTTACATGTTCTGACGTGAAGTTACATGTTCTGACATGAAGTTACATGTTCTGACATGAAGTTACACGTTTTGACATGAAGTTGCATGTTTTGACATGAAGTTGCATGTTCTGACATGAAGTTACATGTTCTGACATGAAGTTACATGTTCTGACATGAAGTTACATGTTCTGACATGAAGTTACATGTTCTGACGTGAAGTTACATGTTCTGACATGAAGTTACATGTTCTGACATGAAGTTACACGTTTTGACATGAAGTTGCATGTTTTGACATGAAGTTGCATGTTCTGACATGAAGTTACATGTTCTGACGTGAAGTTACATGTTTTGACATGAAGTTACACGTTTTGACATGAAGTTACATGTTTTGACATGAAGTTGCATGTTTTGACATGAAGTTGCATGTTTTGACATGAAGTTGCATGTTTTGACATGAAGTTGCATGTTTTGACATGAAGTTACACGTTTTGACATGAAGTTGCATGTTTTGACATGAAGTTGCATGTTTTGACATGAAGTTACATGTTCTGACATGAAGTTACATGTTCTGACATGAAGTTACATGTTCTGACATGAAGTTACATGTTCTGACATGAAGTTACATGTTCTGACATGAAGTTACACGTTTTGACATGAAGTTGCATGTTTTGACATGAAGTTACATGTTCTGACATGAAGTTACATGTTCTGACATGAAGTTACATGTTCTGACATGAAGTTACATGTTCTGACATGAAGTTACATGTTCTGACATGAAGTTACATGTTCTGACATGAAGTTACACGTTTTGACATGAAGTTGCATGTTTTGACATGAAGTTACATGTTCTGACATGAAGTTACATGTTCTGACATGAAGTTACATGTTCTGACATGAAGTTACATGTTCTGACATGAAGTTACATGTTCTGACATGAAGTTACATGTTCTGACATGAAGTTACATGTTCTGACATGAAGTTACACGTTTTGACATGAAGTTGCATGTTTTGACATGAAGTTACATGTTCTGACATGAAGTTACATGTTCTGACATGAAGTTACATGTTCTGACATGAAGTTACATGTTCTGACATGAAGTTACATGTTCTGACATGAAGTTACACGTTTTGACATGAAGTTGCATGTTTTGACATGAAGTTGCATGTTTTGACATGAAGTTGCATGTTTTGACATGAAGTTGCATGTTTTGACATGAAGTTACACGTTTTTCTGACGTTAAAAACCTGACAGTCGAAGCTTCTGTTTTAATAACATTTCTCGCAGAAGTGAGTAACATTTCTCGAAACAAAATTAAAAAAACAAATTTCGTACAATTTCGGCTGGAAGTGTAAGAATTCTTTTCGCAACACACATTTTGTAATAATGACCAAGAGTTTCTACATGAATTAGAGCAACGCGGTTTAATGGACATAAAAACTCAAATGTTTGTGGTGTTAATGATGATGATGATAAAATTCTATATCACATCCTTGGCCCACTCACTGATCGCGTTAACCATTTCCTTCACGAAGTAGGCGGACATAGCCTGAAGCTGTAATGCATTTAAACGCCTCCTCCTGTTTTAGTAATGATTGAGTGCCGGTAATGTTTACAGTTTCATTACCGGCTTATATAAACTTTGCGGTTAAATCTGTAAACGGGAGAAGAGAAATCAGAAAATGCAGTGCCAGTTGATATCTACCTGAAGCTGGTTCGGTCAGACAGGCCGGTAATGGGGCGCCCTGTAGTCGCCGGGGGTCCAGACAGAATCAAAATGTTGATTTGTATCTTATAATAGATTGAGCTAATCTAATAAACCACATGGGGCGGATACAAAGTGGTTCTTATCACCCCCGCTGGGGCGCTACCATCATGATATCCAACTGAAACTTCCGGAAAATTAGAACAGGTTAACAAGGATGCCACTGCGATGCGATGAAGTCACGAAGCCGTTTATGAACTGCGAATAGCTATCTTCACGCTCTGGCTTGCTTTACCACATAAGGCTGTGTTGCACGCACCGCCAGTCCCGATGAGTTGTTGCTCTTGTCACTGCGGTGATGGTTCAAAGTGACATGTCACCGCTATACACAAAGGGGGAAAATGGGTGACTGACAAGGGAGGCAGTGTGCGTATAACGTAACACTGAGACGCGTTCGCGTAACCATTGTTGGCGTGTTAAAGCAATAAGTATTACATATACTGAGTGTGTGTCTGTAGCCTTAGTTATCTAGCATGCAAAGCGCATGCGCCGTATTATATTGTCATCTGTGTTCTGTCTGGCTGTACCATATGTTTCCACATTATCACATAAACAGCACGATTTTCGGGAAAAAGTTATTGAACATAAAATGTGTATTTTGATTTTCTCTACAACTTTTGTCTGAAACATTTCTCATTCTAAGAAGAATTCAGCGATATATTAACATAAATGTACATAGGTCTTCATGTAAAGTACCGTTATTGTTGTCAGATTTTAATGAATCTTGAATATTTTCAACTGATTTTGGAAAACTCCTCAAATATCAAATTCCATGAAAATCTGTACAGTGAAAACCGATTTGTTCCATGCGGACAGACGGACGGATGGACAGACAGATGAAGCTAATAGTCGCTTTTCACAATTTTAAAAACACACCTAAAAATGAGAACGCGGAGGAAAACGCACGAGTGTTGCTATGCTGTATGTGCGCGTGGAGCTAATGTGACACTATTAGGCGTTCTTTACGAAGGAAAAAGAACGCCTTATATGGAGATCAGGTCTGTCCGTCCATCTGTCTGCCTCAGTCTAGTATCAGAGACAAAGTATGCTGCCAGATGTTTTATGAAATTTGGTATGAGTTCTTAATGAAAATTATCAAGCAGTGTGAGGTTCTTGGAAATCGGCTCAGAGAGAGTCACATTTACTTACGTGCGCCTCAGTGAGAGTCACATTTACTTACGTGCGCCTCAGTTAGGGTTACATTTACTCAAGTGCGCCTCAGTGAGAGTCACATTTACTTACGTGCGCCTCAGTTAGGGTCACATTTACTTAAGTGCGCCTCAGTGAGAGTCACATTTACTTACGTGCGCCTCAGTGAGAGTCACATTTACTTACGTGCGCCTCAGTTAGGGTTACATTTACTCAAGTGCGCCTCAGTGAGAGTCACATTTACTTACGTGCGCCTCAGTTGGGTCACATTTACTTAAGTGCGCCTCAGTGAGAGTCACATTTACTTACGTGCGCCTCAGTGAGAGTCACATTTACTTACGTGCGCCTCAGTGAGAATCACATTTACTTACGTGCGCCTCAGTGAGAGTCACATTTACTTACGTGCGCCTCAGCGAGAGTCACATTTATTACGTGCGCCTCAGGAGAGTCACATTTACTTACGTGCGCCTCAGTGAGAGTCACATTTACTTACGTGCGCCTCAGCGAGAGTCACATTTACTTACGTGCGCCTCAGTGAGAGTCACGTTTACTTACGTGCGCCTCAGTTAGGGTCACATTTACTTAAGTGCGCCTCAGTGAGAGTCACATTTACTTACGTGGCCTCAGTGAGAGCCACATTTACTTACCTGCGCCTCAGTGAGAGCCACATTTACTTACGTGCGCCTCAGTTAGGGTCACATTTACTTACGTGCGCCTCAGTGAGAATCACATTTACTCAAGTGCGCTCTCCGATTTCTATATGTATTCCCCACATTTCTTGCCCGATTTAGATAATATTTGGCACACAATATTCTCCACGTTATTCTGCTGGTCAGTTATAAGTTTCTGTAAAACGTGTGTAGTGATGGGCCTACTTATGCTTTAATTAAGTGCGTAGATTCCTTTTTTCTACATTTCTGTCCAATGGGATAAAATTCGGGGCAGAAAATGTACTTATAAAAGCATTCATTCTCTGTGAGTTTCGTGAAAAATCGGTCCAATGAAAGCCATACTTTACTTAGAGGCGTAAATGAATTTCCATCCGTATTTTCCACATTTATTTTCCGATATGGGTGAAGTTGGGTGTGACAGAGCTAAATGTAATCCTGCTAAGAATTTATGAGTTTCGTGAAAATCGACGCAGGAACGGCTGTACTTTTCTTATGAGCGTGAATGAAATTACATCTGCTTGTGGACCGCATAACTTTATGCTATTTTGAAACTAAGAACACCACCTTAGTGAAGTCTGTGTACTATGTCAGAACTTTGTAAAGTCTGTGCACTACGTCGTACCTTAATAAAGTCTGTGCACTATGTCGTACCTTTATGAAGTCTGTGCACTAAGTAGTACTTTAATAAAGTCTGTGTATTATGTCGTACATTAATAAAGTTGTAATTAGTCGTACTTATAAGTTGTACACTACGTCGTAACTTTATGAAGTCTGTGCACTACGTCGTACTTAATAAAGTCTGTGCACTACGTCGTACCTTCATAAAGTCTGTGCACTACGTCGTACCTTATAAAGTCTGTGCACTACGTCGTACTTTAATAAAGCCTGTGCACTACGTCGTACCTTCATAAAGTCTGTGCACTACGTCGTACCTTCATAAAGTCTGTGCACTATGTCGTACCTTAATAAAGTCTGTGCACTAAGTAGTACTTTAATAAAGTCTGTGTACTATGTCGTACATTAATAAAGTATGTACACTACGTCGTAACTTTATGAAGTCTGTGCACTACGTCGTACTTTAATATAGTCTGTGCACTACGTCGTACTTTAATAAAGTCTGTGCACTACGTCGTACCTTCATAAAGTCTTTGCACTACGTCGTACCTTCATAAAGTCTGTGCACTACGTCGTACTTTAATAAAGTCTGTGCACTACGTCGTACCTTCATAAAGTCTGTGAACTACGTCGTACCTTCATAAAGTCTGTGCACTACGTCGTACTTTAATAAAGTCTGTGCACTACGTCGTACCTTCATAAAGTCTGTGCACTACGTCGTACTTTAATAAAGTCTGTGCACTACGTCGTACCTTCATAAAGTCTGTGCACTACGTCGTACCTTCATAAAGTCTGTGCGCTACGTCGTGTTGTACTCATCATTGGCACTCTTGTCACATCCAACGGTACATGTTGTGTGACAATCACACAAATTCGCCACATTTGCCCGCCACTTTGACAGAGTAACTTTTCACTTATAGCTAAGAAGTGGCGCATTATTGAACAGCGGAAGATCAAGCTGTCAGTAGATATTAGAGGAACTTTTTTGCTCCACGCACGATATCATATACGGCCCTCAGTATTATCCACCGACGAACTGACTTGAACTGGAGGAAATTCTTGTATTAAACTCTTTGCCATTCGTCAAACATTAGAGACCTCACTTCGACCTCTGATTGGTCAGGCAGTGACTGAGACACTTCCGCTCTTGGCTGAACAATCTGTCTCAGAGCACACTGCATAGTCCTTATGAGCCAAACGTAATTTTAAAAACTCCCGGGAATTCCCCGCATTCACTCTGAGAGACACTTCAACTTTCGCCAGCAGTTGAGGTCAAAGGTCACCAGACTGGTCCACACTATTTTAGTGTTTATCGCAAACGTCACGACGAAATTCTTGGGCTTGCTGTGCGTCACGTTCGAATGGCCTTTTATGTCCGGACGATTGAAACTGTTGTTAAAGTCTCGAAAAGCAATTGGAGCTTCACACAATATGGCTGTTGCTCAAAATTAGAGCAACTACACAACTGTGCTACAGAACACGTGTGTTCGGCTTAGTCTAACTACAATTTTAGAATATTTTATCATTCAAATATATTAAAAAAAATTGTGTGGCTTGGACCGCAATGTTTGGTTAGGTGCAGGAAGAACATTGGTGAAATGAACACCCTGTGAATTCTGGGAAGGGGCTCACATTTTTAAATATATCCGAAAAGTAAAGTGTTTTGGATATAAAGTGTTGGTCACGCTCTCGCACGCAACTTACCGTAGAAGTCAACATTGTTCATCTTTCTTGCAATTGATAAATACAAACAAGTTTATCACCAACAAATTGTACTAATTCCTGAAAAGAAAAACACTATTACATGTTTTGGGTAGTCTGTAGCCATCATCATGGAGTATCTATACTTAATGACATATATATAGACTTATTATACAGCTTTGTTAATAGTAAATGTTAAAATATAAAATGCCAGTTTGTTATTAAAATATCAATATATATTTTTGTATAAAATTTATTTTAAAATTAATATAATACAAGAGTGTTATTAAAATTTTCTGCTTCCAAAGATGTTGAAATAGTAGAATCTACATACAGCGTGATTGTTCGTCGTTCACACACACAGAGTGTCAATATATAGGTAAACTACTAGATTAAAACAGGACGCATAAGTGAATATGCTTAAGTATTATACAACAACAGTGCTATAAGTTTTATAAAAGGTGGAACTATTGTGGGATTACAAGTGTTGACTATTTTAAAAAAGTTTTAGTGATTTTTAGTGATTTGTGAAAACTTTATATACGACGAGACCTTATAGGCTCATATCTTATGTGTGTTTAACATATGGACTAAGCAATTTAATGTAGTATACCCTGAAGATGGTCAGGTACCTGACCGAAACATGTCGGGTTAATTAATCTACTATTAAAGCTTTTTAATAGTGAGTGTGCATCAAGTTGGTTTTAATTTTAATTCACTCGATTAAACTTGAAGAGATTTAGCTATTTAAATATGTTTGAATGCACGTGATTTCAATAACTGTCTTTAATACAATAATTTGAAAATAATTTCAATATAACACTGTATATTTATGTCTTAACAGAATACTGGGATTATATATTTTACCATTTACGATTGATAAAGTAGTATAACATCCTGTATAAGTCTTTAAATATTGATACATTCTGAAGATGGCTATAAATAAGAGCCGAAACATGTAGGAGTGTTTTTTATCTTCAGGAATTAGTGCAATTTTTTGGTGATAAAATTACTTATTTGCTTTGAAGATTTTTGCATTACAATAAATATTTACAGTGTTTCGCTGCGCATGCTGGGAGCAGCATGTGGGCCATTTTGTCCCTTATGCGTTACTGCTATTAAATTTTGACCAAAATTTGGACATAACCAAAGTTTCTCTAAAATTCGCCCATGGTATACTTTTATGAAAAACTGACCAGAAGAACTCTAGTTCTGTGTGCGGACAGACAGACAGACTTGTCAGAATCAAAAGGCGCATTTTTTTGTTTTCGCAAATATTCTTTGCAAATTTGCCTTAAATCTGCAGGTACTTTCCGGGACAGACAACACAGTTGATCAGTCAGTGGCATGAGCTAAGTAAGAACCTCAATTTAAACACAAACCAACAGGCGGATCTTCTATCCACGTCCAAAGAATTCTCGAAGTTACACCACGAAATATTGTGACATTTTTTACATTTCGCTGCTGCCTGTCTCTGCATTATCTCTTGATACTTCATGCCTTTAAAACACAAAAGAGAAATGGGGAGGGGGGAGATGTAGATGAAGCGTTTCAAATTTTCCACGTTTTCTTCACTTTGAAAGTCGAAATGCCATATCGAATTTTCGCTGAAGGTTGTCGATTGTCACTGTGAAATCGTCTAACCAGTTCATTGTTATATATCACTCTCAGCTATTGTTGTTGACTGAAGCACATTATCTATCATTCGACTATATATGGCGAAGAAAGAGAAGGGACATAAAAAAAGGAAGTTGAAATAAACAGAATCTTCGTAGGCCGTGAAACAGCCGGACACCTGCTGAAACCGCAGGGAGGGGACTCAATAGACGGTGATTCACTCTTTGAGGCGTCTCTGTTATTAGCAACTTACACACTGCGCCTGCGCCAACGTACCTAACTTGTGCTGGAAATTAATGGAGCAATCTCAGCTTATTGACTGGCAGCTTTCAACACCGTTCTGACATTCCAGGTGCTTCCCCTTTTTCTTTCGATTATCGATAATATTTCACAATTCATGGACTCTCGTAGGAAGGTCACTTCCCGAAATAATAAAAGTTCTCCCTAGAACAGACCATGAAGGCCCAGAGGGGGAGTAGAGGTTTAGCTCGATTCTTTCTTTAACCTCGGCGCTAGATGTGTGTGGGTGGCTAGTCAACAACACGCCCTGGCCGCTTTACCCCCGGGAATGACCCGGTACCCATTGTACAGGAGGCTGGATAGGCCCCACGGCCGGTCTGGATAAGTGCTGAAAATTTCGCCCCCACCGGGATTCGATCCCCCGACCGTCTAGCTGGTAGCAAGTCGCTATACCGACTGAGCTAACCCGGCCCAACTTCCTGAAGTAATATCACAGCTTATTCCTTCCTACACTTGTGCCAGCGGCAGAGAACACAAAAGTCCACTTCTTGCCTTAAATGCTGAGGCCAATCCTGTCGTCTCAGGGACACGGCATGTCTGATACGTAAACAGTAGAACTTTAGGAAATTTTGAGATGGAATTGGCTAAGGATCATGTCCAATTGTGAGCTTTGTTTTTAGCGGTGTTGAACCTTTCATTTCTGCTACCAGTAGATAAGTGAGTTTATCCTAAAACAACACAAAACAGAGAGCATTTGTGAAGCAAACTTTGACGCAAATATTTGCGAAGCATTAGGGCTATACTTAAATAAGCAAGATGGTACACTCATGTGAGGTCCACTTTAGGTTCAGATCGCTGCAAACAGAAGGCAAGTTGCACGGGACTTCTCGTCTGTCAGCTAGACTCCTGAAAATTATGTTATAACAAACTAGTATCAAGAACAGTCTTATATTTCGTATCGGTGGATATTATGATGTTTCGTACTAAGTAAGAGTGATTCCGAGAAAATGTTGTGGCGAAAGCAATGTTAATGAATTGGCGCTAATTAACAGCCTTTGTATGAATAAAATATCCATGAAAATAACTTCATTTTTATCTGGCATGACAGGGTGTAAGGATGGAAAGTTGCTACAGGGCATGATTGATAGACTAACTGAAATTGGAAGATGCTGTAGAATAGAAATGAATGTGGAAAAAACTAATGTAATGAAAATCTCAAGGCAAACATTTCTTTTCCCCAATGGTTCGACAGCCCCTTGGGGGCCTAGACCTCCTCATTATCGAGGCTTCACGATCACACTCAGACACACCACACTCGGTAGGACTCCTCTGGACGAGTGATCAGCTCGTCGCAGAGACCTCTACCTGACAACACACAACACTCACAAGAGACAGATATCCATGTCCCAGGCGGGATTCAATCCACCAATCCCAGTAAGCGAGCGGTCGTAAGACCCACGCCTTAGACCGTGCCGCCACTGGGATCGGCCAAGGCAACCATACCCAATAAAAATTATGATGGATTAAAAGCGATTAAGAATGTGGAATATTTCAATTATTTGGTTAGCATGATAACAAATGATGCAAGGTGTGGACGTGAAATTAAATCCAGAATTGTCATGGCAAAAGCAGCATTCAACAAGAAGAAGACTCTTTTCACCAGTAAATTTGATTTAATTTAAGGAAGAAACTAATAAAGTGCTACATTTGGAGCATAGCTTTTTTATGGTGCTGAAACTTAAACACTTCGGAAAGTAGATCAGAAGTATCTGGAAAGTTTTGAAATGTGGTGCTGGAGAAGAATGGAGAAGATCAGTTGGACCGATCGGTGAGAAATGAAGAAGTATTACACAGTGTCAAGGAGGAGAGGAATATCCTACATACAATAAAAAGAAGAAAGGCTAACTGGATTGGTCACATCTTGCGTAGAAACTGCCTTCTGAAACATGTGATTGAAGGAAAGGTAGAAGGAAGGATAGAAATGACGGGAAGACGAGGGAGAAGACGTAAGCAGCTACTTGATGACCTTAAGGAAAAGAGATGTTTCTGTAAATTGAAAGAGGAAGCACTAGATCGCAGCTGTGGAGAACTCGCTGTGGAAGAGGCTACGGACCTGTCGTAAGACAGACTACAGAATGAATGAATGATGATTTGGTAACAGGGAGTGTAGATACAGCGAATTTGTAGACATAAAGATGATTTACAGAAAAAATTTTCAATTGGGTTATAGTAAAAAAAATCAAACGGAAAAGCACAGTTATGTTACTGGCAAAACATGACAAATAATAAAAAATATGACACAGTATTTGCAACACACATATTTATATGCAAGATCATGTCATTAAATTCTTCTGTATGAGATCATTAGTATCAAATTCAAATATCAGTATTGAAAACATGCCATTGGAAAGAACGTCCCGCTAAATAAAATTCCAGACAAAAGAAATTTTACTGCAGTTCTAACATTTGTATCGGAGTGTCAGAAGGAAAAACAGCTGTTTGAAGAACAAGGCGTAAATAAGAAAGTGATATTCATTTGGTCTTAAAGAAAGAAGCATAATTTCTAGTGGCTGGTTGTTATGGATCATCGGGTCTGCTACAAGCGCGGAATGTCTTGGCCACTGGCTGCAGTCAGTGTGGGCTGCTTGTGACTCATGATACCATCAGCCCGGCCCGTCAGCGCCGTCTCAGGTTACACCGCTGGGCCCCCCATATGCACCTCGCCTACAACCAGCTAGACGTATAGAGGTGGATATTTACAATGGCGTCACGGATATAGAGGCAAAGACACGGATATTGCGCAGCGAGTTGGTTTCCTAATTGAGCTATACTGCCTTAGTTTACATAAGGGAAGCATAAAACCTCATGATTCATGTGGGGATTACTGCTGAATATGCTTTAATTCTTTACCCACGAAGGTACAGGTTTTCGACTAGTTTCATGAGTAAATTCTTTACCCATTTTTTCAAAGAACATAAAGATTATACTATACAAACTAGAATATTGTCTGTTGTTTTACGTGGGTGTGAAACTTGGTCTGTCACATTAAGGAAAACATAACCTGAGGATGATATATAGACATAAGAAGGAGGAAACAGAGTAACAGTGGAGGCTACACAACGACAAGCTTCATAATTTGCATTCCTCACAAAATATTCTAGTGATCAAATCAAGGAGAATGAGATGGGCAGGACATGTGGCAGGCATGGGATAGAAGCGTTTCTTGTGGGGGGGGGGGGGTTACCTGAAAGAAGAAACCCACTTGCAGGACCTAGGCTTAAATGAGACGATAATATTAAAATATATCTGAAATTAGGACGTGACGCGTGGATTGGATTAATCTGGCTCATGAATGTGACGCGTAGAGGACTTTTGTGAACGCGGTAATGAAACTTCGGATTTCATAAAATGAGGAGAATTTCTTGAATGGCTGTTAAATTATAGCTTTTCAAGAAGGACTTTGCTGTATATAGTTACGTGCTTATCTAGGCAGTTACACGCTCTGACAAAATAACCTAATTCAAGATTTCAACCAACGCGATAGCTTGCTGTTTCACTTTCCTTGCGGTTCCGCACCTCTTGTTCCTGCATTTGTTAAATAAGGGACCACAGATCTAACATCTTACATCTCTTCCTGACCGCTCGCTTTACTGGACGCAGTTTCATACAAGCTAATACTTTGTAAACTTCTATAGACCTAGCGACCGTGTCACGAATAATTTTCTTTGTGCCATACCTATGCTACAAGGCCAGCCTATCTTAACCTTGTTCAGTGTTGAGCAGAAAGCAGCTATTGTCCCTTTGAAGACTGGCCGCGCTGTATTTTAATGATGACATTTCGTCGCCTGTTCTTGCGTTGAAGTCTCCCAGCGGGGCACCGGACATCGCATCATGACATCCCCTGGCCTCCCAGCGCGCAAACAACTCTTCGTGTCTTCAAGGGTTTTCCTCAGCTCTTCCACGCGACGGGCCAATCATCCTTTAAAAACATTTTTGTTTTCATTATAAGGAACCAAATATCCCAGTTAATTTGAGGCACCAAACTCGGCTTCAAAAGACAGCGCAATATTCTGCTGGTTTACTGTTGACTTAATTACATGAATAAAGGTTTACTGCTTTCTGATATAGACAAAGCCCCATCCACCCATCCAACCCACATAAACCTATGGTTATTAACGGACTGGGTCCCTTATAAAATGTACAGTGCCGTACAAAATTAATTTACCAGTTAGCTGTACGCAGGAAAAGCATCCTTCGGAAGGCGCCATATAAAAAACAGAGGACTTGAGATCACATAATTATAACCGGGGGAAATTCAATTGAAGTACCACCTCTCCCCTTTCACCGAGAGTAGTAGTAAGTTACGGGGGTTGGGAAGCATTCCCTATGTTGATGAAGTACAAGTGTGGAACACCAATGTCACACCTACGAAGATTGATGCCTGTGCTTTATACGCTACATGTGGTAACATATCTTAAAACAGTTGAGGATCAACATTTCAAGCTTGCTAATTCAATGAATTTTTTTTAATACTTATTTGTGAGCTTGGGATTGCAATGCAAAATAATTTGGCACTGGACCGCTATGTTATTCGTGTCGTACATATTTATTTAATTAACACATTAATAAATGTAT
The DNA here is from genome assembly GCA_021186555.1 of Reticulitermes speratus. Lineage (NCBI taxonomy): Eukaryota > Metazoa > Arthropoda > Insecta > Blattodea > Rhinotermitidae > Reticulitermes > Reticulitermes speratus. The sequence goes on along the minus strand of JAJKFL010000013.1, from coordinate 30,249,696 downwards.
GCACTTAATAAAGTACATTCAGTAGTATAAAACTCCTATAAACTGCTACATGTTTCGGCACCGAGGTGTCATCATCAGGGAGTTAATCTGAAAAGGGTACAAGGCGACAAAATACCTAGTTAAGCCTGCTAGCCTTTTTTAGATTAATCCCTGAGGATGGCACCTCGGTGCCGAAACGTGTAGGAGTTTATATGATTTTTATACTTCTGAATTTATTTTATTAAGTGCGTCAGTTGTTTAATGTAGTAATTATTAATTGTCACTGGTTGTTTGCGCAGTAGATACGTTTGAAGTAACAAGATGACTGTTACAGTCGGAGTATTTTGTGCCTGAAGAAAAAAGTTGCGATAGACATTTTAAATGCGCCCGTAAGACCGTGTTACAGTTTGTATATTTGTGGTTAAACACGAATAAATGTCAGCCCATTAATACAATTTATTTTACAACAGGTTACAAATTTCTTTAAAATTAATTATTTGTGAAAATTATTCCCTTCTCACAAATAGCCTTCAACACACCTTAAAACAATGCGTGATAATATAACTCATAGACTATAGAACACTGCGTAATTAGAAAGTAAAATCTTTCTGTTTCTCTGTTTTAAACAAAAAAAAAGACGAATGAAAATCCTGATTTATAGGATGTACTTCGCCTTTCCGGGGTTCAAAATTCGGACAAGCCACCCATAAATATAGGGGAATATATCGGAATTTCTATTCTGTGATGTGAAGTATAGAGATCAGGGAAGAAGTACAGTAGTGTAAGACACACTAATGCCGCCTCTGAAGACGTAAGGTACAATGGTTACTTCCCAACTGGAGGCACTTTCTTCTGCTCGAAATTTAGATTCCAATCGGTCTAATAATACTTTCAAAGTGCGTAAATGGATTTCTATCTATACTTTGTACACTTCTTAAATGGTTTTGATGAAAATTGGTGCAGAAGATCTCCATGTAGTGCCAGCCAACAGTTAGAGTTTCGAGCAAGTCGGTGTGGTGAAAATCATATATTAGTTAAGGGCGTAAGTCAACTTTTGCCGCATTTTTTTAATTTCTTATCTGATTTGTAAAAATAAAATCGATACACGAGATATCAACAAACTGTGTTTGTTGTATGTGAGCCTAAATGCCGCGCTTAAATACATAACTTAATTCTTACTTACGCTTTTCACAACTATTTTTCGATTTGGATGCAACTAGGTCTGTCGATCATACACGATTTTCACGAAACTCGGCGCAGATAAGTCGATACTTTACTCAAGAGCGTAAATAAAATTACATTTCAGCATTACAGTAAAACCGAACAATGTGCTGATTTCAGGCTTTCGCCGCGGTCTGAATGAGATCTGTAATGTTAGGCAAACTTGATTTGTAGTTACCGACGTTTCGGGAAACCTGTCAAGGATTTGTCCCGAAACTTCTGTAACTAACTACCAATCACTCCGCGTAACATTCCAGAAGAGCGAAGATCTGTACGTGCTTTAACTCATGGTACTCCAATCCGCGGTTTGCCATGTTTTAGGCCTATGCGACCCGCGGCCATATTTGCAAGGTATGTACCTACTACCACGTATAACAAATTACACAATAATTAAGGCAGTTAAGTATAACACTTACTGTTATTTTTGCACTGGGGGCCGGGATAGCGCAGTCGTTATAGCGACTCGGTACGGACTAGAAGCTCCAGAGTTCGAATTCAGGTGGGGGCAAGAATTTTCGCCCCCGTCCAGACTGGCCCTGGGGCCCACCCAGCCTCCTGTACAATGAGTACCATGTCTGTTTCCCGGGGGTAAAGCGGCCGGGGTTTGGCTTTAACGACCCAAACCATCTAGCGCCGAGGTTAAAGAAAGAGTAGAGCTATACCTCTAGTACCCCTCTCGGTTTTCAAGGCCTGTTCTAGGATAAATTTTACCTCTTCTTTACCCTTTGCTCTAGAAAGATTGTATGTCGCTGCTTTAACCTTTTAAAGACGAAGCGTAAACTGTTACATTTAACATTCAATCCGTACCGCGCAGTAAACACACTCCGTCTCAGTTATACAAACCAGTCAGTTAATGTTGTACAGTGAAATAATCGCTGTTTGTTCTGAGATCCACACAAAACACATAAATACAGTCCGTACCGCGCAGTAAACACACTCCGTCTCAGTTATACAAACCAGTCAGTTAATGCTGTACAGTGAAATAATCGCTGTTTGTTCTGAGATCCACACAAAACACATAAATACAGTCCGTACCGCGCAGTAAACACACTCCGTCTCAGTTATACAAACCAGTCAGTTAATGTTGTACAGTGAAATAATCGCTGTTTGTTCTGAGATCCACACAAAACACATAAATACAGTCCGTACCGCGCAGTAAACACACTCCGTCTCAGTTATACAAACCAGTCAGTTAATGTTGTACAGTGAAATAATCGCTGTTTGTTCTGAGATCCACACAAAACACATAAATACAGTCCGTACCGCGCAGTAAACACACTCCGTCTCAGTTATACAAACCAGTCAGTTAATGTTGTACAGTGAAATAATCGCTGTTTGTTCTGAGATCCACACAAAACACATAAATACAGTCCGTACCGCGCAGTAAACACACTCCGTCTCAGTTATACAAACCAGTCAGTTAATGTTGTACAGTGAAATAATCGCTGTTTGTTCTGAGATCCACACAAAACACATAAATACAGTCCGTACCGCGCAGTAAACACACTCCGTCTCAGTTATACAAACCGGTCAGTTAATGTTGTACAGTGAAATAATCGCTGTTTGTTCTGAGATCCACACAAAACGCATAAATACACTGTGTGGGCAGAACGTAGAATTTGTGAATGTTCAACATGGTGGTACGTATAGTGACCACTGGCTGTTAAGGGTTAACTAAAGAACATATTAGTAAAGTCTTCTTAGTACGTCTTGGAATTTACCGGTGGCAGTCTTCGGTACCTCCAGCGTTCTAGTGGCTGTACCCAGCCGAGAGGACTGGAGGCATGTTTCACGATGAACTGCACCAATTTTTGGACTCGACGTTTTCAGTCTAGCATGTATAAATCCTGTTTACTTTACAGGGGTCCCAGGTTCAATCTCGGCCATGAGATCAGCAAAATTACGCAAAATTTTGCGTGATCATCCTCAGTCCCTCCAGCAAAAAACGGGAAAGTTTCTCAACTGACGCCACCAACGATTCCTTCCGTATCCCTTCCAATTCATGACTTTTCGATGCTTTATTCTCACGACCTGACAGCCCACGTAATAACATTGCTTGCTAAGCAACATACGTGGCTCCATGGTTAAGATAGAACATAGTCTCTGAGTGACGTCACAGACATCTAAATACTCAGGATACAGATAAAAGGCGCTGATAACACATTGCCATTCTCTATGTAAAAAAATATTTCATTGGAGTGTTTTAGAATTTTTTTCAAAATGTTTTTTTTAGCAAATTAAATAATTAGTAATTAGTAACAAGAAGATTTTGATGCGCTGTACAATTGTTGTTTCTGTTAATAATAAAAATATTCCATCCTTTAATTACCCTTAATCAGAACGTCGCTGAGTCCAGATTTTGTTAACAATCTCTGTTGTTATACGCAAAAGATATTACAACCACACAGATTGTTTTCTTAACAGACTTTATACTGGAAATTCAATTTTCATTTTTATAACCGCAACAATTTCCCGGTGACATTTTAACTGACATTCTGCTAGTAAATAAATGAATGTACAGCTCTCGCCAACTCGACACGGTTTGTATCCTTGCCCTTGTGAATGAAGCTAGCTACTCGGTACATTCCAGTGTCGCTCGGCGGGAAACGGGACAGTCGGCTAGCGTGATTTATTGGCCATGTTGAGCCGGCAGGAGTTGGGCAGGACACAGGCTCACTCAGCGGTACGGCACATTTTATCATAAAACAGAAAAATAAAAAATGCAGCTTAAAGAAGCGGTTTATTAAACACGAGAAAAAAATTAATGGACTTCTAAGTAAGTAAAACTGCTGGCAGGATTTAATTTAGAATTTAATTCCTTCTTACAAAACTTTAATGCTGTTCCTGCCTCTAGCTTTGTAACTTTCGAGTAGTTTATTGGTAAATGTTTCTGCGAAGATGACTGTCATCACCGTAATAATGACAGTCATCATACATATTCCTTTCAACCCGAAAAAAGTGAAAGTGCTTTCTATCAATTGCCACCCAACCTCCTATAAAATTGGTACCTGGTCTTTCCCGTGGGTAAAGTACCGAGGAGTGGCGTTGAACAGCCACCCTTCTGATGCCGGGGCAGTACATGCCTAGAGCTATAACACTAGGGTGCGTCGGGGTAGCGACTCGCTACGGCCTGGAAGATACGGGAATCGGATCCCGGTGGGGCGAGATTTTCCGCACACGCCAAGACTGCTCCTGGGGCCCACCCAGCCTTCTATACGATGGGTACCGGGTCTCTTTTCCCGGGGGTAAAGCGGCCGGGGCGTGGAGTTGACCACCCACCCACCCCCATCAACGCCGAGGTTGAAGAAAGAGTAGAGCTATAATTCTACTCCCCCTCTGGCCCTTCAGGCCCCCTTCTAGGTTGAAATATTATAAACATACGTCCCATCTATGCCTTAATTAACTAATTAATTATTAAGTTTTGTTATAGGTCACATTACTTTTGTTATAGGGTCACATTATTTTGTTATAGGGTCACATTAGTTTTGTTATAGGGTGACATTAGTTTTGTTATAGGGTCACATTAGTTTTGTCTGTATTTACTATCCAACGCTCCAAGATTTCGGAAACAGAATCACTTTTTTAATTTTTCCAGGCTCCTCCAATTTGTCCTGCTGATATGAATGATATAAACATGAAGATGACTATGCAACATTAGTCGAATGATACCGACAGGGGTAAACCGAAACACTAGTAGGAAAACCTGTCCCAGTGCCACTTTGTCCACCACAAATCTCACATGGAGAGACCTGTGATCGAAACTCGGGCACCGCAGTCACAGGCGAAACTATGAAACCTAAGATTCATCAAAATAATTTGAACACATAAAATTCCTACCTCGCAGAAAACATCTTCTCCATTATAAAGATGAAAATATTCATTGTTTGTTCCTGTCATCAGAAGAAATATACGAATATTTTTTCCCCAATGGCTCGACAGCCCCTTGGGGGCCTAGGCCTCCTCATTATCGAGGCTTCACGATCACACGCAGACACACCACACTCGGTAGGACTTCTCTGGACGAGTGATCAGCTCGACGCAAAGACCTCTACCTGACAACACACAACACTCACAAGAGACAGACATCTATGCTTCCGGCATGATTCGAACCCGCAATCCCAGGAAGCGAGCGACCGCAAACCCACGCCTTAGACTGCGCGGCCACTGGGATCGGCACACGTGAATATATTACGTGGGTAAAACACGTGTCGTAATATTACACGCAATCAGGTGGTATATATATTTACCACTTGGTTTTAACAGTTTTATGTTAGTAAGATTACATAGGCAGCAGAAGGAGGATGCCTCAATGACCTCAGTCTCCGTTTGTAAGCACTCGGCAACTCGCGGCCCGCGAACTCCGGCGTGAAAAGCTCGTGCCAGGTCACATAAGACAGTAGGGGCAGGGGCGTATGGAGGGAGCAAGAAGGAGGCGCCTCTTTTCCCAAACGCCCTGCTGTAATGCCCCACTTTAAACAAAATGGCCGGTAAAGAGCTGAACAATGACGTCAGTCGTTTTGAGCGGCCATTAGCGTGTGGGGTCATGACCTCTCACCCTTCTTCAGTCCCGCCTCGTGCGCAAGAATAACATACGTGCTCACGCCTGAAAGCCATGTTTGATTTTCACTAGTGAAGTAACTGACCTTCTCCACACGACTTGTCCTTTTTGAAATAATCAACCGGCAGACGGGCGGACATTCAGGAAGTCTCCGAACTGACCCGCTCGGCCCTCTTAAACGGAACCAACACAGCGACTGAGTGGGAATTACATCCAGGTTAAAGGCTGGAGTCCGGGGATCGAATCCCGGTGGGGCGAAATTTTCAGCACCAGTCCAGACCGGCCCTGGGGCCCACCCATGCCTCTATACAATGGGCCCCGGGTCATTCCCGGGGGTAAAGCGGCCGGGGCGTGGCTTTGACCACCCACCCCCATCTAGCGCCGAGGTTAAAGAAAGAGTAGATCTATACCTCTACTCCCCCTCTGGGCCTTCATGGCCTGTTCTAGGGAGACCTTTACCTTTACCTTTTACCTTTCACATTGAGAAGGAAATGACATTGGCTCGTCGACAAAATATATTTCTTACAAATACAATAAGTAGAAAATATACTCATTATGTGAAGGACACGCGGTGGTGCGTTGGTTGAGGCACTGCGCTACAAGCCGGAAGGTCGAGGGTTCGATTACTGGAATTTTTCATTGACATAATCCTTCCAGTCCGCACTATGGCCCTGGGGTCGACTCAGCCTCTAACAGAAATGAGTACCAGGAATATTTCCTGGAGGTAAAGGCGGCCGGTGCTTAGGGCTGACAACCTTACCACCTTCATGTGCTGATTGTCTAGAAGTCTGGGAGCCTCAACCTCCTGGAAACCTAAGGGCCTGTCCAGGTCTGTATAGGGACAACCTTTACCTTTACCTTTACTCATTATGTGAGTTAACTGCCTGGATGAAAAAACTGAACAGAAGCGGTGGAGATTCAATTTACGTTTCTCATATGGCAAAAGAAAAAACAATTAGTGATATATTTATAATATTTCAGCTTCCGTTCTCCCTGTAAATAAGTGGGTAGAGTTGTGTGTTGTGTGCGCGTGGCCGGGCTAAGGGTGGGACCAGCCGGCCGCAGCTGCCCGGGGCGCCAACCTTTTAAGGGGCGCTAAGACGTCACTGAAATACCCACAAATATGGTGCTAGTAACCTCAGGTTTGTACACAGAAAAATTTCTCCGCAAATTATCCAAATTTGGGCACACTGCTTCAAAATTTGGCTTTTCCTGTCCTAGGCCGAAAATTTTATATAATATCAGTTTGAAGGGGCGCCAAATTATTAACCTGCCAACATGTTTCGGGTCGGCCCTGTTGTGTGTGTCCTGCTGTCCTGCTCAAATTTCAATATTTGTAGTATATGACCGATTTTCACAAGACTACGTATGAATGCACACCCAAACGCCTGCATAACCAGCTTCCTGCAGTCACTAGCAATAATAAGGCGGACGACACCTAGGCAGCGACACCAGCGCCTCTTCATTGTAAGTCCTAAATGGAATTATTGTAATATGTTGGGAAGACCAAGGCGTAGATGGGAGGATAATGTTAACAATGGATCTTTAAAAAGTGGGATGGGGGGGCATGGACTGGATTGATATGGTTCAGGATAGGGGATAGGTGGCGGGGCTGTTGTGAATGCGGTAATGAACCTTCGGGTTCCATAAAACGCGGGGAATTTCTTGACTAGCTGAGGACCTGTTAGCTTCTCAAGAAGGACTCTGCTCCATGGAGTTACTGTAATTTACGTTGGTAAAACAAGCAGCTTTGATAGCAATCTTATGTTTGTAAAATTTAAAGTAATAACATTCCGAAGTATGGGAAAAAATAAATTTAGCTTCTGGTGTGATGGCGCTAATTATTAACGCACTGATGTGTGTGTGAAATTTGATACAGTGATATGTCTTGAATATGAAGTAAATATTGTACATGAAACATCGTGTGTTAACAACCGTAAACATGGTGGCGATGTGAGCCCCTGAGGTGACATACGACAAAGGCACTAGATGCAGAATATGTATTTTAATAATAATAATATTGGGTATTATTCGAAACCAATAACATGAAATCAGTACATCCACCAACAATTGCACACAATAAGACACAACTCACACTCTCAAGAAGACCCCCTGGAGTTTGTCAATTATACGTTGAAACAACGTTTGATAGACAACTAGAGTAATAAGAATAACACCGGTATGAAAAATAAATATTGCTTGTGATGGATTATAACGCACGATTTCGTAGAATATGCACGGATATGCTAATAATAAAATTGTCATGACTGTGTGTAACAACCTAAAAGATCGTAGAATGACATACGCAAAAGGCACTAGATGCAAATACAAATTTTGATGATATAACTATGATATTCAAACAATATGCACGAAATCATACATCACAACAATGTGCATGAATAGACACACTCAACAAAGTAAAGAAACCGGTGTGCATTATATGCAAAATTGTTGATGGATGTAGACTACAGATCATAAGAATATGCACGGTATGAATAATACAAATTGTTGATGGATGTAGACTACAGATCGTAAGAATATGCACGGTATGAATAATACAAATTGTTGATGGATGTAGACTACAGATCGTAAGAATATGCACGGTATGAATAATACAAATTGTTGATGGATGTAGACTACAGATCATAAGAATATGCACGGTATGAATAATACAAATTGTTGATGGATGTAGACTACAGATCGTAAGAATATGCACGGTATGAATAATACAAATTGTTGATGGATGTAGACTACAGATCGTAAGAATATGCACGGTATGAATAATACAAATTGTTGATGGATGTAGACTACAGATCGTAAGAATATGCACGGTATGAATAATACAAATTGTTGATGGATGTAGACTACAGATCGTAAGAATATGCACGGTATGAATAATACAAATTGTTGATGGATGTAGACTACAGATCGTAAGAATATGCACGGTATGAATAATACAAATTGTTGATGGATGTAGACTACAGATCGTAAGAATATGCACGGTAAGAATAATACAAATTACACGGCAGTTTAAAGCCGTTCCATCTCCGCCCTACTCTGTATATTCTAATGCAGAAAGCAGTAATACATAATACATGCCGTATAGTCAGACATTTTTGGCAGAACTGTGAATAAGTGCTTGGTCAATTCTTACGTTTTAGTGACGTGCATAGGGGAAATAATCTTTAGTTTGTCTTTCTTCTCTTCTTCTGGTCGGCGCTACAGCCCATGTAGGGCCTCGGCCTTCTTGACCACATGCCTCCATTCCTCTCGGTCCTCAGCCTTCCTTCTCCATCCTTTAACTCCTAGCTTTCTGAGGTCCTTCTCTAAGTCATCTAACCATCTTTTCCTGGGTCTACCGCTTCTTCTCCCATCAGGTTTTCCTAAAAAAAAAACTTTCTTAACACTCCTTGTTTCCGGCATTCTCTGGACATGACTGCCCACCTTATTCTCCCCGTCTTAATTGTCACAACTATATCTGGATGTTTGAACAATTCTTTTATCTCTATATTTTTTCTCATTCTCCAACCATCTTTATCGTTCGTTGCTCCAAATATCTTTCTTAAGATTTTCCTTTCCCATCGTAACAGCCATTCTTCTTCTCTCACGGTCATTACCCATCATTCTGAGCCGTACATAACTATCGGTCTGAGTATCGTTGTGTAAATTCTTATTTTAGTATTTCTGCTGATATTTTTGGACTTGAGCATGTTTTGCATGGAGTAATAACATCTGTTTCCACTTTTAGTCTGTCTTTGCTGGTCAGTAACATTGAAGCATCACACTTTGCTGGTCAGTAACATTGAAGCATCACACTTTGCTGGTCAGTAACATTGAAGCATCACACTTTGCTGGTCAGTAACATTGAAGCATCACACTTTGCTGGTCAGTAACATTGAAGCATCACACTTTGCTGGTCAGTAACATTGAAGCATCACACTTTGCTGGTCAGTAACATTGAAGCATCACACTTTGCTGGTCAGTAACATTGAAGCATCACATGTTCTGCTTAGTAACATCAGAGTATTTAAAAACATCATTGCATGGTAAGTAACCGAATCTTTACTGCATAACATTGAAGCATCACACCTTGCTGGTCAGTGATGCATTGCAGCAGTCTACACTTAGCTGTGAGTAACAAAAGGGGCAATCACACTTTGCTGGTCAGTAACATTGAAGCATCACACTTTGCTGGTCAGTAACATTGAAGCATCACACTTTGCTGGTCAGTAACATTGAAGCATCACACTTTGCTGGTCAGTAACATTGAAGCATCACACTTTGCTGGTCAGTAACATTGAAGCATCACATGTTCTGCTTTAAGTAACATCAGAGTAGTTTAAAAACAATGCATTCATGGCTTAAAGTACGCGAATCTTTAAACTGCAATATATGAGTCACGACCCTGCGGTCCTGTGATTGGCAGTTTGTCGCAGTTTACATACCATAGCTGTTGATGTATAAGAGAGGCACAATAAATTATATCTCACATACACGACGTTAGAATGTATAAAACATTTACTTGCTTCTGTTTAGACAGTAATTCATGAGCTTCATTGCACCTCGCAGTTCAAGTTTCAAAATAAATTTTTGAGTCCGCAATAAAACATTGTCACACTATGTTAGTTTTTAGGTGCTTTCGCAAAATTGCGACAAGCGACTATTAGCTTCTTCATGTCTGTCTATCCGTCCGTCCATCCGCATAGAATAACTCGGCTTCCACAGGACGGATTTTTATTAAATTTGATAGCTGAGGATTTTTCGAAAATCTGTCAACAAATTTCAAGTTTCATTGAAGTCTGACAACAATAACGGATACTTTACATAAAGACCTATGTACGTTTATGATAATATCGCGCTAAATTCTTCTTGGAGTGAGAAATGTTTCAGACAAAATTTATATAGAAATCAAAACACACATTTTATGTTCAATAACTTTTTTCCAAAAATCGTGCCATTTATGAGATAATGTGGAAAAATATGGTACAGCCAGACAGGCCACAGATGACAATATAATACGGCGCATGCGCTGTGCATGCTGTATAACTAAGGCTACAGACACACACTCAGAATACTTAGTGCCCTTACTTTGCAGGGCAAGAATGGTTACGCGAACGCGCCTACATTGCCTGATTGTTTGTAAAGTAGAGACTAAGTATGAAATGAAAGCAAGCGTGCTAAGTATTTGTTTTAATTCATAGTATCATTGAGTATGATTTGACTTGTCTCGCACCTGCTGGGGTTCACACACCCCACGTTAATATCCACTTCTTCACACACACGTCGCTCCGGGCGCCTGCAGATTTACCGAATTTAGAAGCTACTGACTTCTGTAGGTAAACAAACAGAAGGAGAGAAACAGTGAGAGACTGGAAACGAGAGGGAAGAGAGTAATGCTATAGGAAGCCTACTGTTGGAGAGAGGGACAATATTGCTCTGGTAGTCCCCAGGTTTTCCCCGCTCGTCCTTCTGGTACATGCAGGCTGGAAGTAATTTAGAGCTATGGGGAATAATAGAGGTAAGGCGAAGGGAAGGACAGTGCTAGTATGATGCGGCAGAGGAAAGAGTTTGAGCATTAGACTGACTTATGTGTTTGGGGCTGCTGTGTGAGAAGATTTTGATAATGTTTGAAGGGCTGATTTTGGATGGGAATTTTGAAGCTAACCTTAAGGTTATTCAGTCCTGTTGTGTTTACAATACAACCAGAGGTATAATACACTCATTACAATACAACCAGAGGTATAATACACTCATTACAATACAACTAGCGGTATAATACACTCATTACAATACAACCAGAGGTATAATACACTCATTACAATACAACCAGAGGTATAATACACTCATTAAAATACAACCAGCGGTATAATACACTCATTACAATACAACCAGCGGTATAATACACTCATTACAAACACGTTTTATTTCTAAAGAAAAACAGCTACACGTTTCGGCTAACGAATAGCCATCATCAGGCTGACCACAAAAACAAAAAGGAAATGTTACAGCTGCATAACAGGTATGATATGTCAAACCTTAAAATATAGTGTTATATAAAATACGTACCTAAAACACGCAGCCTTAAGAATAAAATGTTGTATGACATTCTATTTGTAAGGTTTTGAGATCTAATACATCTAATGCAGATGTACACATTTCCCTTTTACGTTTGTGGTCAGCTTGATGATAGATATTCATTAGCCGAAACACGTAGCTGGTTTTGATTGAAAAATACAAGGTGTATGTTGACTTTGAAGATAATATTGGGGCGGATGCACACACAGCACGCAGTGCAACATGGATTTAACTGCCAAATCATGGTCTATACCGACACCGAGAAAAACCACGGACAATTTTAATCATGTTGGCAGGTGGTAGAACAATCTTAATGCATGCTGAAGCCTGAGATGAATCGAAATAAGACATCTGGTGAAGTTCACTTCCTACACGTCACAGTATACAGAGACATTTTGCATTACAAATGTTTAAGGAAATAATCACTGTTAATTCGTAAAATCTTAAGAAACACTTAAATCCCGGCAGGGGAAAAATATTTTGTCTTCTGTAAAAGTGTCAAGGCTGGCTCTGGGGCCCACCCAGCCTTCTATTCAATGGATACCGGGTTCCTTTCCCGGGGGTAAAGCGGCCGGGGCGTGATGTTCACCATTCATCTCCATCTAGTGCAAAGGTTAAAAGTGGGTGGCTCTATACTTCTATCCCCCCGTATGCCTTCATGACATGGACAGGGGCATCTTTAACTATTTTAAATTTAAAAAATACATAAATCCATTATGTGGAGAAAAATGCAGATCTTCTTAATGTTAAACTGGATTTTAGACAAATCTACTTGCCAACTATTTTAGACAGCTTACACTTTTAAGTAACTTCAAATAAGTCTAGTTTTAACGATTTATTTTAAAGAGCATAATATAGTGGATGTTTCACTGGGGTTTGCCCCCACTCAGTGACGGGCATTTCCTGTCAGTTGCACTTTTGTGCTTTTCGTCGCCAGGTTCCTTTTGGGCTTTCGCCACAATTCTTTTTGGACTCCTTGCCGCTATTTTTCAGTGCTGCGTGCTGCTGTTAATTCCTGTTGGCACTTGGCTAGTAAAAGTTCAGTTGTTAACGTGATCAGTGATCAGTGATCGTATATTAAAGCGTCAGACTCAAAGACAATCAATTATCAGTGCTATCATAATCTGCTTTAGCAGAAACACCCTGTATGCCTTCTTTCTTATACTTAATAAATCAGTCTCTCAAGTACCAAATGTGTTAGTTACTGTCACCAAAGTACAGCAGTCTGTCTCGCCGTATCCAAAGATCCCTGCCCAACAAAAGACCCTGAGGTTAATACAATTGTCCTGGATCACAAGGCACTCTGCAGCACAACAGAGAGCAGTGCTGGTCTCCCAGGGCACATCGACTGCAGGACAAGGTCCAGTGAAGTACTGAAATAAATGGGCATTAGCCTATTTACGCTGTTGCTTTGAAGAACGCACGTTTACAAATGCAAATTAGCGTAGTTACCCAGTTGCTCTGAACAACATACTAACTTAAATGTATATTAGCCTAGTTACCAAGTTACTCTGAACAACATACTAACTTAAATGCAAATTAGCGTAGTTACCAAGTTGCTCTGAACAACATACTAACTTAAATGTATATTAGCCTAGTTACCAAGTTACTCTGAACAACATACTAACTTAAATGCAAATTAGCGTAGTTACCAAGTTGCTCTGAACAACATACTAACTTAAATGTATATTAGCCTAGTTACCAAGTTACTCTGAACAACATATTAACTTAAATGCAAATTAGCGTAGTTACCAAGTTGCTCTGAACAACATACTAACTTAAATGTATATTAGCCTAGTTACCAAGTTACTCTGAATAACCTACTAATTTAATGGCACGTTATCCTAGTTACCAAGTTACTCTGAACAACATGCTAACTTAAACGAACAATAGCCTAGTTACCAAGTTGCTCTGAACAGCATAGTAACTTACATGAACGTTATCCTAGTTACCAAGTTACTCTGAACAACATGCTAACTTAAACGAACAATAGCCTAGTTACCAAGTTGCTCTGAACAGCATAGTAACTTACATGCACATTATCCTAGTTACCAAGTTGCTCTTAACAACATACTAACTTAAATGTATATTAGCCTAGTTACCAAGTTTCTCTGAACAACATACTAATTTAATGGCACGTTATCCTAGTTACCAAGTTACTCTGAACAACATGCTAACTTAAACGAACAATAGCCTAGTTACCAAGTTTCTCTGAACAACATACTAATTTAATGGCACGTTATCCTAGTTACCAAGTTACTCTGAACAACATGCTAACTTAAACGAACAATAGCCTAGTTACCAAGTTGCTCTGAACAGCATAGTAACTTACATGCACATTATCCTAGTTACCAAGTTACTCTGAACAACATACTAACTTACATGCACATTATCCTAGTTACCAAGTTACTCTGAACAACATACTAACTTACATGCACATTATCCTAGTTACCAAGTTACTCTGAACAGCATACTAACTTACATGCACATTATCCTAGTTACCAAGTTACTCTGAACAACATACTAACTTACATGCACATTATCCTAGTTACCAAGTTACTCTGAACAACATACTAACTTAAAGGCACAATAGACTAGTTACCAAGTTTCTCTGAAAAGCATGGTAACTTAAACGCACAATAGCCTAGTTACCAAGTTGCTCTGAACAGCATACTAACTTACATGCACATTATCCTAGTTACCAAGTTACTGTGAACAACATACTAACTTAAAGCGCAATAGACTAGTTACCAAGTTTCTCTGAAAAGCATGGTAACTTAAACGCACAATAGACTAGTTACCAAGTTTCTCTGAAAAGGATGCTAAATTAAACGCACAATAGCCTAGTCACCAAGTTGCTCTGAACAACATACTAACTTAAAGGCACAATAGACTAGTTACCAAGTTTCTCTGAAAAGCATGCTAAATTAAACGCACAATAGCCTCGTTACCAAGTTGCTCTGAACAGCATACTAACTTACATGCACGTTATCCTAGTTACCAAGTTGCTCTGAACAGCAGAGGCGAAAGCACATTTTTCGATTAATATTACATAGATAATAAATGCCTTTTAAATGTGAATAATTGAAAATTCTCGAGAGCATATTAACAGCTGAAAAGTGCATTCACGAAGAACGTAAGCGCTGATTAAGTGCGAGATGTGTTTGCCACATTTCGGTTCAGAGATATTTGTCATGCTGTCTGTTACCGAACACATGCGGATTAAAATAAGGGAAGCTGCATAGTTCCTACAGTTTTGAATGACTGTGAAACTTGATGTCACAATGTAATGGGAAATTACGGTTTGATATTCCTTAATATAGGAATTTAAACACCCTTAACACACACAATTCTTCATATTTCTATTCTAATTATCAAAATATTATCAGGCGTAAATGACACTGCTTTGAATTTAACCCTCTAAAGCCCAGTGGTTACTATATACACCACCACATTCAACAATTCTACGTTCTGCCCACACAGTGTATTTATGTGTTTTGTGTGGATCTCAGAACAAACAGCGATTATTTCACTGTACAACATTAACTGACTGGTTTGTATAACTGAGACGGAGTGTGTTTACTGCGCGGTACGAACTGTATTTATGAGTTTGTGTGGATTCAGAACAAACAGCTTTATTTCACTGTAAACATTAACGACTGGTTTGTATAACTGAGACGGTGTGTTTATCTGCGCGGTACGGACTGTATTTATGTGTTTTGTGTGGATCTCAGAACAAACAGCGATTATTTCACTGTACAGCATTAACTGACTGGTTTGTATAACTGAGACGGAGTGTGTTTACTGCGCGGTACGAGCTAAATCTTTATATGTAATACAGGTTGAGTTCTGCTCTCTTCTGGGATATTACACGGCGTCGTGTGGTAATTGTTTACCACACGACGCCGTGTAACACTCCAGAAGTGCGCAGAACTCATCAAAATCGCTACGGAATCCTGATATCAGGATAATAGACGTTAAAACAAGTTAATTTTAGTCTTTAGAGAATTCTGTTTACAGGCTAACTTTACCAGAAGGACGAGTGGGCATTGCCTGCGTAACTTCAACTTAAGGGTCTTTTCCGATTTCCCACGTAATGTAACCAAATTTAGTGCCTTTCACTGCTACCCTTCCCAAAATTCATCTACATTTCTCCCGCCCCATTAAAATTCAAAAGATTTATACAACTGCGTTACCAGTTGCCCATTAGTAAGATGAAGACAATGTTGTTTCATTTCCATGTTCTTATCGTCTATATTGACTGCCCTCAGAGCTGATGGATGTTGAGTGAAGTAGGACACATCTCCGCCTTGCGTGCTGTTCGCTCAGCCAATACCGTCCGTTCTGTACGTGCTGTTGACCCATTCTGTGTGCAATTTCGCTTTTCTGAACTGACAAGTTCTAAGGGTATAAACTGTAAATACGTGATAAAGCTGAAGAAATAAGAAGAACCGTTAAATTTGAAAGGAAGTACTTGACAATGTCCGTCTGTTGTTGCGATATCAACAGATGGACCTTCAATTGACCAATTAACGTTATATCCCCTAAGGGATCACTTTGTTACACGATTTTAAGAACGTGCGCGCGCAGAGCTTTGAACTTAAGGAAACAGAGCTTGGTAGAGCGAAAATAATAATGGTGTATATATCATTCTTCTTTTAATGGCGCAACAGCCCCTAGTGGGACCAAGGCCTCCTCCTTATCGAGGTTTCACGACACACACTCAGACACGCCACACTCGGTAGGACTCCTCTGGACGAGTGATCGGCCCGTTGCAGAGACCTCTACCTGACAACAAACAACACTCACAAAAGAGAGACATCCATGACCATGGCGGGATTCGAACCCACAATCCCAGCAAGCGAACGGCCACAGACCCACGCCTTAGACCACACGGTCACTGGGATCGGCTATATACAAGTAGGGTAAAGAATGTTGCCTTTCTTTACATAAGTGCATTTAAGTTTATTTAATTTTGTCCTCTAAATGCGCACTGAAATTCTAAAACACTGAACACGGAGTCCGTGAAATACTCGAATGACGGCTTTACTAATGAAGAAGTGTTGCGCTGTTATCTAGACTCTAGAGGCACATTGTGCTGCTCTATTGTCTAGACTCTAGAGGCACATTGTGCTGCTCTATTGTCTAGACTCTAGAGGCACATTGTGCTGCTCTATTATTATCTAGACTGCTAGAGGCACATTGTGCTGCTCTATTGTCTAGACTCTAGAGGCACATTTTGCTGCTCTATTTTCTAGACTCTAGAGGCACATTGTGCTGCTCTATTAACTAGACTCTAGAGGCACATTGTGCTGCTCTATTAGCTAGACTCTAGAGGCACATTGTGCTGCTCTATTAGCTAGAATCTAGAGGCACATTGTGCTGCTCTATTGTCTAGACTCTAGAGGCACATTGTGCTGCTCTATTGTCTAGACTCTAGAGGCACATTGTGCTGCTCTATTATCTAGACTCTAGAGGCACATTGTGCTGCTCTATTGTCTAGACTCTAGAGGCACATTGTGCTGCTCTATTATCTAGACTCTAGAGGCACATTGTGCTGCTCTATTGTCTAGACTCTAGAGGCACATTTTGCTGCTCTATTGTCTAGACTCTAGAGGCACATTATGCTGCTCTATTATCTAGACTCTAGAGGCACATTGTGCTGCTCTATTAGCTAGACTCTAGAGGCACATTGTGCTGCTCTATTAGCTAGAATCTAGAGGCACATTGTGCTGCTCTATTGTCTAGACTCTAGAGGCACATTGTGCTGCTCTATTGTCTAGACTCTAGAGGCACATTATGCTGCTCTATTATCTAGACTCTAGAGGCACATTGTGCTGCTCTATTAGCTAGACTCTAGAGGCACATTGTGCTGCTCTATTAGCTAGAATCTAGAGGCACATTGTGCTGCTCTATTGTCTAGACTCTAGAGGCACATTGTGCTGCTCTATTGTCTAGACTCTAGAGGCACATTGTGCTGCTCTATTATCTAGACTCTAGAGGCACATTGTGCTGCTCTATTGTCTAGACTCTACAGGCACATTGTGCTGCTCTATTTTCTAGACTCTAGAGGCACATTATTTTCTCGAAATAGTGGAGAATGTAACACCCACCGAATCATTCTTTCCAGTAGTGTTTATTACAGTTGGCAATGCTGCGGTTAGTAACAGTTTATTACAGTTGGCAATGCTGCGGTTAGTAACAGTTTATTACAGTTGGCAATGCTGCGGTTAGTAACAGTTTATTACAGTTGGCAATGCTGCGGTTAGTAACAGTTTATTACAGTTGGAAATGCTGCGGTTAGTAACAGTTTATTACAGTTGGCAATGCTGCGGTTAGTAACAGTTTATTACAGTTGGCAATGCTGCGGTTAGTAACAGTTTATTACAGTTGGCAATGCTGCGGTTAGTAACAGTTTACTACAGTTGGCAATGCTGCGGTTAGTAACAGTAATCTCCGTTCGTTTTCCTTACAAAGACTGCAAAATCGACGGAGGTGCAGACGAAGGGTGACGTAATTGGATTAATGAGTTGTGAAATTCTCCACAACTAACGACGACTTTGGAACGATTTTCGTCGTCATGTCCGTCAGCCCGTCTATATTGAGCCCTGAATGGTGGAAAGATTTTCACGAAGAGTCGTAGTAAAATTTTCCACCCATTCCAGTTTTATTTAAAATCAGAAAACCGTAACTGACCTGCCTTTAATTAATACACTAAAGAAATTATGCACTTAAAACAACACATTCAAAAGTAAGTATAAAACTCCTACATGTTTCGGCACCGAGGTGCCATCATCTGATCAAAGCAATACAAGGCCAGCAGGCTTATGTAGGTATTGTGTCGCCTTCATTAAAACGATTAAAATAATGGAAATATTAAAATTCCAAAATGTACAAATTTAACAATCATGAAATCATAATACTGCAAATTTAAATTTTTTATTTTATATTTTTTTATGATTTTGATTTTATGATTTGTGGATTTTTGATTGTTAATTATTTTAATCAATTTAATGAAGGAGACACAATACCTAGTTAAGCGGGCTGGCATTGTATTCCTTTGTTCAGATAACTCCCTGATGATGGCACCTTGGTGCCGAAACATGTAGGAGCTCTATAGGAGCTTTATACTTACTTCTGAATGCATTTTATTCAGTGCATAACTTGGTTAATGTATCAATTATAAGAATATGCACGGTGTGAGTAACATAAAAATTGTCCTGCCTTTCGCTATGTAGCTTGCTAATTGATATCGGAGGCATAAAGTTACAAAGGGCGTATTTTATGTGCAGTAAGTTATGTAGCTGTTATATGTTTAGACAGTTTTAACCCTCTAAAGCCCAGTGGTTACTATATGTACCACCATGTTTAACATTCACAAATTCTACGTTCTGCCCACACAGTGTATTTATGTGTTTTGTGTGGATCTCAGAACAAACAGCGATTATTTCACTGTACAGCATTAACTGACTGGTTTGTATAACTGAGACGGAGTGTGTTTACTGCGCGGTACGGACTGTATTTATGTGTTTTGTGTGGATCTCAGAACAAACAGCGATTATTTCACTGTACAGCATTAACTGACTGGTTTGTATAACTGAGACGGAGTGTGTTTACTGCGCGGTACGGACTGTATTTATGTGTTTTGTGTGGATCTCAGAACAAACAGCGATTATTTCACTGTACAACATTAACTGACTGGTTTGTATAACTGAGACGGAGTGTGTTTACTGCGCGGTACGGACTGTATGTGTTTTGTGTGGATCTTAGAACAAACAGCGGTTATTTCACTGTACAGCATTAACTGACTGGTTTGTATAACTGAGACGGAGTGTGTTTACTGCGCGGTACGGACTGTATTTATGTGTTTTGTGTGGATCTCAGAACAAACAGCGATTATTTCACTGTACAACATTAACTGACTGGTTTGTATAACTGAGACGGAGTGTGTTTACTGCGCGGTACGAGCTGTATTTATGTGTTTTGTGTGGATCTCAGAACAAACTGCGATTATTTCACTGTACAGCATTAACTGACTGGTTTGTATAACTGAGACGGAGTGTGTTTACTGCGCGGTACGGACTGTATTTATGTGTTTTGTGTGGATCTCAGAACAAACAGCGATTATTTCACTGTACAGCATTAACTGACTGGTTTGTATAACTGAGACGGAGTGTGTTTACTGCGCGGTACGGACTGTATTTATGTGTTTTGTGTGGATCTCAGAACAAACAGCGATTATTTCACTGTACAACATTAACTGACTGGTTTGTATAACTGAGACGGAGTGTGTTTACTGCGCGGTACGGACTGTATGTGTTTTGTGTGGATCTTAGAACAAACAGCGGTTATTTCACTGTACAGCATTAACTGACTGGTTTGTATAACTGAGACGGAGTGTGTTTACTGCGCGGTACGGACTGTATTTATGTGTTTTGTGTGGATCTCAGAACAAACAGCGATTATTTCACTGTACAACATTAACTGACTGGTTTGTATAACTGAGACGGAGTGTGTTTACTGCGCGGTACGGACTGTATTTATATGTTTTGTGTGGATCTCAGAACAAACAGCGATTATTTCACTGTACAACATTAACTGACTGGTTTGTATAACTGAGACGGAGTGTGTTTACTGCGCGGTACGGACTGGATCTCTAGGCCTACATACACATTTATTTTACTTTTAGTTATAAGTGCTTAAACAAGACAAATTAAGGTAACAGAAGATCACGCTTTTCCCACATTTCCTAATTTGTTTTTAAGGTGATGAAACGAAATAATTTGAAAATGGGAGGAAAATGTAGCAAGCATAAGTACCTAGAACTTTATACCGCATTTTGTTCAGAGGACTACAAATAATGGACTAGTTGCGATATTATTAAAATGTAAGTCATCACACGGATGTGGACAGCATTATTACGTAGACTGAATGGCGATGCTCCTTTGTATACGATTTGTTTAGTGGTCAGGCGAGGCTTCATTGGTTTTGTCCAGTTAAAGTAGTCCACGGCTGATCGCTGTGCGGGGGGGCCATGTTGGAATGCGCGCGACGGGGGACAGTCCCCAGCGGGGCCCCGCAACGACAAGTCCCGACGAGAACTGTAATTAATTTTGTTGGTCACTGGACGAGCGCATTCCACTTTGTGCTCACATCTTAATACAGACCGAGGGAACTCGTAAACTGCGCTCGTCATTTGTTGCCGAGTGGCGTAAATTTTCATGGCGACGGGGGCGCTCAATTTGTCTCGGCGGATAGAACTTGGCGGACACGGACACGGACATGGACAGACAAAGGCAATGGCCAGGATGTGACTCCTGACAAAAGATGGCTTTTGTATTATTCAGTAGTGTGGTTACATCGAAAGAAATATCATCTAAGTGGGTGATATTATGGAACATATGATAGAAACT
The DNA here is from genome assembly GCA_021186555.1 of Reticulitermes speratus. Taxonomy (NCBI): domain Eukaryota; kingdom Metazoa; phylum Arthropoda; class Insecta; order Blattodea; family Rhinotermitidae; genus Reticulitermes; species Reticulitermes speratus. Next base: position 30,228,450 of record JAJKFL010000013.1, on the reverse strand, counting down.
AAAATTGCTTACATGAAAATATTAGTAGGAAAATCTGATTGGAAGGGATCTTTTGTGAGGCGTGGGCACAGGCTAAAAATTGTTAAAAATTTTAACTCCTTGAGCTATATTGAAATAAACCGTTAATTACAATTAAATCTTTAATTTTTTTCAGAATTTTTTATCTTTGCGACATGTTTCGGCTGACCTTTCCATCCTAAGGTACCACACAATACACGTATGAAATACTTGCGAATATTTGTATATATTGTGTATTACCTGAAGATGGCCAGCTAAACAATACTAAATTCTGAAAACAATAAAATTTTAATTGTGATTGACGAGTTATTTCAATACAGTATATAAGTTATCACACCGCCATGTTTAAAATAAAGATAAACTCTTTAAACCCTAGCAGTTACTTTATTTAACACTGACTTAATTTTCAAAAATTCTACGTCCTGCTAGCAAAATGCAGTCACATGTTTTCTATTCTCTTCAGAACTGGATGATGACGCTGATGATAATTCGCTGTGCTCAAATTTACACCCTGTAAAGAGAAACGCCGAATTTTGATTACTCGCTATTAAGTTTGGTCCAGAATAAATACTGAGAGAAGGAAGTGGTAAGAAACCATCACTATATACAGACTGGTAATAAATTGTTAGGAAGTGTGGCAACGCACAAACTGGCCTATTTGAGAAGAACGCTAAGAAATCAAAATTGAATTTATTCAGAAATAAATAGGAGATTGAAGTCAGGCAATGCTTGTTATCATTCGGTGCAGATCTTCTGTCTTACAGTTTGCTATCCAAAATACAAAGATTAAGATATACAGAACTGTAATTTTGTTGTTGTTGTTTTGTACGGGTGTGAGACTTGGTCTGTCACACTGAGGGAGGAACATAGGCTGAGGGTGTTCGAGAATGGGGTGTTGAGGATATTTGGGCCTAAGAGGGACGGGGTAACAGGGGAGTGGAGAAGACTACATAACGAGGAGCTTTACGATCTGTACTAACCATAAATGTGTTATCTGGTTGACTGAATCAGGATGGGATTGGCGGGGTATGTGGCACGTATGAGGAAACGAGAGGTGTAGACAGAGTTTTGGTGGAGTAATCTTACGGAAAAGGATCGCTTTCAAAACCTAAGCGTATATGGATGAACAGTATTAAAATTTAGCTCATAGAATCGGTTTGGAGTGATGGAACTGGATTTGTGTTGCTCAAGATAGGGAGAAGTGATGGGCTGTTGTGAATGCTGTAATGAACACCGGGTTGCATAAAATGCTTCGAATTTCTTGACTAGCTGAGGAACTGTTAGCTTCTGAAGAAGGAATCTGCTCTATGGATTTATTACTTTATTTATTTTAGTTAGTCAGTATGGTCCTCAGGGAGAACAGCGATTATTTCACTGTACAGCATTAACTGACTGGTTTGTATAACTGAGACGGAGTGTGTTTACTGCGCGGTACGGACTGTATTTATGTGTTTTGTATGGATCTCAGAACAAACAGCGATTATTTCACTGTACAACATTAACTGACTGGTTTGTATAACTGAGACGGAGTGTGTTTACTGCGCGGTACGGACTGTATTTATGTGTTTTGTGTGGATCTCAGAACAAACAGCGATTATTTCACTGTACAACATTAACTGACTGGTTTGTATAACTGAGACGGAGTGTGTTTACTGCGCGGTACGGACTGTATTTATGTGTTTTGTGTGGATCTCAGAACAAACAGCGATTATTTCACTGTACAGCATTAACTGACTGGTTTGTATAGCTGAGACGGAGTGTGTTTACTGCGCGGTACGGACTGTATTTATGTGTTTTGTGTGGATCTCAGAACAAACAGCGATTATTTCACTGTACAGCATTAACTGACTGGTTTGTATAGCTGAGACGGAGTGTGTTTACTGCGCGGTACGGACTGTATTTATGTGTTTTGTGTGGATCTCAGAACAAACAGCGATTATTTCACTGTACAGCATTAACTGACTGGTTTGTATAGCTGAGACGGAGTGTGTTTACTGCGCGGTACGGACTGTATTTATGTGTTTTGTGTGGATCTCAGAACAAACAGCGATTATTTCACTGTACAGCATTAACTGACTGGTTTGTATAGCTGAGACGGAGTGTGTTTACTGCGCGGTACGGACTGTATTTATGTGTTTTGTGTGGATCTCAGAACAAACAGCGATTATTTCACTGTACAGCATTAACTGACTGGTTTGTATAATTGAGACGGAGTGTGTTTACTGCGCGGTACGGACTGTATTTATGTGTTTTGTGTGGATCTCAGAACAAACAGCGATTATTTCACTGTACCACATTAACTGACTGGTTTGTGTAACTGAGACGGAGTGTGTTTACTGCGCGGTACGGACTGTATTTATGTGTTTTGTGTGGATCTCAGAACAAACAGCGATTATTTCACTGTACATTAACTGACTGGTTTGTATAACTGAGACGGAGTGTGTTTACTGCGCGGTACGGACTGTATTTATGTGTTTTGTGTGGATCTCAGAACAAACAGCGATTATTTCACTGTACAACATTAACTGACTGGTTTGTATAATTGAGACGGAGTGTGTTTACTGCGCGGTACGGACTGTATTTATGTGTTTTGTGTGGATCTCAGAACAAACAGCGATTATTTCACTGTACAACATTAACTGACTGGTTTGTATAATTGAGACGGAGTGTGTTTACTGCGCGGTACGGACTGTATTTATGTGTTTTGTGTGGATCTCAGAACAAACAGCGATTATTTCACTGTACATTAACTGACTGGTTTGTATAACTGAGACGGAGTGTGTTTACTGCGCGGTACGGACTGTATTTATGTGTTTTGTGTGGATCTCAGAACAAACAGCGATTATTTCACTGTACAACATTAACTGACTGGTTTGTATAATTGAGACGGAGTGTGTTTACTGCGCGGTACGGACTGTATTTATGTGTTTTGTGTGGATCTCAGAACAAACAGCGATTATTTCACTGTACAGCATTAACTGACTGGTTTGTATAACTGAGACGGAGCGTGTTTACTGCGCGGTACTGACTGTATTTATGTGTTTTGTGTGGATCTCAGAACAAACAGCGATTATTTCACTGTACAACATTAACTGACTGGTTTGTATAATTGAGACGGAGTGTGTTTACTGCGCGGTACGGACTGTATTTATGTGTTTTGTGTGGATCTCAGAGCAAAGAGCGATTATTTCACTGTACAGCATTAACTGACTGGTTTGTGTAACTGAGACGGAGTGTGTTTACTGCGCGGTACGAGCTGTATTTACGTGTTTTGTGTGGATCTCAGAACAAACAGCGATTATTTTACTGTACAGCATTAACTGACTGGTTTGTATAACTGAGACGGAGTGTGTTTACTGCGCGGTACGAGCTGAATCCTTAACCCTCTAAAGCCCAGTGGTTACTATATGTACCACCATGTTTAACTTTCACAAATTCTACGTTCTGCCCACACAGTGTATTTATGTGTTTTGTATGGATCTCAGAACAAACAGCGATTATTTCACTGTACAGCATTAACTGACTGGTTTGTATAACTGAGACGGAGTGTGTTTACTGCGCGGTACGAGCTGAATCCTTAACCCTCTAAAGCCCAGTGGTTACTATATGTACCACCATGTTTAACTTTCACAAATTCTACGTTCTGCCCACACAGTGTATTTATGTGTTTTGTATGGATCTCAGAACAAACAGCGATTATTTCACTGTACAGCATTAACTGACTGGTTTGTATAACTGAGACGGAGTGTGTTTACTGCGCGGTACGGACTGTATTTATGTGTTTTGTGTGGATCTCAAAACAAACAGCGATTATTTCACTGTACAACATTAACTGACTGGTTTGTATAACTGAGACGGAGTGTGTTTACTGCGCGGTAAGAACTGTATTTATGTGTTTTGTGTGGATCTCAGAACAAACAGCGATTATTTCACTGTACAACATTAACTGACTGGTTTGTATAACTGAGACGGAGTGTGTTTACTGCGCGGTACGAGCTGTATTTACGTGTTTTGTGTGGATCTCAGAACAAACAGCGATTATTTTACTGTACAGCATTAACTGACTGGTTTGTATAACTGAGACGGAGTTGTTTACTGCGCGGTACGAGCTGAATCCTTAACCCTCTAAAGCCCAGTGGTTACTATATGTACCACCATGTTTAAGTTTCACAAATTCTACGTTCTGCCCACACAGTGTATTTATGTGTTTTGTGTGGATCTCAGAACAAACAGCGATTATTTCACTATACAACATTAACTGACTGGTTTGTATAACTGGGACTGAGTGTGTTTACTGCGCGGTACGAGCTGAGTGTTTAATATAATTCAGGATAATCTTAACTTTCAAAGCCATGCCATGGTTCAGAGGTTAGTCACGGGCCAGTCAACGCGGAGGCCCGATTTCTATCCCAGGCCAACCCATTTGACATTTCTGGTGAAGCAAAGTTACACTGACACAGGTTTTCCTGCAATTACATCTGTGTTCCCCTGTAAGTATTATTCCACCAATGCTCCATATTCATCTTCATCTACATGTTACTCTTAATGGATGGATAACGGTCGCAGCCTGGGAACCTTTCAAAAAGCAATGCTCCTTCGATAGTCGAGGAGCTTTGGACAGCAAATTTTTTCCTATCAGTCCTTAATGGTAAGAACCAAAGGCAGGATCTTGCAACAGACGTGGAGAAATGCAGGTACATTTTCACCAGCTGAGCGACTAACAGCTTCTATACAAGAACTTTGCTGTGGGCTCGTAAGCACAAATCTGTATAGCTTTTAACATTTAACCACTTCCTTGCCTTATGACATTTGTGTAATAGTGCTATCTGGCCGCACCGCAGGCTATCTTTATCTGTTCCACGATGATAGGGTCCTCCCTCCAACTTGTCGGGTCACCCTCTAAATTACACGTATCGTGTTACCAAATGTACCACGGCCGTGCCATGGCTCAGGCGGTTAGTCGCCGGCCTCTCACTGCGGAAGCCCGGGTTCGATTTCAGGTCAATAAGATTACATGGGTTTTCTGAGAAGGGCCAGGAAGACGACATATAATCAACGACACAGGCCCCCCAGTTGTGGGAAATACTTAGACGTCATTGATTACTGAGGGCTGAAGAACCTCTCAGCCGACGAACAACCACCAATACGTGAAGTACATAGTGTCAACCGGGAACGAGAAAGACGGTACTTCCGTACAAGGACGTTGAGAAAATGTGGCAACAAGTGAGAATGTGAGGAGAAGCCAGAAGCGACTGGAATACGCCACTGACTTATGCATATACATAGTATAATATATGTACCATAGATTAAAGTAATGTTGTAATGCTAATACGCCCTGAGCGGAGGCTGTAAAGTTGTGACATAATAAAGGATTAAAAGAAACCTGGGTCAGTCCATGTGGGGTTTGTGGTGGACAAAGTGGCACTGGGACAGGTTTTTCTCCGAGTTGTCGGTTTTCCCCTGTCAATTTCATTCCACTTGTGCTCCATTACTTGTAAAACTTGGTAAAAAAACTGCTCATCTTCATAATAGGGTTGCACAAAAAGCCGTAAGGCTGTGATGCGTCCGTAGCATCTGCTGCGGGGTCCTTTACCATGTAAAAGAAATATGTACCACCCCTTCAATATCCAAAGCTTTGCCTTTTACCCGCACTGTGTGTTTATGCTTTACACATGACTCTTACAATAAACAGCGATTATTTCCTTAAGCAGATTTAACCGTCTGGTTCCTGTAATTGACACGCACTACGCACTGACAATGTGTGCTATTTAGACAAACTTCAGACCCGAACGGCCACGCCGTGACTCAAGCGGTTACTCGCCAACCTGTCACTGCAGAGTCCTGAGTCCGATCCCTGGACAATCCATATATAATTTTTGATGGACAAAGTGGCACTGGGTCAGGTCTTCGTCCGAGTACTTCGACTTTCGCCTGTCACTGTCATTCCGCTAATGGTCCATAGGCCTACTTAGCTTCATCTACATGTTGCTCTTACAAGAAAGACAAACGGGCGAAGCCTGGGTACCTTCCAAATGCAATGCCGTTTCCGAATTCGGGGAACATTCTTTACTGTCACTTGAGATCTGAGTTCTGCTGCGATATTACGCAGCGTTGAGTGGTAGTTCTGTACCGACGTTTCGGGACTTCTTGACCCTTGAAGATGGGACTGATAGGTTGTCCCGATACGTCGGTACATAACTACAATTCAACGCTGCGTAATATCCCGGGATATTACGCAGCGTTGAGTGGTAGTTCTGTACCGACGTTTCGGAACTTTTTGACCCTTGAAGGTGGGACTGATATGTTGTCCCGAAAGGTCGGTATAGAACTACCATTCAACGCTGCGTAATATCCTCGGATATTACGCAGCGTTCAGTAGTAGTTCTGTAACGACGTTTCGGGACTTCTTGACCCTTGAAGATGGGACTGATAGGTTGTCCCGAAACGTCGGTACATAACTACCACTCTACGCCGCGTAATATCCCAGAAGAACGCAGATCTAATCCACATCGCGGCGGAAGACTGAAGTCACTTTCGCTTCCGCACAAGCGTCATATATTTAAAGACGCCTCGTTCAGTGCAAAGTGACGTCTCTAAAAGTGTCAAGAACTCAGTCTCTCTCCGATCGCCTCTTTGAGCTATGAGGATTTCGCACATTCCTCAAATTCCTCGCAAATAAAGACATAATTCACAAGATACATCAGACTCTTCCCTTCCAATTAGCTATGTAGGCTCCTCGCTTTGTAACCTACTCCCTGCAACCCTGCTCTCAATAAACAGCTACTTCTGAGGCTGCACACCCCATCTGCTGCCCCACACCACCTCAATCATGCCTCTAGCGATGAATGTTTCATCCCCTGCTGAGAGGTGGCAAGTTAACACAGCGGTAATTGTCAAAATGCGATTACAGCTTTATAGCTGTATGATAGCGGTACAGCTGTCGTCATCAAAGGATTAAGAATGACAAAAGAGCAACGCTTTTTAATAGGCCACGGTAGATGAGTGAGTAAACATGTTTATGACAACATGCGGTCTGTGCAACGTCGCGTGAAAAGGCGGCATGGCATGGCTCGGGTCTCGAAGTACAGACATGTAACTTCCATCTGCACTGCAGAATGTCAGACACACACATCTTGCTGCCTTAAGGTAACGATGGAGCCCGGCCCAGTTTATTTCAGTGAAAATATGGGAGGTAAATACTGCTTAGTGTGAAGTGTTTATAGCGTGTAGAAATTCACAGTGTTCTTGCCACGCGCCCTTATTAGTATGTTTCAAATTATTTTCAAAATGGACAGTGCTTAATTCCCTGAACAGCCTTAGTCCGCGGGTCCGCAATGGACAGAGAGCGCTTTGTGTGTAAGGCAGGAAAAAACTCGTTAATACTTTTTATATTAATAATGTAATTATAATTATAATATATTAAAATTTGTATTTATATTTATATAATTATAACACATATAGTATAATTATTTTTTTTCCAATGGCTCGACAGCCCCTTGGGGGCCTAGGCCGCCTCATTTTCGAGGCTTCACGATCACACTTAGACACACCACACTCGGTAGAACTCCTCTGGACGAGTGATCAGCCCGTCGCACAGACCTCTACCTGACAACACACAACACTCAAAAGAGACAGACATCCATGCCTTAGGCGAGATTCGAACCCACCATCCCAGTAAGCAAGCGGCCGACAGACCCACTCCTTAGACCGCGCGACCACTGGGATCGGTGTATAATTATATGTATTATATAATACTAGCTATATATTTGTACCAATGCTCCATACAAATATTGTGCTTGACATTACGACAGATTGTTTTTCGTTAGGTTACTTTTATGTTTATATCAACCCGTGTTCGAAAACAGGTCTCTGTAGAACTTGCATGTGTGCATACATTTACACCAGTCTATCACCTCACTCATCCACACACATACTGTCATAATAATGCTACACTACTAACACAATCATACCTCTTCTGTTCATAAGACTATAGGCATCCCGTCCTATTCTCCTGTAACCTCATATAACTCACATTTTCCACACATTTACATCAGTCTATCTCCTCACTCATCCACACACATACTGTCATAATAATGATACACTACTAACACAATCATACCTCTTCTGTTCATCAAACTCTAGGCATCTAGTCCTATTGTCCTGTAACCTCATATAACTCACATTTTCCACACATTTACACCAGTCTATCTCCTCACTCGTCCACACACATACTGTCATAATAATGCTACACTACTAACACAATCATACCTCTTCTGTTCATAAGACTACAGGCATCCCGTCCTATTCTCCTGTAACCTCATATAACTCACATTTTCCACACATTTACATCAGTCTATCTCCTCACTCATCCACACACATACTGTCATAATAATGATACACTACTAACACAATCATACCTCTTCTGTTCATCAAACTCTAGGCATCTAGTCCTATTGTCCTGTAACCTCATATAACTCACATTTTCCATACATTTACATCAGTCTATCTCCTCACTCGTCCACACATACACTGTCATAATAATGCTACACTACTAACACAATCATACCTCTTCTGTTCATAAGACTATAGGCATCCCGTCCTATTCTCCTATAACCTCATATAACTCACATTTTCCACACATTTACATCAGTCTATCTCCTCACTCGTCCACACACATACTGTCATAATAATGATACACTACTAACACAATCATACCTCTTCTGTTCATAAGACTATAGGCATCCCGTCCTATTCTCCTGTAACCTCATATAACTCACATTTTCCATACATTTACACCAGTCTATCTCCTCACTCATCCACACACATACTGTCATAATAATGCTACACTACTAACAAAATCATACCTCTTCTGTTCATAAGACTATAGGCATCCCGTCCTATTCTCCTGTAACCTCATATAACTCACATTTTCCATACATTTACACCAGTCTATCTCCTCACTCGTCCACACACATACTGTCATAATAATGCTACACTACTAACACAATCATACCTCTTCTGTTCATAAGACTATAGGCATCCCGTCCTATTCTCCTGTAACCTCATATAACTCACATTTTCCATACATTTACACCAGTCTATCTCCTCACTCATCCACACACATACTGTCATAATAATGATACACTACTAACACAATCATACCTTTCTGTTCATCAAACTCTAGGCATCTAGTCCTATTGTCCTGTAACCTCATATAACTCACATTTTCCATACATTTACATCAGTCTATCTCCTCACTCGTCCACACACATACTGTCATAATAATGCTACACTACTAACAACAAATCATACCTCTTCTGTTCATAAGACTATAGGCATCCCGTCCTATTCTCCTGTAACCTCATATAACTCACATTTTCCATACATTTACATCAGTCTATCTCCTCACTCGTCCACACACATACTGTCATAATAATGATACACTACTAACACAATCATACCTCTTCTGTTCATCAAACTCTAGGCATCTAGTCCTATTGTCCTGTAACCTCATATAACTCACATTTTCCATACATTTACATCAGTCTATCTCCTCACTCGTCCACACACATACTGTCATAATAATGCTACACTACTAACACAATCATACCTCTTCTGTTCATCAAACTCTAGGCATCTAGTCCTATTGTCCTGTAACCTCATATAACTCACATTTTCCACACATTTACACCAGTCTATCTCCTCACTCGTCCACACACATACTGTCATAATAATGCTACACTACTAACACAATCATACCTCTTCTGTTCATAAGACTACAGGCATCCCGTCCTATTCTCCTGTAACCTCATATAACTCACATTTTCCACACATTTACATCAGTCTATCTCCTCACTCATCCACACACATACTGTCATAATAATGATACACTACTAACACAATCATACCTCTTCTGTTCATCAAACTCTAGGCATCTAGTCCTATTGTCCTGTAACCTCATATAACTCACATTTTCCATACATTTACATCAGTCTATCTCCTCACTCGTCACACATACAATCTGTCATAATAATGCTACACTACTAACACAATCATACCTCTTCTGTTCATAAGACTATAGGCATCCCGTCCTATTCTCCTATAACCTCATATAACTCACATTTTCCACACATTTACATCAGTCTATCTCCTCACTCGTCCACACACATACTGTCATAATAATGATACACTACTAACACAATCATACCTCTTCTGTTCATAAACTCTAGGCATCCAGTCCTATTGTCCTGTAACCTCATATAACTCACATTTTCCATACATTTACACAGTCTATCTCCTCACTCTCCACACATACTGTCATAATAATGCTACACTACTAACAAAATCATACCTCTTCTGTTCATAAGACTATAGGCATCCCGTCCTATTCTCCTGATAACCTCATATAACTCACATTTTCCATACATTTACACCAGTCTATCTCCTCACTCGTCCACACACATACTGTCATAATATGTACACTACTAACACAATCATACCTCTTCTGTTCATAAGACTATAGGCATCCCGTCCTATTCTCCTGTAACCTCATATAACTCACATTTTCCATACATTTACATCAGTCTATCTCCTCACTCATCCACACACATACTGTCATAATAATGCTACACTACTAACACAATCATACCTCTTCTGTTCATCAAACTCTAGGCATCTAGTCCTATTGTCCTGTAACCTCATATAACTCACATTTTCCATACATTTACATCAGTCTATCTCCTCACTCGTCCACACACATACTGTCATAATAATGCTACACTACTAACACAATCATACCTCTTTTGTTCATAAGACTATAGGCATCCCGTCCTATTCTCCTATAACCTCATATAACTCACATTTTCCATACATTTACATCAGTCTATCTCCTCACTTATCCACACATCACTGTCATAATAATGCTACACTACTAACACAATCATACCTCTTCTGTTCATCAAATCTAGGCATCTCGTCCTATTCTCCTGTAACCTCATATAACTCACATTTTCCATACATTTACATCAGTCTATCTCCTCACTCGTCCACACACATACTGTCATAATAATGCTACACTACTAACACAATCATACCTCTTCTGTTCATCTAAACTATAGGCATCCGTCCTATTGTCCTGTAACCTCATATAACTCATATTTTCCATACATTTACATCAGTCTATCTGCTCACTCATACAACACATACATCATAATAATGCTACACTACTAACACAATCATACCTCTTCTGTTCTAAAACTATAGGCATCCCGTCCTATTCTCCTATAACCTCATATAACTCACATTTTCCATACATTTAACCAGTCTATCTCCTCACTCGTCCACACACATACTGTCATAATAATGCTACACTACTAACACAATCATACCTCTTCTGTTCATAAAACTATAGGCATCTCGTCCTATTCTCCTGTAACCTCATATAACTCACATTTTCCATACATTTACACCAGTCTATCTCCTCACTCATCCACAACACATACATGTCATAATAATGCTACACTACTAACACAATCATACCTCTTCTGTTCATAAGACTATAGGCATCTCGTCCTATTCTCCTGTAACCTCATATAACTCAAATTTTCCATACATTTACATCAGTCTATCTGCTCACTCGTCACACACATACTGTCAAATAATGCTACACTACTAACACAATCATACCTCTTCTGTTCATAAGACTATAGGCATCCGTCCTATTCTCCTTAACCTCATATAACTCACATTTTCCATACATTTACACCCGTCTATCTCCTCACTCGTCCACACACATACTGTCATAATAATGCTACACTACTAACACAATCATACCCCTTCTGTTCATAAGACTATAGGCATCCGTCCTATTCTCCTGTAACCTCATATAACTCACATTTTCCATACATTTACATCAGTCTATCTCCTCACTCATCACACACACATACTGTCATAATAATGATACACTACTAACACAATCATACCTCTTCTGTTCATCAAACTTAGGCATCTAGTCCTATTGTCCTGTAACCTCATATAACTCACATTTTCCATACATTTACATCAGTCTATCTCCTCACTCGTCCACACACATATGTCATAATAATGCTACACTACTAACACAATCATACCTCTTCTGTTCATCAACTCTAGGCATCTAGTCCTATTCTCCTGTAACCTCATATAACTCACATTTTCCATACATTTACATCAGTCTATCTCCTCACTCGTCCACACATACTGTCATAATAATGTACACTACTAACACAATCATACCTCTTCTGTTCATCAAACTCTAGGCATCTAGTCCTATTGTCCTGTAACCTCATATAACTCACATTTTCCATACATTTACATCAGTCTATCTCCTCACTCGTCCACACACATACTGTCATAATAATGATACACTACTAACACAATCATACCTCTTCTGTTCATCAAACTCTAGGCATCTAGTCCTATTGTCCTGTAACCTCATATAACTCACATTTTCCATACATTTACATCAGTCTATCTCCTCACTCGTCCACACACATACTGTCATAATAATGCTACACTACTAACACAATCATACCTCTTCTGTTCACAAGACTATAGGCATCTCGTCCTATTCTCCTGTAACCTCACAAACGTATATCTGTCTGCCTCTTCACATCACTTTCCAATTTATTCTGTTTTAATTCTTATTAATATGAAAGACGATACGTTTTCCTGAAGATGTAGACTGAGCGGGCGAGAAAACGACCTTGTGTTTTTGAGTGTTTAGATTTAATTACATAAGTTGTCTGTCTGTCCGTCAGTCTGTCTGCTACAGAGTAAAGCAGACAGACAGACAATTCAGTGCGCTGTAAGACATGTGCCGACTGTTTCGTGTCTTATTTTTAAATTTTGAATTGAGGTCGGTGTTGTAGAGGCCGCGGGGGGCAGTAATTCCCACGCGATGGGGCACATAAACCCCGCAGAATACTCGGCGCTCTGACCGTGTATCGCCCTGTTTATAGCGCCTGTCAGCGGCCGAGTGGCTCCTGCCGCTCTTGTCGCCTTTACTGCAATATGTTCTAATTGTAACGTTTCATTTCTATGGATTCTATCGTGAAAGCTGAAGCCCAGTATGAAGATATTCTTTGGCCTAAGCAGGGTTATAATTCAGGCGACCCGCGACATGCGGGCCACATGAGGTAACGCAATTATGTGAAGCTGTCTGCTACAGGGTGGGAGAATGTCTCAGTTTAAGGAATTAGAAGTGTTTTCCTTCAATGGTCAAAAGTGTTCAAAGAAATTTACTCTCCCTTGATGGTTATATACACCATATGTCAGCAGACAGATAGTAATGACGTAAAGTTTAATATTCGATACTTAACAGCATACAATACCTTTTAATCATATTATTAACGTATAAAATACTTTTAACAGTGTGTTTAATTTTAAACAGATTATTTAACCCGTTTACTGCTTGAAATAATTTGCGATCGGCCTTAAGTTTCAAAATTAATAGTTTCGCCCTCATGCGATTCTAGTTTCAGAATAGTGGACTGAATTAATGAAAATGTTTGTAAGGACAGAAGTGCAAAATATGTTTTTGGTTACAACTAAGCGGTACTTTATGCATAGTAGGGGTGGAGCTTGACACACTGAGGCCTGAATAAACAAGACAGGCAATGTACTATAAACGTAATATCGAGGCGCGTTCGCGCAACCATTGTTGCCGTGGAAAAGCAATAAGTATTACATATACTGAGTGTGTGTCTGTAGCCTTAGTTATCCAGCATGCAAAGCGCATGCGCCGTATTATATTGTCATCTGAGGTCTCTCTGGCTGTAACATATTTTTTCACATTATCTCATAAACGACACGATTTTCGGGAAAAAGTTATTGAGCATAAAATGTGTGTTTTGATTTTCTGTACAACTTTTGTCTGAAACATTTCTCATTCTAAGAAGAATTCAGCCAGATATTATCACAAATGTACATAGGTCTTCATGTAAAGTACCGTTATTATTGTCAGATTTTAATGAAACTTAAATTTTCTTGGCAGATTTTAGAAAAATTTTCAAATATCAGATTTGTCTAAAATTCTTCCAATGGGAGCCGAGTTGTTCCATGCGGACGGACAGACAGACATGACGAAGCTAATATTCGTTTTTCGCAATTATGCGAACGTGCCTAAAAAGAGACAGAGAAATGTAAGTAATAATAGTCAGGCCGTGGATGAAATGGAAGGCAATTCTTTTCGCCGAGGAAACAAAACACCAATGTGTTACGACTTCGCCCGATCGTCCTTCTCTTAGCAGTGGTATGACAATGAAGACTTTGTAATGATAAAGGAGTGGCTTTAGACAACGTGCCACTGAATATTATTTTTATAATTTACAGTAAGATTCAAATTTCGGAGATATATTTTATCGGTGTTTAGAACTAGGTGTTCAGTTTTGATAAACTGAAATCAGGAAGGCTGCATGGCATACACAAATTAGGGTCTTTCTGCAGATCGCTGTGACTAGTCGATTATTTGAGATGGGCGGGGTATATAGCACGAACGCAGAAGATAAAATATTAATACAAATTTTGCTTGGAGAACATGAGGAAAAGAGAAAATCTTATACACCTGACAACAGACCATAAGGGAATGATATTAAACTGAATCTGAAGGAATGCAATGTAAGGATGTAGACGGGGCTCTATGAGGGGCTGTTGTGAGTGCGCAAAGGGGGGGGGGGGGAATGTGATGGGTATCAAAACGACCATGAGCTTCTGACGAAGGACTCTGACCGAGCAGGTCTTTGTATCGGAAAGAGGCAGTGCCCAGTTCAGACCTCGTCAAGGACACCGAATTCACTGACGATGGCGTTTCTTGGTTTCACTCAGGACCTCCAGAAAAATGACAGGACAGCACACTCTATTATATCACATACACTTGCAATCCCTTCAAATGCACCAATTATCATATTATCATTAATGGATGATATTTCTACAAAAGAGCGAACAGATGTCATCAGAGCAACTCTGTGTCTGCAGCTCTCGCCACCTAACAGTACTTGTCGCAGAATGTGCCACTTTGTACCCCAGCACCTCAAATTTTGAAACAAAACAAGGGAAGGGAAGAATAATTTATGGTTTTATATATGGGGTCCACAAGCCTGAATGGCCCTCTACTTTGTAACTTGGTGTGTCTTTATCAGGGAACAAGCCGAAAGCTCATAAGTCTTCAGCTACAATGCATAACTGTCAGAGGTTAGCATATGTGCAGTTATATTATACAGGGTGATTCAGGAGGAAGAGTAAACATTTTGAGAGTTGATATTATCGGTCATTGTGAGAAAAGAAGTTCATAAAAATGTGTCTAATTCTGAGTGTTTATGTAGATAGAGCTGTGTGAATCAACAAATGCAAGTTCTGTGAATGTTAATGTAGAAACAGAACTCACTTACTGTTATTTAAATTTAAATTTTAACTTAATGTTTAAATGACAGATTGGTTAGACAGAAATGACAAATGTGTTGCAGTTCACAATAAATATCCGAAAATCCCACCGTCAAAGTCAGTTCACTTTGCAACACTCGACACTAGCACTGGAGTTTCGAAGTGCATTGAATTTGACTGTGGGATTTAGAACATGTAATGTGAACTTAGCAAACTTGTCGTTTCTGTGTAAGAAATTTGTTATTTAAACATTAAATTAAAATTAAACTAAATTAATAGCAATTACTTTCTCTTTCTTTATTACTTTCACAATGCTTTCGTATTTGTAGATTCAAACAGATCTATCTCAGAAACACTCATAATTCCAAAGTATTGACTTTTCCTGAATCATCCTGTATATATAGCTGTTTATAAAATGGTTTCGGTTCCTTGCTTGGTTGGTTGCTCGGTTGTTCTTTCCGTAACTTTTATCAAGGGAAAACATATTGAGAAACTCATCACTTGTAATACATCGGACCTTAGGCGTCGTCTTGGTTTTACGAAACTTACCAAATGCGGTGTTTCGTGCGCTAGTGTTGCTTCCGTTTTCATGTAAGAGAACTGTTAGCTGAAACTCTTACTAACAGACCAATCACGTTGCTTCCCTCCGTTCTGCCTCAAGACAGAAGCAGTACAAGGCCCAAAAATAATTTTTCAGGAGTACTCCCAAATTGCTTGCAAAAAGCGACTACTAGCTTCGTCATGCTTGTCAATCCGTCCATGTGCCGAAATACAACAATTGGGCGCCGACTGATGGATATTGATGAAATCTTATATTGAGAACTTTTAATACAATTTTTGCACAAAATTTTAATCCACATCTGACAGAAGTTTTAGAAACGTTACATAAAGACCTATGCAACTTCATGAGAATATGTCGTTGTTTACGAGATAAGTACAAGAAACACGATATCTCGCCATTTACGAGATAGGTAAAACAAACACGTTATCTCGTCATTTACGAGATAAGTAAAAGAAATTCGATATCTCGCCATTAACGAGATAAATAAAAGAAATACGATATCTCGCCATTTACGAGATAAGTAAAAGAAATACGATATCTCGCCATTTACGAGATAAGTAAAAGAAATACGATATCTCGCCATTTACGAGATAAGTAAAAGAAATACGATATGTCGCCATTTACGAGATAAGTAAAAGAAATTCGATATCTCGCCATTAACGAGATTAGTAAAAGAAATACGATATCTCGCCATTTACGAGATACGTACAAGAAACACGATATCTCACCATTTAGGAGATAAGTAAAAGAAATACCTTATCTCGCAATTTACGAGATACGTAAAAGAAAAACAGCACAAGCCGTGATTGTGTTTAGACCACACAGAGCAATTGTTATATTCATACTCAGTGCGTTGCTCTATCAAAACAGAAACTTACAGCTTCAGTCTACCGTTGATACAGCTGCATGTAAATAGGCCTAACACAAATTCTCTCTTTATTATAATATTAGCATTAAATCGCGAATGATCGATTGTCAGATGTTCTGAAGTAGGCCTAACACTCGTACTAAGATAAGGATAGACTATTATAGTGTTTGGTGTCAGAGGTAGGGAGAATAACAGAGCCTACGTGCAGGAATTGAGGAAATGTTACCCCGCCCCCCAAACACACACGGCCGTTTCCTAAATTGTTATTACATAACCTAGGCGATGGATATGTCCGTAGTAGAGCCATGTGTTGCCAAGTCACGCATAGCTGTCGACTGGTAAACTGAGGATTTATGATTCAGAAGCATGAGAAATGAACACTTTTCTATTTAATGCCCCCCGATTTCCGAAGCAGCACTGCCTTTTGAAGGTTCCCAGGCTTCGAGCATTTTTCCTTCTCGTAAGAGTTAACCTGTATATGAATATGAGTATGGAGCATTGGTGGAATGGCATGCAGAGGGTAAGAGACGCAGTGAAAGAAAAACATGTCCCATGTATACTTTACCTATTAAAAAAAACAGGATGTGTTAAGGCTCTTTAGGGAGATTTTCGAAAACCACAGGAAAGACAAAGGCGTGGGTCTGCGGCTGCTCGCTTGCTGGGATTGTGGGTTCGAATCCCGCCAAGGGCATGGATGTCTTTCTCTTGTAAGTGTTGTGTTGTCAGGTAGAGGTCTCTGCGACGGGCTGATCACTCGTCCAGAGGAGTCCTACCGAGTGTGGTGTGTGTGTGTGTGTGTGTGTGTGTGTGTGATCGTTAAGCCTCGATAATGAGGAGGCCTAGGCCCCCAAGGGGCTGTCGAGCCATTAACAAAAAAAATAGGAAAGACAAATATAATTACACTTTGAGGACAAAATGAACAATTTGTTGATCTTGAAGCAGATGGTGGGCCTACATATAGCAACTTCAAAGGTATTAGTTTCTTCTTGAAAATGTATATAAGATTTACCTTACGTTTTTGTTCGTGGTGTAATTAAGGTCGCAATTTAAGCTCGAAGTGACGCCAACACCAGACTAAGACCAAGTTCAGTTACAGCCGTGAGAATGAAGACCCCGCTTTGTATCAGGATTACAATAATCCGGGACAGACACGTTGGCAGCGAGCTACCGCTGCATCTGCTGCATCTCAGCCTTCCGGACCGCCGCGTCCGATTTATCGTCCGGTATTTACAGGGGCGAGTCCCCAGGCACGTATTAAAACCTGGTTCAAATTGAATAATGAAGCTATTACGCTGTGAAATAAATACGGTGCGCTGCTCAACAGAAACCGTCCATTGTGCACGGCCAAGAGGTGCCTTCGCATAAAAATTTAGTGCTGATATTGTGTACTTGTAGCGTGAAAAGGTTTTTAGGTTTGCACAGCGGTTCATAAAAGGACAGTCTTCTTTTGGGTTTCTGCACCCTGTTGTGGTCAAATGTTCTGACGTTTCGGAGGAACTTACTGCTTCCTTATTCAGTGTCATACATCTCCCCCACCCACAAACTTTTTATATGGAAGTCAGTGGTAACAGTTACATTCATAATCTTAATGCAGAACAACCCCATTGGTGTATTGGTACAGTCTATGCCAGTATCACAATTTTCAACAAACTCCCGCTGAGTCTCATAAGTCTTAAGAATGAAAAGACAAAATTTAAAGTTTCATTAAGAAAATACTTAAATACACACTGCTTTTATTGAGTAGATGAATTTGTTATGTATAAAGATGGTTCATAGTGAGGTACGAGTATGTAACACGTTTATAGTGTTTTAGTGTATAGTGTTCAAATGTAAAATTGTGTAGTCCGTATAGCTGTATATTTGTGTATTGTGATTTATTGCACATCGAGTTGTCACTTGGACAGACTTATGGATACATGAAATGTATGTATGTATGTATGTATGTATGTATGTATGTATGTATGTACGTACGTATGCATGTATCTATGTATATTTCATTATTACGTCAGTCATACTCAACAAGTTGTATTAAACACATTTTTACTTGGCAACTACTTTCGGCTCATTACAGCCATCATTAGGCCATTATCATAAACAGCACTATGATAAGAAACACCGACCACAGATACACCGAATAAAACCGCGCAACAAAACGCATCTAAATACTTCATACCTGAAGTGCAATGCTCTAGCACTACCCAAGTCATGTATACCGACCTTTAAATTAGTCCATCAGAAGACTTACATAGACGTGGAGATTATGAAAATATACTGGGAATGGCGGCAATGCATATATATAGTTTCTACACGAACACCTTTCAAGAAAATTGGACGAGGATTGCTAACAAACATATTGCTGATACCGACAGCATGTTTGTTTTGTACTATATATATATATATATATATATATATATATTACTAAAACGTTTACAGTTGACTCTTCGCCTCATTTTTTAAAATTAATTTTGAAATAATTTGTAAACATCTCTTTCTACTGTTCATAACAACACTGGCATTTTAAGATTCACTTCAATTAGCAGTGTTATAACCAACAAATTCACTTTTTTGTATATCTGTTACACTTTCTTACTCCTGATGATGGCAGGACCACAGCCGAAACATATGTAGGGTAAAGTGTAACAGAAATACAAAAATACATTTTTTGGTTATAACACAGCTAATTCACTTCAATATTTAACATATTGTTTAGGCCATATATATATATAAGATATTCATACTGTTTTATATAAAATTATAATACATTCAAAATATAAGCGGCAGATATCCTTCACATAACACACAGGGTTTCCATTTTTATAGTTTTTGTTAACGGCCTGATGATGGCCCTTTACTGAGCCGAAACTAGTTGCCAGGTAAACGTGTATAATAGAACTTGTTGGGTGTGACTGACGTACCGATAAATTTATAAGGCTAGTGAAGTACACATGTAGTAAAAATATAATTCAAGATGTGACTGAAAATAAAATGACTTTTGCAACTCCATTAGAATGTATAAAAGACTGGAGGTGTTGTGCCACTTATTCTAACCTTATCGCCAGACGTACATGAATGCTCAGACTCACGCCCCGCTGGCTTTATCCCTTTTTCCATAGCATAAGAAGCGTTTCAGTGCTCAGAATTGGGCTGGAAAAGCTTGCGATTAGGAAAACTTCAGTGCCTAGCGGGAATCGAACTCCAATCATCCAGCCCGATGTACTGCTAGCGGTAACACAGTCTCTAACACCGCTAAAGTCTTTAGTGTATTCAGGCTATTCAAAATTTTACACACCGATGCTTTTTGCGGCAAATGTGAGAGCCACGCTGCTCCTGCTCTTACACACATTACATAACAGTAAATTGAACCAAAGGCACTAAAGTCGCGGGATCTTCCATTATTACTTGCGGTAAAAGTTGCGGAACGCATAATTACACGGCGGTCACTTAGCACTGTCTTGCACAACGAACAAGGGTTCCTAGAAACGCTGCAGCTCCTCCCGGAGTCAGCCGGGGCCAGCGTCTGACTGCGTGGGTGTAGTCGGCACTTCATTCGGCACTCTCAGCGCCACACGCGATTATTTATATCATACAAATGCCTCAGCCCTTGAAGAAGAGTCCTTAATGAGAAGCCAGTTTTCCCCAAGATCTGCCCTCTTCTGGGATATTACGCAGAGTAGAGTGGTAATTCTGTACCGGCGTTTCGGAACAGTCTATCGGTCCTATCTTCAAGGGCCAAGGAGGCCAAGAAGAAGACTCTTCTTGGCCAAAAAGAAAACTCTTGTTGGTCTCCTTGGCCCTTGAAGGTTGGACCGATAGGTTGTCCCGAAACGTCGGTACAGGTTTACCACTCTACGCTGCGTAATATCCCAGAAGAGCGGAGATTCCATCTACATCGCGGCGGAAGCCTAAAATGACGCACGGTTTTTCCTAGCTTAGTCAAGGAATTGCCCGCCAACAAAACAATACAGTAATTCAGTCGTGCTGATGGTTATGCTAATGTGTGTGTGTGTGTGTGTGTGTGTCACCCAAGAAAGAACGTGGGCTAAGTTTAAATAATAGTGCCATGTACGAGTATTAACCTGAATTGTGTTTAAACATTCTGTGGACATTCGTATCTTGCTTATTGTAACCCCTTTAAATACGAAAAGTAAAACCGGTATTTAAAGATTCAGTTCGTACCGCGCAGTAAACACACTGTGTGTGTGTAAAGTAAAAGTATCATTGAAATCTGCGGTCTTCTGGGGTATTACGCGGCCCGTGAGGATGGGACCGAGACGTTGTCCCGAAACGTCGGTAAACAATTACCACACGACGCCGCGTAATACCCCAGAAGACCGCAGATTTCATCAACATCGCGGCGGAAGCCTGAAATCAAGTATCATTAGTTGCTACAATTTTAATGATTTTAATCTTTTAAACAATTTTATTATACGTTCAAAAACTCTAAACTTTTCTTTAGGAAATGCTGTGAGAGACGTATTGTGCTAGAGGGACCTACATCTTGAATTACAGCATCGTGATTACCTGAACACAGAGTGTGTATATGCAGTGTATAAGGCACTTAAAATTAAATTTTTTACGTATGTACAATTTTACGAATAATAATAATAATAATAATAATAATTATTATTATTATTATTATTATTATTATTATTATTATTTACTGCAATTGGGTTTTCACCCGGTGGCAGTAGTCCTTACACTAGTACACACAAATACAAATGGACATATAATATACACAAAAATAACAATACAATGTCGGATGGTAGATAAATGATATGCCGAAACATGCAGCAGAATAAATGAAACGTGTTGTTACACATTTAATGATTGTGTTTTGATAATATATGGTTAAATGCTCTATACAAATCACGTGGTTGAGATGCTTCAGGTCAGGGTTACAATGACAGTTCTTTCTGTTTCAACAAAAGCATGAGGAGTTGTAGCGCAAAGTGGATTCCGCGTACCAACTTAACATTTGCTCTAGGAGCGAAGAAATGCCGACACGATCTGCCCAACATGTTGGACTTCTTCTTTAGGGCTGCAGTCGGAAACACTGCGTTTCCGTGTGCCACTTATGCACGCAGTAGAATCCCTTTTCAGAAGCTGATTGTCGCAAGTTTTTGGAATAAAATTTTCAAAATCAGTCCCATCTTCAAGCGTTAAGAAGTCCAAGAGCCTTTAAGATGGGACCGATAAATTATCCCGAAACGTCGGTGCAGAGCTAACACTCAACGCTGCGTAATACCCCAGAAGAGCGCAGATCTCATCTACATCGCGGCGGAAGCCTGACATCCTTATTCCTCATTTATTATTTCATATAATACGTCGTTGTTAAATAAGTTATTGCGCCAATGGTGATATTAGTGTTGTGTTTCTGGTGACATCTGCCGAGCGCTGTAACAACTACTGCAGTTATCCGTTACACCAGTGTGCCGTATATCACTGACGTCAGTGATATACGGCAGCGGCGTCAGACGAAACAAAAACTTAAAAAAAAAACCTGGAATGTGTCAATTTCTTGATGAGGAAATATGACGGCTACGGTAATTTGGGCTGTCTGAATTATGTACCGCGGGTGGAGAATGAGAAATAAGGAAGAATTGGAGAAATTAATGAGGGGAGAAGATAGAGTTAAACACGTAAGAGCACAGAGGATGAAATGGTGGGAACATCTTAACAGGATGGAAGAAACAAAAACAGTGAGGAAGATTACGGAATGGAATCCCATAGGAATGACATCTAAAGGACGTCCAAGAAACAGATGGAAAGATGAAATGCTGAATGATTTAAATTAATTAAAAGTGAAGATCTGGACATATCTCGTTAAAGACAGAAATCCCTGGCATAAACTGGTGCAGAAAACCGAAACACACAAAGCGTTGTAGTGTCAGCAGAGGAAGAAGGAGAAGAAGAAGAAGAATTCTATATCCTCCCCGTTAAAATGTCTGGAAACCCTGAGGTATCAAGTATATGAGATGTTGCTGGTAGTTATAAGAGTGAGAAATGTGCAGAAGTATTATTGTACGTTCCAGTGTCGGTAATACGAAAGCTTACCTGCGATACATCAATCCTCTTTGAATCCTGGTACACTAAATCAGTTTTAATATTATCCTCCCATCAGCTGCTCGGACGCCTTTCAAGAGGTTCCCCACTACGTAAGCCACGTATTGTGCACAGATCAACACCTCGCGGCCGCCCAAGATGAAGAGCTGCGGACCACACGCGGACAAAGGACTGTCGGGGTGTCCTCTGGCACGCCCTCTTGCTTGGCGACGTCATCTCAAGCGTTTGATCTGTACGCTTCTTGATGCCAGGCTCAGACGGTGTCACACAGCCGGGCCAAGTGCGGTGCATTAAGGCATTAGGCACAATGTTTGCTATATGCACCACTTAATGTAACACTAAGAACTCTGCGCTTTGCCCAGACTGTGTATAGGCTGTTCAAAAAGCAAGGTTCCATAGGCCATAAAAATTAAATGTGAAAATATTACAACGTTTAATGTATCTCAGAAATTAAATCAATATCTGTCTAAACACAACTAAATTCTATTTATTTTATAGAACTATATGTTTCGACCTATCTCAGGTCATCCTCAGTTTTACATTTGGTTTTAAAACATATTAAGGACGAAATACATTTCTTCTTCTATATATTTTAAAACCAATTGTGAACCTGAGGATGACTTGGGATAGGTCGAAACATCTAGTTCTATATAACAAATAGAATTTAGTTGTGTTTAACCATATATTGATTTAATTTTTTACTATTAACAATAGAAGGGGATGATTTTTGTTAAAATTAGTGTAGCTCTTTTTTTTTTCAGTAAAATATAATTTCGGAACACATCCCGAAGTATATTGATGCCCTTGTACCATCTTGACAAAAGTTTAAAAATTCTGTCGCGAGAGTCATCGGGTCCTTGCATTCGCAAACATTCTCGAAGAGCCATTTCCTCTTCCTCGTTAATGATATCGGCGAAATCTCAAACTTTGTCACAGCGGCCCAAACAAATGATAGTCGGACGGGGAAGGTAAGTGAAAGTGCTACCTCCTACCGATAACATAAAAGATACAGGCTATGCAACCTTGCCTATTACACAGCCGTCCTATGTATTTAGTATGATTCTCATAATACAGGGCAGTTACTTCCCTGAAGTGCATTAGCAGGTTTTTCTTTGAAATGGACCCTCAGTGTGTTTTCTGTGTGACAGGAACTCAACTGTTAAATATGATTTATGTGAACTCCAGGCTACAGAGATTATGAATTCGAGGACTGACATTAGTCGTGCTGTAAATATAATATGTTGTGCTGAACTACGTGAAGTTTCACAGATGTCATCTGACCTGAGTGACACAAATTCTGTTCAACCTCTCAAATCATACTTTCTTAAAACTCATTTCAATTTTTCCATCCCCTACACATATAGATCTAAGACGTGATTTATTTCCTATACTTTTTCATACATATTTCTTAATTGACTCAATTTATAATTGTGAAACTGAGTGTAAAACTGCTTGTCAATCCACGATTACATCAATGGCTTGCGTTATATACAAACGAGGATTTAACTTCATACAATTACTGACTGGGTTACATTTCCCTACGAGTGTATTTATGTGTTTTGTGTGGATCTCAGAACAAACAGCGATTATTTCACTGTACAACATTAACTGACTGGTTTGTATAACTGAGACGGAGTGTGTTTACTGCGCGGTACGGACTGTATTTATGTGTTTTGTGTGGATCTCAGAACAAACAGCGATTATTTCACTGTACACATTAACTGACTGGTTTGTATAACTGAGACTGAGTGTGTTTACTGCGCGGTACGGACTGTATTTATGTGTTTTGTGTGGATCTCAGAACAAACAGCGATTATTTCACTGTACAGCATTAACTGACTGGTTTGTATAACTGAGACGGAGTGTGTTTACTGCGCGGTACGACTGTATTTATGTGTTTTGTGTGGATCTCAGAACAAACAGCGATTATTTCACTGTACAACATTAACTGACTGGTTTGTATAACTGAGACGGAGTGTGTTTACTGCGCGGTACGAACTGTATTTATGTGTTTTGTGTGGATCTCAGAACAAACAGCGATTATTTCACTGTACAGCATTAACTGACTGGTTTGTATAACTGAGAGGGAGTGTGTTTACTGCGCGGTACGAACTGTATTTATGTGTTTTGTGTGGATCTCAGAACAAACAGCGATTATTTCACTGTACAGCATTAACTGACTGGTTTGTATAACTGAGAGGAGTGTGTTTACTGCGCGGTACGGACTGTATTTATGTGTTTTGTGTGGATCTCAGAACAAACAGCGATTATTTCACTGTACAACATTAACTGACTGGTTTGTATAACTGAGACGGAGTGTGTTTACTGCGCGGTACGGACTGTATTTATGTGTTTTGTGTGGATCTCAGAACAAACAGCGATTATTTCACTGTACAGCATTAACTGACTGGTTTGTATAACTGAGACGGAGTGTGTTTACTGCGCGGTACGGACCGTATTTATGTGTTTTGTGTGGATCTCAGAACAAACAGCGATTATTTCACTGTACAGCATTAACTGACTGGTTTGTATAACTGAGACGGAGTGTGTTTACTGCGCGGTACGGACTGTATTTATGTGTTTTGTGTGGATCTCAGAACAAACAGCGATTATTTCACTGTACAACATTAACTGACTGGTTTGTATAACTGAGACGGAGTGTGTTTACTGCGCGGTACGGACTGAATGTATATATATATATGTAGCGCAAGTTAATTTTCGTCTTAATGGTTAAAGGCGCTGTGCGCTCGCTTTCTTTTCATTCTTCAAAGAGTATCATGTCAGCTTACTCTTGTCACAAAGGAACGCGCCTGCTAGCTTCCTTCATCATTTAAATACTCTGTAATGGGAAATGAAATACAGACCGCACATGAACTTGGAGTATTTTATTGCAAACTTAAAAAACATGATAATATCAGCACAGTGCTACAGAAGTCTCACGGTCCGTCACAGCGCGCGGACGGGAGCACAAAGACCGGCATGTGGTCACGCGATTGCCGCCAGCTGTCAGGCGACGTCCGCTACTTGCTGTTCGCGCTAATCAGAGAGTCTATATTAAAGTTCGGAGACACAAGGGCCAGGCCAGAGGTGCCGGGTGTCGCGGTGGAAGTAGACGCCGCCCCCAGGTTGTGCGTGAGGCTGTGACGTCGTAGGTCACAGTTGCGTCTGAAGACTTTGCCGCAGGAGGAGCAGTTGTAAGGTTTGATGTCTGTGTGCGTGAGCAGGTGTGTCTTGAGGTTGGACCGCTGGTTGAAGCTGCGACTGCACACCGGACACTTGTGTGGGGACTCCTCCATGTGCAGGATCTTGTGTACGGCCAGGGTTCGAGACTGGCAGAACCCCTTACCGCACTCGCCACACTTGAACGGCTTCTCCTTCGAGTGGATGTACCTGCAACAGACAGTCATAGCCTAGTAGGACAGTGGATGTACCTGCAACAGACAGTTATAGCCTAGTAGGACAGTGGAAGTACCTGCAACAGACAGTCATAGCCTAGTAGGACAGTGGATGTACCTGCAACAGACAGTCATAGCCTAGTAGGACAGTGGATGTACCTGCAACAGACAGTCATAGACCTAGTAGGACAGTGGATGTACCTGCAACAGACAGTCATAGCCTAGTAGGACAGTGGATGTACCTGCAACAGACAGTTATAGCCTAGTAGGACAGTGGATGTACCTGCAACAGACAGTTATAGCCTAGTAAGACAGTGGATGTACCTGCAACAGACAGTTATAGCCTAGTAAGACAGTGGATGTACCTGCAACAGACTGTCATAGCCTAGTAGGACAGTGGATGTACCTGCAACAGACAGTCATAGCCTAGTAGGACAATGGATGTACCTGCAACAGACAGTTATAGCCTAGTAAGACAGTGGATGTACCTGCAACAGAGACCGTCGTCAGGCACAGGCCGATATCATCTTATTACACCAATATCATATCGATTCACTGCACCTCTGTTTCGTCAAGTAGACTACAACAGCTCGTACTAGACGGGGTTTGGCGCTGAGGTTAAAGAAGGAGTACAGCTATACCTCTACTCCTCATCTGGGCCTTCATGGCAGGTTATCTGTTGAACTGTACCTTTTACCGTTTGCTTTTACTTATACCAGCTTTAAATATCGTTTTACAAATCTCCAAAATATTTCGATCAATAGACATTATCTTCAGGGAGACGTTTATTGGTACAAAACTGGTACTTCTAAGGCTACATAAATGTATGCATAGTTTAGATTGTATACAGACAATACAACATAAAATATGTACATATAATTCGCATAAAATATAGTGTTTAACTTTCACCCTCATATTAGGGACATAAGTTCTTTTCCTACATTATTCTTATTAATGTTGGAGATTTAAAAATGATCAATGTTTTTGTTATGTCATTACGATAAAAGCGAAAAGCAAGCCAACAGAACATTTTATAAATAAGGGCATTATAAACAATAGGGTATATTTTGTGTGAATTTTGTGCATTTAGACCAACTTGTAGTACTGCGTGATTAACCTGCGTGATTAACCTGCGTGATTAACCTCGTGCCCGACAGAACAATAAATTAAAACGGACAAGCAGCATGCACGTAACTTGCAAAATTAACGTATGTGGACAGAGCGTGGCACTGTGAACATGACAGCAGTACAAAATTAACGTATGTGGACAGAGCGTGGCACTCTGAACATGACAGCAGTACAAAATTAACGTATGTGGACAGAGCGTGGCACTCTGAACATGACAGCAGTACAAAATTAACGTATGTGGACAGAGCGTGGCACTGTGAACATGACAGCAGTACAAAATTAACGTATGTGGACAGAGCGTGGCACTGTGAACATGACAGCAGTACAAAATAACGTATGTGGACAGAGCGTGGCACTCTGAACATGACAGCAGTACAAAATTAACGTATGTGGACAGAGCGTGGCACTGTGAACATGACAGCAGTACAAAATTAACGTATGTGGACAGAGCGTGGCACTGTGAACATGACAGCAGTACAAAACTAACGTATGTGGACAGAGCGTGGCACTGTGAACATGACAGCAGTACAAAACTAACGTATGTGGACAGAGCGTGGCACTGTGAACATGACAGCAGTACAAAAGTTAACGTATGTGGACAGAGCGTGGCACTGTGAACATGACAGCAGTACAAAATTAACGTATGTGGACAGAGCGTGGCACTGTGAACATGACAGCAGTACAAAATTAACGTATGTGGACAGAGCGTGGCACTGTGAACACGACAGCAGTACAAAATTAACGTATGTGGACAGAGCGTGGCACTGTGAACATGACAGCAGTACAAAATTAACGTATGTGGACAGAGCGTGGCACTGTGAACATGACAGCAGTACAAAATTAACGTATGTGGACAGAGCGTGGCACTCTGAACATGACAGCAGTACAAAATTAACGTATGTGGACAGAGCGTGGCACTCTGAACATGACAGCAGTACAAAATTAACGTATGTGGACAGAGCGTGGCACTGTGAACATGACAGCAGTACAAAATTAACGTATGTAGACAGAGCGTGGCACTCTGAACATGACAGCAGTACAAAATTAACGTATGTGGACAGAGCGTGGCACTGTGAACATGACAGCAGTACAAAATTAACGTATGTGGACAGAGCGTGGCACTGTGAACATGACAGCAGTACAAAATTAACGTATGTGGACAGAGCGTGGCACTCTGAACATGACAGCAGTACAAAATTAATGTATGTGGACAGAGCGTGGCACTCTGAACATGACAGCAGTACAAAATTAACGTATGTGGACAGAGCGTGGCACTGTGAACATGACAGCAGTACAAAACTGCACAAGTGATGTAACCACAACGTATATGTCTGACTGTATGAACCTTTACCACGAGGTAACCAATGGTGGTGACACAAGTGAATATTACATAAGCAGCCAATCTTATATCATGTACATGAATATAAATATTTTGATATCAACTTATATAAACTATATATGTAAAACTTGGTATTTCATATCGACATTCGTGAACAAGTAGCTGTGAAGATGGACTTATAAAGGGTGAAACATTTTGGAAGGGAAATGATGGGCTGTTACTTTTACAAATATGTTCACACTGTAGGCTGTTTATGATTTTACACATATATTTTACCTTGTAGATCAGAAGTATCTGGAAAGTTTTGAAATGTGGTGCTGGAGAAGAATGGAGAAGATCAGTTGGACCGATCGTGTGAGAAATGAAGAAGTATTACATAGAGTCAAGGAGGAGAGGAACGTGATTGAAGGAAAGTTAGAGGGAAGGATAGAAATGACGGGAAGAGGAGGGAGAAGACGTAAGCAGCTACTGGATGACCTTAAGGAAAAGAGAAGATACTGTAAATTGAAAGAGGAAGCACTAGATCGCACTGTGTGGAGAACTCGCTTTGGAAGAGGCTACGGACCTGTCGTAAGACAGACTACAGAATGAAGAGGCTACGGACCTGTCGTAAGACAGACTACAGAATGAAGAGGCTACGGACCTGTCGTAAGACAGACTACAGAATGAAGAGGCTACGGACCTGTCGTAAGACAGACTACAGAATGAAGAGGCTACGGACCTGTCGTAAGACAGACTACAGAATGAAGAGGCTACGGACCTGTCGTAAGACAGACAACAGAATGAAGAGGCTACGGACCTGTCGTAAGACAGACTACAGAATGAAGAGGCTACGGACCTGTCGTAAGACAGACTGCAGAATGAAGAGGCTACGGACCCGTCGTAAGACAGACTACAGAATGAAGTGGCTACGGACCTGTCGTAAGACAGACTACAGAATGAAGAGGCTACGGACCTGTCGTAAGACAGACTACAGAATGAAGAGGCTACGGACCCGTCGTAAGACAGACTGCAGAATGAAGAGGCTACGGACCCGTCGTAAGACAGACTGCAGAATGAAGAGGCTATGGACCCGTCGTAAGACAGACTGCAGGGTGAATGAATGGATATTTGACCTTGTTATGACTATGTATCATTAATAGTACAGATGAAGTCTGGCGACTGTGGGCCCCTGTTTCTCAAAATTTGAATAAATCTTACTCTCGAAATCTTTTAATGTTTTAAAGGTCGTAAAGATGACCTTCGATATGTCAGCTATTACGCAAGAATTGCAAACTGTCCAAATACATTTGTTTGGCAGACACACTAACACACGACTAACGATCCAAACGTCCACCTCGGCCACACTGCTTCGTCTACTTTGCTGCTCTTCTTCAGAGGCAAGACCAATCTGTTATGTCTGTATACAAAATTATTCAGCACAGCTGCTTTAAAGAAGACGCAAAGAAAAGTGTGTGAGTTTAGGAGGAAAAACGATTGGTTGCGTAACGGTATATAGGGCCCTCAAGAGCAGGGGTGGGTTTGCTAGATAGTTTTCAGAATCGTCACAATGTTTGTACTACAAACTGCAGTCTAGTATCTGCTGCAACTGAACACACTTTCAAGAAAAACACGTGCAATTGAATGAATACATTTCCAAAAGAATGTAGCAATGTACAGCGAGAGTGTAGCAATTTACACCGAGAATGCAGCAATTTACACCGAGAATGTAGAAATTTACACCGAGAATGTAGCAATTTACATCGAGAATGTAGAAATTTACACCGAGAATGTAGAAATTTACACCGAGAATGTAGCAATTTAAACCGAGAATGTAGCAATTTACACCGAGAATGTAGCAATTTACACGGAGAATGTAGCAATTTACAGCGAGAATGTAGCAATTTACAGCGAGAATGTAGCAATTTACAGCGAGAATGTAGCAATTTACAGCGAGAATATAGCAATTTACAGCGATAATATAGCAATTTACAGCGATAATATAGCAATTTACAGCGAGGATGTTAAAAACTTCCACCTTACCGGAACTCCCTGTAGTTACGTAAGCCTTGACAATGCCACGTGTTGTTTAGCCTTAAATATATGCCTGATGGTGATCTATATCGATCGGAACAGGTTAGAGATTTATTAAATGAAATTTTGAAGTGCTATTTGTACCTTGACAGTTTTGCTTGTGTGGCTGTTCAGCTGTATTTAGTTCTATTTTAAGTCCCCATAAACCAACAATCTTCTTAAGCGAAGTCTAATACAGGGGGCACTTTCTATGGCCGTACTGCTGGCTGTAGAGTGGACAGCGTCGTTCTGCATAGCGACCGACGTTTCTGTCAGCCCTGCCTTGTTCAGTCCGGAGATAAAAAAATCTCTCTTAATAGTTACAGTCTTTGAACAGCACGGATTTCCAAAACACGAGAGGGTCCGCAGCCAAATGCTGAGAAAGAACATGAGGAAGGCACCATACATCATGATCGAACACAAAGTCTTCTGCAATACTCTGGTAAACCGTTATGAAGAAAAATTATAATATTTTGATATCACGCAATTGCATCTATTAGGCAGATAATTTGCACTTAGCTTTTCAGCATGTCAACAAGCTACATTACTTACAAAAACTATAGTAACCATTATCTGGACACAATAGTTTAGAGCAGCGGACGCCAACCGGTGGTCCGCGAGAATATTTTGGTGGTCCGTGGAGATATTTGGACATTATTTGCAATTTTTATGTTTATTATACTGTTTCATTATATTCTGATTCGTCTTCGTGTCACCGACACAGGATCGCTGACAATTTTCGCCTTATTACGTTGCATCAAATTTCATATTAATAAAATGTAACTTTTACTGATCATCATTTTATAG
Source organism: Reticulitermes speratus (assembly GCA_021186555.1). Taxonomy (NCBI): domain Eukaryota; kingdom Metazoa; phylum Arthropoda; class Insecta; order Blattodea; family Rhinotermitidae; genus Reticulitermes; species Reticulitermes speratus. Next base: position 30,196,801 of record JAJKFL010000013.1, on the reverse strand, counting down.
ATGTTTGTACCTTTTTAAAACAAATTCATGTTAGTGGTCCGCGGGATTGAAAATTGTGAGTTTAGTGGTCCGTGAGGTCCGAATTGTTGGCGACCGCTGGTTTAGAGCATAGTTTACATAGAACATAACATACAATTTTACTAGTAAAAACTGTAATTCGGCAACAAGTGACATTCATGGTCAGTATATGTCACGCTTGTTCAGTAAGTACAGTCACAGACCAACATATATATTTGTGACACGTTAGGCTGCCGTTTCAGCTCTACAGAGCCATCATTAGGCATATACAATAACTTTTAAAATCAAACTATACAGATTTTGTAAAATAAATCCCTACTTTGTACAATTATATGTATAAAATTGGGGGGGGGGGGGTCCAGAGCATATAAGCATAAAAACTTGAATATAAGAAGTGTATAAAAATATATATGTGTGTTATATATTATATATGCTCTATTTTATATTTTTATTTTATATATTTTATATTCGCATTGTTAAGACATACCTTTTCTTAGCCACCCCCCCCCCAATTTTATACATATAATTGTACAAAGTAAGTGGATTCCTTTTACAAAATGTATATAGTTTGATTGTAGTAGTTATTGTATATGCCTAATGATGGCTCTGTAGAGCTGAAACAGGTAGCTTAATGTGTTGAAAATATATATGTTGGTTGTGACTGTACTTACTGACATATACTGTGCGTGTACATACCGACGGAGGTGTCAAATATTAATATTAGATTCGTGGTGTTTTATATTAGCGAATTTACATTAAGATGAAGTGAGACGCTATTGACTATGACGGACATTTTGCTACGAACCTGTCGAGACAGCTGCTTTATTTAGACGTTGTCAGGTACAAATATTGCACAGTGCGTGCGGTACCTGAATGAACTGTAATGGTCAATGAAGCTAAGGCACGACAAAATTTCCCGGCATCTGTTTTTGAATTCCCTTTACATGAACAGCTAGCTAACACAGCGGTAACCAGCCGTTCTGCTGATTCACTTTGCTGTAGCCTATTGACATTTTCCTGTTCAAGCATTACCATTTTCATTATAAGAGAAACAACAACATAAACTGGGCTCTTTTAAAGTGTAAGCGGTTCACAATATAATCTGAACTATAATACATAAAGCAATATTAATGACACATAACACATGTGTTTGTACGTATATCAGTCGATAAATTTTGTTAAGGGGAGGAAGTATTCAAAATACTTTAAAACAGTGAAGATGTGTTAAAGTTGTGTTGTTATTGCAAGCTGTATTTACGTCAGAATGCCAACAGCAAGTTATATTGAATGTTATGAGTTTATGTTTGCAAGTAAATTCGTTAAGTACAACTTGTCATAAGAGCCCTCAATAACCATAATAAATCAAGACGCAGTCGTAAGTAGAGGATAATATTAAAGTAGGTTTAACAGAAATGTGGTGTGAGGTGTGGTCTGGTGTTTTCTGGTTCGGGATTGGAACAAGCGGTGGGCTCTTTTGGTCACGATTATGAACCTCCTGCCTTCTTAAAGGCCAGGTCTGTCTTGACCAACTGATATAACCTTGTGTTCTGAAGAAGACCCATGATTCCTGGAATTCGCTGGTTTGTCTAAGTCACATTTAAGACGGACTTAAAATTACTTAGGAGCGAAGCCATCGCAAGCTGCATGCTCTAGCGACAAAACTAGAAACGTACCGGGCATGGACGAAGTTAAGTAATAATCAAAGAAGATAAGCAGAGTATGCATAAAAGTAACATTGAGTCGCGTTCGCGTAACCATTGTTGCCGTGGAAAAGCAGTAAGTATTACATATTCTGAGTGTGTGTCTGTAGCCTTAGTTATCCAGCATGCAAAGCGCATGCGCCGTATTATATTGTCATCTGTGGTCTGTCTGGCTGTACCATATTTTTCCACATTATTTCATAAACGGCACGATTTTCGGGAAAAAGTTATTGAACATAAAATGTGTGTTTTGATTTCTTCTGCAACTTTTGTGTGAGACATTTCTCGTTCTAAGAAAAATTCAGCGAGATACTATCATAAATGTACATAGGTCTTTATGTAAAGTACCGTTATTGTTGTCAGATTTTAATGAAACTTGAATTTTGTCGAAATGTCTCCGAAAAAACACTCAAATATCAAATTTAATGAAAATCCGTCCAGTGGGAGCCTAGTTCAAGCAGACGGAAGGACAGACAGACAGACAGACAGACATGACGAAGCTAATAGCCGCGTGTCGCAATTTTGCGAACGCACCTAAAATTTTTCGACAAGAAATTAGACCAGTTGACAGACCTAAGCATAAATGGGAGAATATTCTAGGACTGCATTAAGATGCATCTTACTGCAGCGGTCTCCTGTACACTGCAGTAAGATGCATCTTACTGCAGCGGTCTCCTGTACACTGCAGTAAAATGCATCTTACTGCAGCGGTCTCCTGTACACTGCAGTAAAATGCATCTTACTGCAGCGGTCTCCTGTACACTGCAGTAAGATGCATCTTACTGCAGCGGTCTCCTGTACACTGCAGTAAGATGCATCTTACTGCAGCGGTCTCCTGTACACTGCAGTAAGATGCATCTTAGTTCAGCGGTCTCCTGTACACTGCAGTAAGATGCATCTTAGTTCAGCGGTCTCCTGTACACTGCAGTAAGATGCATCTTAGTTCAGCGGTCTCCTGTACACTGCAGTAAGATGCATCTTAGTTCAGCGGTCTCCTGTACACTGCAGTAAGATGCATCTTACTGCAGCGGTCTCCTGTACACTGCAGCCACCTGCCCTATACTTGCTGGCTCTTTCGAACACGACGAACTTCGGGGATTCATAAAGGGCGGGGACTTTCTTCAGAAGTTGAGCGACCATCAGCTTACTACATTGTGCCATGAATCCCACACCGTGCCCAGCGCGGGGGTGGAACGGCATCGCCTGCCCCCGGGCGCTGGACTGCCTGCTCAAGGATTTGCATTACGTAACGTCAGCCTTGGTCCTTGTTGCTAGGAGGCCAGAGTTGGCAACTGGTGGGTCGTGACACGATAGTTAGGGGCTCTGTCTTCCTTTGTCATTGATTTTGGCTGTCCTGTATCTTACTGTCAGGGTTTCTTTCTTCTTTCCATTCTTACCCCCTTTCCTATTTCCTCCAGTTTCCTTTTAGGGTCGAATTATGTATTCTTTTCGACGATCCATCTGCTTACATTCACATCAAATGCCCAAACCTTTTCAATCCTCCCCTTCCAATATTTCTCTCATTGTTCCTTCCCCACCCACTTCCTTTATGTCATAACATCTTGACAAATTTACAGTTAAATGAAGCAGCTTTGAGGTTCTTGTGTCTGTACATATGCAGAACAGAATGTTTTATTTTATGACGCCGTGCAGTTTGGTAGATAGGTACCATCATTTCTTCGAACCGATCTTCTACCCTAAAGACAGAAGCTGTAGGCTCCTCCGGAAAGTTGGTAGACCTGCCTAACTACCACACTACACGTCGGACTCGAGGCTGAGGGGAAATCCCTGCGATATAGCCCATAGCAGTCTGCTGTGCTGGGCCAATAGAGGCCGGGAGACAAAGCGACTATGCCGGACGTTTGTCGATGTTTGAGAAATGTTGCGTGACGTAATGAAGGCGGGTGGTGTTTGAGATCTTCACTGGCAGCATACATAGAATGATGATGGGAATAATATATATATATATATACCACTAGCAAACAAAAGGCAGGCATCAAGTAGCTGATACAGTGACCAAAACTCAACACAGTTAGCGAAATTTTATCCACCTAACTTATATATTTTAATGAATACCTTACGTCTATAGCTGGTGTAATAAATAATTGAGTCCATGAGGATGAACTAACATAGTTCGAAACATGTTGGACTATTTTTAATATAAACTATATTAAATAGCAGATAATAAAGAGTGTACATTTGTCGGAACACGATTTTATGTAATCAAGGGAATGTACGGTACAAATAACATAAAATAATAATATACATCGTGGTATGTAGGACCTTCAGCAGCTAAACACCGTACAAAGCACTTTAGCAGTTTAAAGCCCAGTGGTTACTATATGTACCACCAGTTTAACATTCAACAATTCTACGTTCTGCCCACACAGTGTATTTATGTGTTTTATGTGGATCTCAGAACAAACAGCGATTATTTCACTGTACAACATTAACTGACTGATTTGTATAACTGTGACGGAGTGTGTTTACTGCGCGGTACGGACTGAATTTATGTGTTTTGTGTGGATCTCAGAACAAACAGCGATTATTTCACTGTACAGCATTAACTGACTGGTTTGTATAACTGAGACGGAGTGTGTTTACCGCGCGGTACGAACTGTATTTATGTGTTTTGTGTGGATCTCAGAACAAACCGCGATTATTTCACTGTACAACATTAACTGACTGGTTTGTATAACTGAGACGGAGTGTGTTTACTGCGCGGTACGGACTGTATTTATGTGTTTTGTGTGGATCTCAGAACAAACAGCGATTATTTCACTGTACAACATTAACTGACTGGTTTGTATAATGAGAGGAGTGTGTTTACTGCGCGGTACGGACTGGATCTTTATAAATAATTCAGGCTAATCATAGTCTTTTTAAGGGTTTGCTACAACTACATATGACCGATGGTGGAAAACGTGTTATTCAGTTTCTTGGTCAGTAGTCTATTGTTGTCGCTGTTTCAAATGACGGTGCTAACTACGGAACAGACAGGCTTATATGCCTACGCCGTGTATGGTGAAAGGTAAAGCTGTCTCTGTCCACGCCATGAAGGCCTCTAGGGGAAGCAGAAGTATACTTCTACTCATCCTTAGATGGAGGTGTAATGTCAACTTCACGCCCCAGCCGCTTTACACCCGGGAAAGAACCCCGGTACCGATTGAATTGGAAGCTGGTTGGCTCTCGACATTTTTGAAAAAGAAAATATATTTTGCTTGTGCTGGGATTCGAGCCCCGTACCGTCCAGTCCGTAGCCTAGTCGCTATACCGACGCCTACCACGTGTACAGCACCTCCATATGTAGGCTACACGTGCAGTAAAGTACATTTGGAATACAAACAGCACTTTGGCGGCTCGTGTCGTTGCTTCTGTGGGAAGCAGTGGCATGGAGTAATGTTATAAAATTTTGATTGGCAAAACCAAATGTCATACAGAGTTAGTAGGGGAAAGCGAAGCGAGGATATGACGTCATAACTTAAGATGTAACTCTTTAAAGCAGGGTAGTAAGTAAATGAACCAAATGTTTAACTTTCAAAACCCTTCAATTTGCTGAGATTATGTATTTATATGTTTCGCATGATTTTCGAAAAAATACTGCTTTTTGTAAAAATAAACAGATGCCACATTATTGTGTTTTACAGACACAATATTTCTTTTGTGATGTTTGAAGTCCTCTACATACAATAGAAAGAAAGAAAACAGAATAAAAAAATAGAAAAGATGAAAAGCTAACTGGATTGGTCACATTTTGCGTAGAAACTGCCTTCTGAAACACGTGATTGAAGGAAAGTTAGAAGGAAGGACAGAAATGACGGGAAGACGAGGGAGAAGACGTAAGCAGCTACTGGATGACCTTAAGGAAAAGAGAAGATACTGTAAATTGAAAGATTAAGTACTAGATCGCACCCTGTGGAGAACTCGCTTTGGAAGAGGCTACGGACCTGTCGTAAGACAGACTGCAGAATGAATGAAATTCGAAGTCCAAATATTACATATGTGGAGTTCATGATTGAGGGAGACTGAAAACAATATTGCATTATGGCGCACATAAAGCAACGTGTCTGTAGGAATACTGCAGTGTGGTGCATGGAAAATAACTTCCTTGCAGGCATCCTGAAGTGTGCTCCGTGCAAAGCAATCTTCCTGCAGGAATATTTGAAGTGTGCTCTGTGCAAATCAATCTTCCTGCAGGAATATTGAAGTGTGTTCAGTGCAAAGCAATCTCCCTGCAGGAATATTGAAGTGTGCTCAGTGCAAAGTAATCTCCCTGCAGGAATATTGAAGTGTGCTCCGTGCAAAGCAATCTCCCTGCAGGAATATTGAATTGTGCTCCGTGCAAAGCGATCTTTCTGCAGGAATATTGAAGTGTGCTCCGTGCAAAGCAATCTACCTGCAGGAATATTGAATTGTGCTCCGTGCAAAGCAATTTCCTGCAGGAATATTGAAGTGTGCTCCGTGCAAAGCAATCTTTCTGCAGGAATATTGAAGTGTGCTCCGTGCAAATCAATCTCCCTGCAGGAATATTGAAGTGTGTTCAGTGCAAAGCAATCTCCCTGCAGGAATATTGAAGTGTGCTCAGTGCAAAGCAATCTCCCTGCAGGAATAGTGAAGTGTGCTCAGTGAAAAGCAATTTCCCTGCAGGAATATTGAAGTGTGCTCCGTGCAAATCAATCTCCCTGCAGAAATATTGAAGTGTGTTCAGTGCAAAGCAATTTTCCTGCAGGAATATTGAAGTGTGCTCAGTGCAAAGCAATCTCCCTGCAGGCATATTGAAGTGTGCTCTGTGAAAAGCAATTTCCCTGCAGGAATATTGAAGTGTGCTCCGTGCAAAGCGATCTTCCTGCAGGAATATTGAAGTGTGCTCCGTGCAAAGCAATCTTCCTGCAGGAATATTGAAGTGTGCTCCGTGCAAAGCGATCTTCCTGCAGGAATATTGAAGTGTGCTCCGTGCAAAGCAATCTTCCTGCAGGAATATTGAAGTGTGCTCCGTGCAAATCAATCTCCCTGCAGGAATATTGAAGTGTGTTCAGTGCAAAGCAATCTCACTGCAGGAATATTGAAGTGTGCTCAGTGCAAAGCAATATCCCTGCAGGAATAGTGAAGTGTGCTCAGTGAAAAGCAATTTCCCTGCAAGAATATTGAAGTGTGCTCTGTGCAAATCAATCTCCCTGCAGGAATATTGAAGTGTGTTCAGTGCAAAGCAATCTCCCTGCAGGAATATTGAAGTGTGCTCAGTGCAAAGCAATCTCCCTGCAGGAATATTGAAGTGTGCTCTGTGAAAAGCAATTTCCTTGCAGGAATATTGAAGTGTGCTCCTTGCAAAGCAATCTCCCTGCAGGAATATTGAAGTGTGGTCTGTACAATGTAAAGTCCCTGCAGAAAACCTGAAGGGTGGTTCATGTAAACAAATGCCCTTGCAAGTGCACTGCCTTGTGGACACCGTAATGTCGCTACATGAAACACTGTAGTGTGACCCCTGTCAAGTAATGCCCCTGCAGACAGTTCACAGTGTAGGCCTTATGCAGTAATGTCCCTGCAGGAAAAATATGTGACGACAATCGCTGGATTTGGGACAAATGGGAGGAGGTCGTGAGGTTGGTACTGCGAGCATCGCCCTGTAATTTAGTGAAACAAAGCGCTATTGTGTCAGAACCATACAACTACCATGGAGAACAAGAACCGTACACAGAATATTAATTCAATACCGACCCAGCAACATTGGTCGAGGAGGGGCTTGCTAAGCTGCGTCACGAAATAAGAAGAAATGTTTTTTGCTAATAGTGCAATCACAAAACCTCGAAGTAAAATCAGAATAAATGGTATAGTTTACAGTGACATACCTTTACAATTGGCGCTAATTATAGTTCATGATGCCAGTATGAACAGCAAGTCGCATCACCACAAAATTTAAGCTATCAGCAGTTAAAAACACTCTACAAGTTTACTGACATGTTCCTGAGATCTATGGGGCAGTGAAATGAGTATAATGAATGCAAATGGCGAACAGCATCACTGCAGCCGCTGAAGCAGAATTAGTCAAGGCCCTAATAAGAAACACTGACTGATCATGAGAGACACGAAGACATTCTAAAACAACAGATCACGTAGTATATTGGCCAAATTCCTTAACACTTAACTGAATTATATTTAAAAATTCAGTTCGTACCGAGCAGTAAACTCCTTCCGTCTCGGTTATAACAAGACAGACAATGTACGTATAACGTAACATTGAGGTGCGTTCGCGTAAACATTGTTGCCGTGTTAAATCAATAAGTATTACATATTCTGAGTGTGTGTCTGTAGCCTTAGTTATACAGCAAGCAAAGCGCATGCGCCGTATTATATTGTCATCTGTGGCCTGTCTGGCTCTACCATATTTTTTCACATTATCTCATAAACAACACGATTTTCGGAAAAAAGTTATTGAACATAATATGTGTGTTTTGATTTTCTCTACAACTTTTGTCTGAAACATTTCCCATTCGAAGAAGAATTCAGCGAGATATTATCATAAATATACATAGGTCTTTATGTAAAGTACCGTTATTATTGTCAGATTTTAGTGAAACTTGAATTTTCTTGACAGATTTTCGAGAAATAAGCAAATGTCAAATTTCATGAAAATCCCTTACTGGGAGCCGAGTTGTTCAAAGCGGACGGAAATACAGACGGACAGACATGACGAAGCTAATAGTCGCTTTTCTCAATTTTACGAAAACGCCCAAAAACCGATCAGTTAATGTTGTACAGTGAAATAATCGCTGTTTGTTCTGAGATCCACACAAAACACATAAATACAGTCCGTACCGCGCAGTAAACACACTCCGTCTCAGTTATACAAACCAGTCAGTTAATATTGTAGAGTGAAATAATCGCTGTTTGTTCTGAGATCCACACAAAACACATAAATACAGTCCGTACCGCGCAGTAAACACACTCCGTCTCAGTTATACAAACCAGTCAGTTAATATTGTAGAGTGAAATAATCGCTGTTTGTTCTGAGATCCACACAAAACACATAAATACAGTCCGTACCGCGCAGTAAACACACTCCGTCTCAGTTATACAAACCAGTCAGTTAATGCTGTACAGTGAAATAATCGCTGTTTGTTCTGAGATCCACACAAAACACATAAATACAGTCCGTACCGCGCAGTAAACACACTCCGTCTCAGTTATACAAACCAGTCAGTTAATGCTGTACAGTGAAATAATCGCTGTTTGTTCTGAGATCCACACAAAACACATAAATACAGTCCGTACCGCGCAGTAAACACACTCCGTCTCAGTTATACAAACCAGTCAGTTAATGTTGTACAGTGAAATAATCGCTGTTTGTTCTGAGATCCACACAAAACACATAAATACAGTCCGTACCGCGCAGTAAACACACTCCGTCTCAGTTATACAAACCAGTCAGTTAATGCTGTACAGTGAAATAATCGCTGTTTGTTCTGAGATCCACACAAAACACATAAATACAGTCCGTACCGCGCAGTAAACACACTCCGTCTCAGTTATACAAACCAGTCAGTTAATGTTGTACAGTGAAATAATCGCTGTTTGTTCTGAGATCCACACAAAACACATAAATACAGTCCGTACCGCGCAGTAAACACACTCCGTCTCAGTTATACAAACCAGTCAGTTAATGCTGTACAGTGAAATAATCGCTGTTTGTTCTGAGATCCACACAAAACACATAAATACAGTCCGTACCGCGCAGTAAACACACTCCGTCTCAGTTATACAAACCAGTCAGTTAATGTTGTACAGTGAAATAATCGCTGTTTGTTCTGAGATCCACACAAAACACATAAATACAGTCCGTACCGCGCAGTAAACACACTCCGTCTCAGTTATACAAACCAGTCAGTTAATGCTGTACAGTGAAATAATCGCTGTTTGTTCTGAGATCCACACAAAACACATAAATACAGTCCGTACCGCGCAGTAAACACACTCCGTCTCAGTTATACAAACCAGTCAGTTAATGCTGTACAGTGAAATAATCGCTGTTTGTTCTGAGATCCACACAAAACACAAATACAGTCCGTACCGCGCAGTATACACACTCAGTCTCAGTTACACAAACCAGTCAGTTAATGCTGTACAGTGAAATAATCGCTGTTTGTTCTGAGATCCACACAAAACACATAAATACACTTTGTGGGCAGAACGTAGAATTTGTGAATGTTAAACCTGGTGGTACATATAGTAACCAGTAGGCTATATAGGGGGAAATATAAAACCATTAATTCCAAAATGTCGACAGAATGCAAAGAACAGACTTCACAAATTTTTAGGTGTTACAGACCGTATGGATTAGGGAAAGACTTATGAGGATGCCGCTGGATACACACGGCCGCAGCTTGTCACAAGGAAACGTAACTTGAGATCAGTCTGTTGACTTGCCACGCGAGGTGCTTGTGTATCTTTCTTAACTTGGTCTGTTCCAAAATGTCTACCCAGTACATTTTATGCACATCAAATATAAGATTTTGTATACTTGGTAAAGATGCAAGCAGTTATAAATACGACAGTTTCCACGCATACAGAGCACAACTGGTAAGATACTCGACCAGCTCAGTGTTTGGGCAAAGAATCACTGACAGTAACAAGAAACGATGGGAGAAATACGAGTTGTACCAAAAACACAATTGGTAGAACAATACAAAGGGAACTTTGGAGAACGTTCTGAGAGGATTAGCTGTGACTGCATTCCAAAGCAGGACTTAATGTAAGCACATGTCAGCGAAAACGAGAGAGAAATATGTAAAGATGTCTGAAACGGCAAAAGGAAAGTGTTTACTTTAGCAAGTTACATTTCTCAATATTGTGAAAGTTGGCAACATTTAAACTTCTCAATATTCTGGAAGTTGGTAACATTTAAACTTCTCAATATTGTGAAAGTTGGTAACATTTAAACTTCTCAATATTGTGGAAGTTGGTAACATTTTAAACTTCTCAATATTGTGGAAGTTGGTAACATTTAAACTTCTCAATATTGTGAAAGTTGGTAACATTTAAACTTCTCAATATTCTGGAAGTTGGTAACATTTAAACTTCTCAATATTGTGAAAGTTGGTAACATTTAAACTTCTCAATATTGTGGAAGTTGGTAACATTTTAAACTTCTCAATATTGTGGAAGTTGGTAACATTTAAACTTCTCAATATTGTGAAAGTTGGTAAAATTTAAACTTCTCAATATTGTGAAAGTTGGTAACATTTAAACTTTTCATATTGTGGAAGTTGGTAACATTTAAACTTCTCAATATTGTGGAAGTTGGTAACATTTAAACTGCTCAATATTGTGGAAGTTGGTAACATTTAAATGCTCAATATTGTGGAAGTTGGTAACATTTAAACTGCTCAATATTGTGGAAGTTGGTAACATTTAAACTGCTCAATATTGTGGAAGTTGGTAACATTTAAACTTCTCAATATTGTGGAAGTTGGTAACATTTAAACTGCTAAATATTGTGGAAGTTGGTAACATTTAAACTGCTCAATATTGTGGAGGTTGGTAACATTTAAACTGCTCAATATTGTGGAAGTTGGTAACATTTAAACTGCTCAGTATTGTGGAAGTTGGTAACATTTAAACTGCTCAATATTGTGGAAGTTGGTAACATTTAAACTGCTCAATATTGTGGAGGTTGGTAACATTTAAACTGCTTTTCATTCGTAGTTTTGTGACTAGGCTACAGGCTGGTCGTTCCAAGGTTCGAATCCCAACAGAGACTGACAGCCTCCAATTAAGACTTAAGTCGGCCGGAACGTGAAGCAGACCACTCAAATCCATCTAGGTCACGGGATAGAATGAGCAGACCTATATTCTGCTCCCTCTATACGCCTTTCTACTCACTACCGGCTGGACTCTCCGTGGATCGAATCCTGGTTGACGTGACATTTTCCTTGCCCGTACAGATCGGCCCCGAGGCCCACCCAGTCCCCTGTAAAATCGATACCGGGCCTGTTTCCCGGGGTGAAGGGGCCGGGGCGTGGTGCTGACTACCCCACCCCTTCCAGCGCCGAGGTAAAGAATGGATTGGAGCTATACTTCCTCCTCCTCCATGTGCATGCATAGGCATGTCACGGGATGACCTTTACCTTTACATGCCTTTATGACGTGGACAAGGATAACTTTAGCTTCATATTTTCCACGTATCATCAAGGCCATAACTGTGGTAAAATGGGAAATATCCCACTTTTTATTCTGCTAGATTTTTACAAATATAAACAGGAACAATAGTCATGCCAGTGTGAAATACGTGAGGTGGGGATTACACAGAAAGGCAGGGAGTTGCGTTGTGTAGAATTTAGCTGTCTTTCCTCGCAGTAACAAAAATTGCGAATGTATGCCAAACAGCATTTTTGCATGCGAATGGTTAAATATACGTAGTGAAGTAACAAAGTAATGTATCTCTGATAAATAAAATTTTACTCAAATAAAGTAATTAGTGTTCCAGATCACTGTTAGATCCCTTCTGACTTCTTTCTAATTTCTGTTAATTTGCAGACTGTCCGAATGTCCGTTTGTAGCTTCCGAATCAAATGCATGTTTTGTATGAAACTGTGTAACCTCGATGCAGACACTTTTGACAGACTGAGCAATATTCTGCTCCGAGCAGTGTGGCTGTGATCATGAAACTGTCCTCGCAGAGTCTTGTAGAAACTTAGTAGTGTGATAATTTAAGTTTAAAGGATCATTTCTTGCAAATTCCAAAGCCGGCAGTTCATTGGAACGTGAAACTTGCCTGTCTAATACCAACAGCATTTTGTCTGAAGTTTTATATGTAACAAAATGTTCCTTCAGTCAAGTTCAAAATAAGTTCTATTTCACATAGGAACATTTTTATTTGTAAGCATATTCTGCTGGAATTCCATCAACAAATTGTGGCTTACAGTTTTGACAATACAGTAGGCCCTCGATTTAACGGAATAATTGGGGGAAAGGGGTGTCCGCTATTGCCGAAAGTCCGTTAAATCGAATGTATTTTAAAAACATATATTAATAACGAACTTACAAAGTACAGGGTGTATTAAAATGTTATTATAATGTATAAGTATGAATAAAATATTATTATAATGTACATTGACTAATTTATACACGTCACTAAAACATCTGTTAAAATACAAAAACAGATTTACGACGTATCTATGCGCGAATTAAAAAAAGGTTCTAAATTTTTACTTTAGGACAAAAATTTTTTGTCCGTTAAATTCGAAATCCGTTAAATTGGGGTCCGTTAAATCGAGGGCCTACTGTACAAAGAAGTGGTAGGAAATGCTGTAGTCCGTGTTTAAAACATCGATTAACAAAGAATACAAATTAATTAAAAGTTTTACTAGACCAACATGTGCACCATATTCTTATAAGCAAGTCGATCGATCGACCACTTCTTATCTTGCGAAGCTTTGTAATGGTATGAAATGGTATATAAAAGTACACGCGTATTTCATGTAGACTAACTAACTAACTAACTAAATCCAAGGAGCAGAGTCCTTCTTGAGAAGCCATAGCTAGTCAAGAAATTTCTCGTATTTTATGCAGCTCTAAATTTAATTACCGCACTCACAACAGCCCGCCAACTGTCCCTATCCTGAGCCAGATCAATCCAGTCCATGCCCCTCCATTCCACTTCTTGAAGATCCATTTTAATATTGTGCTCCATATGACTACCAAGTGTTCTCATTCCCTCTGATTTCCCCACCAAAATCCTGTATGCACTTCTCCTGTCCTCCATACGTGCTACATAGCCAGCCCACCTCCTTCTTCTTGAATTGTTCACCCGAATAATATTAGTGATGAGTACAGATCATTAAGTTCCTCGTTATGTAGTCTTCTCCACTCCCCTGTTACCCCGTCCCTCTTAGGCCCAAATATCCCCCTCAGCACCCTATTCTCGAACACCCTCAGCCTATGTTCCTCCCTCAGTGTGACAGACCAAGTTCACACCCATACAAAGCAACAACAAAATTATAGTTCTGTATATCTTAATCTTTGTATTTTGGATAGCAAACTGCAAGACACAAGATCTGCACCGAATGATAACAAGCATTGCCGACTTCAATCTGCTCTTAATTTCTTCAGGAATGGAATTTCAATTCTTTCGGTTGTTCCCAAATAGTTGAACTGTTCCACCCTTTCAAAGGATTTATTATCTAACTTTATGTTGTGACTCCGTCCTGCATGTTGCTCTCGAGGTATGACCGTATTTTTCTCAGCATTTACATCTAGACCAATTGCCTTGCTAGTGCCAAAGACTCAGTCCAAGGCCTTGTGAAATAATTTGCAACATCCTAAGTTTCTAGGGTGAGGAGTTTTTAGCTCCTGGCCCAACCTCCATGCTTAAGGACCACCCCCTGTCGGCTGTCCGCGACTGCTTATTCAATATATTCGCAGCCACCTTGCGTTCCTGCAACCACAACCTGCGGACATGCCGTGCTGTGGTGACAGGGGCCCACTTGTCACGGTCTTTGGTGACAGGGGCCCACTTGTCACGGTCTTTGGTGACAGGGGCCCACTTGTCACGGTTTTTGGTGACAGGGGCCCACTTGTCACGGTTTTTGGTGACAGGGGCCCACTTGTCACGGCTTTTGGTGACAGGGGCCCACTTTTCACGGTTTTTGGTGACAGGGGCCCACTTGTCACGGCTTTTGGTGACAGGGGCCCACTTGTCACGGCTTTTGGTGACAGGGGCCCACTTGTCACGGCGTTTTGGTGACAGGGGCCCACTTGTCACGCTTTTGGTGACAGGGGCCCACTTTTCACGGTTTTTGGTGACAGGGCCCACATGTCACGGCTTTTGGTGACAGGGGCCCACTTTTCACGGTTTTTGGTGACAGGGGCCCACTTGTCACGGCTTCATGTAGACCGCTGCCCAAGTTACTTTAAGCATAGACACACAGAACATTATTAACCTGCAGCTTCCTGAAATACAAGCAGCTATATATAACGCTGCTTATTTTACAAAAGACTATCGAGCTTGGATGAATGTAAAATGGCTACGGTTTGCACATTCCAGAGACACTGCAGCTATGTAAAGTGTGCTCGTTCCTAGTGCTAAGATCTTGAAGGACTTGGTGATGAGGCATCATTGCTCAGTGGGGAAACTTCGCGCATTTTACTGTGTAGGTTTTCTAAGAACCATTTAAAAACAGAACTGAGAGGAAACAGCTTCAAAATTCACAAAAGTATAACATAGAATTTGAGAATAAAAGGTGAGATCAGATATACATATAAGAAAAAATCTTAATGAAAAACTTTACCAAAGACACCTGAAGCTAGGTAATGAATAGAGTAACACTTGGAGATAGCTACTGAATGGAGTTACACTTGGAAATAGCTAATGAATGGAGTTACACTTGGAGATAGCTAATAAATGGAGTAACACTTGGAGATAGTTGATGAATGGAGTTACACTTGGAGATAGCTAATAAATGGAGTAACACTTGGAGATAGCTAATAAATGGAGTAACACTTGGAGATAGCTAATGAATGGAGTTACACTTGGAGATAGCTAATAAATGGAGTAACTTGGATAGCTAATGAATGGAGTTACACTTGGAGATAGCTAAGAATGGAGTTACACTTGGAGATAGCTAATGAATGGAGTTACACTTGGAGATACTAATAATGGAGTTACACTTGGAGATAGCTAATAAATGGAGTAAACTTGGAGATAGCTAATAAATGGAGTAACACTTGGAGATAGCTAATGAATGGAGTAACACTTGGAAATAGCTAATGAATGGAGTTACACTTGGAGATAGCTAATAAATGGAGTAACACTTGGAGATAGCTAATAATGGAGTAACACTTGGAATAGCTAATGAATGGAGTAACACTTGGAGATAGCTAATGAATGGAGTAACACTTGGAGATAGCTAATGAATGGAGTTACACTTGAGATAGCTAATAATGGAGTAACACTTGGAGATAGCTAATGAATGGAGAAACACTTGGAGATAACTAATGAATGGAGTTACACTTGGAGATAGCTAATGAATGAGAAAACACTTGGAGATAGCTAATGAATGGAGAAACACTTGGAGATAGCTAATGAATGGAGTTACACTTGGAGATAGCTAATAATGGAGTAAAAACTTGGAGATAGCTAAAATGGAGAAACACTTGAGATAACTAATGAATGGAGTAACACTTGGAGATAGCTAATGAATGGAGAAACACTTGGAGTAACTAATAATGGAGTACACTTGAGATAGCTAATAATGGAGTAACACTTGGAGATAGCTAATGAATGGAGAAACACTTGGAGATAACTAATGAATGGGTTACACTTGGAGATAGCTAATGAATGGAGTAACACTTGGAGTTAGCTAATAAATGGAGAAACACTTGAGATATAGCTAATAAATGGAGTAACACTTGGAGATAGCTAATGAATGGAGTAAACACTTGGAGATAACTAATGAATGGAGTTACACTTGGAGATAGCTAATGAATGGAGTACACTTGGAGATAGCTAATAATGGAGAAACACTTGGAGATAACTAATGAATAGGGTTACACTTGGAGATAGCTAATGAATGGAGTAACACTTGGAGTTAGCTAATAACCGGCGCCTTAGAGCCTTAGACGAATTTCGATAATAATAAATTAGAAGAAGAAACTGAAATTAATTATCGAAAGTCGACAGTCATTTGACGTTCTATCAACAAACAAAATGAAAACTCAAGAAGAAATTTATTTTTATTAAAAGGTCGTAGATACTATTGATACTGACTTTTCTAATGATGAAGTGACCATGTTAAACAAAGTCTCGAAATATAATTTACATACAAAACATAATGATTGTTTAAATAATCCTGCATTGAGAGCACAATCCAGTGTTATTTATATCGCAGTAACACAAGAAGGCTGTGTGAGATGGCAAGCAGCGATGAAAATCGAGAAATTGTATAAAAACCCTTCTAAATATAAATACCATTAGCTAAATGAAAAAATAATTGTGTCTTCAATCAGAGGAAATTTAAAAGAAAATATTGCGGTGATGGTAAACGCTGCAAGGAAATTACTGCTATTATACAGGGTGTATCTTTTTACCGTATGAAAATGAATAACTTTATCAATTGCAGTAGTTTTGTTCCAACACGTATAGATCCTACAAACATGTATCAAAAAGTAAATAGAAAGGTATAAATACCAGCATTAAAGCAATAAGTAATTAGCAGAAACAAAAACCATAAAAAC
Source organism: Reticulitermes speratus (assembly GCA_021186555.1). NCBI lineage: Eukaryota > Metazoa > Arthropoda > Insecta > Blattodea > Rhinotermitidae > Reticulitermes > Reticulitermes speratus. Next base: position 30,179,855 of record JAJKFL010000013.1, on the reverse strand, counting down.
CCAATCCTAACCCACCTAATATTACAGGGCTCATCAAAATTTTCAAAGAGAATAACCCCATTCGACCTATCATTAACTGACGGAGTGCGCCATGTGAAAAATTAGCATCTTATCTATTTAACTTAAAAAGCACTCAAGAACGTATACAGAATTTGATAGAAATGTCCATTACCTAGATTGTCTTCCCTAGACTAACAATAGTACAGCAATAGTCCGACATAATTACTGTCTAAAACTATAACTAATATGCCGGACTGCGCAACGAAGTATGACACAACAAGGTAATAAATTACCTGTGTAATGTAATTATAAACCAGAGCTTTTTTTTCACAAAATGACACAACGTTTCAAAAACAGATTAGCAAAGGGGGCTCCTTCTTCTGCCTTTATTCCGAAACATTTTTACAATATTTATTCCAACCTAATTATAAATTAGATTAATAAATATATTTTAGGTCATCTAGATATACAGACGATGTACTTGAAGATCATAATTTACCCTTGCCTAATATTAGTAGAGTATTTTTGGACTTTAATCAAATTCATTCAAAATTTACACTTTACTTGGACTTGGAATCTAACATCACGATAAATTTTCTAGATATATCTACAGCTAGAAACCAGACAGAGTTTAATTTTTTCCTTATATTGTAAGCCTAATACCAGACATTTACTTTTATAATGATTCATGTCTATCTCAAAGGAGCAGAGTCCTTCCTAAGAAGCTAACAGTTCCTTAGCTAGTCAAGAATTTCCCCGCATTTTATGGAAACCGAAGGTTCATTACCGCAGTCACAACAGCCCGTCCACCTATCCCTGTCCTGAGCCAGATCATTCCAGTCCATGCCTCCCCATCCAACTCCTTGAAGATTCCATTTTCATATCATCCCATTTACGCCTAGGTCTTTGAAGTGGTCTCTTTCCCACAGATCTCCCCACCAAAACCATGTATGATTCATGTCACTCGCTAAAATAAAAGCAGGCTGTTATTATATATATTTTGATGCACTTCAATAATATCTCATTAATGTTTCCGAAAAGCAAAAAAAAAAAAAATGGGTACATATACAAAACTTTCTGTACAACAGTCTCTTCTCCACTGGAGACAGGTCAGAGAAACAAACGTATAGGGAGCACAGGACACGTCCGTCTGTCTTGAAAACCAATAAAAAAACAAAATAGTTCACGTACATTTACATAGGTAAGGAAACCACGTCACAAACAAATTTAAGCTTTCCAACGTGACAGTAGCAATAGAAAGTAACAATTCGCAGAAAGTACCTAAGAATAAGAAACCCACTAAATTAAAACAAATATAATGCAAGTGGTGTATGGGCCTACCGTTTGAATTGCTCTACGAGTGGCGGACGTTACATTGAACAAACTGGTAGAAGAATTTTCACAAGATATAAAGAAAATTTGCATTCTTTTATGTCGAATAATAATACGTAAGGTTATGCACAGCCTTTATTAGATAACCTTCACTCACTTCGAGAACAACTGAGGACATAATCGAAATTATACAATTCAATAAGAAGGAACAATATATAAACACTGCCAAAGAATTCTATGCCGATCCCAGTGGCCGTGTGGTCTAAGGCGTGGGTCTACGGCCGCTTGCTTGCTGGGATTGTGCGTTCGAATCCCCCCTAGGGCATGGATGTCTGTCTCTTGTGAGTGTTGTGTGTTTTCAGGTAGAGGTCTCTGCGACGGGCTGGTTCCTCGTCCAGAGGAGTCCTACCGAGTGTGGTGTGTCTGAGTGTGATCGTGAAACCTCGACGAAACGAGGAGGCCCAGGCCTATATAGGGCTGTCGAGCCATAGGAAAAAAAAAAGAATTCTATATTTATAAATAAACCGTCAACAACAGCCAATTAAACTACAAACACTTTGACTAACTAACTAACTAACTACTAATTATTTCCATGGAACAGAGTCCTTCTTAAGAAGCTAACAGGTACTCAGGTAGTCAAAAAATTACCCGCATTTTATGGAACCGAAGGTTCATTACAGCCCGTCGCCTATCCCTTTCCTGAGCCATATCAATCCAGTCCATTCCCCATCCCACTTCTTGAATACCCATTTTAATATTATCCTCCCATACTAACACATTGTGATTTCAAACAAAAATTGAGGGACGGTAATAAAAAAAGAACTCTATTCCGCAAGTATAAACGTAGGTCTAACTCCCCCTTTACGCATAAAGTATGATTATTGCAGTTGGCAGCGCAATACACACGACGACAGACGCACACAAGCAGGAATCTGTGGAGTTAGTCTACGCAGATCATAAACACTACGACTACGAAATAAAACTGTGTGACGTGAAACAAACTATATAAAGTGGAAGTGATATGCTAATGACATAACATAAGCAAAACATAAGAACGTTATATGATTTTATTACTAAATTATGCAATTTGGTTCCACATATTTTTTTAAGGGCCCCAAAACAGATGCTACGGACACACCGCAGCCTTGAGGCTTATTGTGCAACGCTGTGATGGAGATGGTTAGTTTTTTTTTTTTCGTTTTTCCGGTTAACGGAGCACCGGTGGAACGAAACTGACAGGGAAAAAACCGAAGTACTGGGGGAAAAACCTGTCCCAGTGTCTATTTGTCCACCACAAATCCCACATGGACTAACCCGGGATTCCACAGTTACTGAGTTACCTAAACTACACAAGACTGAAACCACACAGTAATGTTTCTGATAAATTTACAGCCTGTAGCTAAGCACGAGTTTATCTGTCAGCTTTTATACACGACTCTAATGAACTGACGTTTCGGTCACAAGACTGAGAACTCACATTGCCACCACGCCAATCATTCATTTTAATCTTCAACTAACTTAATAACATTTTTACAACAAGACATGCAGTTACCTTCACCCATAACTTTAATAAAATGCTTACACCGCAGATGTGAAGAGACAGGCAATGTACGTATAATGTGACATCGAGGCGCGTTCGCATAACCATTGTTGCCGTGGAGAAGGAAAAAGTATTTTATATTCTGAGTGTGTGTCTGTAGCCTTAGTTATCCAGCATGCAAAGCGCATGCGCCGTATTATATTGTCATCTGTGGCCTGTCTTGCTCTACCAAATTTTTCCGCATTATCTCATAAACGGCACGATTTTCGGAAAATAGTTATTGAACATAAAATGTGTGTTTTGATTTTCTGTACAACTTTTGTCTGAAACATTTCTCATTCTAAGAAGAATTCAGCGAGATATTAACATACATGTACATAGGTCTTCATGTAAAGTACCGTTATTGTTGTCAGATTTTAATGAAACTTGAATTCTCTCGACAGATTTTAAAAAAATACTCAAGTACCAAATTTCATGAAAATCTGTCCAGTGGGAGCCGAGTTGTTACATGCGGGCGGACGGAGAGACCTGACGAAGCTAATAGTCGCTTTCCGTAATTTTGCGAACGCGCCTAAAAACTGCAAAAAAGGTTCAGCTCACATTTGAATTTATCTTATTCTACACAGATTGTGTATTGGCTCCTTAGTTCACTAGGCAGCCTAATGGTGGCTTACATACGGCCGAAACATGTAGCTGGGTTTTCTTAACAAAGTGTCTAATATTTAAGGCCGATTGGCATTGTTATTTTTCGTTGCTATTCATTCGATACAATTCAAAATTACTTTCACTGCAAAAATCTTAATGTAACCCCTCCCCCCCCCCCACCATGCCCCTGTTCCAAATTTCATACACGGAAAACACGAATGCATAAAACTAAATACAAATTATTGCGACGGAATTTATTTCATGGCATTAAAATCTCTCATGTTTGATGGCCATATTTGACTTGCCAACGCCAAGGATTGACAAAACGTCTTCACACACACACACACGCACAGTCTTATTAAAGACAAAGCCATGGTTGGTTTGATAGCTTTAGAGTGTATTTTGTGAAGACACTTTGCTGACGACAATATACTGGCTCAGGATAGGTAAATATAAGGGGATTCCCCTTCAGACATTTTGAATAAGACGCACCCTGTATCAGCCTGCTTACAGTCTGTTGTATAGACTACATAACCTCACTTTCATTTTGTGTGGCTACAGGTCTGTGATACTCTACACGCAGCCTGCAGTTTGCTTCTACGTGGCCCTCGAAATGAGCGCAGGGATATCATACATGTGGCTCGCGACCATATGCGACACGCCAGTTTATTCCATACAGCCCTCTTACAGTCATCTCTTCCCAGTTACAGTGGCCCAGCTCGCTGTCAAAGTCTCGTTAATTTAAAATGTTTATCACAACATGTCATAGTGCTGGAAAAGCATTGCTGTTACTGGATACGACACACGAAGCTCTAAATTCAGTAACGATCATATGTGTTCTTTCTGTTATGTGATGTATGAAGTTTCTTTATGGTATGTCTGATTGCAATGAAAATATTTATATCCTGTTACATGAAGTGCAGTCCGCCAAAAATTTCAAAATTGCCCGTTTGTTGAGCGTAATATTTGAGCTTTGGACGCCGGCACTATCAGTCTAGGGGCTGTGGACTGAATGGGAGCAGAAAGCGACTAGGATTCTCTCTAGGGGCTGTGGACGGTACGAGAGCAGAAAGCGACTAGGATTCTCTCTAGGGGCTGTGAATCTGGAAAGTTTTGAAATGTGGTGCTGGAGAAGAATGGAGAAGATCAGTTGGACCGATCGTGTGAGAAATGAAGAAGTATTACATAGAGTGAAGGAGGAGAGGAATATCGTACATACAATAAAAAGAAGAAAGGCTAATTGGATTGGTCACATCTTGCGTAGAAACTGCCTTCTGAAACATGTGATTGAAGGAAAGGTAGAGGGAAGGATAGAAATGACGGGAAGACGAGGGAGAAGACGTAAGCAGCTGCTGGATGACCTTACGAAAAGGAGAGGATACTGGAAATTGAAAGGGGAAGCATTTGATCGCACTGATTGCTTTTTAGACCGAAACGGAATGTTTACTGCGCGGTACGAACTGAATATTTGGATGTAATTCATGTTAATTTTAGTGTGTTATATCTGAAAACTTCTCTGTTTCCAGTTTTGATACGCAACGATTAGTTTATTTGTCCATCCACTATATCGATTGTGCTGCTTGCAAGAACACAGACATGGTCCCAATTTCACTGTCTGGGCTGTCACAGTTGGTGACAGATTTCGGTGACATCACTTGGTAATAACATTATGTAGACGCTAAAAAAAGAAGCCGTGAATATTGTGAGATGTATTTGTGCGTTTTACTGTTCATGTGGCAGTGAATGTAAGGATCAAAAAGTAAAGAGCTGATCGTGGAATGTGTTAGTAAGGTAGAAGTGTCATTTATATGCAGTGTTGAGGCGCTGCGTATGAAGTATTTGTTGAACAGGACGGACTCTGTCTGCCACGCACGGCCTTCTAAAATTACCCAACGTAACCTGTTTGCAGACTACAGAACTGTCAGATAAGCCAGGCTGTACAAGTCTGCAGGCGCAGGTGCTGACGTCACGGTGGCTGTGTCACGTGGCTGCGCGAAGTCAACCGCTGGCCGGCAGAATGCAGACTGTCAAGGCGTGTCAATGTCTGCTGTGTAAACACAGCCGAGAACTAAGTGTGATACTGCAAGGTTTAGCCCACTGAACCATCACCAACAGACAGTCCTGCAACCTTCGGGTACTCCATCACCAGTAACAAAGTCCGTCATTGCAAGCTACCATGAAACATCCAAGCACTAGTATCCCTAAGATACATTGTAATTCGATTCATCTCCTTCTTCGTCTTACCAGTGGACGTTTTGCATAAGTCTCCCCAACCATAATGCTGTACAGTTCTTTGAATTTTCCAACACAAATGTTGCTTATACCGACGCTAAACTCTGTTACCACTAACTCACCAGCTATTCCTATAACAACCAAAGGTATAATATTAAAAAGGAAGGGGGCCATGCCATGGCTGAGGTAGTTAGTCGTCAGCCTCTCACTGCGGAGACCCGGGTTCATGCCCAGGGCAGGGATTTGCGGTGGACAAAGTGGCACTGTGACATGCTTTTCTCCCAGTACTTCAGTTTTCACCTGTCAGTATCATTCCACCAATGGTCCATACTCATTCATTCAACAATCCCCAACGTCATATAACATAAGCAACTGGCAGCGTCTTTAAACAACATAAAAATAAAGAAAGCTAGCCACAAGAAATAAATCTGGTAAAAGGTAAAGGTAAAGTTCACCCTGTAACAGGCCACGAAGGCCCAGATGGGGAGTAGAGGTATAGCTATACTCTTGCTTTAACCCTGGCACTAGATGAGGGTGGGTGGTCAACTCCACGCCCCGGCCGCTTTACCCTCGGAAAAGAGACCCGGTACCCATTGTATAGGAGGCTAGGTCGGCCCCAGGGCCGGTCCAGATGGGTGCGGAAAATCTCGCCCCCCACCGGGATTCAATCCCCGGACCGTCCAGCCCGTAGCGCGAGTCGCTATACCGACTGAGCTATCGCGGCCCACAGAAATAAATCTGAGCCAGTCAAAATCAGTGCATTAACACACACTACTTTTTTTAGATCTGCTTGAATATTATCCTGTCATTTCCACCACAAATTGCCATGGAAATACGTCCGCATCAAGGTTCTGTGACACTCGTTTGTTCCGTCCGTCTGTCTGTCCCTGCCCGCCGTCAGCTTACACTAGACAGTTGCTGCACTAACCATGGCGTTATGCTCACGTCGCTGCTGACATCTGCCGACTGCCGTGACAAGCACCGTCTCTCCCGCCCGCTCATTAGAGCCACAGGAATGCGCGCGCCAGAACGCGACTTGTCGCCGCTCATTTGTCACGGTCCGTGACGCAATCGGTTATGACGTGTGAATGCGTCACGCGTGTCACTGTTAATCAAGGGACCAGTGGCGATCACTATCTCATCGGTAATCGAACTGTAGACAGTTGATTGTCGCTTCGCTAGTGGTCTGTTTTGGAACAGAACAACCTGACACTGGACTCTCTTATCAGCCAGCTAATTCCAATCGACACCCTCACGCCCTATATCAGAACAAGTTCAATATTACCTTACGCTCTACGACTACGTCTAGCCAGTGGTCGCGTTCCTTCAGGTAATCCGAGCAAAATGTGTGTAGTTTTCATCTTATGCGTGCTACATGCTTTGGCCATCTATTTCGTATTAATTTAATCACATTAATAATCAGAAATAAAATATTCTGGTACGTGATGATATGTTGTCAGATGAGTGGTTCCCGACGTTTCGGAAGATCTTAGTGCCTTCATCTTGCCTGCTTGAATCTCGAGATGAAGGCATATGACCTCCGGAACGTCGCGAACCACTCACCTAATGATACAGCATCACATTAAAGGACTTAAAACCTCAACAACACCGCTGTGATGACCTCTTTTCTGCTCACGTAACAACACTTCGTACAGAGCACCAGCGTACCAACAACGAAGTTACTCATGTTAACTTTCTTTTTTGATCTCCAGTTACTTCCTCCCTCCTAGATCCACATACTCCCGCCTACACCCCGTTCAACAAGACAGGCAATGTACGTATAACGCAACATTGAGGCGCGTTCACGTAACCATTGTCGCCGTGGAAAAGCAATAAGTATTACATATTCAGAGTGTGTGTCTGTAGCCTTAGTTATCCAGCATGCAAAGCGCATGCGCCGTATTATATTGTCATCTGTGGCATGTCTGGCTCTACCATATTTTTTCACATTATCTCAAAGACGGCACGATTTTCAGGAAAAAGTTATTGAACATAAAATGTGTGTTTTGATTTTCTCTACAACGTTTGTCTGAAACATTTGTCATTATAAGAAGAATTCAGCGAGATATTGTCATAAATGTACATAGGTCTTTATGTAAAGTACCGTTATTGTTGTTAGAGTTTAATGAAACGTGAATGTTCTCGGCAGTTTTTTCGAAAAATACTCAAATATCAAATTTCACGAAAATCCGTCTAGTGAGAGCCGAGTTGTTACATGCGGACGGACGGACACTGACATGGCGAAGCTATTAGTCGCTTTTCGCAAATTTTGCGAACACGCCAGAAACCTAAATTCTTCGTCAAATGTTGATTTCTGTACACAGGCTGTTTTTCCAAATTCTTGGTCGTTGCCATGTATTCGAAAGATCTCTTTGCCTATGAACTTTGTGGAGCAGAATCCTTCTTGACAAGCTACTAGTTGCTCTGCTAGTCAGTAAAGTTTGCCTGCTCCTCCACCCATATATTCATCATCATATATTTAGCCATCTGGCTGTCCCCTTCGTGACCCCATAGCTTACACCATGCCTGTTATCACGACTCGAGTTACCCTCAGCTTATATTTCCCACTTTCGGAATAACCAGACCGAAATTTTTATCTGCTCAGTCTTCCTTTTGTTCTCAATTGCGACACTGTGCAGTCAAAGCCTTCGGCCATGAAGATTGAGACTTTGTTACTCCGAAACGTTTATACCCATCCATACGGTGTCACATATAGGACTACCTTCTGCATGATAAACTCGAAACTCAATACTCCGTGCCAGACAACCTCATGTTATTTTGTCTATCAGTTTAATGCCCAGACATCGCCTTCTAATACCGACCCGTAACATCGGACCTATGACTATGACTAGGAGTTCATAGTTGAATCCATTGGGAACAAAAGTTTTATTTTGTTTTACTCTAAGTGGATGTACCAACTTTTAAAACAGCTGTATAGTCTATGTTAAAGTACTTTGACCCCCTGAAGATGGCCTGTAACAGGCCGAAACATATGTAGGGGTGAATGACATTATTATAAGAATATAGTGCATATGTTGGTGTAATAAAACTTTTAATTAGTAACATCGGACCCATAAGTCATGCAGTTGCCTATAAGCAATAGGCTGTTGTGTACCGACGTATAAACAAAACGTCGCAGACATTCATATCCGGGGTTCAAGTCCCGGTAGGTACAGTGAAGACTGTCTTCACCACCAGCATCCAAAGCCCACTCAGTTTTCTGGCCAGTGGGTATTAAGGTCTTCGCTCGGCCGTGCCATGGCTCAGGCGGTTAGTCGCCGGCCTCTCACCGCGGAGGCCCGGGTTCGATCCCGGGTCAGTCCATGTGAGATTTGTGATGGATAAAGTGGCACTGGGACAGGTTTTTCTCCGAGTTGTCGGTTTTTCCCTGTCAATTTCATTACACTGGTACTCCATTACTTGCAAAACTTGGTAAAAAAACTGCTCATCTTCATCACAGGGGTTGTACAAGAAGCCTTAAGGCTGCGGTGCGTTCGTAGTATCTGCTGCGGGGCCCTTCACCATACAAAAAAAAAAGGTATTCGCTCGACGGTAAAGCATGCAGACAATACATCCAACAGTCGTTTCCTTCAACGGTTATCTTATGGGTTTTCGCGGAATGATACACAAGCAGGTGTTAGCTTTACCTTGTAGGTACGATTTTCTGTTTATCGAGTTCCGTAATACGACACACGTGCACTGACTGGGCCTTCAGATTCAGGGTCGATTTCACGTTCAGCCCGAAAAGAATCATAAGAGAAACGGAAAATTGTTATAAAATTTAATTAAGAATTGCGTATTAGGTGGAGGTGTTGTGAGGTGTTTCGTTTATTGACACTGTCACAGTGCCAAGGCGTCGAATGTTGTGACAATTAGTGGAAAATGAAGTGGAAATGATGTAAAACGAAGTGGTGGAGCGGTTTGTGACATTATACCGGAAGTTTGTAGAGGGACTGTGGAAAACCGGGCAAATCTGACTGACTCTGGACAGTCTGAGATGACATGGTGAGTTGAGGCCGCGAGTGATGTTATAGGCAGTCGTCTGATGTTCTAAAGTTCAGGCCGCGAGCTGATTGTTATAGGCAGTCGTCTGATTGTTCTAAAGTTGCAGACCGCGAGCTGATTGTTATAGGCAGTCGTCTGATTGTTCTAAAGTTGCAGACCGCGAGCTGATTGTTATAGGCAGTCGTCTGATTGTTCTAAAGTTGCAGCCGCGAGCTGATTGTTATAGGCAGTCGTCTGATTGTTCTAAAGTTGCAGGCCGCGAGCTGATTGTTATAGGCAGTCGTCTGATTGTTCTAAAGTTGCAGGCCGCGAGCTGATTGTTATAGGCAGTCGTCTGATTGTTCTAAAGTTGCAGACCGACGCTGTGAAATTGTTTAAAGGCAGACGGACTGATTGTTATAAGCAGTTATGCAAGTGGCCGCGAGCTGATTGTTATAGGCAGTCGTCTGATTGTTCTAAAGTTGCAGGCCGCGAGCTGATTGTTATAGGCAGTCGTCTGATTGTTCTAAAGTTGCAGGCCGCGAGCTGATTGTTATAGGCAGTCGTCTGATTGTTCTAAAGTTGCAGACCGCGAGCTGATTGTTATAGGCAGTCGTCTGATTGTTCTAAAGTTGCAGACCGCGAGCTGATTGTTATAGGCAGTCGTCTGATTGTTCTAAAGTTGCAGGCCGCGAGCTGATTGTTATAGGCAGTCGTCTGATTGTTCTAAAGTTGCAGGCCGCGAGCTGATTGTTATAGGCAGTCGTCTGATTGTTCTAAAGTTGCAGGCCGCGAGCTGATTGTTATAGGCAGTCGTCTGATTGTTCTAAAGTTGTCCAATCCGTGCATTTTTAGATCAATGTATCCAATTTACTGTACCAACCAAATACACAATGTCAGTTACATATCAGTGTTAAACACGTAGTTGCGACATGTTTCGGTACAAGTGTACCATCTTCAGGGAGCGCAATATGTCATGTTTAAAACCAACTGCCAGTGACAAGCCACTATTTACACGGTTCTACGGAGCCTACTGCAGACTGTGGAATCTTGTGATAGCTTGTCACTGACAGTTGATTTTAAACCTGACATATTGCGCCCCCTGAAGATGGTACACTTGTACCGAAACATGTCGTAGCTACGTGTTTAACACTGATATGTAACTGATATTGTGCGTTTCGTTGGTACAATAAATTGAATACTCGCCTGATTGTTACAGGTACTGGTTTGTACATTCCGTGGCCTAATTAATTGTTATAGGCGGTGGCCTGGTTGTTACAGGTTGTTGGCCTGATTGTGACAGATCCTGGCCTAATTGATTGTTATAGGCTGTGGTCTGGTTGTTATAGGTTGTTGGCCTGATTGTGACAGATCCTGGCCTAATTGATTGTTATAGGCTGTGGCCTGGTTGTTACAGGTTGTTGGTCTGATTGTGACAGATCCTGGCCTAATTGATTGTTATAGGCTGTGGTCTGGTTGTTATAGGTTGTTGGCCTCACTGTGATGGGCCCTGGCCTAATTAATTGTAATAGGCGGTGGCCTGGTTGTTATAGGTTGTTGGCCTGATTGTGACAGATCCTGGCCTAATTGTTATAGGCGGTAACCTGGTTGTTATAGGTTGTTGGCCTGATTGTGACAGATCCTGGCCTAAATGTTATAGGCGGTAACCTGGTTGTTATAGGTTGTTGGCCTGATTGTGACAGGTCCTGGCCTAATTAATTGTTATAGACGGTGGCCTGGTTGTTATAGGTTTTTGGCCTGACTGTGACAGGCCCTGGCCTAATTAATTTTTATAGACGGTGGCCTGGTTGTTATAGGTTGTTGGCCTGATTGTGACAGATCCTGGCCTAATTGTTATAGGCGGTAACCTGGTTGTTATAGGTTGTTGGCCTGGTTGTGACAGGTCCTGGCCTAATTAATTGTTATAGACGGTGGCCTGGTTGTTATAGGTTGTTGGCCTGACTGTGACAGGCCCTGGCCTAATTAATTTTTATAGACGGTGGCCTGGTTGTTATAGGTTGTTTGCCTGACTGTGACAGGCCCTGGCCTAATTAATTGTTATAGACGGTGGCCTGGTTGTTATAGGTTGTTAGCCTGACTATGGCAGGCCCTGGCCTAATTAATTGTTATAGACGGTGGCCTGGTTGTTATAGGTTGTTAGCCTGACTATGGCAGGCCCTGGCCTAATTAATTGTTATAGACGGTGGCCTGGTTGTTATAGGTTGTTAGCCTGACTATGGCAGGCCCTGACGTAATTAAATATCATAGGCACACTGGGCTGATTGTTACAGGTGTTGGCCTGGTTAAGTTCAGTAGTGTTGATCTGATTAAAACAAGCCTATCAGTGTAGCTTACAATGCAAGCACTTTGTAACAATCTAGCAGAGCAGCCGTCAGTCCCTCTAAGAGTATTCTGACACCAGGTCATGGAAACACTTTTACACTGCCCAAAACCCTGCAGCTACCGTCTGCAGTGTCTTCAGACACCCGCAGCTGTCTGTCGCAAGGCAAGCTAATCAGGACATTCCTATCCTATCACTACCACGTGTTCCTTCCTTAAGCACATTTGTCACAGCGGTGACCGGACGGACACTGCCTCGTGATGCCAAGACACAGCAAGAATATGTATGTGATTGGACAGAACAATTAAGTGTTTAACATTAAGTGGTAACTACATGCACTACCTGGCCTAACATTAAGTGGTAACTACATGCACTACCTGGCCTAACATTAAAAGCTCATCATCCTTCCCACATAGTGTACTTATGCTTTAGAGCAAAGTGCGACTGCTTCTATGTAGAGTATTAACCGATTTTGTTTCTAATGTAGGCTCACTGTTTGTTAACAGCTGGTGTCTCAGTCACCTTCGTGTCCCCAAGACTGCATACTTGTATTAAAACCTTTTGTTTCTAATGTAGGCTCACTGTTTGTTAACAGCTGGTGTCTCAGTCACCTTCGTGTCCCCAAGACTGCATACTTGTATTAAAACCTTTTGTTTCTAATGTAGGCTCACTGTTTGTTAACAGCTGGTGTCTCAGTCACCTTCGTGTCCCCAAGACTGCATACTTGTATTAAAACCTTTTGTTTCTAATGTAGGCTCACTGTTTGTTAACAGCTGGTGTCTCAGTCACCTTCGTGTCCCCAAGACTGCATACTTGTATTAAAACCTTTTGTTTCTAATGTAGGCTCACTGTTTGTTAACAGCTGGTGTCTCAGTCACCTTCGTGTCCCCAAGACTGCATACTTGTATTAAAACCTTTTGTTTCTAATGTAGGCTCACTGTTTGTTAACAGCTGGTGTCTCAGTCACCTTCGTGTCCCCAAGACTGCATACTTGTATTAAAACCTTTTGTTTCTAATGTAGGCTCACTGTTTGTTAACAGCTGGTGTCTCAGTCACCTTCGTGTCCCCAAGACTGCATACTTGTATTAACGTCTGTACGTCCGTATGCGTGCAAACATAGAGAAACTCTGAAATTATTTGCATGAAAATTAGCTAACAGGTTACTGCGGAATTATACAAAGGGAACGGCAAAGCCCTGTCACATTCCCTTGAACCACAATAATAATAATAATAATATAAAGCTTTCACACGAAGGCATAAGGGGAGTACAGGTATAGCTCCGCTGATTCTTAAACTCGGCACTAGATGGAAGTGAGTGGTCAGCTTCACGCTCTGGCCGCATTATCCCCCGGGGAAGGACTTCAGTACCCTTCGAATAGGAGGCTGGTTGGGCCCCAGAGTTGTCTGGAGGTTTTGGAGAAGTGAAAAAGTATCTTGCTCCTACCGGGACTCAAAACCCCGGACCGTCCAGCCCGTAGCCAATAATAATAATAATAATAATAATAATAATAATAACGGACACTTTGAACGGTGAAGCAAATTAATTTCTGCTCCCATCTGCAGCTTTACCAAACAAACACTGTACAGTACATTCCATCAGTTTGTAAAACCAATCTCACGGCTTTAAGGTAATTAAAATGGAGGGTCACTCCGCTTACCGTACATTATGTGTACCATGCATTATTCTTACCCCACATTATACGTTTCATGCATTTCCCATGATGGTACTGAAGGAGATTTGAGGCTTTCACAGCGGTACATCGAAATCTGCAGTCACGTAAATTTGTGTAGTCTCTCAGATATTTCACCTTACAAATTTGTCCAAACATTGGCCAAACATTGGCCAACCCAGCCTCCATACGAAAAGGAAAGAACAAACTCGAATAGATTATTGTGAACTGAATGCTTGCTTAAACAAAAGAGTTTATCACAACCTCGACTATACCTTAATTCTTTACAGTTCTGATGATTTTACCCGCCACATTTGTGTTCTATAAAATGTGAAAAGATATTCTAAAAAACGTACAGTCGAACTCGGTTATAACGTCATGAAAGGGACTTTATATTTTGTGTCTTATATATGAGTGTCGTTATAGCCGAGGAGTATAATGTTACGGTTAACAGTGAAGTATTAATTGGTACCACAGAATATCTGACGTTATAGACGAGGTGTCGTGTAAACCGATGTCGTTATAACCGGGTTCAGCGGTACTTTCATTTGTCGGCTTTTTACGTGACGTCACACTTTTACGCCTTTACGTGACAGCGTCAAACTTAGCATTCACGAGTTGCAGAGAACGCACACGCACAGACATGCTACGCACATTCAGCAGTGTCAAACAGTGTAGCTTAAATTTGCGTTTGAAATTTACAGCAAAAGTCGAATTGGGACTCTGCCATAGCACGGGCGGTTGGTTTAAAGACAGGGCAGTTAGCGTGGGATTTGTGGTGGAGAAAGTGACATTGGGGCAGGTCCCTGACACTGCCGCTTCTGCCACTAATGATCCGTGCTCTATGATCACGGGTTGGTGTAGTGGGGGCACATGGAGGTGTCACGGAAGTCTAAATCCTGATTTACATAAATCCCTAAAGCACAAATATTAATATAAACAAAAGAGCAGCGCAATCTGATACAAGACATTTCCTTGAATGTAATGGTAAAGCTAGCCAGAACTGCAGACATTATTCCAGTACTTGTACAGTATCCCCACCAGTATGTACTTCTAGCAGGCTGCCAATATCATACTTTCGACCTGCTACCATATCTGCTTTTGCTAAATCAAAAGATAAAGGCATGTGGGGGAGGTGGAGATACAGCTCCACGCGCTTATAGCCTCGGCACTACATGAACGTGAGAGACGCAGGTAAAAAATTCATACAAACAAATTGATATATTATTCAGTTTTTACCATTTTAACCAATGTATAAATTGTACCATTGATGTAAAAAATCAGTTTAATTTAAAACACTGAAGTCCCTGAAGATAAACCGGGATAAGTTTCGAAACATGTAGCACTGTGTTACACAAAAACTGATAGTGAATAAAAGTGGACATTCGTCGGACAATAAACATTTCCTATTACTATCAATATACTTCTGTTGCACTGAAGTACAGACAAACACACAGCACAAATGTACACACAATTACACTACGCTATTCACTCTTATAAACATCTCCTATTACTATCAATATACTTCTGTTGCACTGAAGTACAGACAAACACACAGCACAAATGTACACACAATTACACTACGCTATTCACTCTTATAAACATCTCCTATTACTATCAATATACTTCTGTTGCACTGAAGTACAGACAAACACACAGCACAAATGTACACACAATTACACTACGCTATTCACTCTTATAAACATTTCCTATTACTATCAATATACTTCTGTTGCACTGAAGTACAGACAAACACACAGCACAAATGTACACACAATTACACTACGCTATTCACTCTTATAAACATCTCCTATTACTATCAATATACTTCTGTTGCACTGAAGTACAGACAAACACACAGCACAAATGTACACACAATTACACTACGCTATTCACTCTTATAAACATCTCCTATTACTATCAATATACTTCTGTTGCACTGAAGTACAGACAAACACACAGCACAAATGTACACACAATTACACTACGCTATTCACTCTTATAAACATCTCCTATTACTATCAATATACTTCTGTTGCACTGAAGTACAGACAAACACACAGCACAAATGTACACACAATTACACTACGCTATTCACTCTTATAAACATCTCCTATTACTATCAATACACTTCTGTTGCACTGAAGTACAGACAAACACACAGCACAAATGTACACACAATTACACTACGCTATTCACTCTTATAAACATCTCCTATTACTATCAATACACTTCTGTTGCACTGAAGTACAGACAAACACACAGCACAAATGTACACACAATTACACTACGCTATTCACTCTTATAAACATCTCCTATTACTATCAATACACTTCTGTTGCACTGAAGTACAGACAAACACACAGCACAAATGTACACACAATTACACTACGCTATTCACTCTTATAAACATCTCCTATTACTATCAATACACTTCTGTTGCACTGAAGTACAGACAAACACACAGCACAAATGTACACACAATTACACTACGCTATTCACTCTTATAAACATCTCCTATTACTATCAATACACTTCTGTTGCACTGAAGTACAGACAAAACACACAGCACAATTGTACACACAATTACACTACGCTATTCACTCTTATAAACATTTCCTATTACTATCAATACACTTCTGTTGCACTGAAGTACAGACAAACACACAGCACAATTGTACACACAATTACACTACGCTATTCACTCTTATAAACATTTCCTATTACTATCAATACACTTCTGTTGCACTGAAGTACAGACAAACACACAGCACAATTGTACACACAATTACACTACGCTATTCACTCTTCATTCTGTGTATTCAATATCACGTTGCCCGCATGCAGACCAAATTTACCGAAGTTGCCAGCACCACAGTAAAGGTTGAGCAGGCCTGCTTTAACCTTTCATTTATCACAGAGACAGACAGACAGACAGACAGCTAATATGCAGTCTGCACTGTAGCCATGTTCTTTTTATGCGCTCTTAAAAGAGTGATAAGTGGGGAAATAACATGACGATAATCTAGCTGTAAGCATATAATATTCGCACCGGCGCCATGTTGAAATTCATAGTGGGAAGTGAATGAAAACAAAGCTTCAATGATCTTCATTGGCAAGATATTCGTAACAAGTTTTAATAAATTTCATGCAATAGGCCTGATATAGTTGAGGATTATAAACAAAATACAAGAAAAGTTCAAGGTCAGAATGTTGTGGGTCATTACACCGTTCAGTCTGGTAGACGGATAGCAACATTTTGAAGGAACAGCCCTGTTTGAATTTCCTGATCATGACATTAACTCTTGTGTTAGCCTGAATACCACTTGGAAGAACCAGGCATAGATGGGAGGATAATATTAAAATGGGTCTTCAAGCAGTGGGATGGGGGCATGGAGTGGATTGATATGGCTCAGGATAGGGACAGGTGGCGGGCTGTTGTGAATGCGGTAATGAACCTTCGGGTTCCATAAAACGCGGGGAATTTCTTGACTAGCTGACGACCTGTTAGCTTCTCAAGAAGGACTGTGCTACATGGAGTTAGTTAGTTAGTCAGCCTGAATACAGAACACAAAATGATGCTGTCTACACTTCTACCAGTACATACGGTAGCAATGTACAAGTCACACGGACAGTCTTATATACGACAGTGCAATACATCAGCTGATTGGCTTGTTTGACAATATATAATAGACAAGACCCAGGGGTCCCTTTCCTTTGTAGAAAGGTGACGTTGGTTAAGGGGGTCCCAAGCTTCTTCGAAACGTCGGGAAACACGCAGCGACGCAGCATCATATACCATTAGACGGAAATCTTCGATTACACCGCTGTGAACACCCCAAAACTAACACATTTATAGATATGTTTAATAGGCGTCTTTGTATGTTTCATTTGGAGAACTGTGGACAAGATGCATATTTAAAATAGAAATTGTTACTATCAAGCGACAGGCTGATCAGCTCATAGTGCGAGGCTCGAGGCCTTGCTGACTGCTAACTGTCCAGACCGGCTCTGGGGCCCGGTCAGCGTGCAGCGGTACGCCGTGATGCTGATCTCGCGGCTTTATCTGGTGCCGGGGTTAAGAATACGTCGTACCGTACCTCAGCTTCCCCATACGCTTTCATGGAGTGATGTTCAACTCTTTAAACCCCTGTGGTTACTATATGTACCACCAGGTTTAACATTCAACAATTCTATGTTCTGCCCACACAGTGTATTTATGTGTTTTGTGTGGATCTCAGAACAAACAGTGATTATTTCACTGTACAGCATTAACTGACTGGTTTGTATAACTGAGACGGAGTGTGTTTACTGCGCGGTACGGACTGTATTTATGTGTTTTGTGTGGATCTCAGAACAAACAGCGATTATTTCACTGTACAGCATTAACTGACTGGTTTGTATAACTGAGACGGAGTGTGTTTACTGCGCGGTACGGACTGTATTTATGTGTTTTGTGTGGATCTCAGAACAAACAGCGATTATTTCACTGTACAGCATTAACTGACTGGTTTGTATAACTGAGACGGAGTGTGTTTACTGCGCGGTACGGACTGTATTTATGTGTTTTGTGTGGATCTCAGAACAAACAGCGATTATTTCACTGTACAACATTAACTGACTGGTTGTGTAACTGAGAGGAGTGTGTTTACTGCGCGGTACGGACTGTATTTATGTGTTTTGTGTGGATCTCAGAACAAACAGTGATTATTTCACTGTACAACATTAACTGACTGGTTTGTGTAACTGAGACGGAGTGTGTTTACTGCGCGGTACGGGCTGTATTTATGTGTTTTATGTGGATCTCAGAACAAACAGCGATTATTTCACTGTACAGCATTAACTGACTGGTTTGTATAACTGATACGGAGTGTGTTTACTGCGCGGTACGAACTGAATCCTTAACCTTTAAAGCCAATGGTTACTATATGTCCCACATGTTTAACATTTACAAATTCTACGTTCTGCCCACACAGTGTATTTATGTGTTTTGTGTGGATCTCAGAACAAACAGCGATTATTTCACTGTACAGCATTAACTGACTGGTTTGTATAACTGAGACGGAGTGTGTTTACTGCGCGGTACGAACTGAATCCTTAACCCTTTAAAGCCCAGTGGTTACTATATGTACCACCATGTTTAACATTCACAAATTCTACGTTCTGCCCACACACTGTATTTATGTGTTTTGTGTGGATCTCAGAACAAACAGCGATTATTTCACTGTACAACATTAACTGACTGGTTTGTATAACTGAGACGGAGTGTGGTTTACTGCGCGGGTACGAGCTGTATTTATGTGTTTTGTGTGTGGATCTCAGAACAAACAGCGATTATTTCACTGTACAGCATTAACTGACTGGTTTGTATAACTGAGACAGAGTGTGTTTTCTGCGCGGTACGGACTGTATTTATGTGTTTTGTGTGGATCTCAGAACAAACAGCGATTATTTCACTGTACAACATTAACTGACTGGTTTGTATAACTGAGACGGAGTGTGTTTACTGCGCGGTACGGACTGTAGCCCTCTAAAGCCCAGTGGTTACTATATGTACCACCATGTTTAACATTCAACAATTCTACGTTCTGCCCACACAGTGTATTTATGTGTTTTGTGTGGATCTCAGAACAAACAGCGATTATTTCACTGTACAACATTAACTGACTGGTTTGTATAACTGAGACGGAGTGTGTTTACTGCGCGATACGGACTGAGTCTTTAAATGTTATTCTTACATAACTGTATCATGGATCAGGTGGTTATTCTCCGGTCTGTCATCGCGGAGGCCCGGGTTCGATCCCCGGTTAGTCCATGTCAGAACTATGGCAGAGAAGTGGCACTGGGACAGGTTTTTCTCCCAGTCCTACAATTTTCCCCTGTCACTATCATTCCACTAATGCTCCGTACTCCTCTTAATACTACTACTACCAGAGGGACAAGCGAGTCAAGCCTGGGAAGCTTCCAAAAGCAGTGTTCTTTCGGAAATCGGAGAGCATTGGACAGCAGAATACTTCCACTTATTCTTTAAAGGTTTAATTAGACACCTGCCCTATAAAAACAAAGACATTAACTTTGTCAAGTGTACTGTTCATTAGGTGATACGCCACTGATGTTGGTGTCATTGAAGTAAATGCCAACACGTGATCAGTGTGTGCGTCTAAACATTTACCAGTTTTAATTTATTGTTTGTTTAAGTTGTTTATCTTGCCTAGTCTCTACGAGTACCTACCGAACCTGCAGCCATCACTTGGCGCGAATTTTGTAACGTTTGATTTACAAGCAGCACGCTCTGCAGTTTGCACTGGGAACTACACACATATCTGCATCAAATTCAAATAAATCAGCTTTGGTTTGCTGAGACGATTCATCTCCCGCTAGGGGGCTCTGACAGTGACCAACAAACATGGCCTGTCATATATAAAAACAGCTGATTGCAAGTCACAAGATGGCGGCGTCCATTGGCGTGACAATCAAGAATTGGAGCGTCAGTGTACCGCCTTCTTTACTGAGCATTTTATGTTTTGCAAGCGTGACGTGTCTAAACATTACGTAGCGCAATGCCGACGTGCCTGAACATTATGTAGCGCAATGCCGACGTGCCTGAACACGATGTAGCGCAATTCCGACGTCCCTGAACATTACGTAGTGCAATGCCGACGTGCCTGAACATTACGTAGCGCAATGCCGACGTCCCTGAACATTACGTAGTGCAATGCAAACGTCCCTGAACATTACGTAGTGCAATGCCGACGTGCCTGAACATTATGTGCGCAATGCGACGTGCCTGAACATTATGTAGCGCAATTCCTACGTCCCTGAACATTACGTAGTGCAATGCCGACGTGCCTGAACATTACGTAGCGCAATGCCGACGTC
Organism: Reticulitermes speratus; assembly: GCA_021186555.1. NCBI lineage: Eukaryota > Metazoa > Arthropoda > Insecta > Blattodea > Rhinotermitidae > Reticulitermes > Reticulitermes speratus. The sequence continues at coordinate 30,159,232 of JAJKFL010000013.1, read as the reverse complement.
CCTGAACATTACGTAGTGAAATGCCGACGTGCCTGAACATTATGTAGCGCAATGCCGACGTGCATGAACATTACGTAGTGCAATGCCGACGTGCCTGAACATTACGTAGTGCAATGCCGACGTGTCGGAACATTATGTAGTGCAATGCCGACGTGCCTGAACATTACGTAGCGCAATGCCGACGTGCCTGAACATTACGTAGCGCAATGCCGACGTGCCTGAACATTATGTAGTGCAATGCCGACGTGCCTGAACAATACGTAGCGCAATGCCGACGTGCCTGAACATTATGTAGGCAATGCCGACGTGCCTGAACATTACGTAGCGCAATGCCGACGTGCCTGAACATTACGTAGCGCAATGCCGACGTGCCTGAACATTATGTACCACAAGACTGAAGTTCGTACACGTTGCGTGTTACAAGTCTGACGTTCCTGAACACTACATTGCGGAAGCCTAAAGTATCTGAACATCGTGTCTTGACTGTCAATACCGTTCGTACTGCAACTCTGTAATGTGTACAGCACTGAAATAAAGTGAAATGAAGAGAAGTGAAGTGAAGTGAACAGTGAAATGAAGTTTTTTCTGTTCTCCAGAACTTTACTGTGTAAGTACCTGTGGTCCCTGAGGTGGTCCTGGCGCCGAAACGCCTTCCCGCAGATGTCGCACGAGTAGGGACGCTCGTCCGTGTGCGTGCGCTCGTGGATCAGCAAGTTGTACGACTTGGTGAACTGCCGACTGCAGAACTTGCAGATGAACTGCTTCTTGGGGCGCGACGCCGATGTGGACACCCTCGTTCCAGACCTTGACACTGTCGCAGTGGACGTGACGGGCGTCGCGACGGTCGTGGACGCTGCTTGTTGCAACAACATGGTGCTAGCTGCTGCCGCCTGGTGGTGGTACATGGCGTTCATAAGCAGCGAAGGGTAGGCCGGAAAGGGCTGCGGGGGCACCTTGTTAGGGGCGGAGGAAGGCGGGTCGTCTTCATCGTCATCCAGTATTCCCAGCGTGTCCTCCCCCTCCAGGGCCCCCAAGGAAGCCGGCGAGGTGTCGGGCGAGGGTTTGTCGTTTGGTTTAACGTTGGAAGACGTGGTTGCGATCCTCAGAACTTCCAGCGCCGAACTGGAGCCTGCGCTGGACGTCGCGACGCTGGACGCCTGTAGTCTCTGCAGTGTGAGATACGACTCCAGGGCCTGTAGGTTGAGCGCCGCGGCGGCGGCTGAGTTGGGCGGCAACAGCGCCGCCTGCTGCAGGGATGACATCATGGCGTTCTGCAGGGACAACGCCACGTTCTGCAGGGACCGCTGCAGGAGTTTGTCCTTGTCGGTCCCGTCCTCACTTTGCATTGTCAGTGGCCGGGACACCTGCGCGGGCATGAGGCGGCTACCGCACACAAACCGGGCCACAACACGGACTTTATGCACGCACTGCGCCGCGCAACTGGTCTCGTCTGCAGCCAGCACCTCGCTACCTGCCTGCCGTAGCTAGCCGCTCGGCCCCGCGACCGCTGCTGCCATCTGCTGGCCCGAGTCTCATTGCCGCGAAGTCGAGGTCGCTGGAAGCATCAGAGTACGCGGGTTCGAGTCTTGAATATTGCAGATATTGCAGCTAAGTATCAAATGGTGAAGTAAACTGATTAATATACAGTGCCTTGGTAGAGAGTCAAACAAAGACCGGCGAATTCCGCGGTGTTGAAACAGAACGCCTTCAAAACGGCAACGGTCATGTGTTGCAATTTGATATGGCTTACGGGTAAGACTTAAGTGTACTTTAAGTATACTTTTAGGCGAGTTGTCAAAATTGCGGACAGCGACTATTAATTTCTTCATGTCTGTCCGCACGGAACAACTCGGCTCCCACAGGACGGACTTTCATAAAATTTGATATGAATGCATTTTCGAAAATGTGTCGACAGAATTCAAGATTCATTAAAATCTAACAACAATAACGGTACTTTACACAAAGACCTTTGTACATTTATGACAATATCTCGCTGAATTATTCTTAGAATAAAAAATGTTTCACACAAAAGTTGTAGAGAAAATCAAAACACATATTTCATGTTCAATAACTTTTTTTCCGAAAATTGTGCTGTTTATGAGATGATGTGGAAAAATATGGTACAGCCAGACAGGCCACAGATGACAATATAGTACGGCGCATGCGCTTTGCATGCTGGATAACTAAGGCTACAGACACACACTAAGAATATGTAATACTTATTGTTTTTCCACAGTAAACAATGGTTACGTGAACGCGCCTCAATATTACCTTTATACTTACATTACCTGTCTTGTTAACCCTTTAATAACTAAACCTAAGTATTGGCATATAAACACTCAGCTCGTACCGCGCAGTAAACACGCTCCGTCTCAGTTATACAAACCAGTCAGTTAATGCTGTACAGTGAAATAATCGCTGTTTGTTCTGAGATCCACACAAAACACATAAATACAGTCCGTACCGCGCAGTAAACACACTCCGTCTCAGTTATACAAACCAGTCAGTTAATGTTGTACAGTGAAATAATCGCTGTTTGTTCTGAGATCCACACAAAACACATAAATACACTGTGTGGGCAGAACGTAGAATTGTTGAATGTTAAACATGGTGGTACATATAGTAACCACTGGGCTTTAGAGGGCTACAGTCCGTACCGCGCAGTAAACACACTCCGTCTCAGTTATACAAACCAGTCAGTTAATGTTGTACAGTGAAATAATCGCTGTTTGTTCTGAGATCCACACAAAACACATAAATACACTGTGTGGGCAGAACGTAGAATTGTTGAATGTTAAACGTGGTGGTACATATAGTAACCACTGGACTTTAAAGGCTTGTTGAATCAAACAGACCTGATGGTCGAAGACCAGCGAAGAGTCGCAGGCGGCACGCCTGAAGGCCTGTCGTGCGCGCTCACTCCTATTAATTGGCACAGCGTTGTGTCACGTGACTAGCAACAACTGGCGCTGCTGCAGTCGGCAGAGAAGGAATCGAACCGTGAGAGAAGTGAAATCGCCTGACTGCAGAACCAGTCACAGTGCGTCTGCTTTTGTTTAACGACGTTTCGTTAAGTAGAGCGTGAAGTAAATCGTGTTTTTATTTGTTTACTTTTATGAAGTTTGAAGCTAGTAGAGGGGCGAAGGTTCATATTGTGAGATATGTGGGTTCTGACACTTCTACCTGAAGATGGAAGCAGTATTTCCTTCACAACATTATACCTCCTTGCTAGACTACTCGGTGTCCTAAACCAAAAAACTTCAATTTACGCTTCTTCGTAAGAGATTAAAGCACATACAACTATGATTTTGCCTGTTGTTTTAGCTGGTTGTGAAATTTGTTCTCTTACATTAAGAAGAGGACACAGGATAGAGATATTGGAGAATATGGTGCTGAAGAATGTAGTTGGGCATAAAAGTGTGGACGCGACGTGGGAATGGAGAAAACTGCGTTATGAGGAGCTTCATCGTTTTTATTTTTTATCAAATGTTATTCGGTTGATTAAATAAAGAAGAAATAAGATGGACGGGGCGTGGCACTTATGTGAGAGAGGACAGGTGCATGCATGGTTCTCTTGGGAAAGCCTGAACAAAAGACACCACTTGAAAAAGTAGGCGTAGAGGGAGGATAATATTAAAAGGAATGTAAAGTAAAGGGTAAAGGCCTTCAATAAGAAATGTTTTATGTTATATTATGATATAACTTGAATGTGCAACATGTTTCGGCTTAAGTATAAAAAGCCATCATCAGGCGAAATTAAAGTACTGAATAAAATTCTGTGTTTAAGCCGAAACATGTTGCTCATTAAAGCTATTTGTGACTGACTGCCTTTACCCCTTTACTTTGTCTATCGTTGTCACAACGGGATGCCTATATTAAAGATATTAAGAGGATATTAAAGAAACATAATATAAGGAGGTGGGCTGGATTAATCTGGCTCAGGATAGGTACAAGTGACGGGTTTTTTCGAACACGGGGTTGAAACTGAATATTCTGTAGATGGGGCATTTTTTAATTAGCTGATAGACTTAATATTTGAAGAAGGGCTCTGCTGCCTGGAGCCAGCAGTTCTTGGTACAGCGACGGACGGAACCTCGGGCTGTTTAAGAAGCTGCAAAATTTAGGCCTATGCTGTAGGCGGTAAACCTTCTCGTTAATAACGAGTAAGTTCTCGTTACCAACGAGAGTTTGTACTTTTCGCAGCGTTGCTGCTACAGAATTAAGTCTTGTCAGATATTACGCCGTATCGATTGGTAAATAGTTACAAATGTTTCGCAGTGTCGTAGTGCTGCCATCTTCAGGGACAAGCAATCATACAAGAGTCACTCTTCCGAAGTCAGTAACTATTGGGTAATATAAAAACGTAATTAAACGTACGTATGTTTGTGCTTATGTTTGTGTTATGTTTGTCGCAATAACCAGCTTCAAAAGAATAAACTGTTGACGCCCGAAATATTTTCCCGCCTTAGTTACAAGTTTTTCTATTTATATATATATATATATATATATATATATATATATTATCTGTCATTGTAGACTCAGCATTTAACTGCATTATATTCCTTCTCCTTGCCTACCCTCTGTTTACTTGTTGAAAGTGTGGAACATCCCAAAACGTTTGAATTCTGTATTTAGTTTTTATGTGTTTATTTAACGACGCTGTATTCCTAGACGATAAAGCAGCCGTCCTTAACCAGACGACTTACGCACATCCACTAACGAGGTTAAAAATTCGTGGAGCTACCCTACCTCCCTCCATACGCCTTCATGGCGTCTTTGTACGTGCTTTTAGAAAAGGCGATGTCACTAACCCTATGGCATTAAAAGTGACTCCGAGTGTTCAGTGTTGAATGGTACCAGAACTGGTGTTGAATTGTACCAGAACTGGTGTTGAATTGTACCAGAACTGGTGTTGAATGGTACCGGAACTGATGTTGAATGGTACCAGAACTGGTGTTGAATTGTACCGGAACTGGTGTTGAATGGTACCGGAACTGATGTTGAATTGTACCAGAACTGGTGTTGAATGGTACCGGAACTGATGTTGAATTGTACCAGAACTGGTGTTGAATGGTACCAGAATTGGCGTTGAATAGTACCAGAACTGGTGTTGAATTGTACCAGAACTGGCGTTGAATGGTACCAGAACTGGCGTTCAATTGTACCAGAACTGGCGTTGAATGGTACCAGAACTGGCGTTGAATGGTACCAGAAGTGATGTTGAATGGTACCAGAACTGGTGTTGAATGGTACCAGAACTGGCGTTGAATGTTACCAGAACTGACGTTGAATGGTACCAAAACTGGTGTTGAATGGTACCAGAACTGATGTTGAATGTTACGAGAACTGGCGTTGAATGTTACGAGAACTGGTGTTGAATGTTACGAGAACTGGTGTTGAATGTTACGAGAACTGGTGTTGAATGTTACGAGAAGTGGTGTTGAATGTTACCAGAACTGACGTCTGATGCATTTGAAGCATGTGGAACGAAGTGGTCCTGGCCTAATTTAAGTAATTACTATTTAGGAGTTAAGATCTTGGCGTATATGGGAGGATAATATTAAATAAATCTTAAAGATATATGATGTGAGGTTGTGGACTGGATTAATGTGGCTCAACACAGGGAGAGTGGTGGGCTTTTGTGAACACGTTCATGAACCTGCGAGTTTCATAAAATGCCGGATATTTCTTGACTAGCTGATAAACAGTTTCTTAACAAAAACTTTCGTGGGGGTGGGTTAGAGACTTCGGCATTTCTCTGCAAGGACAAAGAAAAGCTAAGACGAAATTAAGCCAGAACTTGTTCCCAATCGGGATTTGAAACCGGAACGTTAGAAATGCCTTTGTCACGGCAGAGTAAGGCCTAACAAGGACGCACTGCCAGCTCAGTTACAAGTGCCGAGTCTTGCCGCTAGAGGCGTTCTCTTCAAACAGACGAGCGCGGGACCGCAAACAGTTGCCGATCGCTAACCGCAAACAAGGCCCTTTTCTTATTTTATGAAGCTTGTGTTTCGTGTGCAAAACTGTTTGCCTGTGAAACTCACACCGAGTGTGGACACAGTCGTTTGCAGCGAGCGAGGGGCGGAAGTGGGCTTTGTTCCGTTATGTAAACTGAATCGAGCAAGTTTTTGTAGGGACTGAGGAAAACCAGACCCGACGTTGTGCTTGTGGTGTAAAGGTAAAGCAATCCCATTACACGCCTGGACAGGCCCTTAGAGTTCCAGGAAGTTGAAGCTCTCAGATTTCTGGACAATCGGCACATGAAGGTGGTAATGTTGTCAGCCCTACGCATCGGCCGCCTTTACCCCCCAGGAAATAATCCAGGTACTCATTTCTGTTAGAGGCTGAGTCGACATGCGTGTCGCAGCCCTAACGAATACCAGTGCTGTAGGCCAGGTATTGGAAAGTTTCAAGGCGATCCTTCGGAACCGTAGCCTTTGCAGTAAGTGTGCACATACCTGACGAATAAAGATAATGCTGTGGGTACTAGACCCGGGTCATCATGGGGGGGGGGGGGAGCTAATTGTGTTGAGGAAAAGTTGTGTCAGTAAAAGGTAAAGTTCTCCCTAGAACAGGCCATGAAGGCCCAGAGGGGGAGTAGAGGTATAGCTCTACTCTTTCTTTAACCTGGTACTAGATGAGGTTATGCCGATCCCAGCGGCCGCGCGGTCTAAGGCGTGGGTCTGTTCCGCTCGCTTACTAGGATCGTGGGTTCGAATCCCACCTGGGGCATGTATGTTTGTCTGTTGTGAGTGTTGTGTGTTGTCAGGTAGAGGTCTCTGCGACGGGCTGATCACTCGTCCAGAGGAGTCCTATCGAGTGTGGTGTGTCTGAGTGTGATCGTGAAACGTCGAAAAATGAGGCGGTCTAGGCCCCCTAAGGGCTGTCGAGCCATAGGAAAAATAATAATAAAAAAAACTAGATGAGGGTGGGTGTCAACTCCACGCCCAGGCCGCTTTACCCCCGAGAAGGAGACCCTGTACCCATTGTACAGGACGTTGGGTAGGCCCCAAGGCCGGTCTGCACGGGTACTGAAAATCTCGCTGTCACTGGGATTCGATCCCCGGACCGTGTTAATTGAGTGACGTTTGATTACGGTGCAGTGTCGCATTTAGCACCCAGGGCATCCGCGGCGAGGGGCCTGGGACGAATTGCCTCAGCCATGGCACGGCCTGGCGTAGAGGGTTAGCTCCACTGGGCGGGAGAGTATTTTATTTCGTTTACATACAGCCTGAAGGCGAAGGTACACTGAGCCACCCTAAACTACTGCTGCGAGGATTCAAGGTCTTGTCTTTGTGGCGATAGTGCGGATGTTTAAATGTCCCTAAAACAGACGGAGTGGCTTGCACCAGGTAAGTTGGGGAAATTAATACAGCCGGTTGTAAAGGAGATATTGAGAAAACAGTGTAAAGAGAGCTTTCCTCTCATTGTTCCCCTCATGTCCGCAAGGGCAGTGTTTGTTTGAGGGCCCCCAGGCTTCGCCCTTTTGTCCTTACCACTGCACCGTAATCTAACTAACTAACTAACTAACTCCACGGAGCACAGTCCTTCTTGAGAAGCTAACAGGTCCTCAGCTAGTCAAGAAATTCCCCGCGTTTTATGGAACCCGAAGGTTCATTACCGCACTCACAACAGCCCGCAATCTGTCCCTATCCTGAGCCATATCAATCCACTCCATGCCCCCCCATCTCACTTCTTGAAGATCCATTTTAATATTATCATCCCATCTACGCTTGGGTCTTCCAAGTTGTGTTATTCCTTCAGATCTCCCCACCAAAATCCTGTATGCATCTCTCCCCTTCCCCATACGTGTTACATGCCCCGCCCACCACATTCTTCTTGATTTGATCACCCGAATAATAGTTGATGAGTACAGATCATTAAGTTCCCCGTTATGTAGTCTTCTCCACTCCCCTGTTACCCCGTCCCTCTTAGGCCCAAATATCCCCCTCAGCACCCTATTCTCGAACAGCCTCAGCCTATGTTCCTCCCTCAGTGTGACAGACCAAGTTTCACACCCATACAAAGCAACAACAAAATTACAGTTCTGTATATCTTAATCTTTGTATTTTGGATAGCAAACTGTAAGACACAAGATCTGCACCGAATGATAACAAGCATTGCCTGACTTCAGTCTGCTCTTAATTTCTTCCTGAATGGAATTTCGATTCGTTAAGGTTGTTCCCAAATATTTGAACTGTTCCACACTTTCAAAGGATTTATTATCTATCTTTATGTTGTGATATTTCCTGCATTCTGATCGCGAGACATGACCACGTACTTAGTTTTCTCAGCATTTACTTCTGGACCACAACACGTGCTATGAGCGGCGACAGGCAGTTGACTAACCGCCTGAGCCATGCCAAAGCCATGTAGACTTTCTTTGAAGTATGTAATGTATAAATATTTATTTTCTACCACATAGAAAAAAGCACCGCCTCTTCATCATTTAACGAATGTGAACTAATCATTGTTCTAAGTACATAACTAGACTATGTGAGTCACATGCAAGGCTTCTTTGTGAAACAGAAAATGGCACATTTAGTTAAAACGGTTTTGAGGAAGTCATGCAATCCTTTAGAGCATTTGGTTATTTCTTTCAACTAATTAGTTCAAAATTTCGCTCAATCGGCCATATGCAATATATGTGGCACAGACTAGCTATTCAAGTGATGCACTAAGGCATCAATAGAGACCAACAGCATTACACAATATTCTACGGACAGAAAACGTATATTTGCTACATGTTTCGGCCTGACTGGGCTATCAGGCGGGAGAAATCGTAAAACGCAAATTAGAAAGTACTTAACGTATATTTAAAGACGTCTGTTTTAAGTCGGCTGACTTACCGCAGCAAATAATTTTTCATTAATATGTTGCCAAAATCTGTATACTTTTTCCCAGAATTCCCAGTCAGTGTTTTTCAGAAAATCCATTTCTTGAAAAATGTTCTGTTTGTTAGACCAGTTCATTGCAATAACAAAATGAACACAATGTTCTATTGAGTGTCCGAAATATTCATCATAGTCAGCAATGCATATATGCATTATTTTCCTAACTTTTTCCTTAAATGACACTTGAAATTCATAACTGAATATTTTGTGTCACTTCTTGTAATGTGCGCGGGTTGTTTTTGTACGTCTTCCCTTTCAAAGGGGTACACGGTGGCGCAGTTGGTTGAGGCACTGCGCTACAAGCCGGAAGGTGGCGGGTTCGATTCCCGATGGTGTCATTGGAAATTTTCATTGACATAATCCTTCCGGCAGCACTATGGCCCTGGGGTCGACTCAGCCTCTAACAGAAATTAGTACCAGGAATATTTCCTGGGGGGTAAAGACGGCCGGTGCTTTGGGATTGCTTTACCTTTACCTTTACCTTTTTCCCTTTCAAAAATCCCCAAACCTAAAAATTCCATGGTGTTAAGTCCGGTGATTGAGGGGGCCGCAAGTTTCAACAAATAATGTCATCACTAGCAGTGTTGAATTTGCTGTATATGTCGTAGCCACGTATTGTTCCTTAACTTCCAATTTGCTGTATATGTCGTAGCCACGTATTGTTCCTTAACTTCCAATTTGCTGTACATGTCGTAGCCACGTATTGTTCCTTAACTTCCAATTTGCTGTATATGTCGTAGCCACGTATTGTTCCTTAACTTCCAATTTGCTGTATATGTCGTAGCCACGTATTGTTCCTTAACTTCCAATTTGCTGTACATGTCGTAGCCACGTATTGTTCCTTAACTTCCAATTTGCTGTATATGTCGTAGCCACGTATTGTTCCTTAACTTCCAATTTGCTGTATATGTCGTAGCCACGTATTGTTCCTTAACTTCCAATTTGCTGTATATGTCGTAGCCACGTAATGTTCCTTAACTTCCAATTTGCTGTATATGTCGTAGCCACGTATTGTTCCTTAACTTCCAATTTGCTGTATATGTCGTAGCCACGTATTGTTCCTTAACTTCCAATTTGCTGTATATGTCGTAGCCACGTATTGTTCCTTAACTTCCAATTTGCTGTATATGTCGTAGCCACGTATTGTTCCTTAACTTCCAATTTGCTGTATATGTCGTAGCCACGTATTGTTCCTTAACTTCCAATTTGCTGTACATGTCGTAGCCACGTATTCCTTAACTTCCAATTTGCTGTACATGTCGTAGCCACGTATTCCTTAACTTCCAATTTGCTGTATATGTCGTAGCCACGTATTGTTCCTTAACTTCCAATTTGCTGTATATGTCGTAGCCACGTATTGTTCCTTAACTTCCAATTTGCTGTATATGTCGTAGCCACGTATTGTTCCTTAACTTCCAATTTGCTGTATATGTCGTAGCCACGTATTGTTCCTTAACTTCCAATTTGCTGTATATGTCGTAGCCACGTATTGTTCCTTAACTTCCAATTTGCTGTACATGTCGTAGCCACGTATTCCTTAACTTCCAATTTGCTGTATATGTCGTAGCCACGTATTGTTCCTTAACTTCCAATTTGCTGTACATGTCGTAGCCACGTATTCCTTAACTTCCAATTTGCTGTATATGTCGTAGCCACGTATTGTTCCTTAACTTCCAGTTTGCTGTACATGTCGTAGCCACGTATTGTTCCCTAACTTCCAATTTGCTGTATATGTCGTAGCCACGTATTGTTCCTTAACTTCCAATTTGCTGTATATGTCGTAGCCACATCTTGTTCCTTAACTTCCAACAAGGACATGAAATTCCGTGAAGTTCTGCAGTTGCCGTTTGTCTGAAAAAACGGGGCCGATTATTCTGCGTCACGAGACAGCACTTCATACTGCGACTTGCTAGGAGTGCGACTGTCTTCCGCGGAAAGTATGGAGATCTTCAGCACTCCGCATCCTGCTGTTTTGTCTGTTAACGTATCCACTTCATCAGCTGAAGCCAATCAGTAAAGGTGTCCTTAAACTCATTCTTGCAAGTTCAGTTGCATTTGCGACAACAGAATGTTAGCACTTCGACCGTTAATAGGCGGCCGGCACGAGTGTGTTAAAGTCACGTGACCTTCACGGGTTCTACGTTGGAATACTCACAGATATATATGCTATATTCTTCCTATAAATCCAATTGAATTGGTTCAATTACAGGCATCAGTGAATATTTCAATATGGTTTGGGTCACTTTTGCTAGCAATGCATATTTTTTACTTTAATTGAAATTCAACTTTATATATTCTAATAAAAAAGGACTGTACATAATGGTATCGTCCTAGTTTCGGCATAGTATAACACTTCACAGACTGGTAATAGATGGTTTTATGTACATTTTGGCAATATCTTATATATATTTACAATTACACTCTGTTGACTGGCCCAAGGCAATAGTTTGTAATGTAAACACTAAGGATTTTTTTAATTTTTACTGTACATGCTCTCCTTTATGATGGCCTATCCTTGCCGAAACACGTAGCAGGAACATGAAACTTACGTTTCTTCAATGTAAGATACTACGATTTGCTGTTGGTGTTTATTGTAGGGAATGTACCAAGTTTATTGTGAGGTTATGCACAGTGAAGAGCTAGGAAAGAAATTAGGAGCCCTCGTGGCTGATTAGAATATATTATCCTGGCGTTCTGTCGAGAGAGCCGAGGGAAATAAGGAAGGATATCGGGCAGCCTGCCGCGATTTGAAATTGGTACCCCGCGATGAGAGATGATGGTGAGCTGTGTTCGTGTTATTCGACAGAAAACGTATAATAGAGTGTAATATACACAGTACAGCAATACCTCGCTCTTTCGACGGGTTAGGGACCAGAGCACTGACGAAAGTCAAAAATCGACGAAAGTCGAAAATCGACGAAAGTCGAAGCATAGTCTTTATTTAGCTTTTATTTATCATACTGTTATCACAAAAATAACTGTGAACTCTTTACAGTATAATCACAAAAATAATATAGTACGAATAGTTTGGTTATTTTAATCACAAAAATAAGACATTCAATGCGGACAATTTCAAAAAATAGCGCACACCGAACGACTTCTATTCAAAGACTGGACGACGAAAGAAACAAGACGGCGCGCGGTGGTGACGAAATGCGACGAAAGAACGAAGGAAGCGACGAAATTTGGAAACGTGGTTATAATTGAAAACCGACGAAAGAGCGAAGCGGCGAAAGTCGAGGTATTGCTGTAAAATAGAGCCTAATATACACAGTACTTCTAAACAATAAGGCAACAAACACTGTGATGCTGAGAAATGTATTCTGATTTTGATCTATACACGACATATGGTAGCACATGGTACACACCGGACTGCCATGTATACAAGGCACATAGCAGCACATGATACACACCAGACTGCCATGTATACAAGGCACATAGTAGCACATGGTACACACCAGACTGCCATGTATACAAGGAAGCACATATACCACCAGACTGCATGTATACACACTAGTACCATGGTACACGCTGCCATGTATACAAGGCACATAGTAGCACATGGTACACACCAGACTGCCATGTATACAAGGCACATAGTAGCACATGGTACACACCAGACTGCATGTATACAAGGCACATAGTAGCACATGGTACACACCAGACTGCCATGTATACAAGGCACATAGTAGCACATGGTACACACCAGACTGCCATGTATACAAGGCACATAGTAGCACATGGTACACACCAGACTGCCATGTATACAAGGCACATAGCTAGCACATGGTACACACCAGACTGTCATGTATACAAGGCACATAGTAGCACATGGTACACACCAGACTTGCCATGTATACAAGGCACATATTAGCACATGGTACACACCAGACTGCATGTATACAAGGCACATAGTAGCACATGGTACACACCAGACTGCCATGTATACAAGGCACATAGTAGCACATGGTACACACCAGACTGCCATTGGAATTTCAAAGTGCACATAAGCATGCACATGGTACACACCAGACTGCCATGTATAACACAAGGCACATGGTACACACCAGACTGTCATGTATACAAGGCACATAGCAGCACATGGTACACACCAGACTGCCATGTATACAAGGCACATAGTAGCACATGGTACACACCAGACTGTCATGTATACAAGGCACATAGCAGCACATGGTACACACCAGACTGCCATGTATACAAGGCACATAGTAGCACATGGTACACACCAGACTGCATGTATACAAGGCACATAGCAGCACATGGTACACACCAGACTGCCATGTATACAAGGCACATAGTAGCACATGGTACACACCAGACTGCCATGTATACAAGGCACATAGAGCACATGGTACACACCAGACTGCCATGTATACAAGGCACATAGTAGCACATGGTACACACCAGACTGTCATGTATACAAGGCACATAGCAGCACATGGTACACACCAGACTGCCATGTATACAAGGCACATAGTAGCACATGGTACACACCAGACTGCATGTATACAAGGCACATAGCAGCACATGTTACACACCAGACTGCCATGTATACAAGGCACATAGTTGCACATGGTACACACCAGACTGCCATGTATACAAGGCACATAGTAGCACATGGTACACACCAGACTGCCATGTATACAAGGCACATAGTAGCACATGGTACACACCAGACTGCCATGTATACAAGGCACATAGTAGCACATGGTACACACCAGACTGTCATGTATACAAGGCACATAGCAGCACATGGTACACACCAGACTGCCATGTATACAAGGCACATAGTAGCACATGGTACACACCAGACTGTCATGTATACAAGGCACATAGTAGCACATGGTACACACCAGACTGCCATGTATACAAGGCACATAGTAGCACATGGTACACACCAGACTGCCATGTATACAAGGCACATAGTAGCACATGGTACACACCAGACTGCCATGTATACAAGGCACATAGTAGCACATGGTACACACCAGACTGCCATGTATACAAGGCACATAGTAGCACATGGTACACACCAGACTGCCATGTATACAAGGCACATAGTAGTACATGGTACACACCAGACTGCCATGTATACAAGGCACATAGCAGCACATGGTACACACCAGACTGCCATGTATACAAGGCACATAGTAGCACATGGTACACACCAGACTGCCATGTATACAAGGCACATAGTAGCACATGATACACACCAGACTGCCATGTATACAAGGCACATAGTAGCACATGGTACACAACAGACTGCCATGTATACAAGGCACATAGTAGCACATGGTACACACCAGACTGCCATGTATACAAGGCACATATTAGCACATGGTACACACCAGACTGCCATGTATACAAGGCACATAGCAGCACATGGTACACACCAGACTGCCATGTATACAAGGCACATAGTAGCACATGGTACACAACAGACTGCCATGTATACAAGGCACATAGTAGCACATGGTACACACCAGACTGCCATGTATACAAGGCACATAGTAGCACATGGTACACACCAGACTGCCATGTATACTAGGCACATAGTAGCACATGGTACACACCAGACTGCCATGTATACAAGGCACATAGTAGCACATGGTACACACCAGACTGCCATGTATACAAGGCACATAGTAGCACATGGTACACACCAGACTGCCATGTATACAAGGCACATAGTAGCACATGGTACACACCAGACTGCCATGTATACAAGGCACATAGTAGCACATGGTACACACCAGACTGCCATGTATACAAGGCACATAGTAGCACATGGTACACACCAGACTGCCATGTATACAAGGCACATAGTAGCACATGGTACACACCAGACTGCCATGTATACAAGGCACATAGTAGCACATGGTACACACCAGACTGCCATGTATACAAGGCACATAGTAGCACATGGTACACACCAGACTGCCATGTATACAAGGCACATAGTAGCACATGGTACACACCAGACTGCCATGTATACAAGGCACATAGTAGCACATGATACACACCAGACTGCCATGTTTACAAGGCACATAGTAGCACATGGTACACACCAGACTGCCATGTATACAAGGCATATAGTAGCACATGGTACACACCAGACTGCCATGTATACAAGGCACATAGTAGCACATGGTACACACCAGACTGCCATGTATACAAGGCACATAGCAGCACATGGTACACACCAGACTGCCATGTATACAAGGCACATAGTAGCACATGGTACACACCAGACTGCCATGTATACAAGGCACATAGTAGCACATGGTACACACCAGACTGCCATGTATACAAGGCACATAGTAGCACATGGTACACACCAGACTGCCATGTATACAAGGCACATAGTAGCACATGCTACACACCAGACTCCACGTAGTCACCGCTGACATATGTTTGTCACACTGTGACACCAAGGACTTTATCACGGTTATTGTCAATTGCCTGTAGACAGGAGGTGACAGCTTGATTCACATCGAAGTCTGCTGAAAATCGTTTACCAGTCAGGTGATCATAAGGGGTACAAAGAGGGTTGGAAATCACTGAGACGGAAGATTGAGCCTGAAGGGTGATTGGCTGTTGGTGAACAGTTGCAAATGCAAGAGTTTGGCTTGTATTACGACAGAAAAACGGACCTTGTGGGAAGATGAGAAAAACGCATCAATGTCCTTTGGAATTGTGTTGAAAAATAATGATACTTCAGAAGAATAAATGAGCTACATTTTACATTGTGATTATTTTTTATGTAATTTTTATGACTTAGGTAACATTACTTATTGAAATTCTTTCGTACACAGCATTTGATTTAAATCTCCATCTTTAACCAAGTGTGAACTGGAAGTGAATCTTATATTTATCTTAATTTTATACGTGCTTTAATTACAAAATGGATTTTATTTACCATCAACACGACACGGTAATTAATAGCTATTTTGTAATTTACTCAACACAATACGATATCTAAGATAAAAATTACTTGCCTCTTTTTATGTACACATACCAACCACTTCACTCAGTACAAATCAATCATTCTCCTATGCAGAAGGTATGTACTAGGGGTGTAAAGCTGACTAATCATCACCCTCTAATAAGGCTACCAAGGCCAAGAATGCGTGGAGCCTTACTCTCCCTTTGCCTACACGACCTCTTAGTGCTGTTGCTTAGAACTAAGCTGTATAGTTACGTCAGAATAGGCACACGGACTGTTTATATCGCTTCTCGGCTTGGACAGGGATAAAGTTGGCCGGAACGATAGGTGCTAAGAGAATAAAATCTGATCCTGTGGTTTGCCGCTTGGCGCGCGGGTCGAGTCAGTAGGATGAACTGTGAACTTTTGAGGTGAAGTTCAACCACAAACTGACCCCGTACTCCCACATAAGCTCTGCCGAGCGCTACAGCCTGTTCCATAAGCCGAGTCATGTTGTTTAACAGAGGGGCAAGTCCAAACCGGATCAGCCATGCGCGGTCTTAGAAGCATTAAGTTATATTAGACTTGCGAGGTCACAGAGCAGCTGGTTCAATCAAATAACAGCAAAACATAGATTCAAGTGGACTGCGAGATTTGAGGTTATGTCAGTGGTATTAGCGAGGATTCAGGTCTTCTTTTATGTAATGCCATGTCGCTGTGTGGGTGGTTCCCGACGTTTCGGACTATCGTAATGTCTTCATTTTCAACGGTTAAGAAGACCATAAATATTATTCTCAGACTACTTTAGTGCATATGTAGGCCTATCTAAAGAGTGTCCAAGAAGCCACCAAACACCTTGCTTCTTTATTTATTTATTTCACCATACTTGCACTTTATGGATCGAGTTGAACTGTGTGGGTGGTTCCTGACGTTTCGGACTATCGTAATATCTTCATTTTCAATGGTTAAGAAGACCATAAATATTATTCTCAGACTACTTTAGTGCATAAGTAGGCCTATCTAAAGAGTGTCCAAGAAGCCACCAAACACCTTGCTTCTTTATTTATTTATTTATTTATTTATTGCACTATACTTGCACTTTATGGATCGAGTTGAACTGTGTGGGCATCCTCATGGTCGACAAAGAGCTTAATCCTTCGCCACGAACTTTGTTACCACTTTCGTGGCATTTTTAATGTTAAAGGTAAAGGCAGCAGTAATGGCGACCTCATGTGGCCAAATATGGCCGCGTGTAGTACTTCAATTTCCGCTGATAGTGTCCTTACGGACTTGCATGCTGATTGTTCTACACAAACAGTAGCAACAACACACGTCACTGTTCGGTATATTGGTGCGCTGCTCCGAGGAAAACCGTACACATTTCTGTATGAAAATGCGCGCTTTTGCCATGATAAAAAGAGTTGCTATGCGCAGAGATGGGTTCCGAAATGGCAGCCGAAATGATATAATCACCTGATTCATGGTCTGACCTGTGCTGTCTTTATGCGTGCATAGACTCGCTCCCAAAGGCTTCTCAGTGTAATAATTGCTTGTATCTGCCCTTTTCAACTTTGCGTGACACACAATTAATGCGAACCTTAGTGCTGGTTCATCGAGGCTTTGTCTCATGTGCATGGCCACACAGATTTCGCAAGTCATGAATAAGTCAGATATACGGAGGACTTCTGGAACATCCTGTATATTTACGTCTCCTTGACGCTTACTGCTTTATAGAATGTGACGCCCTGTACTTCGGTGGGAGATTCTCCTACCTTGAAGGCGAAGGCATTGCGTCTCTCCAAAACGTTTGTAACTATTACCAACCCACACGATGTGACTTCGCAGAAACTCGAGGAATTCATAGCCTCAGATTCATGTTAACCTCGGATCCCATGTTCCGTCTCATTCCGCTATACTCGCTCTTCACACGATATTGCTGGATGTTATACGGCTTTGATACTGGATGGAAGAAGACCTGTGGGAAGACCACGACTGAGATGGGAAGACATCAGGAGAAACTCCTCGTTGTTGCTAAATATAAGGGGATGAAGGAGACTAGCAAGGGACAGGGATATCTGTAGGTGAACTACTGATGTGAGCCGTCGAGCTTTTGAAGAGAAGAAGAAGAAGAAGATAAGGCTTTGTGACGTAGCAACATAAATTGGTCGGGATAATACTGGCACCTGAACATTGTCAGTCACTACGTGTGCAGGTCAGACACTGTTCATCTGGTATTTAAAGCAAAGGGATGCAAAGGGCCGGTCATGTAGCTGGGATGTTTGACACAGAAGGATAACATTAAGATAGCTGTTACAGAAGTGGGTTGTGAGGATGGTAGGTGGGTAAAAGTGCGGCAGGATCGTAACCAATGGCGTTCGCTGTTATTAACGGTTTTAGACCTTCAAGTTCTGTTAGCAGACAGTTTGTTAGTTCACCCTTTGCTGTCCAAATTATTCTTGTGAGTTCAAACATTTTGGTTCAACATAATTTTACAGACAATCCTTAATCGTCGGAGTTTAAAAGCGGCCAACAAGTAACAAGAGCTTAGTAAAAATCAACATAAAACATTGTAAAATAATGTGTCGAGTTGAGCTCGACATTGGATCTTGTACAGTGGAAAGCGCTGTCGAGTCCAACTCGACATTGGGACGCGTTGTGACGAAAAGACCCAGTCTGAAAGGGTTTCAGAACACAACGCCTGGACCTGGGCACGTCGAGGTGTCAGTGAAGACAATAATATTTGACTGGGTTTAGAGTTTTACGACGCAGGACACTTTTCGACAATCTGTAGTCGCTTAGCCAGTCAAAAAATGCAGCACATCAATACGCTCCACCTATCTCTTTTCTTCTGTAATTTATTTTGTAAACATTTCTCATCTCTCCAAAACAAACAAAATTCTATTAGGGCAGACGGGACGCACAAGTACGCCGCTACTAATGGAATACCAGTGCAGTAAGCAGCCTTCAGAATGATAACTGATCCAGTATAGCCACTTTACTCTGTCGTACTGTTACCTATGCCACACTTACGTGCGTCTTTCTGTGCACCTGGCCTATCTCTCACCGGGAGCCAAACCCAGGATCTGCTGCGCTCTTGTCAGAGACAATAAAGGACTGCTGTCCCTGCTGAGCTAAAATGAGACGCTGTTTGCGACCCGCGACCCGCTGCCGGGTCTAATCGTCTTCTCTGCAGGGAGTTCGGGGGGTGGCACAGGGTGTTACAAAATTATTTATCTTTAGTTTTAGGGTTTTTGAACTGTAGATATTGTAGTGATAAAGGTATATGTTTATTAAACAAACAGTTGCTACAGTGCAAGAGGAGAGCAGCACAGCAGATATTTCGCTTTTGCCGAATGAAGCCTCTGTGATTTTATAGACATCATTTGAATCAGAATACCATCAAATATTAAGTAATCGGGAATTAATATTTTGTTGAAAACACGCTACATGTTTCGGCCCAAAAGATTACCCTCTGTCTTGATACAAAGATGAAATTATGAAGATCAGGTAAGTGGGTTTTATTAGAGTTCTTATCCTAAGTGTAAGATCTCAAAAACACATTAATAATTTTATAATTATATAAATGTTGAGATCTCACACATAAGATAAGGTGTAACAAAATACATTTACTTTCTTTTTACACTTTTTATATTTATATAAAGCCGGATGTAAAGCTTTTGGGCCAAAACATGTAGCGTGTTGTAAGTAACATAATGTGTAGCGTGTTGTAAGTAACATAACATGTAGCGTGTTGTAAGTAACATAATGTGTAGCGTGTTGTAAGTAATATAACACGTAGCGTGTTGTAACAAAACGTAGCGTGTTGTAAGGAACGTAACACGTAGCGTGTTGTAACATAACACGTAGCGTGTTGTAAGTAATATAACACGTAGCGTGTTGTAAGTAACATAACACGTAGCGTGTTGTAAGTAACATAACACGTAGCGTGTTGTAAGTAATATAACACGTAGCGTGTTGTAAGTAACATAACACGTAGCGTGTTGTAAGTAACATAACACGTAGCGTGTTGTAAGTAATATAACACGTAGCGTGTTGTAAGTAACATAACACGTAGCGTGTTGTAAGTAACATAACACGTAGCGTGTTGTAAGTAACATAACACGTAGCGTGTTGTAAGTAACGTAACACGTGGCGTGTTGTAACATAACACGTAGCGTGTTGTAAGTAACATAACACGTAGCGTGTTGTAAGTAACATAACAAGTAGCGTGTTGTAAGTAACGTAACACGTGGCGTGTTGTAACATAACACGTAGCTGTTGTAAGTAACATAACACGTGACGTGTTGTAAGTAACATAACACGTGACGTGTTGTAAGTAACATAACACGTGACGTGTTGTAAGTAACAAGTAGTAAGCACAAAATATTTCTAGCAAAGGTAAAGGTAAAGTTCACCCTAGAACAGGCCATGAAGACCCAGAGAGGGAGTAGAGGTATAGCTATACTCTTTCTTTAACCTCGACGCTAGATGGGGTGGGTGGTCAACGCCACGCCCCGGCCGCTTTACCCCCGGGAAAGAGACCCAGTACCCATTGTACAGGAGGCTGTTTGGGCCCCAGGGCCGGTCTGGAGAGGTGCGCAAGATCTGGCCCCCACAGGGATTCGATCCCCGGACCGTCCAGCCCGTAGCGAGTCGCTATACCGACTGCGCTATGCCGGCCCTTGATAAATTCAGAATATGCTTATATATAATAAAACCAACAAAATGCACAGTAGTAAAATAGTTTTTGTATCCAATAACCTCCTACATGTTTCAACCGCTTAAGCGGTTATTGCATATAAGAACTATTTCACTGATGCTCCTTTTGTTGGTTTCATTATATTATATTATATTATATTATATTATTATATTTTATTGTATATATTATATTTATTATATTATTATTTATATTTATTATTATATGTTCAACTAAAGCTCGGATTATAAATCATGTGTATTTTGTTTCTTATTTGCCTTTCTAACAAAGTTTTCTGCTTACCGAATAACTAAACAAAATTTCAGAATACCCCAGAAATATTAGGCCCATATTTCCAAACGATGACAACTATGGTATTCAAAGCTTTTTGTAAGTGAATTTCACGACGCTGTGAAATGGTAATGTGATAATGTGGTAATGGTAATGTGATAGATAAACTTGACTATGGAGCATTGGTGGAATGATACTGACATTGACAACCGAAGTGCTGGGAGAAAAACTTGTCACAGTACCACTTCGTCCACCACAAATCCCACGGACTGACCCGGTATCGAATCTGTCACACCAGTATTATGTATGTAATCTAGGCCCTCTTTGTGTTCAGTAAAGCGAGTGGAAAACACTGATCAATTATGGAACGTGTCCAGTGGTCCATTAGCCAATACTGACAGACAGGTCACGGATGCATTTAACCTTTTGACTTTAGCAGCCTGCCGTTCTCTTATTGATGATAAGACCGTTCGGGGAAACCCCGGAGTGCCGAGTTCAGGAAGTGACACTGATAAATTCCTGTCTAACTACTAGGGAAATTTCACACAGCACGGGGAGAAATGTAATTTTTTATTTTAGCAAACACCTGATATTTATAAACGGATGTGAACTGAATGAGGCGCCATGGCGCACTGCGTCATGTGCGTCACGATTCCTCCAGCTCTGTTTATGAATATGTTCTGCGTAGAGACTGAGGAAGAATTGGCACGTGACATAATTACGTGACTATAAATAGTCTTTGGTCTTGTGGCTGTGGGCCAGTTGTGCCAATCAGTGGCGCTACTGTGGGATGAATTGAAACTAATTCTGCCAGTTATTAGGTTAAGCACTTCCCACTGCGAGCAGCTGATTTAAAACAGACGACATGAAACGCCCCGCAGAGAAGACGCAGGGTGTCCATTTGGTTCATTGAAACCCTTAGGGCGCACAAAATTAATTTCTAAAAATTTCCCTGTGTATCCTTACTGTTCACTGCCAATAATTCCCCTGTGTTTATCCTTAAAATCCACTGCAAATAATTCCCCTCTGTGTATCCTTAAAATTCACTCCCAATAATTCCACTCTGTTTATCCTTAAAATTCACTGCCAATAATTCCCATGTGTGTAACCTTACAGTTCACTGCCAATAATTTCCGTGTGTGTATTCTTAAATTTCACTGCCAATAACTCCCCTCTGTGTATCCTTAAAATTCACTGCCAATAATTCCCATGTGTTTATCCTTAAAATTCACTGCCAATAATTCCCATGTGTGCAACCTTACAGTTCACTGCCAATAATTTCCCTGTGTGTATTCTTAAAATTCACTGTCAATAATTTCCCTGTGTGTATCCTTAAAATTCACTGCCAATAATTTCCCTGTGTGTATCCTTAAAATTCACTGCCAATAATTACCCTCTGCATATCCTTACAATTCACTGCCAATAATTACCCTCTGCATATCCTTACAATTCACTGCCAATAATTACCCTCTGCATATCCTTACAATTCACTGACAATAATTCCCCTCTGTGTATCCTTAAAATTCATTGCCAATAATTTCCCTGTGTGTATCCTTACAATTCACTGCCAATAATTACCCTCTGCATATCCTTACAATTCACTGCCAATAATTCCTCTCTGTGTATACTTAAAATTCACTGACAATAATTCCCCTCTGTGTATCCTTAAAATTCATTGCCAATAATTCCCCTCTGCGTAACCTTACAATTCACTGCCAATAATTCCCCTCTGTGTATCCTTAAAATTCACTGCCAATAATTCCCCTCTGCATATCCTTACAATTCACTGCCAATAATTCCCCTCTGCATATCCTTACAATTCACTGCCAATAATTCCCCTCTGCATATCCTTACAATTCACTGCCAATAATTACCCTCTGCATATCCTTACAATTCACTGCCAATAATTCCCCTCTGTGTATACTTAAAATTCACTGACAATAATTCCCCTCTGCGTATCCTTAAAATTTATTGCCAATAATTCCCCTCTGCGTAACCTTACAATTCACTGCCAATAATTCCCCTCTGTGTATCCTTAAAATTCACTGCCAATAATTCCCCTCTGCGTATCCTTACAATTCACTGCCAATAATTCCCCTCTGCATATCCTTACAATTCACTGCCAATAATTCCCCTCTGCCTATCCTTACAATTCACTGCCAGTAACGTTTCACGCTCATGACGTCAGTGCACAGTCACTCTCAATAAAATCGCTATGTCAACCCGCCCATATCTCACGGTTGCTCTGCGCTGTCATAACACCCTCCAGTTAATTATGCTGGTCTTAACATTCCGCAATAGCGCTGTGACATTCAATGACCGCACGGGACCGATATCTTGTCTGCCCCATGTGGCTCTTGTGTGTACGCCCCTACATGACTCGGCCCGGGCCCCCGGTGAGTGCATCTTAGTCCGGGAACTTCCAGTTTTGAACCAAATTAAGCGTCAGAAAGTAAAACATCGCACCCCCAGAGAGAAAAACTGTGGGAGCCAATCTCCATCCACGAAAGAAAAATTCCGTTGGTAAACAGGTGCCCCCCACAGGGGGGTTAATGCGAGGGCCAGAAGTTAATTGCAACTGTTAGGACTCGTTAGGGACAGGTTTCACTTGCAACACACGTGGCTATTTTAGGGGCTCGAACCGCGGACCTACCAAATGCCACCTTCGCAGGACACGGAACATAAACTAGAAGTTCACTGCTGTAGAAAGACAAGCAGGAAACATGATCCATAATCATGTGGCACAACTTGCACAGTGTGCCACGTTTAGAGACAGCAGCCTGATAGGTGTGCCGCGTCATGTGGCACAACTTGCACAGTGTGCCACGTTTAGAGACAGCAGCCTGATAGGTGTGCCGCGTCATGTGGCACAACTTGCACAGTGTGCCACGTTTAGAGACAGCAGCCGGATAGGTGTGCCGCGTCATGTGGCATAACTTGCAGTGTGCCACGTTTAGAGACAAGAGCCTGATAGGTGTGCCGCGTCATGTGGCACAACTTGCACAGTGTGCCACGTTTAGAGACAGCAGCCGGATAGGTGTGCCGCGTCATGTGCATACTTGCAGTGTGCAGTTAGAGACAACTGATGGTGTGCGATATGTGCACACTTGCACGTGTGCACGTTTAGAGACAGCAGCCTGAAGGTGTGCCGCGTCATGTGGCACAACTTGCACAGTGTGCCACGTTTAGAGACAGCAGCCTGATAGGTGTGCCGAGTCATGTGGTACAACTTGCACAGTGTGCCACATTTAGAGACAGCAGCCTGATAGGTGTGCCGCGTCATGTGGCACAACTTGCACAGTGTGCCACTTTTAGAGACAGCAGCCTGACAGGTGTGCCGCGTCATGTGGCACAACTTGCACAGTGTGCCACTTTTAGAGACAGCAGCCTGACAGGTGTGCCACGCCATGTGACACAAGCTGTACTGTAGGCTACACCACGTCACACATTGGTCTCATATGTTGAGCACAGTTACAGTTGCGCATGCGTGCCAGTTCATTGCTGCAAGTGTTGTGCGCGGACCGGTAAGACACACACAAATTATAATTACTAAATACTGCACAAATTCACACATACATACGGGGCAAGGTTCATGTCGTTAAGGTTGACATTGCATCAAATCTTGCTTGCTAAAGGACCTAAAAGCACACAACCCATTCAGGGACACTACAGGGATGACCCTGTGCCTGATGCCCACTGAAAATCTAGCAACATCACGCGATGCCGCGGCTTTACGATAGGCCCTACCTTGACCCTTGTTGGGGCGAGCCCAACTGAAACAATGAACCACAAAGTGGGGATATTCCCACGGACAAACACATATCTGTAGTCGGCGGCCTGATGTGGGTTGTAATAACATACTGTGTAGGAACTGTTTGGTGGCTGGCCGTAAGGTTAGTGCAGCTTGCTGTCGCTGAATGTTCCTGTTTCACCTCATGCGGTGCAGAACCTCCTTCTTGCCTTTGTGCAGAAAGTTCTTGTGTCACCTGTTGCCTTGCAGTATGTTCCAGTTTCTCCTAATGTGCAGAAAGTTCTTGTGTCACTTTTTGCCTTGCATTATGTTCCAGTTTCTCCTATTGTGCAGAAAGTTCTTGTGTCACCTGTTGCCTTGCATTATGTTCCAGTTTCTCCTATTGTGCAGAAAGTTCTTGTGTCACCTGTTGCCTTGCATTATGTTCCAGTTTCTCCTAATGTGCAGAAAGTTCTTGTGTCACCTGTTGCCTTGCATTATGTTCCAGTTTCTCCTAATGTGCAGAAAGTTCTTGTGTCACCTGTTGCCTTGCATTATGTTCCAGTTTCTCCTAATGTGCAGAAAGTTTTTGTGTCACCTGTTGCCTTGCATTATGTTCCAGTTTCTCCTAATGTGCAGAAAGTTCTTGTGTCACCTGTTGCCTTGCATTATGTTCCAGTTTCTCCTAATGTGCAGAAAGTTCTTGTGTCACCTGTTGCCTTGCATTATGTTCCAGTTTCTCCTAATGTGCAGAAAGTTTTTGTGTCACCTGTTGCCTTGCATTATGTTCCAGTTTCTCCTAATGTGCAGAAAGTTCTTGTGTCACCTGTTGCCTTGCATTATGTTCCAGTTTCTCCTAATGTGCAGAAAGTTCTTGTGTCACCTGTTGCCTTGCATTATGTTCCAGTTTCTCCTAATGTGCAGAAAGTTTTTGTGTCACCTGTTGCCTTGCATTATGTTCCAGTTTCTCCTAATGTGCAGAAAGTTCTTGTGTCACCTGTTGCCTTGCATTATGTTCCAGTTTCTCCTAATGTGCAGAAAGTTCTTGTGTCACCTGTTGCCTTGCATTATGTTCCAGTTTCTCCTATTGTGCAGAAAGTTCTTGTGTCACCTGTTGCCTTGCATTATGTTCCAGTTTCTCCTAATGTGCAGAAAGTTCTTGTGTCACCTGTTGCCTTGCATTATGTTCCAGTTTCTCCTAATGTGCAGAAAGTTCTTGTGTCACCTGTTGCCTTGCATTATGTTCCAGTTTCTCCTAATGTGCAGAAAGTTCTTGTGTCACCTGTTGCCTTGCATTATGTTCCAGTTTCTCCTAATGTGCAGAAAGTTCTTGTGTCACCTGTTGCCTTGCATTATGTTCCAGTTTCTCCTAATGTGCAGAAAGTTCTTGTGTCACCTGTTGCCTTGCATTATGTTCCAGTTTCTCCTAATGTGCAGAAAGTTTTTGTGTCACCTGTTGCCTTGCATTATGTTCCAGTTTCTCCTAATGTGCAGAAAGTTCTTGTGTCACCTGTTGCCTTGCATTATGTTCCAGTTTCTCCTAATGTGCAGAAAGTTCTTGTGTCACCTGTTGCCTTGCATTATGTTCCAGTTTCTCCTAATGTGCAGAAAGTTCTTGTGTCACCTTTGCTGTTTGCCATTTCTCATTGAAGTTTTCACCCAGTTTCCTCCTAATGTGCAGAAAGTTCTTGTGTCACCTGTTGCCTTGCATTATGTTCCAGTTTCTCCTAATGTGCAGAAAGTTCTTGTGTCACCTGTTGCCTTGCATTATGTTCCAGTTTCTCCTATTGTGCAGAAAGTTCTTGTGTCACCTGTTGCCTTGCATTATGTTCCAGTTTCTCCTATTGTGCAGAAAGTTCTTGTGTCACCTGTTGCCTTGCATTATGTTCCAGTTTCTCCTAATGTGCAGAAAGTTCTTGTGTCACCTGTTGCCTTGCATTATGTTCCAGTTTCTCCTAATGTGCAGAAAGTTCTTGTGTCACCTGTTGCCTTGCATTATGTTCCAGTTTCTCCTAATGTGCAGAAAGTTTTTGTGTCACCTGTTGCCTTGCATTATGTTCCAGTTTCTCCTAATGTGCAGAAAGTTCTTGTGTCACCTGTTGCCTTGCATTATGTTCCAGTTTCTCCTAATGTGCAGAAAGTTCTTGTGTCACCTGTTGCCTTGCATTATGTTCCAGTTTCTCCTAATGTGCAGAAAGTTCTTGTGTCACCTGTTGCCTTGCATTATGTTCCAGTTTCTCCTAATGTGCAGAAAGTTCTTGTGTCACCTGTTGCCTTGCATTATGTTCCAGTTTCTCCTAATGTGCAGAAAGTTTTTGTGTCACCTGTTGCCTTGCATTATGTTCCAGTTTCTCCTAATGTGCAGAAAGTTCTTTGTGTCACCTGTTGCCTTGCATTATGTTCCAGTTTCTCCTAATGTGCAGAAAGTTCTTGTGTCACCTGTTGCCTTGCATTATGTTCCAGTTTCTCCTATGTGCAGAAAGTTCTTGTGTCACCTGTTGCCTTGCATTATGTTCCAGTTTCTCCTAATGTGCAGAAAGTTCTTGTGTCACCTGTTGCCTTGCATTATGTTCCAGTTTCTCCTAATGTGCAGAAAGTTCTTGTGTCACCTGTTGCCTTGCATATGTTCCAGTTTTCCTATTGCAGAAAGTTCTTTTCACCTGTTCCTTGCATTATGTTCCTCCTAATGTGCAGAAAGTTCTGTGTCACCTGTTGCCTTGCATATGTACAGTTTCCTATTGCAGCACAAAGTTTTGTTCCATCAGTTTCCGTCGGAGACCTTTCACTGGTGGCCTTACAGGCTAGTATATTCCATTCCTTTGCTAAAACGACCAGGCAAGCTTGCTGAACATTTGTCAAGCATTCCCCGACCGTAGACCCCACTTGCCGTGCGGCTTGCTTCATCGCCAAGTGCCTAATCACATAGTGTGCGATAAACTACGACTGGCTCCAGCTTATCGTACTCTTTCGATTCCAAACAGTTGGTATTGGTTGTGTTCTATCTGCCTAGAACCGGATATGTTTCTGGCTCAATCGAGGCAGGAGTGTGGGACTCGAACCAGTAACGTGTGGGGACAGCCCCGACATTTTCGCCTTGTCGATTTCGATGAATCGTGAGTTTAATTTGTGTCGTGCTGACAATGGCTGATGGATGATGCTTATCTGAGCTCCCATTGTTGGGGCTCCGGGGGGAGGCTGTGGCAGCACATTCCATATTGCGCTACAGGATGAGGGGTAAGTTTATACACGATACTTTGCTACAGTGACGTAACGATACTGTGCTGTAGGGTGAAGGACAAGTGAAGTCACGAGAGTGTGGTATAGAGTGGCAGACAGTCGGGACAACGATGTTGCTACAGGATGAGAGAGAAGTTATTTCACTATATTAGCCTATAAATTGAGGGAGAATTAGGGTCTCAGTCATGTGGTTATTCGCCTTTCTTTTTTAAACGCGGAAGCCCGGATTCGATTCCAGGCCACCTTATATGGAATTTATGGCAGACAAAGTGGCACTGGGACACGTTTTTCTCTGTGATTTCAGGTTCCGCCGCAATTTGATGAGATCTGCGATCTTCTAGAATATTACGCAGCATCGTGTGGTAATTGTTTACCGACGTTTCGGGACAACGTATCGGTCCCATCTTCAAGGGTCAAGAAGTCCAATAAGTCCTTTTCTTCTTGGAATTCTTGACCATTGAAGATGGGACCGATACGTTATCCCGAAACGTCGGTAAACAATTACCACTCGACGCTGCGTAATATCCCAGAAGAGCGCAGATCTCAAGTTTTTCTCTGTTTACTTGTGTTTTCCCGTGCCATTATCATCTAACAACTCTCTTGTCACGCCCATTTATCTATCACCGACACTGTGTGATCTTAGAAATTTACAGCGTCTTTTAATAAGACACCTAAAAAAAGGATTACAATATTGTTACAGGGTGCAGGAGAAACAGGGTCACAAAATGGCGTTGCAAGATGTCAAACAAGTGGCGTGACTATATTGTTCTGCAGAGTGGACAGCAAGGAGATGGGATTGTCACCACCTGCACGCTGGTGCGTATTGTTATTGTTATTATTTTATTGTTATTTTATTTACTTGTACAGGAAACTCTGTAGAAGATTCCCTAGTGTGTGTACTTTCCTCGTGGGTAAAGACTTTCGAAGCCTAAAGATGTGACGTGTGGCTTCAGAGTCTATGGTTTTTTTATAATTTGTCAGAAAAATTCAGAAGCTTGCGCCCCCTTTATCCTACACAACACAGAACGCACACTCGCAAGTTATTCTCGGAAATTTAAAGAACTCGCTTCCTCCTTCGTGCCATAGTTCCTGGCTTTGCTTGTTCTTCTGCTGAGACGCTCAGACAGCACATCAGTATAGCTGTAGCTCAGACGCTCAGACAGCACATCAGTATAGCTGTAGCTCAGACGCTCAGACAGCACATCAGTATAGCTGTAGCTCAGACGCTCAGACAGCACATCAATATAGCTGTAGCTCAGACGCTCAGACAGCACATCAGTATAGCTGTAGCTCAGACGCTCAGACAGCACATCAATATAGCTGTAGCTCAGACGCTCAGACAACACATCAATATAGCTGTAGCTCAGACGCTCAGACAACACATCAATATAGCTGTAGCGCTGCGGATTTGGATGTGACGGGGGCCCGGTTCGAATCCCAGATTTTCCCTAAATAATCATGATGTCCTTCCTAATCCTTACCCAATATCCTATCCATTGATTTTCATTCGAGACTGTACAACGTGAAGTGATTTATAATCACTTAGTTTATAGATTTATCCGTTGTCACTTCTTAAAATTAAAAATAAAATAATTCGAGACATTTTGGACAAAACCCGGAGTTTGCGAATGGATTTACTTATCGGGCCCCACCATAAATTTGTCTTATTTTTAGCGCGAAGATGGGGACAAGGTCTGTCCCCAAAATGTTGTGTTTCGTTTTGTTGTTAATTTTGACAGAATATAAAATGTAAAAACTTGCATTTGTCAACCTTTATTCCATAAAGGCAGAAGGGAGAGGGTGGTAGACGTCCACTTATTCTTAACCTTGGCACTAGATTATGTGAGCGGTCAACTTAGTGACAACACCCTTTTACCTTAGGGGAAAGAAACGCAGCACTGTCTTAAAGGGAATCTGGATGCACCGCACAATATATGTCGACATCTTAGAAATGGGAGAATTTCTTGTCCGCTTCTGGGAGTCTAAATACGAATCGTTTGGGCCATAGCAACCGGCTACACTCTATTGGACAGAAGACGATAGAAAAAATAGAGTCGAACCCGGTTACAACGACATCGGTAATTACGATACCTCGTCTATAGCGTCAGATAACTGTCTTACCAATTCCCCACTCTTATCCATAATATTATACTCCTCGGTTATAACGACACTCGTTTATAACAACACAAAATATACAGTACCTTTCATAATATCATAACCGAGTTCGACTGTTTACAAATAAAGTGATATCACTGTCAGAAATTTCTAAACTGAAATTCGAGATATTTATATCTGGCTGGATTCTTACAGGATACCACCAGGATAATGGGTAGTTCTTTCCCTATTAGGTCTAATAATTTTTTTCAAAGACTACATAAAACCAACAGTGTCGCTAGGCTTTTTTATCCCAGCGGCGAGTAAATACAAGAGCAGCCTCTAAGAGAAATTATGACCTTTAGACAATTCACAATCATTTATTGAATTTCTATTTATGCGGCTCAAAAATTTAAAATATATTGAGGACAGAAAATCAAAATTGTTTTAAAAAAAATTTATTCTGCTGCCAATTCTGTAGCCCTTTGGACTCTACCGCCTGCAACTATCGACCCCCTTCCCCACCCCAGATACACCTCCACATAGAACCTATATCCTTCTTGCGCGCAACCTAACTTAATTGGCGGTTAGTTTTCGTGGGAAGACCAAATTCTTTTGGCCCAGAGAGAAAAGATTTCGACTTGTTTGCTGCAAGGTAACAGTAGGTCAGACAAAACAAGACGTCACATTATCAGATATAACCTCCACAGAGCTGCTGTTCGCACTAAGGTTTTCCTCATTTAAAGCGGACGTCGCCTCGAAAAAACACTTCAAAATCTTCTCATCAACACTAATCGTTCTGCAATTCAAATCGTGCATATAACGTCTAGAGCACGTACAGAGATGTGAAGCTGACGGCAAACACCGGACCATCAGAGTGGAAGAGTCTGGGTCTAACGTTTTGGCAGTCTAAATAACTAAGCAGCTAAGACGATTAAGCAAACTACATGGATGCAGTGCCTTTGGGAAGAAACTTACAGTCCTCCAGGCGGCGAAAAATGTTCGCACCAATTAACAAAATCTCTGGTAGCAGAACCAGAAGGTTCAACACCGCTAATACCAAAGCCCACCACT
Source organism: Reticulitermes speratus (assembly GCA_021186555.1). Taxonomy (NCBI): domain Eukaryota; kingdom Metazoa; phylum Arthropoda; class Insecta; order Blattodea; family Rhinotermitidae; genus Reticulitermes; species Reticulitermes speratus. The sequence goes on along the minus strand of JAJKFL010000013.1, from coordinate 30,128,270 downwards.
GCACACGATCCTGAGCCAGTTCCATCCACCTCCCATCCTCACAACCTATTTCCCTAAGATCCATCTTACTAATTAACTAACTCTCTGGTAGCAGAATCTGAATGTTCAACACCGACTAATACCAAAGCCCACCACTGACACGATCCTGAGCCAGTTCCATCCACCTCCCATCCTCACAACCTATTTCCCCAAGAGCCATCTTACTAATTAACTAACTCTCTGGTAGCAGAACGAGAAGGTTCTACACCGCTAATACCAAAGCCCACCACTGCACACGATCCTGAGCCAGTTCTATCCACCTCCCATCCTCACAACCTATTTCCCTAAGATCCATCTTACTAATTAACTAACTCTCTGGTAACAGAACCAGAAGTTTCTACACCGCTAATACCAAAGCCCACCACTGCACACGATCCTGAGCCAGTTCCATCCAACTCCCATCCTCACAACCTATTTCCCTAAGATCCACCTTACTAATTAACTAACTCTCTGGTAGCAGAACAGAAGGTTCAACACCACTAATACCAAAGCCCACAACTGGACACGATCCTGAGCCAGTTCCATCCACCTCACATCCTCATTTCATGCTACACAGGTCTCAGTTCGGAACATTTATGTATCATGCTGTAAATGTTCTCAATCCGTGTTATGTAGGTCTCAATCCGAGCTACGAAGGCCTCAGTTCATGACACATAAGTAGCAGATTCAAGGTTCCTAGGGCGACAGAGGTTAATGTGATTTTGCAGATCACGTCACCGCGGTAGGTGGGCACCAAACACTAGCAGAAGCCTCCTCAAAATGGCGGCGTTGTCTCGACACCACACCAACGGCCACGTGACCCACAAGTGACACTAGTTTTAGTGTCCAGTGTTCAGTTCCCTTAACAGCCTTCGTGCTGCCCCCGTCAACGGCTCCCAGTACGCCGCTGTGCCTGCCCCAGTTCCAGCAACTGGGAGCTGTCACTCGGAGGATCCACCGTCCTCATTTTCGCCTGTCACACTTTTCTTCTTCATATATTTTTAATGGACAGGCCGCTGAAATATTAATTCCGTGGAATACATCATGGCCAGTGATTGCTGGGAAAACGGCCCGATACAGTCTGATGGAAACACAACAGAGCACAGCTGTGGAGTTGTGAGAATCAGTAGGTGCTGAAGACTCAGTCTTTGGTATAGTATCTTGTTTATAGGTTCCGTCAGGCCTTCTGGGCTGCGACGCTCTGTGTTGTCGATCTCTTCAAGGGAAGGTGTGCCTTCGAAACGTCGGAAACACTAAGCCAAGTGACATAACACCACATCACGGAAGACCCAAATGCTCATCGGTATTGCTGTAGCAACCTCAAATATAATACAGTGTCTCAGTAGTGTCTTTTAAGGCACAGTGGTAACTACGTGCACCGCCTGCTTTAACACTTAGAACTTTTGTCTGTTTACCACAGGGTGTACCTTTGTATTTCGTACAATGCCCACAACAAAGAGCCACAACACTGTAATGAAAAAGCAGTTTTACTTACTGCTACATTATCTGGCTGTAATAAGCTAGGAAACGTAGTGTAACGTAACATTGTGATGCGTTCGCGTAAGCATTTTTGCAGTGGTAAAGCATTCTGTGTGTGTTGAGCTACATGTCACTGTCAACTATATAAAAATATTGATTGTTGCACAACAATGTTTTTGTGGCAATGTATATCGCCTGCAACAATACAAGTACGTAGGTCTTCATGTAAAGTGGCCGATGCTGCATTGAAACAAAATAATGTTCGTTTGCTTGTGGTCTGCTTTAGACGTACGGCTTGGCTGAGCAGGTCGTAATGACAGATAAGTTGTGCAGTTTGTAGGTTTTTGTAAGTGTTGGCGTAAAACATTGTACGAGATCAGACGGAAATAAACAATTATGAAGCAGTAAGTATTACATATACTGAGTGTGTGTCTGTAGGCTTAGTTATCCAGCATGCAAAGCGCATGCGCCGTATTATATTGTCATCTTGGCCTGTCTGGCTCTACCATATTTTTCCACATTATCTCATAAACGGCACGATTTTCGGAAAAAAAGTTATTGAACTAAAATGTGTGTTTTGATTTTCTGTACAACTTTTGTCTGAAACATTTTTTATTCTAAAAAGAATTCAGCGAGATATTATCATAAATGTACATAGGTCTTTATGTAAAGTACCTGTTATTCGTGTTAGATTTTAATGAAACTTGAATTTTCTCTACAGATTTTTGAAAAATCCTCACATACAAAATTTTATGAAAATCCGTCTAGTGAGAGCCGAGTTGTTCCACGCGGACGAAAGACAGACAGACATGACGAAGCTAATAGTCGCTTTTCCAAATTTTGCGAAAGCGCCTAAAAACAAATTTCCTATTTCAGGATGTTAACCTTCCAAGCGCTGGCATAGGCTTCCCAAAAAATTAACCTGTAATAAACTATCATCTGATATGACGTTATCAAATAACGGACGCAATCATAAGGCTACTGTATTGTCATATATACAGATTCTATTGCACACAGGTCCCATTTCTTGAGCAGATGACAGTCGCTTAGCTGCTCAAAATATTGTGCTTTCGTAGGACCCAAATACTGACTACCGCGTTTAGAAATATCCACCAATTGATCCAAGCTTGAGCCAGCTGAATTCAGATCACATCTTCGTGCTCTTTCTCAAAGATCCTTTTTAATATTATACTCTCATACACGTATACCATTTTCACTTAATTTCTTGCCTTCAAATTTGTGTTTTATTTAACACATGTATGGCACATATGCTGCTTATGTTGCCCCTAGTGTGGTCAGCAGGCTTGGACTGAATTATGTCCGTGTCATGTGAACAGTCGTAAGTAGCAGGAAGCTTTAAGACAAAATTGGTAAGAAAAATTATAATTTTTATCATGAGAAATAAAAGGCTGAACTGTAAGAGGGTTACGGAAAATGCCACAAATTCAAGTGGAGCCCATTTTCAATATGGCACAGAGTTTCTCGAACCCCGGACTCGAGACAACAAAAAATAATTTCACTGTGCTGGACACATCTTTGCGTGTTCCATAAATTAAAGAATTTCCAATTACTTGTGGGTTCCTCCTCCAACCTCCTACCGTATTCACGCAGCAGGGGGTCTCCTGCCTTAATGGTCCTAGCATAACTCACCGGTCCGCCGTCAGCCGCACCCCATCTGCGACTTGCGATGTTCCCTTGTTTCATTTCGCATTTATTTGTTCCCCCTGTCTTTGTTCTTGCTCCAAACCCGTTACTTCGTAGCAGAAACTGTTCTCGCGTGACACAACCTCTACAAGAGCTGAACCCTGTCGTGTTTTCTGAGAGCAATTCCATACAGAGTGCGAACTGTCTCGCTGTAATGACGTGTAAAGGGTGTGGGCACCCAAAACATTTCCCATCATGCCCTGCTCCCTCATAAAATGACGCTACGAGTTGTTAAATTCCGACCCATAATTCATCCGTTGAAATGGATATTGCGCCCTTATGCTGAAGGTAATGGCTTGTCTTTGTTCGGTTTTTGTGCCAAACGCAGTTTGATCCCAGGACTCCTGTGTCGAGGTTATTCTCAGTCTCTTCCTGACCTGTTGGTTGTGTGTCAACGGAACGCACGAATCAGATGCTAGTGTGCGCCTGTTGCCATTTGCCAAGCGTATTAAATTCAGCTGACAGGTTCACATGCAAAATGGTGGACATAGGCCAGACATAACATCTGGCTTCAGCTACGTTTGGGTGGACATAGGCCAGACATAACATCTTCCTTCAGTTACGTTTGGGTGGACATAGGCCAGACATAACATCTTGATTCTGCTACGTTTGGGTGGACATAGGCCAGACATAACATTTTGATTCTGCTACGTTTGGGTGGACATAGGCCAGACATAACATCTTCCTTCAGCTACGTTTGGGTGGACATAGGCCAGACATAACATCTTGATTCTGCTACGTTTGTGTGGACATAGGCCAGACATAACATCTTGCTTCAGCTACGTTAGGGTGGACATAGGCCAGATATAACATCTTGATTCTGCTACGTTTGGGTGGACATAGGCCAGACATAACATCTTGATTCTGCTACGTTTGGGTGGACATAGGCCAGAAATAACATCTGGCTTCAGCTACGTTTGGGTGGACATAGGCCAGACATAACATCTGGCTTCAGCTACGTTTGGGTGGACATAGGCCAGACATAACATCTGGCTTCAGCTACGTTTGGGTGGACATAGGCCAGACATAACATCTTGATTCAGCTACGTTTGGGTGGACATAGGCCAGACATAACATCTGGCTTCAGCTACGTTTGGGTGGACATAGGCCAGACATAACATCTTGATTCTGCTACGTTTGGGTGGACATAGGCCAGACATAACATCTTGATTCTGCTACGTTTGGGTGGACATAGGCCAGACATAACATCTTGCTTCAGCTACGTTTGGGTGGACATAGGCCAGACATAACATCTTGATTCTGCTACGTTTGGGTGGACATAGGCCAGACATAGCATCTTGATTCTGCTACGTTTGGGTGGACATAGGCCAGACATAACATCTTGATTCTGCTACGTTTGTGTGGACATAGGCCAGACATAACATCTTGCTTCAGCTACGTTAGGGTGGACATAGGCCAGATATAACATCTTGATTCTGCTACGTTTGGGTGGACATAGGCCAGACATAACATCTTGATTCTGCTACGTTTGGGTGGACATAGGCCAGAAATAACATCTGGCTTCAGCTACGTTTGGGTGGACATAGGCCAGAAGTAACATCTGGCTTCAGCTACGTTTGGGTGGACATTGGCCAGACATAACATCTGGCTTCAGCTACGTTTGGGTGGACATAGGCCAGACATAACATCTGGCTTCAGCTACGTTTGGGTGGACATAGGCCAGACATAACATCTTGATTCAGCTACGTTTGGTTGGACATAGGCCAGACATAACATCTGGCTTCAGCTACGTTTGGGTGGACATAGGCCAGACATAACATCTTGATTCAGCTACGTTTGGGTGGACATAGGCCAGACATAACATCTGGCTTCAGCTACGTTTGGGTGCACATAGGCCAGACATAACAGCTTCCTTCATGCTATTTTTTTACTTTAAACACCAAACAAAACTTTCTTATGAAACTTGCATTCACCTTTATTACCTGTTTGCGTACAAAATTTCACCTTCCTTTAGACAGCCGGTTTAATGACTAGGCTAAAGTCTGGAGGATCCGGGGATCGATTTCTCGTGAGAGCAAAAGACTTTTGTCCGAAATTTACAAACCGGCTGAGACTATTATTAAAAGGGTACCGGAACGTGAAGCTGACCACTTGGCTTCATCTAATTGTCGAGGTTAAGAATGTGTGGAGCCTCACCTGTAAATCAGTGGCGGATCTTAATCCGGAGGTCAGGTCTAGCGGCACGGTACAAAATGTGGCTTTGTACCGTGCCGCTAGACCTGATCTCTGGATTAGGATCTGTCACTGCTCGAACACTGTTCATATGCCATAATGCCGCGCATGGGGACAAACTTCCTTTTTACATGAAATTACCTTCACACAAAAATTTGAATAAGCGTATAGGTTTCGCGAGGGTAGGGCGTAGTTTCTGTAAATAAGCTTTATCAGTGAGGTTTCACATATATTTGAACATACTTTAACATATTTCAACACATTTTAACATATTTTGCCCCACAAAACTTCAGAACTCGGTTGTACATTTTAGGTTAATATTGATTTGCTCACCTCAGACATTCGCAAGGCTGCCATCTTGATATAACTATTGGTAGGTTATTTTAAGAGGGGAGCTATATTAGTAGCTATATTAGTAGCTATATTAGTAGCTATATTAGTAGCCAGCAAGAAGGTTGAGACAATGCTGAGAAAACTCTGTATATGTTCATGTCTTGTGAACAGAATATCACAACATAACGAAAGCCAAAAATAAAATCCTTTGAAAGAGTGATAAGTTAGAATATTTTGGAACGACATTAATGAATTAAAATTACAAGCATGAAGAATGTAAGAGCACGTGATGTTCAGAGAATGTTAGCTACATTCGGTGAAGAATGTTGTATCCCCCCATTCTTTGTCAAAATATATAAAAATTAAAATTTACAGACTGCTAATTTTGTCTGTTGTTTTGTATGGGTGTGAAACTTGGTCTCTCACACTGAGGGAGGAACATAGGCTGAGGGTGTTCGAGAATAGGGTGCTGAGGGGGATATTTGGGTCTAAGAGGGACTAGGTGAAATGAAACTGGAGGAAATTACATAACGAGGAGCTTCGTGAAATTTACTGCTCACCAAATATTTATTACCTTGATAAACTAATCAAGAATAATGAGATGAGCAAGACATGTAGCACGTATGGGTTTTGTTGGAGCAACCTGAATGAAACAAACCACTTGGAACACCTAGACATAAATGGGAAGATAATATTAAAATGAATATTAAAGTTATAATATGGAAGGGAGTTTATTTATTAATGTGGCTGATGGACAAGTAGCGCGCTGTTGTGAATACGGCACTGAACATTCAGGTATCACAAAATGCAAGGAATTTCTTGACTAGCTGATGAAATTTTAGCTTCTCAAGAAGAACTCTGCTCCGTGGAGTTAGTAAGTTATTCAGCTCATAAATAAATTAAGTAGCGTATTAAGTGCACGAAAGTGGCTTAACATCGAAAACGTATAATGTGTTCGTTACGACACACACGCACACTCACACACGGATGTATAGCAGGCTTCAGCCTATATTTTCTTAGAAAAAAAATAGCAGCAGAAACTAATCATAAACCGATGATATTCCCTTTTGATATTCCTTCCATATCAGATAACATGGTCATAAAGACATGACTCAGTCGTCAGACCCTCGTCTGTCTGCATCACGTAACATTGCACATATGCACCCTATGGTTTAATGCAAGAGCCGGAACACAGACACCATGTAACGTGGGGCAGGCCCACACAGAACAAATTTCTTCCGAAACTACTCACAAATTTCTATCAATTTCGGTAGTCTGCTCAAGTGGACTTAATTTTGGTCCATGTCAGACCAAACTCTGTCCAATATGACCTTGAATTTGGATTATCTTCAAGCTCAGATTGTGACATGGGTATTCTGTAAGCCTTCTGAGTATAAAAGTTCCACTAATCCTTAACCTCGGCACTAGACGAAATAAGTGGTCAAATTCACACCCCGGACATTTTAACCCCATCATAGAACCTCCGGTACCCCTTCAATAGGAGCGTATGTTCGCTCCAGTGCAGGTTTGGACGTTCTGGGGAAAGATAATTTTCTGGCCCTTCTCGGGAATCGAACGCTGGATCGGCCAGCCCTTAGCCTACAAACAGTACGGACTGTACGAGTGCTGTCTGTTGCAATATATGGCACTGATTGGTGTAATATATGGCACTGACTGGTGTAATATATGGCACTGATTGGTGTAATATATGGCACTGACTGGTGTAACACATGGCACTGTCTGTTGCAATATATGGCACTGACTGGTGTAATATATGGCACTGACTGTTGCAATATATGGCACTGATTGGTGTAATATATGGCACTGATTGGTGTAATATATGGCACTGATTGGTGTAATATATGGCACTGACTGGTGTAACACATGGCACTGTCTGTTGCAATATATGGCACTGATTGGTGTAATATATGGCACTGATTGGTGTAATATATGGCACTGATTGGTGTAATATATGGCACTGACTGGTGTAACACATGGCACTGTCTGTTGCAATATATGGCACTGACTGGTGTAACATATGGCACTGACTGTTGCAATATATGGCACTGACTGGTGTAATATATGGCACTGACTGGTGTAATATATGGCACTGACTGGTGTAATATATGGCACTGACTGTTGTAATACATGACACTGACTGGTGTAATACATGGCACTGACTGGTGTAATATATGGCACTGACTGGTGTAATACATGGCACTGACTGGTGTAATACATGGCACTGACTGGTGTAATACATGGCACTGACTGGTGTAATACATGGCACTGACTGGTGTAATACATGGCACTGACTGGTGCAATATATGGCACTGACTGGTGTAATACATGGCACTGACTGGTGTAATACATGGCAATGACTGGTGTAATACATGGCACTGACTGGTGTAATACATGGCACTGACTGGTTTAATACATGGCACTGACTGGTGCAATATATGGCACTGACTGGTGCAATTATCGGTAACTGATACATTGGAAGCATGTGGGCTGGAACTATCATGTCCTGATATGTAATATGATTTACTATCCCAGCATTGTCTTGGAAGGACTGAAGTAAACCACGAAAATATCAGTCCGGACCGTAACATAGGCAGAGTCAGGCCCTGCATCGGCACTCGCTGGGCCTCAAACGTCGCCGTCAAGCGAAAGAAGAAGCCTATGAATGCGGCAGCAAAGCCAACTGCCGAAAGGTAGTGAAGTATATAACACATCACATAGGGCAGATAATAGGCATTATTCAATAGGATATAGTACAATATTGATATTGATGTTGATATTGATATATTGTCTGCTAATTAGTAGAATGGAACTTAGGGAAATAGGTTGTGAGGATGGGAGGTGGATGGAACTGGCTCAGGATTGTGTCCAGTGGTGGGCTTTGGTATTAGCGGTGTTGAACCTTCTGGTTCTGCTACCAGACAGTTAGTTCCAAGAGGAGGCGCTGACAATTCTTGTTGATACTGCGCTGTGTGACGTAGCCCGGGTGCAGACTTCCAGTGTTGGTAGACGTGACCGGTTTTATACATGAAATGCGACAACATTATGAGAGGTCGTTTGGGAAGGGCCATAAAACCAAGTGGCGAGCATTGGGGAAACGACACAGACAGAATTATGAAAATTGAGGCTTGTGCAGCTACCTGCTCAGTAGCCCCCATGCGGTCAGATTAGCAATTCCAAAAACTAGTGGACTCAGAGGTTGCCGACGCATTCTTCCGCAGGACCAAGATCTCCGCCCACCAGACCTCCTGGTGTTAGCAACGTAATGGAGAAACAATCCGTGTCGCACACCACCACACAATGGCTCTAATTACAGAGTTGTACAGGGTGTCTCATAGGTTCTCTTATCGATCAACTCCCAAATAATGATTTACCCGGTGTCTCACTTTGTAACATTTCTGCCAACACACACGTCCAAACACAGACAGATACACTGATATACCGGGTGTCTCGTAGGTTGTCGTATCGATCACCCCCACAAAATTATGTACCAGGTGTCTCAGTATCAAATTTTAGTCCACATAAACATAGACGTAATTTTCTACCTGGTGTGTCATAGGAGGTTTTTCGATCCCCAAAAACACAATGATGCAACTACATAGTGTTCCACGTGACCATTTCACGCACAGCGTTGTGTCTGTTGTTGACTGCTAAAGTAAAGTTCTCCCTAGAACAGGCTATGAAGGCCCAGAGGGGGAGTAGAGGTATAGCTCTACCGTTTCTTTAACCTCGGCGCTAGATGTGGGTGGGTGGTCAACGCAACGCCCCGGCCGCTTTACCCCCGGGAATGACCCGGTACCCATTGTACAGGAGGCTGGGTAGGCCCCAGGGCCGGTCTGGACGGCTGAGGAAAATCTCACCCCCTACCGGGATTCAATGCCCGGACCGTCAAGCCCATAGCGAGTCGCTGTACCGACTGAGCTATCGCGGCCCACAGTTCACTGATACATTCTTAAATTATATAAGGTTTACATCCGTATTGTTTAGCGTATGCAACGTAGGTTTTTATGATAAATGAGAAATTGCCTTTCAAAGTATTCAGGAAGAAGCCCCGTGGCCTATTTAAAGCTGTTCAAACAGTCAGCAGAGACGACAACTTTCGGTCAGAATTCAAGCCGACATTTCTCATTTAACAAGTCGAAGTGCGGCCCATTTTACAAAGACATTCGGCATGTAGGACATATACCGGGTGTCCCGACGACGCCAAATCCTATCTTTACAGATGGTCTTGTAGAGGAGCCTAACACATCGTAGTGGTAATTATCCGATATATTGTTAGGTTAATCGGAGACAGACAGACAGGTACAATTACAATTACACAAGTCTCAGAATAGAAACATTAGGTACACAAGCACAGCATAGTGTAAATATCTGAGACTCGCTGGCACACGCAATGCGCAGGAAATATTACGCACTGCGCGCGGTTTATTGAACATTAGACCCTGCCCGCTCGACTCTGTGGTAACAGCGTCATCCGCGCTGCACGGGCACCATGCTCCGAGAGAGCCCAACTTGGTAGCCACGGACCGCGCGCGATGAATTTGCGGTCGCTTTTAAACACCCATGCTCCAGGAGCGCCCAACTTGAATCCATTCTGCGGCAATCACAGTTCCAGAAGTTTTGTCTGCCTAGCACGAAGCAGCCGTCAGCAGGACAGCCTGCAACACAAGCATTTGGAGATCTCTGACGTGCAAAGGTGGACACTCTGTACAGCGCGAGGATGTTATCTTTAGGCGGGTAGCCCTACGTTAAGTGCTACTGGACTATACTGTTAACAGCAGACCCTCAAGTTGACCACCACGAGGATATATATTCAGTTACGTCCTACGTGACTGTAGGAATGATAACGCGGCCTCAAGTTGGCCTCGACCAAAGTATGTTTCCAGTTAAGTGTGAGCTGACCATGTGGATGATAATAATACCTCAAGTTGACCTCGACCGACGTATGCTTCCAGTTAAGTGTGACCTGACCATGTGGATGATAATAATACCTCAAGTTGACCTCGACCAAAGTATGTTTCCAGTTAAGTGTGACCTGACCATGTAGATGATAATACCTCAAGTTGACCTCGACCAAAGTATGCTTCCAGTTAAGTGTGACCTGACCATGTGGATGATAATAATACCTCAAGTTGACCTCGACCAAAGTATGCTTCCAGTTAAGTGTGACCTGACCATGTGGATGATAATAATACCTCGAATTGACCTCGACCGAAGTATGCTTCCAGTTAAGTGTGACCTGACCATGTGGATGATAATAATACCTCAAGTTGACCTCGACCAAAGTATGCTTCCAGTTAAGTGTGACCTGACCATGTGGATGATAATAATACCTCAAGTTGACCTCGACCAAAGTATGCTTCCAGTTAAGTGTGACCTGACCATGTGGATGATAATAATACCTCAAGTTGACCTCGACCGAAGTATGCTTCCAGTTAAGTGTGACCTGACCATGTGGATGATAATAATACCTCAAGTTGACCTCGACCAAAGTATGTTTCCAGTTAAGTGTGACCTGACCATGTAGATGATAATACCTCAAGTTGACCTCGACCAAAGTATGCTTCCAGTTAAGTGTGACCTGACCATGTGGATGATAATAATACCTCAAGTTGACCTCGACCAAAGTATGTTTCCAGTTAAGTGTGACCTGACCGTTTAGCCGAATAAAGACCTGTTGATGATAATGGGGGGGGGGGGGGGAGGGCAGGAATGCGTCTGACCCGCGCGAGGTCTGATCACGAGGGGGCGATGTGACGTCATCTGCCGCCTTACGTCAGGCTGGAATGCGCTGCGCGGTTTTCCTCAGGTAAACATTCCACCCTCTTCATCCCCCCAGCTCCATTATTCATGTAGTGACAGACTGTTGACCCTTGACCCTGCCTCCGGCCGCCATGGGAACTGGCGTGGTGCACGAAATGTTAATGTCTGCTCTCTCACACAGATGGCGTTGTCAGCACAAGTGGTGAAAGCACACACCTAGCGTGCACAGAAATGCAGTTGTCTGGGTCTCTTAATGTCATCTGCATTTGTGTCTAATGTGGGGCCCATGGCATTAGCCGAATTCCTCGTAATATATAGACAAATGAGGCCGCCATGGCTCAGGTTGTGCAGAAAATTTCGTATGAGATTTGTGGAGAAACTACAGACACTGAAGCAGTGTCTGTAGTTTCTCCCTGCTACTATGATTCCGCCATTTTGTCACCGTTCGATAACCGTGGCCATGCAGCACATTACCAGTTACGAGCTTCGTCTGTGACCGGCCGCTTGGCTGGTTGCAGAGTTTTGGAATTAGGGTCTTATAAATCTTTCAAATCCCAGTGGTTACTATATGTACCACCACGTTTAACATTCAACAATTCTACGTTCTGCCCACACGGTGTATTTATGTGTTTTGTGTGGATCTCAGAACAAACAGCGATTATTTCACTATACAGCATTAACTGACTGCTTTGTATAACTGAGACGGAGTGTGTTTACTGCGCGGTACGGACTGTATTTATGTGTTTTGTGTGGATCTCAGAACAAACAGCGATTATTTCACTGTACAGCATTAACTGACTGGTTTGTGTAACTGAGACGGAGTGTGTTTACTGCGCGGTACGGACTGTATTTATGTGTTTTGTGTGGATCTCAGAACAAACAGCGATTATTTCACTGTACAGCACTAACTGACTGGTTTGTATAAGTGAGACGGAGTGTGTTTACTGCGCGGTACGGACTGTATTTATGTGTTTTGTGTGATCTCAGAACAAACAGCGATTATTTCACTGTACAGCATTAACTGACTGGTTTGTATAACTGAGACGGAGTGTGTGTTTACTGCGCGGTACGGACTGTATTTATGTGTTTTGTGTGAATCTCAGAACAAACAGCGATTATTTCACTGTACAGCATTAACTGACTGGTTTGTTAACTGAGACGGAGTGTGTTTACTGCGCGGTACGGACTGTATTTATGTGTTTTTGTGTGATCTCAGAACAAACAGCTATTATTTCACTGTACAACATTAACTGACTGGTTTTTATAACCGAGACGGAGTGTGTTTACTGCGCGGTACGAGCTGAATTTGTTGTTTTGTGTGGATCTCAGAACAAACAGCGATTATTTCACTGTACAACATTAACTGACTGGTTTTTATAACCGGAGAACGGAGTGTGTGTTTACTGCGCGTGTAAACGGAAATGGTAAATAAAATTCTCCCTAGAACAGGCCTCGAAGGCTCAGAGGGGGAGTAGAGGTATAGGTCTACTCTTTCTTTAACCCTGGTACTAGATGAGGGTGGGTGGTCAACTCAATGCCCCGACAAAACAGTAGCCTATTTAGTGTTTAAAGGGTTAAACAACGGCGTCTCCTGTAGGCCACGGATATACAGCCGCCTACACATACGCCTGTATATGTGTATATGTTAACGTACAAATTTAGGGCCTCTGTGTTCTTCAGGCAGTGCGAATATGTGCGTTACGCCGTTCATCCCGGAATTTGCCTGGAGGGAATGGAGAAAAACACGAAACATGAGAGTGTCCTGGTTCGAATACCGGTCAGCACACCAACTAGCCCGAGGTTTAGCGTGGTTTTCCTTAGATCCCAAAGCAATAGCCGTGATGGAGGTCATACCAAAGTTTCCATAAACTTTCTGGAGAGTAGCTCAATACCAAAGTTTCCTTCAACATCCGGAACAATAGCTCAATAACAAAGTTTCCTTCAACTTCCGGAATCAATACCAGTTTCCTTCAATTTCCGGGAGAGTAGCTCAATACAAGATTCATTCAATTACCGGGAGAGTAGCTCAATACAAGTTTCATTCAATTTCCGGGAGAGTAGCTCAATACCAGTTTCCTTCAATTTCCGGGACAGTAGCTCAGTAACAAAGTTTCCTTCAACTTCCGAGACAGTAGATCAATACCAGTTTCCTTCAACTTCCGGAACAGTAGATCAATACCAAATTTTCCATCAACTTCCGGGACAGTAGCTCAATACCAAAGTTTCCTTCAACTTCCGGGACAATAGCTCAATAACAAAGTTTCCTTCAACTTCCGGGACAATAGCTCAATACCAGTTTCCTTCAATTTCCGGGAGAGTAGCTCAATACCAGTTTCCTTCAATTTCCGGGAGAGTATCTCAATACCAGTTTCCTTCAATTTCCGGGAGATTATCTCAATATCGGTTTCCTTCAATTTCCGGGACAGTAGCTCAATAACAAAGTTTCATTCAACTTCCGGGACAGTAGGTCAATACCAAAATTTCCTTCAACGTCCGGGACAGTAGCTCAATGCCCATCCTTTTTTCAACTTCATGCCCAGTTCATTATTCACTAAGCGTCCTATTATATGACGCTGCAGTCTAAGCTACTGACCAGCGTCGTTTAATATACTGCGAGGAATATTCAACCACTAAGTTTCCATGCGCGATAAATATCAAACAAGAAGTCATTACAGTGTTAAATATAGATGACTTGTTACGTCGCATCATCATTATTTTCCCAACGTATTGATGTGCTTGTCCCCTCTTCTCACATTGCACAATAATAAGGAAGTGGAATTGGCTCTTCGTGATTGGTTGTAAATGCAAAAGCACGATTCCTGTCGTAACGGAATTTTAAAATAATGCCAAGACGGCACAAATGCATAAATGTCCTCAGGGAATATGATAAAAAATAAGATAGTTCAGTGCATTAAATGAGCTAATTTATCCTAGTAGTAATTTCTCATTTAATTTTAATGGCTGACTTATTGAGAAAACGTTTGTAACTGGACGTAGCAGCGTCTTTTTTAAGACGCTTAGTGAAGAAATTATACGTCAATTATGGAATCGGAATGTTCGTCACCGTGCTCAAAACAGCCCACGATTTGACCCCATCCTGAGCGAGATAAACCCAGTCGACGTCAAATAAACTCGTTACGACGCCTGTGTTGTCTACTGGGGGTGACAATAAGATTCCTCTAACCCGCGGTCACTTCATTCAACCCCCGATCCTCAGTCCCATCCTTAGTACAGACAGATGATGTGTAGTCTAATCTGCAGTCCTGTAACTTCACTGTCCATAAATCCCGTTCAGTTCTGTCACAGTTCGACACGTTTCGTTTTGAGCCACCAGATGGCACGCACCTCGCATAGGCCCTATAGCCTACTGACTGCAGCCCATTTGTGTTGCCACAGGCCTGACGACATCACCTGGTACTTGCTGTCATTAAGACCATACTGGGCTGGTTTAGGGCATTTTTGGGCGCAGTAAAAAATAAATTATATTAAACTGACAACGTAGGTAGAGCGAAATACATGAATATGTGAAAATCTGGCCCCGGGCATAGATCGCAGTTCAAAACTACCCCAGTCCTGTATGTCGTGATAGCTCAGTCACTGTAGTGACTATACTAAGAGCTTCATGATCGGGGATTCAGGATTCAATTACCGGAAAGGTCAGAGTTCTGTCTTTATTCTTCACAGGGTACCAGGGTTCCTTCCCCCGCATATAAAGGCTTATAGCATGAAGAATTCTCAGTCGAGATTGCGCATGCGCGGAGCCATATATCACCGCTGCCTGCCGCACTGTGCACAGCATTGCTGCCCGCACTGTACCGTGTCCCGTGCTCAGTGTTATCTGCGCTCGCTCGCGTGGGCAGCATCGCACGCCACGCCGCGGGCACCCGGCCCGTTCCCACGGTTCACAGCAGACGTTTAAATTAGCCAACCGCAGCAATAACGCTCAGCTGTAAGCAGCCATGTCCCAGCTTCACGCTTCGCCCGTTTTACCTAGGGCCCAATGGATGGGATGTTGATGGCCACTAATGGCGACATATTTACGTCGCTACGTACACAGGAATTTTATTGGCCACGACACTTCTTCTGCCTTTCCCCCCGCCAACCAACTATACAAGTGTTCACAGATTTGTATATTTCACATATACAGTCGAACCCGGTTATAACGACATCGGTTTATACGACACCTCGCCTATAACGTCAGACATTCTGTGGTACCAATCAATCCCTGACTGTTAACAATAACATTATACTCCTCGGTTATAACGACACTCGTTTATAACGACACAAAATATTCAGTCCCTTTCATGACGTTATAACCGGGTTCGACTGTATTTATAAAATTTCAAAGCTTTATCCACTGGAGTGTTGTTAATATTTCTTGACCTGTAGATGACCCAGAAGCAAGGTCGAAATCTTTTATCTTATTCTGACTGTTACATGCATTATGTTGACGAGACTTCGTCAGTCGACACACTGGCAGATAAAGGTGCTTGACCTCAATCATTACGGAACCGTGGTTGTCCGTGACGTACTTAGTCGACATTATTATTGTTGTTATTATTATTATTAAGGAGATGGGCGGGGCATGTGGCACGTATGGGAGACACGAGAGGTGCTTACAGGGTTTTGGTGGGGAGACCTGAGAGAAAGAAAGCACTTGGAAGACCTAGGCGTAAACGGGAAGATAATATTAAAATGGGCATTCAAGAAATGGGATGGGGAAACATGGACTGGGTCGATATGGCTCAGGATAGGGACAAGTGGGGCGCTGTTGTGAATGCGGTAATGAACCTTCGGGTTCCATAAAATGCGGGGAATTTCTTGACTACCTGAGGACCTGCTAGCTTCTCAAGAAGGACTGTGCTCCATGGTGTTAGTGTTATTAGTGTTATTAGTGTTATTAGTGTTATCATAATTATTATTATTGGGGCACGCGGTGGCGCAGTTGGTTGAGGCACTGCGCTACAAGCAGGAAGGTCGCGGGTTCTATTCCCGACGGTGTCATTGGAAATTATTCATTGAAATAATCCTTCCGGTCGCACTATGACCCTGGGGTCGACTCAACCTCTAAAAGAAATGAGTACCAGGAGCATTTCCTGGGGGTAAAGGTGACCGGTGCGTAGGGCTGACAATCTTACCACCTTCATGTGCCGATTGTGTAGAAATCTGACAGCCTCAACCTCCTGGAACCCTAAGGGCCTGTCCAGGCCTGTAATGAGATTGCTTTACCTCAGTATTATTAATCACGTTTATGCACGATACTTACAGTTATATACCTGACACAAGCCATGTATATTACCCGCACACCCCAACGGCCACTGCAGTATCGTTACACAAACGTCCAAACTCCGTTTTAACACTTGCGATCGCGGAGTGCCTGAGAAAACTCAGCCGGTCGTGGCACGCGCCTGCCGTGTTACGCTGCATGTCCGCCCAGGCGACTGGCTCCGCCCACAAGCAAAAAAAAAAAAAAAAAAAAAAAAAAAGAGAAACCGAAAACAGATTCTCGTGAGAATTGCCGAGGACCGCGGCATCCCACGCGCATGCGCAGAGCGTGGATGTCAGCCGGCCGATCGTGTGCTGCACGACCGCGAGCCAAAACCAGATGGCAGCACCATGCAAGACGATACGAGCGCCACGCACGAACAACCGTCAGTCGCTGTCCCACGCAAACTAGAGCCGTGAGCAGAGTCCTGCAGCTGGGCACGAAATGTGCCGCGTTTTATGGAACCCAGAGGTTCATTACCGCATTCACAGCAGCGCCCCATTTGTCCCTATCCTGAGCCACATAAATCCAGTCCATCTCGCGTCTTGAAGATCATTTTAATATTATCTTACCATCTACGCCTGGATGTCCCACGCCGTGTTTTGCCTTCAGGCTTCCACTGTATGCACCCATACGTGCCACATGCCCCGCCCATCTCATTCTTCTTGATTTGGTCACCCAAATAACATTTGGTGAGTACAGATCATGAAGCCTCTCATCATGTAGTCTTCTCCATTCGCCCTTTACACCGTCCCGCGCGGCTCCTGAACAAAACGGACGGAGTTGTGCAGGTGTGGTAAAGCGGAGACCCGCATAAGGCAGGTGGCCTTTGGGTGAAGCGTCAGGCAGGGAGGGCCTTCGACCTGGTAGGTACGTAGGTGTGCCAGTGAGGTTTGATGACCAGGATTGCATTCCCCTAGAAAGCAATATTGCTGACATTACAAGTAACCTCCTTCCTCATTGCAAAAAGGGTTTTACTCTGGGGTTAAAGCGGCCGTAGCTTGTATCCTTCTTTTCTCCATTTAGAACGTCTATGAAGTGAACACAAGCCAGGTCGCCATGTTCTGTTTTATACAGAAGAGCACGAGGCACTAACCACAATGTGTTAGTGTAGTTAGAACACAACTGCTGGCACTAACCACAGTGTGTTAGTGTAGTTAGAACACAACTGCTGGCACTAACCACAGTGTGTTAGTGTAGTTAGAACACAACTGCTGGCACTAACCACAGTGTGTTAGTGTAGTTAGAACACAACTGCTGGCACTAACCACAGTGTGTTAGTGTAGTTAGAACACAACTGCTGGCACTAACCACAGTGTGTTAGTGCAGTTAGAACACAACTGCTGGCACTAACCACAGTGTGTTAGTGTAGTTAGAACACAACTGCTGGCACTAACCACAGTGTGTTAGTGCAGTTAGAACACAACTGCTGGCACTAACCACAGTGTGTTAGTGTAGTTAGAACACAACTGCTGGCACTAACCACAATGTGTTAGTGTAGTTAGAACACAACTGCTGGCACTAACCACAGTGTGTTAGTGTAGTTAGAACACAACTGCTGGCACTAACCACAGTGTGTTAGTGTAGTTAGAACAACCGTTGTGTCATTGTGAACTTTGCACAAGTAACATTTCGTTACGCTCAGCAGACATATTGAATGAAACAGAGTGAAGTTTATTGGCCGAAACACTTGTCAACACATTTCGAACCCACGTGACTTTTCCATGGATTCAGGTCTTATGGGAGGACATGCTATGTCTTTGCTTCCCGACGTTTCGAAGGAACTTAGTGCCATCAAGTTGAGGGGTCCAAAAACAAGAAAGAATGGATCTCTGAACACCGCTGTGAGAATAGCAAATCTCTCGTTGATTTGAAAATGGAGATGCATCAGTTTGTTTATTTAGTCAGTTGGTTAGTTAGTTAGTTATTTTTTTGTGTGGAGAAGTGTCCCGCAGCAGATGCTACGGACGCACCGCTTATTGTGCAACCCTGTGATGAAGATGAAGAGAAAGATGATCAGTTTTTTCATTTTTCCGTGTAATGGAGCACCAGTGGAATGAAACTGACAAGGAAAAACCGAAGTACTCGGGGATAAACCTGTTCCAGTGCCACTTTGTCCACCACAAATCCCACATGGACCGACCCGGGGTCGAACCCGGGCCTCGGCGGTGGGAGGCCGGCAACTAACCGCCTGAGACATGGTATGACCTTAGTTAGTTAGTTAGTTAGTTAGTTAGTTAGTTAGTTAGTTGGTTGGTTAGTTAATTAGTTAGTCAGTCAGTCAGTCAGGTGCACCAAGAGGTGTCTCCAGTCTCCGCATAATCTCCGCAAGCCGCTCGACTGCATTTAGTCACAACGGCCACACGTCATCGCACAGGGTGGAGGACACTCCGAGCTTGCTGCACATAGAGCACTGTGTGTGTACAGTCATTGCAGATAGGTTTGTACAGACCGTTGTAATTCGTGATGAGGTGTGGCAGCACTGCTGATGAGGTTAAGACGCCTATTTAATCTGTATCTTCTTACCGACGTTTCGGAGGAGATTGTCGCTTCCATCTACAGGGCACTGTAAGAATATTTTTTTCAATTTTACAACTAAATGTAATAGTCAATCTGTAAATTGCCTAGTTATAGGGCTAGAATGAGTGGATATATACACCTACGCCCCTATACAGCTTTATGACACTGTGGTTGGGTAAACATACCAGTAAGGACCCCACAAGTAGTGGAGTTATTTGGCGAATATTTCAAGCCAAAATTAAGTCACATACATAACAATAAATATCCGCACTGCTGTGCCGTGGGTCATGACACCGTGTAGTCTGGTACTGCCTGCATTTGTGAAGTAGAATTCTTCCTTGAAGCGGGAAGCAATATTTTTTTCCGAAAGGTTGGTATCACGGCATCGTACGCCAAAATCTACACTGTAATAAGGCCTAAGTTTACACAGCTACCTGCAGGACAAATGTCTATTGATAGGCCTACAGAACGATTACTGGCGTGCAGAAAGACCAGGTCGTTGTTTATAGAGTGTAGTACTGTAATCATAAGGACGAGCGGTCCGTCCGTTCGAGACTGGAATTGGGCGGAATGTGGGAAGGCGAGTGCCTCTTCCCAAACATTCTCACGCAGAGCAAAGTCACAGTATGAAGTTTTGTGCAATAATAATGTGTTGAAATGTTCAGACATTTAGGCACGACACTAAGAAATTGAAATTGCCCGAATAAAGATATTGTGAGCTCATTAAACTCCGCAAATGCCCGATAACGTTCAGTCAAGATTGTTTTATCTTCAGGCCTGCTATCTAAAAAACTATACAAATTTAAAATATCAAAAGGAAAGATAATTCTGTTGTAATTTTATGTGCATTTGAAGCATATCTTTTCAGAGTGCCTGAAGAAGAAAGACTGAGAAATCGTGTGAGATCAGGGGGCTGAGGGGAAAATTTGGACCTGAGAGAGAGAAAACGAAAAGATGATGCAGAAAACTTCATAATGAAATCCCTTAATTTGTAATCTTCACCAGATATTATTTGGGTGATCAAATAATTGAAGATGAGATCGGCAGGACATGTAGCACGTAGGAGTTAGGTATACAGAAATTTTTTCGAAACAGAAGAGATTTTTTGGAAAATTTCGGCGTGTACTAGAGGACGGATGTTTAGATAGTTTATATGGTCCGAACTGTCGGACACAAAACAGTGACTTGATATGATTTCTTGTTGTTGTTGTCTTATTTCTCTATGAAAGGCTTGTCCTTCCTTAAGAAGGTAAGCTACTATTAGAGTATTTTCAAAAACGATTCTGTTCCATGATGCTCACCAAATATTGTTTCCATGGGGGGGGGGGGGGCTGACCCTGAGACTATATATAATTTATGTTTTATTTTAAAAATTATGTTATAAAAATCATGTCGTAAGTATAACATAACACTGTCTACAACTACATTTATATACATACAAATACATGTTCCGTGACTCAATCACAGTGTCCTATGTTTTTATTTTTTTTTTAATTTTATTAATTTTTTTCAAAATTCTAATGTACTAGTCATCAGCTGATTTCAGTGGCTGATTTTGGCTGAAGGGTAAATCACTTAAAACTTTTGCTATCATAATATCCACAAAATCTGTGTTTTTTTTTTTAATTTCAGTTTTGGGGGGGTTTGGTGGGGGCAGCCCCCCTTTTGGATGTGCCCCTGGTTAGGTATATGCGCTTTTTAGAAATCAGTGTAAGTATGTAAAACCATAGTTTGCACCTTATCAAGTCACATGTGCCAAAAGTTTGCAAACCTTGAAAATTTAAGGCGAAGTGTTGATCTGTTTTGGACAATCGCCCGAACTTTGGGGGTCCGACAGTGTGCTCGGTACAGCAGTGTGCTCGGTACAGCAGTGTGCTCGGTACAGCCTAAGTGACATTAGTTAGAAGGCATTCTGACAGCATGCAGTGGTCAGTACAGTCGCTTGTTTATGCAACGCCGAGCGTATCCTGTCGCCACTTCCCGCCACACACCCACACTCCTAGCTATGCCCCTGTTCTCAGCACTATCTCATGAAGGTGTATAGGGGGCGTGTACGTAAACATCCATATTATAGACCGATCGTAACATCAGCTTCAGGTCTCGTTCCCACGTTTCATATCACTGCGGTCTGTGGTTAGCAGAGTTTCAGTAAGCTATAATTTGGTGGCGCGCAGTCACGGCCCCCGGCGCCTACCTGCCGCCCGGCACCTGTGTGAAACTGCAGTGCTATATGGCTCTGAAATTAATACTTCCCCTCCGCAATGCTGTAACGTCATATCTGCTGCCAAATCGAGCTCAGATCACTAAAATTATTACAGCGCTGCGAATTGGCATTGCGAAGAGCTGCACACAGCAGGTATAGCTCAGTTGACATAGTAACTGTTTTGTAAATTGCCAAACGCTGCTTAGATTCGCGGGGGACAGAGCGGTAATTTTTCTTTCTGCAGTTTTTTGAGGCACTGCGCTACAAGCCAAAGGTCGCGGGTTCGATTCCCGATGGTGTAATTGGAATTTTTTTATTGATATAATCTTTCCGGTCGCACTCTGGCCCTGGGGTCGACTCAGCCTCTAAGAGAAATGAGTACCAGGAATATTTCCTGGAGGGTAAAAGCGGCCGGTGCGTAGGGCTCACAACCTTACCACCTTCATATGCCGATTGTCTAGAAATCTGGGAGCCTCAACCTCCTGGAACCCTAAGGGCCTGTCCAGGCCTGTAATGGGATTGCTTTACCCCATATACTATGTCCACACAATTTTTGGAGCCTATAAAACTTCCCATATAATAAGGTCTGCGGACAACATCTGACGAACACAGCAGTCAGTGTCAGAAGCTGACCGATCGGTCATATCAATCTAGTGTCTAGACTGAGAAATGGTGGAGCCCTGCCTCAGTCCCTCATACATATTCATTGTGTGTTGATTACTTAGGCAAATGGGAAAATTTGCATTCAACCCTTTCAAATTAACATCGTTGAAAAAGCCTGCATATCCACAAACTGAGGTTCACTAATGCGTCATCAGCTTTGAAAGTTCGTCCTTTACGCAGTGTGTAAAATAAAGGCATTTACATCTTCGAAACCACTGTCCGGCCTACTCTGTACTAACACTTTAAAGCCAAGTTAAAGCCACGTTTAACTTTCAACAATTCTACGTTCTGCCCACACAGTGTATTTATGTGTTTTGTGTGGATCTCAGAACAAACAGCGATTATTTCACTGTACAGCATTAACTGACTGGTTTGTATAACTGAGACGGAGTGTGTTTACTGCGCGGTACGGACTGTATTTATGTGTTTTGTGTGGATCTCAGAACAAACAGCGATTATTTCACTGTACAACATTAACTGACTGGTTTGTATAGCTGAGACGGAGTGTGTTTACTGCGCGGTACGGACTGAATTTATGTGTTTTCTGTGGATCTCAGAACAAACAGCGATTATTTCACTGTACAGCATTAACTGACTGGTTTGTATAACTGAGACGGAGTGTGTTTACTGCGCGATACGAACTGTATTTATGTGTTTTGTGTGGATCTCAGAACAAACAGCGATTATTTCACTGTACAGCATTAACTGACTGGTTTGTATAACTGAGACAGAGTGTGTTTACTGCGCGGTACGGACTGAATTTATGTGTTTTGTGTGGATCTCAGAACAAACAGCGATTATTTCACTGTACAGCATTAACTGACTGGTTTGTATAACTGAGACGGAGTGTGTTTACTGCGCGGTACGGACTGTATTTATGTGTTTTGTGTGGATCTCAGAACAAACAGCGATTATTTCACTGTACAACATTAACTGACTGGTTTGTATAACTGAGACGGAGTGTGTTTACTGCGCGGTACGGACTGTATTTATGTGTTTTGTGTGGATCTCAGAACAAACAGCGATTATTTCACTGTACAACATTAACTGACTGGTTTGTATAACTGAGACGGAGTGTGTTTACTGCGCGGTACGATCTGTATTTATGTGTTTTGTGTGGATCTCAGAACAAACAGCGATTATTTCACTGTACAGCATTAACTGACTGGTTTGTATAACTGAGACGGAGTGTGTTTACTGCGCGGTACGAGCTGAATATGCAAATACAATTCAAGTTAATATATTAATCATAGGACCGTGTCATGGCTCAGATGGTCAGTCGCCGACTTCTGAACGCGGAGACCCGATTTCGATCCCAGGTCAGTCCACGTGGGCTTTGTGATAGACAAAGTGTTATTGGGACAGGTTTTTCTCCGAATACTGCTGTTTTCTCCTGTCAGTATCATTCCACCAATGCTCCACACCCATCTTCATCTACATCTTGCTCTTACCAGAAGGACAAACGGGTGAAGCCTGGGATCCTTACATCATACACAAATGTATTTACATAATTTTGTTGGGGATTTTTTGGAAGAAACGCGATGACAGTAATTCCATAGGCTATATTGTTAGGACCCATCCCACTACCTGCGTCCCATATAGTCTTAGGCTTCTTATGGTCTATTGCTGTCAGATTCTCAGACATAAATTTTTGTTACATTCAGATATACACAGCTGTACAGTTTCTAAGGCAGGTCAATCAATAGACGTTTATGGGATCATTTCTCCATCTCCCTGTAACTTATAGACCGAGGTACCAGATTACCTGAAGCGTTGCTAATTAGATATCAGACTGCACGGTGGAACGTCCCTCAATTTTTTCACCACCGCGACAATTTAAATTTTGAAAATTCTGGATAACTTTCTCATATTAACATGCGTGTTACAAATCCTGCCCAGCCATCCGACATTTCTTATTCAGTCATTTAGCTCAGGCAGACTTTTCATCACTGTTAAGACACGACCCGGTCAGTCACCGAGCCTCATCATTAATTGAGGTTACCGGTCGCTGCGGTTTGTACCAGTCCCAGTGTTTACTGTGGTTTCCCTTAGTCCCTTCAGGCGAATACAGGACCTACAGGTCATTATAAGGAAGCCTCCCTCAGTCCTTCCGAATTCTAACCTTCCTACCGCGGAAACAGAACTGTAAATAACAGACCGTGCCATGGCTCAGGCTGTTAGTCGCCGGCCTGTCACGGCGGAGACCCGGGTTCGTTACCAGAGCAGTCCCACGTGAGATTGTGGTGACTAATGGTCCATACTCGTATTTCACTCCTGTATCAGCGACACCATGTAGCCTTAGCAATAAAATGACATTTTTTTAATGGCTTGACAGCCCCTTGGGGGCCTAGGCCGCCTCATTTTTCGAGGTTTCACGATCACACTCAATTCGACACACCACACACGGTAGGACTCCTCTGGACGAGTGATCAGCCCGTCGCAAAGACCTCTACCTGACAACACACAACACTCACAAGAGACAGACATCCATGTCCTAGGCGGGATTCGAACCCACAAGCGAGCGGCCGTAGACCCACGCCTTAGACCGCACGGCCACTGGGATCGGCAATATAATGGCATACATAAACATTTTAAATATATAAATATATGCGTGTAATCAAACACAAAACAGGAAATTATGATGCTACCTGAAGTTGACACATTTTGTTTTACAGAATGTATGAGCTGCACACTAGAACGGCTTTGGAACCGCGAGATAAGACAGCCGGAACGTCAAGCAGATCATTTGTAATAGATCTAGACTAAGAATGCGTTGAGCTAGGCGTATCGACTAACTCCATTTCTCCCATATATCTTTAATCATGATATCGCACCTAATCAACTACAGGCACCAAGTTCCGCGGTAACCATGCACCTTCTGCCTGCTTTAACCAAGTGCGTCTCCTTTAAGAGAAGTTAACTCAGTCATAGAGAATATCCAGCTTAAAGTGAAAGCTGTTCTTAGTGCACATTAACAATATATAATACACAGAGCTCATCTTATAGAGGGACTACTCGCCGTAGAGCGGACGACATCTGCATTGCACAAGCCCTGTTCAGTCCGGCAGCAACAAAAGCAACCTCTGTAGCAGTAGAAACATGCAGTTACCTGAACATAAGTATTTCTATTATTTACACTTCATCATTATAGGCGTTTTATTCGACGTTTCGGTAGCCTACGTCGTGTTACGTGAGGTAGAACAGAGTTGTTGTGTGCTGGCGAGGTACCATGCTCGAACCACGTACTGGGAAACCAGGTCTAGGATTTCGTCTCTCCGAATAAACGAAGGACCACTTCTCCTGTCCAATGAGCATCCCGTATCTGTTTCAGCCGTGGGGTGGAACCCCATTAGTAGAGAAACAAGATCTGGGTCCTGCGAGGGACAGGTCTACTTTCGTAACCTCTGAAATACGTCTGCTCCAATCATCAATAACACTGCCTGTCTGTCCGGTGTCGGGTTACCGGACGGACGTAAATGCAAGCCAGTGTGCAGGCGGCGTGTCCATGTCCGTGTGTGTCCAAGTGTCCATGTCCGTGTGTGTCCACATATCGTTACGTTCCAATAGCTTTATCTAAGAATTTGTGTCAATTAGCAAACACTGTATTCTACTTCACATATTCACAAGCCTAACATTGCGAGGTGTGAGGTTCTATCAGCAGAGTTCATGAATTTGTGGGGTGCTATCAGCAGAGTTCATGAATTTGTGAGCTGCTATCAGCAGAGTTCATGAATTTGTAAGGTGCTATCAGCAGAGTTCATGAATTTGTGAGCTGCTATCAGCAGAGTTCATGAATTTGTGAGGTGCTATCAGCAGAGTTCATGAATCTGTGAGGTGCTATCAGCAGAGTTCATGAATTTGTGAGGTGTTATCAGCAGATTTCATGAATTTGTGAGTTGCTATCAGCAGATTTCATGAATTTGTGAGCTGCTATCAGCAGAGTTCATGAATTTGTGAGGTGCTATCAGCAGATTTCATGAATTTGTGAGCTGCTATCAGCAGAGTTCATGAATTTGTGAGCTGCTATCAGCAGAGTTCATAAATTTGTGAGCTGCTATCAGCAGAGTTCATAAATTTGTGAGCTGCTATCAGCAGAGTCCATGAATTTGTGAGATGCTATCAGCAGAGTTCATGAATTTGAGGTGCTATCAGCAGAGTTCATGAATGTGTGAGGTGCTATCAGCAGAGTTCATGAATTTTGGACCTTCGACCCTTGAGGATGAAACCACCAGGATGTTTCGAAACGTCGCGAACAGAACGCCCAAAGACGAGACCTTATATCTCAGAAAAACGGAAACCTCACGATTCAAGTTTTATGGGAAAATGCCCCGTGTAGTTGGTTGAAAGGTTTCCGACGTTTCGAAAGACCGTATTTCCCTCATCTTCTGAGTCATGCAATCCACTCATCACAGGAGACGAATCCCGGGCCTAATGTTAACCCCTGAGGCCTGAAAATCATGTACGTAATATTGAGAAACTTAGTTCGTAACACAAAGGAAAACCATTGTATTGGGAAGAGCAATCAGGTAATAACTGCTATGGACTAAACCTGCTGTTTGCTATTAAAATAAAATGAGACATACAAATACAATGTGTCTGCACAATGAAGAATTCAACATTTTAAAGCCCAGTGGTTACTATATGTACCACCATGTTTAACATTCACAAATTCTACGTTCTGCCCACACAGTGTATTTATGTGTTCTGTGTGGATCTCAGAACAAACAGCGATTATTTCACGGTACAACATTAACTGACTGGTTTGTGTAACTGAGACGGAGTGTGTTTACTGCGCGGTACGAACTGTATTTATGTGTTCTGTGTGGATCTCAGAACAAACAGCGATTATTTCACTATACAACATTAACTGACTGGTTTGTATAACTGAGAAGGAGTGTGTTTACTGCGCGGTACGGACTGGGTCTTTATATATAAATCAGGTTAAAGTCGGTCCTTTAGGACGTGCCATGGTTCAGGCAATTAGTCGTCGCCTTCTCACCGCGGTGGACCGTGCTCGATCCCAGGTCAGTGCATTTGAGATTTGTGGTGGACAAAGTGGCACTTGGGCAGTTTTTCCTTCCAGTATTTCAGTTTTTCCTTGTCAGTATCATTCCACCAATGCTCCATACCCATCTCCATCTACATGTTGCTCTTACCATAAGGACCAATGGGTGAAGCCTGGGAACCTTCCAAACAAAGCTATGCTGTTTCGGAAAAAGGGAAGCATTGAATAAGCAAAGTACTTTGACTTAGTCTTTAAAGGCTTAATATTAATAAGACAGTGGTATATGAAACCAGGAGCCACAGCAGGTAAATCATGGCTATAAGGCAGTTTCAGTGTTGTTTGGAGAAGAAAAAGTAACAAGACGCATCTGTTCACAGTGACCTATAATATGGAACACCCTATACAGTCATCATGGTAGACAAAAAATACGAACTGCCTGGTCTGGGAGCAGCCAGCAGTTGACTCACGCCGCCTACTGAAAACATATCGAATTACATGTATCAATCACAACCCCCCCCCCCCCCCCCCTATAACACTAGTCCCTGCCCAGTTCTGGGTGGCGGTAACTCAAATACAAAAATATTTACAGTAACCAAAAAATAGGAACAAAGTAAAACTTGTAACACTTTGGTAAAGTAAGGACATATAGATAAGTTACGCACACACACACACACACGCACGCACTTGTGACTGTGTCTATTATGCTATTATGTACGGAGCCTAGTGTCCACGACGTTGATTATAAAATAATTGACGCCTCGCAATTGTTCGGCAGACAGCGCAAGGTCGTCCAATTCATTGACGGCTACTCCAACACAGACTAACAAGTTACCGGCCCATAATGTCAGCTATAGTGAACCCCCTCGGCTTTCTTAGAGCTGGAGCCGGTACTGGGGGCCGTACCGGCACTGGGGGCGGTGTCCTCACTGACAGGTCGAGAAGCGCGGCGTCGCAGTGCGTCATCTCGTGACGCCGTAGATCGCAGCTGCGTCGGAAGAGTTTGGTGCAGCCAGAACACTCGTAGGGCTTGTGGTCGGTGTGCGTGAGCAGGTGTGTCTTGAGGTTGGACCGCTGGTTGAAGCTGCGACTGCACACCGGACACTTGTGTGGGGACTCCTCCATGTGCAGGATCTTGTGTACGGCCAGGGTTCGAGACTGGCAGAACCCCTTACCGCACTCGCCACACTTGAACGGCTTCTCCTTCGAGTGGATGTACCTGCAACAGACAGTCATAGCCTAGTAAGACAGTGGATGTACCTGCAACAGACAGTCATAGCCTAGTAGGACAGTGGATGTACCTGCAACAGACAGTTATAGCCTAGTAGGACAGTGGATATACCTGCAACAGACAGTCATAGCCTAGTAGGACAGTGGATGTACCTGCAACAGACAGTCATAGCCTAGTAAGACAGTGGATGTACCTGCAACAGACAGTCATAGCCTAGTAGGACAGTGGATGTACCTGCAACAGACAGTTATAGCCTAGTAAGACAGTGGATGTACCTGCAACAGACAGTTATAGCCTAGTAAGACAGTGGATGTACCTGCAACAGACAGTCATAGCCTAGTAGGACAGTGGATGTACCTGCAACAGACAGTTATAGCCTAGTAGGACAGTGGATATACCTGCAACAGACAGTTATAGCCTAGTAAGACAGTGGATGTACCTGCAACAGACAGTCATAGCCTAGTAGGACAGTGGATGTACCTGCAACAGACAGTTATAGCCTAGTAGGACAGTGGATATACCTGCAACAGACAGTTATAGCCTAGTAAGACAGTGGATGTACCTGCAACAGACAGTCATAGCCTAGTAGGACAGTGGATGTACCTGCAACAGACAGTCATAGCCTAGTAGGACAGTGGATGTACCTGCAACAGACAGTCATAGCCTAGTAGGACAGTGGATGTACTTGCAACAGACAGTCATAGCCTAGTAGGACAGTGGATGTACCTGCAACAGACAGTCATAGCCTAGTAGGACAGTGGAAGTACTTGCAACAGACAGTCATAGCCTAGTAGGACAGTGGAATGTACCTGCAACAGACAGTTATAGCCTAGTAGGACAGTGGATGTACCTGCAACAGACAGTCATAGCCTAGTAGGACAGTGGATGTACCTGCAACAGACAGTCATAGCCTAGTAGGACAGTGGATGTACCTGCAACAGACAGTCATAGCCTAGTAGGACAGTGGATGTACTTGCAACAGACAGTCATAGCCTAGTAGGACAGTGGATGTACCTGCAACAGACAGTCATAGCCTAGTAGGACAGTGGATGTACCTGCAACAGACAGTCATAGCCTAGTAGGACAGTGGAAGTACCTGCAACAGACAGTCATAGCCTAGTAGGACAGTGGAAGTACCTGCAACAGACCGTTATAGCCTAGTAGGACAATGGATGTACTTGCAACAGACAGTTATAGCCTAGTAGGACAGTGGATTTACCTGCAACAGACAGTTATAGCCTAGTAGGACAATGGAGGTACTTGCAACAGTCAGTCATAGCCTAGTAGGACAATGGATGTACTTGCAACAGACAGTTATAGCCTAGTAGGACAGTGGATGTACCTGCAACAGACAGTCATAGCCTAGTAGGACAGTGGATGTACCTGCAACAGACAGTCATAGCCTAGTAGGACAGTGGAAGTACCTGCAACAGACAGTCATAGCCTAGTAGGACAGTGGAAGTACCTGCAACAGACAGTTATAGCCTAGTAGGACAGTGGATGTACCTGCAACAGACAGTCATAGCCTAGTAGGACAATGGATGTACTTGCAACAGACAGTCATAGCCTAGTAGGACAGTGGATGTACTTGCAACAGACAGTCATAGCCTAGTAGGACAGTGGATGTACTTGCAACAGACAGTCATAGCCTAGTAGGACAGTGGATGTACCTGCAACAGACAGTCATAGCCTAGTAGGACAGTGGATGTACTTGCAACAGACAGTCATAGCCTAGTAGGACAGTGGATGTACCTGCAACAGACAGTCATAGCCTAGTAGGACAGTGGATGTACTTGCAACAGACAGTCATAGCCTAGTAGGACAGTGGATGTACCTGCAACAGACAGTCATAGCCTAGTAGGACAGTGAATGTACTTGCAACAGACAGTCATAGCCTAGTAGGACAGTGGATGTACCTGCAACAGACAGTCATAGCCTAGTAGGACAATGGAAGTACTTGCAACAGACAGTCATAGCCTAGTAGGACAGTGGATGTACCTGCAACAGACAGTCATAGCCTAGTAGGACAGTGGATGTACCTGCAACAGACAGTCATAGCCTAGTAGGACAGTGGATGTACCTGCAACAGACAGTCATAGCCTAGTAGGACAGTGGATGTACCTGTAACAGACAGTCATAGCCTAGTAGGACAGTGGATGTACCTGCAACAGACAGTTATAGCCTAGTAAGACAGTGGATGTACCTGCAACAGACAGTCATAGCCTAGTAGGACAGTGGATGTACCTGCAACAGACAGTTATAGCCTAGTAGGACAGTGGATGTACCTGCAACAGACAGTCATAGCCTAGTAGGACAGTGGATGTACCTGCAACAGACAGTCATAGCCTAGTAGGACAGTGGATGTACCTGTAACAGACAGTCATAGCCTAGTAGGACAGTGGATGTACCTGCAACAGACAGTTATAGCCTAGTAAGACAGTGGATGTACCTGCAACAGACAGTTATAGCCTAGTAGGACAGTGGATGTACCTGCAACAGACAGTTATAGCCTAGTAGGACAGTGGATGTACCTGCCAGTATGTAGACTCCGTTCTCAGTCTGCGACAATTCGCCCACTTTTAACGTACTGCCACTTACTGATGAGAACATCGCTGACCTTGACAGCGTGGGTACGGCCTCTTATATCCGGGCTAATCTTGTCGATAAAACATGCTTCCTGTCAAAAACATGAGCTTCTATTTTTTTGTGTACCACACCGCCTGACACGAAGCACGTCATACACTCTAGCAGGACGAGATCTCTTCAGATCATAACAGACCGAGACAGATGTTTGTATATATGCTTCATAAAGAGTGCAAACAAGTGGACATTTCTACCTCCAACATCTCACTTTAAAAAAAAAATAAATTTACAACCTTGTAATATTATGATTATTAACTCTGTACATTTTAGAATTTATAACTTCAATATTTAAATCATTTTAATAAAGGCGACACAATACCTACATAAACGTGCTGGCCTTGTATTGCTTTGTTCAGATAACTGCCTGATGATGGCACCTCGGTGCCGAAACATGTAGGAGTTTTGTACTTATAAAAATATTTTATTAAATGCGTAAGTTTGTTAGTGTATTAATTATTTTGCGTTTTGCGGACATAGGGCTGATAATTCAGCGCCTATGTCCGCAAAACAGACATTTTTAACGTGACTGCACTTCAGCCTAACATATTTAACGTGACTGCACTTCAGCCTAACATATTTAACGTGACTGCACTTCAGCCTAACATATTTAACGTGACTGCACTTCAGCCTAACATATTTAACGTGACTGCACTTCAGCCTAACATAATTTAACGTGACTGCACTTCAGCCTAACATATTTAACGTGACTGCACTTCAGCCTAACATATTTAACGTGACTGCACTTCAGCCTAACATATTTAACGTGACTGCACTTCAGCCTAACATATTTAACGTGACTTCACTTCAGCCTAACATATTTAACGTGACTGCACTTCAGCCTAACATATTTAACGTGACTGCACTTCAGCCTAACATATTTAACGTGACTGCACTTCAGCCTAACATATTTAACGTGACTTCACTTCAGCCTAACATATTTAACGTGACTGCACTTCAGCCTAACATATTTAACGTGACTGCACTTCAGCCTAACATATTTAACGTGACTGCACTTCAGCCTAACATATTTAACGTGACTGCACTTCAGTCTAACATATTTAACGTGATTGCACTTCAGCCTAACATATTTAACGTGACTGCACTTCAGCCTAACATATTTAACGTGACTGCACTTCAGCCTAACATATTTAACGTGACTGCACTTCAGTCTAACATATTTAACGTGATTGCACTTCAGCCTAACATATTTAACGTGACTGCACTTCAGTCTAACATATTTAACGTGATTGCACTTCAGCCTAACACATTTAACGTGACTGCACTTCAGCCTAACATATTTAACGTGACTGCACTTCAGCCTAACACATTTCTAACTGAAATGCATCGGTTACTGGTTATAAATACCTAAGGGACTGACTTTCCATTCAGCCACCTTGACCAAGGTCATAGCTGTTTTTATGAGTAAACATGTATACCTGTGGTCCCTGAGGTGGTCCTGGCGCCGGAACGCCTTCCCGCAGATGTCGCACGAGTACGGCCGCTCGTCCGTGTGCGTGCGCTCGTGGATCAGCAAGTTGTACGACTTGGTGAACTGCCGACTGCAGAACTTGCATATGAACTGCTTCTTGGGACGTGCGGATGTGGGACGGGAACCGGGCCCCCCATTGCCCCCAGTACGACCTGTCCCCGCGGAAATTTTTGTGACGAGGGGTGCCGGCCTGGCCCCCTGCAGGTCCGGGGCGTAACACCGGGCGGCAGCCTGGCCGTAGAACCATAGCAGCGCCGGGTAACTGACGGGCTCTGGAGGCAGACACGGAACGACGGAACCGCAGAACGGCCTGAAAGCGGACGTTGCGGCTAACTCCTCCTCTCCAATGCACAACCCGAATGGCTGTATCTGCAGAGGTGGTTGTGGGGGCCACCTCTCGGGGCCTGGGGCTCGCGGCTGTTCCATGTCGCTGGAACTGT
This sequence comes from Reticulitermes speratus, assembly GCA_021186555.1. Classification (NCBI taxonomy): domain Eukaryota; kingdom Metazoa; phylum Arthropoda; class Insecta; order Blattodea; family Rhinotermitidae; genus Reticulitermes; species Reticulitermes speratus. The sequence continues at coordinate 30,095,305 of JAJKFL010000013.1, read as the reverse complement.
CTTCGTTGAAAGCAAAGCGACTGACCGCACTTTGGGTGGGAGTGTGTGGCGGAGTAAGGAGGGGCGAAGCGCTCTCCTCCTCTTTCAGCGTGATCGGGGAACCTGCAACACATCCCGAGCATTTAACATTTTAGTGAAACCTCCTACATAACTCACGCATTCAGCATTAACCCAGAACTTCCTACATATCTCACGCATTCAGCATTATCCCAGAACCTCCTACATATCTCACGCATTCAGCATTATCCCAGAACCTCCTAAATATTTCACGCATTCTGCATTATCCTGGAACCTCCTACATATCTCATGCATTCAGCATTATCCTGGAACCGACTACATATCTCACGCATTCAGCATTATCCTGGAACCGACTACATATCTCACGATTTCAGCATTATCCCAGAACCTCCCACATATTTCACGCTTTCAGCATTATCTCAGAACCTCCTACATATCTCACGCATTCAACATTATCCCAGAACCTCCTACATATCTCACGCTTTCAGCATTATCCCAGAACCTCCTACATATCTCACGCATTCAGCATTATCCTGGAACCTCTAACACACCTCACAATTTGCAACATTTCTCGTAGAAGTTGTATCATGATTGGTAAGCACTTTCGTGACCGAGGTATGACTAGGGTAATGCTGTGAGATGATTGACGACAGTCAGTTGGCAGCTTTACAGCATGCAGGCTGACGGTTGCTGACACTGGGCCATCAGCGGAGACTAAAGCAGTCAGCACAAGAAGCTGTTGGGCAGATTGTTCCACGTGCAACTAATTTCGAAGATCACAATTCCCATACTTTATCTAATTTTGATGGACCGTTCAAATGTAAAACGATAAGGCGAAGGCGATATGAAGTGTGTGTCTTGGGCAACGTTCGGTCCGCCGACCTTAGGCGCACCTATTGCTGCGTGACAATAGGTCTGATGCAGGTGTCATTAACTTGCAGTTACGGACAGCCAAATGCTGCCGATGCAGAATGAACTGTCACAACACAGCGCTCACAAACCGACATCTGCAAACCTGAACCTCAGGGCTTCTCATCAGCTCCCACTACAATACAATACAATACAGTAGTGTATTCAACATTTCGAGAATGTGGAAGTACTCGTACTTTTACATCCAAAGCTCCGCCAAGTCAGAAGGAGTATTGCTGTGCGAGTCCTGCGGTTTTCACAGACATCTAATTGACGATTCCGGTCTTGTATGACGTCATGCTCACACTTTTGCGCTCCACATTGACCTTGAATATTTGAAGACGAAGGCGACAAATTCTTGTAAAGGTCGCAAACCACTCAACAGGGAAGAAAATGTCACATCCAGGAGAAGGGAATATTAGGTCATTGCTGTGTTTTAAGGTTCCTAGGCTAGGCTCTTTATTTTTCTGATGAGAGTACTATTAATGGGTGTGTTCTTTGTGAGGTAGCAACTGCCTTGTTTTGTCTACAGAGCATGTCTATAGATTACCTTTACCATTGTACGTTCAGAACACGTTGAACGTACAATTTAAACGTACGGAACACGCGCCTACCTGCCATTTCGAAAGAGCTAATCAAACAGCCCTAAATGTAGTCCCTAGGTTATTGCCTGCTTCGCATTCTGGCCGCTAGGTGCTGGAACATTTGTCAGTGAGCAGGACGGCGCCCGGAAAATAAAAGGTAGGCCTACGCAGCTTTGTGCTTGTGCGTGGGTGTGCCGTGACAGTGCAGAAAGGGGTTAGGCGTAGGTGTGGGAGGAATCCGCCACGTGAACAACAGGTTCCTGGTTGATAAAGTGTTTTGTGACCGATGGTTCCTGGTTGATAGAGCGTTTTGTGACCGATGGTTCCTGGTTGATAAAGCGCTTTGTGACCGATGGTTCCTGGTTTATAAAGCGCTTTGTGACCGATGGTTCCTGGTTGATAAAGCGTTTTGTGACCGATGGTTCCTGGCTGATAAAGCGTTTTGTGAATGATTGTTCCTGGTTGATAAATTGTTTTATGACAGATGGTTTCTGGTTGATAAAGCGTTTTGTAACGGATGGTTTCTGGTTGACAAATCGTTTTATGACAGATGGTTGCTGGTTGATAAAGCTTTTTATAACAAGTGGTTTGTGGTTGATACAAGCGTTTTGCTACAAACTGTTTCCCTATACATCAAACGGTACCCGCTAAGTTTTTGTCAGTTAATACGGTGAATAAATTGTTCGGCAAGCAATTCGAATGTGCCCTTCTGTACGGGCATATCCGGCCTTCATAACAATTGGCTTGGGTGTAGCCATATAGACTGGCCCCCGTGTTCACCAGAACTCACATCCACGGATTCCCCCACCCCCTCCCACCGGAACAGTTCGCGCCACGGAACTCAGAGGCCTGTAGAACAGCTGATCACGATGTTCTACACAAGACTCAATGCCTCTCCCGACGCACACCTTCGCATAACCTTTCTAACGTGATTAGTCATTAACGACGAAGCTGCTCTAGCTGTACATTGTGAGAACACTCGACATGCAGTTAGTTGTGTCTCATGAACAGACTGCAGGACGCAGCACAACGCAGAAATAGCTAATAAACACTTTGAAATGGAGGCAATGTTCAAGTATTTGGGAAAGACACCAAGAAAATCAAATTCACGTGTATAAACAAATTCATAATACACACAAAGTGAGGAATGCCTCCTGCCATTCTCTCCGGAATCATTTGCCTTCCGGTTTGCTGTAGGCCTACACAAGTAACACACAAAGTCACAACAGGCAATTATACAATTTTGTCCGTTGTTATCGGTCCCATACAAACCAACCCTGTTGAGAATTGAGGCGGCGGCCTCCACATATGAAGGACAATCGAGAAGCAGCAGACAACAATAAAACAAAATTATAACTGTTAGTCTCGCTCTATATTAATGTCATCTTTGACTTCGCACAAGTTTTGAAAGTTCTTCAAACTGTGGTCTTGCTTCGGATTCATTCAGCTTCAAAGCTTAGTTTTAGTAAACTACAAGCGCTCTACTGCTTTCCACAAAAGGAGGTTGCAGAATGTCAGAAGGCACTTCAACTTATTAAACAGAAACTTGGCTTCCCACCCTTAATGGCATGTCGAAGGTAAAGTAAAGGTAAAGTTCTCCCTAGAAAGGGCCTTGAATCCCCAGAGGGGGAGTATAGGTATAGCTCTACTCTTTCTTTAACTTTGGCGCTAGATGGGGGTGGATGGTCAACTCCACGCCCCGGCCGCTTTACACCCGGGAAAGAGACCCGGTACCCATTTTATAGGAGGCTGGGTGGGCCCCAGGGCCGGTCTGGACGGGTGCGGAAAATCTCGCCTCCATCGGGATTCGATCCCTGGAACGTCCAGCCCGTAGCGAGTCGCTATACCGACTGCGGCATGTCGAGCCATTCTTAGTTCACGGCCCACAGGATAAAACCCTCTCATTTAGATGATCCCCAGTTTTCATGACGTTACGATGACATCACGATGACATATTCCTGGTCATCGTTCGGCACAGCTGTTCGCTTTACGACATTTCTTGGCGGCCAGGAGGTTTCGTTCTTTCGTCGACGCATTTCACGCCGAGTGACTAAGTCAACGGCTTAACTACGCACAAAATAAGTTTTCAAACACTTTACGCCTTGCCTGTAGGTACCTAATTCAATAGGCCTATAAAAATCATCGATCAAGGCCGGTCCATGATAAATAACAGGCTGAACCGCTTTTCGACAGATGTCAATAGACCCAGATTGTTGTGCTACAAGCGCAGAATATAGCAGTGATTTGCTTAAAAATATAACGTAAGTTTTACGTGGTCTTTCTTTTATAGAGGCACCGAGCGCGCAAAATTTATCGCATAGAAAGCCTGTATCTGCCGGGACATTCCTGGACAGCTGCGGTGCTCAAGACAGCGATAAAAGAAACGCGCCGTATTTTATGTTTCGGCCAAATTATTGTATAAAACTTTGCTGGCAAAGCGTATACAACAATGTGATGTGCTACACAGGCCTAAATACTTTCGGTGTCACAAAAGTCAAAAGACGTCAGCAGATAGAGCGGAGAAACCTCCGTTTTTTATAACTGTTGTTGTTGAGAAAACTGTGTCGAAACTTGTAGCATTAATGTTGCCACTTCAAGGCAGCCTCTCATTAACTGCAATTGTTTGTGTGAGCCTAAAATGACCAATCAGTAATTAACTGCGTGGACTTATGTGGAAGTTAGCGAAGCTTGACTACGAACTGTTATCTGCTGAGGCTATCTGGCTACAGCCAGCATCAGACTGGTCGACAGACATATATATATGTAGGGTGAATGGAAAGCTAAGGCGCCTTACTGGTGAAGTCATTCAGCTGCCTTCTATGGAAACAAAATTCTAGATCCTGTGTTCACAAGAACCTAACACTATAGCCTGTCCTCATACAGCCAGATCCTGTGTTCACAAGAACCTAACACTACAGCCTGTCCTCATACAGTCAGATCCTGTGTTCACAAGAACCTAACACTTGTAGCCTGTCCTCATACAGTCAGATCCTGTGTTCACAAGAACCTAACACTACAGCCTGTCCTCATACAGTCGGATCCTGTGTTCACAAGAACCTAACACTAAAGCCTGTCCTCATACAGTCAGATCCTGTGTTCACAAGAACCTAACACTACAGCCTGTACTCATACAGTCAGATCCTGTGTTCACAAGAACCTAACACTAAAGCCTGTCCTCATACAGTCAGATCCTGTGTTCACAAGAACCTAACACTACAGCCTGTCCTCATACAGTCAGATCCTGTGTTCACAAGAACCTAACACTACAGCCTGTCCTCATACAGCCAGATCCTGTGTTCACAAGAACCTAACACTACAGCCTGTACTCATACAGCCAGATCCTTTGTTCACAAGAACCTAACACTACAGCCTGTACTCATAGAGTCAGATCCTGTGTTCACAAGAACCTAACAATACAGCCTGTCCTCATACAGTCAGATCCTGTGTTCACAAGAACCTAACACTACAGCCTGTACTCATAGAGTCAGATCCTGTGTTCACAAGAACCTAACAATATAGCCTGTCCTCATACAGTCAGATCCTGTGTTCACAAGAACCTAACACTACAGCCTGTCCTCATACAGCCAGATCCTTTGTTCACAAGAATCTAACACTACAGCCTGTACTCATAGAATCAGATCCTGTGTTCACAAGAACCTAACAATACAGCCTGTCCTCATACAGTCAGATCCTGTGTTCACAAGAACCTAACACTACAGCCTGTCCTCATACAGCCAGATCCTTTGTTCACAAGAACCTAACAGTACTGCCTGTACTCATAGAGTCAGATCCTGTGTTCACAAGAACCTAACACTACAGCCTGTACTCATACAGCCAGATCCTTTGTTCACAAGAACCTAACACTACAGCCTGTACTCATAGAGTCAGATCCTGTGTTCCCAAGAACCTAACAATACAGCCTGTCCTCATACAGTCAGATCCTGTGTTCACAAGAACCTAACACTACAGCCTGTCCTCATACAGTCAGATCCTTTGTTCACAAGAACCGAACACTACAGCCTGTCCTCATACAGCCAGATCCTTTGTTCACAAGAACCTAACACTACAGCCTGTCCTCATACAGTCAGATCCTTTGTTCACAAGAACCTAACACTACAGCCTGTACTCATAGAGTCAGATCCTGTGTTCACAAGAACCTAACACTACAGCCTGTCCTCATACAGCCAGATCCTGTGTTCACAAGAACCTAACACTACAGCCTGTCCTCATACAGCCAGATCCTATGTTCACAAGAACCTAACAATACAGCCTGTCCTCATACAGTCAGATCCTGTGTTCACAAGAACCTAACACTACAGCCTGTCCTCATACAGCCAGATCCTGTGTTCACAAGAACCTAACACTACAGCCTGTCCTCATACAGTCAGATCCTTTGTTCACAAGAACCTAACACTACAGCCTGTCCTCATACAGCCAGATCCTGTGTTCACAAGAACCTAACAATACAGCCTGTCCTCATACAGTCAGATTCTGTGTTCACAAGAACCTAACACTACAGCCTGTCCTCATACAGTCAGATCCTTTGTTCACAAGAACCTAACACTACAGCCTGTCCTCATACAGCCAGATCCTGTGTTCACAAGAACCTAACAATACAGCCTGTCCTCATACAGTCAGATCCTGTGTTCACAAGAACCTAACACTACAGCCTGTCCTCATACAGTCAGATCCTGTGTTCACAAGAACCTAACACTACAGCCTGTCCTCATACAGCCTGGTCCAATCCACAGCCGCATCATATCCTCCATAACCACCTCAGTATTAATTTCCCAAGTGGCCATAACGTCTTTAAAATAACAGTCTGTATAAGTTTTTCATCTCCCCAGTATTTGCTATATCGTCGCTGGAAAGTCAAACGTGCTAAGCGAAATTTTTTATTTTATTTTGTGATGTATCTTACAGTCGAACTCGGTTATAACGTCATGACACGGACTGAATATTTTGTGTCGTTATAAAAGAGTGTTGTTATAACCAAGGAGTATAATGTTATGGTTAACAGTGAGGAATTAATTGTGTACCACAGAATATCTGACGTTATAGGCGAGGTGTCGTATAAACCGATGTCGTTGTAACCGGGTTCGGCTGTATTAATACCCCTCAGAAGGTCTCGTACTTTCCATGATTCAGTAAAACCAGATATTTTTATCCAAAATAGATTCACTTAACTAGTGAACAAAAAAATATTGTTAGAGCTCACCTATCACCAAGCACTCAAAGTTGTTTTCCTGTTTTTGGCTTGACAGTGACCGAATGTACTACCAGCGTCATTTAATTGTACTATTTAGCGCCACTGACAGGGGAAAACTGAAGTACTGGGAGAAAAACATTATACAGCGTTGGTGGTAGATGAATGAATGAGTATGGAGCATTGGTGGAATGATACTGACAAGGCAAAACTGAAGTACTGGGAGAAAAACATTATAAATCGTTGGTGGTAGATGGATGAATGAGTATGGAGCATTGGTGGAATGATACTGACAGGGGAAAACTGAAGTACTGGGAGAAAAACGTTATACAGCGTCGGTGGTAGATGGATGAATGAGTATGGAGCATTGGTGGAATGATACTGACAGGGGAAAACTGAAGTACTTGGGAGAAAAACATTATACAGCGTTGGTGGTAGATGGATGAATGAGTATGGAGCATTGGTGGAATGATACTGACAGGGGAAAACTGAAGTACTGGGAGAAAAACATTATACATCGTTGGTGGTAGATGAATGAATGAGTATGGAGCATTGGTGGAATGATACTGACAAGGGAAAACTGAAGTACTGGGGAAAAACATTATACATCGTTGGTGGTAGATGGATGAATGAGTATGGAGCATTGGTGGAATGATACTGACAGGGGAAAACTGAAGTACTGGGAGAGAAACATTATACAGCGTTGGTGGTATATGAATGAATGAGTATGGAGCATTGGTGGAATGATACTGACAGGGGAAACTGAAGTACTGGGAGAAAAACATTATACAGCGTGGGTGGTAGATGAATGAATGAGTATGGAGCATTGGTGGAATGATACTGACAAGGGAAAACTGAAGTACTGGGAGAAAAACATTATACATCGTTGGTGGTAGATGGATGAATGAGTATGGAGCATTGGTGGAATGATACTGACAGGGGAAAACTGAAGTACTGGGAGAGAAACATTATACAGCGTTTGTGGTATATGAATGAATGAGTATGGAGCATTGGTGAAATGATACTGACAGGGGAAACTGAAGTACTGGGAGAAAAACATTATACAGCGTGGGTGGTAGATGAATGAATGAGTATGGAGCATTGGTGGAATGATACTGACAAGGGAAAACTGAAGTACTGGGAGAAAAACATTATACATCGTTGGTGGTAGATGGATGAATGAGTATGGAGCATTGGTGGAATGATACTGACAGGGGAAAACTGAAGTACTGGAAGAAAAACATTATACAGCGTCGGTGGTAGATGGATGAATGAGTATGGAGCATTGGTGGAATGATACTGACAGGGGAAATCTGAAGTACTGGGAGAAAAACATTATACAGCGTCGTTGGTAGATGGATGAATGAGTATGGAGCATTGGTGGAATGATACTGACAGGGGAAGCCTGAAGTCCTGGGAGAGAAACATTATACAGCGTTGGTGGTAGATGAATGAATGAGTATGGAGCATTGGTGGAATGATACTGACAGGGGAAACTGAAGTCCTGGGAGAGAAACATTATACAGCGTTGGTGGTAGATGAATGAATGAGTATGGAGCATTGGTGGAATGATACTGACAGGGGAAAACTGAAGTACTGGGAGAGAAACATTATACAGCGTTGGTGGTGTATGAATGAATGAGTATGGAGCATTGGTGGAATGATACTGACAGGGAAAACTGAAGTACTGGGAGAAAAACATTATACAGCGTTGGTGGTGTATGAATGAATGAGTATGGAGCATTGGTGGAATGATACTGACAGGGGAAATCTGAAGTACTGGGAGAGAAACATTATACAGCGTTGGTGGTAGATGTATGAATGAGTATGGAGCTTTGGGGGAATGATACTGACAGGGGAAAATTGAAGTACTGGGAGAAAAACATTATACAGCGTCGGTGGTAGATGGATGAATGAGTATGGAGCATTGGTGGAATGATACTGACAGGGGAAACTGAAGTACTGGGAGAGAAACATTATACAGCGTTGGTGGTAGATGTATGAATGAGTATGGAGCTTTGGTGGAATGATACTGACAGGGGAATACTGAAGTACTGGGAGAAAAACATTATACAGCGTCGGTGGTAGATGGATGAATGAGTATGGAGCATTGGTGGAATGATACTGACAGGGAAACTGAAGTACTGGGAGAGAAACATTATACAGCGTTGGTGGTAGATGTATGAATGAGTATGGAGCTTTGGTGGAATGATACTGACAGGGGAATACTGAAGTACTGGGAGAAAAACATTATACAGCGTCGGTGGTAGATGGATGAATGAGTATGGAGCATTGGTGGAATGATACTGACAGGGGAAAACTGAAGTACTGGGAGAAAAACACATTATACAGCGTCGGTGGTAGATGGATGAATGAGTATGGAGCATTGGTGGAATGTTACTGACAGGGGAAACTGAAGTACTGGGAGAAAAACATTATACAGCGTCGTTGGTAGATGGATGAATGAGTATGGAGCATTGGTGGAATGATACTGACAGGGGAAGCCTGAAGTCCTGGGAGAGAAACATTATACAGCGTTGGTGGTAGATGAATGAATGAGTATGGAGCATTGGTGGAATGATACTGACAGGGGAAACTGAAGTCCTGGGAGAGAAACATTATACAGCGTTGGTGGTAGATGAATGAATGAGTATGGAGCATTGGTGGAATGATACTGACAGAGGAAAACTGAAGTACTGGGAGAGAAACATTATACAGCGTTGGTGGTGTATGAATAAATGAGTATGGAGCATTGGTGGAATGATACTGACAGGGAAAACTGAAGTACTGGGAGAAAAACATTATACAGCGTTGGTGGTGTATGAATGAATGAGTATGGAGCATTGGTGGAATGATACTGACAGGGGAAATCTGAAGTACTGGGAGAGAAACATTATACAGCGTTGGTGGTAGATGTATGAATGAGTATGGAGCTTTGGGGGAATGATACTGACAGGGGAAAATTGAAGTACTGGGAGAAAAACATTATACAGCGTCGGTGGTTGATGGATGAATGAGTATGGAGCATTGGTGGAATGATACTGACAGGGGAAACTGAAGTACTGGGAGAGAAACATTATACAGCGTTGGTGGTAGATGTATGAATGAGTATGGAGCTTTGGTGGAATGATACTGACAGGGGAATACTGAAGTACTGGGAGAAAAACATTATACAGCGTCGGTGGTAGATGGATGAATGAGTATGGAGCATTGGTGGAATGATACTGACAGGGGAATACTGAAGTACTGGGAGAGAAAAACATTATACAGCGTCGGTGGTAGATGGATGATGAATGAGTATGTAGCATTGGTGGAATGATACTGACAGGGGAAACTGAAGTACTGGGAGAGAAACATTATACAGCGTTGGTGGTAGATGTATGAATGAGTATGGAGCTTTGGTGGAATGATACTGACAGGGGAATACTGAAGTACTGGGAGAAAAACATTATACAGCGTCGGTGGTAGATGGATGAATGAGTATGGAGCATTGGTGGAATGATACTGACAAGGAAATCTGAAGTAATGCGAGAAAGACCTATACCACTGCTACTTCTTCACCACGTGGACTAGCCTGGGATTGAACCGATGCTTCCAACATGGCATGACCCCGTTCGCCTTGTTTTAGTCACTTTAACAAGATAATAAATTGGTCTCGTGTGTTACTGACGCCGGTACAAGACACTACACAACACTCGGACACGATCCGCTTTGCATTTAGTTACGTACTAAAGTCAACATATAATGCCACAACACCAACGTTTGCATCACCAACACAAATAATTATAGTCTGTTAAAAATAATATTTATGTCGTATAGAATATTTTAATCCTGTTTTAACTGCATGTATTTTCAAATAGAGGCTGTACCTTTTATACGTAGCCTACAACAGACTGGAACCGTACAGATAGTGGCTTGTTAATGGCGGTTGGTTTTATATTTGGCAGCCTGTGCTACCTGAGGATGGTTAACTAGCACCGAAACATGTTGCAGCTTTATGTATAACACTTATATGTGATTTTAGCATTACATCCGCCATGCATTTTGATAATATTCCACAATTGCGGAATTATATGTGAATATCAGAGCGCATTTGTTTGGTGTAATAAATTGAATATTTTGACCTGGTGAAGACTCAACCTTCCAGAGTCAGACGAACCCTGTGACTAGCTTATGTGTACATCGTGCAAGCCCAGCAGACTGCATAACAACTCAGCAGTTTGCACAAACATCTTCTAACGCTTATTGTACTGATTTTATATAGCCTATTCACCTTCAGTGTAGCGATGTTGCTTGCCATCTTCCGCTGCAACACCTGCTGCCATCTGTCAACCTCACCTCGAAATTCCAGCGCGCACTCCAACAAAACAGACTAAAACAAAACGCAGTCTGCCACTGCAGTCTCCACACTGGTACTGGCTGAAGCGTCGGGACGCAGACGGTGCTACTGTGTTGCGCACGCGCAAAGCCACGCCTGTCCTGCCGGTGGAGAGGGCGGGTACCGCGCCCTATTGGCGGAAATGTCTCGTATTCTCCTCCTCTAAACACCGGCCATCCGTAATATGCATCCCTCTGGTGGAGAAACTCGCAACTATTGTGCAAATAATGGCGATTTGCTGATGGAGAAATCGGGTGGAGCTGTAAAAATACACTAAGTGGAAACGGCTTATCGCGAATCTGATTGAGTGACAGGAAGTTGCAGACTTGGCAGGGTTTTATCCGTGGTTCAATCTATTCCGCAGAAATGAACAGTTTTATTCCATGGAAGTACGTGGTAGACCAGTATTATGCAGTATGTGCTGCGAGCATAAGACAGGGTTATTTAGACCAGCTTTACGTGAAAAGACTTAGCTAACACAGTTTGTTGAGATTCCTGGAAGCCCGTCGCTATACAAGCTGCCAGCAGCTAACTTCGTCACCATAATAGCTGTAATTGTGAAACACTTGTGAGTCCCCACACAATACAAACTGTAGTTACAGAGTATTTAACTTGTAGCTGCAAACAGGGGCACAACCAGAAGGGGGGGGGGGCAATTGGTGCCCCAGGTGGCAGAGTCCAAAGGAGCATCAAAATGAATCCATTAAATACATGATTTTGATTTTCTGCTCTCAAAAATCTTTAAATTTTTGACTCAGAAAATTCAATAAGTAGTTGTGATTTTTTTAAAGTTCACAATTTCCGTTAGGGGTGTCCATTGTGGTTACTCGCCCCGCGATATGCCACTGGCTGCAAACTGCCTGTCAGTGTCCCCCGTGACATCAACTGCAGCAGTGTGTGTCTCCACACACTGCAACGTGCGCTATTTACATTCTCTCCAAAGTCCGTTTTGTCCTGTTAACAAACCACTCAAGCTTTTAGCCTGCAGGCTAACTTTCCAGACTATAGGACAATAGGCTCTATATGTGTGACGATATAGACATCTGACATCAACAGACATGCGGGTTTGCCTGCTGAGGAGGAGTACCTTGTACAAGTTACAATACCTTGTACACGTTACAATACATTTTACACGTTACAATACCTTGTACAAGTTACAATACCTTGTACACGTTACAATACATTGTACACGTTACAATTCCTTGTACACGTTACAATAAATTGTACACGTTACAATACCTTGTACAAGTTACAATACCTTGTACACGTTACAATACATTGTACACGTTACAATACCTTGTACAAGTTACAATACCTTGTACACGTTACAATACATTGTACAAGTTACAATACCTTGTACACGTTACAATAAATTGTACACGTTACAATACCTTGTACAAGTTACAATACCTTGTACACGTTACAATACATTGTCACATTACAATACCTTGTACAAGTTACAATACCTTGTACACGTTACAATAAATTGTACACGTTACAATACCTTGTACAAGTTACAATACCTTGTACACGTTACAATACATTGTACACGTTACAATTCCTTGTACAAGTTACAATACCTTGTACAACTTACAATAACTTGTACAAGTTACAATACCTTGTACACGTTACAATACATTGTACACGTTACAATACCTTGAACAAGTTACAATACCTTGTACAATTTACAATACCTTGTAAAGTTACAATACCTTGTACAAGTTACAATACCTTGTACACGTTACAATACATTGTACACGTTACAATTCCTTGTACAAGCTACAATACCTTGTACAACTTACAATAACTTGTACAAGTTACAATACCTTGTACACGTTACAATACATTGTACACGTTACAATACCTTGAACAAGTTACAATACCTTGTACAATTTACAATACCTTGTACACGTTACAATACCTTGTACACGTTACAATACCTTGTACAAGTTACAATACATTGTACAATTTACAATACCTTGTACAAGTTACAATACCTTTTACACGTTACAATACCTTGTACACTTTACAATACCTTGTACACGTTTACAATACCGTGTACAAGTTACAATACCTTGTACACATTACAATACCTTGTACAAGTTACAATACATTGTACAAGTTACAATACCTTGTACACGTTATAATACCTTGTAAAAGTTACAATACCTTGTACAAGTTACAATACCTTGTACAAGTTACAATACCTTGTACAAGTTACAATACCTTGTACAAGTTACAATACCTTGTAAAGGTTACAATATCTTGTACAAGTTACAATACCTTGTACAAGTTACAATACCTTGTACACATCACAATACCTTGTACAACTTACACTACATTGTACACTTTACAATACCTTGTACACGTTACAATACCTTGTACACGTTACAATACCTTGTATACGTTACAATGCCTTGTACAAATTAAATACCTTGTACAAGTTACAACACCTTGTAGACGTTACAATACTTTGTAAACGTTACAACGTGACTTCTTGTCGTAAGCTACAGGCCTGTTTGGGTCCGTCCTTATAGAAACAGCAGGACTGCGTGCAGATTGAAGTCGGCAATGCTTGTTATCAATCGGTGCAGATCTTGTGTCTTACAGTTTGCTATCCAAAATACAAAGATTAAGATATACAGAACTGTAATATTGTTGTTGCTTTGTATGGGTGTGAAACTTGGTCTGTCACACTGAGGGAGGAACATAGGCTGAGGGTGTTCGAGAATAGGGTGCTGAGGGGGATATTTGGGCCTAAGAGGGACGGGGTAACGGGGGAGTGGAGAAGACTACATAACGAGGAGCTTTGTGATCTGTACTCATCACCAAATATTGTTCGGGTGATCAAATCAAGAAGAATGAGGTGGGCGGGGCATGTAGCACGTATGGGGAAGGGAGAGGTACATACAGGGTTTTGGTGGGAAGACCTGAGGGAAGGAGACCACTTGGAAGACCCAGGCGTAGATGGGAGGATAATATTAAAATGTATCTTCAAGAAGTGCTATGGGGGGCATGGAGTGGATTGATCTGGCTCAGGATAGAGACATGTGGCGGGTGCTTATGAATGCGGTAATGAACCTTCGGGTTCCATAAAATGCGGGGAATTTCTTGACTAGCTGAGAAACTGTTAGCTTCTCACGAAGGACTGTGCTGCATGGAGTTAGTTAGTTGGTAAGTTAGTTATTTAGTTATTTATTTATTAATTATTTAGTTATTTAGTCAGTCAGTTAGTTAGTTGGTTGGTTAATTATTTAGTCAGTTAGTAGGTTAGTTAGTTAGTCAGTCAGTTAATTACTTGGTTGGTTAGTTATTTAGTCAGTTAGTTGGTTGGTTGGTTAGTTAGTCAGTTAGTGAGTTAGTTTTTTGGTTATTTAGTTATTTAGTCAGTCAGTTAGTTAGTCAGATATTTAGTTAGTTATTTACTCATTTAGTCAGTCAGTTAGTTAGTCAGTCAGTGAGTTAGTTAGTCAGTCAGTCAGTTAGGCAGTCAGTCAATTACTACCTGCACGATGTGCCACACCTCTGCACACCCATGTTCCTAGGCTGCCCCACACCTCTGCACACCCATGTTCCTAGGCAGCCTCACACCTCTGCACACCCATGTTCCTAGGCTGCCCCACACCTCTGCACACCCATGTTCCTAGGCTGCCCCACACCTCTGCACACCCATGTTCCTAGGCTGCCCCACACCTCTGCACACCCATGTTCCTAGGCTGCCCCAAACCTCTGCACACCCATGTTCCTAGGCTGCCTCACACCTCTGCACACCCATGTTCCTAGGCTGCCTCACACCTCTGCACACCCATGTTCCTAGGCTGCCCCAAACCTCTGCACACCCATGTTCCTAGGCTGCCTCACACCTCTGCACACACATGTTCCTAGGCTGCCCCACACCTCTGCACACCGATGTTCCTAGGCTGCCTCACACCTCTGCACACCCATGTTCCTAGGCTGCCCCACACCTCTGCACACCGATGTTCCTAGGCTGCCTCACACCTCTGCACACCCATGTTCCTAGGCTGCCCCACACCTCTGCACACCCATGTTCCTAGGCTGCCCCACACCTCTGCACACCCATGTTCCTAGGCTGCCTCACACCTCTGCACACCCATGTTCCTAGGCTGCCCCACACCTCTGCACACCCATGTTCCTAGGCTGCCTCACACCTCTGCACACCCATGTTTCTAGGCTGCCCCACACCTCTGCACACCCATGTTCCTAGGCTGCCCCACGCCTCTGCACACCCATGTTCCTAGGCTGCCCCACACCTCTGCACACCCATGTTCCTAGGCTGCCCCACACCTCTGCACACCCATGTTCCTAGGCTGCCCCACACCGTCACCTCAGTGCCTGTATACCCCAACACCTTGCACTGCCATGCCACTCTGCTACAGACATACGCCTACGTACGGCCTGCACTTGCCTGCTCATGTCCTACCCAATCTTCTGCCTTCGCTGTTTTTTTTAAATTTGCTTATCTATAGGCCAATTACAAGAGCAAAATTTGCGGAAAAGAGTATAGGAAACATAAAATTTCTATTCACAAATTTGTTCGAAAATTGTTTTCTTCTAATAAATATTTGGGGACATATGGTGGCGCAGTTGGTTGAGGCACTGCGATACAAGCCGGAAGTTCGCGGGTTCGATTCCCGATGTTGTCACTGGAATTTTTCATTAACTTAATTTTTCTTTCCGTACTATGTCGACTCAACGTCTAACATAAATGAGTAACAGGAATATTTCCAGGAGGGTAAAGGAGGCCGGTGCGTAAGACTGACAACCTTACTACCTTCATGTGCGGATTGTCCAGAAATCTGTGAGCCTCAACTTCCTGGAGCCCTAAGGGTCTGACCAGGCGTGTATAGAAATTGCTTTACCAATAAATATTTACCAGACAGTTTGGCTTGAAATGCATGCAGGTGTACATGCGAATTATCCATTATTCCTGTCCGAATTTTACATTATCGACAATCTACATTAGAAGTCTTCAAGTATTGCATTTAATTAATTCTTTCACACGAAGGGATTAAAGGTGGATTTTCTTTTGCGAATTTTTATTGCAAAAGCACCTCAAATGTTCCTGTGTCATTCATTTTGAAGTGTTAACAGAGCGCAGGGCTCCGTCTGTAAACAGAGCCTACCCTCAGCTGCCTGTTACCTAGCAACCGGCCGCTCGCAGACCCCAAGCCGGTGCAGCCGGTTTATAGGCCGTGCGCTAAGAAGGCCAGCCATAAACAGTCTAAACAAATAACACACTGTGTTAACATGAACACACCCGAGGGGCAGGTCGAACCCGGTACGTCACATTCTAGGAAACTTATCAGCTGGCGACAGATACCGTGATGTGAGTCACACTGCAGTTAGCAAGCGAGTCCTCACAAGAACAGGATGACATGTTTATCAGATTGACAAGGCGGAGGAATGCTTCTTGCGGTGTTATCAGAAACCATTATTTTGTTTGGGATTAAGGTTGGTGGATTGAAGGCGTCTAACCTGGTAGCTGAATCCGTCTTGATATACCCAATCAAATGTAGTTGTGTTATCTGAGGATGTTGGCACAGAACCTGCTGTCTTATCTGAATTGCTATTAGAATACGTAGCATCTAAGTCTAAATGGGAGTAAGGTCTATAATATTAAAACGAATCTCACAGAACAAGGGGGCAAAAATATGGATGGATGTCTTGTGCCTCAGTTTATGAACATTTGGCATGCTGTGGTGGACAGTAATACCCAATGAATATGTCCGATTACATAGGCCAAACGGAGGGTCTCATTTATATCTGGAGAAGGTACGCAGAAGATATTCTAAGGAACTTAAATGCTGCATAAGCCTAAGTAACTAAATGACTGATCATCCCATGAAGCAGAATCCTTCTTGAAAATCTAATATTTTCTGAAGTAGTGAAGAAATTCACGGCGTTTTACGGAATCCAAAAGTTCATCACCGCATTCACAAGACCCTCAACTTCTCTTTATTATGAACCAGCTGAATCCAGTAACGCCATCTCATCCTATTTCTTTCAGATCAATTTCAATATTACCCTCACGTACATGACCGTGTCTTCCATGTCGTGTGTCACTAGTTTCATCAACTGCACTTACTTAAGGTACGTTTTCACGGGGATAGTTTACCAGCCGCTAGTGCGAGCGGCAAGTGAAGTTGCCCCGTAGCAACAGCCGCACTATCTACTTACTCGCGTACCCGGATAGGGCCACCTAGAGTTGACCGGGCTACTTTGCTGTCTTGTTACCGGTCACATGATCTACGAGCGGGCATGTAGAACCCCGTGGCAACACGTACTAGCTCACTCTGCGGCTAGTGTCAAGTTATGTTTATAGCTTGTTTTGACTCCACGTGTTGTTTTGCATTGTTATATAATTAAAAATGGTGTCCAAGTGGAATAGTGAGGAAGTTGTCAAGTTTTTAGATGTCTACGAGAACTTTGAGTGTCTTTGGAACATCCGACATTCCGACTACAACAATAAAATTAAAGGCGACAGTGCAATGTCAAAACTAATGGGCGAACTATTAAAAAATAATGTGGCTGTCGAAGGTGTGGATGTTCTACGAAAGAATAAAAAGTATAAAGAACGTGAAGCTTGTGAAGATTGAAAAATCCAAAAAAGTGGAGCAGAAGCTGACGATCAATAGACGCATCAACCACTTCATCAACAGCGTTTTCCCACATTGTCCGACAGCAGTGCCTACTTCCCAGTAAATGACCCGGCCTAGTGGCAATACAAACTTACCCGGTAACCTACTTGCCAGCTCGACTTACCAGTTCGTAAACAATCCCCGTGAAAACGAACCTTTACAGTCAGTCTACAGTCTACATGTCACTAAGGTACGCTTCACGCTGAAGCAGTGCGGCCCATATTGCACGCACTTTAACGTCAGTTGAACCCACAGTTACGTCACGGTGTAGTCCCGTAGGAATACTTGAATGTGTCCGAGCGACATGGAGATGGAGGGAGCAGAGCGTCTTAATTTGTGACGTGGGTAATCACCTGCAACTGTGTACGACATTTTAACACATCGACACCGTCCTGCAGGTACATTAGCTACGTAACACATCGACACCGTCCTGCAGGTACATTAGCTACGTAACACATCGACACCGTCCTGCAGGTACATTAGCTACGTAACACATCGACACCGTCCTGCAGGTATATTAGCTACGTTACACATCGACACCGTCCTGCAGGTACATTAGCTACGTAACACATCGACACCGTCCTGCAGGTACATTAGCCACGTAACACATCGACACCGTCCTGCAGGTATATTAGCTACGTTACACATCGACACCGTCCTGCAGGTACATTAGCTACGTAACACATCGACACCGTCCTGCAGGTACATTAGCTACGTAACACATCGACACCGTCCTGCAGGTACATTAGCTACGTAACACATCGACACCGTCCTGCAGGTACATTAGCTACGTAACACATCGACACCGTCCTGCAGGTACATTAGCTACGTAACACATCGACACCGTCCTGCAGGTACATTAGCTACGTAACACATCGACACCGTCCTGCAGGTATATTAGCTACGTTACACATCGACACCGTCCTGCAGGTACATTAGCTACGTAACACATCGACACCGTCCTGCAGGTACATTAGCTACGTAACACATCGACACCGTCCTGCAGGTACATTAGCTACGTAACACATCGACACCGTCCTGCAGGTACATTAGCTACGTTACACATCGACACCGTCCTGCAGGTACATTAGCTACGTTACACATCGACACCGTCCTGCAGGTACATTAGCTACGTAACACATCGACACCGTCCTGCAGGTACATTAGCTACGTAACACATCGACACCGTCCTGCAGATACATTAGCTACGTTACACATCGACACCGTCCTGCAGGTACATTAGCTACGTAACACATCGACACCGTCCTGCAGGTACATTAGCTACGTAACACATCGACACCGTCCTGCAGGTACATTAGCTACGTTACACATCGACACCGTCCTGCAGGTACATTAGCTACGTAACACATCGACACCGTCCTGCAGGTACATTAGCTACGTTACACATCGACACCGTCCTGCAGGTACATTAGCTACGTTACACATCGACACCGTCCTGCAGGTACATTAGCTACGTTACACATCGACACCGTCCTGCAGGTACATTAGCTACGTTACACATCGACCCGTCCCGTGCAGTGAATTAGAACTACTTGCCAATAGGTTCCACGTTCGATCCTCGGAATGTGCCATGGACGGGTTCATCTGCAAGGTGTCGCCACTGCATCGTGTTCCTTGTGTTCATACCGCGTTGTAACGAGGTGGGCCGTGCTACAGTCGGCAACAGTGGCTTATAACTGTCAACAATGTAGGCGATGCCAGTTTTGAGGTTCTGATCGCGTTGTTGCTGAGGATTCAGGTTTTGTCGACGTTTCGAAAGATTGTGATGCCGTCACCTTCTTAGACTGCTTAACTATGAATATGAAGGTCCAATGATCTATCGAAACGTCATAAATGACTCTGTCGTATCCCAAGGAGGGTGGTGGGTTGGGAACGTAGATTGGAGCTTAAAGTTGGACGCGTTGACCGAGAGGGAAGTCTTGAGTGCGTTGGAACACTTAAGAATTGAAATTTAAGTCCACAGCAACACACGGTGATGACTAAATAACTATTAAGTTTATTAGATGTTGAAGAGTTGATACAGCTGGTTTTTGTGTGTTTCTGAGAAATGTCGACGTGTAGAACTTAATAATTTGTACGCGAAGATCCCAGTAGCAGTCAGCAGCGTGACAGTTTCCAGTAGCAACTGATGTTGATTAAATCCCCCTGAAAATGTCTAGTAAAGCCTTTAAACAAGGGACTTTAGGGCGTTGGCTATCACGTGAACTTGAGGCTTCTAAGCCTAAAAACCATGAAATAATCACGGGCCGTACAGAGATCATAGTACAAACATTACTTTACATTTTACTGAAGATGCATCAGCCGAGCTGGACTTTTGGTGACACTTGAGGTCAACACGATTGCTTCGTGACATCGATGACCCTGTCTGCTACCTGTGATATCGACATTTCTCTGTTGTGCAACAATGATTCTCTATTTTAAAACACGCTACATTTTGCAATAACACAATTATATAATTTATAAATGCAATAACTTCTTACCTTTACAGTCGTAACCGAATAGTATACGACATCTCAGCCAATGACAATACCCCATGTGCCAGTAGATCTGAATCCACATGGCCGATAACTTGTGAGCAACAGCATTGCATTGAACTTCCGGCTGCACTACTTGGTGCAGTTTACTTATATCGAGTAGGCAGGTCGTGTAGCATAAAGTGGGTCAGGATTTGAGCAGAAGGATTTGGGTTCTGAAATTTATCTATTTTAGCACTGCGTGCTATGACCGCAAGTTTAAAAAGCTGCACCCAGCAGAGTCCGTTCTTGAGAGGCCTACTCTACCGCAGATAGTCAATTAATTCCCCAATTCTATGGACCCTGATTGCTCTTCACAATTTTCACAACAGTCCGCCAATTCTCCGAGTTCTGATAAACATTAATACAGTCCATGCCACGCTATCCTCTTTCTTCAAGCCACACATTTGCATTATCCTCCCATCTACGCATTGGTCTGACAAGTTGTCTCCTTCCAACACGTCTCTCACCAAAACACTGTATGACTGTTCCGTGCCGTTCTTGTCCCATCTGACCTCCTGTATTGCCGGTAAATTTAACTGTGTATATAACAGTACGCTTTAAAGCCCAGTGGTTACTATATGTACCATCAGTTAAACATTCACAATTTCTAAGTTCTGCCCACACAGTGTATTTACGTGTTTTGTGTGGATCTCAGAACAAACAGCGATTATTTCACTGTACAACATTAACTGACTGGTTTGTATAACTGAGACGGAGTGTGTTTACTGCGCGGTACGGACTGTATTTATGTGTGGATCTCAGAACAAACAGCGATTATTTCACTGTACAACATTAACTGACTGGTTTGTATAACTGAGACGGAGTGTGTTTACTGCGCGGTACGGACTGTATTTATGTGTTTTGTGTGGATCTCAGAACAAACAGCGATTATTTCACTGTACAACATTAACTGACTGGTTTGTATAACTGAGACGGAGTGTGTTTACTGCACGGTACGGGCCGTATTTATGTGTTTTGTGTGGATCTCAGAACAAACAGCGATTATTTCACTGTACAACATTAACTGACTGGTTTGTGTAACTGAGACGGAGTGTGTTTACTGCGCGGTACGGACTGTATTTATGTGTTTTGTGTAGATCTCAGAACAAACAGCGATTATTTCACTGTACAGCATTAACTGACTGGTTTGTATAACTGAGACGGAGTGTGTTTACTGCGCGGTACGGACTGTATTTATGTGTTTTGTGTGGATCTCAGAACAAACAGCGATTATTTCACTGTACAGCATTAACTGACTGGTTTGTATAACTGAGACGGAGTGTGTTTACTGCGCGGTACGGACTGTATTTATGTGTTTTGTGTGGATCTCAGAACAAACAGCGATTATTTCACTGTACAACATTAACTGACTGGTTTGTATAACTGAGACTGAGTGTGTTTACTGCGAGGTACGGACTGAATATTTATGTGTTTTGTGTGGATCTCAGAACAAACAGCGATTATTTCACTGTACAGCATTAACTGACTGGTTTGTATAACTGAGACGGAGTGTGTTTACTGCGCGGTACGGACTGTATTTATGTGTTTTGTGTGGATCTCAGAACAAACAGCGATTATTTCACAGCACAGCATTAACTGACTGGTTTGTATAACTGAGACGGAGTGTGTTTACTGCGCGGTACGGACTGTATTATGTGTTTTGTGTGGATCTCAGAACAAACAGCGATTATTTCACTATACAACATTAACTGACTGGTTTTTATAACTAAGATGGCGTGTGTTTACTGCGCGGTACGTACTGAATGTTTAAATATAATTGAGCCTAATCTTAGTCTTCAAGGCTGTACCATGACTCAGGCGGTCAATCGCCAGCTTCTCAACGCGAAGGCCCGTGTTCGATTTGAGGTACGTCACTGTGAAATTCGTGATGGAAAAAGTGGCACTGGGACAGGATTTTCTCCCAGTAGTTAAGATTTCCCCTGTCAGTTTCATTCCACCAATGCTCCATACTAATTCATACATCTACCACCCACGCTGTATAATGTTTTTCTCCCAGTATTTCAGTTTTCCCTGTCAGTATCATTCCACCAATGCTCCATACTGATATATTCATCTACCACCAACGCTGTAAAATGATTTTCTCCCAGCACCTCAGTTTTCCCCTGTCAGTATCATTCCACAAATGCTCCATACTCATTCATTCATCTACCACCAACGCTGTATAATGACTTTCTCCAATACTTCAGATTTCTCCTGTCAGTATCATTCCACCAATGCTCCATACTCATTCATTCATCCTCCACCAACGCTGTATAATGTTTTTCTCCCAGTACCTCAGTTTTCCCCTGTCAGTATCATTCCACCAATTCTCCATACTCATTCATACATCTCCCACCCACGCTGTATAATGTTTTTCTCCCAGTACTTCAGTTTCCCCTGTCAGTATCATTCCACCAATGCTCCATACTAATTCATACATCTACCACCCACGCTGTATAATGTTTTTCTCCCAGTATTTCAGTTTTCCCCTGTCAGTATCATTCCACCAATGCTCCATACTGATATATTCATCTACCAACAACGCTGTAAAATGATTTTCTCCCACACCTCAGTTTTCCCCTGTCAGTATCATTCCACAAATGCTCCATACTCATTCATTCATCTACCACCAACGCTGTATAATGACTTTCTCCCAATACTTCAGATTTCTCCTGTCAGTATCATTCCACCAATGCTCCATACTCATTCATTCATCCTCCACCAACGCTGTATAATGTTTTTCTCCCAGTACTTCAGTTTTCCCCTGTCAGTATCATTCCACCAATGCTCCATACTCATTCATACATCTCCCACCCACGCTGTATAATGTTTTTCTCCCAGTACTTCAGTTTTCCTCTGTCAGTATCATTCCACCAATGCTCCATACCCATTCATACATCTCCCACCCACGCTGTATAAAGTTTTTCTCCCAGTACTTCAGTTTCCCCTGTCAGTATCATTCCACCAATGCTCCATACTCAATCATTCATCTACCACCAACGCTGTATAATGTTTTTCTCCCAGTACTTCAGTTTTCCCCTGTCAGTATCATTCCACCAATGCTCCATACACATTCATACATCTACCACCAACGCTGTATAATGTATTTCTCCCAATACTTCAGTTTACCCTGTCAGTATCATTCCACCAATGCTCCATACTCATTCATTCATCTACCACCAACGATGTATAATGTTTTTCTCCCAGTACTTCAGTTACCCCTGTCAGTATCATTCCACCAATGCTCCATACTCATTTATTCATCTACCACCAACTCTGTATAATGTTTCTCTCCCAGTACTTCAGTTTTCCCCTGTCAGTATCATTCCACCAATGCTCCATATTCATTCATACATCTACCACCAACGCTGTATAATGTTTCCCTCCCAGTACTTCAGTTTCCCCTGTCAGTATCATTTCACTAATGCTCCATACTCATTCATACATCTACCACCAACGCTGTATAATGTTTTTCTCCCAGTACTTCAGTTTCCCCTGTCAGTATCATTCCACCCAAAGCTCCATACTCATTCATACATCTACCACCAACGCTGTATAATGTTTTTCTCCCAGTACTTCAGTTTCCCCTGTCAGTATCATTCCACCAACGCTCCATACTCATTCATGCATCTACCACCCACGCTGTATAATGTTTTTCTCCCAGTGCTTCAGTTTCCCCTGCCAGTATCATTCCACCAATGCTCCATATTCATTCATACATCTACCACCGACGCTGTATAATGTTTCTCTCCCAGTACTTCAGTTTTCCCTGTCAGTATCATTCCACTAATGCTCCATACTCGTTCATACATCTACCACCAACGCTGTATAATATTTTTCTCCCAGTACTTAAGTTTTCCCCTGTCAGTATCATTCCACCATTGCTCCATACTCATTCATTCATCTACCACCGACGCTGTGTAATGTTTTTCTCCCATTACTTCAGTTTTCCCTGTCAGTATCTTTCCACCAATGCTCCATACACATTCATACATCTACCACCGACGCTGTGTAATGTTTTTCTCCCATTACTTCAGTTTTCCCCTGTCAGTATCATTCCACCAATGCTCCATACTCATTCATACATCTACCAAAAACGCTGTATAATATTTTTCTCCCAGTACTTCAATTTTCCCCTGTCAGTATCATTCCACCATTGCTCCATACTCATTCATTCATCTAATACCGACGCTGTGTAATGTTTTTCTCCCAGTACTTCAGTTTTCCCCTGTCAGTATCATTCCACCAAGGCTCCATACTCAGTCATACATCTACCACCAACGCGGTATAATGTTTTTCTCCCAGTACTTCAGTTTTCCCCTGTCAGTATCTTTCCACCAATGCTCCATACTCAGTCATACATCTACCACCAACGCGGTATAATGTTTTTCTCCCAGTACTTCAGTTTTCCCCTGTCAGTATCTTTCCACCAATGCTCCATACTCAGTCATACATCTTCCACCAACGCTGTATAATGTTTTTCTCCCAGTACCTCAGTTTTCCCCTGTCAGTATCTTTCCACCAATGCTCCATACTCAGTCATACATCTACCACCAACGCTGTATAATGTTTTTCTCCCAGTACTTCAGTTTTCCCCTGTCAGTATCATTCCACCAATGCTCCATACTCAGTCATACATCTACCACCAACGCTGTATAATGTTTTTCTCACAGTACTTCAGTTTTCCCCTGTCAGTATCATTCCACCAATGCTCCATACACATTCATACATCTACCACCGACGCTGCATAATGTTTTTCTCACAGTACTTCAGTTTTCCCCTGTCAGTATCATTCCACCAAAGCTCCATACTCAGTCATACATCTACCACAAACGCTGTATAATGTTTTTCTCCCAGTACTTCAGTTTTCCCCTGTCAGTATCATTCCACCAATGATCCATACTCATTCATACATCTACCACCAACGCTGTATAATGTTTTTCTCCCAGTACTTCAGTTTTCCCCTGTCAGTATCATTCCACCAATGCTCCATACTCAGTCATACATCTACCACCGACGCTGCATAATGTTTTTCTCCCAGTACTTCAGTTTTCCCCTGTCAGTATCATTCCACCAATGCTCCATACTCGTTCATTTATCTACATGTTTTTTTTAGCAGAAAGACAAATTGGCGAGGCCTGGGAACCTTTCAAAAAGCAATATTCTTTCGGTGAATCACGGAGCACTGGATAGAAAATGTTTTCACGTAGGCTTTGGAGGATTAACTTATTTCTAGAAGGCTGATATGTGACTATATAACGTGTGTTGAAATAGCCGTACCGGTAATTCTTTCTCGTGGCGGTGGTCATCAGACTTGCTCTCTTGTATCCATAACCGTGTTTTCGGTGGATATACCTTTCAGGAACGTCCTGTATTATACGCTGAAAACAGAACTGTCAACGCGCAAGAAGCTGACACCTGCGGGCAATAAACTGTCACCTCAAACACTGCAGGGCGTGGCGCCGCGCGGCCGCAACAGAGGCACAACATGTCGCGCGGAGCTGAGAGGTCGGCGGTAGCGCGGCCAGGTGCCGCTTGTGCCACTGCTGCGCGCAGATGCTACCGGTATCACAAATAATGCGCTGATAGCGGCGTCTTACATGTCGGCTTTGATGTGCCGCTATCACAGGTGTGGTGGCCCTCTGACTGAACAACGGTTTGTGGTGTCCGCCTTCGGTTTGTTGGGCCCTAAACTTTACGGCTTCCTTATTTGAGATAGCATTAAGTAACTTTGGTGTGGAGTCGCTGTGCACATTGAACTATCTAGACAATGCATTTTATAAGTATGTTATTTCCAACTTATTGCACTAGTTTTAAATATAGAGGCAACTCCTACATGTTTCGGGTATTTAGTGTGGCCATCTTCAGGGCGACGTGTCGCACAAAGTTCACATTAGCTACAATAAAACAATATTTGCAGGAAGCAGAACAAATTCTGATGACCAACACAGCAGACAACAATGTTCAAGACAACAACTATAAACCTGCTATAAGAGAAGTCAAATCAAAATCCTTCCAAACACAAATAAAGGCCTTACCACGGCTCAGGCGGTTAGTCGCCGGCCTCTCACCGCGAAGGCCCGGTTTCGATCCCAAGTCAGTCCAAGTGGGATATGTGGTGGACAAAGTGGCACTGGGACAGGTTTTCCTCCGAGTACTTCAGTTTTCCCCTGTCAATTTCATTCCACCGGTGCTCCATTACTTGGAAAAATGAAAAACTGATCATTTTTCTCTTCATCTTCATCACAGGGTTGCACAATAAGCCTTAAGGCTGCGGTGCGTCCGTAGCATCTGCTGCGGGGCACTTCACCATAAAAAAACACAACTAAATTCCATTTGTTATACAGACCTACATGTTTCGACATAATTCAGTTCATCTTCATGTTCACAATTTGTGTTAAAACACGCTGAGGACGGAATATGTCATAATTCTTCCTCAATATGTTTTAAAAAGAAAAATTGTGAACCTGAAGATGACCTGAAATATGTCGAAACATGTATTTCTGTATAACAAATGAAATTTAGTTGTGTTCGGACAGATTTTGACTTGATTTCTGTTACATACAACACAACGGTTTGACGTCCTTTAAAATTAAACATGCTACCTTCAATCTATTACGTAAAGATAAGACAGCACCAGCCACAAACATTTTTAAAAAGCGTTTAACTTTTTTAACTTTTATTCTATTTTACACAATTTGACTGACAGCGCAACGTCCACTTTGAGTAATTTGTAAAATTCAGATGTCATTTCTAAACATAATTAAATTTGTGTATAATTCCTTTTATGTATTTTATACCACTGGCCTAAAGATGACTCTGAGGTCGAAACATGTTGCCACGTTAAAGATATAACATATACTACTTGTGTTAATGCCTATTTATTCATCTTATTATATAAATCTAACACAGCGGGATGAGACAGGGAAATGAAGTTCATATATAATGTTACAACATGACAAACTTCGTTGGTAAATGACAACATACAATACAGACAATATTATAGGTATCATATATACATGATTCGATTGGGACGTAACATCATCTCATCCAATCAAATTTTTGATTGTAAGTCTGAAATTATAACATAAAATAAAATAAAATACATGTTAAGCTTGTCTCGTAAAACTATATAAAATGCACTAAAATAACGGTACAGGGCCTAGCAAACTTGTGCAGTAAGTTGGAGAATATCTTACTTATACATGTATATTGCATGTAAGATGTATAGTAAGTGAATATATTCTACGGAAAGTTGTATTCGTATGTATATTTCAATTAATAGGCAAACACAAGCCCAAACACCGCTTTGTAGTAGACAGATATAGCCCGATAAGTCTATTAGATATTTTAGCAGTTAAAAAAGTCATTCACCACCATTACGTAGTTTGTCTTACGACAGGTCCGTAGCTTCTTCATTCTACAGTCTGTCTTACGACAGGTCCGTAGCCTCTTCATTCTACAGTCTGTCTTACGACAGGTCCGTAGCCTCTTCATTCTACAGTCTGTCTTACGACAGGTCCGTAGCCTCTTCATTCTACAGTCTGTCTTACGACAGGTCCGTAGCTTCTTCATTCTACAGTCTGTCTTACGACAGGTCCGTAGCCTCTTCATTCTACAGTCTGTCTTACGACAGGTCCGTAGCCTCTTCATTCTACAGTCTGTCTTACGACAGGTCCGTAGCTTCTTCATTCTACAGTCTGTCTTACGACAGGTCCGTAGCTTCTTCATTCTACAGTCTGTCTTACGACAGGTCCGTAGCCTCTTCATTCTACAGTCTGTCTTACGACAGGTCCGTAGCTTCTTCATTCTACAGTCTGTCTTACGACAGGTCCGTAGCCTCTTCATTCTACAGTCTGTCTTACGACAGGTCCGTAGCCTCTTCATTCTACAGTCTGTCTTACGACAGGACCGTAGCTTCTTCATTCTACAGTCTGTCTTACGACAGGTCCGTAGCTTCTTCATTCTACAGTCTGTCTTACGACAGGTCCGTAGCCTCTTCATTCTACAGTCTGTCTTACGACAGGTCCGTAGCTTCTTCATTCTGCAGTCTGTCTTACGACAGGTCCGTAACCTCTTCATTCTGCAGTCTGTCTTATGACAGGTCCGTAGCCTCTTCATTCTACAGTCTGTCTTACGACAGGTCCGTAACCTCTTCATTCTACAGTCTGTCTTACGACAGGTCCGTAGCCTCTTCATTCTACAGTCTGTCTTACGACAGGTCCGTAACCTCTTCATTCTACAGTCTGTCTTACGACAGGTCCGTAGCCTCTTCATTCTACAGTCTGTCTTACGACAGGTCCATAGCCTCTTCATTCTACAGTCTGTCTTACGACAGGTCCGTAGCCTCTTCATTCTACAGTCTGTCTTACGACAGGTCCGTAGCCTCTTCATTCTACAGTCTGTCTTACGACAGGTCCGTAGCCTCTTCATTCTACAGTCTGTCTTACGACAGGTCCGTAGCCTCTTCATTCTACAGTCTGTCTTACGACAGGTCCGTAGCCTCTTCATTCTACAGTCTGTCTTACGACAGGTCCATAGCCTCTTCATTCTACAGTCTGTCTTACGACAGGTCCGTAGCCTCTTCATTCTACAGTCTGTCTTACGACAGGTCCGTAGCCTCTTCATTCTACAGTCTGTCTTACGACAGGTCCATAGCCTCTTCATTCTACAGTCTGTCTTACGACAGGTCCGTAGCCTCTTCATTCTACAGTCTGTCTTACGACAGGTCCATAGCCTCTTCATTCTACAGTCTGTCTTACGACAGGTCCATAGCCTCTTCATTCTACAGTCTGTCTTACGACAGGTCCGTAGCCTCTTCATTCTACAGTCTGTCTTACGACAGGTCCATAGCCTCTTCATTCTACAGTCTGTCTTACGACAGGTCCGTAGCCTCTTCATTCTACAGTCTGTCTTACGACAGGTCCGTAGCCTCTTCATTCTACAGTCTGTCTTACGACAGGTCCGTAGCCTCTTCATTCTGCAGTCTGTCTTACGACAGGTCCGTAGCCTCTTCATTCTACAGTCTGTCTTACGACAGGTCCGTAGCCTCTTCATTCTACAGTCTGTCTTACGACAGGTCCGTAGCCTCTTCATTCTGCAGTCTGTCTTACGACAGGTCCGTAGCCTCTTCATTCTGCAGTCTGTCTTACGACAGGTCCGTAGCCTCTTCCAAAGCGAGTTCTCCACAGAATGCGATCTAGTGCTTCCTTTTTCAATTTTCAGTATCTTATCTTTTCTTTAATGCCATCCAGTAGCTGTTTACGTCTTGTTCCTCGCCTTCCTGTCACTTCTATCCTTCCTTCTATCTTTCCTTCAACAACGTGTTTCAGAAGGCAGTTTCTACGCAAGATGTGACCAATCCAGTTAGCCTTTCTTCTTTTTATTGTATGTACGATATTCCTCTCCTCCTTGACTCTGTGTAATACTTCTTCAAAAAAGTCTTTACGTTGTTAAAAATAAAGTTTGGTAATTTACCGATAGCGGTCGTGTAGGAACGTCACTGTGCCAGATGTTCCCGCAGTGTGTGATAGTTGTTTGTGGCAAGCAGCTTCATTATTAACACAAAGTAAATCCTGCAACCAACTGTCAGCAGCCTAACTACATGCTTACAGTTTCGTGGAAATTCAGTGCAGTAGGCCTAGACGGAGTGGCTGTACTCTCATTGCGTGATTACAACGTGTTGTTATCACATAATGCTAGATGTTTCATTTTATTTCGCAGATAAAAATTAAGTGTTGCAGGATCAAATGCTTAGACTATAAGATAGCTCAGGAGGTCAGTCGTCAGACTTTCGCCGGTCGCCAGTTTCCGGTCCGGGTTCAATCCCAGGGCTGTCCATGTGGGATTTTTGGTGAACAAAGTAATATTGGGACAGGTTTTCCTTCTAGAACTGCGATTTCGACTTGTCAGTATCACTCTGCCAAAGTTCAATGTTCATATCTCATGTATCTATCTATCTATCTACCTATCGATATCTATCATATTACTATTTATGCATACACTCATTGATTGCCTTAGAGTAGAGCGTGGAGAAGTCAAGAAGGACATCAGGTATACGGCGTGGCATATTCGATGCCTGCACGAGATATCTGTGTGCCCTCGGGTTCTAGTGAAAGTAGCATATTCGATGCCTGCACGAGATATCTGTGTGCCCTCAGGTTCTAGTTAAAGTAGCATATTCGATGCCTGCACGAGATATCTGTGTGCCCTCGGGTTCTAGTGAAAGTAGCATATTCGATGCCTGCACGAGATATCTGTGTGCCCTCGGGTTCTAGTGAAAGTAGCATATTCGATGCCTGCACGAGATATCTGTGTGCCCTCAGGTTCTAGTTAAAGTAGCATATTCGATGCCTGCAAGAGATATCTGTGTGCCCTCAGGTTCTAGTTAAAGTAGCATATTCGATGCCTGCAAGAGATATCTGTGTGCCCTCGGGTTCTAGTGAAAGTAGCATGTTCGATGCCTGCACGAGATATCTGTGTGCCCTCAGGTTCTAGTTAAAGTAGCATATTCGATGCCTGCAAGAGATATCTGTGTGCCCTCAGGTTCTAGTGAAAGTAGCATATTCGATGCCTGCATGAGATATCTGTGTGCCCTCAGGTTCTAGTTAAAGTAGCATATTCGTTGCCTGCACGAGATATCTGTGTGCCCTCAGGTTCTAGTTAAAGTAGCATATTCGATGCATGCACGAGATATCTGTGTGCCCTCAGGTTCTAGTTAAAGTAGCATATTCGATGCCTGCACGAGATATCTGTGTGCCCTCAGGTTCTAGTTAAAGTAGCATATTCGATGCCTGCACGAGATATCTGTGTGCCCTCAGGTTCTAGTTAAAGTAGCATATTCGATGCATGCACGAGATATCTGTGTGCCCTCAGGTTCTACTTAAAGTAGCATATTCTATGCCTGCACGAGATATCTGTGTGCCCTCAGGTTCTACTTAAAGTAGCATATTCGATGCCTGCATGAGATATCTGTGTGCCCTCAGGTTCTAGTTAAAGTAGCATATTCGATGCCTGCACGAGATATCTGTGTGCCCTCAGGTTCTAGTTATAAAGTAGCAATATTCGATGCATGCACGAGATATCTGTGTGCCCTCAGGTTCTACTTAAAGTAGCATATTCTATGCCTGCAGAGATATCTGTGTGCCCTCAGGTTCTAGTTAAAGTAGCATATTCGATGCCTGCAAGAGATATCTGTGTGCCCTCAGGTTCTAGTGAAAGTAGCATATTCGATGCCTGCATGAGATATCTGTGTGCCCTCAGGTTCTAGTTAAAGTAGCATATTCGATGCCTGCAAGAGATATCTGTGTGCCCTCAGGTTCTAGTGAAAGTAGCATATTCGATGCCTGCACGAGATATCTGTGTGCCCTCAGGTTCTAGTTAAAGTAGCATATTCGATGCCTGCACGAGATATCTGTGTGCCCTCAGGTTCTAGTTAAAGTAGCATATTCGATGCCTGCACGAGATATCTGTGTGCCCTCAGGTTCTAGTTAAAGTAGCATATTCTATGCCTGCACGAGATATCTGTGTGCCCTCAGGTTCTAGTTAAAGTAGCATATTCTATGCCTGCACGAGATATCTGTGTGCCCTCAGGTTCTAGTTAAAGTAGCATATTCGATGCCTGCAAGAGATATCTGTGTGCCCTCAGGTTCTAGTGAAAGTAGCATATTCGATGCCTGCATGAGATATCTGTGTGCCCTCAGGTTCTAGTTAAAGTAGCATATTCGATGCCTGCAAGAGATATCTGTGTGCCCTCAGGTTCTAGTGAAAGTAGCATATTCGATGCCTGCATGAGATATCTGTGTGCCCTCAGGTTCTAGTTAAAGTAGCATATTCGATGCCTGCACGAGATATCTGTGTGCCCTCAGGTTCTAGTTAAAGTAGCATATTCGATGCATGCACGAGATATCTGTGTGCCCTCAGGTTCTAGTTAAAGTAGCATATTCTATGCCTGCACGAGATATCTGTGTGCCCTCAGGTTCTAGTTAAAGTAGCATATTCTATGCCTGCACGAGATATCTGTGTGCCCTCAGGTTCTAGTTAAAGTAGCATATTCGATGCCTGCACGAGATATCTGTGTGCCCTCAGGTTCTAGTTAAAGTAGCATATTCGATGCATGCACGAGATATCTGTGTGCCCTCAGGTTCTAGTGAAAGTAGCATATTCGATGCCTGCACGAGATATCTGTGTGCCCTCAGGTTCTAGTTAAAGTAGCATATTCGATGCCTGCATGAGATATCTGTGTGCCCTCAGGTTCTAGTTAAAGTAGCATATTCGATGCCTGCAAGAGATATCTGTGTGCCCTCAGGTTCTACTTAAAGTAGCATATTCTATGCCTGCACGAGATATCTGTGTGCCCTCAGGTTCTAGTTAAAGTAGCATATTCGATGCCTGCAAGAGATATCTGTGTGCCCTCAGGTTCTAGTGAAAGTAGCATATTCGATGCCTGCATGAGATATCTGTGTGCCCTCAGGTTCTAGTTAAAGTAGCATATTCGATGCCTGCAAGAGATATCTGTGTGCCCTCAGGTTCTAGTGAAAGTAGCATATTCGATGCCTGCATGAGATATCTGTGTGCCCTCAGGTTCTAGTTAAAGTAGCATATTCGATGCCTGCACGAGATATCTGTGTGCCCTCAGGTTCTAGTTAAAGTAGCATATTCTATGCATGCACGAGATATCTGTGTGCCCTCAGGTTCTAGTTAAAGTAGCATATTCGATGCCTGCACGAGATATCTGTGTGCCCTCAGGTTCTAGTTAAAGTAGCATATTCGATGCATGCACGAGATATCTGTGTGCCCTCAGGTTCTAGTTAAAGTAGCATATTCTATGCCTGCACGAGATATCTGTGTGCTTTCAAGTTCTTGTGAAAGTGGGCGAGGTTTAAATTCTGAGAATTTATATATCATTCAAGTATCAATATTAACTTTTGGAAGTGTTTCAGTGATAACAAATTTTTACTTTGCAACGGTATTTAAGTGCTAACTAGTGTTATACAGAATATGACCACGCACGTGCACAAAATATCATAGGCTTGTTTGCATGTACCACATTGGGACAGATGCCGCCATTACGGTGCCTAATTTCTTCGTGACATTAATGTGAAGGACAGATGTCATAAAATAGAAACTCGTGTGGACGTTTCTGAATCCCCTTTTTCAAGATAACCATAGAAATGTGCATGGAAGACATTTGAAATTGGCATCCCAAACATAACATTCAAGAAATTTACAAAGATTATTCAGTTTCGAAGCCATTCAGACCTGAACACACACACACATAAAGAAATGTCGCGAGGTGAGTTTATTTGGAAAACCTATGAATTCTGCTTTCCCTCATGTGATTCACATTGAAAATTTTCTTTCTCTGATGAGCGTTCAATTGCTTAGCAGTCACAAGAGCAATGTTCAATTTTGGTGCAGTGCAAGCCTCCCACTTTATGGGAACATTGAGCGACATCTGCCTCATGCCATAACAAGAACGCGAATTTCAACAGATCATTTAATTAATCCATATTTGATACAACTGTCAGTCACGTGACATCTAACCTCAATTCAGAAGGCGTGCGTTTGTCAGCTGTAAGAGACAACATGAATCTTGCAAAAGAAGGAGCACAGGCACATTATGCTGCCAAAGTTCAAAATGCTTTCAGTGGACAAATGATTGGGCAAGGATCTACTGCGACATAGCCAAAAGAATCTACTGTGACATGGCCAAAAGGATCTACTGTGACATGGCCAAAAGGATCTACTGTGACATGGCCAAAAGGATCTACTGTGACATGGCCAAAAGAATCTACTGTGACATGGCAAAATGATCTACTCTGACATGGCCAAAAGGATTTACTGTAACATGGCAAAAAGATCTACTCTGACATGGCCAAAAGGATCTACTGTGACATGGCAAAAAGATCTACTCTGACATGGCCAAAAGGATCTACTGTGACATGGCCAAAAGGATCTACTGTGACATGGCCAAAAGGATCTACTGTGACATGGCAAAAAGATCTGCTGTGACATGGCCAAAAGGATCTAATCTTACATGAACACAAATGTCTACTGTGACATGAACACAAATGTCTACTGTGACATGAAAACAAATGTCTACTGTGACATGAACACAAATGTCTACTGTGACATGAACACAAATATCTACTGTGACATGAACACAAATATCTACTGTGACATGAACACAAATATCTACTGTGACATGAACACAAATATCTACTGTGACATGAACACAAATATCTACTGTGACATGAACACAAATATCTACTGTGACATGAACACAAATATCTACTGTGACATGAACACAAATATCTACTGTGACATGAACACAAATATCTACTGTGACATGAACACAAATAACTACTGTGACATGAACACAAATATCTACTGTGACATGAACACAAATATCTACTGTGACATGGCCAAAAGGATCTACTGTGACATGGCAAAAAGATCTGCTGTGACATGGCCAAAAGGATCTAATCTTACATGAACACAAATGTCTACTGTGACATGAACACAAATGTCTACTGTGACATGAACACAAATATCTACTGTGACATGAACACAAATATCTACTGTGACATGAACACAAATATCTACTGTGACATGAACACAAATATCTACTGTGACATGAACACAAATATCTACTGTGACATGAACACAAATATCTACTGTGACATGAACACAAATATCTACTGTGACATGAACACAAATATCTACTGTGACATGAACACAAATATCTGCTGTGACATGAACACAAATATCTACTGTGACATGAACACAAATATCTACTGTGACATGAACACAAATATCTACTGTGACATGAACACAAATATCTACTGTGACATGGCCACAATAACCTCACGCGATAATTCACTCTGAGGCTTAATATAGCAGATTCCTTAGCAGCGCCTAACATGTTTTTAAGACCTCAGAAGATTGCAAATGGCGTAATTCGTGGCGCAGTATACAGCCTTCACCATGGCGTTCTTTACATTCAAAATATCAAAGTATCCACTGTACTCAAGTAAAAAATTTCGTAAATATAACATATATGTTATTTTATTCTACAATCGGACCCAACCAGTCGTTTAACACACGTTTTATTGGCAACAAGTTTCGGCTCATAAAAGAGCCAAAGTCAGGCCTTAATAAAATTGTGAGCTGTACACCCCATGTGTTGCAGGTAGCAGATCTCCTTATTTACATCAGTGAATACATTGCCAATGTACATAACAATTATACGATATTGTGCATGTATATATATATATATATATATATATATATATATACACACCCTAAGTAAATGTTAAAACTAAAATGAATGTTACAATTTTTCCAGTGTTGTAAAAAGTAGAAAATCATTTTTCCTTCTACTTTTTACAACAATATTGGCAACATTTTAACATTCACTTTAGTTTTAACATTTACGTAGGGTGTATTTGTATATACACAATATCGTATAATTGTTATGTACATTTGCAATGTATTACTGATGTAAATGGGGAGATCTGCTACCTGCAACATATGGGGTTTCCAGCTTATATTTTTTGTTAAGGCCTGATTATGGCTCTTTTATGAGCCGAAACTTGTTGCCAATAAAGCGTGTGTTAAACCACTTGTCGAGGCTGATTGTAGAATCAAATAACATACACACCTGTGATCGATACGCCAACGGGACGTCTTGCATTTCAGAAATGCAATTTCATTATGCTCATATGAATAGTATGGTCTACTGTATGTCTCTTTTCTGGGAACTCATAAATATTCAACAGAATTTGGTACCGATCTCCTTTAGCGAATACACCCACCTCGGAAGAATATGCGATATATAGGGATCGAAATTCTCTTACGCTCCTAAGTAAATTATGGCTTTATCTTCAGTCAGCGAACTCAGAATCACCCTGTATATTTCTATGGACATCTGCTGTACATATTTTTCCCCCCCAATGCGATGAACAATGCTAATTGATGTTCAATCATATGCTACGTTAGGCACGGCCGCCTTTCATAAAACTCGCGCTTGCTATAGAACATTATGTAAAGAACTCCTGTACCAAATTTCATGAAATTCCGACGAACGGTTAAGTCTCTAATCCTAGGTTTCAGACAGAAGGACGGACGGAGGTGGTCTCCGTAAAAAGCGGTCTCCTGTTACTCCGTAAATAACGCCCAAAAGTAATCACGAATTGCCTTTGTGGCGTTCAGCCACCAACGTGTAAGGCAGCTTCACAGAACACTTGTCGCAGTTACAGCTAGATAAGGTCACAGCAACGACAGAATTGTGTAACGAGGGCTGCCTGCCTGCCTGCCTTCGTTACTGGTACAATATCGACCTGATCATTAGGCAACACGCACAACACATCTGTCATTAGGATTTGTTTTTGTTGTGACGTCATTAAGTGCGATTACGGTCCAAACACAAGTGGGCGGAGACAGATGAAGAGCTGCATTTGTGTGTGCGTTCAGACTGCGTTTGTACTGCGTGCACATGTTGACAGCAGTGGAACAGAGTGGCGGGGACATTGTGTGAGGGACGTGACGTCACATGGCAGCCTGACCAGGACTGTGCCGAGGAGGACTGAGGAAAACCATTCGAAAATGTCAGGATAGCCGAATGCTGGGGATTGGACCGGACATATATGTCAGGATAGCCGAATGATGGGGATTGGACCGGACATATATATCAGGATAGCCGAATAATGGGGATTGGACCGGACATACATGTCTGGATAGCCGAATGCTGGGGATTGGACCGGACATATATATCAGGATATCCGAATGCTGTGGATTGGACCGGACATACAGTGACAGGTGAATGACAAATTGGGGGCCTAGGTAATGACAAAATGCTACGAAAAAATGGGCAGAACATGTAGAGTGCATGCAAGAAACAAAAAACGGAAAGAAGAATTAGAACCTGTTACATAAATGCTGCTAGCTCAAGCGGTAACACGCTGGGCTACACAGGCTTCAAGGGCCAACATATCTTCCGCTTACCCAAATCGTCCAGACGGGTCTCCGGACCCACCCAGCCTCCTGTCAAATGGGTACCGACGGTAAGGCCACGGCGGTGTGCAGGTGATCGCACAGCTGTATGCAGTGCCGGCTACAGACGGCCGTCAGACACGTCAGTGCAGTCGGGGCGCTGTCTGTCTGTTCGTATATCGGAGTGAAAGCGTCCGTTCGAGCAAGGACCCACTTTCTGACGTAGTGGCTACGTTAGGAGCTGGACACCGAGGATCGCGGTTCTATTCGCGACAGACCGTATCTGCCACCCACCCAGCCTCATATTCAATGAACACGAGGGCGCTTTTTGCTTACGTAAAGCGGCCGAAAGATGAAAATAAACTATCATCTCCATCCAGCAAAGCAAAGTAAAGCAACACCATTACAGGCCTGGACAGGCCCTTACGGTTCCAGGAGGTTGAGGCTGTCAGATTTCTATACAATCGGCTCATGAAGGTGGTAAGGTTGCCAGCCCTACGCACCGGCCGCCTTTAACCCCCAGGAAATACCCCTGGTACTCATTTCTGTTAGAGGCTGAAGTCGACCCCAGGGCCATAGTGCGACCGAAACGATTATGTCAATGAAAAA
This sequence comes from Reticulitermes speratus, assembly GCA_021186555.1. NCBI lineage: Eukaryota > Metazoa > Arthropoda > Insecta > Blattodea > Rhinotermitidae > Reticulitermes > Reticulitermes speratus. The sequence continues at coordinate 30,057,410 of JAJKFL010000013.1, read as the reverse complement.
TTCCAATGACACCATCGGGAACATTCCCATCCAGTACAGAGGTGAAATATGAGTGGAGCTATATCTCCACTCCACCATACCTCTGCATGGTGCACACAGGATACGTTTTACCATCTGATATCAAAGGCCACCATTAAACACGACCCTCAGCTCGCCTCATCCAACTCCCATCCTCAGAACATATTTTCGTAATAGCTCATAGCAGGGTTGTCCAACAGGCAGCCTGCTAGTTCCAATTTTAGGGCTCAATGTCAAAAACTTTTTAAACTTAAAATGATTTTCTTCACTTGCCTAAGGGCTCAAAATCTGTCGCTGTCTAGTAAGGTACAGCGTGCGTCAGTAAAGTGAAAACACTGTGGCGACACTTTGCATTTAGTAGTTATGGTACGTGTCGAGTTTATTGTTACAAGTGTGAAGCATTCTGAATGGTGTGTTGAATTATAACTAACGCTTTAAAGACTGAGATTAACCTGAATTATATATAAAGACTCAGTTCGTACCGCGCAGTAAACACACACCCTCTCAGTTATACAAACCAGTCAGTTAATGCTGTACAGTGAAATAATCGCTGTTTGTTCTGAGATCCACACAAAACACATAAATATAGTCCGTACCGCGCAGTAAACACACTCCGTTCGTTACAACGTCAGTTATTGTACATGAAAATCGCTTATGTCTGAGATCCACACAAACATAATCAGTCGTACAGCAGTAACACTCCGTCTCAGTTACAAACAGTCATTAATGCGTACATGAATATGCTGTTGTCTGAGATCCACACAAAACACATAAATACACTGTGTGGGCAGAACGTAGGATTTGTGAATGTTAAACCTGGTGGTACATATAGTAACCACTGTCCTTTAAAGGGTTCAAATACTTACCGAAGACTGGAGTCTTCTGGGAAGTGTTAGTTTAACACACCGTGTGTTACCGCGCGGCTGTGTCCTTCGGGTGAATTTAATGTACCGATTCTTGCCGAGCGGCTGTGTCGTTAGGTCAGTTTAATGCACAGTGTATTGCCGCGCGGCTGTGTCGTTAGGTCAGTTTAATGCACAGTGTCTTGCCGCGTGGCTGTGTCGTTAGGTCAGTTTAATGCACAGTGTATTGCCGCGCGGCTGTGTCGTTCGGTCAGTTTAATGCACAATGTATTGCCGCGCGGCTGTGTCGTTGGGTCAATTTAACATACCGTGTCGTGCCGCGCGGCTTTGTCGTTCGTTCAGTTCAACATACCGTGTCTTGACCCCTGCTATTATTTTTGGACTGCTTAACCATGACGATTCGGGCAATATGAAATTCCGAAACGTCGGGAAGTAGCATATACAACGACACAGCGTCACATATTCAGCAGCATGGCAGAGAGAACCTTAAATGATGCGTAAAATTGCTCACAATTGCGTCAGGACAGCCTTGAATTTCGACGTGAACCGTTTGTCCCGCGCGCTGCACAGTTCAAGCCGCAGGCCGCCCGCTGTCATCGCAATGTCAGCCCGCGGTCCTCCAGAGCACAGCTCCTGTCTGCCTTATCTCGCTGCTACAGAGCAATGCTGTAATGTGCAGTGTCTGTTGTGCTGCTGTTAGCATTCCGACGGCCTGGCAGTCCTCAGTCAGCACTCTCACCAGGTTAAAGGTCAGCTGCTCCATCAACATACCCTCTGCACGAAACGGGCTCACAGTTTGGGTGTAGAAACAAGAAATGCATATAGAGTGTTAATAGGGAAAGATAATGGAATTTCCAGAAGAGGTGCAGGTGGACCATACAAGGAAATAGGTTGTGAGGATGGGAGTTGGATGGAACTGGCTCAGGATCGTGTCCAGTGGTGGGCTTTGGTATTAGTGGTGTTGAACCTTTGTGTTCTGCTGCCAGAGAGTTAGTTAATTAGTAAGATGGCTCTTGGGGAAATAGGTTGTGAGGATGGGAGGTGAATGGAACTGGCTCAGGATCGTGTCCAGTGGTGGGCTTTGGTATTAGCGGTGTTGAACCTTTGTGTTCTGCTGCCAGAGAGTTAGTTAATTAGTAAGATGGCTCTTGGGGAAATAGGTTGTGAGGATGGGAGTTGGATGGAACTGGCTCAGGATCGTGTCCAGTGGTGGGCTTTGGTATTAGTGGTGTTGAACCTTTGTGTTCTGCTGCCAGAGAGTTAGTTAATTAGTAAGATGGCTCTTGGGGAAATAGGTTGTGAGGATGGGAGGTGAATGGAACTGGCTCAGGATCGTGTCCAGTGGTGGGCTTTGGTATTAGTGGTGTTGAACCTTTGTGTTCTGCTGCCAGAGAGTTAGTTAATTAGTAAGATGGCTCTTGGGGAAATAGGTTGTGAGGATGGGAGGTGGATGGAACTGGCTCAGGATCGTGTCCAGTGGTGGGCTTTGGTATTAGTGGTGTTGAACCTTTGTGTTCTGCTGCCAGAGAGTTAGTTAATTAGTAAGATGGCTCTTGGGGAAATAGGTTGTGAGGATGGGAGGTGGATGGAACTGGCTCAGGATCGTGTCCAGTGGTGGGCTTTGGTATTAGTGGTGTTGAACCTTTGTGTTCTGCTGCCAGAGAGTTAGTTAATTAGTAAGATGGCTCTTGGGGAAATAGGTTGTGAGGATGGGAGTTGGATGGAACTGGCTCAGGATCGTGTCCAGTGGTGGGCTTTGGTATTAGTGGTGTTGAACCTTTGTGTTCTGCTGCCAGAGAGTTAGTTAATTAGTAAGATGGCTCTTGGGGAAATAGGTTGTGAGGATGGGAGGTGGATGGAACTGGCTCAGGATCGTGTCCAGTGGTGGGCTTTGGTATTAGCGGTGTTGAACCTTCTGGTTCTGCTACCAGAGAGTTAGTTAATTAGTAAGATGGCTCTTGGGGAAATAGGTTGTGAGGATGGGAGTTGGATGGAACTGGCTCAGGATCGTGTCCAGTGGTGGGCTTTGGTATTAGCGGTGTTGAACCTTGTGGTTCTGCTACCAGAGAGTTAGTTAATTAGTAAGATGGATCTTAGGGAAATAGGTTGTGAGGATGGGAGGTGGATGGAACTGGCTCAGGATCGTGTCGAACCTTCAGGTTTTGTTACAATACGTTCGGTCACGTAGCTGCTACAAATAGCTATGTAGCCTAATATTTTCTCAGTTTGTCTCTTCCTTTGTATTTATTCTCTTTGTACTGTTGGGCGATCTTTTCTTGTTGTGGGTTAGTTTTAACAAAACAGAAGGCCACACAAACCAGAGGGTGGAATTTGGCCCTGCAACTGTTTACAGCATGATGGATGGTGCCATATAAGCTGCAATTGCCTGCCATAAAGTGGCCAGGCCCTGCGGTACAGTCATGCCCGCAGAGGGGCTACCGTGCGGCTAGAATGGCACGAAACGTCAGGAAATTGGAGAAACTGCGGGAGCAGAAGCTTTGTGATGTATAGCATTTATTGATTATTTGTAGGGTGATCAAGGATGAAAAGATGGGTGGAACATGTAGCTTGGATGCCAGAGTGTAAGAAATTTTATATTGTCCATACAGTGCATTTTTAGTCTATCACACATCTCTTTAACCAACAAATGCACACTTGTTATTTATTATACAATACAATTTACAGTAAAACCAGTCCTACATGTTTCGAATCCCTATTTTGGGATCATCATCAGGGACTGGGATTTTGAATTACACAAATTACAAATCAACAATAATGGCAAGTATTAAAAATACAAAAGTTAAAATGTAGGCTATCTCAGTTTTTTGTGAGTTCACTGTGTATCAGAAGCTGTGTGTCTGCTTATAGAAGGCTAAGACAGTAAGAAATGTAGCCTATTAAGATTCAGGTCTTATGGGATGTGACAATATGTCGTTGAGTGAGCGAATTCTGACGTTTCGAAAGATAGTAGTACATTCATCTTTAAGGGTTAAGCAGTTTAAAAGGGTTACTTAACCAATGAAGATGAAGGTACCAGTATCTTTCGAAACGTCGGGGCCTCTCACGCATAGTAGGACCGCAGTGTCACAGATCTCAACCAAGACCTACTTCGCTGTGAGAGCATCAAATGTCACAAACGCATAAACTTTCGAAGAGCTAACAGAGTGGCAGTAAAATGGATGTTAAAGGTACAGAATTGCAATTCGAAAGGTTTGGATTCATCTGGCTCAGGACACATCCGGTAGCGGATTTTCAATAACACGTTAATGAAGTTTCCGGTCTCATGAAACCTGGAGAAGTATCTTAACTTGCAGAGCGACTATCAGCTTCTTTACAAGAACAGTGTTCTTCAGAACCCAAATTATTCCGCGTGAAATTAAAAAGTTAAAATTTGTCCTTGTCCGCAATGTGAGGGCGTATAGGAGGAACAGAAATATGGCTCCATTCATCCTCAACTTTGGGACTAGATGAAGGGGCGTGATGAGCTTCACGCTCCGGCCGCTTTATTCTTGGGCAAAAAGCTCCAGTACCCATTGAGTAGGATTCTGTTTGGGCTTTTGGCAACTTAATGTTGAGGGAATTATGAGGTCAGGACACAGGCTGGTACATATCTTCTTCTTCTCCTTCTTCTCCTCCTTCTTCTCCTCCTACTTCTCATCCTCCTTATTCTTCTCCTCTTCCCCTCCTTCTCCTCCTCCTCCTTCTTCTCCTCCTCCTCCTTCTTCTCCTCCTCCTCCTTCTTCTCCTCCTCCAACTCCTCTTTCTTCTTCTCCTCCTCCTCCTCCTCCTCCTTCTTATTCTTCTTCTTCTCAGATGGCACTACAGTCCAATGCTGTCCTTCGCCTCCATAATGGACTTCTCCCAGTCAGCTCTATTTTTTGACCTATCTTTCCACGTTTTAATTTTGCATCTATTAATATCTGTTTATACACAGTTCTACCATCTGTTTTTTGGTCGTCCTCTTAGTCGACTTCCTTGGGGATTATTATAAAATACCGGACTTACTTTTCTTTTACTATCCATTCTATTAACTTGACCAATCCAATTCAACCGACTTACTCTGACAAATGAGAATATATCCAAATCTCCAAACAGTTGCATTAATTCCTTATTATATCGCTTTCTCCAATTCTTATTTACTTTAGTTCCCCAAACATTATACAGCATATTACATAAGTCTATACATGACAGACAAAAGGAAGTACTTGTTCTTCGTCCGGGATATAGTTGGTTTCCTTGTCAATATGACTGCAGCAACACAAAATGCACTAGCCGAAACTACAGCGGCTCAAGGAACAAGGTTGGGGCTGTTGTTGAGTTTTGCTACCAAACTGTACGGGGTTCTTATGGCACGCTGCTGAAGCTTCAAGCCTCAGTGTCGACTGGTGAATAGTTACTGATGTTTCGCACGGACCTTGTGCTTTCGAAACGTCGACACGGCATGACATCCCAGAAGACTTTTGCCTTCTGTAACTCAGTCCTTGTATTTTTATATAGTTGTAACAGACGTGGCCGCCGTCCTTATTGGCAAGGGGATGACGTAGCTAAACTTCATAATGTCTTCGAGTTCTCAGCATATTGTCTGCATTGGGAGAGGAAACGGTGACAGTTGTCAACGTCTGTATGAAAGTGGAGGAAACATCTACATTAACTAACTAACTAACTAACTAACTAACTCCACGGAGCACAGTCCTTCTTGAGAAGCTAACAGGTCCTCAGTTAGTCAAGAAATTCCCCGCGTTTTATGGAACCCGAAGGTTCATTACCGCACTCACAAGAGCCCGCCACCTGTCCCTATCCTGAGCCATATCAATCCAGTCCATGCCCTCCATCCCACTTCTTGAAGATCCATTTTAATATTATCCTCCCATCTACGCCTTGGTCTTTCAAGTGGTCTCCTTCCCTCAGGTCTTCCCACCAAAATCCTGTATGTACCTTTCCCTTCCCCATACGTGCTACATGTCCCGCCAACCTCATTCTTCTTGATTTGATCACCCGAATAATATTTGGTGATGAATACAGATCATTAAGTTCCTCGTTATGTAGTCTTCTCCACTCCCCCGTTACCCCGTCCCTCTTAGACCCAAATATCCTCCTCAGCACCCTATTCTCGAACACCCTCAGCCTATGTTCCTCCCTCAGTGTGACAGACCAAGTCTCACACCCATACAAAGCAACAACAAAATTATAGTTCTGTATATCTTAATCTTTGTATTTTGGACAGCAAACTGTAAGACACAAGATCTGCACCGAATGATAACAAGCATTGCCTGACTTCAGTCTGCTCTTAATTTCTTCCTGAATGGAATTTCGATTCTTTAGGATTGTTCCCAAGTATTTGAACTGTTCCACACTTTCAAAGGGTTTATTATCTATCTTTATCTTTAGGTTGTGATTTTGTCCTGCATGCTGATTGCGAGACATGACCGTTACTTGAAAAATTTATACGGAGAACAATTTTATTAAAGTGACGAAAAGAAAGGAAGTTATGATGGGAGGACCTTATAGCACGAATACAAGGAAACGTGTAAGAAAGACTGGTTTAATTTGAAAACACTAGGTGATGAGTCCTCTTGGTAGATCTGTGAGGATATTGAGTCAAATTGTGAAGACGTGGAGCCAGCCTCCGTGTGGTGTCTACGCTGCAGGCTGGACCCGGTTGCGGCAGATTATTCCCCACATCGTCCAAACACTGAACGTGTGCTGGGCCTAAGGAGGAGGCTTCCTTCTTGTTCCGAAGTTGAGAATGTGTAGCGTTATATTGCGGTGCTTACATTAAGTGTAGGGACAGCTTTACCTTTCGCACTTTATGAAGGCACAATCGATAGACCTAGCTCAGGACATCGCTTTTTGTTCAAGGCTTGGGTTGCGTAAGAACAAAGCAAGCTGTCAGTTGCCACGGTTGCCACAGTGCGCACTTGTTGCGGTCGGCATTCAGCGCTGTAAACCGGCAGTAAATCATCGGCCAGTGTCCCTGCAGTGACAGTGACAGTGACCGGGACTTTCACACGCAGACCCACTGTCCATATCGCACTGGCACACCTACTAGCGGGTGATAATATTATTAAAATGAATCCTACAGACGTAAAATTCAGAGCTGTTTCAGGGCAAGAGGCTTCGACTTCATTCTGACAGCAAGGGTTTGTGTTAACATGACAACTGCTGAGATGGCACATGTCACATAGTTATGTTAACATGACAGCTGCTGATATGGCACATGTCACATCTTTATGTTAACATGAAAGCTGCTGAGATGACACATGTCACATAGTTATGTTAACATGACAACTGCTGAGAAGGCACATGTCACATAGTTATGTTAACATGACAACTGCTGAGATGGTACATGTCACATAGTTATGTTAACATGACAGCTGCTGATATGGCACATGTAACATCTTTATGTTAACATGAAAGCTGCTGAGATGACACATGTCACATCTTTATGTTAACATGAAAGCTGCTGAGATGACACATGTCACATAGTTATGTTAACACGACAGCTGCTGAAATGACACATGTCACCCCTTTATGTTAACATGACAGCTGATGATATGGCACATGCCACCTATTTATGTTAACATGACAGCTGCTGAGATGACACATGTCACCTCTTTTTGTTAACACGACAGCTGCTGAAATGACACATGTCACCTCTTTATGTTAACATGACAGCTGATGATATGGCACATGCCACCTATTTATGTTAACATGACAGCTGCTGAAATGACACATGTCACCTCTTTATGTTAACATGACAGCTGATGATATGGCACATGCCACCTATTTATGTTAACATGACAGCTGCTGATATGGCATATGTCACATCTTTATGTTAACATGACAGCTGCTGATATGGCACATGTCACCTATTTATGTTAACATGACAACTGCTGAGATGACACATGTCACATCTTTATGTTAACATGACAGCTGCTGATATGGCACATGTCACCTATTTATGTTAACATGACAGCTGCTGTAATGACACATGTCACATCTTTATGTTAACATGACAGCTGCTGATATGGCACATGTCACCTATTTATGTTAACATGACAACTGCTGAGATGGCACATGTCACATCTTTATGTTAACATGACAGCTGCTGATATGGCACATGTCACCTATTTATGTTAACATGAAAGCTGCTGTAATGACACATGTCACCTCTTTATGTTAACATGACAGCTGCTGATATGGCACATGTCACCTATTTATGTTAACATGACAACTGCTGATATGGCACATGTCACATCTTTACGTTAACATGACAACTGCTGAGATGGCACATGTCACATCTTTACGTTAACATGACAGCTGCTGATATGGCACATGTCTCCTATTTATGTTAACATGACAACTGCTGATATGGCACATGTCACATATTTACGTTAACATGACAGCTGCTGATATGGCACATGTCTCCTATTTATGTTAACATGACAACTGCTGAGATGGCACATGTCACATCTTTACGTTAACATGACAGCTGCTGATATGGCACATGTCACCTATTTATGTTAACATGACAACTGCTGATATGGCACATGTCACATCTTTACGTTAACATGACAGCTGCTGATATGGCACATGTCACCTATTTATGTTAACATGACAACTGCTGATATGGCACATGTCACATCTTTACGTTAACATGACAGCTGCTGATATGGCACATGTCTCCTATTTATGTTAACATGACAACTGCTGAGATGGCACATGTCACATCTTTACGTTAACATGACAGCTGCTGATATGGCACATGTCACCTAGTTATGTTAACATGACAACTGCTGATATGGCACATGTCACATCTTTACGTTAACATGACAGCTGCTGATATGGCACATGTCTCCTATTTATGTTAACATGACAACTGCTGTAATGACACACGTCATGACTATCACGACACCTGTGTAGCCCCACTACGCCCACCTCAATGTCACGCTTACAGCAGCATCTAGCAATGCAAAACGTGCGCCACATAATGCAGTCTGTGCGTGCGGCCGCTACATTGCTGGGATCGCGGTTTCGAATCCCGCCTAAGGCATGGATGTCTGTCTCTTGCGAGTGCTGTGTGTTGTGAGGTAGAGGTCTCTGTGACGGGCTGATCACTCGTCCAGAGGAGTCCTACCGAGTGTGGTGTGTCTAATTGTACGTGATCTAGAAACCTCAACATTGAGGCGGCCTAGGCTCGATTTGGACTGTTGGGCCACAGAAATATATATATATATATATATATATATATATATATATACGTGGGCCGCGATATTTCGGTCGGTATAGCGACTCGCTACGGGCTAGATATTCCGGGGATCGAATCCCGGTGGGGGCGAGATTTTCGTGCCCGTCCAGACCGGCCCTGGGGCCCACCCAACCTCCTGAAATTTACTTTTACCTTTACCTTTCATGTATATAAGCTATTCGCAATGCTCCGTCGCTGGTTTCCTTAATCTCTGTGTTAATATTACGATATCCTCCCATCTACTTCCCCTTTGAGGTTTTCCAATTAAAATTTTGTAGTTATCTCTTCTCTCCCGTGTTATATTGCCTGCACATTTCATCCACTTGATTTGAGCACATTAATTATGTATTCAGAGACACTGTATCAGTTGATGGCTCTAAATGTTAGCAGTGTAGCGGAAATAAATTGGAAGTTGAAGTGCCCGTGGCCGATTTGTGTATCTGCTACGTTACCGGGGAAACAGAAGTACCAAGAGAAACCTCAGTCTAGGCAGCAGGTTTCGTTTCGAAGACGCGAACCCAGGACACTGTAACAGTTCGCACGTCAGGCTTCTGTAATAGTAGTGTCTCTGGGATCCCTGCCCGGCGCGCGAACCCCAAGTTGCCCGTGTCGCTTTCACGTTGCTGCCGCCCGGGGCTCGTCAAAAAGCCGTCGTTTCCCCTGGAAATTAAATTTCCTGGCGTAGCGATGAAGTTTCAAACGGAATGCTCAGGGCTCCTGCATAACAAATATGGAAGCCTCTTTCCTCAATCCCACGCCAGCCAATAGCAGCGCGGCTCGCAAAATAACTTCGCTCGTTGTTTGTTATACAAAGCAACAAGAAATCTAATTTTCTACTTCGAGATGAGGCGACCCGGCCGCGCAATTAGAAGGCGCAGTGACGTCACGCGAGTGATCTGTTATCTCAAGGTGCGGACAGTCCGTCCGTCAGCATTTGGTCTTCACTAAAAGAAGATGGCCGAATTTAATTCTCGTTCTATTCATACCCCCCCCCCCCCCGCGCGCCCCCCTCACTTTACGTTCCTCAATTTTAAGAACGTCCATTTTGTATGAAAAGGGCGTAGTTCGAGCGTCTAAAATCGAAACTGTACGCGGGCCAAACTAAAAATTTAGAAATTTAAGGAGGGCGACACGTCATTTTGAGCAACAACAGACTAAATTACAAATCCTTGATGATGGAACCTCGGTGCCGAAACATGTAGGAGTTTAATACGGGTTTTATACTTCTTAATGTATTTTGTTAAGTGCGTATGTTGGTTAATGTATTAATTATAACAATAAGCATGTTATGAATAACATGAAAATAGGGTAAATATTTATATGCTTACTGTTACTCATATTTCTATTTACATATAAAAAACACGCCATTTAAAATAAATCACACTTCTATTAAAAACTTAAAATGGAGTTTAAAAATTGAATATAAAAGGGTATTGCACTGCCATCTGTCTGTCTCTCTCTCTCTCTGTTCATAGCCCTTCACAAAAAACGTTTCGTGTAAAACACAAATACTTCGACGTTGGAAAAGTTTAGTGACATGACCTAAAAATGGAAGGGCAGGCCGCGTGTTTGAAACACCTGGCTTATTATAGCGTGCAAAATGTGGGGCTTTGCAGTGCTCTGAGCAGCTTCACTTGTTACACCTAAGCGTAGAGGCAATAATAATAGTAAAGTTGATGTTACAAGGATTTTGAGTGTGGGAATGGATTTATTTGGCTCTGAATTGGGTCCAGTGGCCCAGTACTGGACTTTTGTGAGGAAGGCAATAAACCTTCGCTTCCCCATATAATTTATTGGCCAGCTGAGAAAACTGTTGGCCTTTCAAGTAAGACTCTCCAACATGGAGTTACGTAGTTGTTCTTCTCAGCGCTGTGTCATATCTCTGCTCATCATTAGCTTTGCACAATATCAATCCAATTACGGAAAGTCACAAAGATCGCAAGTGGAAAGAGAAACAACCCTATTAATTAAGAATAAATGAAGACAGTTGCTAACTGACGCACCCTTGCACACTGCTCGTGTTTGATATGGATCTGGGCCAACCCCTCCTTTGAACGCCCCTGAATTTCAATTTAAGGGGTCGTAATTTGATATGCGAAGGTCCTGCATCCAGTGTGCGACGAGCCTGGCGGAGACGTCGCGTCAGCAGTTGGTACAGCGATGTACAAAGACCATCGTGCAGACTTTCCTACTCTGCAGACCCTGTGAATTTGTATATACAGGCCGTCGCAGCCCCAAAATACATCAAGAAGTAACAAATGTTCTTAAACTTTAAAGAATGTACCACTGTATTGAAGGAATGTCTCCCGGAGGTAAAGGCGGCCGGTGCGTAAGGCTGACAACTTTACCACCTTCATGTGCCGATTGTTTGGAAATTTGGGAGCCTCAAACTTCTGGAAACCTCAGGGCCTGTCCAGGCCTGTAGAGGGACTGCTTTACCGTTACCACTATACTGAGTATTAAGAAACTGAATTTTGCGCACAAAATGCGTTTATTTTTTGCGCATGATTGCTACCATAAACAAGTGTGATTTCTCACAGCATAAATGTATTTTCAGTCATAGAAATTATGTTCACTGTGAGGTAGGAAGTAAGTGTTTAGTTTACTTGCTGCCTAAGAAGAAAGAATTGCCGTGGCTCAGGCGTCAGTCGCCGGCCTGTCACTGCGGAGGCTGCGGTTCGATCCCAAACCAGTCCATGTAGGATTTGTGGTGGACAGAGTGGCACTGGGACAGGTTTTTCTCCGAGTACTTCAGTTTTTCCGAGTCAGAATCATTCCACCATTGCTTCACACTCATCTTCATATATATTCTGCTCTTACCAGAAGGACAAACGGGCGAAGCCTGCTCTTCCGGAAATCGGGGAGCATTTGATAGAAAAGTACTAAGTAGCCTTAATTAAAATTTAAAGAATAAACAGGTTTGCTTTTGAGATCACCATGCCGTGTTTCTTTTGAGATCACCATGCCGTGTTTCTTTTGAGATCACCATGCCGTGTTTCTTTTGAGATCACCATGCCGTGTTTCTTTTGAGATCACCATGCCGTGTTTCTTTTGAGATCACCATGCCGTGTTTCTTTTGAGATCACCATGCCGTGTTTCTTTTGAGATCACCATGTCGTGTTTCTTTTGAGATCACCATGCCGTGTTTCTTTAAGCATTTTGCCGGTTTTCACGTACCTTTGTAAGAATCTGCTACTAGACGACATTCCAAGGCCGTATATGTTTTATTTCCTACATTCAGTAATAACAACATGGCTGCCGCGCGAAACTCTGAGGCGATTGCGACACTAGCGACACGTTGTGGGGTAATGTGCCTCAGAAAAACGTGAGAGTGTCATTTAAGTAATATTTCTTGTAGAACGTAACACAAACACATGGTGGTGGTGTGAGACTTTTCTTTAGCTCTCGGATTGCGACAATTAATGAATTATTCCTGGAAACAGGAATTTGGTACAGAAATAGAGCGTAAACGTGCCTAGCTATATCTGGACCTGAGAAGCACAATGGTGTCTGTAACATCTTATCATATTTGAGAAAGGCCTAGTACATCATTTTTTTAGAATTTCAGGCTCTTTCAGCTGCAGCTGATTTAAGTCCACATACTATTCGAATGTTGGTGTAAGAACAATTTTATATTACCTCAAATATAAACTTGGATTTACACCCTTCTGCTTCTCAGGTCCATACTAGGACTGCAGTACACACCACACATGTCTGCAGTTACAATATGGCGACTACGCGAAGCTTTGTCCTTATATTCCAGAAATTTAACGCAGACAGAACTGTATTTAACCAGGCCCAGTTAGTGATTGTTTAAAACATGAAACACAACGTAAGTATGGCTAATAAAGTGAAAAACTATAAATTCCTGCAATACGAAAGTTTTTGAATTCTGCTCCAACTCCTAGTTATACTCAGGCATTATTTTATCTGGCAATTATAGGCTGGCTCTTCCTGTCTGCTTGTTTATCGTATTAACATAACAAGCGCGGCAGAGTAGCGGCAGGAAATCACAAACGACAGTTGTCAGATAAAATAATGTACTCTGTAGTATGCTACTGGGTGAAAGTGAAACATTAATATCACAAGATGACGGTAAATAATTGAGGACATTGCAAGGAGAGCTGAGAAAGTGTGGAAGATGGGGGCTTCGCGGTCAGTCTACTAAGGACAAACACTTACATATGGAGGAGAAGCTGCAAATATGGAGCTAGAAAATGGGGAATAAATAAATACTTATTTCGAAAATAGGCAGACCTAAAATTTGTATCTTATTACTATGGCCTGTTTCTTTTATCGCTGTACCAAGGACGGAAGCTTCATCGCATAAAAAGCCTGCATCCGCTGGGACATCCCGTGACAGCTGCGATGCTAAGGGACATGATAAAAGGGACACTCTGTAAAATGGTTTATAAAAACTAAGCAGAATATTAAAATGACGTGGTTATATATTGACGGGAAGCGAAGAACTTTTTAAACTCAGTCTTTTGGGATTACAAGAAGAAACGGAAACCAAAAAAGGATGCAATTGACAGCATTATAAGGTTTTGAAAAGGCTTTCGTGCGTTGTATTACTGTCCACTAAAATGGCTGGCTGCATTGGAACAGTCAGAGGAGGAAACGTGAGGCAGGTAGGCTGTGTGTGCTGGAGAAGAGCTGGCAAAGTCATGGAGAGCTAACAACAAGAAGACGTGGAGTATAAATATAGCAGCGTGGAGGTAAGGCTCCACGGTACCGAATTTTATCAGGATCTCAGTTTTAAAGAAGGTACATGGACATTACGGGTGAGAAACCTGGTCACAGAGAAATGCCAAACCAGTTTTAAATTATCTATAATCTTGTTGAAACATCAAAACACCTTTGCTTGGATGGTGATTAACTACATACATAATACATTAACTACATACATAATACATTAACTACATACATAATACATTAACTACATACATAATATATTAACAACATAAATAATACATTAACTACATACATAATACATTAACTACATACATAATATATTAACTACATACATAATATATTAACTACATACATAATACATTAACTACATACATAATACATTAACTACATACATAATATATTAACTACATACATAATACATTAACTACATACATAATACATTAACTACATACATAATACATTAACTACATACATAATACACTAACTACATACATAATACATTAACTAAATACATAATACATTAACTACATACATAATACATTAACTAAATACATAATACATTAACTACATACATAATACACATTACCCATCACAATCAATCACAAGTATTTTTATCTGTATTCAAATCTTTAATACATATTTTAAACCATATACTATTTTCGGGGGGGGGGGGGGCCACGCGGTGGCGCAGTTGGTTGAGGCACTGCGCTACAAGCCGGAAGGTCGCGGGTTCGAATCCCGATGGTGTCATTGGAATTTTTCATTCACATAATCTTTTCGGTCACACTATGACCCTGAGGTCGACTCAGCCTCTAACAGAAATGAGTACCAGGAATATTTCCTGGGGGGTAAAGGCGGCCGGTGCGTAGGGCTGACAACCTTACCACCTTCACGTGCCGATTGTCTAGAAATCTGGGAGCCTCGACCACCTGGAACCCTAAGGGCCTGTCCAGGCCTGTAATGGGATTGCTTTACCTTTGTACTTATACTAATTTCAGAATTTGATATTCTGTATTTTTGCATTTTTTCCAAAAACTTCTGTAATATTTCGATGTATCTATTCTTTGTAATGCACCTCACTGAAGATAGCCACATGAGTGGCCGAAACATGTAGGAGGTATATAGTGTGTATGATATACTTTCATACACTTATGTACATTTATTGGTTTTGTTATCTTATCTAAAGGCCAGACGTCTTGTAGGCAATTTAAGTCTCACAGGAGGAATAATAAATACGAAGTTTTGGCTGGAATGCCTCATGAAGGGACTACGTGAAAATGGAAGCTTGATGTTCAAAGGTATGTGAGAGAAATACGCCGTGAGGATGTTCTGTGCGCTGTACGTCATCAGGTGAAGAAGCTGCCTACGAGCTAGGCGACCGCTTCTCGTTTCCAGGTATGACAGAAATTCCTTCAGTCTCACCGTGGCTCACACTCAACCACCCACCCGGTGGAAGTGTGGTGCTTGGACACAGTGAAGACTACTGTGATTTTTAGCAGGGACTGTACCGCGCTAATTAAATCACTCTTCACCAGATGGGGCAGAGATTAGTGCGCTCAATAAGGCGGTGGATTAGAGAGCCGTCAGACTGTTTGCAGAGAGTGCTAACTGTCCCTGAGCCAGGGACTGCGACCGTCTGTCAACTGTCGGTGGGTCAGCGCATGGCCTGGGAAGGGCTGGGCATGTAGATAGAGTGGGAGAAGCTAGAGAGCCGGAATGCGTGATTGCGGACTGGAAAACAGACAGTCGTTATGGTCGCAGCGTGAAGCTACTCCGAGTGAGGCTATATCGTGCAACATAAATGACAGGGAACAGAAAAAACTTCACGCTTAAAGTATTATAATTCTAGTTTACTGTAAACCCTATAACACTGCTCCATAAGCCGGAAGGTCGCGGGTTCGATTCCCGATGGCGTCATTGGAATTTTTCATTGACATAATCCTTTCGGTCGCACTATGGCCCTGTGGTCGACACAGCTTCTAACAGAAATGAATACCAGGAATATCTCCTGGAGGGGGGGGGGGGGGGGGTAAAGGCGGCCGGTGCGTAGGTCTGACAACCTTACCAACTTCATGTGCCGCTTGGCTAGCAATCTGACAGCCTCAACCTCCTGGAACCCTAAGGACCTGTCCAGGTCTGTAATGGGATTGCTTTACCTGTCGTTGTGCTCCCTGTGAGCACAAGATCCACAATGCAGGCACAAGGTCCATAACGAAGGAAGAACAAGATCAGATATTTGTTTAAATGACGATATACCGAGCACACACACGAGAATTTGAACCACATTTTACGAGAGCTTACATTTTTAAATTTAACTGCAGAAATCACTAATCAGTAATGTACTATAATTCAGTGACTTTTACATATTGGTGCACAGACTCCCTGAAATGGCGGAATTCCGCCGAAACATGTAGCAGTAAACAAGAGATTTGTTGTGGTGTATGTTAGATATGCGTATGTTGGTTTTATAAATGAGATTAGACCTGGTTTTGAATGCCCATCATGTCTCTTTTGATGCGGCAGTCTGGTTTATCCTCATGTCGAACCAAGAGGCCTACTTTAAATATGCCACGACCACTGCCCTCCCTGCACTGTACCTCCGTCGCGTGATCTGACAGTCGGCCGATATTTCACGCGTGACAGCCGAACATCGCTAGCGCCTCACGGTCAAATGCGTATGACTCCCAGACACGAATTGGTGCAGTGGCGGCTAGTGTGGACCTTCTGTTTACATAAAAGTTAAGCACCGGTACCAAAGATTTGATGTTCTCACGGCGGTGACACCGTGCAGTTTGGTAGCCCACCAACGTTTTGGAGTAACAGTTGCTTGAGTGCTTAAGTGAGAATAAGTGGTTTTCTGAGATGTTACTCCGTGTAGTCTGGTACATATAGCGACGTATGTATAAAACCTGCTGTTTTCAACACCAGGGTTCCAGAAGTAGTGAGACGCCATGTATTAAGCTAGACAGACATACTGCTTATATCTTCAGATTATAAGTCAGGGAAACCGTGAAGAAGGATGCAGTATATTCTTCCGAATAAATGAGGGAAACCGTGAAGAAGGAGGCAGCATATTCTTCCGAAATGCGGGCGACTGTTTACCCAACTGCAGAACATAACCTCCCATAAATACCAATGTGAACTCAGTTAGTAACAGGCAAACCCTAATTCTGTGACGTCACAAGGAGAGGCGATACACAAACTTAATTAAGTTCAGCAATATGCAGTCCGCTGGCCGCGATAGCTCAGTCGGTATAGCGACTCGCTACGGGCTGGACGGTCTGGGGATCATACCCCGATAGGGGTGAGATTTTCAGGACCCATCCAGACGGCACACCCAGTTTCCTGGGCACTGGGTTTCTTGGCCGGGGATAAAGCGACTGAGGCATGCGGGTGACCTCCCCATCCCCTCTATGCCTGCTTGGCATGTTACGGGACAGCCTTTACCTTTACCACGTAATTCAGTCTTCTGCTTGTTAGGAGAAAATAATCGGTTTCAAAACTACAAAAGCAGGTAGCATATATTCATCTTTTCATTTCTTGACAGTGTTACACCACTTTAAAATCACAAATAAATCTCAATTACATGTAAAGATACAGTCCGTACCGCGCAGTAAACACACTCCTTCTCAGTTATACAAACCAGACAGTTAATGTTGTACAGTGAAATAATCGCTGTTTGTTCTGAGATCCACACAAAACACATAAATACAGCTCGTACCGCGCAGTAAACAAACTCCGTCTCAGTTATACAAACCAGTCAGTTAATGCTGTACAGTGAAATAATCGCTGTTTGTTCTGAGATCCACACAAAACACATAAATACAGCTCGTACCGCGCAGTAAACACACTCCGTCTCAGTTATACAAACCAGTCAGTTAATGCTGTACAGTGAAATAATCGCTGTTTGTTCTGAGATCCACACAAAACACATAAATACAGTCCGTACCGCGCAGTAAACACACTCCATCTCAGTTATACAAACCAGTCAGTTAATGCTGTACAGTGAAATAATCGCTGTTTGTTCTGAGATCCACACAAAACACATAAATACAGTCCGTACCGCGCAGTAAACACACTCCATCTCAGTTATACAAACCAATCAGTTAATGTTGTACAGTGAAATAATCGCTGTTTGTTCTGAGATCCACACAAAACACATAAATACAGCTCGTACCGCGCAGTAAACACACTCCGTCTCAGTTATACAAACCAGCCAGTTAATGCTGTACAGCGAAATAATCGCTGTTTGTTCTGAGATCCACACAAAACACATAAATACAGTCCGTACCGCGCAGTAAACACACTCCATCTCAGTTATACAAACCAATCAGTTAATGTTGTACAGTGAAATAATCGCTGTTTGTTCTGAGATCCACACAAAACACATAAATACAGCTCGTACCGCGCAGTAAACACACTCCGTCTCAGTTATACAAACCAGTCAGTTAATGCTGTACAGTGAAATAATCGCTGTTTGTTCTGAGATCCACACAAAACACATAAATACAGCTCGTACCGCGCAGTAAACACACTCCGTCTCAGTTATACAAACCAGTCAGTTAATGTTGTACAGTGAAATAATCGCTGTTTTTTCTGAGATCCACACAAAACACATAAATACAGTCCGTACCGCGCAGTAAACACACTCCGTCTCAGTTATACAAACCAGTCAGTTAATGTTGTACAGTGAAATAATCGCTGTTTGTTCTGGGAGCCACACAAAACACATAAATACAGCTCGTACCGCGCAGTAAACACACTCCGTCTCAGTTATACAAACCAGTCAGTTAATGTTGTACAGTGAAATAATCGCTGTTTGTTCTGAGATCCACACAAAACACATAAATACAGTCCGTACCGCGCAGTAAACACACTCCGTCTCAGTTATACAAACCAGTCAGTTAATGTTGTACAGTGAAATAATCGCTGTTTGTTCTGAGATCCACACAAAACACATAAATACAGTCCGTACCGCGCAGTAAACACACTCCGTCTCAGTTATACAAACCAGTCAGTTAATGCTGTACAGTGAAATAATCGCTGTTTGTTCTGAGATCCATACAAAACACATAAATACAGTCCGTACCGCGCAGTAAACACACTCCGTCTCAGTTATAAAATCCAGCCAGTAAATCCTGTATAAGGAAATAGTTTATCTTCATTCTGAGAACCTTATAAACTACATAATTATGTTCTGTGGGCAGAATGTAGAATATTTTAACCTTAAATTTGATGGCATATCACGTAACGAATGGGTTAATGCATAAAGCGATCACTACGTGGCGCCATAGCGGTATATACTCATTAACAGAATATATACCTATGTGTGCTTTACAGCTGGTGTTTGCACAAGTTATTTCATTTCGGGGTTTTTTTATGGATTGGTTCAGCATACATTTGAGTTCGCTGTTCATTTGGCTATGCACTGGAATATCTGGGTGGTCCGGGATAGCTCAGTCAGTATAGCGACTAGCTACAGGCTGGACGGTCCGGGGATCGAAACCCGGTGGGGGCGAGATTTTCAGCACTCGTCCAGACCGACCCTGGGTCCCACCCAGCCTCCTATACAATGGGTACTGGGTCATTCCCGGGGGTAAAGCGGCGGGGGCGTGGCGTTGACCACCCACCCCCATCTAGTGCCGAGGTTAAGGAAAGAGTAGAGCTAAGAGGGCTGTCCAAAAAGTATCTGACTATATTTTTTCCCGCGGTAAGTAATGGCGAAAGGGTGGGGAAACTGAGCGTAGTAGTAGAAGGGACTTTCATGCGCATGCGTAATTTTTTGCTGCCTCGCAACACCGCCGGATGCATCTGTCGCTGCCAGATAGCGAAGTGGTGTAACACGTGTTCGTCGCATTCTCGTTTCGCTCAAGATGACAGAATGTTTGGAGCAGCGATACTGCATCAAGTTTTGTCAGAAACTTGGGGGATACCCAAGCGGAAACAATCCGCAAAATTCAGCAGGCTTTCGGTGATGATGCAATGGGGGTCACTCAAATTAAAGAGTGGTTCAACCGCTTTAAAGATGGCCGCATGTCGGCGGACAGTGACCAGCGTTCCGGGAGACCGTCAACGAGCCGAAATGCTGATGTCATTGACAAAGTGCGGACATTGATCATGGAGGACCGTCATTTGACCGTCCGGGAAATTGCTGATGAGGTTGGGATCAGCAGAGGTTCCGCAAACACGATTTTAACTGAGAATGTTGGCATGCGAAGAGTGGCGGCAAAATTTGTGCCCAAGCTGCTTTCGCCGGAGCAGCAACAACTCCGCCTTGAGGTCGCGCAGGACATGTTGGAGTGCGCCAACAGGGATCCTGAGTTCCTGAAGACTGTGATCACTGGTGACGAGTCGTGGGTGTACGGATATGACCCGGAAACCAAGGTCCAGTCGTCACAATGGAAGCATCCAACATCCCCGAGGCCCAAAAAAGCACGACACGTTCGGAGCAATGTGAAGGTGATACTGACTGTTTTCTTCGATTACCGGGGCGTTGTGCATCATGAGTACGCACCACTAGGCCAAACTGTTAATAAGGAGTACTACCAAGAAGTCCTCCGTCATCTTCGTGATGCAGTTCGGGGCAAGAGACCGGAGCTGTGGGACGCACGCAACTGGCAGCTGCATCATGACAATGCCCCAGCTCATTCATCACACCTGATCCAGGGTTTCCTGGCTAAGCACGGCATTCCGCAGGTTCGCCAGGCTCCCTACTCTCCTGACATGGCTCCTTGTGATTTCTGGCTGTTCCCGAGATTGAAGACACCGCTAAAAGGCTCCCGTTTTGACAGCCGCGAGGACATCATACAGAAAGCGACGGCGCAGCTGCACACCATTCCAAAACAAGCCTTCCAGAATTGCTTCCAGCGATGGAAGGACCGCTGGGCTAATTGTGTGGAGTCACAAGGGGCCTACTTTGAAGGGGATTAGGTATTGTAACCACCCAGATACAGAACTTTTTTTACCGGTCCAAGGTCGGATACTTTTTGGACAGACCTCGTATACCTCTACTCCCCATCTGGGCCTTCATGGCGTGTTCTAGGGTGAACTTTACCTTTACCTTAGTGGTATATCCGGTTTTGGACCCCCGTGTTGTACCCACTGCTGCTTCAGAGTGTACCACTTTGTAGAGAGAATATTAGAATTCAAAACGTTTGTTTACTGAGGACTGTGCGACATAAAATAACCCTGGTTACAGCTGCCCAAATGACGGCAGTCAGAGTCGACTACAAGATGCTCTCGTTAGCATTTGGGAAATGAGGTGTAAAAACTGCAGGAAGCAAGCCACCCGTCTGTTTGTTCCGCTGTCATAAAGCTGATCCACGCAGAGCATTGAAGGATGGCGCAAAGCTTTATGACATTCGCGTCAGGACAGATCGACGCCGTTCTGCTTCCAAGTTAATTTACGTAGAGGCAAACATAGGCTGAGGGTGATGTCAGGCTTCCGCCGCGACGTTGATGAGATCGGCGCTCTTCTGGGATATTACGCAGCGTCGAGTGGTAATACTTTACCGACGTTTCAGGACAACCTATCGGTCCCATCCTCAAGTCTTGACCCTTGAAGATGGGACCGATACGTTGTACCGAAACGTCGGTAAAGGATTACCACTTGACGCTGCGTAATATCCCAGAAGAGCGCAGCTCTCTTAGGCTGAGGGTGTTCGAGAATAGAGTGCTGAGGAGGATATTTGGGCCTAAGAGGGACGGGGTAACAGGGGAGTGGAGAAGACTACATAACGAGAAACTTAATGATCTGTACTCATCACCAAATATTATTCGGGTGATCAAATCAAGAAGAATGAGTTGGGAGGGGCATGTAGCACGTATGGGTGAGGGGAGAGGTGCATACAGGATTTTGTTTGGGAGACCTGAGGGAAGGAGACCACTTGGAAGACCCAGGCGTAGATGGGAGGATAATATTAAAATGGATCTTCAAGAAGTGGGATGGGTGACATGGACTGGATTGATATGGCTCAGGATAGGGACAGGTGGCGGGCTGTTGTGAATACGGTAATGAACCATAAAACGCGGGGAATTTCTTGACTAGCTGACGACCTGTTAGCTTCTCAAGAAGGACTGTGCTCCAGGGAGTTAGTTAGTTGGTTGGTTGGTTAGTTAGTCAGTCAGTTGGTTAGATAATTAGTTTGTTTGTTTGCTTGTCTGTCTGTCTGTCAGTAAGTAAGTAAGTAAGTAAGTTAGTTAGTTAGTTAGTTAGTTAGTTAGTTAGACAGTCATTTAATTAGTTATTTAGTCAGTTAGTCAGTCAGTTAGTTAGTTCGTTAACCATTCAGTTAGTTAATTTGTTAGTTAGTTATTTAGTTTGTTTGTTTGTTTGTTTGTAAGTTAGTTAGCTAGTTAGTCAGTTAATTGGTTAGTTAGTCAGTCAGTTAGCTAGTTAGTTCGTTAACCAGTCAGTCAGTTAATTTGTTAGTTAGTTAGTTTGTTTGTTTGTCAGTTCGTTAGTTAGTTAGTTAGTTAGCTAGCTAGTTAGTCAGTTAATTGGTTAGTTAGTCAGTCAGTTAGTCAATTAGTTAGTTAGTCACTCAGTTAGTTAGTTAGCCAGGTAGTTACTTAATTAATTAGCCAGTCAGTCAGTTAGTTAGTTAGTTAGATAGTCAGTAAGTTTGTTAGTTAGTTAGTTAGCCAGTTAGGTAGTTAGTTACTAGTCAGTCAGTTTAGTTAGTTAGCCAGTCAATTAGTTATTTAGTTAGTCAGTTAGTTAGTTAGTTAGTTAGTTAGCCAGTTAGATAGTTAGTTAGTTAGTTAATTAGTTAGTTAGCCAGTCAGTTAGTTAGTTAGTTAGTTAGTTAGTTAGTTAGCCAGGTAGTTAGTAAGTTAGTTAGTTAGTTAGTTAGTTAGCCAGTCAGTCAGGTAGTTAGTTAGTTTGTTTGTTTGTAAGTTAGTTACTTAGTTAGAAGCGTATACAGTCTGTTTGTCACGACATCAAGGCAGCCACGCCAGTTACAAAATAAGTGACAGTTTAGTCTCCAACTGCATAGCAGAAGGAAACACGCTCCATCCGCCATCTTGTTCAGTAGCCTACAGGCCTAGTCTAACTAATGTGAGCCTCTATACAACACACTGCAACCCGCCACCTTGTACAGTAGCCTACAGGCCTAGTCTAACTAATGTGAGCCTCTATACAACACACTGCAACCCGCCAACTTGTACAGTAGCCTACAGGCCTAGTCTAACTAATGTGAGCCTCTATACAACACACTGCAACCCGCCACCTTGTACAGTAGCCTACAGGCCTAGTCTAACTAATGTGAGCCTCTATACAACACACTGCAACCCGCCACCTTGTACAGTAGCCTACAGGCCTAGTCTAACTAATGTGAGCCTCTATACAACACACTGCAACCCGCCACCTTGTACAGTAGCCTACAGGCCTAGTCTAACTAATGTGAGCCTCTATACAACACACTGCAACCCGCCACCTTGTACAGTAGCCTACAGGCCTAGTCTAACTAATGTGAGCTTCTATACAACACACTGCAACCCGCCACCTTGTACAGTAGCCTACAGGCCTAGTCTAACTAATGTGAGCTTCTATACAACACACTGCAACCCGCCACCTTGTACAGTAGCCTACAGGCCTAGTCTAACTAATGTGAGCCTCTATACAACACACTGCAACCCGCCACCTTGTACAGTAGCCTACAGGCCTAGTCTAACTAATGTGAGCCTCTATACAACACACTGCAACCCACCACCTTGTACAGTAGCCTACAGACCTAGTCTAACTAATGTGAGCCTCTATACAACACACTGCAACCCGCCACCTTGTACAGTAGCCTACAGGCCTAGTCTAACTAATGTGAGCCTCTATACAACACACTGCAACCCGCCACCTTGTACAGTAGCCTACAGGCCTAGTCTAACTAATGTGAGCCTCTATACAACACACTGCAACCCGCCACCTTGTACAGTAGCCTACAGGCCTAGTCTAACTAATGTGAGCCTCTATACAACACACTGCAACCCACCACCTTGTACAGTAGCCTACAGACCTAGTCTAACTAATGTGAGCCTCTATACAACACACTGCAACCCGCCACCTTGTACAGTAGCCTACAGGCCTAGTCTAACTAATGTGAGCCTCTATAAAACACACTGCAGGAACAAAGAATTGTTGTCCATTATGAAACTTTCAAACAGTTTATGGGGTCCACCCAGGTTCCTATTCAATACGTACAGACAGTAAAGCGGCCACAGCGTAAACCTGGCCACTCATCTACAACTAGTACCGAGTTTAAGAATGCGTGGCGTTATACCTCTACTCCCCCTATATGCTACGAGTATGTCGTGTTCCTATCTAAAGCGTCGACTCTGCATACTGCAGCTAACAGTCTGAACGCACCACCTCGCTGTCAGCACCCTGCTGCCAGGTTCCTGTGCTCAAGTGGCTGGTGAAATATCTGGATCGCCATTATCACCAGAAGTGAGGCTAGCCATGCACACGGGGGGCCCTGCTTGTACAGTCAGTGGTTTGGCGTGCGTCCGTGATTTGTCTTTTGTCCATGTGGGAACAAGAGATACGGACAGATCCACGCTCCGGTCATTTTAACCACGATGCCGTTTGGTCAGAGGATTGGGTGGGCTTTATAGAATATCTGAAAGTGAACTCAACAGACAAAATAGGGCACCATTAAATTTATTTTTTGTCTTGGATGATGTCACCTGTCCAGACGGGCCCTGGGGCGTACCCAGCCTCCTGTACAAGGGCTACCAGATCATTCCCGGGGGTAAAGCATGACCACCCACCACTATCTAGGGCCCAGGTTAGAGAAAGAGTAGAGCTATATCACTACTCCCCTTCTAGGTCTTCGTGGCCTGTTCTAGGGTGAACTTTTTTTTCCAATGGCTCCACAGCCTCTTGGGGGCTTAGGCCTTCTCATTATCGAGGCTTCACGATCACACTCAGACACACCACACTTGGTAGGACTCCTCTGGACGAGGGAGCAGGCCGTCGCAGAGACCTCTACCTGACAACACACAACATTCACAAGAGACAGACATCCATGTCCTAGGCGGGATTCGAACCCAAAATCCCAATAAGCGAGCGGCCGTAGACCCACACCTTAGATCGCACGGCCACTGGGATCGGCAGGGTGAACTTTACCTTACAAAATGTTTTCTCATCACTGTAGTTCCAACAGCACTGTGTGTTACAAACTGGTGACCAGCCTTAGGCCAGACTACGTTAAATGCTCTGCCTGCTACAAACCCCACACAATTCCTACAGCCACTCCGTTAAATGCTCTGCCTGATACAAACCTCACACAATTCCTACAGCCAGTACGTTAAATGCTCTGCCTGCTACAAACCCCACACAATTCCTACAGCCACTCCGTTAAATGCTCTGCCTGCTACAAACCCCACACAATTCCTACAGCAACTCCGTTAAATGCTCTGCCTGCTAAAAGCCCCACACAATTCCTACAGCCACTCCGTTAAATGCTCTGCCTGCTACAAATCCCACACAATTCCTACAGCCACTACGTTAAATGCTCTGCCTGCTACAAACCCCACACAATTCCTACAGCCACTCCGTTAAATGCTCTGCCTGCTACAAACCCCACACAATTCCTACAGCCACTCCGTTAAATGCTCTGCCTGCTAAAAGCCCCACACAATTCCTACAGCCACTCCGTTAAATCCTCTGCCTGCTACAAACCCCACACAATTCCTGCAGCCACTCCGTTAAATGCTCTGCCTGCTACAAACCCCACACAATTCCTACAGCCACTACGTTAAATGCTCTGCCTGCTACAAACCTCACACAATTCCTGTAGCCACTCCGTTAAATGATCTGCCTGCTACAAACCTCACACAATTCCTACAGCCAGTACGTTAAATGCTTTGCCTGCTACAAACATCACACAATTCCTGCAGCCACTACGTTAAATGCTCTGCCTGCTACAAACCTCACACAATTCCTACAGCCACTACGTTAAATGCTCTGCCTGCTACAAACCTCACACAATTCCTACAGCCACTCCGTTAAATGCTCTGCCTGCTACAAACCTCATACAATTCCTACAGCCACTCCGTTAAATGCTCTGCCTGCTACAAACCTCACACAATTCCTACAGCCACTCCGTTAAATGCTCTGACTGCTACAATCCTCACACAATTCCTGCAGCCACTACGTTAAATGCTCTGCCTGCTACAAATCCCACACAATTCCTACAGCCACTACGTTAAATGCTCTGCCTGCTACAAACCCCACACAATTCCTACAGCCACTCCGTTAAATCCTCTGCCTGCTACAAACCCCACACAATTCCTACAGCCACTCCGTTAAATGCTCTGCCTGCTACAAACCCCACACAATTCCTACAGCCATTCCGTTAAATGCTCTGCCTGCTACAAACCCCACACAATTCCTACAGCCACTCCGTTAAATGCTCTGCCTGCTACAAACCCCACACAATTCCTACAGCCACTCCGTTAAATGCTCTGCCTGATACAAACCTCACACAATTCCTACAGCCAGTACGTTAAATGCTCTGCCTGATACAAACCTCACACAATTCCTACAGCCACTCCGTTAAATGCTCTGCCTGCTACAAACCCCACACAATTCCTACAGCCACTCCGTTAAATGCTCTGCCTGCTACAAACCTCACACAATTCCTACAGCCACTCCGTTAAATGCTCTGCCTGCTACAAACCCCACACAATTCCTACAGCCACTCCGTTAAATGCTCTGCCTGCTAAAAGCCCCACACAATTCCTACAGCCACTCCGTTAAATCCTCTGCCTGCTACAAACCCCACACAATTCCTACAGCCACTCCGTTAAATGCTCTGCCTGCTACAAATCCCACACAATTCCTACAGCCACTACGTTAAATGCTCTGCCTGCTACAAACCCCACACAATTCCTACAGCCACTCCGTTAAATGCTCTGCCTGCTACAAACCCCACACAATTCCTACAGCCACTCCGTTAAATGCTCTGCCTGCTAAAAGCCCCACACAATTCCTACAGCCACTCCGTTAAATTCTCTGCCTGCTACAAACCCCACACAATTCCTGCAGCCACTCCGTTAAATGCTCTGCCTGCTACAAATCCCACACAATTCCTACAGCCACTACGTTAAATGCTCTGCCTGCTACAAACCTCACACAATTCCTGTAGCCACTCCGTTAAATGATCTGCCTGCTACAAACCTCACACAATTCCTACAGCCAGTACGTTAAATGCTTTGCCTGCTGCAAACCTCACACAATTCCTGCAGCCACTACGTTAAATGCTCTGCCTGCTACAAACCTCACACAATTCCTACAGCCACTACGTTAAATGCTCTGCCTGCTACAAACTTCACACAATTCCTACAGCCACTCCGTTAAATGCTCTGCCTGCTACAAACCTCACACAATTCCTACAGCCACTCCGTTAAATGCTCTGCCTGCTACAAACCTCACACAATTCCTACAGCCACTCCGTTAAATGCTCTGCCTGCTACAAACCTCACACAATTCCTACAGCCACTCCGTTAAATGCTCTGCCTGCTACAAACCTCACACAATTCCTACAGCCACTCCGTTAAATGTTCTGCCTGCTACAAACCTCACACAATTCCTACAGCCACATGCAGGCTACAAAGCTGTTCACAGAATGCAGATGGCCTACTCCGTAACGTAGCACACACACGTTACCAGCGCTTTCTGTACTTTCAACATGTCACGCGGTGTCACGGTGACTTCATGCACGCCCGTAAGAACAGCACAGCCTTCCCTTGCCAGAATTTCGCGAAACTCACAAATACTCACAAGCAGATATCTTAGAATTTCAACCACATCTGATATCAGAAATAAAGTTGTCCCTGTCTAGGCGATGAACGCATAAACGGGAGTATTGTAGAGCTGCCCAATAAAAGATCAAAATGACTGGAGAATCCGAACTAATGACCAATTGCAGGTTATGTATAGAAAACCAAATATTGTAACAACAGTAAAAATAAGAAGACTAGAATGGGCTGGCGATGTGGTAAGAGTGTATGATGATAGGACCGTAAAGACAGTATTTGTGGGGACACCAGGTGGAAGAAGAAAAGCAGGAAGACCAAAATTAAGGTGGTTAGACTGTATTGAGAATGATCTGAAATCGATGGGTATCAAGACATGGAGGAAGAAAGCAGAAGACAGATCTGTATGTGCTATCGTTGTGAAGGAGGTACTGGTTACACTGTAAGGACCGTATGTCAAGAGATGGAGGAACAAAGCACAAGACAGATCTGTATGTGCTATCGTTGTGAAGGAGGTACTGGTTACACTGTAAGGACCTTATGTCAAGAGATGGAGGAACAAAGCAGAAGACAGATCTGTATGTGCTGTTGTTGTGAAGGAGGTACTGGTTACACTGTAAGGACCTTATGTCAAGAGATGGAGGAACAAAGCAGAAGACAGATCTGTATGTGCTGTTGTTGTGAAGGAGGTACTGGTTACACTGTAAGGACCGTATGTCAAGAGATGGAGGAACAAAGCACAAGACAGATCTGTATGTGCTATCGTTGTGAAGGAGGTACTGGTTACACTGTAAGGACCGTATGTCAAGAGATGGAGGAACAAAGCAGAAGACAGATCTGTATGTGCTGTTGTTGTGAAGGAGGTACTGGTTACACTGTAAGGACCTTATGACAAGAGATGGAGGAACAAAGCAGAAGACAGATCTGTATGTGCTATCGTTGTGAAGGAGGTGCTGGTTACACTGTAAGGACCGTATGTCAAGACATGGAGGAAGAAAGCAGAAGACAGATCTGTATGTGCTATCGTTGTGAAGGAGGTACTGGTTACACTGTAAGGACCGTATGTCAAGAGATGGAGGAACAAAGCAGAAGACAGATCTGTATGTGCTATCGTTGTGAAGGAGGTACTGGTTACACTGTAAGGACCGTACGTCAAGAGATGGAGGAACAAAGCACAAGACAGATCTGTATGTGCTATCGTTGTGAAGGAGGTACTGGTTACACTGTAAGGACCGTATGTCAAGAGATGGAGGAACAAAGCACAAGACAGATCTGTATGTGCTATCGTTGTGAAGGAGGTACTGGTTACACTGTAAGGACCTTATGTCAAGAGATGGAGGAACAAAGCAGAAGACAGATCTGTATGTGCTGTTGTTGTGAAGGAGGTACTGGTTACACTGTAAGGACCTTATGTCAAGAGATGGAGGAACAAAGCACAAGACAGATCTGTATGTGCTGTTGTTGTGAAGGAGGTACTGGTTACACTGTAAGGACCGTATGTCAAGAGATGGAGGAACAAAGCACAAGACAGATCTGTATGTGCTATCGTTGTGAAGGAGGTACTGGTTACACTGTAAGGACCGTATGTCAAGAGATGGAGGAACAAAGCAGAAGACAGATCTGTATGTGCTGTTGTTGTGAAGGAGGTACTGGTTACACTGTAAGGACCTTATGTCAAGAGATGGAGGAACAAAGCACAAGACAGATCTGTATGTGCTATCGTTGTGAAGGAGGTACTGGTTACACTGTAAGGACCGTATGTCAAGAGATGGAGGAACAAAGCAGAAGACAGATCTGTATGTGCTATCGTTGTGAAGGAGGTACTGGTTACACTGTAAGGACCGTATGTCAAGAGATGGAGGAAGAAAGCAGAAGACAGATCTGTATGTGCTATCGTTGTGAAGGAGGTACTGGTTACACTGTAAGGACCGTATGTCAAGAGATGGAGGAACAAAGCAGAAGACAGATCTATATGTGCTATCGTTGTGAAGGAGGTACTGGTTACACTGTAAGGACCGTATGTCAAGAGATGGAGGAACAAAGCAGAAGACAGATCTGTATGTGCTATCGTTGTGAAGGAGGTACTGGTTACACTGTAAGGACCGTATGTCAAGAGATGGAGGAACAAAGCACAAGACAGATCTGTATGTGCTATCGTTGTGAAGGAGGTACTGGTTACACTGTAAGGACCTTATGTCAAGAGATGGAGGAACAAAGCAGAAGACAGATCTGTATGTGCTATCGTTGTGAAGGAGGTACTGGTTACACTGTAAGGACCGTATGTCAAGAGATGGAGGAACAAAGCAGAAGACAGATCTGTATGTGCTATCGTTGTGAAGGAGGTACTGGTTACACTGTAAGGACCGTATGTCAAGAGATGGAGGAACAAAGCAGAAGACAGATCTGTATGTGCTATCGTTGTGAAGGAGGTACTGGTTACACTGTAAGGACCGTATGTCAAGAGATGGAGGAACAAAGCAGAAGACAGATCTGTATGTGCTATCGTTGTGAAGGAGGTACTGGTTACACTGTAAGGACCGTATGTCAAGAGATGGAGGAACAAAGCAGAAGACAGATCTGTATGTGCTGTTGTTGTGAAGCAGGTACTGGTTACACTGTAAGGACCGTATGTCAAGAGATGGAGGAACAAAGCAGAAGACAGATCTGTATGTGCTATCGTTGTGAAGGAGGTACTGGTTACACTGTAAGGACCGTATGTCAAGAGATGGAGGAACAAAGCACAAGACAGATCTGTATGTGCTATCGTTGTGAAGGAGGTACTGGTTACACTGTAAGGACCGTAAGTCAAGAGATGGAGGAACAAAGCAGAAGACAGATCTGTATGTGCTATCGTTGTGAAGGAGGTACTGGTTACACTGTAAGGACCGTATGTCAAGAGATGGAGGAACAAAGCAGAAGACAGATCTGTATGTGCTGTTGTTGTGAAGGAGGTACTGGTTACACTGTAAGGACCGTATGTCAAGAGATGGAGGAACAAAGCAGAAGACAGATCTGTATGTGCTATCGTTGTGAAGGAGGTACTGGTTACACTGTAAGGACCGTATGTCAAGATATGGAGGAACAAAGCAGAAGACAGATCTGTATGTGCTATCGTTGTGAAGGAGGTACTGGTTACACTGTAAGGACCGTATGTCAAGAGATGGAGGAACAAAGCAGAAGACAGATCTGTATGTGCTATCGTTGTGAAGGAGGTACTGGTTACACTGTAAGGACCGTATGTCAAGAGATGGAGGAACAAAGCAGAAGACAGATCTGTATGTGCTATCGTTGTGAAGGAGGTACTGGTTACACTGTAAGGACCGTATGTCAAGATATGGAGGAACAAAGCACAAGACAGATCTGTATGTGCTATCGTTGTGAAGGAGGTACTGGTTACACTGTAAGGACCGTATGTCAAGAGATGGAGGAACAAAGCACAAGACAGATCTGTATGTGCTATCGTTGTGAAGGAGGTACTGGTTACACTGTAAGGACCGTATGTCAAGAGATGGAGGAACAAAGCACAATACAGATCTGTATGTGCTGTTGTTGTGAAGGAGGTACTGGTTACACTGTAAGGACCGTATGTCAAGAGATGGAGGAAGAAAGCAGAAGACAGATCTGTATGTGCTATCGTTGTGAAGGAGGTACTGGTTACACTGTAAGGACCGTATGTCAAGAGATGGAGGAACAAAGCAGAAGACAGATCTGTATGTGCTGTTGTTGTGAAGGAGGTACTGGTTACACTGTAAGGACCGTATGTCAAGAGATGGAGGAACAAGCAGAAGACAGATCTGTATGTGCTATCGTTGTGAAGGAGGTACTGGCTACACTGTAAGGACCGTATGACAGTGAAGATGAAGATATATGGTTCCTCTCATTCGCAAACTGGGCACCAACTCTGAGCGGTAAATTTCACGATCCGACCGTTTTATCCCCAGG
The DNA here is from genome assembly GCA_021186555.1 of Reticulitermes speratus. Lineage (NCBI taxonomy): Eukaryota > Metazoa > Arthropoda > Insecta > Blattodea > Rhinotermitidae > Reticulitermes > Reticulitermes speratus. The sequence continues at coordinate 30,025,886 of JAJKFL010000013.1, read as the reverse complement.
AAAGAACGCCGGTACCCATTGTACAGGAGGCTGGACTTTTTCAAGAAGAAAAATGTATCTTTTCTCTACCGAGGTTGGAAATACGTAGCGTCCAGCCGGTAACTGTCCCGGCTGCACAAAATCGGATAATAAATACGGAAAGTGTGGGTAGACATTTATTTTCATCCCTACGTAAAATATAGCTGTCACTGAGCAGAGTTTCATCAAAATCACACTCATAGGCTTATAGAGATTTCATGAAGATGAGACAAGAATTTCATTGGCTGACTGTAAGTGCCGATAGTGCAGAGGTACTGACTGTGACGTGAACATGGGTGTCGAGATTATGAAGTGGGTAGAGGCTGTTGGAAATGGGATAATTCTTGGCTTACTAACGAAACAATTAACTAACTTCATGGACCAGAGCTCTTGAGAAGCTGACGGTAGCTCAGGTATTCAACAGACTGCTAGACTCTTATAGAGCCAGGAAGTTCATTACCGTGTTCACAACAGCGTTATCAAGCATGAAACAAGAACATAACGTAGGCGTTCTTTAATTAGCACCAAACCCCATGTGGGACCCACTAACTTCCGTCCGTCTGTCCGTCCGTCTGTCCATCCGTCCGTCTGACCTGTTTATTATGAGCGAATAAATTTTTTCGGATTTCCATTAAATTCTATATACTATTTATTTAAGACAAGTTTTCAAGCAAGGGCAAACTTCGTGAAAATCCGCTCAGTACCAGCTATGCTTTACTTACGAGCCTCAGTGAACTCTTATTAGTACTTTCCATATAATACAGTCGAACCCGGTTATAACGACATCGGTTTAAGCGACACCTCGTATATAACGTCACATATTCTGTGGTACCAAATTATTCTTCCCCGTTAACAATAACATTATACCCCTCGGTTATAACGACACTCGTTTATAACGACACAAAATATTCAGTCACTTTCATGATGTTATAACCGAGTCCGACTGTAATTCTTTCCACATTTGTACTTTAGGCCCACCCAGCCTTCTATTCAATGGGCACCGGATTTCTTTCGCGAGGATAAAGCGGCCGGGACGTGAAGTTCATCAGGCATCTCGAATTCGTACCGAGGTTAAGAATGAGTGGAGCTATATTTCTACTCCCACTATATGCATTCATGACAGAGACAGGGAATGTTAATGATAGTCATAAAAATTTGCCAAACGAAGGTAAGGATTTTGTTGTGGAGGTAATGAAAATACAATTAAATATGACTTAAAATTAAGGAAAGCGATGCCGCCTGTTACTGACACTTGTGGCCTGAAGCTGTTTGCAGAAATTGTCTGTATCAGCAAGCAGCGCGTTTGCCAAACACTGGCATTGATGTGGCGACCACCACGTGAGAGACAGTCTGTACGGTGTCAGGCTTTCGCAGCGGTAAAGTTTCATATTGTGGTCTGCTGTGTGTTCATACCGTACAGTCTGGTAGATGTGCACACCACATACATGTCAGACAAACGTGTCCTGTCGCTAGACAACCTGTCCGCCCCCCATAAGTCACTCCAATATCGCACAACAAGGACCCAGAATATTGCCTTCTGTAAGAAGAACGAAATTCAGTCCGGAATAGCCCACAACATACTTTATTATTCTGTACGTTTGAGGGGCCCATGACCCATGGGGCCCCGCTGCGACGTGGGGTCTGCGGGAATGTTGTCTACGCCACTGTCAGCGTTTTAGTGTACAGACTTAACACCTCCCCCGTCTCCAACTTGGCAGGCTTCAACCAAAAACCTGGCGACGGTTTGTTCGTCCAAAAATTCAGCACGCAATTACCAGACCATAAAGGTAAAGGTAAAGGTAAAGGTAAAGTTCACCCTAGAACAGGCCATAAATGCTCAGATGGGGAGTAGAGGTATAGCTCCACTCTTTCTTTAATCTCGGCGCTACATTGGGGTGGTTGGTTAAAGCCACGCCCCGGGAAAGAGACCCAGTACCCATTGTATAGGAGGCTAGGTGGGCCCCAGGGCCGGTCTGGACAGGTGCGGAAGATCTCGCCCCCACCGGGATTCTATCCCCGGACGGTCCAGTCCGTAGCGAGTCGCTATACCGACTGAGCTATAGCGGCCCCATACCTCTAATAGCAAAACAAACAGCACATTATAACTGTTGATTTCAAAACTTTACGTAACTTGCAGACCTTTACATTATCATTCAGGGATATCAAACTTTTTGAGTCTTGAGGGCCCACATTCTACGTTTCTAAAAGATCAGTGAGAGCTGTACAATATGAAGTTACGTGCCTCGTGTCAGTCTAAGCACCGCACCATGAAGGCAAGAAAGTAGATGTGGGCGGGGCACTGATTGCCAATCGATAGGCAGATGTCAATGCAGTAGTGGCTGGTGTCACTGCAGACAGCGGGCGTGGGTCACAGCTACAGAGCAGTGCGGTCTTGTTGGCTGAAGGCAGGTAATGGCGTTTCGAAAGAACACACAGGTTCCATAAAAAGGTGCGATAATGAACAGCGAAGGTCCACATGATGCGACTTCAACCGAAATAACTGACACTGTCAACAGATGGGGCATCTGTGTGCTCGTGTTGCAGGCAACTCAGACCGCCGCTCACAGATGGCAGTGCATTGCTCCTTAGGCAAATGAACCGCGTCTTGATGCACATACTTAGCGGTAGATGTCAGGCCAAGACATGCACCTGGTCCCCGTCGGTTTGAAGGCCAACTTTTTCCTTGAATGATACAAAACGGAATGACGTCACTGTCAGAAATCTTGAAACAGATTCTGGGAGACAGGAGAAAGACGTTGGCAAGTGAGGAGAAGCAAAATCAAACACACAATGCTGAACCAACATATGCACCGTACTATTTATGTGTATACAATCCCTGTAAACCAGTCCAACATGTTTCGATCCTCTCCTGGGATCATCATCAGGGACACTTGTGAGAGTATAAATTACACAAACAAAACCAACAATAAGTACACGCCAAAATTATAAAATGTATAAAAGATAGTTAAATTGTAGGCGATCTTTCGTGGTGGATAACCTGGTCTACAGCAAATTAATGTTAAAGACATTAAGTTAATTAAAATATAAATATGTTTATATTTATATTTAATTAAGATTTAGAGATGGCAGAGTCGTTATTGAAATGCTGACAGCCTCTGTGCTTCCCTAGAAATTCCTGCCCTGTGTTTCAATACTGAGACAGACAAATTTATCCCACGCATTCAAACTCACACACAGAAGGAAGACCAGCAGGTTTATTCTACTGAATGTAATATGTACTGAATGTAATATGTACTGAATGTAATATGTACTGAATGTAATATGTACTGAATGTAATATGTACTGAATGTAATATGTACTGAATGTAATATGTACTGAATGTAATATGTACTGAATGTAATATGTACTGAATGTAATATGTACTGAATGTAATAATGTACTGAATGTAATATGTACTGAATGTAATAATGTACTGAATGTAATATGTACTGAATGTAATATGTACTGAATGTAATATGTACTGCATGTAATATGTACTGAATGTAATATGTACTGAATGTAATATGTACTGCAATGTAATAATGTACTGAATGTAATATGTACTGAATGTAATATGTACTGAATGTAATATGTACTGAATGTAATATGTACTGAATGTAATATGTACTGAATGTAATATGTACTGCATGTAATATGTACTGAATGTAATAGTACTGCATGTAATAATGTACTGAATGTAAATGTACGAATGTAATATGTACTGAAATGTAATATGTACTGAATGTAATATGTACTGAATGTAATATGTACTGAATGTAATATGTACTGAATGTAATATGTACTGAATGTAATATGTACTGAATGTAAAATGTACTGAATGTAATATGTACTGAATGTAATATGTACTGAATGTAATATGTACTGAATGTAATATGTACATGAATTAATATGTACTGAATGTAATATGTACTGAATGTAATATGTACTGAATGTAATATGTACTGAATGTAAATGTACTGAATGTAATATGTACTGAATGTAATATGTACTGAATGTAATATGTACTGAATGTAATAATGTACTGAATGTAATATGTACTGAATGTAATATGTACTGAATGTAATATGTACTGAATGTAATATGTACTGAATGTAATATGTACTGAATGTAATATGTACTGAATGTAATATGTACTGAATGTAATATGTACTGAATGTAATTAATGTACTGAAGAATGTACTAATAAATGTACTGAATGTAAATATGTACTGAATGTAATATGTACTGAATGTAAATATAGTACTGAATGTAATAGTACTGAATGATAATAATGTACTGAATGTAATATGTACTGAATGTAATATGTACTGAATGTAATATGTACTGAATGTAATATGTACTGAATGTAATAAGTACTGTATAGATGAATGTAATATGTACTGAATGTAATAATGTACTGAATGTAATAAGTACTGAATGTAATATGTACTGAATGTAATATGTACTGAATGTAATATGTACTGAATGTAATATGTACTGAATGTAATATGTACTGAATGTAATAATGTACTGAATGTAATATGTACTGAATGTATATAAGTAATGTACTGAATGTAATAGTACAGATGAATGTAATAATGTACTAGAATGTAATATGTACTGAATGTAATAATGTACTGAATGTAATATGTACTGAGAATAGTACTGAATGTAATGTACTGAATGTAATATGTACTGAATGTAATATGTACTGAATGTAATATGTACTGAATGTAAATAAGTACTGAATGTAAATGTACTGAAGTAATATGTACGAATGTAATATGCTAGTAATGTATGAATGTAAATAATGTACTAGAATGTACATATGTACTGAATGTATAGTACTGAATGTAATACTGAAGTAATATGTACTGAATGTAATAATGTACTGAATGTAATATGTACTGAATGTAATATGTACTGAAAGTAATAATGTACTGAATGTAAAATGTACTGAATGTAAATAATGTACTGAATGTAAATATGTACTGAATGTAATATGTACTGAATGTAATATGTACTGAATGTAATATGTACTGAATAGTAAATGTACTGAATGTAAATATGTACTGAATGTAATATGTACTGAAATGTAATATGTAACTGAGATGTTAATAATATGTACTGAATGTAATATGTACTGAATGTAATATGTACTGAATGTATATGTACTGAATGTAATATGTACTGAATGTAAATATGTACTGAATGTAAAATGTACTGAATAGTAATAATGTACTGAATGTAATATGTACTGAATGTAATAATGTAACTGAATGTAATAATGTACTGAATGTAATAATGTACTAGAATGTAAATATGTACTGAATGTATAAATGTACTGAATGTAATATGTACTGAATGTAATATGTACTGAATGTAATATGTACTGAATGTAATAATGTACTGAATGTAATATGTACTGAATGTAATATACGAATGTAATAATGTACTGAATGTAATATGTACTTGAATGTAATAATGTACTGAATGTAAATAGTACTGAATGTAATATGTACATGAATGTATACTAATGTAAAGTACTGAATGTAATAAGTACTGAATGTAATAAGTACTGAATGTAATATGTACTGAATGTAATAAGTACTGAATGTATATAATGTACTGAATGTAATATGTACTGAATGTAATATGTACTGAATGTAATATGTACTGAAATGTAATAATGTACTGAATGTAATAGTACTGAATGTAATATGTACTGAATGTAATATGTACTGAATGTAATAAGTACTGAATGTAATATGTACTGAATGTAATAGTACTGAATGTAATATGTACTGAATGTAATATGTACTGAATGTAATAGTACTGAATGTAATATGTACTGAATGTAATATGTACTGAATGTAATATGTACTGAATGTAATATGTACTGAATGTAATAGTACTGAATGTAATAGTACTGAATGTAATAATGTACTGAATGTAATATGTACTGAATGTAATATGTACTGAATGTAATATGTACTGAATGTAATATGTACTGAATGTAATATGTACTGAATGTAATATGTACTGAATGTAAATGTACTGAATGTAATATGTACTGAATGTAATATGTACTGAATGTAATATGTACTGAATGTAATAAGTACTGAATGTAATATGTACTGAATGTAATATGTACTGAATGTAATATGTACTGAATGTAATATGTACTGAATGTAATAAGTACTGAATGTAATATGTACTGAATGTAATATGTACTGAATGTAATATGTACTGAATGTAATAAGTACTGAATGTAATAAGTACTGAATGTAATAAGTACTGAATGTGATATGTACTGAATGTAATAAGTACTGAATGTAATAAGTACTGAATGTAATAAGTACTGAATGTAATAATGTACTGAATGTAATATGTACTGAATGTAATATGTACTGAATGTAATATGTACTGAATGTAATATGTACTGAATGTAATATGTACTGAATGTAATATGTACTGAATGTAATATGTACTGAATGTAATATGTACTGAATGTAATATGTACTGAATGTAATATGTACTGAATGTAATATGTACTGAATGTAATATGTACTGCATGTAATATGTACTGAATGTAATATGTACTGCATGTAATATGTACTGAATGTAATATGTACTGCATGTAATATGTACTGAATGTAATATGTACTGAATGTAATATGTACTGAATGTAATATGTACTGAATGTAATATGTACTGAATGTAATATGTACTGAATGTAATATGTACTGCATGTAATATGTACTGAATGTAATATGTACTGAATGTAATATGTACTGAATGTAATATGTACTGAATGTAATATGTACTGAATGTAATATGTACTGCATCATTGCAGTTTGAATCGTACATTGCAGGCCCACTACGCCTCTGTCAGGCGACAGTGCTGCTCTACATGCAGGCGGTGAAAAGTCTGCTCCACAGTTATGGCCACAATGGGGCCGGTGGCTGTTCCGGTTCACTGAAGCTCAAATCTTGTTGTTTAACACGCGTTCTAATGATAACTTACCATCTACGTTTTTATTTCTTCTATTGCTCGACAGCCCCTTGGGGGCCTAGGCCGCCTCATTTTTCGAGGCTTCACGATTACACATCAGACACACCACAGTCGGTAGGACTCCTCTGGACGAGTGATCAGCCCGTCGCAGAGACCTCTACCTGACAACACAGAACCTCACAACAGACAGACATCCATGTCCCAGGCGGAATTCGAACCCACGATCCTAGTAAGCGAGCGGCCGCAGACCCACGCCTTAGACCGCACGGCCACTGGGATCGGCCCATCTACGTTTAGGTCTCTCAAATGCTGCACTCCCAGTAGTTCCAAAAGCAAAATTTGTATGCCATATTTCTGCTTCCTTTTTCGTCGCTTACTATCGCAAATTATAGTCGAATAAAGGACAGTTGATAAATGGTAATTGGGAAGGATCTGAAAGAAAGCGGGTGTAACCTAAAGGGACAGTATCCAGGAACATGCCTGGTGTGACTGAGGGGAACCACGGGGCAACCGTCGTGACCTTCGATACTGGAACAGTGCACCGCTGTGTTAACCTTTTTGGCAGGTGCTTGTCCTCACACTTGATTCACTTAATAACATCTGGCGAACAGTACAAACCATAAAGTTCCTCGTTATGTAGTCTTCTCCACTCCCCTGTTACCTCGTCCCGCTTAGGCCCAAATATCCCCCTCAGCACACTATTCTCGAAAACTCTCAGCCTATGATACTCCGTCAGTGTGAGAGACCAAGTTTCACACCCATACAAAACAACAGGCAATCCTATAGTTCTGTGTCATTACGACTACACAGAGCCAGAAGTTTATATCTTCATGTCGGACACAAAAAAGAAGATTCTGGACACAAGGCAGCCAGCAGTTATCGAATTTAATCTGCTGTTAAATTCTTCATGCACACAGTTTTGCTTTCTACTGTGCTACAGAGTGCCTGTCTAACTGCTGAAGCGTGCAACACTGCAGTCCTGCTGACTGGTACTTTCGTGGTGCGTCTCATGTTCTTAATATCTATTTGTGCACTGTACACTAACATCAGCTGTCTGTGCATTGTACACTAACATCAGCTGTCTGTGCACTGTACACTAACATCAGCTGTCTGTGTACTGTACACTAACATCAGCTGTCTGTGCACTGTACACTACCGTCAGCTGTATGTGCGCTGTACACTAACATCAGCTGTCTGTGCACTGTACACTAACATCAGCTGTCTGTGCACTGTACACTACCGTCAGCTGTCTGTGCACTGTACACTAACATCAGCTGTCTGTGCACTGTACACTAACATCAGCTGTCTGTGCACTGTACACTAACATCAGCTGTCTGTGCACTGTACACTAACATCAGCTGTCTGTGCACTGTACACTAACATCAGCTGTCTGTGTACTGTACACTAACATCAGCTGTCTGTGTCCTGTACACTAACATCAGCTGTCTGTGCACTGTACACTAACATCAGCTGTCTGTGTACTGTACACTAACATCAGCTGTCTGTGCACTGTACACTACCGTCAGCTGTATGTGCGCTGTACACTAACATCAGCTATCTGTGCACTGTACACTAACATCAGCTGTCTGTGCACTGTACACTAACATCAGCTGTCTGTGCACTGTACACTAACATCAGCTGTCTGTGTACTGTACACTAACATCAGCTGTCTGTGCACTGTACACTAACATCAGCTGTCTGTGTACTGTACACTAACATCAGCTGTATGTGCACTGTACACTACCGTCAGCTGTATGTGCGCTGTACACTAACATCAGCTATCTGTGCACTGTACACTAACATCAGCTGTATGTGCACTGTACACTAACATCAGCTGTCTGTGCACTGTACACTACCGTCAGCTGTATGTGCGCTGTACACTAACATCAGCTGTCTGTGCACTGTAGACTAACATCAGCTGTCTGTGCACTGTACACTAACATCAGCTTTATGTGCGCTGTAAACTAACATCAGCTGTCTGTGCGCTGTAAACTAACATCAGCTGTCTGTGCACTGTACACTAACATCAGCTGTCTGTGCACTGTACACTAACATCAGCTGTCTGTGCACTGTACACTACCGTCAGTTGTATGTGCGCTGTACACTAACATCAGCTGTCTGTGCACTGTAGACTAACATCAGCTCTCTGTGCACTGTACACTAACATCAGCTGTATGTGCGCTGTGAACTAACATCAGCTGTCTGTGCACTGTACACTAACATCAGCTGTCTGTGCACTGTACACTAACATCAGCTGTCTGTGTACTGTACACTAACATCAGCTGTCTGTGCACTGTACACTACCGTCAGTTGTATGTGCGCTGTACACTAACATCAGCTGTCTGTGCACTGTAGACTAACATCAGCTGTCTGTGCACTCTACACTAACATCAGCTGTATGTGCGCTGTAAACTAACATCAGCTGTCTGTGCACTGTACACTAACATCAGCTGTCTGTGCACTGTACACTAACATCAGCTGTCTGTGTACTGTACACTAACATCAGCTGTCTGTGCACTGTACACCAACATCAGCTGTCTGTGCACTGTACACTACTGTCAGCTGTCTGTGCACTTCTCTGGCATAAAGCCATGCTCCACAAGCGGTAATCATCACAGGTTACCAGAACGAAATAAAGGACGCTGAGATGGTTACGGCACGCAGCACGCATGGGAAAATCATGACTACATATAAGAGAGTCGATCTGAAACATGAAGGAAAGAGACAATTACGGAGACCTAAAGGTAAATGGGGAAATGCAATTAACATTTTTGTGATTCGATTAAGGATACCTTTAATGCCTGAAACTTTACTGCGTTGGATGGTGAGTGAATACAAAATTGGATAGATCGTGGCCCATTTTGAGTTACTGGGGGGAGTCAGGCAAACAGCAGTCCTGGTGCATGATATTCGTGCGAGGTTTGAACCCGGGATGTCCCGCGGAAGAAGCAGTGGGGCCGAGCGTTCTTGTGGCGATGCAGAACGTGTCTGAGAGAGACAGTGTTTGCGGAGACCGGATATGGCTGACGACGTGTGTGTGTGTGTGTTTTGAGTGAGCAATAAACCGACGGGAGGCGTTACACCCGGTCCGCGGTTCGATTACAACGAGCAATAAAGCAGAACAGACCCAATTAAGTGGCCGATACCTTATTGCCCGACTTTACGATGTTTGTGGAACATGCAGTTGCCTTTACCGCCGGCCACTGCGCACGGTCATGGAGGACGCGGTCCATCGAGCCCCGCTAGACACCACAGCAACACAGAATGCGCACACATCGACTTTTGGGGTCGCGGCGCCCCATTGGCTGCCGGCCGTATTGATCCCGGAGCCTACTCCGGGCAGCAAGTGGCTATGTAATCCACAGTACTTGGGCGCTTCCTGCCCCCGGCGCGACGCACCCGCCCCCATGCTTGTCATGTTTGCTTAACAACAAACAGCGCGTGATGGGAGCCGAGATTAAAACTGCCACTGCCACAGGACACACAGACGGTTAAGCGTCACAATAAATTGCGAAACAAAGAATCCTCGAGACGTACTGCGGAAGATAAATCAGCCCCTCACCACTGTACGGCGCTATATGTGGTTCCGGCCAGATTCAAAAGCAGGGTAATTGCAGTGGAGCACCCCCCCCCCCCCCCCGGCCCCTATCGTGTAACACTATTTATCACTAACGCCCACTGACGCAATTGGACAACTGCTGCTTGTCTGCAAGTCGATATTTATCGAATATCGCTGATATAGTTTGTGCTGTTGGCCGACAGATATAGATGAGATAGCTGCATTAATTTCCGTGACACCTGCAATATGTTTCGATACACAAGCCACCGTCTGCGCCAAGCGACCGATACGCACCGCACTGCCCAAGGAGCTTACAGGCGCATTCGCAGAATTGCGAAAAGCGTCATGTCTGTCCGTCCGAGTGAAAAAACTCGGCTCCCACTGCTCGAATTTTCATTAAATTTTATATTTGAGTATTTTTCGAAAATCTGTCGAGATAAATTGAAGTTTAATTAAAATCTGACAAGAATAACGGTACTTTACATGGAGACCTATGTACAGTTATGATAATATCTCGCTGAATTCTTCTTAGAATGAGAAATGTTTCAGACAAAAGTTGTACAAAAAATCAAAACACACATTTTATGTTCAATAACTTGTTCTCGAAAATCGTGCCGTTTATGAGATAATGTAAAAAAATATGGTTGAGCCAGACAGACCACAGATGACAATATAATACGGCGCATGCGCTTTGCATGCTAGATAACTAAGGCTACAGGCACACACTCAGAATATGTAATAATTACTGCTTTTCCACGGCAACAATGGTTACGCGAACGCGCCTCAATGTTATGTTTATGAGTGCGTTGCCTGTCTTGTTTAACTTCTGATGATGCAGGCGTTTGTCGGCGTCGTCAGCTCGTGGTTGCCATACGCCAGATTTCAGCAATGACCACCAATGGCCACTAACATAAATTGTCCGGTCATCGGGCAGTCCTATGCAGCAAACTCCCATATAAGCAGATGATAAATTCCAGGCTTCGACAGAAAGCACTATTCAGCTCTACGACTTCCAACATTCGAAAAAGCATCGCTTTGTTTGACGGTTCCGAGGATTCGCCCGCTTGTCCTTCTGATATGAGTAATATTAAGATGCATATGAGTATGGAACACCGGTGCAATTACACTAACAAGGGAAAACCGAAACACTGGAAGAACACCTGTCCCAGTGTTACTTTGTCCACCGCAAATCCCACATGGCCCAACGTAGCTTCAAGGCCGGCGACAAACCTCCTGAGCCATGTCACGGCCATATCCATTTGAATTTTATGTAAACAGCTTTTAAACATTCACTTCCTACATCACAGAAAACACACTGCCTCTGCATTAGAATCCCATGAAATACATACACTGTGTGGGTGAAATGCAGAGTTTCTTAATGGTAATACAGGTGGTGCGTATAGTTACCACTGTGTTCTGGATTGCGACACACACCCTGACCGGCCCATTTACGTAACTGTAGCAGTTCTGCCATGACACATGGAGTTCACCACATAGCTTCAGACTACGGCCGTTTTAACAGGCTGGGTGACCACCACAATCTGCCTACCTAAGTGTCACGATCAGCTTGGTAGTTCTTGTGATTTGCCTGATGGCTTCTGTGGTTATCCTCAGATAAATGTCAGAATATTATATTTAAAATAGTCCACGGTTGTTTATTCGACGCTAAATGATCCAAGTTACTGACAGCATCGTTAAATAAACCATAAACACATGACTAACGTTTCTCAATCTAGAATTGTACTACAGGAAATGTTCAAAACATTCAGTGAACTGCCTATACGAATCACCTACAGGGTCATATTTCATCTGACAACTGTCGTTAATCACTTCCTGTGCGCTAGCTTAACTTACAAAACTTCGACGGTACAATGAAGAACGTGTTCTTTAGACGTGACGTGTGTCCACGAGCTTAAGGAGACGTAAAAACGTAATATTAACAGCAACACACTGAGCTGAAATGCGTGGACCCCGACTTGATGCGAACTGGCATAGCGGCGAACACTGCGCTGCCTGCTGTCATTCAATGGAAAACCACGGCCCTTGTATTAGGAAGAGCAATCAGGTGATACTGCTAAGGATTAAGCCTGCTGTTGGCTATTGAAATCAAATGAGACACACAAATGCAGTGTGTGGGCACAATGAAGAATTCAACATTATAAAGCCCAGTAGTTATTATATGCACCGCCATGTTTAACAGTCAACAATTCTACGTTCTGCCCACACGGTGTATTTATGTGTTTTGTGTGAATCTCAAAACAAACAGCGATTATTTCACTGTACAGCATTAACTGATTGGCCTTTGTAATTAAAACGCTGTGTTTTCTGTGAAGCAGGAAGTTAATCTTTAGGCATTATTTTAAAGATCCTCAGGGTCAAACGTGTTGCGTTCAGCCTATACCAGTCAGGTTCTGCGTTGCCAATTACGTCTTTGGGCAGCAGTGACCTGCCCACAAGAGGAATAGGCCCACAATTCGATTACTTTGTAAAGAACGCCTGTGTGGACGTTGTGAGCCAACATGAGACAGAACTCGACAAGACTGTGCACAGCAGCATGTGACCTTGAGCTGCTACCACAGCAGTTTCGGTGTGCCCGAACGAAAACCTGCCCCAGTGCCACTTTCTCCATCTCGATTCCCATGTGAACTGCCTTGGGTCGAACCCGGGCCTCCGCACACAATGTTAGATGCATGTCTATGGGTGCTGCATGCTCCGTCCATCTGATCCTATTTAAGTTGGTAAAGGTAAAAATTGAGAACTAATGGTTTCTGGACTTTGTCCATCGTCCGGAAATTTAAAATAACTAGATAACACGACGTTTCGGAAGCTGGATCTGGTGAAGGGGGAGGGAGACACCTACTGTGTTGGGCCCCTTAGATACAGCTAACCTGAATCACTCTGTTGGGTCCCTTAGATGGAGCTAACCTCAATCACTCTGTTGGGTCCCTTAGATAGAGCTAACCTCAGTCACTCTGTTGGGTCCCTTAGATAGAGCTAACCTCAGTCACTCTGTTGGGTCCCTTAGATAGAGCTAACCTCAGTCACTCTGTTGGGTCCCATAGATAGAGCTAACCTCAATCACTCTGTTGGGTCCCTTAGAGCTAACCTGAATCACTATGTTGGGCCCCTTAGATAGAGCTAACCTGAATCACTCTGTTGGGTCCCTTAGATAGAGCTAACCTGAATCACTCTGTTCGGTCCCTTAGATAGAGCTAACCTGAATCACTCTGTTCGGTCCCTTAGATAGAGCTAACCTCATATACTCTGTTGGGTCCCTTAGAGCTAACCTGAATCACTCTGTTGGGTCCCTTAGATAGAGCTAACCTCAATCACTCGGTTGGGTCCCTTAGAGGTAACCTGAATCACTCTGTTGTGTCCCTTAGATAGAGCTAACCTGAATCACTCTGTTGGGTGCCTTAGATAGAGCTAACCTGAATCACTCTGTTGGGTCCCTTAGATAGAGCTAACCTCAATCACTGTGTTGGGTCCCGTAGATATAGCTAACCTGAATCACTCTGTTGGGCCCCTTAGATAGAGCTAACCTGAATCACTGTGTTGGGTCCCTTAGATAGAGCTAACCTGAATCACTCTGTTGGGTCCCTTAGACAGAGCTAACCTCAATCACTGTGTTGGGTCCCTTAGATAGAGCTAACCTCAATCTCTGTATTGGGCCCCTTAGATAGAGCTAACCTGAATCACTCTGTTGGGTCCCTTAGATAGAGCTAACCTCAATCACTCTGTTGGGTCCCTTAGAGGTAACCCGAATCACTCTGTTCGGTCCCTTAGATAGAGCTAACCTCAATCACTCTGTTGGGTCCCTTAGAACTAAACTGAATCACTCTGTTGGGTCCCTTATATAGAGCTAACCTCAATCACTCTGTTGGGTCCCTTAGAGCTAACCTGAATCACTATGTTGGGTCCCTTAGATAGAGCTAACCTCAATCACTCTGTTGGGTCCCTTACAGCTAACCTGAATCGCTATGTTGGGTCCCTTAGATAGAGCTAACCTCAATCTGTGTTGGGTCCCTTAGATAGAGCTAACCTGAATCACTCTGTTGGGTCCCTTAGATAGAGCTAACCTCAATCACTGTGTTGGGTCCCTTAGATAGAGCTAACCTCAGTCACTGTTCGGTCCCTTAGATAGAGCTAACCTCAGTCACTCTGTTGGGTCCCTTAGATAGAGCTAACCTCAATCATTGGTCCAGTGATTGAGGTTAGCTCTATCTAAAGGTCCCAACACAGAAGGTGTCTCCCTCCCCCTTCACCTGAGGACGGAAGCAGATCCAGCTTCCGAAACGTCGTGTTATCTAGTGAGGCACTGTATGCATGTTCTGCACAAGGCTGGCACCCACCTACCAGACTGTACAGCGTTACAACCCATTTCAACAACGCAAAGCTCAGTGCTTACGTAGCCGTGATTCTGATGCAATCAGAGTGACGACGCAATCACTAGTCAGTGCAATTTTAAGGCACACCTTTAGGTTAGATTTGAGGTTTGCACAGCTTGAATATGACACCGTGTTGACTTGTAGTTACCGAAGTCTCGGAGCAGGTAGCTGCCTCCATCTTCAGGGTAGTCCATGTTCCTAATAAACGTCGGTAACTAAGTGCCTCTCGAAACGTCACGGTATGCCAGAAGACTCCAATCTTCGTTATTTATGTTGTACGATGATTTCAAAAGGCGATGTATAAAAATGTGTAAGTTCTGAGAGTTACTGTTATGCAACTGGGGAGTGGATGTTAACTCCACGCATTCTTAACCCCGTTGCTCAATGGAAGTCAGTGGTCAGCTTTGCGCCCTGGCCGCTTTACTGTCGAGGAACGTGACCCAGGTACCAATTGTCTGGGACACTGGGTGGGTCCTAGACCCACTTTCAATGTAGGTACCAAGAGACATTTGTTGCACCTGCCAGGAATCGAACCCGCAAACTGTCGTCATGGTAACCGAAATTGACTGGGAATCTGTGGACTGGATTAATCTGGCTCAGGATAGGGACTTTGGAGCAGCACAAAGTTCAAGTCGTTTATAAACACATTTTAAAATGACATTAAAACGTAAGGAGCACAGCAAAAGTATTTTGCGTCTAAGCAAGGCCCAATTTCTTTACGTGCTTAGTATAAGACTCGTTTTGTAAGACTCCAATTGTCGTTTTATTTCAGAGAAGTTCAGATAGCGAACTTGACGTGGTGTTCATGGGTTGGCAGCACTGGCACTGCTCTACATATGTAAACTACATCAGGGCGGGGCCGTGCAGCTTGCTCACAATGGCAGCCGGACTAGACGCATGCGCGAGCCTCCAGGGGCACTGGACGGAACAGGATCTTCTGAAAGAGCGGGTGGGGGAGACAGAGAGAGCAGCAGCTCTGCACAGAACATTCTGATGGTCAAATTAAAAATGAAGCAACTTTTTTTATTGTATGTATAATAATCCTATTCACAGTTCTAGTACATTCGTTTTGGAAGCGATCAGGCTGCGTTGCAACAGTTCGTATTATAAGACTGTCGAGCTGGCAACACTGCTCCCATCAACTCTATTCTAGCGCCACAATACGTTGAGATCGCAAACAACAGAACGTCCTGGGGGCCCACCAACTATCAAGAAGAGCGTCTAGTCTCTTTGGTTCTTTATTTATGCACCAGCTAATACTGTCTTCCTGCCCCTGCCACTAGCGGCGCATAATTTCCTCTATGCTGAACCCATGCATCTTCGTGGTCGGATTCCGCTGCGGCCTGGCAGGTGGAAGAGACCCTTTATCTCGTGACGTCGATGGCCCCGGCTCTGTGAGCGAACTACGTGCACGGATGTCCGGAGGCTCCGGTAGCTTTCTCCGGAATATACCGAGACCCATGCTGGTGCCCGGAGTGGGCTCCAGGCTGGTCACAGTGGCTGATGATCTGTGTAGGTCACGGCGAATCTGCAGCTGAGGAAGGTGCGGCGGGTCTGGTGGCGCCTCTGGGGGAGGCGGAGGACGCATCGAGTATGAGGACGAGGGGGAGTCGTGATGGTGGCAGCGGGTCGTCGGGGGTGGCGAACTACGTCGCGGTGGAGGGGTGCATTCCGACGAGGGGGAGGACGGCTCTTTGTGTGGGGGTGGTGGCGCCTCGGGGCGGGTCGACGTCTCGGCCAGCACTTCTGGAGGCACATCGCCCACGGTGTGCGTCAAGGCGTGGCGACGGAGGTCGCAATTGCGCCGGAACACCTTGCCACAGGACCCACACTCGTAGGGCTTGTGGTCGGTGTGCGTGAGCAGGTGTGTCTTGAGGTTGGACCGCTGGTTGAAGCTGCGACTGCACACCGGACACTTGTGTGGGGACTCCTCCATGTGCAGGATCTTGTGTACGGCTAGCGTCCGAGACTGGCAGAACCCCTTACCGCACTCGCCACACTTGAACGGCTTCTCCTTCGAGTGGATGTACCTGCAACAGACAGTTATAGCCTAGTAAGACAGTGGATGTACCTGCAACAGACAGTTATAGCCTAGTAAGACAGTGGATGTACCTGCAACAGTCAGTCATAGCCTAGTAGGACAATGGATGTACCTGCAACAGACAGTCATAGCCTAGTAGGACACACCTCGTGATTTCGTCCTCACTCAACAGACAAATTCTAAAACACGTTTAAAGTTTTGTCGTTTTGTTTTGACTCGCCAGTCAAATTCTGACCTAAATGGAGTCTGTTCTTGTCCTGACTCGCCAACTTACAACGTGACTGGAACGTTCTGTCCTGATTCACCAGACAAATTATGACGTCACTGGAACGTTCTGTCCTAACTCACGACACAAATTATGACGTCACTGGGACTTTCTGAAGTTCTGTCCTGACTCACCAGACAAATTATGACGTCACTGGAACTTTCTGAAGGTCTGTCCTGACTCACCAGACAAATTATGACGTCACTGGAACTTTCTGAAGTTCTGTCCTGACTCACCAGACAAATTATGACGTCACTGGAACGTTCTGAAGTTCTGTCCTGACTCACCAGACAAATTATGACGTCACTGGAAAGTTCTGAAGTTCTGTCCTGACTCACCAGACAAGTTATGACATCACTGGAACGTTCTGCAGTTCTGTCCTGACTCACCACATAAATTCTAACCTTACTGATAAGCACGGTGGCTTTGTCTCACAGTTTCTACTAATCTTGAACCAGTAAACTAACTCCACGTAACGCAAGTTCTTATTGTACCTTAACAGAGCGTTGACATAAGCGTTTCGACCTAGACGTAGCCATCATCAGTGCAGTTATCGTTACACCACTCATTTTAGCTTGATAAGAATTTAGGTACCACAAACATTCAAACGCCTTTAAGGCTGTGTTCACTAGCATTAGTGAAGATCATTTTGTAAACCGTGTCTTCGCATATGCTATATAGCAACTTGCACATTAAAACACGCACAACTATAATTTTTCCCACTGTTCTGTATGGGTGTGAAACTTGGTATCTCACATGAACGGAAGAACACAGGCTACGGGCGGGGAGAGGGGAATCGAGAATGGTGTGCTGATAAGAAACTTTGGCCTAGGAAAGAGTAAGAGGTGACTGGAGAAAACTTCATAATGAGGAGCTTCATGTTTTGTACTCATTACCCAATATCACACAAGGGATCAAATCAGGAGGATAAGACGGACGGGGCACGTGACACGTGTGGGAAGAAGAGATATATACAGGGTTTTTATGGGAGAATCTGAAGGAAAGGTGACGCTTGGAAGACCCAGGAGTAGATGGGAGCATAATATTCAAACGGATGAAATGAAAAGGCGTGGACTCGATTCATTTTGCTCAGGATAGGGGCATGTCGTGGGCTTTTGTGATCAAGGTGCTGGATCTTCGGGTTCCATAAAATGCGGAGTATTTGACTAGCTCAGGAACTAGCAGCTTTCAAAGAGGACTCTGCTCCACGAATTTAGTTGTCTCTACATAGCCAGTGCGTCCTGTGCGCATGCGCAGATGCAACATTTCCCTCAGTATGTCACTGGAGGTTTCACCGCCAGCCACGATGTCTCCACGTGTTCAAGATGTACATTCCTGTGTTCATTACCCAGGGGAGACATGCGAGGACCTCACACGATTGTCAATACAATAAGAATACAATCCACAACAACTATTTCACTGTAACAACAATAAATCTTGCTTTTATGAAAGTGCAACAAGTTTCGACCCTATCGGGTATCAAATGTCCCAAGGGGTAACAGCCCCTAGTGGACCAGGGCCTCCTCATTATCGAGGCTTCGCGATCACACTCACATACAACACACTCGGTAGGACTCCTCTAGACCAGTGGTATTCAACCTGGGGTACGCGTAACTCCGGGGGTACACGAAGGCATCTTATGGGGTACGTAAAATAAAAAAAATAAATATATTATTTCATGATAAACACTGAATAATCAGGGCCAGATTTAGGGTTGCCACAAGAGACCCGGACGTAAGGACATGCGATTTGGGAGCGGCATTTTCTCTCTCTCTCTCTCCTTTATGCTATTCTTATCTGGGCGGCTAGTTTCATTTTATTCCACATAGTGCATATAATTTTGCTTTGCTAAAATACGTTTGTTCCTTTATTAATTTTTATATGATAGGCAATAATATATTTGTTATTTAATAGCTTGACTCTCCTTTTTCTCATTTAAAACTTATTATTTAATACATTATTTTGGATGTAATTTATTTAATTTATTTTAGATGTAGATTATAGCTATGTATAACTTGAATTATGCACCAACAACTTTGGGGGTACAAAGTCGAACAGAAATTATACGTGGGGGTACGCGAACAAAAAAGGTTGAATCGACTGCTCTAGACGAGTGATCAGCCCGTCACACAGACCTCTACCTGACAACACACAGCACTCACAACAGACAGTCATCCATGCCCCCGGTGGGATTCAAACCCACAATCCCAGTAAGCGAGCGGCCGCAGACCCACGCCTTAGACCGCGCGGCCACTGGGATCGGCTCGGATTTCATGAGGCTTATAAAAATGCACATGAAGGGTCAGTTGCATGTAACTAATGCCTAACGTCTAATGGAATGAGTTCTTATCTTTACAGTGACTTTACAATTATGACATACAACTGACATGGTAAAGGTAATGGTAAAGGTAAAGTTGACCCTAGAACAGGCCATGAAGGCCCAGAGGGGGAGTAGAGGTATAGCTCTACTCTTTCTATAACCTCGGCGCTAGATGGGAGTGGGTGGTCAACTCCACGCCCCGGCCGCTTTACCCCCGAGAATGACCCGCTACCCATTGTATAGGGGGCTGGGTGGGCCCCAGGGCTGGTCTGGACGGGTGCTGAAAATCTCGCTCCCACCGGTATTCGATCCCCGGACCGTCCAGCCCGTAGCGAGTCGCTATACTGACTGAGCTATCGCGGCCCCTCATACAACTGAAAATTTTATATATTTTTATAAGTCTGATAATAAACTATCATGTCGAAACATGTAGCACTTTGATAAAAACAAGTTAAACTGTCTTTGTAATAAAATAGTTTTTGGCCTGCACTCTTATTCATTTGACAATTCACGAAACACCACGGTCTGTCATCAATCACGGCCGACCCAGCAGTTTTGATGAAGTCAGGACATCCGGTATATGACGCCGTGTCGTCTCATAAATCGTTACTGACGTTTCGTACGGACTTACTGCCTCCACCTACACGGCCTGTGCAAATACTGTGAATGTGGAGGCAGTACGCTACGCCCAAACGTCGACAACTCTTTACCAATCGACACGGGGTTATATCCCAAACACTTGAAACTGAAACTAAATGGATGCGAACGAAATGTCACTAAGTCATAAACGCACTTCAAAATTGAAAAGTGATACACAACGACCAATTATCTGCATTGTAATTAAGTCAGCAAAAAGGAAAGTTACTACATGTTAATGAGCAATGACAGCGGGAACACGTCATTGCTCACTGTGGAGAAACGGGTTCGATTCCAGACAAGTCCATGCAGAACTTATAGTGGACATAACTGGCACTGGGAGAGGTATTTCTCCGAGTACTTCCGTTTCTGCGGTGTGTGTATGAAGCACTGTGCTTTAATTGACGGACGCACAGACGCCGAACGACGGCGACGAAACTTCGTAAGGTGGCGCCTAATATTTGTGCGTCCTCGGTATGGAATTTGCTTCATGCCACGTTTATAGCGCCGAAAATTTTGAATTGGCTCCTAGATTTTTGGAAAATTTGTGTACCCCCGCTACAGGGAGTAACAGGAAGGGGGACGTAACATTAGGCATTCGTGACATGGGTGGGGCATGTGGCACGCGTGGGAGAGAAGAGAGTTGGGAAGGAAAGAGACCGCGTGGAAGACCTAGGCGTAGATGGGAGGATAACATTAAAATGGTTCTTAAAGAAAATGATGGGAGGTTGTGAATTGGATTACTATGGCTCTACGCACAAATGGCTGGTAATGAATCTTCAGGTTCCATAAAATGTGGGGAATTTCTTGACTAGCTGAGGAAATAGCAGCTTCTCTGCTCCATGGAGTTGAGGTTTTAAGTCATCATGTCCAGCTGCCCTGTGACTCACACGTATTCTGTCCTCAGGGCATCTGCACGCTGCTCGTGCTTTTCCTCCTGTTCAGATGGAAGAAGCCAAGAGCTGAGGGCCTCCAATGCTTGGCAGATATAGTGGTGGAGACACTTTAGGGGGGGCGGGGGAGAGAGAGCAGAAGCTGGACCGTCGCATTCCAGTGTTTGATACACTGACCGCGGCTCGTCAAACTGACGATGTGGCAACAGAGCTCTCGTACGAAAAATAGTAATAATAAAAACCGGTCCTTCTCTTCTACCTAAGCGAGCAGGCAGCAGGTAGGGGCCGCCCGCTGCATTCCCCAGCTCACTGCAACCTGCCCGCCGTTTTCGACAAGTTCATAAATGGATCGAAAGCACAATGACTTACGTGGACTGCCTGCCGGACACGGGGACTGACTGCGTGACATTACGACTGGCCATCTGTCATAAGGCTCTACGCAGTCGTTTGAACTGAATTATATACATTCAGCTCGTACCGCGCAGTAAACACACTCCGTCTCAGTTATACAAACCAGTCAGTTAATGTTGTACAGTGAAATAATCGCTGTTTGTTCTGAGATCCACATAAAACACATAATTACAGTCCGTACCGCGCAGTAAACACACTCCGTCTCAGTTATACAAACCAGTCAGTTAATGCTGTACAGTGAAATAATCGCTGTTTGTTCTGAGATCCACACAAAACACATAAATACACTGTGTGTGCAGAATGTAGAATTTGTGAATGTTAAACATGGTGGTACATATAGTAACCACTGGGCTTTATAAAGGGTTAAGGATTCAGCTCGTACCGCGCAGTAAACACACTCCGTCTCAGTTATATAAACCAGTCAGTTAATCTTGATTTCAGGCTTCCGCCGCGATGTTGATGTAATCTGTGGTCTTTTGGGTGATTACACGGCGTCGTGAGGTAATTATTTACCGACGTTTCGGGACAACGTGTCGGTCCCATCTTCACGGGTCGAGATTCCAGGAAATTCCTTCGTGGAATCTCGACCCGTGAAGATGGGACCGACACGTTGTCCCGAAACGTCGGTAAATAATTACCTCACGACGCCGTGTAATCACCCAAAAAACCACAGATTAGTCAGTTAATGCTGTACAGTGAAATAATCGCTGTTTGTTCTGAGATCCACACAAAACACATAAATACACTGTGTGGGCAGAACGTAGAATTTGTGAATGTTACACATGGTGGTACATATAGTAACCACTGGGATCTAAAGGGCTAAAGGAATCGCACTGTACAGCTACATATCAAAACGTACAAGCTTCCGAGAACAACATATTTATGTTTATGGCCAGAGTGAGCGGCAAGCAGCTTACTGAGCGGTTGGTACCCCTGACAAGGTGTCAGAACCGGTCCGACTACGGCTCCCACTGACATGTGACGCACACAAGGCATGGCAACCCAACACGATCCGTAGACAGGCTACTCCACTGTCGGACACCGACAACTGACCTACTTTCATTACGTTAAATATTGTAATCCTCACCCCTAATTCTGTCGGCTCTAACAACCAACTTCATGGTCCACAGATCTTCATAGCTCAGGTCACTCATCTGCCCCCAATATGCAACTGTAAGTATTATTACCGTGTCCACAACAGTGCGCCAGTGGTCCCTATCCTGAGCCAGATGAATCTTAAGCTTAGATCTTACAAATGGTCTCATTCCTTCAGTGGAGGTTCTCAAGACTTCTTAGACATGACACCGTTTTCTGGTTGACATATACCGACGTTTCGGAAGAATCCGACGTCTCCATCATCAGTAAGTAGAAGATGAACGTTGGTACCCATATCCCAGAAAATCATCAACTTGAACCTCAGATCTCACGCATAAACGCACTTCATATTGCCTGTGGCGTGGACTGATCATGAAAGTGCGTGGGTTGCGGCAGGTGCAAAGCCTGTTTCACAATGAGCCGACAGTTGTAACAATGGAGATGGGATTTGTGAGGAAGTCTTCGCGGTAGGCGTGGCTACAGGTATGCGCGCGCATGTGTGTGTATTAGTTAATACTGACTTTGATGACGGAGTCGTCTGACCACTCAGTGCTTTGTGACGGTCATTTTTGGTTCATCTATCGACCGGTGAACATTAGTAAAACATTGACTGAAGAAATAAGTTTGTCTGCTCGTTCTGTGACTTGGCAAGACCACAACTGGCTGTGTCACTGTCCTTACACACAGCAGCAGCACGCACGGCACTACACGCAAGTCTTGTTACACCTTTCCTACAGCAGTGACCAGATTGCTTACCGCTCGTTGGTTCGGGGGGCGGGACGAGGGGTTGAAGAGCCAAGCTGGGTAACAAGGGAAAGCACTGCCCAGCGTTTTCTAACCTTTTCAAAAATAAATTCCGTACCCTGGGGTCCCACCCAGCCTCCTATACAATGGGTACCGGGTTTCTTTCCCGGGGGTAAAGCGGCCGGGGTGTGCAGTTGACCACCCACACTCATCTAGTACCAGGATTAAAGAAAGAGTAGAGCTATACCTCTACTCCCCCTCTGGGCCTTCGTGGTCTGTTCTAGGTGAACTTTACCTTTACCTTACCGTACAGTACCATGCACTCCCAACTAAGTACGTGTTGTTAAAAAACGTGTAACGCTGCCGGTCCCGGTTATATGAGCTTTAAAGAGTTCTGCCCGGTGCCTCGTCGAATGTCATTCGGGACGCCACTCGTCCCGGATTTTTCGACAATGCCTACGAACATTCTGGCTTTCCCGTAGTGGGTGGGAAACAATATCTACAGGGACAGGACAGGCAGCAACCGGCCATAAGACAAAAGAACAGGACAGGCAGCAACCGGCCATAAGACAAAAGAACAGGACAGCCAGCAACCGGCCATAAGACAAAAGAACAGCACAGGATGCAACCGGCCATAAGACAAAAGAACAGGACAGGCAGCAACCGGCCATAAGACAAAAGAACAGGACAGGCAGCAACCGGCCATAAGACAAAAGAACAGGACAGGCAGCAACCGGCCATAAGACAAAAGAACAAGACAGGCAGCAACCGGCCATAAGACAAAAGAACAGGACAGGCAGCAACCGGCCATAAGCCAAAAGAACAGGACAGGCAGCAACCGGCCATTAGACAAAAGTACAGGACAGGCAGCAACCGGCCATAAGACAAAAGAACAGGACAGGCAGCAACCGGCCATAAGACAAAAGAACAGGACAGGCAGCAACCGGCCATAAGACAAAAGAACAGGACAGGCAGCAACCGGCCATAAGCGAAAAGAACAGGACAGGCAGCAACCGGCCATAAGACAAAAGAACAGGACAGGCAGCAACCGGCCATAAGACAAAAGAACAGGACAGGCAGCAACCGGCCATAAGACAAAAGAACAGGACAGGCAGCAACCGGCCATAAGCGAAAAGAACAGGACAGGCAGCAACCGGCCATAAGACAAAAGAACAGGACAGGCAGCAACCGGCCATAAGAGAAAAGAACAGGACAGGCAGCAACCGGCCATAAGAGAAAAGAACAGGACAGGCAGCAACCGGCCATAAGAGAAAAGAACAGGACAGGCAGCAACCGGCCATAAGAGAAAAGAACAGGACAGGCAGCAACCGGCCATAAGACAAAAGAACAGGACAGGCAGCAACCGGCCATAAGAGAAAAGAACAGGACAGGCAGCAACCGGCCATAAGACAAAAGAACAGGACAGGCAGCAGCCGGCCATAAGAGAAAAGAACAGGACAGGCAGCAACCGGCCATAAGACAAAAGAACAGGACAGGCAGCAACCGGCCATAAGACAAAAGAACAGGACAGGCAGCAACCGGCCATAAGACAAAAGAACAGGACATGGAGAGGAAGAGATGTAGATTGGTGATAGTGTGGACTGAGACTGCGAAGGGTGAAGAACTGACATGTGAAGGAAACTGAGTTAAAGTGAAGTTCATCCAGAGCCGATCCCAGTAGCCGCGCGGTCTAAGGCATCGGTCTGCGGCCGCTTGCTGGGATTGTGGGTTCGAATCCCGCCGGGGGCATGGATGTCTGTCTCTTGTGTTGTGTCTCTGCGTCGGGCTGATCACTCGTCCAGGGGAGTCCTACCGAGTGTGGTTTGTCTGAGTGTGATCGTGAAGCCACGAACAATGAGGCGGCCTAGGCCCCCAAGGGGCTGTCGAGCCATTCGAAAAAAAAAATTCATCCTATAATCTGCCATGAAGGCCCAGAAGACGAGTAGAGGTAAAACTCTATTCTTTCTTTAACCTCGGTGGTAGATGTGGATGGGTGGGTAACTCCACGCCTCTTTACCCCCAGGAAAGAGACCCGGTACCCATTGTATAAGAGGCTACATGGGCCCCCAGGGCCCGAAAGGACAGGTGCGGAAAATCTCGCCCCCACCGGGATTCAATCCCCGGACTGTCCAGCCCGTAGCGAGTAGCTATACCGATTTTTGTACTATTATCCAACAAAATGCACTCAATATCGCAGGTTCACACCAATAAATCTAAAAACATTACTCCTAGATTTATTAGTGTGAACCTGCGAAATAAACAATCGAATTATAATGAACGGTATGGAAAATACAAAATTCGCTACACCGACTACGCTATCCCGAGCCACAAAGAAAAATCATAAAGTGGAGTTTTATTATTAGTAGTAACCACCATCTGTTAGCAACAATATCAATAATTACTCCTCATTTCAATGTGTGACATGTTTAAAATTTTGTATCCTACCATCCCCCCCACCCCCCAGATGTTATAAAGTGTCCCAGTATTTTAGTTAATAAAGATGGGACCCCTACACAGTAGCCTTAACCTGCGAGTCGCGGGCCGCTGGTTGTCAACAAGGAATGATTTCTGCGCGGTTCGCCTGCCCGGATCAGGTGTCAGCAAGTCACGCCCCCCCGCAGCGAGACTCTTGCCTCGGCACGGCGCTGCGAGACTAAATTTATCGCCGCTAGGTGCGGGGTCAGAGCTCCTGTGTTCGATAACCGTCACGGTACACATAAATATTGTGGTCTGCGCATGACACGTCCGACTGCTGTTCGCTGGGGCCCGCACACAACACAGACATCACACGCAACCGACTGGCAAGTACAGCGGTCACTGCAATCGGCTCTAACGGTAACAAATGAAATGAAAGTATTTTTGTATCCACAGATCTACGTATTCATATGAAGCACTGATGGAATGATACTAGCAGTTTAAATCAACGTATTCGCAGAAAACTCCCAATATAATTTAAATATTCAGTCCGTACCGCGCAGTAAACACACTCCGTCTCAGAACTTCACGTTATATTTACCGTGCATTTTTGTACAATTGATTAACTCACACCAACAAATGCAGCAAAACAAGTTTGTCACTGATTTCTTTATTAAAAGATTTCCCCAATACGCAGCCACGCAGACACGAAAGAAGGACGTTCTACCTTACAGCAACACACACAGATAACCGGCAAAAAACAGCACACCGGACCACGCTGCCAATAATTATGAATTATATCACAGCATGTAGTTTAATATAATATACCACACTGTTTTACTATTAATTTTAGCAATTTAACATTACTACTATTATACAATTTTACACAAAGTGGTAATAACGAATATTGACACAACTGTTCTGATGTAACGTAAGTACATTGGTCTATGTACAAACTCCAACGATCCCCCTGATGATGGCAATATAGAAGTGCCGAAATGCGTATTGGGGAAATCTTTTAATAAAGAAATCAGTGACAAACTTGTTTTGGTGCATTTGTTGGTGTGTGTTAATCAACACTCCGTCTCAGTTATACAAACCACTCAGTTAATGCTGTACAGTGAAATAATCGCTGATTGTTCTGAGATCCACACAAAACACATAAATACAGTCCGTACCGCGCAGTAAACACACTCCGTCTCAGTTATACAAACCACTCAGTTAATGCTGTACAGTGAAATAATCGCTGATTGTTCTGAGATCCACACAAAACACATAAATACAGTCCGTACCGCGCAGTAAACACACTCCGTCTCAGTTATACAAACCACTCAGTTAATGCTGTACAGTGAAATAATCGCTGATTGTTCTGAGATCCACAAAAACACATAAATACAGTCCGTACCGCGCAGTAAACACACTCCGTCTCAGTTATACAAACCACTCAGTTAATGCTGTACAGTGAAATAATCGCTGATTGTTCTGAGATCCACATAAAACACATAAATACAGTTCGTACCGCGCAGTAAACACACTCCGTCTCAGTTATACAAACCACTCAGTTAATGCTGTACAGTGAAATAATCGCTGATTGTTCTGAGATCCACACAAAACACATAAATACAGTCCGTACCGCGCAGTAAACACACTCCGTCTCAGTTATACAAACCACTCAGTTAATGCTGTACAGTGAAATAATCGCTGATTGTTCTGAGATCCACACAAAACACATAAATACAGTCCGTACCGCGCAGTAAACACACTCCGTCTCAGTTATACAAACCACTCAGTTAATGCTGTACAGTGAAATAATCGCTGATTGTTCTGAGATCCACACAAAACACATAAATACAGTCCGTACCGCGCAGTAAACACACTCCGTCTCAGTTATACAAACCACTCAGTTAATGCTGTACAGTGAAATAATCGCTGATTGTTCTGAGATCCACACAAAACACATAAATACAGTCCGTACCGCGCAGTAAACACACTCCGTCTCAGTTATACAAACCACTCAGTTAATGCTGTACAGTGAAATAATCGCTGATTGTTCTGAGATCCACACAAAACACATAAATACAGTCCGTACCGCGCAGTAAACACACTCCGTCTCAGTTATACAAACCAGTCAGTTAATGTTGTACAGTGAAATAATCGCTGTTTGTTCTGAGATCCACACAAAACACATAAATACAGTCCGTACCGCGCAGTAAACACGCTCCGTCTCAGTTATACAAACCAGTCAGTTAATGCTGTACAGTGAAATAATCGCTGTTTGTTCTGAGATCCACACAAAACACATAAATACAGTCCGTACCGCGCAGTAAACACGCTCCGTCTCAGTTATACAAACCAGTCAGTTAATGCTGTACAGTGAAATAATCGCTGTTTGTTCTGAGATCCACACAAAACACATAAATACAGTCCGTACCGCGCAGTAAACACGCTCCGTCTCAGTTATACAAACCAGTCAGTTAATGCTGTACAGTGAAATAATCGCTGTTTGTTCTGAGATCCACACAAAACACATAAATACAGTCCGTACCGCGCAGTAAACACGCTCCGTCTCAGTTACACAAACCAGTCAGTTAATGTTGTACAGTGAAATAATCGCTGTTTGTTCTGAGATCCACACAAAACACATAAATACAGTCCGTACCGCGCAGTAAACACACTCCGTCTCAGTTATACAAACCAGTCAGTTAATGCTGTACACCTCAAAGTACAAAAAAAAAATTTATTAAACCTTTTTGCCAGTACACTTTCTTTGAAGGATTTTATGTTAAATTTTGATTATTGGTAATTATACATATTTCTCGTTTTGAGAAAAAAAATTTTATCAGCAGAGAGGTTTCTTTGGTTTGACATAATGTGCTTCCTTGACTCTTCACTAGTTGAAGGTTTTAGTAATATGATATATCTGTGGAATGAATCTGTAAATTTAGGTTATGTGATCGCTTGAATGGTGATTCTGGAAATTAAAATTAAAGAATGTAATATATGTGATGGCAAGTAATATATACATTGTTAAAATATGTGAATACAAATGTGATAATTGTTACATTTGAAGATTTTTTGGGGGAGTTATTTTTACTTACTTACCGATAATCAATACTCAATATACAAAACATACTTCAAACAAATCATAGCCTACTTGCATGAGTTCAAAAAAATGATCTTACATACCTTAAGGATAGCTAACAATATATACATAACTACATAACTTATATAAAAACATGAATGTTTATGAAATCCTACTTTCAATGTGAAAATTACTTCACACTTCTATTCCTAAAACCCACCGTCGCAGTTAACCTCCAAGTGTTCTGTAATGAAACATGTAACAAATATTGAATACTGATAATAAAAATTTAACTTCTTATCGACGACCTGTTCTAATTCAATTTATATATCACAAAAGGTTGTACAAAATAAAGGGCAACACACAGACTAGTTTCGGGGGGGGGGGGGGGGGGGGGTGAAACGCGTCAGCAATAAGACGCTGGCCATTAAAGTCCAGCTAGTGCCGAGCATAAGAATGCGTCGACCCGTACCTCCACGTCAACATACTGCTTCAGAACGTGGTGCTTACTATATGTACCACCACGTTTAACATTCAACAATTCTACGTTCTGCCCACACAGTGTATTTATGTGTTTTGTGTGGATCTCAGAACAAACAGCGATTATTTCACCGTACAACATTAACTGACTGGTTTGTATAACTGAGACGGAGTGTGTTCACTGCGCGGTACGGACTGTATTTATGTGCTTTGTGTGGATCTCAGAACAAACAACGATTATTTCACTGTACAACATTAACTGACTGGTTTGTATAACTGAGACGGAGTGTGTTTACTGCGCGGTACGGACTGTATTTATGTGTTTTGTGTGGATCTCAGAACAAACAGCGACTATTTCACTGTACAACATTAACTGACTGGTTTGTATAACTGAGACGGAGTGTGTTTACTGCGCGGTACGAACTGTATTTATGTGTTTTGTGTGGATCTCAGAACAAACAGCGATTATTTCACTGTACAACATTAACTGACTGGTTTGTATAACTGAGACGGAGTGTGTTTACTGCGCGGTACGGACTGTATTTATGTGTTTTGTGTGGATCTCAGAACAAACAGCGATTATTTCACTGTACAACATTAACTGACTGGTTTGTATAACTGAGACGGAGTGTGTTTACTGCGCGGTACGAACTGTATTTATGTGTTTTGTGTGGATCTCAGAACAAACAGCGATTATTTCACTGTACAACATTAACTGACTGGTTTGTATAACTGAGACGGAGTGTGTTTACTGCGCGGTACGGACTGTATTTATGTGTTTTGTGTGGATCTCAGAACAAACAGCGATTATTTCACTGTACAACATTAACTGACTGGTTTGTATAACTGAGACGGAGTGTGTTTACTGCGCGGTACGAACTGTATTTATGTGTTTTGTGTGGATCTCAGAACAAACAGCGATTATTTCACTGTACAACATTAACTGACTGGTTTGTATAACTGAGACGGAGTGTGTTTACTGCGCGGTACGGACTGTATTTATGTGTTTTGTGTGGATCTCAGAACAAACAGCGATTATTTCACTGTACAACATTAACTGACTGGTTTGTATAACTGAGACGGAGTGTGTTTACTGCGCGGTACGGACTGTATTTATGTGTTTTGTGTGGATCTCAGAACAAACAGCGATTATTTCACTGTACAGCATTAACTGACTGGTTTGTATAACTGAGACGGAGTGTGTTTACTGCGCGGTACGAACTGTATTTATGTGTTTTGTGTGGATCTCAGAACAAACAGCGATTATTTCACTGTACAGCATTAACTGACTGGTTTGTATAACTGAGACGGAGTGTGTTTACTGCGCGGTACGAACTGTATTTATGTGTTTTGTGTGGATCTCAGAACAAACAGCGATTATTTCACTGTACAGCATTAACTGACTGGTTTGTATAACTGAGACGGTGTGTGTTTACTGCGCGGTACGGACTGTATTTATGTGTTTTGTGTGGATCTCAGAACAAACAGCGATTATTTCACTGTACAACATTAACTGACTGGTTTGTATAACTGAGACGGAGTGTGTATACTGCGCGGTACGGACTGTATTTATGTGTTTTGTGTGGATCTCAGAACAAACAGCGATTATTTCACTGTACAACATTAACTGACTGGTTTGTATAACTGAGACGGAGTGTGTTTACGGCCAGGTACGAGCTGAGTGTATATATATAGCGCAGGTAAAGTTTCGTCTCCAAGAGACAAGCATGCCATAACTTGTCGTCAGCCATTATCGTGTTTCTGTGGGCGGTAAATCACAGACACAATCCCACCCCTGCTAGAACAGACAGCAAAATGCGACAGCTCTTCTTCATATTTCTGAACTCGAGAAATAGATGAATTCTGTGGTCATGGTGAGGAACTGGCAGCTACGTCCTGCAACTAGCCTCGGGCGAGATTCGAACTGGGTGAGACAGCTACAGTTGTTTGGCTGCAGAAACAAGCACTGCGGTGTTGCCACGCGCAGCGGGCTGCATTCCATTAGAGCTCGCTCTGGATCCGTACGTTCAGGAATGCGCGTCGCTTTATCAACACGCCTGTCATCCGCGCCATGCTCAACAAGTGGTGCTGGGATTACAGCACAGTGTACTTGTGTTTCGTACGAGTGGCACAATACACAGCCATTACAGCACAGTGTACTTGTGTTTCGTACGAGTGGCACAATACACAGCCATTACAGCACAGTGTACTTGTGTTTCGTACGAGTGGCACAATACACAGCCATTACAGCACAGTGTACTTGTGTTTCGTACGAGTGGCACAATACACAGCCATTACAGCACAGTGTACTTGTGTTTCGTACGAGTGGCACAATACACAGCCATTACAGCACAGTGTACTTGTGTTTCGTACGAGTGGCACTATACACAGCCATTACAGCACAGTGTACTTGTGTTTCGTACGAGTGGCACAATACACAGCCATTACAGCACAGTGTACTTGTGTTTCGTACGAGTGGCACAATACACAGCCATTATCCCCAAAGTTCCTGGCTGCACAGCGACTACGCTACAGGCTGCATGACTGAGGAGTCGCGGTTCGATCCCAAAGGGGCAGCACACACTTCACCAAACAAAACCAGCTCTGAGGTCCACCAGCATCTATTCAATGAGTAATGTGACTATTTCCCCGGAATAAAGCCGTCGGGGCGTGAAGCTGACAACTCACCAACTACTACAGAGGTTAAGAATAAGTGGTGCTACACCACCGCACATGCCTTCAAGGTGTGCACAAGAACAACATTACTTTGTAACGAAGTCGCAGTGTGTTGTCTGTGAATTGGAACTCAATTTTTAAATACAGTCGCACCCAGTTATAACAACATCGGTATATACGACACCCCGTATATAGCGTCAGATATTGTGGTACCAATTAATTCCTCACTGTTAACCATAACATTATTCTGCTCGGTTATAACGATACACAATATTCAGTCCCTTTCATGACGTTATAACCGAGTTCGACTTGCTATTTCTATGAACTTTATCATCCACACCGTTACAAGGAATGCAACCAATGTATCTTGCCCCACGTAGCAGCTATGCTTGATACGCTGACGGTCTCTA
The DNA here is from genome assembly GCA_021186555.1 of Reticulitermes speratus. NCBI lineage: Eukaryota > Metazoa > Arthropoda > Insecta > Blattodea > Rhinotermitidae > Reticulitermes > Reticulitermes speratus. The sequence goes on along the minus strand of JAJKFL010000013.1, from coordinate 29,993,438 downwards.
AGCTCATAATAAACTGCACGCGTTTATGAATCTCCTGATGTTCATCAACGTTTTCACATCAGCTAGCCAGCAGACACTATCCAGTCCACACAGGACTATACAACCAGAGGCCCCTTCCAACTTTATTTTCTGTCAGCCTGCATCGTCACCCTAATCTCTTAACCCTGTAAAGCCCAGTGGTTACTATATGTACCACCATGTTTAACATTCACAAATTCTACGTTCTGCCCACACAGTGTATTTATGTGTTTTGTGTGGATCTCAGAACAAACAGCGATTATTTCACTGTACAACATTAACTGACTGGTTTGTATAACTGAGACGGAGTGTGTTTACTGCGCGGTACGAACTGAGTGTTTATGTGTTTTGTGTGGATCTCAGAACAAACAGCGATTATTTCACTGTACAACATTAACTGACTGGTTTGTATAACTGAGATGGAGTGTGTTTACTGCGCGGTACGGACTGTATTTATGTGTTTTGTGTGGATCTCAGAACAAATAGCGATTATTTCACTGTACAACATTAACTGACTGGTTTGTATAACTGAGACGGAGTGTGTTTACTGCACGGTACGGACTGTATTTATGTGTTTTGTGTGGATCTCAGAACAAACAGCGATTATTTCACTGTACAGCATTAACTGACTGGTTTGTATAACTGAGACGGAGTGTGTTTACTGCGCGGTACGGACTGGGTCTTTAAATAAAACAGTTCATGCTTCGTCTTTGAAGGGTTAAGCCGGCGAAGATAGTGGCAGTACTTCCTCTCAAACGTCCGTATCCATCAATGCTACACAGTGCCACAAGTTTCGGTCCAGCCAACCAACGCGATACATGTGACAGCGCAATGCCTAGCGGTGAGCAACTGTGACGTCAGTACTTCAACCGTCAGGACATCGACAATGATGTATTGCTCTGAATAGTCCCTTCGCTTATTTAACGACGTTAGATGATATATAGGTTTTAAAACTTTCGCGGCGACTGATATCAGTTCTGCCTAAGGATGGGGATGGAGCCAGTCCCCGAAACGTCGCATCTTTTAAATCATCTGACGCAGCTGATGGCCCGAGAAGACTATATAAAGACGTTAGGTGACCTGCACACCTCGTATAGACTCGGCATGTCAAAATGGCGGCCTAGGGGGCGTATATGGCCTCTTGGCCCGCGAAACTTTCAAAATGAACTGTCTAACGCCGAAAGATTACAACTTATAAACAGAAATGTTGCATGGCATAAGACCGTAAACTCGGTCACCAGACTGTAAAGTGAAACTGTTTGGTCATTTCATATTTTCGTGCCGTTGCTTCATTTCCCCAAACTGTTTATCTCTGTCACAAATGTGCGGTGTTCTGTGACACATACTGGTGTGTCATCACTCACGGCACACAATCAGAGCGTCTTAATGTAAGTCATCCTGCTGTATTTACAGCGAAACAAAAATACAGGTTTTACAGTCAAAACACAACTTTACTTTTTAACAAATCAGCTACACGTTTCGGCTACTGTTTCGTAGCCATCATCAGGCCGAACCCAACAATATCAAAAGAAGGAAATAATACAGTAGCAGTATTGGAGATTTCGGACCCTACCAACGTGTTATATAAAGTATATAGTATATAAATACGTGTATTAGGAAGGATAAATATGTATATGTTTTTTTTTTCCATAGCCCAACAGCCCCCAGTGGGCCTAGGCCTCCTCATTATCGAGGCTTCACGATCACACGCAGACACACCACACTCGGTAGGACTCCGCTGGACGAGTGATCAGCCCGTCGCAGAGACCTCTACCTGACAACACACAACACTCACAACAGACAGATATCCATGCCCCCGGCGGGATTCGAGCCCACAATCCTAGTAATTGAGCGGCCGCAGACCGTCGCCTTAGACCGCGCGGCCACGAGAATAAACTAGGGGGGGAGGGGGAGGAGTTTTAAATGTATAACTGTAAAACTTTGTAGGCTTGGAAAATTGCAGCTGTGTCTTCATTGTATTAGTAGTAAAATCATAAAATGGGGCGATTAAGATAAAAAAAAGTTTGAGTAGACTTTTATCTTAATCACGGTACTTTATGATTTTACTACTAATATAACGAGCACACAGCTGCAGTTGTCCGAGCATACAAAGCATTACAATCACACATTCTGAACCCCACCATTTTGTTATCCCCAATACACATATTATACACATTACACACTTTGTATAACACGTTCGTAAGGTCCGACATCTCCAGTCCTACTACTGTATGATTTCGTTATTTTTATATTCTAGGGTTCGGCCTGATGATAGCTACAAAACAGTAGCCGAAACGTGCAGCTGATTTGTTAAATGGTAAACTTGTGTTTTGACTGAACACCCTGCATTTTTGGTTAAAACGACAGCTTCTAACACACGCATTTGTCATTAACAATGAGAGTGGCGCCAACATAATTTTAAACCTGACATAAATAAAAACGGCGAAGTTTCCGGTAGACATTCTGCTAATAAGTTACATACTGGAACAGTGCCGGACTGAATATTCTCATTTGGATATTCCTTCACGTTTAAACTTATCTCCACCCAACGTCTACTTGGTGTCTTTACAGTGTTGCATATTTGTACACCACTGCGGCCCGCACCATCAGACACAACAACCCCTGTGCAGCAATACGGACGTAGTCGTGACCTACCTGTGGTCCCTGAGGTGGTCCTGGCGCCGAAACGCCTTCCCGCAGATGTCGCACGAGTACGGCCGCTCGTCCGTGTGCGTGCGCTCGTGGATCAGCAAGTTGTACGACTTTGTGAACTGCCGACTGCAGAACTTGCAGATGAACTGCTTCTTGGGGCGGGACGCCCGTCCAGGGGCGCGCAGCAACCGGCGGTCCAGGTGAGCGTGGGAATGAGGGGTGAACATGCTACCTGCGGCTCCGGGAAAAGGAAAGTTTGTCGCACCGCCGCCAGGGGCGAAGATCCCAGCCGATGGACCGTATGGGTGGTGTGGTGGCGCCCCGGGAAGAGGCGGTGGGCCCCTGTGGGGATGGGGCAGCAACATGGCGGCAGCAGCTGCAGCATGCGCCGCGGCGACACAGGCCGCCTCCTCGCGCAGGGCCAGTTCCTTGTGCTTGTCTGCCATGAGGGCCATCATTTCAAAGCCAGGGCCTGTCTTGCGGCCTTCCACCTTGTCGTCTAGAAGCAGTGGCGGGTAGGCCACGAAACGCTGCGGCACCACGGGCACAAAGGCCGAACTCTCGCGGTGCAGGCCGCCAACCAAGTGGTGGTGGTACAGCTCGAGCCCGGGACCCCCGCGCGCAGACGAGGAAGACGCCGAGCTGCGCGCCGGCAAGGACAGTGACAGTGGTTCATCCCGGGGGGCGGATGAGGAAGTACCGGCCGAGGCCTCTGCAGCGCCCTCCACCGGCATCGTTGCGGGGCTTCACCTGCAGAAAGGAACACACGTGATTAGCACAAGGGCAGGGGTGGCCAGCTGGAGGCGCGTCGCCAGCCGCGCTTATCAGCCATACATCAATATACAAAACGCAGGTACTTGATATCTGCTTATTTCTCTAAATCAAACTACAACACTTTCGTATAAACTAGTCACGTCTCTCCTGTCTGTACCCGTTCACGGCCGCCATGTGTGCGTCTGAATTGCCTGTATATCATTTTCCGTCCCGGCAACTTCGTGGTCACCCCTTGACTACGGTACGTCGGTGCCATGTGCCTGTAGAGCTGTTTTGTGCCATGGTACCACCAAACAGCTTGGCATGGTCGCAACCTCTTTAGTCCCCCACGTGTGCCACGTTGCTGACGCCACAAACAGCATGTGGTCATGACGGAACGAGCCTTGCTCCCAGACAGTGATGCCACAACTCGCGGTCAACATATGATCCGACGACATGCGCCCGAAGTCCAAACGATTTTATGCCTGACCGCTGTCGGTCGGTCGGTCTGTCTTGTGGCGAAAGGCATTTCGTCGGTCCCCACTGCTGCAGTTCTGTCGTCATACGGCGCGAGAGTGAGCGTGTCGTGTGAGAGCAGAATGTGTCTTGTTCAGCAGTTTGCTTGTACTGATATACACACAGCACGTATACACAACACACACCACCCTCTGGCAACCCAGCCTTGTACAGCACACCAATATACCTACAGCACGTTATAACAACCACACGCCTCTGGCAGCCCAGCCTTGTACAGCACACCATATACACACAGCACGTATACACAACACACACACCACCCTCTGGCAGCCCAGCCTTGTACAGCACACCAATATACACACAGCACGTATACACAACACACACCAGCCTCTGGCAGCCCAGCCTTGTACAGCACACCAATATACACACAGCACGTATACACAACACACACACACCAGCCTCTGGCAGCCCAGCCTTGTACAGCACACCAATATACACACAGCACGTATACACAACACACACCAGCCTCTGGCAGCCCAGCCTTGTACAGCACACCAATATACACACAGCACGTATACACAACACACACACACCAGCCTCTGGCAGCCCAGCCTTGTACAGCACACCAATATACACACAGCACGTATACACAACACACACCAGCCTCTGGCAGCCCAGCCTTGTACAGCACACCAATATACACACAGCACGTATACACAACACACACACACCAGCCTCTGTCAGCCCAGCCTTGTACAGCACACCAATATACACACAGAACGTATACACACAGCACGTATACACACAGCACGTATACACAACACACACCAGCCTCTGTCAGCCCAGCCTTGTACAGCACACCAATATACACACAGAACGTATACACACAGCACGTATACACACAGCACGAATACACAACACACACACCAGCCTCTGTCAGTCCAGCCTTGTACAGCACACCAATATACACACAGTACGTACACACACAGCACGTATACACAACACACACACACACCAGCCTCTGTCAGTCCAGTCTTGTACAGCACACCAATATACACACAGCACATACAAGACACACCAGCCTCTGTCAGTCCAGCCTTGTACAGCACACCAACATACACACAGCACGTACAAGACACACCAGCCTCTGTCAGTCCAGCCTTGTACAGCACACCAATATACACACAGCACGTACAAGACACACCAGCCTCTGTCAGTCCAGCCTTGTACAGCACACCAATATACACACAGCACGTATACACAACACACACACACAGCCTCTGTCAGTCCAGCCTTGTACAGCACACCAATATACACACAGCACGTATACACAACACACCACCAGCCTCTGTCAGTCCAGCCTTGTACAGCACACCAATATACACACAGCACGTACACACACAGCACGTATACACAACACACACACAAGCCTCTGTCAGTCCAGCCTTGTACAGCACACCAATATACACACAGTACGTACACACACAGCACGTATACAACAACACACACAAGCCTCTGTCAGTCAAGCCTTGTACAGCACACCAATATACACACAGCACGTATACACAACACACACACCAGCCTCTGTCAGTCCAGCCTTGTACAGCACACCAATATACACACAGCACGTACACACACAGCACGTATACACACAGCACGTATACACAACACACACACACCAGCCTCTGTCAGTCCAGTCTTGTACAGCACACCAATATACACACAGCACATACAAGACACACCAGCCTCTGTCAGTCCAGCCTTGTACAGCACACCAACATACACACAGCACGTACAAGACACACCAGCCTCTGTCAGTCCAGCCTTGTACAGCACACCAATATACACACAGCACGTACAAGACACACCAGCCTCTGTCAGTCCAGCCTTGTACAGCACACCAATATACACACAGCACGTATACACAACACACACACCAGCCTCTGTCAGTCCAGCCTTGTACAGCACACCAATATACACACAGCACGTACACACACAGCACGTATACACAACACACACACAAGCCTCTGTCAGTCAAGCCTTGTACAGCACACCAATATACACACAGCACGTACACACACAGCACGTATACACAACACACACACACCAGCTTCTGTCAGTCCAGTCTTGTACAGCACACCAATATACACACAGCACATACAAGACACACCAGCCTCTGTCAGTCCAGCCTTGTACAGCACACCAACATACACACAGCACGTACAAGACACACCAGCCTCTGTCAGTCCAGCCTTGTACAGCACACCAATATACACACAGCACGTATACACAACACACAACAAGCCTCTGTCAGTCCAGCCTTGTACAGCACACCAACATACACACAGCACGTACAAGACACACCAGCCTCTGTCAGTCCAGCCTTGTACAGCACACCAATATACACACAGCACGTACAAGACACACCAGCCTCTGTCAGTCCAGCCTTGTACAGCACACCAATATACACACAGCACGTATACACAACACACACACAAGCCTCTGTCAGTCCAGCCTTGTACAGCACACCAACATACACACAGCACGTACAAGACACACCAGCCTCTGTCAGTCCAGCCTTGTACAGCACACCAATATACACACAGCACGTATACACAACACACACACAAGCCTCTGTCAGTCAAGCCTTGTACAGCACACCAATATACACACAGCACGTATACACAACACACACACAAGCCTCTGTCAGTCAAGCCTTGTACAGCACACCAATATACACACAGCACGTATACACAACACACACACAAGCCTCTGTCAGTCCAGCCTTGTACAGCACACCAATACACACACAGCACGTATACACAACACACACACAAGCCTCTGTCAGTCAAGCCTTGTACAGCACACCACGCCTTAAGCTTTACTTACATCATCATCTCAGTCATGTCAAAGACTTTGGCTTTACCCCACTGTCTCGTCTCCCCCAGTGTTGTGTCATCCTAATCTGTAGCATTTCCGCTTGCTGCCTGCACAGTTCTGACAGTATCATAAACACGGAATTCTGAAAGCCACAAGTAAAATCGTGTGTCTGTGCGCGCCTGCAAAGATGCCAATAGTGTGGAACACCTCTCTTTACAGCGCTGCAATTTCAAAATATGGATATCTGCCGTAAATTTCCAAACGGGGAAACAACCTACAAATTTCAGTTCCTACCTCACAGTAAACACACTGCGTCTCTATCACAAAGACCACTCGGTTAATGTTGATTATTTTGAGAATACTAATTAAGACGTGCACTAAAAACTCTCAGTGCACAACAAACAGCTTGTCATTGTTACATCTGGTGGCAGACACACAGTAACAGTAACTTACTGTACTCAGGGATACAGCATCAACACACCAAGCCGACGCGGAATGTCTTCCCTTATCTGCGATTCTAATCTGTTAACGCAGTCATTTGTCCCAGCAATGAGACCCAAATTGTTGCTGTGCGGTGACGCTGCTCGCAAAGCATCGCACCCCATTTTGGGGCGTGACGGAAGGAGAGGGTACTGATAGTGTCGACTTAGTTAAGAAGACAAGAGAACGCATTGGGGAGCGGGGGCGTAATACAAGTCAATCTGTCCCCTCAGGACATCTGACCTTACTCTCACTCCAGCACCAATTTACCGTTTATAAAGCGCAGTACAGCCATGTTTAACATTCACAAATTCTACGTTCTGCCCACACAGTGTATTTATGTGTTTTGTGTGGATCTCAGAACAAACAGCGATTATTTCACTGTACAGCATTAACTGACTGGTTTGAATAACTGAGACGGAGTGTGTTTACTGCGCGGTACGAACTGTATTTATGTGTTTTGTGTGGATCTCAGAACAAACAGCGATTATTTCACTGTACAACATTAACTGACTGGTTTGTATAACTGAGACGGAGTGTGTTTACTGCGCGGTACGGACTGAATCCTTAACCCTTTAAAGCCCAGTGGTTACTGTATGTACCGCCATGTTTAACATTCACAAATTCTACGTTCTGCCCACACAGTGTATTTATGTGTTTTGTGTGGATCTCAGAACAAACAGCGATTATTTCACTGTACAACATTAACTGACTGGTTTGTATAACTGAGACGGAGTGTGTTTACTGCGCGGTACGGACTGTATTTATGTGTTTTGTGTGGATCTCAGAAAAAACAGCGATTATTTCACTGTACAGCATTAACTGACTGGTTTGTATAACTGAGACGGAGTGTGTTTACTGCGCGGTACGGACTGTGTCTGTACATACTTATGTCTAATTCTCGTCTGTTAATGGCACCTTGCCCGCTAGCCAGCCAACCGCTCGGCAGCACTGTGGCACACCACGCACATTACATAGCTGTCACACCTTACCCGCCCACACAGTTACACTGACCACAGCGCGTAATGGCACTTGTACCAAACAGATCAGTTTTTTGTGACATGACGTTGTATCGCTACGTGCGTAGCCTCCGACGTTTCGAAAGATCGTAGCGCCTTAATCTGATGAAATTAAGGCACTAGGAGTTTTCGAAGCGTCGGGAGCTACACACCTAGCGATACAGCGTCATGTCACGGAAGGCGTCACCCACCACAGCTGTTAAAACCTCACGTATACCCGCACTTGTACCAAATTCCCTTCTCTTTGCTAGGCCGCTCTGAATTCATATCCAGCTCGCATTACCTTCCTACCCCAAGTCTTTTACATTTTGAGACGTCACTGACCTCTTCGGCAGCCCCACCCCCCACCCAAAACAAACACACATTTTACAGACGAAAAAATCAGAAGTACTTTTACATGTGGGGCACGCGGTGGCGCAGTTGGTTGACGCACTGCGCTACAGGCCGGAAGGTCGCGGGTTCGATTCTGGATGGGGTTATTGGAATTTTTCACTCACTTTTCATTACTCAGCCTCTAACAGAAGTGAGTACCAGGGATATCTACTGGGGGGGTAAAGGCGGCCGGTGCGTTGAGCTCATGAGTTTACCACCATGTGCCGATTGTCTAGAAATTCTGTAAGCTTCAACCTCATGGAAACCTAAGGGTCTGTCCAGGCTTGTAATGGGATTGCTTTTACTCTTCTATCCAACGCTCCCCAACTCCTGGAACAGCACTGCCTTCTGGCAGGTTCCCAGGTTTAGCCCGTTTGTCCTTCTGGTAAGAGTAACATGTAGATGAAAATGAGTATGGAGCATTGGTGGAATGATACTGACGGGGGAAAACTGAAGTACTGGGAGAAAAACATTATACAGCGTCGGTGGTAGATGTATGAATGAGTGTGGAGCATTGGTGGAATAATACTGACAGGGGAAAACTGAAGTATTGGCAGAAAAACATTATACAGCGTTGGTGGTAGATGTATGAATGTGTATGGAGCATTGGTGGAATGATACTGACAGGGGAAAACTGAAGTACTGGGAGAAAAATATTATACAGCGTTGGTGGTACATGAATGAATGAGTATGGAGCATTGGTGGAATGATATTGACAAGGGAAAACTGAAGTACTGGGAGAAAAACATTATACAGCGTTGGTGGTACATGAATGAATGAGTATGGAGCATTAGTGGAATGATACTGACAGGGGAAAACTGAAGTACTGGCAGAAAAATATTATACAGCGTTGGTGGTACATGAATGAATGAGTATGGAGCATTGGTGGAATGATACTGACAGGGGAAAACTGAAGTACTGGGAGAAAAATATTATACAGCGTTGGTGGTAGATGAATGAATGAGTATGGAGCATTGGTGGAATGATACTGACAGGTGAAAACTGAAGTACTGGGATAAAAACATTATACAGCGTCGGTGGTAGATGTATGAATGAGTGTGGGCATTGGTGGAATGATACTGACAGGGGAAAACTGAAGTACTGGGAGAAAAACATTATACAGCGTCGGTGGTAGATGTATGAATGAGTGTGGAGCATTGGTGGAATGATACTGACAGGGGTAAACTGAAGTATTGGGAGAAAAACATTATACAGCGTTGGTGGTAGATGTATGAATGTGTAAGGAGCATTGGTGGAATGATACTGACAGAGGAAAACTGAAGTACTGGGAGAAAAATATTATACAGCGTTGGTGGTACATGAATGAATGAGTATGGAGCATTGGTGGAATGATACTGACAAGGGAAAACTGAAGTACTGGGAGAAAAACATTATACAGCGTTGGTGGTACATGAATGAATGAGTATGGAGCATTGGTGGAATGATACTGACAGGGGAAAACTGAAGTACTGGGAGAAAAACATTATACAGCGTCGGTGGTAGATGTATGAATGAGTGTGGAGCATTGGTGGAATGATACTGACAGGGGAAACAGAAGAACTGGGAGAAAAACATTATACAGCGTTGGTGGTAGATGCATGAATGAGTATGGAGCATTGGTGGAATGATACTGACAGGGAAAAACTGAAGTATTGGGAGAAAAACATTATACAGCGTTGGTGGTAGATGTATGAATGTGTATGGAGCATTGGTGGAATGATACTGACAGGGGAAAATGAAGTACTGGGAGAAAAATATTATACAGCGTTGGTGGTACATGAATGAATGAGTATGGAGCATTGGTGGAATGATACTGACAAGGGAAACTGAAGTACTGGGAAAACATTATACAGCGTTGGTGGTACATGAATGAATGAGTATGGAGCATTGGTGGAATGATACTGACAGGGGAAAACTGAAGTACTGGGAGAAAAATATTATACAGCGTTGGGGTGAATGAATGAATGAGTATGGAGCATTGGTGGAATGATACTGACAGGGGAAAACTGAAGTACTGGGAGAAAAAATTATACAGCGTCGGTGGTAGATGTATGAATGAGTTGGAGCATTGGTGGAATGATACTGACAGGGGAAAACTGAAGTACTGGGAGAAAAACATTATACAGCGTCGGTGGTAGATGTATGAATGAGTGTGGAGCATTGGTGGAATGATACTGACAGGGGAAAACTGAAGTATGGGAGAAAAATATTATACAGCGTTGGTGGTAGATGATGAATGATGTAGGAGCATTGGTGGAATGATACTGACAGAGGAAAACTGAAGTACTGGGAGAAAATATTATACAGCGTTGGTGGTAATGAATGAATGGTATGGAGCATTGGTGGAATGATACTGACAGGGAAAACTGAAGTACTGGGAGAAAAATTATACAGCGTTGGTGGTACATGAATGAATGAGTATGGAGCATTGGTGGAATGATACTGACAGGGGAAAACTGAAAGTACTGGGAGAAAAACATTATACAGCGTCGGTGGTAGATGTAATGAATGAGTGTGGAGCATTGGTGGAATGATACTGACAGGGGAAAACTGAAGTACTGGGAGAAAAACATTATACAGCGTTGGTGGTAGATGAATGAATGAGTATGGAGCATTGGTGGAATGATACTGACAGGGGAAAACTGAAGTACTGGGAGAAAAACATTATACAGCGTTGGTGGTAGATGAATGAATGAGTATGGAGCATTGGTGGAATGATACTGACAGGGGAAAACTGAAGTACTGGGAGAAAAACATTATACAGCGTTGGTGGTAGATGATGAATGAGTATGGAGCATTGGTGGAATGATACTGACAGGGGAAAACTGAAGTAGTACTGGGAGAAAAACATTATACAGCGTCGGTGGTAGATGTATGAATGAGTGTGGAGCATTGGTGGAATGATACTGACAGGGGAAAACTGAAGTACTTGGAGAAAAACATTATACAGCGTCGGTGGTAGATGAATAAATGAGTATGGAGCATTGGTGGAATGATACTGACAGGGGAAAACTGAAGTACTTGGAGAAAAACATTATACAGCGTCGGTGGTAGATGTATGAATGAGTGTGGAGCATTGGTAGAATGATACTGACAAGGGGAAACTGAAGTACTGGGAGAAAAACATTATACAGCGTCGGTGGTAGATGTATGAATGAGTATGGAGCATTGGTGGAATGATACTGACAGGGGAATCTGAAGTACTGGGAGAAAAACATTATACAGCGTCGGTGGTCGATGTATGAATGAGTATGGAGCATTGGTGGAATGATACTGACAGGGAATCTGAAGTACTGGGAGAAAAACGTTATACAGCGTCGGTGGTAGATGGATGAATGAGTCTGGCGCGTTAGTGGAATGGTACTGACATGGGGAAACTGAAGTAATGGGAGAAAAACATTATACAGCGTCGGTGGTAGATGTATGAATGAGTGTGGAGCATTGGTAGAATGATACTGACAAGGGGAAACTGAAGTACTGGGAGAAAAACATTATACAGCGTCGGTGGTAGATGTATGAATGAGTATGGAGCATTGGTGGAATGATACTGACAGGGGAATCTGAAGTACTGGGAGAAAAACGTTATACAGCGTGGGTGGTAGATGGATGAATGAGTCTGGCGCGTTAGTGGAATGGTACTGACAGGGGAAACTGAAGTAATGGAAGAAAAACCTGTCCCAGTGCCACTGTCCACAAATCTCACATGGACTGGCCTGGGATCCAGAGAGGTGAGAGCCCGGCGACAGACCGCTTGAGCAATAGCACAGTATGAGTCAGTGAGGTTCAACCACAAATGGCCCTACACACAGCTTGAGGCCCACTGCACTGTATTATTATTAGATTATAAATTGCCTTTATACTTAAGCCTTAAAGCATACTGGTAACTATATTTACCACCAGGTTTAACATTCACATTCTACGTTCTGCCCACACAGTGTATTTATGTGTTTTGTGTGGATCTCAGAACAAACACCGATTATTTCACTATACAGCATTAACTGATTGGTCTTTGTAATGGAGATGCAGTGTGTTACCCACGAGGTAGGGACGGAATATTTATACGTTAATGAGATGTGAGGTCAAGTCCCGTATTACCCCCCTTCTTATACCGGGTCATTATTTTATCTTACAACCATCCTTTGCCACTTGTCGCCGTTACTACAACTTGAGTGCGCGGTCGGTTGAATCGGCTACGCTAATAATACATACGGGCGGACAGGACGTTAATGGTGATTGTTGTCAGATAAAATAATGACGCTATACACACACCCGTGTTTGTATTTCTAAAACACATGTAAAGACTAATTAGTATAAAGGGTGCACGTTTTGTAAAGAAACGTGTTAAGCACACACAGTTAATGCAAATGATGCACTCCGTCACGCAGTACAGTCGAACCCGGTTATAACGACATCGGTTTATACGACACCTCGTCTATAACGTCAGATATTCTGTGGTACCAATTAATTCCTCCCCGTTAACCGTAACATTATACTCCTCGGTTATAAAAACACTCGTTTATAACGACACAAAATATTCTGTCCCTTTCGTGACGTTATAACCGAGTTCGACTGTACTTTACCTGGCGTTCTTTACTTCAAAGATGTACGGTCTCACACGGTATGTAAGTTCATTCACGCTCATAACAAATGTGCAGCCTTCCCTACGCCGATTTTCACGAAACTCCCAAACGCTCAAAAGCATTACGTGCAGAGCTCTTATACCGAATTTCGCCCAGATCGGACAGCGAACGTGAAGAGTGCGGACAGAAATTCACTGACGCCCGTAAGAGAAGCATGGCATTCACTGTGGTGACTGTCACAGGAGTCACACCCGCTCAACAGGTATTTGTGAAAATCTCACGTACCAAATTATGTCCAAATCGAAGAATGCAGGAAATGCGGGGAAAAAATTTCATGTACGCACTTAAGTGACTTTCACTGCACCGATTTTCACGAAACTCGCATATGATCCACGTTGAAATGTGGACATTATGCCAAATTTGCTCAAAATCGGTGAACAAATGTGGAAATAACGGGTAGACGATCATTTACGCCCAAACGTAAACTATGACTTTTACCGAGACAATTCTCGCCAAACTCCTACTTACTCAACCACTTCCTTTGGCACCGAATTTCATGAAAATCCGACGTAATTCTTGGTCGCTGATTCTGGGTCACGAACAGACTTGGTCTTCATAGAAGACGCTTTTTTTCACTTCGTTAAGAAGGCCCAAAAGGATCCGGGTAGCCCAGTCGATATAGTGCCTACGCAACGAGCTGGACGTCCCGGATTCGAATCCCAGTACATACAATTTTTTCTCTTCTCCAAAACGTTCAGACCGGCTCTGAGGCCCACCCAGCCTGTCTATTCAATAAGTACCGGGATCTTCTGCCGGGGATTAAAAACGGCCGGAGCATCAAGTTGACCGCTCACGTATACCTAGTGCTAAGGTTAAGAATGGATACTACTATACCTCTACTCCCCCTCTCCACCTCACCATACGTCTTCATGGCGTGGACAGTGATAACTTTACCTTTACCTTTACCGAAAGCCTAAAACACGAATTAATAACGTGGGAGGAAACTTGCAACGGACGGCGGCCATTAGCTGTGTCTGGTTGGCAACACTGACAGCGCCAGTCACGAACCTGACGGTTGCGAACGGAACTAACGAAAGCATTCAGGAAGCTAAGCTCGTCGACACAGAAAAACAATTTGCCGACGCAATGAATAAGTACCAAGTAGACTCCGAGAACACACCCAGATCATGAGCAGCAGCATGGTGTTACAACCATACGATCCGGGGTTCGAGTGCCCGTACGGACTAGAGATTTTCTCTTCTCCAAAACGCCCAGACCGGATGTTTAACCCACTCAGCCTCCTATTTAATGGGTACCGGGGGATTCTTTCCGGCGTCAAGCTCACCACTCACCTCCATCTTGAGGAGCAATTTAAGAATAAGTAGAGCTGTACCTCCACTCCTATAACTTCATTGAGTGCACAGACACAAACTTACTGTTTTCCGAATAGCTCTAACGTCGCCACGTGCCTGTCACTAAACTGACACCTGAGACAGTAACCTTGGGAGCTATTATTATTCTTGACCTTGAATTTCAGTAAATACAGCGTGTTTCTTTTATCGCTCACCACAGCACGGCAGCTGTGTCTCATAATAAGCCTACATCCGTTGCGACATCCCGTGTCATCTTACACTACGCGGTCAGCGATAAAAGACATGTTCTGTGTAACGACATGTGAAGGTCTTAAGTCTGTCCTCAGCACAAAATGGCACCCGTGACCTTCGCGCATAACATTACGCGTCTTTGGTCATCATAATGCTTGTGCGAAGGACGAGCATGTCGAGTTGACAGTTCAGGGCGTCCTGGACTTGATGTGCGTTGTCGCACGAGGGGTTACCGAAGTTGCAGGGACTGTTTGACGCTTCAAAATGTGGCCACTACGTTCCTCCGAAACGTCGGGAACCACTCACCCAACAAGACACAGAGTCACATCACAGAATACGTAAATCAACAGCAACACCACTGTGAGAACCCCCCCCCCCCCAAAAAAAAAAAACCCAAGTTATTTTGGTATCGAGAGTCGTTTCGGCTACAGCGTTCAGTTGACAGTCCACAATCGACCGTGACGTCATGAGTGCTGAAGACAGCAAGGCACCCTACGAATTGTTAGTTACAGTGCCATTTGCATTAAAATACAATGTAATTAGAAAAGGAGGTTCACATTTCATATGCTTATAATGAAGCCTGTAATTACATGATATGTAACACGCGCTAGCAAAACTTTAAAAAGTATTTTTTTATAATTAACGCAATAAAATGTTTCGCGTTGTAACAAGACAGAATGTCACTGTAGGCTCACTGGCTACTGCATGATAAACATGTGAGTGTTGGCATCTTTGTATCACGTATACTGCTTTGGTTAACATGTAACAGAATTTGGATGCATTCGTGAGGCAAAGTTTGTAAAAAGTTGCGTCTGAGGCGACTCTGGGCTTTGGGGGCAACCTTGGACTGCATCACAGACGGGAGGATGAAAAGCCTTACGTCTCTCTGATGATTACTGTCTTCACTGAAGTGACGCCGTGCCGTTTGCTAGACAGGTACTTACATTTCGGAGTAACATACTGCCTCTACAAGGCAGAATGTCTTCTAACATGTAAAATGGAGGCAGCAGTTTCCTTTGAAATGTTAGTGGCTATCTACCAATCTAAACGGAGTCACATTCCAGACGAGTCGTCATTGTTCACATAAATTACAGGCTTCACAATGATAAAGCAACGCTCCACTGTTTAATAAACAAGCACAGTGGAGAACGCTGCCTTGTGATTGGCGTCGCTGAGCACCGCGGGGGCATGCGCATCCTCCCCAGGAATGTAGGGGTGTTTTGTGGCGTCACGGAATTTAGTGTCAACAGAATGCTGCTGCATTCAATTAAGATGGCTGTCTTTCTCTCTCGCTCAGCACGCCACACAAAATGGCTACCTGCCAGCACTAAAGCTGTAACACAATTCAACATGGCTGTCCTGCCTTGTGACCCCACAGCATCACACCAATAAACCATGCACACGATGCTGACACCAATACGACGTCGTTAGCCACTCACCTCATCAAAACAGACGCTTCTGTGCGAACAGCGACACTTGTACACGTAACTGCCAACAGCACAACCACACCGTGTGAAGACTACAGCACAACTGAGCGCTCTGAGGAGCAGCACGCTACCTGTACCGCCCGCGGCGGCCAGCCAGTGCGTCTCTCGCTGCGTGACACTATTTGTACACTGCTTTATGCTTCCAAGCCTTCAGTTCGTCCATTTCGTCTTAATAATACGTAACGTGACTTCAAACAGGGCACTGCGGCGACGTAGAAGCAAGGAGTTCTTTACTTTACTTCAGTTTCATAGTACACGAGGAAATGTAATATAATTTACGTCTGTGAGACAGACACAGAGGCCTCTGCACCAGTTTTCATGCAACTGACAAATGCTTGACCACACTATGTGCAGATCCACTATACGTCTCACATAGATTGGATAACAACGTGGGCAGTGTGCACAGCGGTTCATTCACACACATCCATAAGGGAAGAGCGACTTTCATTGCAACGTATGTCACGAAGCGTTCCATTACATCAGGTGCGCAGCCAGAATTTTTCGTTGGGGGGGGGGGTTATCCTGAAGCTATATAAAATGTATGTTTGATTTTAAAATTGTGTTATGAAAATCATGTCATAAGTACAACATAACACTGTCTACAACTGCATTTATGTACATACAAATATAACTACATGTTCCGTGACTCAATCACAGTGTCCTATCCTCTTGTTTTTTTCTTAATTTTATTAATTTATTTTTCAAAATTCTAATGTACTAGTCATCAGCCGATTTCAGTGTCTGATTTCGGCTGAAGGTTAAATCACGTAAAACTTTTGATATCATAATATCTACAGAATCTCTGTTTCTTAAATTTCTGTTTTGGGGGGTTTGTGGGGGCTGCAGCCCAGCAGCTTCCACTCGGGTGCGCCCCTGTTTTACGTAATACAATTCTGTGGACATTTTCTGTACCAAATTATATCCAGAGCGGAAATATAACGCAAAGAACATTGTCGAAACGTCATGTATGACCTAACTTAACGCACGACTTTCACAGTTCCGAGTTTTGCGAAATTTAAGCTCAAATCAATACAAAAGCCGCCAAACACATTTTTTTTTTTTATATTTTTAAACATGTTTCTACCGAATTAGGTCATCTTCAGGTTCACAATTATTGTTTTTAAAAACATATTGAGGAATAAATAGAAATTCATGAAATGTGATAAAAATGTTAAAATTTTTATGGTTTGTGTTTCTTCGGGTCTTGTCTTGGTTTTTGTTATAAACAAAACAACGAAATGACATCCTTTAAAATACACTCTCGGTCGACAACTTCTTTAAAAAAAAAATTCTGTAACGATTTTCACGAAAATCCTACGAACGGTTCAGTTACTGATACTGCGTTACAGACGGAGGGACGGACGAACGGACGGACGACTTGGTCTGTACATTCAGCCTTCATTTTAGTTCGTAAAGAAGACTGAACAATTCAGTCCTTGCCGCACAGCGCATTATTCTAAAGCTTTACAGTGAAATAATATTTGTTGATTGAGGATCTCACGTAGGTATAAACACAACACTGTGGGCAGGGTTTGTTGTTGCTCAAACAGGTGGCACACTGTGCTCTCTGTAATTAAGTTTGTTGTTGCTCAAACAGGTGGCACACTGTGCTCTCTGTAATTAAGTTTGTTGTTGCTCAAACAGGTGGCAGACTGTGCTCTCTGTAATTAAGTTTGTTGTTGCTCAAACAGGTGGCAGACTGTGCTCTCTGTAATTAAGTTTGTTGTTGCTCAAATAGGTGACAGACTGTGCTCTCTGTAATTAAGTTTGTTGTTGCTCAAACAGGTGACAGACTGTGCTCTCTGTAATTAAGTTTGTTGTTGCTCAAACAGGTGACAGACTGTGCTCTCTGTAATTAAGTTTGTTGTTGCTCAAACAGGTGACAGACTGTGCTCTCTGTAATTAAGTTTGTTGTTGCTCAAACAGGTGACAGACTGTGCTCTCTGTAATTAAGTTTGTTGTATGCTCCAAACAGGTGACAGACTGTGCTCTCTGTAATTAAGACAAATCACAACTATATTCATATTTTGATTATTAAAATATTTGGCTAAGACCCAGCTCTACAATTTCCCATCACTATGACAGCAGAGATGGAAACCTCACAGCTAGCTCAGTCGGTATAGCGACTCGCTACGGGCTGGGCGGTCCGGGGATCGAATCCCGGTGGGGGCGATATTTTCCGCACCCGTCCAGACCGGGCATTGTGGCCCACCTAGCCTCCTGTGCAACAGGTAACGTGTCTCTTTCCCGGGGTTAAGGTGGCTGGGGCGTGACGTTGACCACCCACCCCATCTATTGCCGAGGTTAAAGAAAGAGTAAAGCAATACCTCCCGATTCCCGATGGTGTCATTGGAATTTTTCATTAACATAATCCTTCCGGTCGCACTATAGCCCTGGGGTCGACTCAGCCTGTAACAGAAATGAGTACCAGGAATCTTTCCTGGAGTGTAAAGGTAGCCGGGCTGACAACCTTACCTCCTTCATGTGCCGATTGTATAGAAATCTGGGAGCCTCAACCTTCTGGAACCCTAAGGGCCTGTCCAGGCCTGCAATGGGATTGCTTTTGCTTTTAAAGCAATACCTGTACTACCCATCTCGGCCTTCATGGCCTGTTGTAGAGTGCTTTACCTTTACCTCTTCCTGTCATATAGCTTCACATAGTGGACGAATTACGAAATGTGGGTACAATTTCGGTCTGCATCCCATTTCGACACGCTCGATGCAGCCTGTTGCTGTATCCCAAACACTGTAACTGGCTGCATACTGCATTGCTTAGCAATGCTGTCAAAGCATCAAGTCAGGCGGTAGCAAATGGTTGTCTGTGCATAGTGACTGGCGCGTAGGAAGACGCAGCACTACAGGCTGAACAAGGAGTCACCTCAACAGCATACAACAGGCTTCAGGCCTATCACAAGCCAACTCAACAGCATACAACAGGCTACAGGTATATCACAAGTCACCTCAACAGCATACAACAGGCTACAGGCCTATCACAAGTCACCTCAACAGCATACAACAGGTTTCAGGTCTATCACAAGTCACCTCAACAGCATACAACAGGCTTCAGGTCTATCACAAGTCACCTCAACAGCATACAACAGGCTTCAGGTCTATCACAAGTCACCTCAACAGCATACAACAGGCTTCATGTCTATCACAAGTCACCTCAACAGCATACAACAGGCTTCAGGTCTATCACAAGTCACCTCAACAGCAAACAACAGGCTTCAGGTCTATCACAATTCACCTCAACAGCACACAACAGGCTTCAGTCCTATCACAAGTCACCTCAACAGCACACAACGGGCTTCAGGCATATCACAAGCCACCTCAACAACACACAACAGGCTACAGGCCTATTACCAGCCTCCTCAACAGCACACAACAGGCTACAAGCCTATCACAAGCCACCTCAACAGCATGGAACAGGCTACAGGCCTATCACAAGCCACCTCAACATCATATAACAGGCTACACACCTATCACAAGCCACCTCAACAGCATGTAACAGGCTACAGGCCTATCACAAGCCACCTTAACATAATGGAACAGGCTACAGGCCTATCACAAGCCACCTCAACATCATAGAACAGGCTACACATTTATCACAAGCCACCTCAACGGCATGGAACAGGCTACAGGCCTATCAAAAGCCACCTCAACATCATAGAACAGGCTACAGGCCTATCAGAAGCCACCTCAACATCATAGAACAAGCTACAGGCCTATCACAAGCCACCTCATTATCATAGAACGGGCTATAGGCTACAGTTTTTGTAAAATGTTTGTAGTATTGTACACTGCAAAATTGTGTGTATTGTGTATTTATGATTTTTTCCACATCATACTGTCTTTGTGACACACTTATGGATCCATGGAATGTATGTATGTATGTGTGTTTGTATGTATGTTTATCTTTCACTCGTCCGGCCCTTGATGCAGTCGGACGTTTCCTAGTGCCACATTGACGGACTTCCCCCATCTCAGCTGCACCGCTCTGCAGGCTGCTCACAGCAAGATCGCTGCTGCGTGACCACGTCAAAGTCAGCCAACCGAAGAGCGAACTAAGGGCGGAGATTTGCGCGGGGCGCAAGTCCACGTCAGCCATGATCTGTGGCTGCGTGCTGACCGCACCGCTAGACTTGCGATGTGGACTGAGGGTGTCTTATAACGTGTCTGTGACTGTCTGCTGCTGAGAGGAAATGGCAGGAGGATGGCCAAAATTGCGTAATGAGGGACTTTATTATTTGTACTTTGTTATTTGTACTTTATTATTTGTACTTTGTTATTTGTACTTTATTATTTGTACTCTTTGCAAAATACTTCTGGAATTATCAGAGTAAGGAGAATGGAAGGGTGGGGTATGTAGCACGGATTTGGGCGTGGTTATAAGTGAGAATAATATTGCGATCGGAGAACCAGTATCTCATATCTGAGGATGTGGTGCCATGTGATTTGGAAGATAGTACCAAAGTTTCGGTGGAAACGAAACTAGAAGAAGTAGGTTCCTCCGAAATGTTGGTGCCTACCCACTGATCTACACGGCGTCACATTCCCAGAAAACGGCTATTTTCGGAAGAGAATACACGTCCTGGGAGCCCTTGGCATGCATGGAGGATGATGTTATAATCACGTAAGGGATACAGGTTTTAAGGGCTAGGAATGACAAATACAGGTTTTAAGGGCTAGGAATGACAAATACAGGTTTTAAGGGCTAGGAATGACAAATACAGGTTTTAAGGGCTAGGAATCACAAATTCCTGAGGTTAGGTTTTCAGATCAACGACGAAGAATTACAGACCGATCACAATGTCACGGCACTGCGCCAAGAACTTATTTCAACCGCTGTATTTTGAAGTTACTAGCGGAGTCTCGTTCTGGTTGGTTAACCACAGTTACAGAGCGCAGATCACTGTGTGTTGTCCGTTATTAACCCAACAATAACAATGTTCTTCAGAGAACACCCGTAGCACACTCTGGCACTGTGTAAGGAAACCATAAAGCTATCCTTTGTTGAGGACGTCCAATAGCTTCCAGTGTATGGAAATGCTATCATAACGGACATTAAATGGAACAAAAATTATGTAGTCATGTCAGAACACAATTACATGCTTTAGAAACACTGCCAACTGGGGGGGAAAGCCGGTACAAGTTACCAGAGCCCGGCCTGAGGCCTGACTCTGTCGCATATGTGTTTGTCTTTCTCGGTAGTATCATTATTTGTCCATTGTACAAATTTACCCTTTCAGACCAAGCCCAAGTCACTCTGCAACTGACAGCCAGTCTTTCCGATTTAGTGTAAAGATTTTTCGCCGGCCACCCTTGTTGGGGAGGCCTGAAAAACATTTTTCACATACCCAGAACCCTGTTTAGAAGGACAGGCGACTCTGCTACAAGCTTATTGGTTTCCTCCAACCACCTGTATTATGACTCCTACTTCTCTCGTACGTCAGGCCGTAAGCAAACTGCCGGCGCAGACAGGTGCCGTAAGATTGCGATCCGAATCTACATAAGCGTACGTTGCTTGGGTATCAGAGTGGACGGCAGGCTGAACACACGCTTGCGACCGGAGTTACCATTCAGTTTCGAACCTAAGGCAGTAGCAGACATTATTTCTGTGTATGGTACCTGTACTCCGAATACCTGTTAACTTACCCTGAACCAAGTGTGCTGTGCATTCTTGTTCCACCGCTAGTTTTAATGGGCGACCATATTAAATAATAAGTTTTAAATGAAAAAAGGAGAATCAAGCTATTAAATAACAAATACATTATTGCTTATTATATAAAATTAATAAAGGGACAAATGTATTTTAGCAAAACAAAATTATATGCACTATGTGGAATAAAATGAGACTAGCCTCCCAGATAAGAATCGCATATAGGAGAGAGAGAGAGAGAAAATGGCGCTCCCAAATCGCATGTTCTTACGTCCGGGTCTCTTGTGGCTAACCCTAAATCTGTCCCTGATTATTCAGTGTTTATCATGAAATAATATATTTATCTTTTTTAATTTTACGTACCCCCCTACGATGTCTTCGCTTACCCCCGGGGGTACGCGTACCCCAGGTTGAATACCACTGGTCTAAATCACTCAACATTTCAGGAATTTCTTTCAGCAGTTTATGCACCCCGGCCGATCAGTGTCCCTAGTGCGAATGAAAGCCAAAATTTGTCATAGCAAAATGGACGTTGTTAACACAGTTCGTGGCTGTCGTTAGATAGCCGACCGTTCATAAGCGGTGGCGCAGTTGCTTGAGGCACTCCGTTACAAGCCGGAAGGTCGCGGGTTCGATTCCGGATGGGGTCATTGGGATTTTTCATTAACTTAATCCTTCCGGCCGCACTACGGCCCTGGGGTCGACTCAGCCTCTAACAGAAATGAGTACCAGGGATGTCTCCTGCGGTTTAAGACGGCCGGTGCTTAGGGCTGACAACCTTACCACCTTCATGTGCCGATTGTCTACAAATCTGGGAGCCTCAACCTACTGGAAGACTAAGGGCCTGTTCAGGAGTGTAATGGGATTGCTTTACCTGTACTATTTAAAAACAGCGTTTTCCCTAACATCCATTGAGCTATTCTTGTAGTCAGAAATTCATACATGAAGGGCCGTTGTTACCTGCAAATGTTGAGGTACACAAATCAGTGGGTGAAACTGAGGATTTTGATTTCAGGCTTCCGCCGCGATGTTGATTAAATCTGCGGTCTTCTGGGTTATTACACGGCGTCGTGTGGTAATTGTCCCATCCTCACGGGTCAAGAGTCCGAGTGGATGTCCTGAGGATGTTGACGAAGCAGTGCTAGTCTGAGACCTTCTCCGTAAAGTCGAGTTAAATATGTTACGAAACACAAAGCGAATAACTTTGTGGGCAAAATATGTGTAGGCAGTGGCGGACTGGCCAGGGTGTCAGCTTGCCCGATGGCAAGTGGGCCCCCTTAAACATTAGACAATATGTTAAAAATGTTAATGACCTTTTAGTAGCTTGAAAATATAATAGAAGTTCCAATATTATTACTGGCTGCAACTGAAATTTACGTTGTATTACTATTTTAATAAAAAAAAATTTTAATAAAAATCTACCATTTATTTAAAATTAAAAAAATAATTTAAAAATTCAATTATAACAATCTGTATTTACATTAATATCTACTGTATATTGCCAGCAATATGTACAATATATGTACACTGTAATTACTAAAAAATATACATTTATTTCGCAAAAATTGTAATTGTACCTTTTTCCCACTTATGTATTTTTGGAAAATTTTATTTATTTCTTATAAAAATTAAATTATAGCCTTATAGTTGTGGGTGGGCCCCCTTTGTCTCCTGGCAACAAATATTTTTAGACCCAGTCCGCCACTGTGTGTAGGTACAGTCTAAATATTAGTGTGACGATAAAACCAAGGAGGATAAGATGAGCGACACACGTAGCACGCATGTGAGAGATAAAACATTTTATCCTAAAATCCAAAGACAAGATAAAACTTGCAAGACTCAGTTGTAGATGCAATAATAATATTAAAATATACCATAAAGTTTATTAGTTTGTAGATTGGATTCAACTGACTCACAACAGTGACTTGTGGCCTTCTTTTCAGAAACGTTAATTCGTTCAGGTTTCCATGATAGTCAAGGAATTTCCTGACCAGCTGAGCGATTTTATTGTCAGGAAGGATTTTGTTCCGCGGATTTAGCTACGTCAAAATTGTACTGGTGATTAACTCTGTGTGTGTGCAAGACCAAATGGCTTTTGTACAAATATCCTGTTTATCAGAATGCATGGAATTACCTGCTGGTTGTTTGTACAAATGCTTATCAGAATTCATGGAAAGATTCAGGAGTTTAACTGTGCCTGCCTCCATTTACTGGAGTCCTTTTAGAAAAGGCGATATTCTCCCAACCGGTTCATTACCATGTTCACAAAATCCCACAAGGAGCGAAATATGAGTATGGAGCATTGGTGGAATGATACTGACAGGGTATAGCGGAAGTGCTCCGAGAAAAACTCTTCCCGGTGTCACTTTCCACCATAAATCTCGCATGGACTGGCCTGACAGTGGCCCCAGGTTTTCTTGCGCTAATATGCCCTCAGCCATGGCACGGTCGTATTAATTTTTTATCTGTTCCATGCGTGCTACATCACCACCGATCCCATTTTGCTTAATTTGATCCCCCTAATAATATCCAGTGAAGTGTATAAATTTTGACTCTTCATTGTACAGTTCATTCCATTCTCCTGTTGCTTATTTTACCTTGTAGTCTCACAGATACTTATCAGTGTTTCGGAGGAATAAAGTGCTTCCATCTTCAGGGCAGATGATCAGTGGCACAGAAAACTACACGTTGTCATAACCCAGAAGCTCATGCACTATTGTTTTAATCTACCTGATAATAAAAAGTCTGCCTTACCAGAAGTTTCAGCATTGACGCTGTTAAGTTCAGGCTGCACGCCACTGCAGTTCGCGTAATGGATGACTCGTGTAGCGATTACACGCGTAATGAAGAATTGCTGTCGCGCTAAGCCGCCAGATGGCTCTGGAGTGGCTGTCACTCACTTTATCCGGGGTACTAATGAACAGCGAACCAATTTCACTTGCACTGAAGTACCTCTCGTTTCGTAACGACTGCAGTTGATATAACTCCTTAAATGTCTGGAGACCAACCAGGATGACAGCAAGGTAAATCTTATTTCGCGGAACGCCACTTAATTTCACCATAAAATTCAGTCAGTTTTAAAAGTCCTCCATAGATGGCGCGATTATGGAGCGAAAAAAATGAAGATCCGTACCTCCATCAAAGATGCTGTTTCAGCCGTTTGCAGACCCAAAATTAATCTACGTAATTAAAAGATTAAGTATGTAACTCGCAGAGAACTGAGTGTGCTTCCAGTGAATATTCAATAGGGAAATCATTGTTGTGTATTGTAAGCATTAAGAGGAATATATAAATACACTGTGTGGACCACCTGGATAATTTTAGATGATATTACACTAATTTTTAGTAAAATGGGGCAGAGGATGTAAAATGTATTGAACTAACTCAAAACATGGATATAAACGATGGAGTTGAACTCAGGGACTCGATAAAAATAACGGGATTATTTGGTTGTAGGATCAATTTAGCTATGTCTGCAGCATTGCCTAGTGCCTGTGCATTGAAGTGGTTAGTACAAGAATGGCGCAAATCCAGCAACTCGTGGTGAAACCAGGCTGAGAGCTGCCGAATAGGGGAATAATTGTGGCGCCTTCGTTCTGTTTGTTTAATTACCTCGAAAGCCGTAAAAGTAACAGGAAGTGTATATTACTTACACGAAGTGTTTTGTCTTTCTCTACAAAGTTTGTTGGAAGCAACTTTCGCTCGGAATAATACTTAGAGAGTTAACGTTCGAGTGAACTCTGCAATAATTTCATTAAAGGTCTCCACTATTTTTGTTAGATTTTAACAAAGAAATATAACCAACTAATTCCACGGAGCACAGTCCTTCCTCAGAAGCTAACAGGTCGTCAGCTAGTCAAGAAATTCCCCGCGTTTTATGGAACCCGAAGGTTCATTACCGCACTCACAACAGCCTGCCACCTGTCCCTATCCTGAGCCATATCAATCCAGTCCATGTCCCTCATCCCACTTCTTGAACATCCATTTTAATATTGTCCTCCCATCTATGCCTGGGTCTTCCAAGTGGTCTCCTTCCCTCAGGTCTCCCCACCAAAATCCTGTATGCACCTCTCCCCTCACCCATACGTGCTACATGCCCCGCCCATCTCATTCTTCTTGATTTGATCACCCGAATAATAGTTGGTGATGAGTACAGATCATTAAGTTCCTCGTTATGTAGTCTTCTCCACTCCCCTGTTACCTCGTCCCTCTTAGGCCGTCCTCAGGTTTCGGATGGAGGAACGGCCTCCGGATATGGATGGTAGCTGCGAATACATTGAATAAACAGTCGCGGACAGCCGACAAGGGGTGGTCCTGCAGCTTGGGGGTTGGGCGAGGTGCTAACAACTCCTCACCGTAAAAAATTACCATGTTACGAAACACTACACAAAGCCTCGGACCTGGACTGATTCTTTGGTACTACTTAAGCAAAGAAATATAATATATTTCAATTTTCCAGTACAACCATTTAGTAAACACCCGTTCTGCAATTCTTGATTTGTTTCACGTGAACACACGGAAAGAGGGATTTATTTACAGGTCTGCCAACGCTTCTGAAAATGAAGCTTGGAAAATCCCGACCGCCCAGTCGCCATGACACCTGCAAATTTCGTCGTGGTTCTTTAAATTTTTATTTAAAAATTTCAATTTATATATTTTGTGTATAGACAATCCCTGCTCGGTATTGTTTGCACCACAGGACTGTTCATCTCCGGCAGCGAATTATTTACACACCCAAACCATTATCATTTGCGATTGTGTGTGTTAGAGCAAATGGTGGATATTGGTTTGCAGTGCTATTAGCTGGCGTGAAGTAAGGCTTAAGTGCTGATTAGAAGGTGCAGGTTAATCCAAACGGACCACTCGTATATCTTGATGGCATATTACTGTCCGGCTCCTATATTTTTTACACAGACTCCCTGTCCAAACAAAAAACCCTTACCTCTGCTTTAATTGTACTGCTGACTGAGTGATCAGAGAGAAACATGAAACGAAAGGCCTGCCTTTTACTTCACTTCATTCAGTGCACTGTGTTCAACAACAAGGCTCTGCGAACAGAGTCCGGCTTGTCCGTCATGTAACACATATGGTACACATTAACGCTTATAAGACTCGAGATTCCTTTCCAGTGCGCCACATTTCCTTAACAGCTTTGTTTTAATTTAAGCTTTATTTGATTTCGGGCTTCCACCACGATCTTGATGAGACCTGCGCCCTTCTGGGATATTACGCGGCGTCGTGTGGTAATTGTTCACCGACGTTTCGGGATAACGTGTCGGTCCCATCCTCACGGGTCAAGAGTCCGAGTAGTAAAGAAAGCCAGCAACCTATAACGTAGATTCTGGAAAGTGCGGCGGGGTAGCAATACATGTGATGTGATGACAGCCAATAGGGTGAGAGAGGGGTGGATACAAACAGC
Source organism: Reticulitermes speratus (assembly GCA_021186555.1). Lineage (NCBI taxonomy): Eukaryota > Metazoa > Arthropoda > Insecta > Blattodea > Rhinotermitidae > Reticulitermes > Reticulitermes speratus. The sequence goes on along the minus strand of JAJKFL010000013.1, from coordinate 29,966,038 downwards.
GTAATCTATGTTACAGGTTGCTGGTTTTCTTTCCTGCTCGGACACTTGACCCGTGAAGATGGGACCGACACGTTAGGCCGAAACGTCGGTAAACAATTACCACACGACGCCGCGTAATATCCCAGAAGAGAGCAGGTCTCAAGGTTTATTTGGTTCACTGATTTAAACATGTAAAGCCAAAGTCATCATCATCATCAATCATCATCAGTCCTGTCGCCCTTTGTAGTAGAGCACAGGGCAGCAGTAAGACGTTTCCATCTTTTTCTATTATTGGCCAGCCTCTTTATGTCACTCCACATCTTTCCACCTTTATTGGTTCCTCTTCTGCAGTCCTCTTACAGGTCTTTCCAGGACGTCCCTGTCTCCTCAATTTTTGGGGATTCTTTTCATGTGCCTTCTTCTCAACAGCTCCGTTTGGTTTCCTTAGCGTGTGGCCAGTCCATCGCCATTTTCTCTCTTTAATCTGTATTCTAATTGGCTCTTGATAGATCATCTCCCATAGGTCTTCATTTGATACCACTTCCGGCCATCTCATGTATAAATCCGCCGTAGGCATCTGTTAATAGAAACCTGTAGCTGTCTTATATATAATTGGTTCTGAACCTTCCACGTTTTGCAGCCATATTGTCGTGTCAGCCATTTCACTTCGTATTGAAGGATCGGAGTTGCATTCTATTGGAGTTTTTTTTCTTTCTTTCTATCTCTCTTTCCTCAAATAGGTTAAACCTGACTAAAAGTTCCGTTCGCTTGTCTATTGCCTCTCTTAACACCCTCTTCCACACAACCAGTTTTTGTGACAATACTTTCGAGATACAAGAAAGAATCCACTTGTTCTATAATCGTTCTGTTCAGTGTAAGTTTGGCTTCTATATTTCTATCTCTTTGGTTTTCCCAGCGTTGATATTTAGGCATCATTCTTTGGTTCTTCTTATGGCCTTGTCATCTTTATTGCCATAACTTGGATTCTTGCGGAAAGTAGGCAGATGTCATCAGCGATGTCAAGGTCTTCTAGTCTGTCGTTGAATCACCACTGCATTCCTCTTTTCCTTCCTTTCACAACATTCCTCATCATTCTGTCCAAAACTAGTAGAAATATAATCGGAGAAAGGACACATCCATATTAATTTGTATGGACTCTGTAAATTTTCCATCATGTTCCACATGGCACTCATAATCTCTGTACATCTCTTTAATGAGATTAATAAAGTTGAAGTACTAGTATAAAAACAAGTCCCAGTTCCACTTTGTCCACCACAAATCCATCTCCATCACAAAGACCAATGAGTTAATTTTCTTTACGGAAGTAATTTCTGTTGACTGCTAGAATTGAATGAAGCACATATGTAAATACACTCTGTGTAAAGAAGGTGGTGCATGTAATTACCACATGACTTTAAAGGGTTAAATTACTTTTCAGACTACAATTTTTAAGGTAATTTTTATTTTTGTGTCACTTATCGTGAATACCCAGTTAAGTTGAACAAATTTTAAAGCCCAAACTAAATCATTCGGTCTAGATCAATATTTCATAATTTTTTTTTTGTTAGCGGGCCCCTTTGGGCTTCGAAAAATAACCGCAGATCCTCACATCCTTGCTCAGGTAAATACAGATTGTCCGGATGATAGGTATCCAAAATTAACAATTTATATCTCAGAACTGATTTTTAGATAGATACGAATACATAGCACTAGCATACGTAACAATACATTGCATGATTTGGACTTAATTCAAATGATTTTCGCGGCTTCGTGGGTACAAGAAGTTTCTTAATTAGATATTCTAATGGTTATACGAAATAAAAATATCGCCGATTAAACATGTTCCGCGATTATTTTTAACAAAACATTATTCCTTTAATTTAAAAAATAATAAACTTCAAAGTAGTCAGTACACAAATGTATCCACGGATCCCCTTAGAACGTGGTAACCACTGGGATAACTTATTCAAATCATGGCCCAAACTTCTATGCCATTTTACCTCCCTTCCGCCTTCTGAGGAAATGCAACAAACCCAATAAATCTAAAGAAACATGCTTGCTAATAAATACCTTATCAATGTTACAAAACTCAGACAAAAGGGAGACAAATCAAATTAGCTTTGACACATCTTTCAAGTGTTAAAATGCGATCTATGATGTAAATGTTTTGGCGCGGTAATTGCAGTCGAACAGCCCCGCTTCAAAGATTTTGAGAAGGAAAGACAAAATTCGTTATGACTAATAATTTTATTGACCACTTCTGTCACGTATTTATGTTTATATTTACTCAACGTATAAATTATATTTAGCATAGCATGTCAGGCTTGGTGTAATTATATCACAAAACTGCCTACTAGTCGTATTCTGGTAGGATGTATTTTCGTTCCTAGGTATGTATATTTCTTCTGACGATCCTTGCTATACAGTGTCTCGATATCTCGAAATAGATTTAAATATTTCAAAGGCGAAGTAGGTTATGGTTTGGATGTGTGGTTTGGATGGCGTAGAGGAGTGATTATTTTAAAAGTGATTGAGTTTAGCGTAACTGCGGAATAGGATGGAACAACGAAGCCCCGACTCATCGGTGTTAGTTTGCTGTGCTACGTTGGAATGGCTGAATTCTCAAAATTCGGTTTCTCGTAGAACAAATTTTAAGAACGTTACTCTACGTTTAATACGGAACGATTTTCGTGAAATTTTTATTGACCTGAAAAGTGACAAGACGAGTTGCAAATATCTTTTGAAAGGAATTAGTGTTCATAAGAAGTTTATGGCACAGGGTAAGGCTTCCATTAATTTTTCTGAGCAGAACATGGTCCTCCTCATTTTTAATGCCCCTCCAACCCAGCTGTTGGCTTTCTTAAGGACGATGTTTATCAAACTGTCTGGGGACAGTGGAAAGCCAAAAGTGGGACTGCGGGCACAACTCATGTCTAGCAAGCAGTGCACCGTGCAGGAAATTAGCCCATTGACCCTCCAGGAGGTAAACCAGGTCAAGCAGAAGGCGGGATGCAGCTCCACGACACCTCCGGGTATCATGAAGAGGGCCCTACAGAGACCGGAGGTCCCCAGTCAGGTATGTTTCAATATCCCTGTGATATGGTGGATGTGTTAGCCAGAACAGTCAGAAAACTATGAAGTCTTTTTCCAGGGAAAGAAGGCTCGCTTGTCACTACCTCTTGGCCCTGGCTCCCTCACAGAGGAGCAGAAGAATGTGCTGAATGCAGCTCTTAGTGGGAAGAACATATTCTTCACAGGTCTGTAGTACTCCCTGATACTCCTGGGGAATTGCCCTCAAAATAATTGTGAATAAGACTGCAGCATTGGGTCACTGGACTGCAAAGAGCAACAGGATGAACAAATTAAGTTATTTTATGTCACCTTGTGATACTGAGCTTTTGATTTTAGGTGAGATTTGAAATTTGTATGGTGGTAAGTATGATGATTATGGTCTTCTGAACTGTGATATGTAGCTTGGTGGAATAATGGTAGGTGTTAAAAGATGAGTCTGTTGTAGAAAATTATTTAGGCACTTGAGTGTCCTTACACTTACAACTGAATTTGTAATCTGTTATGTAGAATTTGCTTTGGAAAAGTTGGTAATATTTGAAAGGAATTATAGGTACACACATTTTAAACCCAGGCTGTAAATATGGCCTTAATTTGCCAAATAATAACCCCACTGAATTTCAAACTAGGAGTATACTGTATAGGTACCAAATTATTCAGTAATCTTCCATCTACAATTAAAAGTTTATATGATACAAAAGTATTCAAGCCTGAATTAAAGCAGTGTCTCTTTTCCTACTCCTCCTGCTCTGTTGGTGAACTTACTGCAAACGAATGTTTGTTGAGCTGTATGAGTACATGCATAAAATATTCCTTGGACTAGCATGCAGGTTGACATATGTCTACTTTTAATGGTGTTTGTAAAGAGTGTTAGAATAACATAGTTATATGCATGTTAAGCATTGGTACTGGTGTTTTGTATATGGAATAACTTGAACAGTTGTATTGTATCATGGTATATGGCATCTGAAAACAGGCCGTACAACTATATAGAGTTAACCTGCAGTATAATGCCACCCTCACTTAGGGCCCATGAAATACTGTGAACAGAAGTTTCCTCTTGTACAATATTTCAACTTACTGCCACCCACGATATACTTCCACAAATTGCGGTGAGGAAACAGTGGCACTATATCAGGGTTTGACTGTATTTTTGTTTATAATTGTGTCAATTTGTTACTTCAGCTGTATGTGAGATTTGTTTTGCACTTGTATTGTGACATGTTCTACATCCTTTGGCTTAGCCTAAAGAAGGATCTGTGGAATATAAATATAGTCTGTTCCATTCTATTCTGTTTGGGGTAGAAGTTGGTACCTATCTAGCACACAGCATGGTGTCATAATGTATAAGACCACAACGAAGAAAAACCTTCCCCAGCAGAATTTGGAACATTTGGACACAGCACACAGTGTAATATATAATAAGTCTGATTGCATTGAACTAACTAAAAAAAAAAGTAAAGGGTACAGAATTTTGTAGAGCAGTCCTCTATGAAGGTTCTCAGTGGCAGTACAAGGATACTGTTAAAATGGAACTTGAAGCAGTAGGTGTTTGTGACAGCACACACTGAGTTGACCTGCGCAGGCTCATGCCCCGTAGACGTCTTGGCTGTAAGTTTTAGAAACTCTTCCATTCTTGTGCATTACTTCTCTGCGACAGGGCATTTTTTAATTTACTTTTTGCAAAATATTTGCACATGAAATATTTCATCTTCAGCTTTTAAAAAAGACTGTTTTTACATAAATGAGAGACATTTTGTCACTGTAATCACAGAATCATTCCACGCAGATGATACCACTTTTGTTTTGCAGTTCCGTTTAAAACATTTGTTTAAGATTCATAGCTGCGAAAATTGAGAAAACTTGAGAATGTGGCCTTTATATGGTCCTTGCAAATGAACATTTGAAATTTCAAACTTTAAAAAACAACTACTTAAAAAATACAGAGTTCAAAGGAACTGCAATTATGATGAACATAAAAGAGAGAAGAAAAGAAATAGAACTAAGAAACAAAGAATTTGTTTCTTCAGAGATGGGGAGATCCTCCATAAGAACCAAGATAACTGCATTTTCTTTCAGGCAGTGCTGGGACAGGCAAGTCATACTTGCTGCGACGGATCATTGGGGCTTTACCCCCAGATGTCACAGTGGCCACCGCGAGCACAGGAGTTGCAGCCTGCCACATTGGAGGAGTCACACTCCATTCATTTGCTGGTAGGTTTGACTACAGTGGCTGTAATTTATTTTTGCTCAGAAGAATGTGAATAAGGGATGAGCAGTAATTGTCTGGACCTCAGTGGAATGTCATCAGATGGCAGTTTTTGATATTACATACTGAAGAACTGCATGACGCAGGTGGCTAGTCACTGGCTGCTCACTGCAGAGGGCCAGGTTTGATCCCAGACCGGTCCTTATGGGATTTATGGTGGACAAATTGGGACAGGCTTTCCCTGAGTACTGCGGTTTTCCTCTGTCAGTATCATTCCACCAGTGCTTCATACACATTAATATGTCTATCACAGACAGAATATAATCTTAGCAATTGCTGCACCATTAAGTAACACACTTATACAGGTCGCTTTGTGTTGTCAGGCTTGTGAAATGTAGGACCTTACATTGAAAGAGCCATATAGTTTGGAAGTGGCAAAAGAAGGAATGTATGAAGAATTTTGGTGGAGAAACCTGTTGGAAAATGATAGTAGGTGAATGGAACTGGTTCATGATTGTGTCCAATTGTTGTGTTGAACCTTCAGGTTCGGCTACAAGAGAGTTAGTTAATTAGTAAGATGGATCTTAGGAAAATAGGTTGTGAGGATGGGAGGTGGATGGAACTGGCTCAGGATCGTGTCCAGTGGTGGGCTTTGGTATTAGCGGTGATGAACCTTCTGGTTCTGCTACCGGAGAGTTAGTTAATTAGTAAGATGGATCTCAGGGAAATAGGTTGTGAGGATGGGAGGTGGATGGAACTGGCTCAGGATCGTGTCCAGTGGTGGGCTTTGGTATTAGCGGTGTTGAAACTTCTGGTTCTGCTACCGGAGAGTTAGTTAATTAGTAAGATGGATGTTAGGGAAATAGGTTGTGAGGATGGGAGGTGGATGGAACTGGCTCAGGATCATGCTGGGGGATGGAGATATTGGTAGTTTTATACTCTTTCCTTTAGTGTTTAGTTTGTTCCTCTTGGTAACAGTTACTACAACCATACATAATTTAAATCACAAATAATTGTCACATTTCTGTTTGTTTCATGTTAACAGATGTGTCAGAACTGTGTTGCCAATTGTTGCAGGTATTGGCAGTGGACAGGCATCAATAGACCGCTGCATTGAGCTAGCAAGAAGGCCGCAAGTGCAGCAAGCATGGCGCAAGTGTCGCCATCTTGTCATTGATGAGATCTCAATGGTAGATGGCTTGTTTTTTGAGGTGAGATTGTCAGTGTATTCTTGCTTGCTTGAAACATGTGTGATACGGTACGTTGTACTTTCTGTTTAGTTACTGTACGTCCAGAGCTAATAACACTGACACTGTTATCATGATAATTATTTTTGTACGTAGACTTAATGATGCTACTTTAATGATGTGTGTGGTTTGGTAGTGTATAAATTATTATAATGATGATCTTTCTTTTATGAAGTGAAAGGTTTTTGTTGACTGTCATGAAAATTAGAGGTTGTGTTGGTTAGATGTGGTTGAAAATGGAATTTTCCCATAAACTTTTAGATGCTTGGTACCAAATTTAATCAAAATCTGTTGACGCTTTTCCTAGCAGTACTCTGTACACATTGGTTCTTTTCCTCATTTGAGGTGCATGTCTGATAAATGCATAGGAATTAAGCTTTGTGTATTCCTAAGTTCTTCATGATTTTTGCTTGTCTGTTGACACAAATGTTGTAATGTTCGGTGTGGCACACAGAAGCTGGAGCGGGTCGCTCGTGCAGTGAGAGGGAATGACCGCCCATTTGGCGGACTGCAGTTGATCCTGTGTGGGGACTTCCTGCAGCTACCACCAGTGATCAAGGAGACAGATCAGAAAGAAGTCCGCTTCTGCTTCCAGAGTCAGGCATGGGAGCGCTGCGTGAACGTCAGCTTCGAGCTGACCCAAGTCCATCGGCAGTCAGACCCCGTATTTATTGAGATCTTGCAGAATGTGCGCATTGGCAGGTGATGCTGTTACTTTATTTCTGTTAAACGGAAAATTGGAAAGTGAACTCCATTTCACAGAGCATGTCAGAGTTATGTAATTGTGTAGATCAATATGTGCCAAACTGCAGAACCTTCCAGAAAGTGAAAATAAGGGTTCTGCAAGCAAATTCCATGACAGCATAAAAATGATAATTTAAGTATTATTATTATCAACTTTACTCAAAATTATTTTCATTTTTATGTGACAGTTATTTCTTTGTTCTGCTATTGCTGAATTGTTGCGATACTAAAATAAATACAATAAGCATGTCTTGAAGGTGAGTTTCATTTGTTACGGAACTACATATTGAATATTTAAAGTTCATTTTTCATAACACTGTGACTTTTATTTCTAAATGTATTGAATTAAGTGATCTGTCAATAACATGTCCTTGATTAATATTTATTTATAATAATAATAATAACAACCATGGCTCGACAGCCCTATATGGGCTTGGGCCTCCTCTTTCCGAGGTCTTTGTGCATTTGTGGCAGTGAGGGACCGGCCCACTGCCGCGCTTTTCCACTCGATCCTGATGTGACTGCCAGATGGCTCTGGCAGTCACATCAGTGAGTGGGTGAGAAATGGCCGCTTTGAATTTAGCTTACGGACACTACTGGGTCTTCTTCATGCCCGAAGGTTCTTTTACATGCCGTAAATCTATGACATGGGACTGACGGCTTTACTTCCCCTCCGAAGGAAGTGGTGCTCCGGATTTTTCTCACCCTTAAAAATCCATCGACCTCGGTCGGGATCGAACCCGCGAACCTTGGGTCCAGTGGCGAGCACGCTAACCACTAGTCCACCGAGGTCGACATTTATTTATTATCCTTACTTATTTTGTAAGAATTTTATTGTGGGTTTCACAAAAATTTTTCAAGTGTAAAAAAGGGTTTCATGGCCAAATTAAACTGGGAAACAGCGGTTAGGCACATATATCTTTCAATCTGTAATGTAAGGTTCTAACATTCTGGGGCTTTATGTAGCAGCTGACAGTTTTCTAGCTGATAAAAAATTGTGTAGTGTCTTAGAGCATGATGGTTCAGCAGTTGGTTCAGTAAAGACCAACTGGATTTGTTCTGAGTCAGGTGGCAGCACTGGGGCCTTGTTACTGTCGCTTTACCTTTGCTGTCCCCAGCTGTGACCAGTCAACGCAATATACTCTATTTATTTACTTCTTTCATCACATAAATCACATAGTGACACTGGGTAAGTCCATAAAATCATATAAATTAAAGAAAATAGCAGTACAAAATACAATGTGGTTACAGACAGTTTCAAGATAACAATGGATATACCATATATATATTAAAACAACTGTAACATTAAAAGTAAGTCAGTATACCGTTATGTACATGTTTCATGAATTCCAGTTCAACTTAAGCTACACTAAGTCACAATACAAGAATAATAAAATAGGATACCTATAAAATAGCTACAGAAGTTTCTTAATTAATAATTCTAAAAACCATTAAAATTGTAATACTCTTAAATAGAATAAAAGGAGTTATGTAATAGTATCAGTTTTACTTCGATTTTAAAGCTTTTATAATTATCTACCATTTTTATTCTATCTGGCAAGTTATAAAACAATCTGATACCCATATTTATCACACTTTTTTGATATTGTGTTGTATTGCAACTTTGAACATGTAAGTCACACTTACTGCTTGTATTATGATTGTGAATGTGACAATTATTATTGAGATTCTTTTTATACTCATTTATAAAACATAAAAATTTCTAGAATGTAGAGTGATGGCATAGTTAAAATTGTAAAATCCATAAGAATCTGTCTACATGATTCATATTTCGTAACTCCAGCAATAAGTCTGATGACTTTCTTTTGCATACGATAAATCTTCGTGTGTGACTTGCCTTTCGGGGTGTAGCCACATCAAATGTTGACCCTTTGTCAGTGTTTCAGCCTACGTTACAGTTACCGTGGTGACTCGGGACTCCAGAGTCACACATAAGACACAGACAGTAAGACACCAGAGTCACACATAAGACACAGACAGTAAGACACCAGAGTCACACGCAAGACACAGGCAGTAAGACACCAGAGTCACACATAAGACACAGACAGTAAGACACCAGAGTCACACATAAGACACAGACAGTAAGACACCAGAGTCACACATAAGACACAGACAGTAAAACCCTAAGGGTTAGGATGGTCATCAGTTGAAGTTGATTTCTTGATTTCTTACATGTTGTGGGTGTGCTTGGTTTTGTTGGGTCTCTGAAATTTTAATAAAAATAGCCGTGAGTTACTGAATTAAGTGGCATTTAGTCAATTTTAAACCATTCATGTACAAGCAACAGCCATATTTTATGTACCTCACCCCTGCCATGTTTCTACACAGGTTTGTTATAATGTTTAGCATAATGTTTGTGATACAGCTAGAGCAAATGGCTTGTAGTAATGTTATTGAAATCATAATTTATCATAAAACATCTCTGCCTGCTTTTAAATGTATTTTAGTGTAAACAGACATGAATTAAGTCTCACCTTTAAGAGTGCAGTGAAAATTTTAACGTAGGATAAAATATATGAACTTAAGCAATAGAAGTACTAGATTATTGTATTATTTAACCTACAATAGTCCAGTGGGAGAATTTTTATCAAAACTTTAGTAATTTCCTTTTAAAATCTGTGAATACCCTGATGATGTTTTGCATTGTTTAGTTCTGATTGACAGAATAAACATGTATGTAGATAATGATGTTTTATTGTATAATTAATATTTGTTATGACATTAAAAAGTACAGTAATTTGTAAGCTTTAGACAGTAGTGTAGATAATATGTCAGGGGCCCCACTGTATCTCAGTAATTTGGGGCCTCCGGAATTGTGAGTGAAGTAACTTCCAGATTTCATAACAGGGGACCCAGAAGGAAATATATCATGAAACAGTCAATAGGGAATGAGGTCTTGCTGCCATTTCCACAATACACCCTTAAATGGAAAATATGGTGTGATTTTAACAGTGCTTGCAAATTATCACATGCCAAGTTTTTGTGCTGCTTTGTTTGTCGGGAACTGTTCAAAGTGATTTGTGTCAGAATCCTGCCCTCTGTCAGAAGAATGAAGTATAGTCCAAAAGATTCCACAACAAGTTTTAGTATTCTATATGTTTGAAGTTTGGTGCCCCTCCCTCCCACACACACTCACTGCAGGGTCTGCTGGGGCCTTATCTGTGCCATTGGTTTCAGAAATGAAATGTATAAATTTTTAAAAGTTGTACAAAAGAAAGCCACATTAGGAATTACGATATACAACATGCATTACACATTTTCTTTCTCTGTGTTACCAAAAACAACAAGATACAGAGAACATTTGTCACACATTTTGAAGTAGAACCTAAAGCGGTGACATGGGATGTGGGTACACCTAGGAAACAATGGATTGAAGCCAGAACAGGCTGTTATGATATCTGAAGTGTCTGAATGGTTCCTAACAATTGTTCAGATTAGATTCTAAAAGGTTCTGGCGATAGTATGTAACATGAACTAATGGGTTTCTGGACTTTGTCCACTGTCCGGAAATCTAAAATAACTAGATAACAACATTTTGGAAACTGGATCTGCTTCCGTCCTCAGGTGTACTGGAAGGGGGAACACCTACTCTGTTGGGTCCGTTCAATAGAGCTAACCTCAGTCACTGGACTGGAGGTTAGCTCTGTCTAAGGGACCCAACAGAGTGACTGAGGTTAGCTCTATCTAAGGGACCCAACAGAGTGATTTAGGTAAGCTCTACCTAAGGGACCCAACACAGTAGGTGTCTCCCTCCCCCTTCACCCGAGGACGGAAGCAGATCCAGTTTCCGAAATGTCATGTTATCTAGTTATTTTAGATTTCCGGACAGTGGACAAACTCCAGAAACCCATTAGTTCATTGTCCAGATTTTTTGGAATGTCAATTTTGCAGGGTGACTCCTGAGATAACAGCTCAGCTTCTGGCAACAGCGAGCCATAAGGTGGAGGGTGAGGGCATTCTGGCAACACAGCTGTGCAGTCACATGCAGGATGCCAACCTCATCAACACGAGCAGACTGAACAGCCTTACAGGTGTGCTTTTGGCAGTACTGCCAACACTGCATACATCCACCTCTTTATTCCACATAATAGCATTTCTGTTTCTCCCCTCACTGCGTTTTTAATACTGTAGACCCAACAGTTCTGTGCCATCCGGACCGAGGCTGGACTATTGGATACACCACACTGTCAAGAGGTACTTAATCTCTTTGTCAGTGTCACTGTTACAAGTTTTGTCACACTTTTACTACCACCAGGACCTTTATTTACTTTAATGCCATTATTACTACTAGATCAGTGTAAATAATTGGATCACAATGTGGAAAGTTTCCAGAAATTACAGTCACTTCTGATTATAGCAATGGAAAATGGCAGACTGATATCATGTGAGGTGATGATGAACTGACGTATTTGCACTTGGTTTCGTTTGGTTCAGCAGATCCTATTGCATCTCATTCTTTTGGAAAACTCGTGCTTTAGCACTTACCAATCTTTATGCCTGGTGATCGTGAGTGCTAGATTATTGGATTCCAAACTACTGGAGTTTTATTTTATATTACTTTCACCGTGCATTTTCACTCAATACTTAATAACCAACTAAATGCACTTTCACTTGAAACTATTTTATATTTTATTAAATTCTCCTAAATTCCCCTACATATGTTTCGGTCTACTTATAGACCATCTTCAGGGGGTCACAAACTACACTTATTTCACATCCATATGTTCAGTAAATTGCTATATGCAGTCTAGATCACTTTTGTCTTATTTGTAATAACACTTTAAAACGGATACACGTTTAAAATAGTAAAATATATGTAAAACACTGTATAATAACTTAAAAGTGTTGTCTGAGTTGTATGTACAAGATTAAAATAGCAGCACAGCTTTCTTGTTTTCGCTCGTCATTGGCTAATTGATGCATAAAATCGTGGTTTTGTGTGTTCTGAAGATGCATCAATTAGCCAATGACGAGCAAAAACAAGAAAACTGTGCTGCTATTTTAATCTTGTACATACAACTCAGACAAAACTTTTTTAAGTTATTATACAGTGTTTTACATATATTTTACTATTTTAAACGTGTATCCGTTTTAAAGTGTTATTACAAATAAGACAAAAGTGATCTAGACTGCATATAGCAATTTACTGAACATATGGATGTGAAATAAGTGTAGTTTGTGACCCCCTGAAGATGGTCTATAAGTAGACCAAAACATATGTAGGGGAATTTAGGAGAATTTAATAAACTATAAAATAGTTTCAAGTGAAAGTGCATTTAGTTGGTTATTAAGTATTTACTGGAGTTTTATAGTTTTACAGCTACTTGTAGAACACTTTGACAATGAAACTTCATGAAATCAGTATAGCTTATTTGACCGTGTGAGCAACCAACTTGTTCAAGATGTACACCTTTATTTTTGTCAACAAACCAGTACATATCTGCTCTAGAAACAACTAAAAATGAGATAAATGCTGCCTCTGTACCTTACAGAAACTCCTGTGGTTCCCAACCCCATGACTGTTTCTGAGACTAGTCGGAGAGGGTCTTAGAAACAAGTAATTTAACTGTCACTAGTGATGCAAAAGAATGAGGCCCCAACAAAACAAGATATAATCCAAAACCAAACCACTTCCCTTCCCCAAACTCTTAAGGAAGTTAATGCCAACTGGAAATCAATGGAACCGTCTCTCTTTGCTAGCTAGTACTAGAGTGGACTTTTAACATAATATATCCAAATCTCCAAACCTTGTCTGTTTGCTGGTTAGTACCAGAGTGATCCCCACATAATGTGTCCAAATCCCCAAACCTTGTTAATTTGCTAGTTAGTACCAGAGTGATCCCCACATAATGTGTCCAAATCCCCAAGCCTTGTCTGTTTGCAGGTTAGTACCAGAGTGATCCCCACATAATGTGTCCAAATCCCCAAACCTTGTCTATTTGCTAGTTAGTACCAGAGTGATCCCCACATAATGTGTCCAAATCCCCAAACCTTGTCTATTTGCTAGTTAGTACCAGAGTGATCCCCACATAATGTGTCCAAATCCCCAAACCTTATCTATTTACTAGTTAGTACCAGAGTGACCCCACATGTGTTCAAATCCACAACCTGTCCTCCCCTCCCCTTTTCGTTCGACTGATATATTCACACATGCGCTGTACAGAAAGAATGACACGAACATTACTGATCAGGTTGGCCGATTGCCTACTGACAGTTGTACCACTACAGGAGCAGATTTCAGCATCTTAATTGGCTCAGCTCTTTAACTCAGACTTTCCTGTGCCTCTGTTTATATTGATGTACTTACCATCCTTCTTAGGGTGTCTTTCATTCTGTGTGCTGTGTGCATGACAGTTTTCTGTTCTGCTGGGTTCTGCATATTCATAGACCATAATCTTTTGAAACAGCGGGCATGACTTGCCCAACAACACAGCATCACATCCCTGAAGACTTGAGTACCTAATTTTTATTGTGTGTGGTTGCTTAGCCATCCTATGTAGTGAAAGCAGTAATATCAATCAGTAAATGCTAAGGTTTCTTAATTTAATTTTCTGTTAACAGTGCGTTACTTATGTTGTTGTAGTACTTTGTTTTTTTATGTATTTTGCATGGATGATCCTTAACCCTGTGTCAGCTTGTGTTTATAACTATATATCAGGGAAATGGTGTACCTTATTCCTGTCAAATTTTATTGAATGGTGGGTATTTTGGTATGGAGAAGGGTCTTATGAACAGATCTGTGTAAACTCTATAGATAGAATTCTTATAAAACGGAAACAAGTCCTACATGTTTTGAAGTGAAATTACACAATTAATGTGATTAAATTGTATATTTGTCGGACTATAAATATGGAGTTAAAATGTACGGAATGAATAATATTAAGTTTATAACAAAAGGTATTACTGTTGATCACTATGTCCTTTTAGTTCTTGACTTATTGAATGTTAAATAAATACAAATACAAATGAAGACTATAATTTAGCTGAAACATGTAGACACATCATACTGTTCTGTGATACACCTGTATTTGATTTACAAGACCTATTAGCTTGTGAGAGTTTGAGGTTCTCAAAGTGTTACTGAAAATTCAAGTCTTCGGGGATGTTATGCTGTCAACTGGTGAGTAACTACTGGTGCTCAAAAGCATCATAGCGCTTTCATCTGCAGGGTCAAGCAGTCCCTCTTCTTGGACATTTTGTCTTTGAAGATGAAGGTGCTATGATCGTTTGAAACATTACTGCCTGTTTACCAATCGACACAGCATAACATCGCAGAACATTTGAAGCCTCAACTGTGTTCCATGGAGCCAGTTCTTTTAGTGGTATGTAATAAATGAATTGTGATTGTTTTGTTCCCAATTTTGTCTCTTCTAGTCTTCTGAAATGTCTAATTTAGTTTGACTCAGGATTATGTGTGATGTTGAAACCAGTGTCCCTGGTACAGTTGCACATTTGTCCATGATCTCACAGGAATGTGAACTGCCCCTAGGTGCCAGTAAGACTTTTGAAGCAACTGACAGCGATCTCTACTCGACCAAGATTCTTGACCAGATGACCCCTGTCCCCAGTTCCTTAGTACTCAAAGTTGGAGCTCAGGTGATGCTCATGAAGAACCTAAATGTGGCAGATGGAATGGTGAATGGCGCTCGAGGAGTCGTCACCAGTTTCGATGATAAAGGTAGTGTAAGTGTTTAGCTACATTAGCAGAGCAGTGGTTACTGACACTGAACTGTATCTGACGACAAATAGTGAAAGCATTTGTTTATTTCAAGTGGTGTTTCTCGAAACAGACTACAGGTGAAAACAATGAAATTGCTTGTTTATTATGAGTAATTGGGACTAAGAAGAGAAATTGTGTTAGCATTACAGAATTCCATGATGTGGACACATTTTCAAGAACACCATGTTCATCCATAATTACATAATACTATATATATATATTTTTAATATATTATTTTCACCGTGCATTTTTACAATTCACAAATTATACACCAACAAAATGCACTATTTTCACTTTATATTCTTTATTCTTCAAAATGGAACAATATGGTTTTTTTACCATATTTCATTTTAACATTTTACTACGAAAATTGACGAACTTTTTAAGGATCTTATATTCTGTGTACTTTACATATTTAAACACAGACATTGTAAATAGCTATAATATATATGACAATGAAACTGGACTAAACGTCATAGCAGACAAAAACATTGAATGTGAAGTGAATGTAGTTTACGAGCCCCCTGATGATGGCCTTGTAAAGGCCGAAACGTGTGTAGGGGCTGAAGAATAAAGAACATAAAGTGAAAATAGTGTATTTCGTTGGTGTATAATTTGTGAATACATAATACTAGTTTAAACCTTTGTTTATTGTGCTTGTTCATATGACAGTTAAGGACAGCTAGGGTTTCACTATTTTGTAATCTTTCACCCATGTGCATTTTTTAAATTTTTTCAACTGTAAGTTCACCTTCATTTTCCATTATGTACCGTCTCGTCCCAAAACACCCAAACTGCAAGTGAACTTTTTTTTGTACTTTTAATTTCTGTATTATTGCTGTAATACCAAACTTTCTGACTCTTAGGCCTGCCTGTGGTCCGATTCTGTTCGAAGAAGGAGACGGTGATGAAACCTGAACGGTGGATAATTAGGACGGGTGGTGGGGCACTCCTGTCACGCAAACAGATCCCACTGCGACTGGCATGGGCATTTTCCATTCACAAGTCTCAGGTAGGACACTTACTAGAGTTGAAGTTTTCACAGTTGTGAAAATTCATAGTATTATCATCTGCGTTGTGTGAAATTGTGTGGTCTCGTAGGTGGGTACCAGCATTTCGTAGGAACCTGCTGAGTCTTTAGGTTGGTAGATTTGTCTAAATGGCAGTGCTCACCTATCAGACTACAAAGTATCATGAACAACAAGGTAACAGTATGAGACTGCTTATTTTTATGCCAGTGACCTTGCTTGTATTTAAAATCATTATTATTAGTATTAGTATTACTACTTCTACCGTTACTATTACTATTATAGTGAAAATGTGCAGTAGCAGAATGTTCTGTGTTTCCAGACTGTAAAACTATCAGAATGCTGCATAGGCTATTATTGTTATATCCAAATGTAGATCTGGTGTAAACATTGTGGTAAAATGCCCTCATCATTGAGATGTGTACTGTATGAATCTGATATGGCAGTATGGGCCGATTACGAAATTGTTGCCGGTCGTTACCGATTAAGGGGAGTAATAATGGCCTTATTTTTTAGGGACTGACTCTGGACTGTGTTGAGATGTCCCTGGCTCGTGTCTTTGAGGCAGGTCAAGCCTATGTGGCTCTGTCCAGAGCCAAGAGCCTCAACACACTGAGGATCCTGGACTTTGATCCTAAGCAGGTTTGGGCGAACCCTGATGTTCTGGCCTTCTACAAGATGTTCAGAAGGAAACTGCATCAAATGCAGATTATCCCTCTTGGCAGGCCAAGAATTGGGTGACTGTCAATGCAAGGATTTAAATTGGCATCTTAACAGGCCAAGAATTGTGTGACTGTCAATGCGAGGATTTAAATTGGCATCTTAACAGGCCAAGAATTGAGTGACTGTCAATGCGAGAATTTAAATTGGCCTCTTAAGCTGTGATGTGAAGGACAAGGGACAAGCACACAAACTGGAGTGCTGGAATCCCAGATTTTGATATTTTACCACCCTTGATACAATTGTTCACTAAAATTTAATATTTAAAAAGCCATCCTTTTGTAATTTTTGTTTTTTAAATAAAAGTGTCTGTGCTATTTATAGCTCCTTGTCTTATCACAAACATGGATGTACTCTACCCTTTCACTCCATATTCCTCGGCGGCTGTTTAAGAAATTCCTTGCTGTAATGGAGCCCAGACTGTCATGCTTATAACATATGTCCCTGTAGGATCCAGGGGCACACCCAACGGAGGGGGGGGGGGGGGGCAGGCTGTAGCCCTCTTCCCCCCACCCCTCTAATCAAAATCTAAAAGTAACAGATTTTGGAGATACAATGATATCAAACGTTTTACGTGATTTACCCTTCGGCCAAAATCTGCCACTGAAATCGGCTGATGACTAGTACATTAGACTTTTGAAAAAAATATAAAATAAAAAAACTTAGTATGTTTTAAATGAAATTAAAAAACCAAGAAGATTAGATATTGTGACTGAAATTAGGTGAGTGAGTCATGGGACATGTAGTTACATTTGTATGTATATAAATGCTGTTCCAAACTGTTATGTTACGGTTAAACTTATGACATGATTTTTGTAACATAATTTTTAAAAAGAAACATAAATTATATGTATAGCTTCAGTGTCAGCCTGCTCCCCCCACCAGTGAAAGATTCTGTGCGCACACCTAGTAGGATCCAATCCCAAATAAGTTAAGTACACTTGACATCTTCACAACCTGTTTCTCTATTTTAATATTATCTGTATTATGTTTTAATCTTATCATACTCCTAGCTAACCAGCTGACTTGTATAGCAGAGTCCTCCTTGACAACTTAATCATCAATCACCATCTCATTCAATTAGCAGCATGTATGAAACTTGAAAACCCCCCATATGCCTTTATGGTGGGTATAGGGACAACTTATGGTTCTTCATCCTTACAACCCTATGGGATAGTGTATTTCTTATAGTGACTGTTTTATGGGCTAGACAAGTGAGGAATAATGGTTCAATTCCCAGCAAGGTAAAGAGGTTTTCCTAGTCTCCAAAACATCAAAATGGGGACCCACCTAGCCTTTTATTCAACAGTTACCAGGGACTGTTTCTCCAGGTATAATGCAGCCAGGGTGTGAAGCTGACCGCTCTGCTACATCTAGTGCTGAGGTTAAGAGTAGGTGGAGCTGTATTTCCACTCCCCATATGCCTTTATACCCTGCACAGGGACAACTTTACCTTTATCTACCGTAACCCTTTGGGGGCACACGATGGTGCAGTTGGTCGAGACACTGCGCTGCAAGCGTGAAGGTTGCGGATTCAATTCCTGATGGGGTCATTGGGATTTTTCGTTGACTTAATCCTTCCGGCCACACTATGGCTCTGGGGTTGACTCAGCCTCTAACAGAAATGAGTACCAGGAAGGGCGGCCGGTGAGTAGGGCTGACAACTTTACCACCTTCATGTGCCGATTGTCTAGAAATTCTGGGAGCCTCAACCTCCTGGAACCCTCAGGGCCTGTACAGGAATTGCTTTACCTTTTATCTTAAACCTTTTTTAGTCCAAATTATAATTGTGAGTTCCAACAATTGTACAGAAAATCTAATGTTTGAATTTCAAAAGCAGCCATTAGATGACAGGAGCTTAGTGAAAACCATCATAAAACATTGCAAAATAATGTGTTGATTTGAGCTTGGCATTGGACCTCGTGCAGTGGGAAGCACTGTCAAGGTTAACTCTACATTGGACAGTAAGGGTTACAAGTAGCTGAACTGCATTCACCTCGCCCAGAATAAACTCCAGTGGTAGGATGTTGTGGTTATGGTGATGAATTGAATGGTTTCATAAGGTGTGGGGAGTATTTTCATGAGCTGTTGGGCGGGTGGGGGGGGGGAGGCCAAAAATTCTTTCACCGGGGCCCGAACCCGTTGTCGGCGGCCCTGCTATCAGGTTGATGCGATCAGAGCCACTAGGAATTCCCTAGTTAAGGTGGACTAACTGTTTGAGTTAAGGAACAATTTGCAAAAGACTACATATTTTTAACTGTTCGGGACCTCATGTAAATCTGTAAAAGAGAGCGGGATTTACTATACTTTCAGCATAACCGGTGTTCTGTGGAAGAAATTATGACACTCGTTGATTCCACGGAATAGCAGCAGCTCTAATCCGTGATAAGTCCGGGGTATGAATTCCGTAAACTTGTTCCCAAGGTTAGGTTAGGGTTGCTATCGCAGCTGTGATTCGTGTGAGCTGCGTGACATACGCGCTAATGTCATTGCTTTTAAGATCGTCGGTAAATATAATATTGACCTATGTTACATTATATGTACCGTACTTATAATATTGACCGTTGGAACTTGTTAAACGATTACGTATTCTCTGACGCGGAAATTATGCAACGGTATAACCTAAATATTTGGTAGCATATGTTGATTCAGAGTTTCGGTGAATTTCGTAGGTCAAAATACAGTGGAGCTTCATCTCATAGTCACCACCAGAGGGTAACATTTCTCCATAAGGAGAAAATACTTTTCGTTATTAGTATTCATTTACTCTAGCAATGTGGCTGGAGGCCTGACAGAATATTGAACAAGGACGATGGCTTCTCAAAAGTTGGAAGGAGGTACACTGTTTCCTTTCTCTCTCTCTCCCTTCTTTCTTACTTTCCTTCTTTCTTGCAGAGTGTGTGTTGGTTGAACAGTTCTGTGGTAAGTGCATTCTTTATGTTCCAGGGAAAATACGCAAGATGAAAGAATCTTTGGCGCCATTTAAAAGGGCTGTTGCTGCATCTGCAAGCAGTGGGTCAGCCACAGGTAAGATTTTATTGTGCTATGAATGTCCTTTTTTCAGTCTGTTTTACAAGTCCTTTATTATGCAATATATCAGGGCAAGTGATCTGTTTTGGTTAGATCTAAATTAAGTAACCTGAAAGAGAAGTCACCTTACTCCTACCTAATCCACCACGTTGATCTGTGTGTGCATGCCGTGTGTCTTTGGTACAGTGAAACTTGAAAGTGGTGTCTGGCAACAGTGTGAATCGTACGTGGTTTTAGGGCATAGATAAGAGGAGTTAAAAACTTGATTTTGAAGTTTTTATCATCCTACATGGTGCACATGAACTGACATTGGCATGAACTGATGCCATGACTTATGTGGTCAACTAACTAACTAACTCCCTGTAGTAGCGTCCTACTTGAGAAGCTAACAGGTCGTCAGCTAGTCAAGAAATTCCCCAAGGTTCATTACAGCACTCACAAGAGCCCACCACCTGTCCCTATCCTGAGCCATATCAATCCAGTCCATGCCCTCCCATCCCACTTCTTGAAGATCCATTTTAATATTATCCTCTCATCTATGCCTGGGTCTTCCAAGTGGTCTCCTTCCCTCAGGTCTCCCCACCAAAGTCCTGTATGCACTTCTCCTGTCCCCCATATGTGCCACATGCCCCGCCCACCTCATTCTTCTTGATTTGATCACCGGAATAATATTTGGTGATGAGTACAGATCATTAAGTTCCTCGTTATGTAGTCTTCTTCACTCCCCTGTTACCTCGTCTCTCTTAGGCCCAAATATCATCCTCAGCACCCTATTCTCGAACACCCTCAGCCTATGTTCCTCCCTCAGTGTGACAGACCAAGTTTCACACCCATACAAAACAACAGGCAAAATTGTAGTTCTGTCTATCTTAATCTTTGTATTTTTGGATAGCAACCTGGAAGACAGAAGATCCTGCACCGAATGAACTTATGTGGTCAGCACTTTCCAAATATCGCTTTCTGAAGGAAGGTTGTTTTCCTAGACAAGTACACACTTTATCTTGGTTCCTGTGAAATAAATATTGTGTTTTGTACTAAGAATAATTTGCATTTCACAGTAGAGTTGGAGCACAACCCTCCACATGTGAAGTTCGCTTGTATGACAGCAATTCATTTGATTGGCCACTCTTCCTTCAGTAGATCTGTTAATACCTCATCTTTCACAGAGTGTTAGAGGTGTGGTCAATACCACAACTTAGAGACAGACGACTCTTGGAAGATGTGTGCCTGCAGCATGTGGAGCAGCCAACATTTCACCTTCACTGTGTGACATTTTGAACAAACATTTTACATGCTGCTGGATTGGCCATGGTTCACCAACTTCAGTTCAGTCTTTAGTTCACATTTTGAAATGTGTACATATTCTTCGTGACATTCATTTGCATCAGAATGACAATAACCAGCTATACACCATTACCCTAACAGAAGATTGCCAAATTTTACCTCTTGCACCTAGGCTTTAGCTATATGGTACTACCAGCTAAGCAATGAAACATGAATTGTATTGTGAAGGCAGCTTTGTTTGTTTAATAAGCTTTAGAATAAAGGAAATCTTGTTCTGAGGTAATGCAGGTTTAGTAAAAGCGGCCAAAAATTTGCTACCTGGAGCGGCAGAGAGCATACAGTCAGTGCTGGGCAACAGCCATACCTTTATTTATTAAGTATGTACGGTAGCAACACTAATCACTCCCAGAGAGAACGCATTCAGCGCAACACTGTTAGGGACACAAGGAACTACTGCGTGTTGGGGAACAGGGCCGCCAAGAGTGGGTTCGGGCCCAGGTGAAAATTTTTTTCTTGGGTTACCTAGCAAGGGCAGACCGGCTAAAATTCTTTGCACTAAGTCAGAAAGACTGACTTGAGCTTGGTCTGAAAGGGTTAATTTGTAAATAAAAAATAATACTGACACAGACAAAATGATGTGCAACATAGGCCCCCTTCCGGACCGCTGGGCTCCGGTAATTTGTACCAGCTTCCTCCCCATCTCGTCAGCATTTTTGGGGAATCTACTAAGCCACAAATAAAGCAAAGTATTTGCTTTTTGTTATTTGATGACTTGTTATATTCACCTAACTACAGTAGGTTAGTTTCAGTTGTGATTCCTTCTTTAGCCTTTGACCGTTAGCCTTGGGGTACATGGGAACTATGTTACGTGAGCCGTGTTGTGGTCACCCCTGTTAGAGATGGAAACAAGCACGCGAACCATTCAGAAATCGAAAATTTCGTGGTCAAAGAGGAGTGTGAAATCTTACCACCAGAGCGCAAGTAAAGCAATCATGGATGAGAGCTGAAGATGATGTGCCATGGCCTGTTATGTACTGCTGGAGGGACGGAAAGTGGTTGATGTGCTGCAGAATTAGTGAAGGCTGTGTTCACGGAAGAGCTATTCTTACCGGCGCTAGCTGTCATCGACTGGGGGCTCGTCGTTCGAAGTCTGATACGGACATAAAGCCTACAGATCTGCAGATGATGTGAGAAAGAGCGGTGCTGTAACATACGGATTCTAGCGACAGTTAAGAAAAGGGTGGTAACAATATGAAGAAAAGCTTGGAAGGCACTTCATTTCATAATGCGTATTCTCAAAAAGGGAAATAGTAATACTAAAAGCTTAGCCTACACGTCACTAGTGCGTCCGATTCTTGAGTATGGGGCTGCGTGCTGGGATCCATACAGGGAGGGACAGATAAATGCGTTAGACCGGGTACAACAGAAAGCGGCTAAATTTGCAAATTATACGACCGATTTGAACTGGGAAACTTTGGCGCAGCGCAGAAAGACAGCACGCTTATGTGCTCTCTTCAAAGCATACACTGGCGAACGGGCTTGGAAGGCTATAGGTGACAGACTACAAAGGCCACACTATCTGAGCAGGGTTGATCATAATCGGAAAATTAGGAACAGGAAGCAAAGGACGGATATCGGAAAATTCTCCTTTGTAAATAGGACCATCCAACTCTGGAACAAACTACCTGCAGATGCTTTAGGGACTTTCCCTTGTAAGCCGAGTACTTTTAGGAAGAGGGTTAGGAAAGTGATAAGTGAAGTGAAGTGAAGGGTATAGAGGGTGGGGAAAAATATCTATTAAGACAGTGAAGTGAAGTGAAGGGTATAGAGGGTGGGGAAAAATATCTAATAATACAGTGAAGTGAAGTGAAGTGAAGTAAAGGGAGGCAAAACGGGGAATGCCGTGATGTGTATATAAGCGTAGTGAAGTGATGGTGCAGTTGAAATGTGTGTGTATCATTTTTTGAAAACATGGAATTTTATTTTTTGTATAGTGTTTGACTCATTGCTTGGTATACGAAATTACTTTTAACTCTGATTCTTTTACGTTAGGTTTTAGGTTAGGCTTAACAACTCTTTCTTTTTGCAGTATGTGTGTTTTGTTGTTTTTGTATTATTTAGTTTGTGGGGTTGTTTTTTTGTAATGTGCGTGTGTTTTGTTTGTATTGTGTGTGGGTGTTTTTGTAAGGTGTGGATGTTTTTGTTAAGGAGTGGATGTTTTTGTTAAGGTGTGGATGTTTTTGTAATGTGTGAATGGTGTTCTAATGTGTGTACTTGTATTTACTGTATGTATTGTTTTGTAATTGTGTATAGTTTGTATTGTATTGTTACTTTTATGTATATTTATATGTCCAGTTGTATTGTGTGTACTAGTGTAAGGACTACTGCCACCGGGTGAAAACCCAATTGCAGTAAGTAATAATAATAATAAATAATAATAAATACAGTGGGTATAATGGTGACGGAGGTGCATGGGGGTGTGCATCTTATGCAGTCTGACAGTAAACAACCCGCAAACGTAAAGAGCCTAGCCATATCGATCTGCGTTATGCCGTGGTGCGGGTGCTGCTCTAAGATGTCCCCCAAATCCCACGGCACAGAAGGTACTTGGTCCAGTGGTTGACGAGACATTTTTTCGCCTGCGTGGTTGCGCCGGTCTACCCGTCAATGTGTCATTGCAGGCAACCCGCGCAACAAGGTGGGCCTGAAGCCCGGCCACTCGCTCATGGACTGGGTCAGGCTGGGTAATTCCGGTGTGGACCTGACCGGAGTGGGAGGCGTGCTTCGGGATGTGACACCAGAACAACTGGCCGCGCACAGCAAGAAGAATGACGCCTGGATAGCCATCAGAGGTAAAAGTGACCATGGTACCTCAGTAAACAAATTTGTGGTGTGCACGTGACAGTGCACACTTGTACACAAACATTATGGCTTGGCGCACACGTATTTGGCATGCATATAATTTTCTTTGCCAAAAATAAAAATAACTCCTTGTGTGGAGACTACATCAATTTGGCCACCTGTGACCTGGTGTCAATGACTAAATCGTTTGTCAGATTTTCATGAAATTTGGTGTGAGCTTTTTTTTATTTTATTTATTTATTTATTTTACAAAGAGTTGTTGAGCAAGTATGAGTTTCATGAAAATCAGCACAGGAGCAGTTGTACTTTTCTGGAGGTCATACATTAATTTCTACCCATTATTTCCACATTTCTTGACACATTTTGGTCTTGTTTGGTACAAATTATACTGCTGAACGTTCACAAGTTTAATTAAATTTGTGCAGTGAATTTCTATCCAAACATACATTTTTCCACTGCTCATAAAACACCGACGAAATGCACTTCACTTTACCACGTTTTTATTTCAGTAGTCCCCTACATATGTTTCGGTTTATGCAAAAACCATCATGTAGGGGTCTATTGAAATAAAAAAGTGGTAAAGTGAAGTGCATTTCGTCGATGTTTTATGAGCAGTGAATTGTGGGATATGCACGGTGAGACGAATATAAAAAAAAAGTACATTTTTCCAATTTGGGTGCAATGTGTTATAAGAAATCTGTACATAATGCTGTTGAACATTTGTGAGTTTCATGAAAATTGGTGTAGGGAAGGCTGTACTTTTGTTTTGGCATAAATTAAATTAAATTTGTGTGTGTACCACAACACCATATGCCACTTTGAAAGGAAAGGGTGCCTTGGTAAAGTGTGTGTACTGTGACATCAAGTACACCATTTACAGTCTTAGTACACAAAAAATGCCCCAATGCACACATTTTTGGGGTTCACATGATGACCTTATTCATGCGTATTTGGCACTGTGTGTTGGCTCTCAACAGACTTTGCAATGTATGTGTTGCACTTCATTAGCATTTCTGGCACCAAAACGAACCAGCTTTGTACATGTGATGATGCTGTAAATAGAATGTCGATAAACATGCCACATGTTGATTACAACATGTACGTGATGTCTGTCAGTGGCACATATATAGTTGTTCTTCATATAATGGTGCCCTGTGTACACAGCGTGTCCCACAATGAATCTACCAAGAATACAGTAACATTACTTTACTGGTAATGGACACAATGAACTGATTTTGACAAGAATACAAGCATTAGATATGTAAGTTTCACTCTGTTGTAGTACTACAGGAAAAATCCTGTCATGTTATTACAAAGAGCCTGCTTCCAACAAGATTGAGGACTCCCTCACTTTGCCTGCATTTTTAAAGTATTCGTAAATGAAAATTTATCTGAACTTTGGGTTTGGTTGAGGCTGACCTAGAATTGGCTGGGCCATTCACCCACCATAACTCCTATGGATTTTTGTATATGGAGTTTTCTGATTCGATTGATCACAGTGAATGATAGATGTCACATACAACTTTATTAATAATTTGAGGATATCAAAGTAATACTATGATGAATTAGAGCAAACTAAAATTTATATATATATTGCTTGTATTCAATTGCCAGCAAAGTTACGTGACTTTTGTTTTTGGTATTTTAGTTTTGGTACATCATGTATTTGTTTAAGGCATGGTGCTGGAGAGTGTAACAGTCCTGACTAAGGAATGTCATGGTCCTGTTCATAGAACTGTTTAGCATCCTTTGTATGGACTGTTTATACCTGCAACATGATTCTGAGCTACACTGCAGTCCTTACGTGCTTTCAGGTAGAGTTTACAATGTTACGCATTACATGGACTTTCACCCAGGTGGAGACGCGGAGTTGATGCGAGGAGTAGGTCAGGATGGTACGAACCTCTTCAACCAGGTTGGTTCTCTTACTGCAACAACAGGAAATGCACACAAAACTTTACATAAACACTATCTGTTGAGATGGCAGGCGTGGATGGGGGGTTAATATTTGTTAGTTGGTTTGCAGTTCAATACTTCATATTGGTTTTTGTGATGACCTTGTTCTTTAGTGTTCCATGTCGCTTTTATAGTCAATGCGCAAATTTTGCATTCACTGACTGAAACCCTTTATCACATTTGTCATACATTTATGGCAGATATATTTCAGTTTCTATGGAACTATTATCAGTGTGTCCATATGAGGGCTGATAAAAAATATACTGGACAGAATTTACTGTAGGTAAACTAAAGTACTTACAAGTTACTCTAAGTTACCACCTTCAAAGTGGGATCCTCCGGTTGGTATGCAGTGATTCCAATGATCGTTCCCCTTTTAATGCACGTGTGGTAGGGCTGTTTTGGACTGGTCTGCAGTTGCTGTGTTGTATTTAGCTGTATCTCCGTGTCTTGAACTTGTTTCCCCTTCATTGTGATCTTTAGTTTGAGGAAGAGGAAAAAGTCACAGGGGGCCAAATCTAGTTAGTAAGGCAGATGGGAACCACTAGGGTGCTGTGCTTGGCCGAGAACTTCCCGACACTTGGGGCCACTGGGCATGGCGCATTGTCAAGGTGCAGATGCCAGATACCAGAAGAACATCTGTGAGGTTGTTGCTGACAGACTGCATCTCGAAGGCACTGCTGAATACTACTGCAGACAGTCTGATTCACATTCTTGCCTTGTGAAAGAAATTCGTTATGCACCAAACTTTTCACGTCATAGAAAACAGTCAGCATTGTCTTGGTTTTTGACCTGATTTGCCTCGCTTTGGCTTAGGTGATGATGTCTTCCATTTTCAAGACTTTTTTTTCTTTGTCAGGATTGTAGCCATCAACCCATGTTTCATTACCTGTAATAATGTTTGGCAAAAAGGCAGCATCATATTCAGAATGTTGCAGTAGTTCATGGAATGCTATTGCAGGCTGTTTCACAATGCAGCAGGGGGGAAAACATGGTTGCACTGTAGAGCACCTCACTCATGAAGGAGTCAACATGTCATGCGCTACTCCAGTATGTGACATCAGAAGATGTTGCCGAATATTCAACATGGTTGTCGCTTTGACACTATTAGTAGTTTCTTTATAAAAATTCTGTCCTGGATATTTTTGATCAGCCTTCTTATTATTATTTACATGAATTACCTGCCTGATGTCTAATAGTACATGAGTAATATTGGCGGGTAATTTATATACATAACACACAATACCCCTGATGATGGTTTTGTGGAAATCCAAAATGCATCTGTTATAGGCGTTAAGGGCTTAAGTTGGTAACTGTACAGTTTGTGTGTCTTTGTGGCAGATCTGTGTCTTTAGTAATAGTTCTGTCCTGTGCTGTGTGGCAGACCTGTGTGGTTAGTAATAGTTGTGTCGTGCTCTGTGCAGCAGGTCTGTGCGGTTAGTAATAGTTCTGTCCTGTGCTGTGTGGCAGACCTGTGTGGTTAGTAATAGTTGTGTCGTGCTCTGTGCAGCAGGTCTGTGCGGTTAGTAATAGTTCTGTCCTGTGCTGTGTGGCAGACCTGTGTGGTTAGTAATAGTTCTGTCCTGTGCTGTGTGGCAGACCTGTGTGGTTAGTAATAGTTGTGTCGTGCTCTGTGCAGCAGGTCTGTGTGGTTAGTAATAGTTCTGTCTTGTGCTGTGTGGCAGACCTTTGTGGTTAGTAATAGTTCTGTCCTGTGCTGTGTGGCAGACCTGTGTGGTTAGTAATAGTTGTGTCGTGCTCTGTTAAGCAGGTCTGTGTGGTTAGTAATAGTTCTGTCCTGTGCTGTGTGGCAGACCTGTGTGGTTAGTAATAGTTGTGTCGTGCTCTGTGCAGCAGGTCTGTGTGGTTAGTAATAGTTCTGTCTTGTGCTGTGTGGCAGACCTTTGTGGTTAGTAATAGTTCTGTCCTGTGCTGTGTGGCAGACCTGTGTGGTTAGTAATAGTTGTGTCGTGCTCTGTTAAGCAGGTCTGTGTGGTTAGTAATAGTTCTGTCCTGTGCTGTGTGGCAGACCTGTGTGGTTAGTAATAGTTGTGTCGTGCTCTGTGCAGCAGGTCTGTGTGGTTAGTAATTGTTTCCGTCTTGTGCTGTGTGGCAGACCTTTGTGGTTAGTAATAGTTCTATCCTGCTCTGTGCTGCAGATCTCTGAATTCACTGGCTGTATTACATCTGGCCAGCTTGAGTTACAAGCTTTCCTGTTTGTGCAGATCCATCCATGGGTGAACTTTGAGTCACTGCTGCAGAAGTGTCTTGTGGGTCAGTTAGTGCAGTCAAGTAGAAGCACAGGGTCACAGCGTGTTGTGAACAAGACTACGAGTTTCATTACGAAACTGTTCACCAAGAGAGGTAGGGCATCTCCTTGCTGTGCAGTATGTATGAGAGTGGTTTGTTATCTCAGTATTTTGATTTGCTCTTTTCAGTTAGCTTTCACAAATGTCTGTTGCTCCACGTTAGCTACAAGTACCGTCCATGACAACTGTGGAAAGCATTGAGGTATGCAAACGGGTCATAATAACACAAGACAGTAGTCAACAATGTAACAAGTTTAATGAAATAATAGAAGTAAGAATTGAATAAATTGATGCAGTAATACAGCATCGTACTGACTTGTAGCTGTAGTTATGCATGATGCTTCATATTCTCTTTACCTGTGGATGCCCCTTGTTTCATTAGGCAAAAGAAAAATAAATCGAAACTTGTGTGATGCTGCAGGCAACAAAATAAGAAATAAAAAAAATATCTCTTACCTTGCAACACCATAAAAGGACCCTGTGATAAACTGCCCGTGGTCTTATACTGTAGATATAGAAATCCGGCCTTGGATCTTGCACTGTTTCAGATCCCCAGGAGAATGCCGTGTCTATGGACTGGTACCAGCAGCTTGGTAAAGTGAATCTCCAGTTCTTCACGAGGAGGGGCTTCCCTCACACCCGAGTGATGCTGTTTCCAAGCCACAGAGACCTTACCGTAAAAATAAAACTGGGTAATCTTATCCATGTGACACATCTATTACTAGAGGGCAACATCTTGTGGCCTTGCAAGGTGAAGACCAACTATGATAGTGGTGTCATAGAGGTATACCTCACCAAGGAAACTCCTGGCATGTGGCGCAGACTGGGCGAACCTGAGGAAGATGATGGGCAGAAGACAGAGGTGCAGCAGGAGCAGCAGCATTATAATCCTATGGAAGTGGTGGGTGTGTCCACTGTGGCCCACGACACCAAACTGATTGTCCTGCGCCACAAGCACCGCATCATGGATGCCATTCCTATTGGCTACAGTGTGCCAGTACTTGCCAACATCGATGGTACAGTATTGCGTTTACTTCCAGTGTAGCAAACATTTGAACTTTGCGATTGTATATTAATTTATTTTGTCGTCTTCACTGGCCCCAATTGTGTGCTGAACACCTACCATATCATCCCCACCTGCCACATCTGTTGGTGTTCAGTGTATTAGCTTATACTTTACTAAGGGTGTACACTTTTAAGATATCAAGGTCCAGTACATTTACTGAACACCTGTCTCGCCAGCAGGTATACTTACTGTCCGCATGGTGCTACCCTACAGTTGTAGTGTGAGGTCCACGTTGTGCTTGTCTGCATGGGGAAGTAGCAAATTAAGTTCAGTACAAAGTTTTTACATTTTCCAACTAAAGCCTCGTATCGCATGTGTCATACATGTGTTTTGGTTTTCATGAAACCATCATCAGTGTCATGAATTACCTGCAAGTTTTACTCATCTGTTGTTAAATATTTAAAAGATATAATTATGTAGTAAATATTTATGGATATTTAAAATAATTGTATACATATGCTTACTTGGATTCAAGTAACTGGTTTGTTTATCCTGTTGTAGTCTGCACTTCGAAGCGAAAAAGAAATGTAAATATGAAGTGCAGACGCATCAGGATAAACAACACGGCTACTTGGATCCAAGTACAGATGTCTGTATAATTATTTTAAATACCTATAAATACTTATCACATAATTATATCTTTTAAGTACGTGACAATACACTTGTAAAATTGGCAGGTAATTCTTGTGAATATTATGTCTCTGTGAAGATGGTTTCCTGAAAATTGGAGAACATCTATTGTAGATGTGTGAAAAATGTGATGAAGGGTTTAAGTTGGTGAAGGTACAATTTGGGCATTGCATACAGAAGCAACACAGAATGTTTAGTTACAAGATTAGATGGACCCTTCTCACTCTCCTTACATGCAAGTGTCGGTGTGGAGTGCCATCATTGCTGTGCAGGCAGACATTTTCAATACACTTGCTTCTGTTTTCACCAATATTTGTGGTTACATTAATTATGGCCATTTTTACATATACTAAAGATAATTTAGAAGCATTGCGATGTGACTATTGTTCTAAGGTATTCGTTGCTACTTCGCTGTGGATAGTTACATTGTATTCGTAACAAAGTGCACTGCTGCCTTCTTTACAGACCTGTCAGTCTCACTACTTGCGTATGCAAGACAGGAGTGTATGGTAAATCATTGACTTGACTGTATCCTGTAGAGTAAAAGCATGATCAATCTCCAACACTGATGTTGACACCAGAGATGTACTTTTGACCACCTGGTGAATCTGGAAAACATAATCCAGAATTCTTTATCTTATTACAGTTCTGTGGAATGATATCTCCACCCATTATTCTGTGGGACTCTTTTGGGTCCCCAGACATTCTGGAATACGTGGAAATGAGGGGGTTCTAACAACCATTATGTGGGACCAGAACCGGCCCTGGGAGTCTCGAGGCAGAGTATAAGGAAGAAAATTGAGTGCTGGCTGGATAAACAGCACTTGATATTGTGGCAGGGACTAGCTGGCACTCAGAGACAGGCTCGAGAGTTGATCTCGGGCCCCCGTACTGCCGCTAGGACCAGACTGCTGTCCTTTAATAGGACGCAGTCCAGGGTGGTTACTGGCCTGCTTACCGGACATAACACTTTCAGAAGACACCTCCACATTATGGGACTGAGTAACAGTCCCTTGTGTAGGAAATGCGGAGCAGAAGAAGAGGCCTCAGCTCATGTTTTGTGCGAATGTGAAGCTTTGGCGACACACAGACGCATTTATCTGGGTTCTTTCTTTTTGAACCCTGAAGACATCAAAGAACTGAGTCTAGGGGCCATCTGGACCTTTATTACAAGGACAGGGCTCCTGTGACTTAGACTTAGTTAAGGGGCACAAAGGGCCTGTCAAAGGCCTACGTGCATCGGGACCGTAAGGGCCTGACCCGCATTTATACTCATACTCATACTCATACAGTGCTGTGGTTGTAGAACTGTGCAGCACAGAAAACAGGACAAAAGCAAAACAACAGAAATACAATTAAATACTTTGACAGAGTTCTGTGATGAATGACAGTTACAGATTAAAATGGTATTCCCAGTGCATTTAGTAGTACAATAAATTAGAGAACTGTGTGCACCATTCAGTACGAAAAGGAATCTTTTATATTCTGATTGTAGGTACAAAATCTTGAACATGAAAGTATAAATTTGCCTGTGGTTTTGTATGCGTGAAATGTCTTACTGTATCTGAAGAAAAGGGGTAAGAAGGTTATAGAACAGAGTGCTGAAGAGAAATTTTGTCATAAGTAGCTTTAAGTGTCGAAGACTGGAGAGAATGTACATGATGGATGTCTACTATTTCTGTCATATGATGCTCTGTAATTTGGTGAAGCGGTTGCCTCCATGTTGGAGGAATGTGCTGCCTCCATCAGCAGGAGGAGAATAAGAATTATTTTTCTACACTGAATATGTAAGTTGCAGGTTCCTGCAAAATGTTGGTACCAGCTTGTAAAGTGTCACCCACATCTGTGAGGACCATATTCTTCATAGTCACTGCTGTAAGAACGTCAAATCCCACATGATGTAATTTCACAGCTATAGTCATGGCATAAGCAATACAGCTTGGGATCCTGAGGTGAATGTGACAAAATTGTGATATAAAAGTGTATCACATTTGTCACATACACATAAACAAACTGGAAACTAATTTTGATGGTCCTAAATTGTAACAAGACCTGTATTTTATATTGTGCACATTTTGTTTGCCATTTTTTGAGAAAAAGTCATCATTTGATTTGAATCTTTAAAGCAGTTAGACTGTACCAGTATGTACTAGACTGCAATTGCCAACACCAAGCTAACAGACCTGAATACCAAATTTTATGGAAATCTGTTGGGTAGTTAGGAAAATAAAATGTACAGATGGACATACAGACTTGATCTGTAACCATTTGATGTATTTTAGCAATGCGCAAAATGCGACTTTCTGCATTTGCAATGCAGCCCATGATCTGATTTCAGAAACAAAACAAAAGCATATGAAATTCAGTGAGTAATTATTTTATCTTCATTCATACAGAAATATTATTCTGTTTTACGTTCTGTTATTAACCCTTTACGGCCGAGTGGGAAAACAGTGTCCCAGCAATTTAAATGCCCTCAACAGCCGAAAGGGAAAACTTTGTCTGACAGTGCCATGTCAATTTTAAAATTTTCTGCTTTTATAATCTCACGTCTCTTTTTCTCAATATTTGTCTAAAAGGCTTGTATAGGCATACAAGTTTGTGTGAAATTTAATTATAGTTGAAAATTATCACTATTGAGGTTTAGTTTTTCATACTAACAGCCTTACGATTTTGTGAGCAGTCGCGAATTATTTACGGAAGTCTCTAGGCAGTAGTTCTTATTTTTCCTCACATTGGCGAAGTGAAGCAAATACACACATGTAAAGGACCTGACAAGTCTCTGTTCATTCATAAAGCCCTTCCTGTAAAGGCCACGCACCCTTCACCCTATTATTTCATCAAGAAAACGCTACTGGAAAATATTTCAGGAATTACAATAGTAATATTTACGTACATTCGTGTGTTCCGCTTTTCCATTTTAGTGTCAGCTGCTCCTCAGAAATGCAGTTTTGTATGATATACCTCGAAACATGGGGTAGCACACAACCGTATGTTGCATTCTCGATACTTGAATTTCGTTCTTGTTTCTTTGTTTCTGGTGGAACACACACGGCACCGAATTCTCTTACACTGTATAAGCTAGTTGCTGACTTTCTGATCGTGATTCAAGCATCTGCACTGCCTGGCCTGTCGCATGTTATTGCTACGACAGGTAGTGGACTGAACTGTTGAGTGGAAGATAGACATAATTAAGGATGTTTGCCTGTGGTCCCATGTTGCACTAACCAGAGCAATGAACGTCTGTATGCATTCCCTACCTCACCCACTGATTGCATATTAACTCAATCCGCCTCTGCACCCATATAAGCCAGCTCTACCACGAAACCTAAACACCATTATAAGACTGAAAACTAAATGACATCTAAGGAAATACGATGGCATGTACATTCAGCTCCAAATTTTATAGCACATGGTCTCCACTTACAGCAGGAGCTATTCGAAAAGAATAAATCTAGAAAATGAAGCTTAAAGTGAAAAAAATAAACGAAATAAAAACGATCATCAACTAAGCTGCGTAAAATTAGGTGGATTTTCTTCAAATTTGCGTAACAGGTAGATGGATTCATTCTTAAGTGTGTACTTTTTATTTGAAGGTTTTATCTCTAAAAGTGTATGAAATAAAACGTATAATATCAGCAGGTACGAAAACAGGCATTTAAAGTGAAAAGAGCTCTGGCCGTCAGTGGCTACTTTGGGATTTAAGTCTCCCATACTCCAAACGGTTAACAGTGCAATGTACTTTTCATACCAAAATGTAAAAAAGAAGTTCCACTACTTGGCTTCATTGCTTATAGGGTTAGGGACCAGAAAGTGAAGTGGTAGTTAAATGTAAGTACTTGGCAACACAGCCTGTGTCTTGAAGTGCTTCTGTCATAGAAGTCTCTCTGTCTTTTCATTCTTATTCTATTCTCAATCAGTCTCTCACTTCCAAATTTGGTACTATTAATTCAGATTTTTTAAGATTGTCAAGTAAGTTTTACTGCCCGAGTGTTGGCATTGTTGATGATGGTATCATCATTAATGATACATAAGCAAAAACTATAGATATTTTTTATAATGTGGTGTATGTACTTTTTTCTCTTGATTTGGCCCCCATGCTGAAGAGGTTGTTCACCATTAATGTACTTTATGCAAAGAAAGCATAAAAATATGATTGTAATATGTTTAAATGTTGCTGTGATCCTGGATCTCATCCACTACAGTGTGTTGGTATAATCAGTGTTGGAGATAGGAGGATCACTCCATAGGTCATGGAAACTATTTTTTTGGCCAAAAATGTGGCAATGCAGAAAATGGAATATATACGTTTGAAAGCACATGGCATATGCTTGTACATGTTACCATCAGATGGCAAATCAAAAGTTTAAAAACCAACAAATGCACTGTACTCTTACAAGTAAGTCAAATGGGGCATTTGACTTACTTTAACTTTTGATTTGTTATCATGATGCACGGTGAATATAACGTGAAATCATCAGATGGCACTTTGTGCAAAGGAGCCACAGGTAGGAGGCAAGCGAACAACACTTCTTTGGAATCAGCGTCATTGTCTATTGTGCCATTCAGAGCAAATGTGGAACAAAGAGTACAACACCAACTACTTGTGCAGACTTTAACAACCTTCAGGGTAGTTCCTGATGCTGGCTGCGGTTTGTTGGCAGCGATCAGGAAGGCGGCGAACACTGTCGTCATCATCTGACGTGCTAATCTGTGCCACCTCACGCCAAACACACCAGAACAAGATCACCAACACAATGATCTTGGCACACAAAATGCATATGCACTCCTGTGTGTACACTGCCATCTGATGGTAACATTTACAAGTGCATGCCACCTGTTTTCAAACATATATATATGCCATTTCCTGCATTGCCATATTTTTGGCCCAAAAAAAGTTGCCATGACGTAATTCAGTGACCCATGTAACTTGTAATGTTGCTGTAACTGGGACATGTCTGGTGGCAGTAGCAGTATTGGATGTTACATCGTGTTCTGTTACTAACGAGGGTCGAGGAGAAATTAGCTCATTCTTTGTCATTCACAAGTAAAGGTAAAGCAATCCCATTACAGCCCTGGACAGGCCCTTAGTGTTCCAGGAGGTTGATACTTCCAGATTTCTAGACAATCAGCACATGAAGGTGGTAAGGTTGTCAGCCCTACGCACCGGCCGTCTTTACCCCCCAGGAAATATTCCTTGTACTCATTTCTGTTAGAGGCTGAGTCAACCCCAGGGCCATTAGTGCGACCGAAAGGATTATGTCGAAAAATTCCAATGACACCATTGGGAATCGAACCTGTGACCTTCCCGGATTGTAGCGCAGTGCCTCAACCAACTGCACAACCGCGTGCCCTGTCATCCACAAGTAGAGGATTTAAATCACCTAGTACTGTGGGTGATGGCAGCTGGATTTTAACTAGGAATAATGGTATTTGTATTGAAACAAGTTAGGAAATACATGCTAGGTATAATAATGCCATGTTTGCCCTTGTACAAATCCAAGCAGTATTTGTTACACTCTGTTGTGGCGTTACTAGGATGTGGGGAGAACATGAACTATCTGGAGCACCATATTTCTATTTTTGGGCACACAGATTTAAATGATACGAAGTCTAATTTGATTTTTGTAACTTGCATGTGGTCTAAAGTGTGATAGGCACTGTGCATGCACAGAGGAAGGATGCAAATGATCATGCGTGTAGAAACCTATAAAGTTGTTTTTAAAATTAGCTGATCTAAATGAAAGTGACATGTTATGACAATCTTTTGTAAAATTCTGCCATTCTGAATTTCATGAAAATCTGTTCAGCATTTCTCAAGTTGTATGTGTACAGGTGGATGTATGCCGCAAGTGCAGAACTGGGTCTGCTGGACCTCCACCTATTTCCTTTAATGTTGTTATTTATGTCATGTCTGATCACAGGTGTGGAACTGGTGCGCAGTTACACTCCAGTGGCTCCAGCACTGGATGACAAGTTCCTGCCGCCTGGCTGGACTGAGGATTGTCTCTGTCTGATGGTGAAACAGTACTCAGACGGTCTGATGAGCAAATATTTGTGTACCCTGAAGTCAGAGGACACAGTGAGTGTGGGTTCAGCCAGTGGGTTGCTACAGCTGTCCGTGACAGGTGGTGTGACCAGGCTGTGTCTGTTGGCTGGAGGCTCAGGCTTCACACCTATGGTGAACATCATACTCTGGGCCCTCGGTGCTGGCAAGAAAAAGAGATTGTGAGTAGCATAGCAAAATGACTGTTATTGCTTTTGTGTGGGGGGCATTGTTCCATACTTGCGTGCTTTGTCACTTTAGTGACAGGGGGCTAAGTGTCTTATTTATGTGCAGTTGGTCTGCTGTGACCGCTCTGTCGCAGCATGTTGGATGCTGTTGACACTCCCCTGTGTTCAGTGGTTCCCAATTAAGAAGATAATGTTCAAAATGGTGCAATGATTTGGTCGCAACATATATCTCTGTAGGGGCAATGTGCTTGAATCCCACTTAAAGCGTTCCTGTGTAATAAGATATATGGCTCAAGCTGCATATTTTTTCAGTTAAGTGTCAACATCTCTCTGATGTGAACATATTTAATAAGTTGCTGAATGTATGTGAATTTATCATGATGTGCATATTGTAGGAAGTTTGTTTAATGGAAGATCAATAATTTTGTATATAAATATTTTCATTGTTGTGTAATTTATGAAGACATGTGGCTGATGCCAAAGCAGTTCTGTTTTCTGGCAATTTGTGGTATGTTTATGAGTTAGTTAAGCTTTTGTCAGTAAATAACTGAGGTTTTCAAAAGGATGCATTTATAATTTAACACAATTATTGATACATGTTTCTAAGGAAACATGTTTCATTGTATTTCCATCTAATAAAGGGCTATAAACAAGCAGTCTGTATAGATGGAATGGACAAGGTGTTTTTATAATGAATCCATTTCAAGAAATTTTCCTGCCAAAATATTAACATTGTTTGGTTCCTTGGGAAACTTCTAGCTGTATATTTCACAAAGAACAGCATTCACCGTATATAAGAGGTTCTTTTATTTCTCCAGTGGTATTCATTTCTTGTTTCTAGTTGACCATAAATGGGTTTTATACAGTGACAGTGATCTGTGAGCACTGTTGTTACAATTGCTTGGCAAATGTTTGATGCATAAAGTGAGAATGATGCAGTGATGCTACTGTAAATAATAAAAAAAATGTCTGACACATCCACACACACACTAACATTTGGATCTTGTGTTCCTTGAATCTACACTTTACTTGGTTTTACATATGTTGGTATTGGTCCTGCCACAACTTTCATAAGAACACCGTTAAATTTCCCTGGAATGCACGTTGGTGCTTTTGACTCAATTCCTGACCTGCACATTCAACTTGGGTATAAATTGGCCTGCTGCTATTGCTTTAAGAACTCTCGATTGGAAGTAAGAGGAAAAAATTGATTTTCAGTTATAATTTCCTATTTCCTGTATTTTATTTTTATATGCTTACTATTCTGTACCTTCAAAGTTATGTCAGAAGAGTGCAGCTCTGCACCCAGAAGCAACTGCCCTTGTGGACACTTGCTATGTCACCGCACGTGGTAGACACATCCATCTGTGTGTGGCTCTTACTTTACTCATTTCCCTATAGGCAGCAGTAGTGAAGTCAACCGGTCACAGACCAATAGTATGAATGAAATCTTTTCACATAACATTTGTAATGTATTTTAATGGGTGGTTTGAGCTTCATAATGTCCCAATAGAGAATCTGTTTTTTTGTATCATCATTATGACAGTATTAATTTAATTTATATAATTTCAACAGCTACATGCATTTTCATTTCTTTGATTTGACATTTTGCTTGATTTTACATTCATTGTAAGTGGTTCCTTGAGAAATGTGAAATCCAGTTTTTATTTTATTTACAAGATTTTTACAGTAAATAATTTAAAATGTAAGTACAGTTTCTTTTTTGAAAAATACATGAAATCATGACATTGTAAAAATATTTGTTCCAGCCAGAAAGTGAGCCTTTTGTTCTTTAGCCAGACAAGCAGAGACATCTGGTGGCAGGATCAACTGGACAGACTTGCAGTCACAGATGTGAGGTGGGTGTGCCATGTGTCTGTTTCATATGTGGACATTGAAGTCCTCAGCAATATGTAACAGTGTTGAAATACTGGTTGCAGATTCTCTGTGATGTACATATTGACAAAGCCAGATGATGATTGGTCAGGGCAGACAGGGTACCTGAATCTGGAAATGCTACAGGCTGTGATACCTTGCTACGCTGAAGAAAAGAAGCATGACACATTTGTGTGTGTCTGCGGTCCTAGTCCATTCAGGGAGTCGGCCAAGAGGTAACTACTTGTGACATTTGAAGTTCTCACAGCAGCATTGCTGAAGATTTTAGGATTGTAATGTTTTCAGCGTCAGGGTCAAGCAGTCCAAGATGGAATGTTTGAACTGCTTGCCTCAGAAGATTAAGGCAGTATGATCCTTCAAAACACTGGGCACTTCTTTCCCAATAACACAGTGTCACGTCCGAGAAGTCTTGAATGTTCAGGTAACCACTTTTTCAACAGGGGATGTATGCCAGATTACACCTTGTTACAGTGACAAATGTAAAGGTACAGCATATTATTCCATTGAGAATATGTAAAAACATACCATTCCTGTTTCTTGCCACACACCTAACAGAGAACACACAGGTATGACATATGCTTCATACTCTTGCTAGTGTGTACAGATGTCACAGTTAAAGCAATGTGCATGTATTATACAGTTTTTGAGTGTTATATGAATCCTCGTTCCCAATATTTTTCAGCTTACCCTAAAAGTAAAGGTAAAGTTCCGCCTAGAATGGGCCATGAAGGCCCAGAAGGGGGAGTAGAGGTATAGCTCTACTCTTTCTTTAATCTCGGCGCTAGATGGGGGGTGGGTGGTCAACTCCACGTCCCGGCCACTTTACCCCCAGGAAAAAAACCCTGTATCCATGTACAGGAGGCTGGGTTCGCCCCAGGGCCGGTCTGGATGTGTGCAAAAAAATCTCGCCACCGCTGGGATTCGATCCCCACACCATCCAGCCCGTAGCGAATCGCTATACGACTGAGCTATCCCGGCCCACCTCCTTCCTAAAAAGGAGAAAATTAGCTGTTTGACATCATCATCCTCTGCCCTCCTCCCTTCTGCTCCCCTCCCTCTCCCATTTTACCATTGGAACCAGTTAACTGATTCTCATGAGAAGATCAAAATTAACAAAAATGATTCTCATGAAGTTTCTTATGAGCATGTGCTGTTGGAGGCCACACCATTGCCGTAACCCTTTTATTTCGTACTTTCAGTAATAACAATGTGGGGGATTCACAGACTTGTTAGACAAGTTTGACACTAGAGACACTTTTAGGTCTTGAGATGACGTATTGTAAAGAGCTTGGAACTGTATGCACCAACTGTTTTTTTGCTTTTTGTAAATGTTAAATAACAAGGTGGCAGTCATGCAGAAGTGTGCTTTGGTCTTCAGTCTGATGGCGGTAACTAACGTATCACTGGAGATGGACGTGTGAAACGTTGTATAAATTTATACTCTGAACATACCTGCATGCTGTCCAAAATCTCCTGTACTGAGTTGTAATGAAGTGTATGCTTACCTTAGGTATTGGTCATTGGTATCCCCTAACAGTGTGGTCCCTTCAAGTTATGCAACAGGTCCAGGGTGTCTGCCACTGCTGGTAACACAACTGGGACCGAGTTTTTGGAACTGTGATTGTTGCTGAATTGTAGGAAAATCCTGTAAATGAAACCCTTGTAGCTGTGGTTTTATTCATGAAAACCAGAAAACTCACAAGGGGCCAAATCAGGCACGTTAAGGATGGTGGGGGACCTCAGCCATGTTTTTAGCACCCAAAAATTTCTGCATTGACAGAGCAGAATGCGCCAGCCAAGACACTTACTTGGTGCACATCCACCACAGTTCTGAGTTCTTCCTTAAAATTCCATGTTATGTCCTACATGAGAGGTCCAACCTAACAGTTAAAAGTAAAGGTAAAGGTAAAGTTCTCCCTACAATGGGCCATGAAGGCCCAGAGGGGGAGTAGAGGTATAGCTGTACTCTTTCTTTAATCCTGGCACTAGATGAGGGTGGGTGGTCAACTGCACACCCCAGCCGCTTTACCCCTGGGAAAGAGACCCGGTACCCAATGTATAGGAGGCTGGGTGGGCCCCAGGGCCGGTCTGGACGGATGTCAACCTAACAGTGAGCTCCAAAATGCTACTTTGTCGTTCGTCATTGACAATTTTGTAAATTTTCTCCACACATCTGTTTGACTTTTGGAAGGAAGACATGAACACTCCCTGACATCCACCACCAAATTAAAGAGTTAAAGAAAACCACTCAGAAGTATGTGTTCTCCCCATGACATTGTCACCAAAAGCTCTTTTGAACATTTTGTACATTTCTTATGCAGTTTTACCAAGTTTGAAACAAAATTTATTGGAAATGTTCAAAATGTTTTATGTTCCTTCAAATCAGCTGTTAGAAAGTCATGGATCACACCCAACATGCTAAAAAATAAACACCTGTTGAGGAGTGCAGAGGGTTATGGCTGCAGGACGCACTAGACTGACTCAAAAGGTAGTGATACTGTGATGCCTAGTGGCACAAAGCTGTATTGCCATTGTCAGTCCTAGCAGTGAGTTTGAGAACCGTAGAGTATATGAAATATTGTTTGTAAGCCAGCAATTACAAATGTGGCAGTGATATGAAACTTTTATGGTTATATCCAATGAATTTAACGAATACAGAGTCTGTACTTAAGTCACTTGTTTTCCGACACGTTTGGAAAACAGTAGCAACAAGCGACTGTCAGCTTTATCGTGTCCATCCCTCCGCATGAAACAACTCTGCTACCACTGGATGGAATCTTGTGAAATTTAGATTGGGGATTTTACTGAAATGTGTTAACACAACCAAGTTTTGTTAAAATCAGACAAAAATAACAGATTCTTTACATAAAGACATAACGTGCGTTTGTTATGTGTCTTTATAACAGACATAATGTTTTTTTATGGGGTACAAGCTGAGGATGAAGAAACAGTTGACAATCTGAAAATAACAAATGAGACAGACTGCATTCTCTGTGAGGTACAAACTGATGCCAGAGGAACAGCTGTGAATCTGAAAATAACAAATGAGACAGACTGCGTTCTCTGTGAGGTACAAACTGATGCCAGAGGAACAGTTGTGAATCTGAAAATAACAAATGAGACAGACTGCGTTCTCTGTGAGGTACAAACTGATGCCAGAGGAACAGCTGTGAATCTGAAAATAACAAATGAGACAGACTGCGTTCTCTGTGAGGTACAAACTGATGCCAGAGGAACAGCTGTGAATCTGAAAATAACAAATGAGACAGACTGCGTTCTCTGTGAGGTACAAACTTATGCCAGAGGAACAGTTATGAATCTCAAAATAACAAATGAGACAGACTGCGTTCTCTGTGAGGTACAAACTGATGCCAGAAGAACAGTTGTGAATCTGAAAATAACAAATGAGACAGACTGCATTCTCTGTGAGGTACAAACTGATGCCAGCGGAACAGTTGTGAATCTGAAAATAACAAATGAGACAGACTGCGTTCTCTGTGAGGTACAAACTGATGCCAGCGGAACAGTTGTGAATCTGAAAATAACAAATGAGACAGACTGCGTTCTCTGTGAGGTACAAACTGATGCCAGAGGAACAGTTGTGAATCTGAAAATAACAAATGAGACAGACTGCATTCTCTGTGAGGTACAAACTGATGCCAGAAGAACAGTTGTGAATCTGAAAATAACAAATGAGACAGACTGCATTCTCTGTGAGGTACAAACTGATACCAGAAGAACAGTTGTGAATCTGAAAATAACAAATTAGACAGACTACATTCTCTGTGAGGTACAAACTGATGCCAGAGGAACAGTTGTGAATCTGAAAATAACAAATGAGACAGACTGCATTCTCTGTGAGGTACAAACTGATGCCAGAAGAACAGTTGTGAATCTGAAAATAACAAATGAGACAGACTGCGTTCTCTGTGAGGTACAAACTGATGCCAGAGGAACAGTTGTGAATCTGAACATATTAATAGAGAATGATTGACCCTCAAACTGTCGAGCAGAGCAGACTGTTTCTAAGATATGGAGAAAACACATGGGGACAGTAACAGAGCCAAAGCACTCTTAATGAAATAAAAGTACATTTATAATACAAACAAATACGTATACCCAGAAACCTATGCATGAGGAAAGTAGAGAGCTTGAAGTCGGCTCAGAACTCGTTGTTCTATATCTAAGTAACTAACTAACTAACTAACTCCATGGAGCAGAGTCCTTCTTGTGAAGCTAACAGTTCCTCAGCTAGTCAAGAAATTCCCCGTGTTTTATGGAACCCGAAGGTTCATTACCGCACTCACAAGAGCCCGACGCCTGTCCCTATCCTGAGCCATATCAATCCAGCCCATGCCCCCCCCCCCTCCCACTTCTTGAATATCCTTTTTTAATATTATCCTCCCATCTACACTTGGTTCTTCCAAGTAGTCTCCTTCCCTCAGTTCTATATCAGATGAGTAAAC
Organism: Reticulitermes speratus; assembly: GCA_021186555.1. NCBI lineage: Eukaryota > Metazoa > Arthropoda > Insecta > Blattodea > Rhinotermitidae > Reticulitermes > Reticulitermes speratus. The sequence goes on along the minus strand of JAJKFL010000013.1, from coordinate 29,923,568 downwards.
TTCACTTTCTTAGTGTCAGTGTTATTCCTTGTGTAACGTTTTAACTGCTATATACATAGGAGTATTGTGATATTGATGAGGAAAGCAATGTGTCTTGGGAAACTAGTGGGTTCTTCTGATTGTCTCAACACAGAGTTTTAACAGCTGTTTGTAATGGGACACCATATTAATATAATAAAACAGGAAATGCCATCAGTTGTACACATACAGGAAATGCCATCAGTTGTACACATACAGGAAATGCCATCAGTTGTACACATACAGGAAATGCCATCAGTTGTGCACATACAGGAAATGCCATCAGTTGTACACATACAGGAAATGCCATCAGTTGTACACGTACAGGAAATGCCATCAGTTGTACACATACAGGTAATGCATCAGTTGTAACATACAGGTAATGCCATCAGTTGTACACATACAGGAAATGACATCAGTTGTACACATACAGGAAATGCCATCAGTTGTACACATACAGGTAATGCCATCAGTTGTACACATACAGGTAATGCCATCAGTTGTACACATACAGGAAATGACATCAGTTGTACATATACAGGAAATTGCCATCAGTTGTACACATACAGAAAATTCCATCAGTTGTACACATACAGGAAATGCCATCAATTGTACACATACAGGCTCATAAACACTGCTTATTTTTCAGACGTGTTGCGGTTGACTTTGACCATCCTTGGGGGGGGGATTGCGGTTGGCTGTGTACATAGTATTTGTATTTGTGCCAAGTTGCAAGTAGCAGCCCATTTACCATTTTTGACTATGAAGTACTGTTTGTGACATATAAAGACTGTGCCACAAAAAATGGTCTACAGTTGAGGGTTTTCATTGTTATTGTGACGTCTAGAACTGTAGTTTCCAGCAACCTTTGTCGTTGTGCGTACGCTACGAAGTACATGATGTACGTGTATCGTTGCTCCATTGAGCACTGTCATCAGTGTGATCACGATGTGTGATGCAACACACGGGTATACACAGATAAACAGTTAATAACACAATACACTGAATGTATGGTGTGTGTGAACTTGGTAAGTTTTGAACATTTTATTCAGGTCTTAAATGTTGTGGTTATGTCACAGTTCTGGCTTTTACCATTTGGTACTCTGGTCAGTTCACATTGTGGACATTACAGTGTTCAATAAAGCAGTACTTGTGCCAAATATGTGTAGAATCTACATAGGCATTGAAGACCCTGGTAGTGATGCCGAGAGAGCATCGAAACATGTACGTATTTTGGTGCCCAAGTGCCATATACAGTGCCTAATACAGTGAGTAGTCTGTGTCTTAGATTGAAGTATTGAACTTACTTTGGTAATGGTGGAGGCAGGATAGCTCAGTGACTATAGTGAATGTGCTACAAGATGGAAACTGGGATTCAGATTTAAGCAGCAACAGAGTTCTCTTTACCACCACATTGAGACTGGCCCTGGGGCCTTTTTAGTGGGTGTGAGGTGCAGGAAACCTAAAGGAATGAGACCACATAGAAGACCTTGGTATAGATGGGAGGATAATATTGAAATGAATCTGAAAACATTGGATGGGAAAGCATGGATTGGATTAATCTGGATCAAGAGAGGGAGAAGTGGCAGGCTGTTAATGATCACAGTACCAGTAATGAATTTTTTAATTCTGTAAAATGCAGGGCATTTTGTGCCTAGAGGAGGGGCTGGTGGCTTCTCAAGAAGGACTGCTCTATTGATTTAGTTTGTTTGTCCATGATAAGTCAGTCCCTGTCACCACGGTATGGCACGTCCTCAGGTTGCGGATGGAGGAACGGCCTCCGGATATGGAAGGTAGCTGTGAATACATTGAATAAGCAGTCGCGGACAGCCGACAAGTGGTGGTCCTCCAGCTTGGGGGTTGGGCGAAGTGCTAACAACTCCTTACCATAAAAAATTACCAAGTTACCAATCACTCAACAAAGCCTCGGACCTGGACTGATTCTTTGGCTCAGGATAGGGACAGGTGGCGGTCTCTTGCGAATGCAGTAATGAACCTTTGGGTTCCATAAAACGTGGGGAATTTCTTGACTAGCTGACGACCTGCTAGCTTCTCAAGAAGGACTCTGCTCCATGTAGTTAGTTTGTTAGTTAGGGTGTGAAGCTGAACATTCACCTCCATCTACTGCCAAGTTGGAGCTATAACTCCACTTCCCAATACATCTTGCCATGATGAACAAGGACAGTTTCAGGGATGTTGCATCCTTACTACTGTGTGTGAAAAAGGAGTGCATAAACTGGTCACTTTTCACAAAGCAGCGTTTTCTTTCAGATTGCTGCGGGAGATTGCCTATCCACAGGACTTGTACTTTGTGTTCGAAGGCTGAGTGGTGCAGAGCTGGTGAGTCCCGCTGTTGGGTTATTTGATAGTTAAGACAGGAGTCCTGTAGGATGTGACAGCGTGTTGTCAACATATTGGAGAAGCACACTGCATTGCTGTGAGCGTGTGGTATCTTGTATAGTGAACCTGTATGGGGCGGTTATGTTTACATGCTCTGAAGACGTTTCTGAAATTCTGATCACCTGCTACCAGACTGTGTGATGTCACACACCAAAATTAATATTCACTGTTGTCAGAATCACATGTCTCCTTTGTTTTTAAGTGTGTCATTTACATCACTGTAATTTGCTAAGATCATACAGTGTCAGTGATAGATGAATGAATGAATGAATATGGAGCACTGGGGAAATGATGCTGACAGGGTGAAACTGAAGTACTGGGAGAAAAAACATTATACAGTGTGGGTGGTAGATGAATGAATGAGTATGGAGCATTGGTGGAATGATACTGACAGGGGAAACTGAAGTACTGGGAGAAAAACATTATACAGCGTTGGTGGTAGATGTATGAATGAGTATGGAGCATTGGTGGAATGATACTGACAGGGGAAAACTGAAATACTGGGAGAGAAAACATTATACAGCGTCGGTGGTAGATGAAAGAATGAGTATGGAGCATTGGTGGAATGATACTGACAGGGGAAAACTGAAATACTGGGAGAGAAACATTATACAGCGTCGGTGGTAGATGAAAGAATGAGTATGGAGCATTGGTGGAATGATACTGACAGGGGAAAACTGAAGTACTGGGAGAAAAACATTATGCAGCGTCAGTGGTAGATGAAAGAATGAGTATGGAGCATTGGTGGAATGATACTGACAGGGGAAAACTGAAGTACTGGGAGAAAAACATTATGCAGCATCAGTGGTAGATGAATGAATGAGTATGGAGCATTGGTGGAATGATACTGACAGGGGAAAACTGAAATACTGGGAGAGAAACATTATACAGCGTCGGTGGTAGATGAAAGAATGAGTATGGAGCATTGGTGGAATGATACTGACAGGGGAAAACTGAAATACTGGGAGAGAAAACATTATACAGCGTCGGTGGTAGATGAAAGAATGAGTATGGAGCATTGGTGGAATGATACTGACAGGGGAAAACTGAAGTACTGGGAGAAAAACATTATGCAGCGTCAGTGGTAGATGAAAGAATGAGTATGGAGCATTGGTGGAATGATACTGACAGGGGAAAACTGAAGTACTGGGAGAAAAACATTATGCAGCATCAGTGGTAGATGAATGAATGAGTATGGAGCAATGGTGGAATGATACTGACAGGGTGAAACATAAATACTTTGAGAAAAACCTGTCCCACTGCCAGTTTGTTGACCCCAAATCCCATATGGACTTGCCAGTCAAACCCAGGTGTGGTAGGCCAGCAACTCGTTGCCTGAGCCGTAGCATGACCACTGTAAATTTCATGTTATGTTTTGTTGTTATTGGTGTTAACCACTGTTTGGGAGGATGTCTCAGAGAACATGGTTGTGAAATGGATTAAACCAGTTTGGATTAGTATAAAGTAGTCAGTATGCTGCTATCGACTGTCCACAGCTTGCGTAGTCTGTTCTCTTTTGTCAGGCAAAGAAAAGTTGAATACTTCTTTGCAGAATTTCAGGTGTTACAGATAAGAGTTCAATGTTATTTGTCCATTAAGTAATCCATATAAAATGGGTTTTCTCATTGTCATAATTTTCCCGTTTTCATATTTCTTTTACTGTTGGTGAGTGCAGACTCATTTCTCCCCATTCATGTTGGATGTTTGAAATGAATGAATGAATATTTATTTTTGAGTCTTGATTATGTACACATCAACTTATAAGGACAGCAGGGAGCCGGTATAGTGTAGTTGGTGTAGTCAGTCGCTGGTGGGTGGACAGTCCAGAATTCAAATCCTGGCACCTGCAAGAGATTTTTTCTTCTCCAAAACTGTCCAGACCACCTCTGGGACCCACCAGGCTCCTGTGCAGCGAGTACAGGGATTTTTTCCTGGGGTATAGCACCCAGGTCGTGAAGTTGACCGCTCCTAGTCCTGAGGTTAAGAATGAGTGGATCTATATCTCTGTGCCCCCTAAATGCCAACTGCTAACACCATGTTTTCTGCAGGACATGCATCCCTTACCGTAAGTCTTTAATCTGTTCCCTCCTTATACAGTAGTTCTCCTTTCTGTCTTCCTCAACCCATTGTGCTATTTTCTGTCTTCATTTTTCCCATTTACATTTTACTTTATGTAAATATTTTCGTGGGATTCTCAGTTCTGTGGCCATAGTACAATTACAGTAAAACCACGATTTTACGTTCACGCATTTTGCTTTTTCCGTGATTTTTACTCGCTTTTTTACGATACCTTGCAAATGCCCCTAAGAAAAAGTTCCCCTGATTTTACATTTTTCCAAATTTTATGTCATTTGAGGTGGCCCCCACAAAAAAAAAAATCAGGCTACTTGTGGTAATAAATGAATAAAATCAGGATTTTACTGTAATTACCTTCTTTTATGCCATCTCATATTATACAGCTTACTGTCAATTCTAGTTGGGATGCTGTCAGTGTGCTCCAGTGCACGATTCCCATTCCATGTTTTTCATTGAGTGTTGCTAGAAGCCTCCGTGGCATGTCATGTTATGTTGCAGGCACTGCCACAGGACAAGATGGACGTAACCAACCGATTATTATAGCTGGTGACCGAGCAGCTAGTAGGGAGTGATGTCTTGCATTGATGAGTGTGTGAAATGTGCAATTACACAACATGACGAGTGCTGACAGAGGATTCAGGTCTTCTGGGGCATGATGCTGTGTTGCTGGGTTGTGTTTTGTGATGCTCTGAAGGATCGTTAGGAAACGGTAACTCAGCAATATGGAATTCAATCCCAGAAGGCCTGAATTCTCAACAATATTGCTGTGGAAACCTCAAATCGTGTATGGTATTCTCTGAGTTGAAAGTTCAGACTGACATTCTTGTTGAACTAGTCATCCAGGTATTGGAATATATCATGCTTTAATAATGAAATTATTTTAATTAACAATGTGATGTAACTAGACCTCATCATTTTATCATCAGTAAATGAAGTGCCATGTTATGAACTCAGGATCATCTCCTGTGCATATGGTTTTATTCTCGGTGCTAACAGTAGTGTTGTACCTCAGCTCTTTGTTTCCTTGAAAATATCCCTGTGTTCTGCAGCCATCTGTTTTAGAAAGTGTCAATGAAATGGTAACAGATGTCATACAGTGTTGGCTAGGATCACTGGAACATGCTGTCCTAAATATGTCGATGCAAACCTTTTTATGTGCCATTTCATTTTCATATTCCTTGACACTTTCATCGTAACATCACTTTTGGACAACTACAGAGATGCAGGGGTTCGGGTACAAGAAGAGCCGTAACAGGGGACAAACGAGAAGGCTTCATTACAAGATATTAACGTTTGAGGCCACTAACTTCATGGAAAGCATCTTGTGCTATATATCAGTGGTATTCAACCTTTTTTGTTCACGTATCCCCAGATATAATTTTTCTTCAACTTTGTACCCCCAAAGTTGTTGGTGCATAATTCAAGTTATACACAGTCTATAATCTACATCTAAAATAAGATAAATAAATTACATCCAAAATAATGTATTAAATAATAAGTTTTAAATGAGAAAAAGGAGAGTCAAGCTATTAAATAACAAATATATTATTGCCTATCATATAAAAATTAATAAAGGTAAAAAGATATTGTAGCAAAGCAAAATTATATGTGCTATGTGGAATAAAATGAAGGTAGCCGCCCAGATAAGAATCGCATAAAGGAGAGAGAGAGAGAGAAAAATGGGCTCCCAAATCGCATGTCTTACGTCCGGTCTTTTGTGGCTAACCCTAAATCTGGCCCTGATTATTCAGTGTTTATCATGAAATAATATATTTATTTGTTTTAATTTTACATACCCCCTAAGATGTCTTCGCGTACCCCAGGTTGAATACCACTGCTATATGTTATAGAGTGAGAATGATTATCTGTTTACACAAGTCTTTATTGCTGTTGTAACCTACACAGATGAAGTGACGACCGAGAACCGTCAGGTCTTATGATTATGTATAGAACACAGTGTTGTAAGGTTTAGGCGGTATTGTGTACCGTGACTAACCGAAATGCAGGGCCAACATACACAGCAACCACAGCAGTTTTATGACCACATTGCATCGCATGTAGAGACGCAGATTTAAGACGCAGATGTGATGAGCCACTAGTCAAAAACCATTGAGATCTCATTACTTACTGATGATAGGCAATATTCCATGAGCTTCCACTATTGTATCACGTATACAATAAGACACTGATGATGGCGTGATTTTTTTTTGATGAAACACATCGTTTATGTAGATTATCACAACATAGACAGGTGTGTGAACAGGCACGCGTTCTCATTGCCTACAGGTTAATGGTTAAATAACATACACGAAGAGTGGTAGTTGTCACAGATGTGATGGATTCCTGTTCGATAGGAGCATTGGGATTTTTCTCTCTGTCACCATTCATTCGGTAGTCTATCTTACGACAGGTCCGTACCCTCTTCCAAAGCGAGTTCTTCACAGTATGCGATCTAGTGCTTCCTCTTTCAATTTCCAGTATCTTCTCTTTTCCTTAAGGTCATCCAGTAGCTGCTTACGCCTTCTTCCTCGTTTTCCCGTCATTTCTATCCTTCCTTCTAACTTTCCTTCAATCACCTGTTTCAGAAGGCAGTTTCTACGCAAGATGTGACCAATCCAGTTAGCCTTTCTTCTTTTTATTGTATTTAGATCTCTGTCACCACATCCAAAAAACTCTAATATGTAACACAGGCTGTCCAAAGGATGGAAGTGACCCAGTCATTTCCATCCACTGTGGCAATGCATGGAGCTTTACATCCACATCCACTGTGTTCCTTAACAGGTGTGATGATTATGCATAGAGGAACTTCATTGTATCACATAAATGTATGTAAAATGTGTAATGAACTGTAAGTGTCTAGTGTGGTTCTTAAGGAAATGAAATGAGATATAGATTCGTGCAGTTATGAATATGGAATGTGGTCTGGTAGACAGGTACCAGCATTCTGGGAGGATACAATGCCTTCATCTGCATGAATGAAAAACTGAGCTACTTTCAGGGACACACTGGCCCCATCTCAACTCTCCCCTGTACTAAGTGTTGCTTTTCTCGTGCATGGATCTCTTATTCTGTCCTGAAGATGGAGCTAGTGTGTTCAGCCACAGTGTTGGTATCTGTGTGTCTTACATCCCAGAGGGCTGAAGATTCATGTCGTCTGGCAGATGAATACTTTCCAACATTTTGAAGGAAGATTTGAGGCTTCTGCCACAGTGTAAATGAGAACTTCGCTCTTCCGGGATGTTACGTAGCATAGATTGGTAGTCAGTTACTGACGTTACAGGAAAACCAATTGGTCCCATCTTTGAGGACTGCTCAACCCTTGAAGTTGGGACCAATTGGTTGTCCCAAAACATCCGTAACTGACTACCAGTCTACTCTGCGTAACATCCCGGAAGAGCGAAGATCCCAATTTGAAGGAATGTGGTGCTTTCATCTGCAGGGTTGAGCAGTACACGTTCTTGGACTGCCATTATGGAAAATGGCTGGAACTAGTCGCCCAGTGACAGTGTCACATGACAGAAGACTTGAATTGTCAGTAACACTGCTGTGAGAATTTCAGATCTCCTGTGATGGTTACTTAATGGTTGACTTGCAAATTGAACCTGTCAGTAGACTGAACCGGTTTGGATGGCACGTTGTAGTGCACACAGTTCTCTGCAGTGTGCACTCTTTCCCTGGGCATAGAGCAGCAAGGGAGTGGAACAGGGAACTCACCTGCATCCACTGCCAAGGTTATGAATGAGCAGAGCTGTACCTCCACTCCCCCATATGCCTTCATGGCATGCACAAGGATAACTTTACATTTACATTGCAGAGATAACATCAGTCTTTGTTCCAGCAGTTGACGATGTTGCTGACGCTGCGTGCTAATGGTATCATTATGACCTTTTTTGATTGCCTGGTGCTTGAAGTCTTCCAGTCTTCACCACTGACATTGAAATCTTTACTGCAAATGAGTGTGCATTGAGTAGGTGAATGCTAGTTAAGCCGAAAGCATTCTCAGCTTTCTGAAGTAAGTTTATCTTGGAATACGCTCACTGAAATAGGCCAGTAGCATGCATCTGAGTGAGGACTTTCAACCATAAATTTGTCACTTTCAGTAGTATAATCTGTGTGCAAAATCTCGAAGGCTAGTGTGTGGTGGCATAGAAAGGAGAAATACAGTTGCTCCATGTGTAATTACACACCACACCATGCAGGCATAAGGGGGGAGTGGAGATATATTTCTATTCATTTTTAAATTCTGTCATAGATGAAGCCATGATAAGTCGGTCCCTGTCACCACGGCATGGCGCGTCCTGGGGTTGCAGATGGAGGAACGGCCTTCAGATATGGAGGGTAGCTGCGAATACATTGAATAAGCAGTCGCGGACAGCCGACAAGAGGTGGTCCTCCAGCATGGGGGTTGGGCGAGGTGCTAACAACTCCTCACCGTAAAAAATTACCATGTTACGAAACCCTATACAAAGCCTCGGACCTGGACTGATTCTTTGGCACGACTTAAGCAACAGAAAAGGAATATGAGTTTGCTGTCCAAAAATACAAAGATTAAGATATATAGAACTACAATTTTGCCTGTTGTTTTGTATGGGTGTGAAACTTGGTCTCTCACACTGAGGGAGGAACATAGGCTGAAGGTGTTCGAGAATAGGGTGCTGAGGAGGATATTTGTGCCTAAGAGGGGAGAGGTAAGAGGGGAGTGGAGAAGACTACATAATGAGGAACTTAATGATCAGTACTCTTTCACCAAATATTCCGGTGATCAAATCAAGAAGAATGAGGTGGGCGGGGCATGTAGCACATATGGGTGAGGGGAGAGGTGCATACAGGATTTTGGTGGGGAGACCTGAGGGAAGGAGACCACATGGAAGACCCAGGCGTAGATGGGAGGATAATATTAAAATGGATCTTCAAGAAGTGGGATGGGGAGGCATGGACTGGATTGATATGGCTCAGGATAGGGACAGGTGGTGGCCTCTTGTGAGTGCGGTAATGAACCTTCGGGTTCCACAAAACGCGGGGAATTTCTTGACTAGCTGACGACCTGTTAGCTTCTCAAGAAGCACTCTGTTCCATGGAAGTTAGTTAGTCCTAGATGAAGGCCATTTTCAGGTTCAGTCTTCACCCCTGCAGAATGAGCCCCCAGCACCCACTGAATAAGAGGCTGGGTGGGCCCCAGAGCTGGTCTGTTTGCTTTGGAGAAGAGAAAGCATCTGTGACCCAATGTAATAAAATGTTCTGTGCAGAAAAGAGTACCAGGCAGTGTACGAGGTGCGATGTGGTTGTCCAAACCCAGCAGTACCAGCACAAAAAGGTTTCAGCCATTTGAATCAACTGATCGGTATTCATAAACCTTAATCCTGATATTTGTGGTAAGTTTCCTGCTGTGGCATCATGAAACAGTTCTGGTTTCATCTGTAAATTCAAGGCCTATGGAACGCAGACTGCAGTGGTGCGAAGGCAACTCTCTGCCTGCTCTTGACACTTGCAAATCATACCTTTGAAATCAACATATTGTTCATGATGTGAAACCTTCACAGTACCTGTGTGTAATGAAGTGCTAGCATGTGATCAGCCATGTGAGGATGGAGTTTTTGTCCAGACTGCCTCCATCATCAGGATGATGTAATCAGTGACGCAGACACACATACACATTGCCCTTGGCAGCTAGGATAGAAAGGAGCACGTTCTCAATGCCGGATGGAAAGAGGAACGAAGACAATACCGACCGAGCTATCGAGGCCGACGTTTTCAGTTCGATAGGTGGCGTGGTTATCTGCAACTTCCTGTGTAAATGACGGGGGAAGTGCGGTGCAGTTGTAACGTAAAGTTTTGTACTGCTGGTTGAAACTGAGGGGTTGTGGGGGGAATACGGTGTAATTTATTGATTGGATACATGAGAGATAATCTGTGCATGAGAAGGTCAGTGCTACAGGATCATCCTAATGGTAAATATGTGTTCCACCTGCTTCAAAGTCAGAAAGAGAAATTTATGTAGCGCATTTGTCTGTTCGTATGTGGTGTAAAAACACATGAGTAGTTGAGTGTATGTGTAGCGTCGAAATGGTACGATGACATCTGGAAAGTGAATATGAAGGGATGTGTCATGAAACGGTGTTGGTCTAACTGAATGTATAGGCCCAGCATTTGCGTGCAGGGCTTGAGAAAACCCACGAGGAAGCCTCAGGACAGTTTATGTCCCTATCGAGATTCGAACCCTGTACCCCCCTCCCGCAAATACAAGTCAGAAGCTTCACCATTTTAACCAGTTCGCCCGGTATATATCAGTTTCGTGTATTCACAAGGAATATGCCACTAACAACATTAACCTGGTTGTCTTTGTAAATAAAGGCGGAGCGTGTTTTCTCTGAGGTTAGAACTGAAATATGTATACGGTATAGTACATAGTTGAATGTCAGGCTTGAACACACTCTGCAGGTTTAGGACTCCGCGTTGCGCGTTCATTTGTATGTGCAGCAATTGAATCAGGGCAAGACAGGACTAAGTGACGGGTTGTAGCGTCGGTGTTTCATTTGCTGAAGCGCGAAAGGCAGAATGGCGTCGGATTAATTGCGCTAATTGCGGCGAACAAAACAGCCCGTTTGAAAGCTTAACGTACTGCGGTACTTGCAAACTGGTGTTTCTAACTGCTCTAAGAAAACTCAACTAGTAAGATCAGAAGGTTCAACACCGCTAATACCAAAGCCCACCATTGCACACATCCTGAGCCAGTTCCATCCACCTCCCATCCTCACAACCTATTTCCCTAAGATCCATCTTACTAATTAAGTAACTCTCTGGTAGCAGAACCAGAAGGTTCAACACCGCTAATACCAAAGCCTACCACTGGACACGATCCTGAGCCAGTTCCATCCACCTCCCATTCTCACAACCTATTTCCCTAAGATCCATCTTACTAATTAAGTAACTCTCTGGTAGCAGAACCAGAAGGTTCAACACCGCTAATACCAAAGCCTGCCACTGGACACGATCCTGAGCCAGTTCCATTCACTAATCGTCATGTTATAGCCACCCTTCTTCGTTCCCATGACTGCCTGCCGTAATATTTCCCCACGAGCAGTCTGCGTCATGTGTTTGGCTCACTTGAGTCACACGTTGAACGAACACTTTGTAACCTTCATAAATCATGTAAACCGTTATATAATGCTCTTACCGATTACACACTAACCCTCTAAAGCCCAGTGGTTACTATATGTACCACCACGTTTAACATTCAACAATTCTACGTTCTGCCCACACAGTGTATTTATGTGTTTTGTGTGGATCTGAGAACAAACAGCGATTATTTCACTGTACAACATTAACTGACTGGTTTGTATAACTGAGACGGAGTGTGTTTACTGCGCGGTACGGACTGTATTTATGTGTTTTGTGTGGATCTCAGAACAAACAGCGATTATTTCACTGTACAACATTAACTGACTGGTTTGTATAACTGAGACGGAGTGTGTTTACTGCGCGGTACGAACTGTATTTATGTGTTTTGTGTGGATCGCAGAACAAACAGCGATTATTTCACTGTACAACATTAACTGACTGGTTTGTATAACTGAGACGGAGTGTGTTTACTGCGCGGTACGGACTGTATTTATGTGTTTTGTGTGGATCTCAGAACAAACAGCGATTATTTCACTGTACAACATTAACTGACTGGTTTGTATAACTGAGACGGAGTGTGTTTACTGCGCGGTACGGACTGTATTTATGTGTTTTGTGTGGATCTCAGAACAAACAGCGATTATTTCACTGTACAACATTAACTGACTGGTTTGTATAACTGAGACGGAGTGTGTTTACTGCGCGGTACGGACTGTATTTTGTGTTTTGTGTGGATCTCAGAACAAACAGCGATTATTTCACTGTACAACATTAACTGACTGGTTTGTATAACTGAGACGGAGCGTGTTTACTGCACGGTACGGACTGTATTTATGTGTTTTGTGTGGATCTCAGAACAAACAGCGATTATTTCACTGTACAACATTAACTGACTGGTTTGTATAACTGAGACGGAGTGTGTTTACTGCGCGGTACGGACTGTATTTATGTGTTTTGTGTGGATCTCAGAACAAACAGCGATTATTTCACTGTACAGCATTAACTGACTGGTTTGTATAACTGAGACGGAGTGTGTTTACTGCGCGGTACGGACTGTATTTATGTGTTTTGTGTGGATCTCAGAACAAACAGCGATTATTTCACTGTACAACATTAACTGACTGGTTTGTATAACTGAGACGGAGTGTGTTTACTGCGCGGTACGGACTGAAACTTTGTAGTCTCTTACTTCAGTATTCAAAGGTTTCATATCATGGAGTGAGTGAATCCAACCGCCCTGGGACCTATATTTTTCGGGGTAATCTTTAGAAACTTGAAGCTTGCCAGTTTTTGAGCTACTGCCATTTACTGACGAAAGAAGCTTTGACCTTGACAGCATTGTTAGGGATCACTTCTCTGCGGGCTAATCTTGCGTTGAAAACATATAGGTCCTCTCAAAAACATAAGTCTCTGTGACTAACTACAAACCTGATAAATACTAACACCACCATGATATATGTATGTACAGTACATCGGTTACTTGTCATGAAACGTGTGTTATTTCCACGGATCGTTACAGCGGGTAGATCACCCCACATAATTCTTGAAACACCAAAGCAACATTAGTGATTTATTTTATAACAACTTGAAGAACCAAAATCAGTACTTACATTCTTGTAGTACACAACATAAAGTAAGAAATATGCTAACAAATTCGCAGACTGATAACCAGAGAAGCTCTCATCTCGAACACTTGGTAGTGCCGGCCTATACAACACCTCCCGACGTAGGCCCACCAAGGACTCCAACAATCCATTGCCGAAACCGAATTTTGGATGAGAAGTCCGAAATTGGATTTGTTGCTCGTTGCTCCGAGACAGGTTGTAGAGTGGTCAAGCAGATATCCGCAGCTTACTAGGTAAACTTTGGTCGGATCCCAAAAGTATAAGGTAGGGGTGGGAAGGAGCTGAAAGGACAGTCCAACTACCGATAGTAAGGGGTGTAGGGTATCGTCCGGTGGATCTCCTTGGGATGCCGCTACTATGTCACGGCACAGTCATAACAGCCAACGCTTTGAGCTCCCCTTCGGCCACCGCGGTCAAGTTAATTGCTATTCTCGTAAGTAAATACCTGTAACTTGTGTTCGGTCTGCTATTGCTTCCTGTATGTGTTTGCAGTCCTTCCACGGCTGACATCCAGTCAGCACATCTCCCGCTTTATGTCACACTCAGCTACACTGCCGTGCTAACAAGAGCCAGTCTCAGGATCCCGATGCATTCAGTCCACACTGCACACCTGTTTCTCTAAGGCCACTTAATGTCGTTCCGTCAAATTGCTGTCTTCCCTTTATATTTTCTGACTAAATTTTGTTACTTCGCAGAAAGGAACTTGTTCATGTTTGTAGCTAATCTTTATTCCGTGAGTGTCCTTGCTTCACACCACACCCTAATCTTTATTCCGTGAGTGTTCTTGGCTTCACGCCACATGCAAACTTTATGCCGTGAGTGTCCTTGGCTTCACGCCACATCCTAATCTTTATTCCGTGAGTGTCATTGGCTTCACTTCACACCCTAATCTTTATTCCGTGAATGTACTTGGCTTCACGCCACACCGTAATCTTTATTCCGTGAGTGTTTTTGGCTTCACTCCACATGCAAACTTTATGCCGTGAGTATCATTGGTTTCACGCCACACCCTAATCTTTATTCCATGTGTGTCCTTGGCTTCACGTCACACCCTAATCTTTATTCCGTGAGTGTACTTGGCTTCAACCCAGACTCTAATCTTTATACCGCGTGTGTACTTGGCTTCACGCCACACCGTAATCTTTATTCCGTGAGTGTCCTTGGCTTTACGCCGCACCGTAATCTTTATTCCGTGAGTGTACTTGGCTTCAAGCCACACCGTAATCTTTATTCCGTGAGTGTCCTTGGCTTCACGCCACACAGTAATCTTTATTCTGTGGGTGTACTTGGCTTCACGCCACACCGTAATCTTTATTCCGTCAGTGTCCTTGGTTTCACGCCACACCGTAATCTCTATTCCGTGAGTGTCCTTGGCTTCACGCCACACCCTAATCTATACTCCGTGACTGTCCTTGGCTTCACACCACACCCTAATCTTTATTTCGTGAGTGTCCTTGGCTTCACGCCACACCCTAATCTATATTCCGTGACTCTCCTTGGCTTCACACCACACCCTAATCTATAATCCGTGAGTGTCCTTGGCTTCACGCCACACCCTAATCTATATTCCGTGACTGTCCTTGGCTTCACACCACACCCTAATCTATATTCCGTGAGTGTCCTTGGCTTCACGCCACACCCTAATCTATATTCCGTGAGTGTCCTTGGCTTCACACCACACCCTAATCTATATTCCGTGAGTGTCCTTATCTTCACGCCACACCCTAATCTTTATTCCGTCAGTGTCCTTGGCTTTACGCCACACCCTAATCTATATTCCGTGAGTGTCCTTGGCTTTACGCCACACCCTAATCTATATTCCGTGACTGTCCTTGGCTTCACACCACACCCTAATCTATATTCCGTGAGTGTCCTTGGCTTCACGCCACACCCTAATCTTTATTCCATGAGTATCCTTGGCTTCACGTCACATCCTAATCTTTATTCCGTGAGTGTACTTGGCTTCACACCACACCCTAATCTATATTCCGTGAGTGTCCTTGGCTTCACGCCACACCCTAATCTTTATTCCCTCAGTGTCCTTGGCTTTACGCCACACCCTAATCTATATTCCGTGAGTGTCCTTGGCTTCACACCACACCCTAATCTATATTCCGTGAGTGTCCTTGGCTTCCCACCACACCCTAATCTATATTCCGTGAGTGTCCTTGGCTTCACGCCACGTCTCCGCGCGCCCCCACAGTAGAACTCGAACACTCCTGCTGCTGTTCGCTATCGACCGGGGGACACTAGCCGCTCCTGCAAGACGTCGCTAAAAGTTTAAATGCAATCGATTATAAGGCCAGTTGGTCGCACCGCTTGCGGATGTAATGGCCGTGAAACAAACCTGTAATCAATACAGCGGGCCATGATTTTGCTAATCTCTTCACCATGGTAACGGACTGCCGTGTGTGTGCCGGCGTTAGGGGCCTGATGTAAGTTTTGGGACTGAACGCAGTAGATGACTTGAGACATCGTTGTTAACTTCCGTCATCAACAGGTGTTTGAGTAGAAAACATTATGCATAATGAGGAGATTTATAAACTGTACACCTCGCAACATATGGGTATTCTTAGCATGTTCAAATAGAACAGATGGACGGGGCATGCAGCACGTACGGGACGGATGAGAAATGTTTGAAAATTGTAGTCGGAAAACCCTCAGGACAAAAGAGAAAGGGAGACCTACGCGTTGATAAGAGGATAATATTAAAATGAATTTCAATTCAATGGATTGTGAAGAGTGTGCTGGATTGAACAAGCTCGATACGGGACTTGTCTGGTGGCGGTGAAATAGGAAATGTCTTGGACGGGTGATTATGTCGGGCAGTTTGTCCGTGCACTTCCGTAATTATGAGAGGTGTTTATTTAATGACTCTGTTTTAACATCGCAGATTATACAGCTCCGAATGACCGGACGACAGTGAACTACTCGTATGAATTGCAACAGATGTGAAAGGAATTTCATAAGGCACTGTCCTGGTCGTTGCGTGGTTGAGTGGGGAAACCATGAAGAATCTCGTGGAACTTCTCATTTGAGCCACTCACCTCATTCGTGCAGTGTCGTTATTTGAAAAATAATTGCAGATGTCGAGAATTGGTTGAACACGATAAATTACTAACATCGAACTGCTTATGGCCACCGTGTGGGCAACTTGTGCCTGTGGGAAGTGACTCAGTGTGGACACCTTGTGCCTGTGGGAAGTGACTCAGTGTCGATACCTTGTGCCTGTGGGAAGTGACAGTGTGGGAAACTTGTGCCTGTGGGAAGTGACAGTGTGGGCAACTTGTGCCTGTGGGAAGTGACAGTGTGGGCAACTTGTGCCTGTGGGAAGTGACAGTGTGGGCAACTTGTGCCTGTGGGAAGTGACTCAGTGTCAATACCTTGTGCCTGTGGGAAGTGACAGTGTGGGCAACTTGTGCCTGTGGGAAGTGACAGTGTGGGCAACTTGTGCCTGTGGGAAGTGACAGTGTGGGCAACTTTTGCCTGTGGGAAGTGACAGTGTGGGCAACTTGTGCCTGTGGGAAGTGACAGTGTGGGCAACTTGTGACTGTGGGAAGTGACAGTGTGGGCAACTTGTGCCTGTGGGAAGTGACAGTTTGGGCACCTTGTGCCTGTGGGAAGTGACAGTGTGGACACCTTGTGCCTGTGGGAAGTGACTCAGTGTTGATACCTTGTGCCTGTGGGAAGTGACAGTGTGGGCAACTTGTGCCTGTAGGAAGTGACAGTGTGGGCAACTTGTGCCTGTGGGAAGTGACAGTGTGGGCAACTTGTGCCTGTGGGAAGTGACAGTGTGGGCAACTTGTGCCTTTGGGAAGTGACAGTGTGGACACTTGTGCCTGTGGGAAGTGACAGTGTGGACACCTTGTGCCTGTGGGAAGTGACTCAGTGTGGACACCTTGTGCCTGTGGGAAGTGACAGTGTGAACACCTTGTGCTTGTGGGAAGTGACTCAGTGTGGACACCTTGTGCCTGTGGGAAGTGACTCAGTGTCGATACCTTGTGCCTGTGGGAAGTGACAGTGTGGAAACTTGTGCCTGTGGGAAGTGACAGTGTGGGCAACTTGTGCCTGTGGGAAGTGACAGTGTGGGCAACTTGTGCCTGTGGGAAGTGACAGTGTGTGGCAACTTGTGCCTGTGGGAAGTGACTCAGTGTCAATACCTTGTGCCTGTGGGAAGTGACAGTGTGGGCAACTTGTGCCTGTGGGAAGTGACAGTGTGGGCAACTTGTGCCTGTGGGAAGTGACAGTGTGGGCAACTTGTGCCTGTGGGAAGTGACAGTGTGGCAACTTGTGCCTGTGGGAAGTGACAGTGTGGGCAACTTGTGACTGTGGGAAGTGACAGTGTGGGCAACTTGTGCCTGTGGGAAGTGACAGTTTGGGCACCTTGTGCCTGTGGGAAGTGACAGTGTGGACACCTTGTGCCTGTGGGAAGTGACTCAGTGTTGATACCTTGTGCCTGTGGAAGTGACAGTGTGGGCAACTTGTGCCTGTAGGAAGTGACAGTGTGGGCAACTTGTGCCTGTGGGAAGTGACAGTGTGGGCAACTTGTGCCTGTGGGAAGTGACATGTGGGCAACTTGTGCCTTTGGGAAGTGACAGTGTGGACACCTTGTGCCTGTGGGAAGTGACAGTGTGGACACCTTGTGCCTGTGGGAAGTGACTCAGTGTGGACACCTTGTGCCTGTGGGAAGTGACAGTGTGAACACCTTGTGCATGTGGGAAGTGACTCAGTGTTGATACCTTGTGCCTGTGGGAAGTGACTCAGTGTTGATACCTTGTGCCTGTGGGAAGTGACTCAGTGTTGATACCTTGTGCATGTGGTAAGTGGCTCAGTGTGGACACCTAGTGCATGTGCGAAGTGGCTCAGTTTGTACAGCTTGTGCCTGTGGGAAGTGGCTCAGTGTGGACACCTTGTGCCTGTGGGAAGTGACTCAGTGTGGACACCTTGTGTCTGTTGGACATGACTCAGTGTGGACTCCTTGTATCTGTGGGAAGTGGCTCAGTGTGGACACCTTGTGCCTGTGGGGAGTGGCTCAGTGTGGACACCTTGTGCCTGTGGGAAGTGGCTCAGTGTGGACACCTTGTGCCTATGGGAAGTGACTCAGTTGAGTTGACATATTTTGGCAAAGATTGTATACCAGACCTTAAGCAAATTCTGTTCAGCCTCAGATGAGTTGTTAGCCTGCATACAGACAGACAGACAGACACATCAAGACAGGCAGTGTCTTACTGAGTACGGAGAAACGGCTCTAAGACCTGGAAAGACAGTATTCAAAACAAGGGACTTTAATTTGAAGGGACTTACATTTGTCATTGGACCGGTATCTGAGCAGTCGTACATGCGCAGGGGTGTACCAAAACGCACTTTGGAAGCTATAGGCTTACAAAAGGCAAAGTTGTCCCTGTAGACGCCATGTAGGCATGCGGGTGGAATGGAAGTGTAGCTCCACTCATTCTTAACCTCTGTACTAGATGGTGTTAAGCGGTAAGCCTCACGCCCCGACTGTTTTATTCCCGGGAAAGACGTCCATTACCTATGTAACAGAAAGCTGTGTGGGCCTCAGAGCGGTCTGGACGTTTTGCAAAAAAGCAAATCTCATGCTCCCGTCTGGATTCGAACCCCGGATCATACAGCGTGTACCCAAGTCACTGTGATGACTGGACTGAGCTAGATCGAACTACAGCCTTCCTGAAGAAGGATGCATCTTTAGTTTGCAACTGTCCGATGGAGCCTACCGTTGATTACAGTTAGATCAGGGAGAAACCTCTGCAGTAGATACAGTGTCGCGTCACCGGTGGTGCCACTGACTCCATTCGATTCTCCGATATTTCGTGTGTTTTGGAATGGGTGAGAAGCCTACGCCTAATTTTGATGGTGTTTGTAGTAATTTTGTACAAAGAAGGTTGGTAATAATGTGAGAGTGATGACGCAGTACTAGAAACACATCGAATAAACAAATGCGGACTGTTAAATGAGACGTCGCGGTGTAATTTGTATGCCTGAGGGTTCAATCGATATTTGCGTGTGGAGAGATGTGGGGCAATTATCAGACAAAAGCGAGAGGCAGTCTGGAGTTGCTGTGTAAATGTAATCTATTTCAGCGAGCTACGTGTCTTGGAGGAAGGCGGAACAGTGCACACAATATTTCATTGTTGCTAGTGTCTTGCATTAAAGTTGTTGCTAATTGCCGTCGTGTCATTCTTCATCAGGGCGCGTGGTGGCGCTAGCGTGCAGGTGGTGGCTAGATGCTATGTGCGCGCTCAGTGCTGGCGGAGCGGTGGCCGGGTACGGGCTGTGTACACCATGTTCTGGCAGCGCGCTCGGAGCCAGGTGAGTTGTGACAGAGTTGTGCTGACCGATATCGACAAAACCTGGTGGCTGCAGATCGGAGTCATGATCAAGTTAGACTTATGGCAACTAAAGGAAAGCAGGGAATTTTCTGAGGGCCAGTTTAAACAATTCTGGGCCCAATGAAAAAAGTAAATTTGGGGGTCCCACCTACACGTGTTCCTGAAGTGACAAGACAGACAGAACAGAACGTGTGAATGAAAATTACATTTATAATTGCATGCAGAATGTTTGATATTATTCTGTCCGTGCGTTGTGCTTGCAAACATACACGTGTGCCAACATACGCACATAACACACTAATACGCATCATAAGGACATGATTCTGTTGGACTAGATCTGTCTGTGTATATAACTGCACTATAAACACTCTGAGTCTTAACTAAGGACGTATCAGCACTGTAATAACTGTAATGGCCACGTAGCTTTATTTTATGGCTGCTGTGTTATACAAATAGGGTGCTGAGGAGGATATTTGGGCCTAAGAGGGACGAGGTAACAGGGGAGTGGAGAAGACTACATAACGAGGAACTTAATGATCTGTACTCATCACCAAATATTATTCGGGTGATCAAATCGAGAAGAATGAGGTGGGTGGGACATATAGCACGTATGGGTGAGGGGAGAGGTGCATACAGGATTTTGGTGGGGAGACCTGAGGGAAGGAGACCACTTGGAAGACTCAGGCGTAGATGGGAAGATACTATTAAAATGGATGTTCAAGAAGTGGGATGGGGGGCATGGACTGGATTGATATGGCTCAGGATAGGGACAGGTGGCGGGCTCTTGTGAGTGCGGTAATGAACCTTCGGGTTCCATAAAACGCGGGGAACTTCTTGACTAGCGGACGACCTGTTAGCCTCTCAAGAAGGACTCTGCTACATGGAGTTGGTTAGTTTGCTGTGTTATGCATTACGTAATTTTAACGTGTTAATATTATACATAAGAAATTAATGTATTATATTATGTATTATTTGTAGTGAAATCCCTGAAGATCGGAATATATTGCCGAAACATGTAGGAAGGTAAAGCTTATTTGTGATTTTTGATGTTGTTATGTGCATTTGTTGGTATATATGACTGTTTGAATACGCAGTATCAGGTGCGCACCCAGAATTTTTCATTGGGGGCGGGGCTGACCCTGAGGCTATATGTAATTTGTTTGATTTTAAAAATTGTTACAAAAATCATGTCGTAAGTATAACTGTAACATAACACTGTCTGCAACTGCATTTATATACATACAAACATAACTACATGTTCCATGACTCAATCACAGTGTCCTATCTTTTGTTTTTCTTTTAATTTTATTAATTTATTTTTCGAAATTCTAATGTACTAGTCATCAGCTGATTTCAGTGGCTGATTTGGGGTAAGGGGTAAATCACGTAAAACTTTTGATATCGTGTCTACAAAATCTGTGTTTTTTAAATTTCACTTTTGGGGATTTGGGGGCTGCAGCCCGGAAGCCTCCCCTTGTGTGCGCCCCTAATGCTGTGTAGAATATATGGGGCTGAGAGGGAGGGAGGTGAAAACTGCATAATGATAGCTTCATTATTTGTACCTTTCAGTACAAGTTACGTGGGCAGGTGAAGGGCGAGAATGGCTGTACGTGCACGTGCAGGCCTGTTCGTGCGCTAGGTGGCTAGGATAGAGTGGCCAGACGTTTGGACTGAGTGATCTACTGTAAAGACACAAAATATATCGCGATCTGCCACAGTACATAATGTATTAATATTATGTGCTACGGCAGATATAGTGGCCAGACGTTTGGACTGAGTGATCTACTGTAAAGACACAAAATATATCGCGATCTGCCACAGTGCATAATGTATTAATATTATGTGCTACGGCAGATATAGTGGCCAGACGTTTGGACTGAGTGATCTACTGTAAAGACACAAAATATATCGCGATCTGCCACAGTACATAATGTATTAATATTATGTGCTACGGCAGATATAGTGGCCAGACGTTTGGACTGAGTGATCTACTGTAAAGACACAAAATATATCGCGATCTGCCACAGTGCATAATGTATTAATATTATGTGCTACGGCAGATATAGTGGCCAGACGTTTGGACTGAGTGATCTACTGTAAAGACACAAAATATATCGCGATCTGCCACAGTGCATAATGTATTAATATTATGTGCTACGGCAGATATAGTGGCCAGACGTTTGGACTGAGTGATCTACTGTAAAGACACAAAATATATCGCGATCTGCCACAGTGCATAATGTATTAATATTATGTGCTACGGCAGATATAGTGGCCAGACGTTTGGACTGAGTGATCTACTGTAAAGACACAAAATATATCGCGATCTGCCACAGTACATAATGTATTAATATTATGTGCTACGGCAGATATAGTGGCCAGACGTTTGGACTGAGTGATCTACTGTAAAGACACAAAATATATCGCGATCTGCCACAGTACATAATGTATTAATATTATGTGCTACGGCAGATATAGTGGCCAGACATTTGGACTGAGTGATCTACTGTAAAGACACAAAATATATCGCGATCTGCCACAGTACATAATGTATTAATATTATGTGCTACGGCAGATATAGTGGCCAGACGTTTGGACTGAGTGATCTACTGTAAAGACATAAAATATATCGCGATCTGCCACAGTACATAATGTATTAATATTATGTGCTACGGCAGATATAGTGGCCAGACGTTTGGACTGAGTGATCTACTGCAAAGACACAAAATATATCGCGATCTGCCACAGTACATAATGTATTAATATTATGTGCTACGGCAGATATAGTGGCCAGACGTTTGGACTGAGTGATCTACTGCAAAGACACAAAATATATCGCGATCTGCCACAGTACATAATGTATTAATATTATGTGCTACGGCAGATATAGTGGCCAGACGTTTGGACTGAGTGATCTACTGCAAAGACACAAAATATATCGCGATCTGCCACAGTACATAATGTATTAATATTATGTGCTACGGCAGATATAGTGGCCAGACGTTTGGACTGAGTGATCTACTGCAAAGACACAAAATATATCGCGATCTGCCACAGTACATAATGTATTAATATTATGTGCTACGGCAGATATAGTGGCCAGACGTTTGGACTGAGTGATCTACTGCAAAGACACAAAATATATCGCGATCTGCCACAGTACATAATGTATTAATATTATGTGCTACGGCAGATATAGTGGCCAGACGTTTGGACTGAGTGATCTACTGTAAAGACACAAAATATATCGCGATCTGCCACAGTACATAATGTATTAATATTATGTGCTACGGCAGATATAGTGGCCAGACGTTTGGACTGAGTGATCTACTGTAAAGACACAAAACATATCGCGATCTGCCACAGTACATAATGTATTAATATTATGTGCTACGGCAGATATAGTGGCCAGACGTTTGGACTGAGTGATCTACTGTAAAGACACAAAATATATCGCGATCTGCCACAGTACATAATGTATTAATATTATGTGCTACGGCAGATATAGTGGCCAGACGTTTGGACTGAGTGATCTACTGTAAAGACACAAAATATATCGCGATCTGCCACACTACATAATGTATTAATATTATGTGCTACGGCAGATATAGTGGCCAGACGTTTGGACTGAGTGATCTACTGTAAAGACACAAAATATATCGCGATCTGCCACAGTACTTAATGTATTAATATTATGTGCTACGGCAGATATAGTGGCCAGACGTTTGGACTGAGTGATCTACTGTAAAGACACAAAATATATCGCGATCTGCCACAGTACTTAATGTATTAATATTATGTGCTACGGCAGATATAGTGGCCAGACGTTTGGACTGAGTGATCTACTGTAAAGACACAAAATATATCGCGATCTGCCACAGTACATAATGTATTAATATTATGTGCTACGGCAGATATAGTGGCCAGACGTTTGGACTGAGTGATCTACTGTAAGGACACAAAATATATCGCGATCTGCCACACTACATAATGTATTAATATTATGTGCTACGGCAGATATAGTGGCCAGACGTTTGGACTGAGTGATCTACTGTAAAGACACAAAATATATCGCGATCTGCCACAGTACATAATGTATTAATATTATGTGCTACGGCAGATATAGTGGCCAGACGTTTGGACTGAGTGATCTACTGTAAAGACACAAAATATATCGCGATCTGCCACAGTACATAATGTATTAATATTATGTGCTACGGCAGATGTAGTGGCCAGACGTTTGGACTGAGTGATCTACTGTAAAGACACAAAATATATCGCGATCTGCCACAGTACATAATGTATTAATATTATGTGCTACGGCAGATATAGTGGCCAGACGTTTGGACTGAGTGATCTACTGTAAAGACACAAAATATATCGCGATCTGCCACACTACATAATGTATTAATATTATGTGCTACGGCAGATATAGTGGCCAGACGTTTGGACTGAGTGATCTACTGTAAAGACACAAAATATATCGCGATCTGCCACAGTACATAATGTATTAATATTATGTGCTACGGCAGATATAGTGGCCAGACGTTTGGACTGAGTGATCTACTGTAAAGACACAAAATATATCGCGATCTGACACAGTACATAATGTATTAATATTATGTGCTACGGCAGATATAGTGGCCAGACGTTTGGACTGAGTGATCTACTGTAAAGACACAAAATATATCGCGATCTGCCACACTAAATAATGTATTAATATTAGGTCAAATGGGCAGGGGAATGTAAAGTAGCATAATGCCATAAAACATACGAAAGTACAATTGTATCATTTATTAATAATTGATCTTTCACACTAAAACAATTTACTGTAATTAAATATGTTTTTCATTAACCTTCCTATCGCGAAGTTGATACAAGACACTGCATATCTTGCGATAACTTACTGTAACAGTGTTCATAATTACTTAGGCACAAGTGAAGGCAGTACTTTACATGTACATACAAGACACTGCATACTTTACATGTACATACAAGACACTGCATATCTTGCGATAACTTACTGTAACAGTGTTCATAATTACTTAGGCACAAGTGAAGGCAGTACTTTACATGTACATACAAGTACACTCGCATACTTTACAAGTACATACAAGACACTGCATACTTTACATGTACATACAAGACACTGCATACTTTACATGTACATACAAGACACTGCATACTTTACATGTACATACAAGACACTGCACACTTTACATGTACATACAAGACACTGCATACTTTACATGTACATACAAGACACTGCATACTTTACATGTACATACAAGACACTGCATACTTTACATGTACATACAAGACACTGCACACTTTACATGTACATACAAGACACTGCATACTTTACATGTACATACAAGACACTGCATACTTTACATGTACATCGGTCAGACGACTTCGGTGTCTCGACTTAGTTATCTTCATCTGCCAGAAGGCTTCCTCACAGAGGTAGGTTGATCTAAAAGTGCTGTCAGACGAAGATCTGTTGATCGTACTGAGGTGGCAAATACAGTTTGATAGAGACCAAAAGGCGGCCGAAGTCGACTGTTTCGCCAGTTCTAGGCTACGTCGTGAATTGGAAGGTACGGGTACCAATAAACCTCTCATTGTAATGGTTAGTGGCAGGATTTTGGTTGAGGTACTCTGCTGTATTTATGGGCTATGAACCCGTTAGCTTGTGTTTACCTCTTCTATATTGAAGGTTTGCCTTTAATGTGTCTTGTGTATGGAGCACAGTGACTTTGACGATTGGTGCTGATTGTTTAATTATGTGAAATGTAATGCAGGTTTGAAGGAAAGTTAGAAGGAAGGATAGAAATGACGGGAAGACGAAGGATAAGATGTAATCAGCTACTGAATGACCTTAAGTAACAGAGAAGATAGTGGAAATTGAAAGAGGAAGCACTAGATCGCACCCTGTGGAGAACTCGCTTTGGAAGAGGCTACGGACCTGTCGTAAGACAGACTACAGAATGAAGAGGCTACGGACCTATCGTAAGACAGACTGCAGAATGAACAGGCTACGGACCTGTCGTAAGACAGACTACGGAATGAAGAGGCTACGGACCTATCGTAAGACAGACTACAGAATGAAGAGGCTACGGATCTGTCGTAAGACAGACTACAGAATGAAGAGGCTACGGACCTGTCGTAAGACAGACTACAGAATGAAGAGGCTACGGACCTGTCGTAAGACAGACTACAGAATGAAGAGGCGGATCTGTCGTAAGACAGACTACAGAATGAAGAGGCTACGGACCTGTCGTAAGACAGACTGCAGAATGAAGTGGCTACGGACCTGTCGTAAGACAGACTGCAGAATGAAGGGGCTACGGACCTATCGTAAGACAGACTACGGAATGAAGAGGCTACGGACCTGTCGTAAGGCAGACTATAGAATGAAGAGGCTACGGACCTGTCGTAAGACAGACTGCAGAATGAAGAGGCTACGGACCTGTCGTAAGATAGACTATAGAATGAAGAGGCTACGGACCTGTCGTAAGACAAACTGCAGAATGAAGAGGCTACGGACCTGTCGTAAGACAGACTGCAGAATGAAGAGGCTACGGACCTGTCGTAAGACAGACTAAGAATGAAGAGGCTACGGACCTGTCGTAAGACAGACTGCAGAATGAAGAGGCTACGGACCTGTCGTAAGACAGACTACAGAATGAAGAGGCTACGGACCTTGTAACAGACTAGAATGAAGAGCAGGACCTGTCGTAAGCGATAGGAATGAAGAGGCTACGGACCTGTCGTAAGACAGACTACAGAATGAAGAGGCTACGGACCTGTCGTAAGACAGACTATAGAATGAAGAGGCTACGAACCTGTCGTAAGACAGACTGCAGAATGAAGAGGCTACGGACCTGTCGTAAGACAGACTACAGAATGAAGAGGCTACGGACCTGTCGTAAGACAGACTACAGAATGAAGAGGCTACGGACCTGTCGTAAGACAGACTGCAGAATGAAGAGGCTACGGACCTGTCGTAAGACAGACTGCAGAATGAAGGGCTACGGACCTGTCGTAAGACAGACTCAGAATGAAGAGGCTACGGACCTGTCGTAAGCAGACTAAAATGAAGAGGCTACGGACCTGTCGTAAGACAGACTAGAATGAAGAGCTACGGACCTGTCGTAAGAAGACTGAATGAAGAGGCTACGGACCTGTCGTAAGACAGACTGCGGAATGAAGAGGCTACGGACCTGTCGTAAGACAGACTATAGAATGAAGAGGCTACGGACCTGTCGTAAGACAGACTATAGAATGAAGAGGCTACGGACCTGTCGTAAGACAGACTGCAGAATGAAGAGGCTACGGACCTGTCGTAAGACAGACTGCAGAATGAAGAGGCTACGGACCTGTCGTAAGACAGACTATAGAATGAAGAGGCTACGGACCTGTCGTAAGACAGACTATAGAATGAAGAGGCTACGGACCTGTCGTAAGACAGACTGCAGAATGAAGAGGCTACGGACCTGTCGTAAGACAGACTGTAGAATGAAGAGGCTACGGACCTGTCGTAAGACAGACTGCAGAATGAAGAGGCTACGGACCTGTCGTAAGACAGACTGCAGAATGAAGAGGCTACGGACCTGTTGTAAGACAGACTAAGAATGAAGAGGCTACGGACCTGTCGTAAGACAGACTATAGAATGAAGAGGCTACAGACCTGTCTTAAGACAGACTGCAGAATGAAATGAGTGTAATGGAGGTAGTTTTAGTACTACATATTTTATGTTATCACGACAGTCCTTTAGCAGGCTCATAATTTTGATTGTTGGAACGTTTGATTGTAGCTGCGTAGGGGATTTGATAGGTCCATACACTGGTTTGGTCACAGTGCGTAGAGGAAAGAAACTATTTCGAAGAGCTAGGAGTAGATGGGGGGTAAAAGTAAGGTTCTCCCTAGAACAGGCCATGAAGGCCCAGAAGGGGAGTAGAGGTATAGCTCTACTCTTTCTTTAACCTCGGCACTAGATGGGGGTGGGTGGTCAACGCCACGCCTCGGCCACTTTACCCCCGGGAAAGAGACCCGGTACCATTGTACAGGAGGCTGGGTGGGCCCCAGGGCCGGTCTGGACTGGTGCTGAAAATCTCGCCCCCACCGGGATTCGATCCCCGGACTGTCCAGCCCGTAGCGAGTCGCTATACCGACTGAGCTATCGTTGATGAGGGGATAACATTACGATTCATGTTAAATAAGTAGCGCGTGGAGTTGATTCATGTGTGAAGTGGCAGGCTGCTGTGAATGCGGGCTCCATAGAATTGGGAACATCTCTGGGCCCTCTGAGCTACACCGTACCGTCAGGTTGGGCCAATAGGGAGTGAAGGTTTACAAAGTGCAGTGGCGCGCTTTTGTGTTGACGTTAACGAAATGTGTTTGTCAGAGGAAGTGTGGATCGCTCCACTTGTTTTCTTATTTACTGAATTTGAAAGTCAGATTGTACGGATATTTGTACACGATACATTTACTGCAGAAACTTTCGTTATTTGATCACTTTCTGGAGAGCAGTACAGATGTGTTGCTGATGTACGTTTGGTTTACTTGAAGACAGTTGCACTAAATAAACTTCTAAGACCGCAAAATCATGCAACGCGTTACCTCAGTGTCTGTTGTGTGCATGTCATTACAAGTTGCACAGTCGTGATTCTTCACACATGCACCTGACTGCCTTAACCTAGCCCTTTTATCACACTGTACGTTTAATTTCCGGAGTTTATATAGTACAGTACTTCAACCCCTTTAAGTCCCAGTGGTCACTATATGTACCACCAGTTTAACATTCAACAATTCTACGTTCTGCCCACACAGTGTATTTATGTGTTTTATGTGGATCTCAGAACAAACAGCGATTATTTCACTGTACAGCATTAACTGACTGGTTTGTATAACTGAGACGGAGTGTGTTTACTGCGCGGTACGGACTGTAGCCCTTTAAAGCCCAGTGGTTACTATATGTACCACCACGTTTAACATTCAACAATTCTACGTTCTGCCCACCCAGTGTATTTATGTGTTTTGTGTGGATCTCAGTACAAACAGCGATTATTTCACTGTACAACATTAACTGATGTGTTTGTATAACTGAACGAAGTGTGTTTTACTGCGCGGTAACGGACTAGTCTGTTATGTGTTTTGTGTGGATCTCAAACAACAGCGATTATTTCACCTGTACAACATTAACTAGACTTGTTGTATAATGTACACCAGTTTTTACTGCACAATTACGTGCACATGTATTTATGTGTTTTGTGTGGATCTCAGAACAAACAGCGATTATTTCACTGTACAACTTAACTGACTGGTTTGTATAACTGAGACGGAGTGTGTTTACTGCGCGGTACGGACTGTAGCCCTCTAAAGCCCAGTGGTTACTATATTACCACCACGTTTAACATTCAACAATTCTACGTTCTGCCCACACAGTGTATTTATGTGTTTTTGTGGATCTCAGAACAAACAGCGATTATTTCACTGTACAGCATTAACTGACTGGTTTGTATAACTGAGACGGAGTGTGTTTACTGCGCGGACGGACTGTAGCCCTTTAAAGCCCAGTGGTTACTATATGTACCACCACGTTTAACATTCAACAATTCTACGTTCTGCCCACCCAGTGTATTTATGTGTTTTGTGTGGATCTCAGAACAAACAGCGATTATTTCACTGTACAACATTAACTGACTGGTTTGTATAACTAAGACGGAGTGTGTTTACTGCGCGGTACGGACTGTATTTATGTGTTTTGTGTGGATCTCAGAACAAACAGCGATTATTTCACTGTACAACATTAACTGACTGGTTTGTATAACTGAGACGGAGTGTGTTTACTGCGCGGTACGAGCTGTGTTTAATGTGTTTTTGTGAGTCCAGAAAGAACAGCGATAAATTTCACTTGTACACATTAACTGACGGTTTGTATACTGAGACGAGTGGTTACTGCGTGTACGGATGTACTTATGTGTTTGTGTGAGTACAGAACAAACAGGGTATCAAAATGTACAGCATTAACTGATGGTTAAGGGTAAATGAACGGAAGTGTGTTACATGAGCGTACACAGGGTCTTGAACTGTCAACAAGTTGTATTGGTCACAAAGTGTCAAAGTAACAAAAGAAACATAGTTCATTAGATGAGTCTAATGAGAAGCGTTCTGAACAGGGGTACATGCAGTGTCACAAGAGGGTACATGAAGTGTCGCAAGAGGGTACATGAAGCGTCACAAGAGGGTACCATGAAGTGTCACAAGAAGGTACATTTTAATGACGTTAATGACTTAGGTCGAAACGTCATGAAATCTTCATTCGCTACAACTATTCCTGTGCATGGGATAAATAAATAAATAAGTAAATAAAGTTCATACTGAACAAGTGTTTAAAATTGCTTAAGAGGAAATGCTGGTCTCCTATACAATGGGTACCGGTCCCGGCTGATGGTAAGGCGGCTGGGACGTGAAGTTAACCACTGACCTCCTTCTCGCGCCGAGGTAAAGAATAAGTAGAGCTATACCACTACTCCTCCTGTGTGCCTTCATGGTGTGGATGTAACAACTTTACCTTTACGATTTTTACTAAGCACATAAAATAAAATAATTTAATACATGTTGCTTTTCGAGTGACACACACACACACACGTGTATATATATATATATATATATATATATATATATATGACATGTAATGCTAGATAATTTGCCATAAAATGTTCTAATATGAAACATAATAAAAATCCGTTCAGGGCTGTCCGAGCCTATACATTCGCACGGACAGACAGACAGAAGGACGCACAGTGCCACTTTAATAGGCGTTCCCACGCGTGTGGGCGCGCATAAAACGTGACTTACAATTTCCTTCTCTTATTGTCTCCCCTCCCCCCTATTTTTCTACTGCAGACGGGATGCAGAAAACTTGCCGATGTTATATTTACTGCATATTTTCAGTTCCTACCTCACAGTAAACACACTGCATTTCCATTACAAAGATCATTTAATGCCGTTTGTTGTGATATCCACACAGTACATATAAACATACTGTGTGGGCAAAGCAAGTGGTACGTACAGTTACCACTGTAATATGAAGTGTTATGGTTTTAACGGCGTTGCAGGCAGTTCCAGTATTAGGCGTTTTTAGACAGAAAAGCTGAAACGTTATGTCAAGGTCACGTCCGTCTGTCCGTCAGCGCCTAAACTATCGGACGGATGATTTGTTAAAAGTCGGCAGTAGACTGTGTGCTAACAGCTGCTGGCGGCGAAGTGCGACGTTGGTCCGTGTTGAGTCATGGTAAGGCCTAATTACGTCATATATCAGTGGACTTACCGTGTCCCTTGAACATCCCACAGAGGTTACATAGACACGGCAGACTGTTACTAACTGGTATTTCGTTATTCCAAATTTAAGTACCTTTTATAAACACCAAAGGACGACGCTGGTATAGAGCCATTCGGATGTCGAGTGCAGCACAACATCCGAGCAGAAGACAGCCATTCGATGTCGAGTGACAGCAGAACATCCGAGCAGAAGACAGCAGTCGAATGTCGAGTCAGCAGAACATCCGAGCAGAAGACAGCCATTCGTGTGTCGAGTGCAGCAAACATCCGAGCAGAAGACACCAGTCGATTGTCGAGTACAGCAGAACATCCGAGCAGAAGAACAGTCAATGTCGAGTACAGCAGAACATCCGAGCAGAAGAAGTAGTCCAATGTCGAGTGCAGCAGAACATCAGCAGAAGCAGCCAGTCGAATGTCGAGTGCAGCAGAACATCCGAGCAGAAGAAGCCAGTCGAATGTCGAGTGCAGCAGAACATCCGAGCAGAAGACAGCCATTCGTGTCGAGTGCAGCAGAACATCCGAGCAGAAGACAGCCAATGTCGAGTACAGCAGAACATCCGAGCAGAAGAACAGTCGAATGTCGAGTACAGCAGAACATCCGAGCAGAAGACGGCCAGTCGAATGTCGAGTGCAGCAGAACATCCGAGCAGGAAGACAGCCAGTCGAATGTCGAGTGCAGCAGAACATCCGAGCAGAGACAGCCAGTCGAATGTCGAGTGCAGCAGAACATCCGAGAGAAGACAGCCAGTCGAATGTCGAGTACAGCAGAACATCCGACAGAAGACAGCCAGTCGAATGTCGAGTGCAACAGAACATCCGACAACGCTTTGCCCTCGGCCCCGCAGTTGTCACTGCAGCTTTGCTGCACAAAATGTCTGCTTCTGCCGGGACTTCACAGTGCGTTCTGCCCTCGCAGTGTAACTTACCTCGTCTCGTAGAGAAGTCTGCAAACACCGACCTCAGCTTCTAAGCGGGCCTCACACTTCGTACAAACAGTTCTGTACACACGACCGAGCTCTTGTCTGCCCTTCAGTTTTTCCAATTAAAGTGGAGTGCATTACATTTTCTCTTCTTCATTTAAAAGGTTAAAGTTCGCCCTAGAACAGGCCATGAAGGCCCAGAGGGGGAGTATAGGTATAGCTCTACTCTTTCCTTAACCTCGGCGCTAGATGGGGGTGGGTGGTCAACTCCACGCCTCGGCCGCTTTACCCCCGGGAAAGAGACCCGGTACCCATTGTATAGGAGGCTGGGTGGGCCCAAGGGCCGGTCTGGACGGGTGCGGAAAATGTCGCCCCCCCACCGGGATTCGATCTCCGGACCGTCCAGCTCGTAGCTCAGTCGCTATAGCGACTGAGCTATCGCGGCCCACCTTCTTTATTTAACACCTCGAATGATTCTGTCGGAATAAATTGAACCTAATCTTCCGAATTTGTTTCTTCTAAAAACACGGGCCCTGTGATGTTGCCCGCAGTCAATGCAGTTTTGGTCCTTCACAGACGTCGCGCCGATTTTAATAACGCGAACTTCTGTTAGTCTGGCTCTTTGCTTCATGTAACCATGCATTCCCCCCCCCCCCCCCCCCCAATACATTTTGGTTTTCTTTCTTTCTTTTTTTGTGCCGCACTGAACCTGTATTTCAAAAATTGTCCAATATTCTGTATATTTTTTTTTTACAGCACTGTTGACGTGGGCTGTTTTTACAAAAATTTCGGCGACATTTTTCCATGACACGCACTTTGTATAACAACATTCTCTGTTCAAAACCAAACATTTCTCGCACGCACTAACAAACTGCACTGACTGGGCGACAGGCTCGCTGTCGAGCGCTGATGAAATGACGCAACTCTT
Source organism: Reticulitermes speratus (assembly GCA_021186555.1). Taxonomy (NCBI): domain Eukaryota; kingdom Metazoa; phylum Arthropoda; class Insecta; order Blattodea; family Rhinotermitidae; genus Reticulitermes; species Reticulitermes speratus. Next base: position 29,890,782 of record JAJKFL010000013.1, on the reverse strand, counting down.
GGCAGACTCGCTTTGCCTAATCGGGATCGTATTTCCCTATGCTGGGAGAAATGATTAGTGGAATGCTGTGTACGAGGGGTCTCATACTCAAATTGTACTCGGTACAAACGCATAATTGTGATATCTTTGCGAACCGCGCGCCATGTTCATGTTTGTATGGAATTAAGCACAATATTAAGACTACGTTATTATTATTATTATTATTTTAAAATTATTGCAGTGATGTATCTTTACTGACCAATACAGCAGTCCTCGAAGAAACTGACAAGGAAAATTATTGGATTTTATGCTACAAATACAGCAACATTACAGTATATACACAAATTTATTTCCAACTAACTGCACAATACATAGTTTAGATCCTTCTACACGTTTCGACCACGAACCGCAGCCATCTTCAGGGAGCTACAGTACTTGAGGACAAATGCAGCGTGCTATGCAAATTGTCAGCCTTAAGTGGTGAATTTTATATAACTGTTATCATCCTAGAATTAATTAACAATTAAGTACAGCACAGTCATTTATGGAGTACATACCGGGTGTCTAAGACATTCCAGATCTGGGCTTTATCATAAACCTGAAGAAATGTTTGTTATTAGAAGATGTTTGGATACATTTTACGTAACTTTTAATATAATACTTGTATTGCAATTTTAATACAATTGTAATAATTCTTAATTAATTTTGGAATGACAATTGTATATAATTCACCACTTAAGGCTGACAAGTTTCATAACACGCTGCGTGTGTCCTCAAGTACTGTAGATCCCTGAAGATGGCTGCGGTTCGTGACCGAAATATGTAGGAGCATCAAAACTATTTATTGTGCAGTTAGTTGGAGGAAGCGACTAGCTATGGTTGCCAGGCAATAACAAGTCCCTGTATTGTTACAGTGCTAATTGATTATATTTGATTATATTTCATCATAGCTACCGCGCTGATTAGCTGGACTTTGGGAGGCGTTACTGGACACCATTTACATTACAAAATGAATGTGTCCGTCTGTCACCAAGGATGGGCTTGTCTTCCTGTTATATATGTTACAGTGAGAAACTGAAATCCATTAAAACCCGATCTTACTAGGTAGAACTAGCTCCAACGAAGCCTAACCTAACGTACGTAACCTAACCTAACCTACCTAACCTAACCTAACCTAACGTAACGTAACCTAACGTAACCTAACGTAACCTAACCTAACCTAACCTAACCTAGCCTAACCTAACATAACCTAACCTAACCTAACGTAATATAACCTAACCTAACCTAGCCTAACCTAACCTAACCTATACCTAACCTAACGTAACGTAACCTAACCTAACCTAACCTAACGTAACGTAACGTAACCTAACCTAACCTAACCTAACGTAACCTAACCTAACCTAACCTAACCTAACCTAACGTAACGTAACCTAACGTAACCTAACGTAACCTAACCTAACGTAACCTAACCTAACCTAACCTAACCTAACCTAACCTAGCCTAACCTAACATAACCTAACCTAACGTAATCTAACCTAACCTAACCTAGCCTAACCTAACGTAACCTGACGTACGTAACCTAACCTAACCTAACCTAACGTAACCTAACGTACGTAACCTAACCTAACCTAGCCTAACCTAACATAACCTAACCTAACTAGCCTAACCTAACATAACCTAACCTAACCTAGCCTAACCTAACATAACCTAACCTAACGTAACCTAACCTAACCTAACCTAACCTAACCTAACGTAACGTAACGTAACCTAACCTAACCTAACGTAACGTAACCTAACGTAACCTAACCTAACCTAACCTAACCTAACCTAACCTAACCTAACCTAACCTAGCCTAACCTAACATAACCTAACCTAACGTAATCTAACCTAACCTAACCTAGCCTAACCTAACGTAACCTGACGTACGTAACCTAACCTAACCTAACCTAACCTAACCTAACGTAACCTAACGTACGTAACCTAACGTAACCTAACCTAACGTAGCCTAACCTAACCTAACATAACCTAACGTAACGTAATCTAACCTAACCTAACCTAGCCTAACCTAACGTAACCTAACGTACGTAACCTAATCTAACCTAACCTAACCTAACCTAACCTAACCTAACTTAACCTAACCTAACCTAACCTAACCTAACCTAACCTAACCTAGCCTAACCTAACATAACCTAACCTAACGTAATCTAACCTAACCTAACCTAGCCTAACCTAACGTAACCTAACGTACGTAACCTAACCTAACATAACATAACCTAATCTAACATAACGTAACCTAACGTACGTAACCTAACCTAACATAACATAACATAACATAACCTAACCTAACCTAACCTAGCCTAACCTAACATAACCTAACCTAACGTAATCTAACCTAACCTAGCCTAACCTAACATAACCTAACCTAACATAACATAACCTAATCTAACATAACGTAACCTAACGTACGTAACCTAACCTAACCTAACCTAACCTAACCTAACCTAACCTAACGTAACGTAACCTAACGTAACCTAACGTAACCTAACCTAACCTAACCTAGCCTAACCTAACATAACCTAACCTAACGTAATATAACCTAACCTAACCTAACCTAACCTAACCTAACCTAACCTAGCCTAACCTACATAACCTAACCTAACGTAATCTAACCTAACCTAACCTAGCCTAACCTAACGTAACCTGACGTACGTAACCTAACCTAACCTAACCTAACGTAACCTAACGTACGTAACCTAACCTAACCTAGCCTAACCTAACATAACCTAACCTAACCTAGCCTAACCTAACATAACCTAACCTAACGTAACCTAACCTAACCTAACCTAACCTAACCTAACGTAACGTAACCTAACCTAACCTAACCTAACGTAACGTAACCTAACGTAACCTAACGTAACCTAACCTAACCTAACCTAACCTAACCTAACCTAACCTAACCTAGCCTAACCTAACATAACCTAACCTAACGTAATCTAACCTAACCTAACCTAGCCTAACCTAACGTAACCTGACGTACGTAACCTAACCTAACCTAACCTAACCTAACGTAACCTAACGTACGTAACCTAACCTAACCTAACCTAACCTAGCCTAACCTAACCTAACATAACCTAACCTAACGTAATCTAACCTAACCTAACCTAACCTAACGTAACCTAACGTACGTAACCTAATCTAACCTAACCTAACCTAACCTAACTTAATCTAACCTAACCTAACCTAACCTAACCTAGCCTAACCTAACATAACCTAACCTAACGTAATCTAATCTAACCTAACCTAACCTAGCCTAACTAACGTAACCTAACGTACGTAACCTAACCTAACATAACATAACCTAATCTAACATAACGTAACCTAACGTACGTAACCTAACCTAACATAACATAACATAACATAACCTAACCTAACCTAACCTAGCCTAACCTAACATAACCTAACCTAACGTAATCTAACCTAACCTAGCCTAACCTAACATAACCTAACCTAACCTAACCTAACCTAACATAACCTAATCTAACATAACGTAACCTAACGTACGTAACCTAACCTAACATAACATAACTTAACCTAACCTAAACTATCGGTTATTACTAGATTTTACTAACAGTAGACAGTCAATTCTAGAAGTATCTACTTAATATTATTGACGACAGGGCTTTGTTGGAACTAGTTTTACCTAGTGACTTGGGGTTTTAACGGATGTCGGGTTCTAACTGTAACATATATGACAAGGGGGAATACTGTTGAAGCACATACGTGCTGCTGACTGTTGCAGTCTCTATAGAGGCATTTCCCCTTTTGCAAGTAAAATGAACAAACATTTTGTTTGAGAAAAAGTTTGGTTCAGCTTAGAACGGCACTGCAGATTGATTACTTCCTTTTGCAAATTTCCTGGAGCTTGGCGTCTTCAAAGGAAAGGCAAAGAACTTAAATTCCCGTTACGTAATTTGAAATCCTGGAGGCGTCCTTCGAGATCCTGTCGTAGCAAACAACTCCTTATGGAATATTCTTGAGTAGGCTAAGGAAAAACAGTTTCTGGGATTTAAGGCGCAGGAAGCGAAGTAGGTTATGCAAATTTGATTGATTTTCTCACAACGGAAGTCGAACTTTGAAAGATTTGATGCTGCCAGTTATCTCTGGAATGTTATCCTTGCTTTATAGGTTTATAAGTCATTCACGCGACCTGACACATCTACGAAAATGCTACATTATTTGTCCGTTATTTATCATACACTTCTTTCGGTTCCTATGTTCCCCTTTTCCACGAATAATTTCATCTCCGCCAATAAAGCAAGGAACCGTTTCACGACAAGTCTGCCACTTAGTCTCTCATATTAAAACGTCAAATTATCAGTTCCTTCTAATGTCGCTACAAATTCACGATGCTTAAGGGCACTTGCACCAATAATATTCAGTTCTAACATCTGTGGCCGTTACGAGGCTGCACGATTGATGTTTGTAACACTTGAGGCTGGGACCGTGCTATGGCTCAGGCGGTTAGACGCCGGCCTCTCACCGCGGAGGCTCGGGTTCGATCCCGGGTCAGTCCATGTGGGATTTGTGGTGGACAAAGTGGTACTGGGACAGGTTTTTCCCCGAGTACTTCGGTTTTCACCTGTAACTTTCATTCCATCGGTGCTCCATTACTTGAAAAAAAGAAAAAAAAACTAATCATCTTCATCACAGTGTTGCACAATAAGCCTCAAGACTGCGGTGCGTCCGTAACTTCTGCTGCTGGGCCCTTCACCATAGTTGGAAATAAATTTGTGCATATAAGAAAATTGCACTGAATATGTATAATATTAAAACTAACTAAACTCTAACGAACTCCCTGGAGCACAGTCCTTCTTGAGAAGCTAGCAGGTCCTCAGCTAGTCAAGAAATTCCCCGCGTTTTATGGAACCCGAAGGTTCCTTATCGCATTCACAAGAGCTCGCCACCTGTACCTATCCTGAGCCAGATCAATCCTCTCCATGCCCCCATCCCACCTCTTGTAGGTCCATTTTAATATTATCCTCCCATCTACGCCTGGGTTTTCCAAGTGGTTTTCTTCCCGCAGGTCTCCCCGATAGAATTCTGCTGCGGCGCCCTTCACCATTAAAAAAACACTTAAGGATGGTCGTACGTTACCGCTGACGCAGTTTAACAGAATATTTAAACTCAGACGGATTTGTGCCAAATTTTTGCCCAGTCTGTACACAAGGACATGCAATGTCAGGCCAAACAGGACAGAAACGTCCTTTCAGAAGTCATAGCAACAGATGTAAGTTGGGTTTGAGGTTATGATGCAAATGTGAGAATATGGCGGATATTGAAGCTGCATCGGAGGCGTGCTGGTCAGCAACACGAACCTGGTACTACAGAGATGCTTACAGCAGTGGCATAAGGAGTGGGATAGGTCTATGAACCCTGGCGGGGACTGATTTGAGGGGGGGGTCAGTAACTGAGACAAGCCTAAATGTGTATATGTGAACTTTTTGGTCACACTTCATATAAGTATATTCGTTAGGATAGCATCTCATATTATCGTCTCATATATACGTCTCCCTGAGGATGGTCCTACGTGGACCGAAACATGTTAATTAGTTACTTCCTGTCGCTCCTTGCAGAGCATAGGGCCTCCTTTCAGAGGTTTCTTGGTCTGGAAGTGTGCATTCTGTAGTGACCAGTCCACTGACTGCACAATTGCTACTCATCCTGATATGACTGCCAGAGCCCTCTAGCAGTTAATCAGGAGACTTGGGTGAGAAATGGCCGCTGAATTTTGCTCTATTCATGCCCGTAAGGTTCTTTTACATGCCGTAAATCTACGACATGGGACCAACGGAGGAAGTGGTGCTACGGATTTTTATCACCCTTAAAAATCCATTGACCTCGGCCGGGATTGAACCCGCGAACCTTGGGTTCAGTGGCGAGCACGCTAACCACTAGTCCACCGAGGGCGACAGACATGTTAGAGTTGTTGAATATTACACGGCCTATGTTCATTGTCTTTTTATTTCAATATTAGCCCTATGAAGTGCACGATGAACCACGAATAATTTTAAGATGGTAACTTTATGTTGTCTGGAACTGTGGGTTTTTTAACTTTGCAGAAGTGAAATGGACGGGCGCAGTATTGGTACAGCTTTGTGGTAGCCCATTTGGCGATGTTAGGTTATGTTAAACATGAACTTTTCAAATCAGTTTTGCGCCACATAAATTCTCGCTGCAGGACCCAGTGTGAACACCAGTGGGTCTACTGAGATCTGCGCTCTTAAGGTTTATTACGCAGTATTGAGTAGCAGTTCCGTACCGACGTTGCGGGACAACCTGTCGGTCCCATCATCAAGCGCCAAGAAGTCCTCTACATATTCTGTCTGAAACATTTCTCATTCTAAAAAGAATTTAGCCAGATATTATCACAAATGTACATAGGTCTTCATGTAAAGTACCGTTATTGTTGTTAGAATTTAATGAAACTTGGATTTTCTCGACAGATTTTCGAGAAATACTTAAATATCAAATTTAATGAAAATCTGTCCAGTGGGAACCGAGTTGTTACATGCGGACAGACAGACATGAAGCTAATAGTCGGTTTTTGCAATTTTGCGAACGCGCCTACAATGTGTAAGTACTGCAAGCTGCAAAGCAAGTTTTCTACTTGAACATTATGGAAAGTTCTACATACATAAAAGTTCGCCGTAGAACAGGCCATGAACGAGGAACTTAATGATCTGTACTCATCACCAAATATTATTCGGGTGATCAAATCAAGAAGAATGAGGTGGGCGGGGCATGTAGCACGTATGGGGGAGGGAGAGGTGCATACAAGATTTTGGTGGGGAGACCTGAGGGAAGGAGACGACTTTACGAAAATAAAAAATTGCATTCGTTTGTTAAAAAACTGAAAATTTCCCTCTGTGTTTAGATAATTCCCATACAGAAGTTCGTACAATCTTGAGGATTTAAGGCCGCAGTGGTATACAGTAGGGTCTTTTGTTTCCTATGGTCATCTGCACCTGTAAGGACCAGCGGTTAGCACTGCATACGAGTCACGAGTACCAACCGTCTGAACTACTGGGGTCACGTGAATAATACAAGTGTTATTTAACGACGCTGGCAGTTAGCTTCGTTGATAAACAGGGGCGGCTGAAGCCCCTCCCCACACAAAATGAAATATCTGAATAAAGGTTTTCGTTAGAGATACGTACATTCTTATGAATGAATACATTTCAAATTCAGATACTCGCAACGGACTCTAAGCGCTGCGGAAAGCGAGCGGACTGTGCCCTACCCAGACGTTGCGCGCTGGCTTCAGCACAGCTAATGCGAGTGGTGGGAATACTAACCGAACTTATCCTGCGTTTCAAGGAAAACTTCGTATAGCTGTTAATTTTGGTAACGTTTCAGACGTTGGCATTTTGACAACCATTTATATCCAGCTGTTTTAAAGCCACGTTTGTGAATGTTTTAATTTGAGTAGTTGCAATTTTCAGATAAACATGTACAAGAACACTGTGAAGTATTTACAGAGCATCGATTTTCGCAATTAACTCACCGAGAAGACTGAGATTGAGAATTTATGTTGTGCAACAACGGATTTAGTTACTTCTCAGTCATCATCAAGCAGAACAAAACTTATATGAGAAATTGTAACCCTGCTATATACGATAAACATAAGTAGTTGATTGGCTATGCTGAAATAATCGCCGTATTAAACCCTTCTGATTAATCATATAATATTCCTAGCCGCAGCCATACCGTAAGAAAGTCTTACCAGCCTCCACTGGTGATAGATGAAAGACTTCGCAGCATTAATGGAATGATACTTACAGCTAAAGGGGAAGTACTCGGAGAAAAACCTGTCCGATTGTCACTTTTTCCACCACAAATCTATTATGGACTGACCTGGATTCGAATCCGGGCCTCCGCGGTGAGAGGCCGGCGACTAACCCCCTGAGCCATGGCACGGCCAATTAATTAATATGTAAAATTAAGTTTGTACATGAAAGAAAACACAAGGTCTTCATTACAAAGATCAGCCGGTTAATGCTGTTTGTTGTAGTCATAAGCAACGCATAAATAAACCGCGTGCGAAAAATACAGCCTTTTGGATGTTAGTGCAGGTGACATATACAGCCGAACTCGGTTATAACGTCATGAAAGGGACTGTATATTTTGTGTCGTTATAACCGAGGAGTATAATGTTATGGTTAACAGTGAGGAATGAATTGGTACCACAGAATATCTGACGTTATAGTCGAGATGTCGTATAAACCGATGTCGTTATAACCGGGTTCGACTGTATATTTACCATTACTCCTTAAAATGTCCCTTTCGGCTCAATAGAAGCGGAGAGGGAAGACAGTAACTAACCGTCACACCAGAGAGCAGCACTTTAGTGCTGTAATCACTGGAACTTCTAAAACTTCAAAGTTTCAAGTGATGTCATGTGTAGAAGAAGATGGCGGCCACGCGAAGTGTGTTTACTCCAACGTTTGAAGATGAACACGGTGGAGTGCCAGGCGCACTCGGCGTCGCAAGGCGCTCCGGTATTGATCTGCACCGAGAGAATAAAGGAACTCGATACGGCGAGGTCACTCCTGCGGATTGCGCCGTAACAATGGTAACTGCTATGTACCACCTGGAGTTACGTTACAAATGTCTGCATGTTGCCGGCGTAGTCTATTTATGTGTTTCGTTTGCTTCTCAAGTAAATATGCGCAACCACTGGGAATAGACGTCGTGTGGTGTCTGTTCTAACAGGGAATGGAGAAGACTACGTAACGAGGAGCTTTATGCTCTGTACTCCTCACCAAATATTATTCGGGTGATCAAATCAAGAAGAATGAGATGGACGGGACATGTTGCACGTATGGAGGACAGGAGAGGTGCATACAGGGTTTTGGTGGGGAGACCTGAGTGAAGGAGACCACTTGGAAGACCCAGGCATAGATGGGAGGATAATATTAAGGTGGATCTTCAAGAAGTAGGATGGGGGGCATGGACTGGTTTGATATGGCTCAGGATAGGAACGGGTGGTGGGCTCTTGTGAATGCGGTAATGAACCTTCGGGTTCCATAAAACGCGGGGAATTTCTTGACTAGCTGAGGAACTGTTAGCTTCTCAGGAAGTACTGTATTGCATGTAGTTAGTTAGTGGTTTCTGTTTGGTGTGAACTGAATTTTTTTAAGTTTATTTAGATAGGCCGTGCCATGTTTCAGGAGTTATTCTCCGGCCTTTCACCGCGGAGACCCGGGTTCGATCCCAGGCCAGCCCATGTGAGATTTGTTGTGGACAAAGTGGCACTGAGACGCAGTTTGCTCCGAGTAATTCTACTTTACACTGTCAGTACCATTCCCCAATGCTCCACACTCATCTTCATGTTGAAACTACTTGGATCAGAAGGACAAGTGGTCGAAGCCTGGGAACCTTCATACAAAGTAGTGCTCTTTTAAGTGTCCAGCGTAGTTTCACATATTCCAGGCTTCAGACGGCCAAATCTCCCGCTTATGTTAGGCAGTTTACAAGTTGCAGGTGGCAGGCCTTGTGTTTTGTTCAACTGAAGCCTGTCACTGTCGTTGAAACATTGTCACGTGTTACTGAAGTGATTGTCTAGAATCTTAAGGTGATTCATCGCCGTTGTGTTTACAGTATTGTATGCATAATGTCTTACGTTCCATCTCTGTATAAAGTTACCTACGCTTCCCCACATATGGGCCGGGATAGCTCAGTCGGTATAGCGACTCACTACGGGCTGGACGGTCCGGGGATCGAATCCCACCGGGGGCATGGATGTTTGTGTTGTGTTAGATGTATGGACGATAGCATGAAACATAAGGTGACATGCAGGACAATGAATCAAAGGGGAAAACCCAGGAATTAATACAAAAAAAAAAATCCCGGTGGGGGCGAGGTTTTCCGCAGTCGTCGAGACCGCCCCTGGGGCCCACCAAGCCTCCTGTACAATGGGTAACGGGTCATTCCCGGGGGTAAAGCGGCCGGGGCGTGGAGTTGACCACCTACCCTCATCTAGTGCTAGGGTTAAAGAAAGATTATAGCTATACCTCTACTCCCCCTCTGGGCCTTCATGGTCTGTTCTAGGGAGAACTTTACCTTTACCTTTACCTTACGCTTCCCCACATTTCCCCACTACCTTGTACCTTAACACACAACTGCAATCGGCCACTAAATGAAACAATTTTATACCTGAAATCTGCACTCTTCTGGGATATTACGCAGAATAGAGTGGTAATGCTGTAACATCCCAGAAGAGCGCAGATCTCATCTACATCGCGGCGGAAGCCTAAAATCACGCAGTTTTAAAATATATAACTTATCATTCCCGAAGCTGCGTATAATTTTTTTCTGTATATGTATATTGTATAACATTGCTGTTGTAAATCTTATCTGTCAGATCAGCGGATGCAGCTGTAAATATTCCCCCTTTTATGCCCTTCACATTCAGTACGATGATGGCTGCGTGCCTGGCCGGAACATGTAGCTGCTTTTAATTTTAATTTATAAGCAGTTTGTGTTTAGATGGAACTTTTTCTTTCCATGGCTCGACAACCCCTAGTGGGCCACGGCCTCCTCATTATCGAGGCTTCACGATTACACATCAGACAACCACACTCGGTAGGACTCCTCTGGACGAGTGACCAGCCCGTCGCAGAGACCTCTACCTGAAAACACACAACACTCACAAGAGACAGACATATGATCCCGCCGGGATTCAAACCCACAATCCCAGCAAGCGAGCGGCCTAGACCCACGCCTTAGACCGCGCGGCCACTGGGATCGGCTTAGACGTGACATACATACATACATACATTATTGTTGTGACTGTCTGCAGGATGACACTTTAGTATTTGCTTGTAACTACTTTGTTTACCTTTTAGTAGTAATTACAAAGGACGTGGAAGAAAGCGGCCGTGGCCTATTTTAACCTACTGTTCCGGCATTTGCCATGAGAGACTGACGACAACCACTGACCTCTCAGTCCTGACGGTCCGATATGTGACCCCAAAGCAGGAGTGCTGTCCGGGCTGACATTTTATTGTGTCTGAGGCTGTTGACTCAGATTGGTCACCTGCAGCTCTCTTTACCCCGCAGATACAAATCGCGTAGCAGTGAGGATGCTGTGGACACTCGTCGCTGCCACTAGCTAGACACCATGCTGCTGGCGGACGCCGACAGTTGCTACAGCGAGGAGATGGCGCCCGCCTCTCGTTCCATCTCGCCGTCGCTGTCTCCATCGCCACCGCCTCCACTACCACCCCAGGCCAGCACCGCGGCTCGCTGGACAGACCTGGTACCGCCCCACTGCCAGCGGTGTCACATGTACACCGGGCCCGTCAACAAAGGTATGTCCTCGTCTTCTAAAGCGGCATTAAACCAGGGATCGGCATAAATTATGTTTTTGACTCTTCTATGGATAAGTGACAGAAGTCCTTTGACATGTCACTTGTGTCACTGTTTAATTTGCTAGCTGCTAGCCCTCTCTCGCTTTACCATGCAAGTAGCCCAACTGGGAACCGAACTCTGGACGCGTGTTTGATTAATCGCTTGATATTCAATTTGCTGCACATTGCGTTGGGACCTAGTTGGCCTCTGGTTTACCGTGTTGTCTAGATCAGTGGTATTCAACATGGGGTACGCGTACCACTGGGGGTACGCGAAGACATAGGGGGCACGTAAAATTAAAAAAAAGATAAATATATTGTTTCATGATAAACACTGAATAATCAGGGCCAGATTTATGGTTAGCCACAAGAGACCCGGACGTAAGGACATGCGATTTGGGAGCGCCATTCTCTCTCTCTCCTGTATGCGATTCTTATCTGGGCGGCTAGTTTCATTTTATTCCACATAGTGCATATAATTTTGCTTTGCTAAAATACCTTTGTTCCTTTATTAATTTTTACATGATAGGCAATAATATATTTGTTATTTAATAGCTTGACTCTCCTTTTTCTCATTTAAAACTTGTTATTTAATACATTATTTTGGATGTAATTTATTTAATTTATTTTAGATGTAGATTATAGACTGTGTATAACTTGAATTATGCAACAACAACTTTGGGGGTACAAAGTTGAAGAGAAATTATATCTGGGGGTACGCGAACAAAAGAGGCTGAATACCACTGGTCTAGGTAAGGTAACCGACGCCCGTGAATGACCCGACAGGGGAGTCGTAACATCTGGGATGCGTTTAATAATTATATTAGAACTTAACGCCAGTCTAAGCTGCTGAGTGTTTTGGAGTCGGTGGGAATGACACGTGTAACTTGCTGGTGGTCTTCAGGTACGTGTTAACGTGACAGCAGTGCTTGTCCTGTGGTTACAATGTGTGCTGTGCATTGCCGTCGTATTAAGAACCTGAAACATCATTGGACATGATTTGAACTGTGAATGACACGTGTAACTTGCTGGTGGTCTTCAGGTACGTGTTAACGTGACAGCAGTGCTTGTCCTGTGGTTACAATGTGTGCTGTGCATTGCCGTCGTATTAAGAACCTGAAACATCATTGGACATGATTTGAACTGTGAATGACACGTGTAACTTGCTGGTGGTCTTCAGGTACGTGTTAACGTGACAGCAGTGCTTGTCCTGTGGTTACAATGTGTGCTGTGCATTGCCGTCGTATTAAGAACCTGAAACATCAGTGGACATGATTTGAACTGTGAATGACACGTGTAACTTGCTGGTGGTCTTCAGGTACGTGTTAACGTGACAGCAGTGCTTGTCCTGTGGTTACAATGTGTGCTGTGCATTGCCGTCGTATTAAGAACCTGAAACATCATTGGACATGATTTGAACTGTGAATGACACGTGTAACTTGCTGGTGGTCTTCAGGTACGTGTTAACGTGACAGCAGTGCTTGTCCTGTGGTTACAATGTGTGCTGTGCATTGCCGTCGTATTAAGAACCTGAAACATCATTGGACATGATTTGAACTGTGAATGACACGTGTAACTTGCTGGTGGTCTTCAGGTACGTGTTAACGTGACAGCAGTGCTTGTCCTGTGGTTACAATGTGTGCTGTGCATTGCCGTCGTATTAAGAACCTGAAACATCATTGGACATGATTTGAACTGTGAATGACACGTGTAACTTGCTGGTGGTCTTCAGGTACGTGTTAACGTGACAGCAGTGCTTGTCCTGTGGTTACAATGTGTGCTGTGCATTGCCGTCGTATTAGAACCTGAAACATCATTGGACATGATTTGAACTGTGAATGACACGTGTAACTTGCTGGTGGTCTTCAGGTACGTGTTAACGTGACAGCAGTGCTTGTCCTGTGGTTACAATGTGTGCTGTGCATTGCCGTCGTATTAAGAACCTGAAACATCAGTGGACATGATTTGAACTGTGAATGACACGTGTAACTTGCTGGTGGTCTTCAGGTACGTGTTAACGTGACAGCAGTGCTTGTCCTGTGGTTACAATGTGTGCTGTGCATTGCCGTCGTATTAAGAACCTGAAACATCATTGGACATGATTTGAACTGTGAATGACACGTGTAACTTGCTGGTGGTCTTCAGGTACGTGTTAACGTGACAGCAGTGCTTGTCCTGTGGTTACAATGTGTGCTGTGCATTGCCGTCGTATTAAGAACCTGAAACATCATTGGACATGATTTGAACTGTGAATGACACGTGTAACTTGCTGGTGGTCTTCAGGTACGTGTTAACGTGACAGCAGTGCTTGTCCTGTGGTTACAATGTGTGCTGTGCATTGCCGTCGTATTAAGAACCTGAAACATCAGTGGACATGATTTGAACTGTGAATGACACGTGTAACTTGCTGGTGGTCTTCAGGTACGTGTTAACGTGACAGCAGTGCTTGTCCTGTGGTTACAATGTGTGCTGTGCATTGCCGTCGTATTAAGAACCTGAAACATCATTGGACATGATTTGAACTGTGAATGACACGTGTAACTTGCTGGTGGTCTTCAGGTACGTGTTAACGTGACAGCAGTGCTTGTCCTGTGGTTACAATGTGTGCTGTGCATTGCCGTCGTATTAAGAACCTGAAACATCATTGGACATGATTTGAACTGTGAATGACACGTGTAACTTGCTGGTGGTCTTCAGGTACGTGTTAACGTGACAGCAGTGCTTGTCCTGTGGTTACAATGTGTGCTGTGCATTGCCGTCGTATTAAGAACCTGAAACATCATTGGACATGATTTGAACTGTGAATGACACGTGTAACTTGCTGGTGGTCTTCAGGTACGTGTTAACGTGACAGCAGTGCTTGTCCTGTGGTTACAATGTGTGCTGTGCATTGCCGTCGTATTAAGAACCTGAAACATCATTGGACATGATTTGAACTGTGAATGACACGTGTAACTTGCTGGTGGTCTTCAGGTACGTGTTAACGTGACAGCAGTGCTTGTCCTGTGGTTACAATGTGTGCTGTGCATTGCCGTCGTATTAAGAACCTGAAACATCAGTGGACATGATTTGAACTGTGAATGACACGTCGTGGCCAGACGGTGATTGGTGAGATGTGTAGAATGTGAGTTGTTGGCTGTTGTCTCCACGCTGAATCTTACGATGTTAAGGAGAGGAGAGCAAGAAGCAATTGGGTGGCGTGAGAGGCATTAATAACTAACTAACGAACTAACTAACTGACTAACTAACTAACTTGATGGAGCAGATTCCTTCTTGAGAAGCTAGCAGGTTGTCAGCTAGTCAAGAAATTCGCCGCGTTTTATGGAACCCGAAGGTTCGTTACCGCACTCACAAGAGCCTGCCACCTGTCCCTATCGAGGCAGTAATTTATTTATTTATTTATTTATTTACTGCTGTGAATGTTGCCAGGCTGTGCCCGCTCGTCCTTCCGGTAACTTTAGGCTACAGGCAAGTTAGAGCGTTGGGAACTGAAGGAGGTAAAGTCATGGATATTGGACTGTTTGAGTATTTAGTAGAAGAAAAAGTTACGCATTTGGGACGAATTTTGCGTTTGTACGGTTGCATTATGAAGAATTTAATAACGCTTGGATTTAAAGACTGAATTTAACATGAATTAGTGTAAAGATTCAGTCCGTACCGCGCAGTAAACACACTCCGTCTCAGTTATACAAACCAGTCAGTTAATGTTGTACAGTGAAATAATCGCTGTTTGTTCTGAGATCACACAAAACACATAAATCAGTTCGTACCGCGCGGTAAACACACTCCGTCTCAGTTACACAAAGCAGTCAGTTAATGTTGTACAGTGAAATAATCGCTGTTTGTTCTGAGATCCACACAAAACACATAAATACAGTTCGTACCGCGCGGTAAACACACTCCGTCTCAGTTATACAAACCAGTCAGTTAATGCTGTACAGTGAAATAATCGCTGTTTGTTCTGAGATCCACACAAAACACATAAATACAGTCCGTACCGCGCGGTAAACACACTCCGTCTCAGTTACACAAAGCAGTCAGTTAATGTTGTACAGTGAAATAATCGCTGTTTGTTCTGAGATCCACACAAAACACATAAATACAGTTCGTACCGCGCGGTAAACACACTCCGTCTCAGTTATACAAACCAGTCAGTTAATGTTGTACAGTGAAATAATCGCTGTTTGTTCTGAGATCCACACAAAACACATAAATACAGTCGTACCGCGCGTAAACACACTCCGTCTCAGTTATACAAACCAGTCAGTTAATGCTGTACAGTGAAATAATCGCTGTTAGTTCTGAGATCCACACAAAACACATAAATACAGTCGTACCGCGCAGTAAACACACTCCGTCTCAGTTATACAAACCAGTCAGTTAATGCTGTACAGTGAAATAATCGCTGTTTGTTCTGAGATCCACACAAAACACATAAATACAGTCCGTACCGCGCAGTAAACACACTCCGTCTCAGTTACACAAACCAGTCAGTTAATGTTGTACAGTGAAATAATCGCTGTTTGTTCTGAGATCCACACAAAACACATAAATACACTGTGTGGGCAGAACGTAGAATTTGTGAATGTTAAACATGGTGGTACATATACTAACCACTGGGCTTTAAAGGGTTAATGGACGTTGTGTAGAGCCGTACAGTCATCTGGAATGACAAGCTGGGTGGCCACAGAGCGGTTTGGACATTTTGGAGAAGAAAAAAATTTCTTAGCCTGTAGGAATTCGAGAACTTGCGAACTGTACAAGCATAGTTGCAATAAACTGGGATCCCGTTTTTATAAATGTGTAGAAACTTAATTAAAACAGAAAGCTTTAAATATCAAGGTTTAACGTAGCAACACTTTTCAAAAGACATTCCCCTCATGACGTACATTTTGCCGTACAGTAGGCAGGCGTGATCAAGCCAATGCTATCGGTACACTATAACCCGCTGTATTGTGTCTTTGTACAGTTTACATATGGTAAGGAGATTTGCCTGAAGATGACTATTACAGTCGAAACATGTTGCCAATGACGCGGCAGTTATAGCAAAAGTACAGTTGTGCTTGACTGAAACCTGTTAGAGTGATGAAATCTGCGGTCTTCTGGGGTTTACACGGCGTCGTGTGGTAATTGTTTACCAACGTTTCGGGACAACGTATCGGTCCCATCCTCACGGGTCAAGAGTCCGAGTAGGAAAGAAAGCCTATAACGTAGATACTGGAAAGTGCGGCGGGGTAGCAAAGAGTGTGATGTGATTTATGACAGCCAATAGGGTGAGAGAGGGGTGGATACAAACAACGTAAAGCTGCTGGTGGTACCGAGAATGCAAACAGCTAAGACAGCTGGAAAAACATATATGGAATAGAGTAACAGTACAGGAGGAAAATATAAGGATAAAGCTAGATAAACAAAATACAAATAAACCAAAAGTAATAATTAAAAATGCAAATTAATAAATTAGAAGAATAAGGAAACAAAACAGCGTGAGTGATGGGCAGGGGGAAGAGAGACACGTAAAGTGGCTAATGGGGTACCTGTTACATTGATGTCAGTATGCGTAATGAATTTCCGTACTTTGCGCTAGTGTCGTTGCTACCTCAAAAATTCGCGCGTCCGCCATGTTGCTGTTTTCGACTGTAAGAAAGTCAAAAGTAATGAATTCGGAGTTTTACTCCAGTGGCGTGTCTATCATATCAAATTTCGTTAAAATCTGTCCAGCCCTTCTCGTGCTCAAATATGCGGACAGATGGCGTGGCTGTTCGATGTCCTCACCCGCTCACGAACCCACGTCATGTTGCAGACGATGACGACTCGTGTCGCGTCATATGCGACCGTGAGATGCACACTCTGCACCGGAACGTGCCGGCCCTGAGACGCAGGGATGTTGACACATCCACCATCCGACAGCACTATTACCCCGAAGGCGGTTGGGGTTGGATTGTGTGTGGGGTGGGCTTCCTGGTACACCTGCTGACCTCAGGACTGCAGCTTAGCTTCGGCCTCCTGTACCTCTACACGCTGCACCATCTTGGAGATGCTTCACCCATGGACGCAGGTAAGACTTGGACTGTAAATCACGCGGAACAACCTGTAATTACAGGGGGCGGAGCCCCCAGTGTTATTCGGAGCAAGGCTCCTCAACTGTAGCTACGTACAGGGCTTAAGAACTGTTTTGTAGCGTGGCTGGGGGCCCTGTGTCTTGCCGTCTCCATGCTGACGGCCCCCATAGTGGTCGCCTTCTGTCGCCGCAAATCCACGCGTCTCACTGCGGTGTTTGGGGGCCTCGTGATGGCCCTGGCGTGTCTCTTCGCGTCCTTCGCCCAGCAGCTGCACCAGGTGGTGCTGAGTTATGGCGTCGTTCTTGGGCTGGGCGCCGGGCTGGTCCGCGAGACGTCCAGTCTCATGCTGGGCCACTACTTCAAGCGACGTCGAGAGTTTGTGGAGATGGTAGTGCAGGCGGGCGCTGGCGTCGGCATCGCTCTCTTCTCCGTGCTGTACAAGGAGGCCGTGGGGTGAGTGACTGGAGGGTGGAGCCTAGCGCTACTAGAGGTGCGTGTGACAGTGAGCGTTATACACTGGCCTTTTAGAAACTAAGGCATCAAACACACACTGATGCTAAGCACTTTATTGTGACTTGCATGTATACAAGGCACATAGTAGCACATGCTACACACCAGACTGCCATGTATACAAGGCACATAGTAGCACATGGTACACACCAGACTGCCATGTATACAAGGCACATAGTAGCACATGCTACACACCAGACTGCCATGTATACAAGGCACATAGTAGCACATGGTACACACCACACTGCCATGTATACAAGGCACATAGTAGCACATGCTACACACCAGACTGCCATGTATACAAGGCACATAGCAGCACATGGTACACACCAGACTGCCATGTATACAAGGCACATAGCAGCACATGGTACACACCAGACTGCCATGTATACAAGGCACATAGTAGCACATGGTACACACCAGACTGCCATGTATACAAGGCACATAGTAGCACATGCTACACACCAGACTGCCATGTATACAAGGCACATATTAGCACATGGTACACACCAGACTGCCATGTATACAAGGCACATAGTAGCACATGGTACACACCAGACTGCCATGTATACAAGGCACATAGTAGCACATGGTACACACCAGACTGCCATGTATACAAGGCACATAGTAGCACATGGTACACACCAGACTGCCATGTATACAAGGCACATAGTAGCACATGGTACACACCAGACTGCCATGTACACAAGGCACATAGTAGCACATGGTACACACCAGACTGCCATGTATACAAGGCACTTATTAGCACATGGTACACACCAGACTGCCATGTATACAAGGCACATAGTAGTACATGGTACACACCAGACTGCCATGTATACAAGGCACATAGTAGCACATGGTACACACCAGACTGCCATGTATACAAGGCACATAGTAGTACATGGTACACACCAGACTGCCATGTATACAAGGCACATAGTAGCACATGGTACACACCAGACTGCCATGTATACAAGGCACATAGTAGCACATGGTACACACCAGACTGCCATGTATACAAGGCACATAGTAGCACATGCTACACACCAGACTGCCATGTATACAAGGCACATATTAGCACATGGTACACACCAGACTGCTATGTATACAAGGCACATAGTAGCACATGGTACACACCAGACTGCCATGTATACAAGGCACATAGTAGTACATGGTACACACCAGACTGCCATGTATACAAGGCACATAGTAGCACATGGTACACACCAGACTGCCATGTATACAAGGCACATAGCAGCACATGGTACACACCAGACTGCCATGTATACAAGGCACATAGTAGCACATGCTACACACCAGACTGCCATGTATACAAGGCACATAGTAGCACATGGTACACACCAGACTGCCATGTAC
Source organism: Reticulitermes speratus (assembly GCA_021186555.1). Lineage (NCBI taxonomy): Eukaryota > Metazoa > Arthropoda > Insecta > Blattodea > Rhinotermitidae > Reticulitermes > Reticulitermes speratus. The sequence goes on along the minus strand of JAJKFL010000013.1, from coordinate 29,871,443 downwards.
ACAAGGCACATAGTAGCACATGGTACACACCAGACTGCCATGTATACAAGGCACATAGTAGCTCATGGTACACACCAGACTGCCATGTATACAAGGCACATAGTAGCACATGGTACACACCAGACTGCCATGTACACAAGGCACATAGTAGCACATGCTACACACCAGACTGCCATGTATACAAGGCACATAGTAGCACATGGTACACACCAGACTGCCATGTACACAAGGCACATAGTAGCACATGGTACACACCAGACTGCCATGTATACAAGGCACATAGTAGCTCATGGTACACACCAGACTGCCATGTATACAAGGCACTTATTAGCACATGGTACACACCAGACTGCCATGTATACAAGGCACATAGTAGTACATGGTACACACCAGACTGCCATGTATACAAGGCACATAGTAGCACATGCTACACACCAGACTGCCATGTATACAAGGCACTTATTAGCACATTGTACACACCAGACTGCCATGTATACAAGGCACATAGTAGTACATGGTACACACCAGACTGCCATGTATACAAGGCACATAGTAGCACATGCTACACACCAGACTGCCATGTATACAAGGCACTTATTAGCACATTGTACACACCAGACTGCCATGTATACAAGACACATAGTAGTACATGGTACACACCAGACTGCCATGTATAGAAGGCACATAGTAGCACATGCTACACACCAGACTGCCATGTATACAAGGCACATAGTAGCACATGCTACACACCAGACTGCCATGTATACAAGGCACATAGTAGCACATGGTACACACCAGACTGCCATGTATACAAGGCACATAGTAGTACATGGTACACACCAGACTGCCATGTATACAAGGCACATAGTAGCACATGGTACACACCAGACTGCCATGTATACAAGGCACATAGTAGCACATGCTACACACCAGACTGCCATGTATACAAGGCACATAGTAGCACATGGTACACACCAGACTGCCATGTATACAAGGCACACAGTAGCACATGGTACACACCAGACTGCCATGTATACAAGGCACATAGCAGCACATGCTACACACCAGACTGCTATGTATACAAGGCACATAGCAGCACATGCTACACACCAGACTGCCATGTATACAAGGCACATAGTAGCACATGATACACACCAGACTGCCATGTATACAAGGCACATAGTAGCACATGGTACACACCAGACTGCCATGTATACAAGGCACATAGTAGCACATGGTACACACCAGACTGCCATGTATACAAGGCACATAGTAGCACATGGTACACACCACACTGCCATGTATACAAGGCACATAGTAGCACATGCTACACACCAGACTGCCATGTATACAAGGCACATAGCAGCACATGCTACACACCAGACTGCCATGTATACAAGGCACATAGTAGCACATGGTACACACCAGACTGCCATGTATACAAGGCACATAGCAGCAGTCAGGTGCTATGTGCCTTGTATACATGTCTCGACATCAGATGGTCTTCGTTACCGAAATTTCTGTAACGCCCTCTTGTACTACACAGTCTGAAATTCGAGCACTTCGAGTAGTGAGTGAGTGAGTGAGTGCGTGATTGAGTGCGTGATTGAGTGCGTGATTGAGTGGTGAGTGAGTGTGTGAGTGAGTGTGTGAGTGAGTGGTGAGTGAGTGAGGCGTGAGTGAGTGCGTGAGTGAGAGAGCGCGTGTGTGAATGAGTGGGAGTTAGCACGTGAGTTAGCACGTGAGTGAGTGAGTTAGTGCGTGAATGCATAAGTGCGTGAGATGCGTGAGTGTGAGTGAGTGAGTGTGAGTGAGTACGTGAGTGAGTGAGTGAGCGCGTGAGTGAGTGAGCGAGTGAGTGCGTGAGTGCGTGAGCGCGTGAGTGAGTGAGTGCGTGAGTGTGCCCTGTATTGAGTGCTATGTGTGCTTTCATGATGGCTAGTAGCGACTCGCCATTCGCCACGAACTCTAGCGCATGAGCAGTTATCACACTCGTAGCAATAGTTTTTCCCCTGGCCGTTGACAGTAGTGTCACGTGTCATGTGTCGGAAGACAGCGACTGATTGGCCTGTGTCTGACAGCAAGCTGGGATGGCGACTGGGTCTGCAAGCGGTGACGGCCGTCCTGGCCCTAGGCTTCTTCTTGGGCGTCCTGTACCGTTCGGCGTCCCTCTATCACCCACAGCGCCGCGCCATCCTGCACCTCAAGAACCAGCGCAACACAGTGAAGGAGAAGAGCAGCATCGCGGCGGCTCACAAGGCGCCTTTCTTCGACTTGTCGCCGCTGCGGATCCGCGCCGTGCAGATGTTGCTGCTGGCGTCGTCGACGGCGGCGCTCGGCCTGTACACCCCCGTCTTCTACCTGGCGCTGCAGGGGTATAAGGAGGGCCTGGAGGACAGTGCGCTGGTCCTTATGCAGACGTTCCTGGGCTTTGCGACGGCTCTGGGCTGTGTGGGCTTTGGGCTTGTCGTGGTGCGGCCCAGCGAGCAGTGTCTGATCTCCAGACAGTACCTGTGCCAGGCCGCGATGGTGGGCGTCGGTAAGGCCGCCGACAGCTCGCTGGATTAGAAACACACGTGACATCAACAAATGCACTATTCTGTATTGTTCGTGTTATCTCTTACATAGCTGCAACATGTTTCGGCGTTATATCACGCCATCTTCAGGGAGCTGACATCAAAGTTTCTATAAAACTTAATAGCAATAACATAGGTAGGCGTTATATGGTTGAGTCTGCGCATTTTATTGAACCATATTTGTGCATTAGTTTTAAGTAACTTCTCCTTGGTGATTTTGTAATGATGGATAATTCTCGCTCGTTGAACATTTATCGTTTTTACATTGTTTATACCTATTTATGTCGATCGCAGTGGCCGCGCGGTCTACGGTCGCTCGCTTGCTGGGATTATGGGTTCGAATCCCGCCGGGGGCATGGATGTCTGTCTTTTGTGAGTGTTGTGTGTTGTCAGGTAGAGGTCTCTGCGACGGGCTGATCACTGGTCCAGAGGAGTCCTACCGTGTGTGGTGTGTCTGAGTGTGATCGTAAAGCCTCGATAATTAGGCGGCCTAGGCCCCAAAGGGGCTGTCACGCCATTGAAAAAAGCATACCTATTTATACCTATTTTGTTGCTCTAAGTTGTATAGAAACTTTGGTGTCAGCTCCCTGAAGATGGCGTGATATAACGCCGAAACATGTTGCAGTTATGTAAAAGATAATACGAATAAAATATAGAATAGTGCTTTTGTCGTTACATTAGTTAGTAACTTGGTCACGATGCGCGTAATTTGCGATGTAAAAACATTGTTGTGTCTTTTATCAGGGCACAGGATACAGTACAATGTGGGAACGAATGTGGTTGGGTGAAACGTGTTGCACAGAAGGAGAGAGAGACTTGTACAGTTTCAAATGTACCATAACAGTGCACTGAGCTGTAAGGTAAGGTAAAGGTAAATCTCTCCCTAGACAGGCCACGAAGGCCCAGAAGGGGAGTAGAGGTATAGCTCTACTCTTTCTTTAACCTCGGCGATAGATGACGGTGGGTGGTCAACTCCACGCCCCGGTCGCTTTACCCCGGTAAAGAGACCCGGTACCCATTGTATAGGAGGCTGGGTGGGCCCCATGGCCGGTCTGCACGGCTGCTAAAAATCTCGCTCGCACCGGGAGTTTCTTAATGATCTTTATTCACTTAAGTACAATCTATTTACAAGTATTTTATTGTTGTTTACATGTGGAGTTGAACCTGAGCTTGTCATGTACAGGATAACTGTAGAGGGTGTTACTGATTGGTTCTTAGTATGTGTAGGTGTGGTGCGATGTGTTAGTGGCCGGCCTGTTCATTCCCTTACTATTCGTAAGGTGTGTGATGTGTGCGTTTCACTGTCTCTCTATTTTTGGTGTAGGTGTCTGGCGCACGCTTCTTTGAGAGTTAGCAATGAGGTGATGACTCGACATTTTAGTAGTCAATAACGTCCAAATATTTTCCACAATTCCTGAATCCATGATGTTGGTATTCCTTCCACCGCGCTCGTTTGAGGAAATCCAGATAGTCCTCCATGGTCAAATTGTGATTGTTCTGTATATAACTGAGCATTTGCTCCAACATCCAAATGGTGGCGTTGTGCCTCTGTAGCGGATGTACCTCGAAGTCGGGGGCGCAAATCCATTCTTCTGTTATGTCTCGTGCATTAGCTCGTAGGAAACAGGCAATTCTCTTCCGCGTCCACGTCCGTATGTTGCGGGCTTCCGTATAAGTTGTGTATCTGTGGAGAATCATATCCGTTTGTTGGCAGTAGTTACACTTGTCGTTAGTGTGTAAGTTGATGGCATATAGTCTTTAATTGGTGGGTGTGATGTCATGTATTATGACGTACCATATGGTCTTTGTATGCTGTGGGAGGACTTTTAAGTTAATATTCTTCCATACTATCGGCCATTTAATGTGCGGGTGTTTGGATTGTACTCTAGTTGCCAACGATGGGGTTGCTGCACATTGTTTACGAAATTATATTCCATATATTCTTCGCAGTTGATGGAGACTGAAACCTTCTTGTTGTAGGTCTGGTATGTATGCTAGTTCTTGAAAATATATTCTGAGGTGCTCTATTGTGGGCGGGATGGTCACCCAATTAGGGGGACTGTCCTTCTGTATTAGGTCGTGATGCAATATTATCCATAAATTGTGGGGGTGTGCCTCTGTTTGTGTAGTCTATTAATGTACAGTGCATCACATTTGGCCTTTATGTGTATCATACCTAAGCCTCCTTCTGGTCGCTTTTTGTACAGTGTTGTAAGAGGGACCCTGAAGATCCATCCGGTCCACAGGTATTGTACAATTTACGCCGTAATTTGTTTTGTGTGCCGGGTCGTTATCGGGAGCACTTGCGCAGCATACCATAGTTTAGACAAATACCACGTGTTACATGCCCATATTCGTTATTGTAGGTCTAGGTTTCGACTATGGTGGTATTTTATGCTTGCGTGGATCTGTTGTATTTTCCGTGTCCAAGTGTGCTCCACCGACGTATGTTCCGAAGGTGATGCCTAGGATGGTAGCGACGGTGGTATATTGTATTCCTAAGAGCTGTTGTTTTCTATCCCAGTTTCCAATGGGGAGGGCTTTGGTCTTCTCCCAGTTAATTCGCGCGCCCGTGGCTTTCTCATATATTGTGATGAGGCGTTGTAATATCTGTAAATCTCGTTTGTTGGTTATTACTATTGTAATATCATCAGCATAAGCCACACACACAACGGTATTTTGATGATCGATCTGAAGTCCTTGGAGGTGTTTATTAAGTAGAAGGATAAAGGGGTTGACCGCCAATGCATGTAAGATGGAACTTTGTCGTCCATTGATTGCTACGCGTGAAGTTGCATGTTCGTACAGTGAAACTATTGCTCTCGTGATGCCAGCACCGTAACGGTATTCCCTCAGCAATCCATACAGATATTTGTGTGAGATGTTGTCAAACGCGCTTTTGAAGTCCAAAGTTACTAGACAGATACCACCAAGCCTGTTGTTCCCTGCCGCAATGATGTCCCGTATGGTCGCTGCTGCATCCAATATATTTCTCCCTGTAGTAGCACTGTATTGTGTGGCGTGTAGTACCTCGCTCATCGTTGGTTTGAGGCGATTGGCTATGATTCTTGCATAGATCTTGTAGTCCGTGTCCATGAGAGTGAGGGGTCGAAAGTCCTCTACTTGTTTTGGGTTGTTATTTTTGAGTATACAGACTATTTATTATTCCACTTGCATGTCTATGTGTAGTGCTTCCAGTTGCAAAAAAATCATTATATAGTTGTAATAAATCATTCTGTAGGATGTCAATCCCCCATTGGTAAAATTCAGCCGTAATTCCGTCTGCTCCTGGTGATTTGTTTCTCGGAGCTTGTGCTATGGCTAATTGCAGTTCTTGTAGGGTTATCGGTCTGTCCATTAGTTCTTGGGTTCCGGTTCCGATTGTTTAAGTGATGACGGTGTATATTTGTTCTTGGCTGTCGGTGTGTATGGGTATCTGTTTGAAACGTGCCTGTAGTTCTGTGTAGAATGTTCTACTGATATCATGTTGCGTGGTGTGTCGGGCGCCGCTTTTGTCCGTAATTTCCGTAATGAGGTTCGATTTCCGGCGTTTCTGTCTGGTGATGACGTGATACAAGGACAACTTTTCGTCTGGGACTGTTGAGTTCTCCCGTAGTTCTGCTTGTAAGTTTTGTAGTTGGTTGCTGTGTAGTTGGATGATTTTGGCCTTATAATATTTGAGTTTAACATGTATGCCTGGGAAGTTTATCGGTTTCCGCAATAGATCATATACGTATGCACGTGTAGTAAAATTCTAATTGTGCTTTCCTGGTCTGTGCCCTTTCTCTGCCTGCCATTTGGAATTTTTTTTTTATTCCACGCTTAACACAGCTTTCCCACCAGCGTCCTGTTGTTTCGTACCACGTCTGTTTTGTTCTCCACCGTTCCCACTGTTGTCGCAGTTCCGCTTTGATTCCGTCTAACTGTAGTAATCTCGTATTCAGTTTCCAGCTAGGTCTTCACCACTGGGGTGATGAGCGTGTTTCCCGGCGCTGCACCTTAACCGCATTATGATCTGTAAAGGCCGCTACTATCGTGGTGGTTGCAATTTTTCTTTTATGTACTGTGTTCGTCATATAAATTCTATCTATACGGGACGCCCCATTGCTCGTATAATGTGTGTATCCTGTTTGGTTCTTGTTGCTGTCCCATGCATCGATTAGGCGGCATCCTTTTATGAGCTGTTCCAATGGCTTGCTTGTTGGGGTGCCGATGCAGTCTGTTTGACGTAATACGCAGTTGAAATCGCCTCCTATTATGTAGTCGTGGGACGTATGTTGAAGGAGATATGGTAGATCTGATATATAAAATTCCACTCTTTCCTTCTTTTTACTGGTTCCTGAGGGTGCTTACAAATTGATGATGTACATTTCGTGATATCTGCCAGCCATTCCTGTTCCTGAGGGGAGGTATTTCATGTCAGCCAAATGTATGTGTTCTTTTGTGAAAATGGCCGTCCCCGTCTGTCAGTGCCAACATTGAGGTATTTGTTTCGGTGTAATATTGTGTCGAAATTTTGATGTGTGACTTCTTGCTAGAAAAGGATGTCTATATCGTGATGGTTGCAGAACTCATGTAGCATTGTCAGTCTCGTTTCCGCCTGAATCCCGTTAATGTTGAGGGTCGCAAGATTAAGGGTGTGGTGTGCTGTTATTATTTGTTAGTGGATCATTTTTTTATTTCTCGTACACCTGTTGCTTCGTATTTGTTCTGTTGTGTTATCGTCTGTGCGTGGCTTTTTTTCCTTATAAAGGGTGGCCGACTTATTTCCTGTTCTTCTTCAGTTGTGACTGTTAAGGTGGGCACGTCTTCGCTCGTTCTTTGTATGGTATTGTGTTCTTCCAAAGGGTGTATGGGGTGTCGTGGTGGTATGTCGTCTGCCCATGAGGTGTGTGCATAATGTCCCTGCTCTTCTGCTAGTTGTGTATGCGGCTCTGTTATGCGCCTCATGTTGTCGGACGGTACGTCCTGCATGTCTCCTGCATTGTGTGACTGCGGGGCAGTATCTGACGCTTCAATGTGTTCGTCTGTAATATCCATTTTGTCTTCGACATTTTCGTCCATCTCGCGGGCCGCATTCCGCGGTGAGCTGATGTGATTTGGTTTCTCTAGTGGTCCTGATTCCGTTGTGGATGTTGTCTTTGCTATTGGTGTCGCTTGGTTGGCGTGTGTTTGTTCGTGTACGGCGTTTAGTTGCGCTTGATTTTCCTGTGTCTTGGCTCGAGGTGCCGTATCTACATTTTTGTTTCCCTGTGTTCCTGTTTCAACTATTTTTGCCCATGTATTTGGGACTGTTGGTCGAATCTCTTGCGGGTGTTTTTGACGTTTATGACATTCTTGGGCCATTTGTGTAGTCTCGTTACAGACATAACAAGTTGTTGGTTGCCCTACGTATGAGATAAGTGTTCTATAGCCTTCAATGTAGAGATGTGATGGTATGTGGGTTTTGAGTTCTATGTTGACTGTTCTTATACCATTTCCTACTGCATATCGATACATATTAGACCATTTCTCTTCTGACACTGCTTGGACTACCCCATATTTTGTCATGTGTTCCTTTATTATTTCCATTGGCATCTTTGGTGGTAGGTTAGCTATCCTAACGTTCCTTTTGCCCAAGCCCGCTGGGCTTATGTTGACCTTGGATATCTCTCCTGTTTCATGGGCGTACACAGTCTCCTCATTAGAACGTGAAATTATGTCCTCAACCAATTGTGCTTTAGTTGTTTTTATGAATACATGTATTTATGGGCCGTCGATTTGAATCGTTGCTACGTCCTCTGTGTCCAGATGTAGTTCGCGGTGTATCCATTCGTGTATTTCGTAAGCCTTGATGCGTGGGCTCCTCTTGTCAAAGGTGCAGACGATCGTGTCCTTTCTCTCGAATCATTGCATGGTGTTCCTAATGCACTGTACACTATACACTTAGTCGTTCACTCCACGCACTGGTAACTTCAGTTGTATATTAGAGGTAACCGCACCGAACCTTTCCACTCCGCGTCTCGAGCTGAACTGTGGGATTCGATCCCGGACCGTCCAGCCTGTAGCGAGTCGCTATACCGACTGAGCTATCCCGGCCCACGAGATGTAAGGTACGATATCAAACCAACAAATGCACATAAGTTTATGAAATCGTATTATACACACTGTTTATCTGCCACGTGTTTCGGCCACTCATATGGCCATCTTCAAGGAGGTGCATTACAAGGAGTACATACATCGAAATATTACAGAAGTTTTTGGAAACAATGCACAGATATAAAATATTAAATTGAAAAAAGATGTGTTTTAAAATTTATGTTAAATATCAAAATACAGATACATGCTACATACATGCTGTTCAGAATCAATCTCGGCGCATGCGCAGACACCCGCCGTCTTTCCTACGTTCAGTATAACAACATTAATACTGTTACAGGCGTGTCGCTCCTGGCGCTCAGCGCCGTGCAGGGTTACCACGGCTACGTGCTGTTTGTCTGGCTTTACGGCGTCTGTCTGGGCGGCTTCCTCTATTCCCTCAAGATGTTCACAATGGAACGGGTGAAGTCGCGGTATTTCACCCGCGCCTGGGGCTTCGTGCAGGGTGCGGAGGCCATCCCCGTGCTGGTGGGCGTACCTATAACAGGTTTGTTCGTATTTTGAGTCACAACTCGAAGCACTTGTATTGTTGCTGGGCTCGGCAGTGTAAAGGCGGTCTTTGTTTGCGACTGCTTTGTTATTTATTGTCAAAAGAAAGTTTAAAATTGTAGGAAAAAAATCGACAGCCTGCAGCACAGCAAGTCGTGATCGTGGGTCAGCAGACACACCTGACAGACACTGTGCTGTCAACGGAGACAGCTGTGCCAACGTAACTACACACAGCTGTGCCAACGTAAATACACACAGCTGTGCCAACGTACCTACACACAGCTGTGCCAGCGTATCTACACACAGCTGTGCCAGCGTATATACACACAACTGTGCCATCGTATCTACACACAGCTGTGCCAGCGTATCTACACACAGCTGTGCCATCGTATCTACACACAGCTGTGCCAGCGTATCTACACACAGCTGTGCCAGCGTATCTACACACAGCTGTGCCAGCGTATCTACACACAGCTATGCCAGCGTATCTACACACAGCTGTGCCAGCGTATCTACACAAGCTGTGCCAGCATATATACACACAGCTGTGCCAGCGTAACTACACACAGCTGTGCCAACGTATCTACACACAGCTGTGCTAACGTATCTACACACAGCTGTGCCAACGTATCTACACACAGCTGTGCCAGCGTATCTACACACAGATGTGCCAGCGTATCTACACACAGCTGTGCCAGCGTATGTACACACAGCTGTGCCAGTGTGTCTACACACAGCTGTGCCAGCATATCTACACAAGCTGTGCCAGCATATCTACACAAGCTGTGCCAGCATATATACATACAGCTATGCCAGTGTATCTACACACAGCTGTGCCAGCGTATCTACACACAGATGTGCCAGCGTATCTACACACAGCTGTGCCAGCGTATCTACACACACCTGTGCCAGCGTATCTACACACACCTGTGCCAGCGTATCTACACACAGCTGTGCCAGCGTATCTACACAAGCTGTGCCAGCGTATATACACACAGCTGTGCCAGCATATCTACACAAGCTGTGCCAGCGTATATACACACAGCTGTGCCAGTGTATCTACACACAGCTGTGCCAACGTATCTACACACAGATGTGCTAACGTGTCTACACACATCTGTGCCAGCGTATCTACACACACCTGTGCCATCGTATCTACACACAGCTGTGCCAACGCATCTACACACAGCTGTGCCAGCGTATCTACACACAGCTGTGCTAGCGTATGTACACACAGCTGTGCCAATGTGTCTACACACAGCTGTGCCAGCGTGTCTACACACAGCTGTGCCAGCGTGTCCACACACAGCTGTGCCAGCATGTCTACACACAGCTGTGCCAGCGTGTCTACACACAGCTGTGACAGCGTATCTACACACAGCTGTGCCAGTATATCTACACACAGCTGTGCCAGCGTATCTACACACAGATGAGCCAGCGTATGTACACACAGCTGTGCCAGCTTATCTACACACAGCTGTGCCAGCGTATCTACACACAGCTGTGCCAGCGTATCTACACACAGCTGTGCCAACGTATCTAAACACAGCTGTGCCAACGTAACTACAACTAATGTACTGGTAGAAATTGTATTCGGTTTAACACCGCCTTTCTACACTTTATAACCTGATGTCGACATACGGGTTTCGACTCTCATATTACCGTCATCTTCAGTTCTGTATAGCTTATCGCTGTATTGCTCATGTATGAGCTATTTACATTGTTACAATGTTACGTTCTTGTACCTGATATACAAAAGCGTAACAATATAACTGTACCTGTTGTATAATACCGTAACAGCGTAACTGTACCTGTTGTACAGTACCGTAGGAACGTAACTATACCTGTTGTACAATAGCGTTACAACGTAACTTTACCTGTTGTACAATAGCGTAACAACGTAAATGCACCTGTTGTACAATAGCGTAAAAACTTAAATGCACCTGATGTACAATAGCGTACCAACGTAACTGTACCTGTTGTACAATAGCGTACTAACGTAACTGTACCTGTTGTACAATACCGTAACAGCGTAACTGTACCTGTTGTACAATAGCGTAACAACGTAAATGCACCTGTTGTACAATAGCGTAACAACGTAAATGCACCTGTTGTACAATAGCGTAACAACGTAATTGTACCTGTTGTACAATAGTCTAACAACGTAATTGTACCTGTTGTATAATAGTGTAAAAACATAATTGTACCTGTTGTACAATAGCGTACCAACGTAACTGTACCTGTTTACAATAGTGTAACAACGTAACTGTAACTGTTGTACAATAGCATAACAACGTAATTGTACTTATACAATAGCGTACCAACGTCACTGTACCTGTTGTACAATAGTGTAACAACGTAACTATACCTGTTGTACAATAGCGGAACAACGTAACTGTACATGTTGTACAATAGCGTAACAACGTAATTGTACCTGTTGTACAATAGCGTACCAACGTAACTGTACCTGTTGTACAATAGTGTAACAACGTAACTGTACCTGTTGTACAATAGTGTAACAACGTAATTGTACCTGTTGTACAATAGCGTACCAACGTAACTGTACCTGTTGTACAATAGTGTAACAACGTAACTGTACATGTTGTACAATAGCGTACCAACGTAACTGTACCTGTTGTACAATAGCGTAACAACGTAATTGTACCTGTTGTACAATAGCGTACCAACGTAACTGTACCTGTTGTACAATAGTGTAACAACGTAACTGTACCTGTTGTGCAATAGTGTAACAACGTAATTGTACCTGTTGTACAGTAGCGTAACAACGTAACTGTACCTGTTGTACAATACCGTAACAACGTAATTGTACCTGTTGTACAGTAGCGTAACAACGTAACTGTACCTGTTGTACAATAGCGTAACAACGTAATTGTACCTGTTGTACAATAGCTTAACAACATAACTGTACCTGTTTGTACAATAGCGTTACAACGTAACTGCTCCTGTTGTACAATAGCATAACAACGTAACTATACCTGTTGTACAGTACGTAACAACGTAACTGTACCTGTTGAACAATAGTGTAACAACGTAATTGTACCTGTTGTACAGTAGCGTAACAACGTAACTGCTCCTGTTGTTCAATAGCGTAACAACGTAATTGCACCTGTTGTACAATAGCGTAACAGCGTAACTGTACCTGTTGAACGATATCGTAACAACGTAACTGCACCTGTTGTACAATAGCGTAACAGCGTAACTGTACCTGTTGAACAATACCGTAACAGCGTAACTGTACCTGTTGAAAAAATAGCGTAACAACGTAACTGTACCTGTTGTACAATAGTGTAACAACGTAATTGTACCTGTTGTACAGTAGCGTAACAACGTAACTGCTCCTGTTGTTCAATAGCGTAACAACGTAACTGCACCTGTTGTACAATAGCGTAACAGCGTAACTGTACCTGTTGAACAATACCGTAACAACGTAACTGCACCTGTTGTACAATAGCGTAACAGCGTAACTGTACCTGTTAAACAATACCGTAACAGCGTAACTGTACCTGTTGAACAATAGCGTAACAACATAACTGTACCTGTTGTACAATAGCGTAACAACGTAACTGCACCTGTTGTACAGTAGCGTAACAACGTATCTGTCTGATACCTGTGTCAATGAAGATACCCTGCATGTCACGTAAGTTGACACTACACTGCGGTATGTGTCTAAATGCGCAGAGCCACAGGAAGGCTGCTGGAGTGTCCAATAAAACTGTACGACACGTTGTGCACAGAAGGCTGGTGAAGAGTTTTAGTTTTGGCACGGCAGTGTGTCAGGCGGTCACAGTGTGTCGCCACGGCTGTGAACAGTAAAGCAGTGACACACACAGGCATATTGTGTCACGGTCAACGAAACAGTCGTTATTTCATTACAGTGTATAGTTGGACAGTGCACACTGTCTGTATGTCTGTATGTCTGTCTGTCTATCTCAGGCTACATCAACCAAAGCCACCCAAAGGCCGGCTACTACTTTTCGTTCTTTTCCACGATGCTCGCCGCGGCGCTACTGTTCCTCGTCAGCTGCCCGAAGCGCCCCCGAACGCCCTCAGACATCGCCCCCTGCTCCTGCGCCTCCGTGTCGCCTGTGAGGCCCCCACTGCCCAAAAGCATGTCCTTCGCCACGACGCTAGACCTTCCTCTCGGCTGCATTTCGGAAGAGGCTCTGCCCGACAGCCTGTTGCTGGATTACAACTTGCGGCCGCTTCGCCCCAGCAAGAGCGTGCCAGAAGGCCTGGCGACGCGCCACGAGTGGCCACAGTACCGGCGCCCTGCCGTCAGGCAGGTAACGGTCATCGAGCAAATGACGACGTCTGTGTGACGTCACTACACTGTATATTGTTTTAAGTAGGAAATATACTTACACGAGTTTTGAAACCGCCGGCATATCCTGATGTTTGCTTGCTGTAACTGTATTATTGAAAGGATTTTTATTAAATTTCGTATTTGCAGTCAGTGTCTGATTCTGTGGGCAGAAGAGCGATGTCGCATAGTTGATAATTCGCCGTTACTCTATGTACTGCCAGTGACCTTCAGAGTTCTAGTCTAGAATGTCAGAAATATTTGACGTAACTGCATTTCGATGTGCAAATTCCATTTAGGCAACACTGGCCTATATTTTGCATTAGTCTGTGGCATGTAATTGGGTCTCTGCATGTCGTCATATACAGCCAAAAATCTAATAAAATTCATTCGGAAACTGCGGTTTGGCGTCTTCAGGCGAAAGTATCTTTCATACAAAATAATCAGTAAGAACAAGACAGGCAATGTACGTATAACGTAACATTGAGGCGCGCTCGCGTAACCATTGTTACCGTGTTAAAGCAATAAGTATTACATATTCTGAGTGTGTGTCTGTAGCCTTAGTTATCCAGCATGAAAAGCGCATGCGCCGTGTTATATTGTCATCTGTGGTCTGTCTGGCTCTACCATATTTTCCCACATTATGTCATAAACGGCATGCTTTTCGGAAAAAGTTATTGAACGTAAAATGTGTGTTTTCATTTTATCTACAACTTTTGTCTGAAATATTTCTCATTCTAAGCAGAATTCAGCAAGATATTGTCATAAATGTACATATGTCTTCATGTAAAGTACCGTTATTATTGTCAGATTTTAATGAAACTTGAATTTTCTCGACAGGTTTTAGAAAGATACTCAAATATCAAATTTAATAAAAATCTGTTCAGTTGGAGCCGAGTTCTTCCACGCGGACGGACAGACAGACATTCCGAAGCTAATAGTCGCTTTTCGCAATTTTGCGAACTTGCCTAAAAAAACACATATCTACAGCAAAACTGTCTCTACCACCTGCAGTCACTTGGCACCTTGCCACTATACTGTTCCCAGTTCTGTGATGCAGAACAATGCGTCGCATTTGTACATTCATGTTGTGGATGGAAGGTAATATCGCCAGAAGATGGCAGGCTGCAGTTGTCAAGACCAGCAGAGAATGAACAGTAAGTACCAGACACTAGGCTGTGTGTAACAATGGGGTGTACTACATCAATTGAGCTATATTCGATCGACATAAACACGAGATCGTGACGAAGAGCAGCAAAACTGTGCCTCTTAGCTTTGTCATGTCTGTCTGTCCGTACAAGACGAGATTGACGGAGTGGGCGTTTATGAAATCCGATGTTAGAGAGCCCTACGGAAACTGTCGGCCCATTACAGTTCTTAAAATCAGGCAATAACGAACACTTCACATAATGACCTGCAGATGTCTCTGCGCGTACCTCGTAGTGCATTTATCGCAGAGAAAATACTTCAGATGTCTCTGCGCGTACCTCGATCGTAGCTCGTAGAGCATTTATCGCAAAGAAAATACTTCTACAGCAGTTGTGCAGGAAAGTAAACATATGTGGACTCTCAGGTTTCACAGCAGTTGATTTTCAATTGATTATCTTTTCTTTTTTTAGGGGGGGGGGGGGTGGTTTACAGTGTGTAGCAAGGTTTGTTCGGACGCACCGGCCACCAAATTCAGACACGCTTAAGATGGAGGCCGTGCGTTTATCCGAAACCTCTGAAAAAAAAAACCTTACTACACGGCGTATTAACAAGAAAATACCATCAAACGAAACCCATCATTTATGCCCAATATACTTTTCCGATAACTTCCACACATTTAGAGATATTTAAAAAAGTAAATGCAAAGGTAAAGTTGTTCCATTCCACGCCATGAAGGCATATGGGGGGAGGAGCAATATAGCTCCACTTACTCTTATTCCGGACACTAGATGGAGGTGAGTGGTCAATATGACGCCCCGGTCGCTTTACCCCCGGAGAGAGACCCCGGTACCCATTCTACAGGAGGCTGGGTGGGCGTCAGAGCCGGTCTGGACGATTTGGAGAGCAGTATCTTGCCTCTGCCGGGAATCGAATCCCAAATTTTCCAGCCTGTAGCTTAGTTACTATACTAACTGAGCTATCCCGGCTCATGATAATTAAAAGAGACTGAAAACCGCTTAATTTTTATGTTTGCGTTCATTTCCTAACTTGTTGTCCTTAAATACTGGGATTACTGTCTAATAGTATGTGACACCGTGAAGTTTTGTAGCTAGGTGTTATCTTTCAGCACCTGCTTTGTGGTTGTTCCAGAGGCAATAAAGCGTTTAAAGCATGAGGTGATAAACGCCTTCATTCTTGTGATCAAGTTAAGATTATGTGGAGCTTGAACTTCACGCCTTCATAAGGAGTCTGGTTTCGAAACAAAGACAGCCTTATATTGTGATCTTCTGAGTTACGACACCGTACAGTGTTGTAGGTGGATATCGACGTTTCGGAGCAGCAGCATGGGCCAGAAAACCACAACATGCATTGTCGTTGCCATGATAAGCTGAAATCTCGCAATGTGAACTTTTGTTAGCATCCTCTTTCCACCGTAAAGTCACTCTTCTACCTAATCATGACAAAATATGTAGACATATAGTGGGCATGGAGGTGAAGCTTCGCACTTTCGAGACGATTGAAACTTGTGGCCTTCGGCTGAAGAGAACATCACAGTGTCCCTGCCAGAACTTGAACTGGGGTTGTGCAGTCGTCCCGTGGAAGTATGCCACAGCCAGTGTTATCTAGATGCCGCGATGGAATAAATGGGCGATATGGTTCTGAAATACTGTGTCGCAACATTTGCTGTGTCTGCCTTCAAGCTTCTACTCTTTACCGGCCTGCAAACCGGAATGTGCGAATACATGGCTGTAGATCACGCCACTCCACACAATCAATAACCATTTTCAATATGGCGTTTATGTTTGGTGTAGATGGCAGTAATTTCCGATGATGTACATGTCGCCATCTTCTGTTAAACATTCACACTAACATCTTATAGCGGCTATTTGCGTAACCATGGGTTTTATTTCAAGACCCCACAGTTTTGTTTTTCTGAGGAACGTGCTGCTTTCTTCTTTATGCCGGAAGAGACGGGCATTGGTGCGTGCAGAATGTGTTCAGGAGTAGCTCCTTCAGTTCATGTTATTACCACCTACTCATATCACAACTAAAAATGACTTCAAAGCACTAATATTTTTGTGTGGCATAAGTTTTGCGTAAAAGTTTCGTAAATGATCTATTTTACATATATGTTCGTTTCGTATACAATCAATGTAATTTATCGCAGATAACCTATCTGCGGGACGCGCTGAGACCACGGATAGTCTACAAAGAAATGTACATCTCACAGCTGAGAACAAATAGTCCGATTTGATCATCGAGTGGGGAGGTTCAGAACGCGTTCAGAAACGGTTTTTATTCATTTTGCTCTTAAAATGCTCCTCTTGATGAACGTATATTAGTGCCCAAGTGTCAGGCTGTTTCAGAATCTCCGTATGACCTGTCATATTCCATGAACAGTCGCTGTGATTACTAATTTTCGCAACGGAATGATAAGTTGAGGTGCTGTTTATATTACTGTGACGAGAATAATCGCGCTAGTTCATGTGCTGCATGGGAAGTACGGCTAATCTGTGGTAATCTATGGCTAATAGTGACGGAGGGAATGGGCAGTGAGAGTGGCAGCTACACGAAGCAGTTCGATATGTGTGAGTGCAGAAGCGATCCTAGTGGAGAAAGTCCGGAACTCAGCTCAGAGAACGAGCTGCAGAAGTTTACGACATTGCAAGTAGGATATGCGATGTTAAGGTTATTGGATTACTGTACTAGCCAGTGAAAACACGTATATTGCTACAGATCTAATGTTTGCGTGTTTACAGAGTAAAGGAGACAACGTCCAGTTTCGTTAGGATTACATTATCGATGACAACCAGCCCAGCTTTCATTAGTGCACGCATTCCCTGATACTGTAATTCTTCCCAGAATCTTTTAACCGAACGTATTTTGAACATTCAACTGTTACACGTGTAGAAAGAAAAATCCAGAATTTGTGGAATGACCCAGATTTATAGCCACCCTCTGGGTGACCCAATGCAATATGCCAAGTTGCTTCGCATTTTTAACTTTTCTTAAAATACAAGATTATTCAGTAACAGTAGAAGAGGGGAAGTGTTGTGCATGATAGTGAGTATTGGTTCGGCTTGTTACACTTGGATGCCCAGGATGTAGTAAGAAATTTTTACAAATGGCAGTAAAGTAACTTAAATGTGAAGAGTGGGGCAAAGGAATTAAAGGAGCAAATGGAAAAATAAGAATTAGCGTATATCTGGTAGAGACAATTAGAGAATAATATAAACTGGTCATGTAAAATATTAAAGAAAGTTGTAATGATGCACAAAGACACAACTTGTTTGTGGTTGTTAGCCAAATGGATTTCATGGTACTTTATTGCTGTCAGTTAAAGCACAAGCGAAGTGAATAGAGTAACACTAATAGTTGTGCAGGAAACTAAAGAAGTGGGATAATAGGTGAAAAGTAGGGATTTGGAGATTTTCTGAAACCAAAAAGTGGAGACAGTAACTTGCATGTAGCAGACGGTTGAGTATGAATGATAATGTAGCCTACAGAAAAGTATTAAAGTGTGTAACTGTAAAGCACATACAAATACTGGGAAATACCTATTCAAAATTATATGTGGAATGGGAGTGGGCTGGGGGCAGAGTTTGAGCAGAACACAGAACATACGGTCAAACAGCACTTTATGATTGGTGTTAGTGGTAGGTGGGAGGTTTATCCCAGTGGTCATTATGTACTGAATAACTCCATACTTTGCACACATCATGGCCTGATGTCTTGTGCAATTGTAAGGTGATCCTCATTTTCAGATAATGTACTGGGAAGAGATTCTTGTCATATTTTTAGGTAAATACAGTAATCAGTATTCTACTGCATTTACAAATATTTATGCTTGTAGGAAGACACAAGGCATACAGATGAACATCATGAAGAGGAAGAGGTGGAGGAGAAGCAGAGAGAAAATCCCCAGGCGGAAGAGGACACAAGTGCTCTTTCAGGGTGGGTATTATGATAAAGTGGCTGTACAGTATGTACTGTTACCATTATGTATACCACAAAGTTTCAAAAAATAACATAACATGAACATTCTGATGCCAGGAGCTTGATTCTGACTTTGATGTATACATGGCACATGGTACCAGATGGTACACACCAGACTCCACATAGTCACCATTGACGTTTAAGCGTTTGTACCTCCATGGCACCAAGGCTTGTGTTGCAGTGTAGATGATACTGGTGTTAAGTGCCTGTAGCCAGGAGGTGACAGCTTGCTTCACATTGGCATCTGTTGCAAATCACTTGGCAGTCAGGTGCTTCTTATGGGGTCCAAAAAAAGGACATAATTAGATCCCATATGGCCAACTGGACTTGTGAGTGGTTATGGCACTATGGCTGGGAGGTTGTTGACCAGCCTTCATATAGTCCCAGTCTTATGAATTCCATCTGTTTGGAATTCTTAGGAAGCACCTGGCTGGCAATGGATTTGCAGCAGATGCCAACTTGAAGCAAGCTGTCACCCTCTGGCTACTGGCACTTGACACCGGTATCATCTACACTGCTACACAAGTCTTGGTGCCATGGTGGGACAAAGTGCTTAAATGTGAATGGTGACTGTGTGGAGTCTGGTGTGTGCCATCTGCTACCATGTGCCATGTAAACATCAAAGTCACAATAAAGTGCTTGGCATCAGAGTGTTTGTTACCTTATTTCCTAAGACTCCTTTGTATGTTTTGTAGTTGCAGAGCGAACAGTAAGGGCTTACTGGCTGCCAAGGCCGGTAATAATGAGTGTGTGACTGTTAGTGAGGAGATGCTGTTCTCAATGCATGGACTGGACCTGACCTTCCCAGTCTTATGTGATTTCTGCCCCAGGAAATTCCACGACTTCACTGAATTTGATGCCCACATGGTGACACACAAGTAGGTGACTGGTTTGCCCACAGAACACATGTTGCTGCTTGTGTATATAACAGAAGCTATGCGTGTACTTTCGGTACAGCGACTCGCTACAGGCTGGACGGTCCGGGGATCAAATCCCGGTGGGGGCGAGATTTTCAGCACCCATCCAGACCGGCCCTGGGGCTTACCCAGCCTCCTGTACAATGGGTACCGGGTCTCCTTCAGGGGGGTAAAGCGGCTGGAGTGTGGCGTTGACCACCCACCCTCATCTAGCGCTGAGGTTAAGGAAAGAGTCTGTTCTAGAGTGAACTTTACCTTTACCTTACATGTGTACTTTACACTTGTACACCTAGATGTTTCATGTTCTGACAGCAGCCATGGGTAGCTTAATTTCTGCTGCGTGCTGCCGCTTAATCGCAATACAAGTCTAGAATGGCTGCGTAAGAACAATTTGAGCATGTTACCTGCGTTATAAGTGCTGAATGTGGCTTCCCTATGTGTGCACACTGTCATGTGAACAGTATTAGGCCGACATCAACAAACTGTAATTGTAGCATTGCTTTCAAATCATCTGTACGGTATCTTCAGATCTGCCCGTGTTCACCTTGGACACACACACTAGGCGCTGTACACTTCCAGCAGCAACGTTTTGTGCTTGATTAATACTGTACAACATATGTTATAATCATGTAAAAATGTTGAGATCTGTGCTCTTCTAGGATATCATGCGGGATATCCCAGAAGAGTGCGGATCTCATCAACATTGTGGCGGAAGCCTGAAATCAAGGTATGTAAAAATGTCACTTGGATGTTTGGACATGGTATTCCCATTTCTTTTGAACATAATTTATGACTTCTTGGAATAACTAATTGTAAAATTAGTAAAATTAGTACTTGTAATATTGCACTTTTTGGGACACACACACAAAACATACGAGGGTTATCCATAAAGTAAAGATACAAAAGCAATATAATTTTTAAAAATATTTATTAACAAAATTGAGTGAAAAAACTCTAACACATACCTTTAGCTATTTTTCAACATAATCGCCACCTTTGTCAAGGCATTTGTTTAGCCTGGGTACGAGTTTTTGTATTCCAATGTCATAAAACTCTGCCGCCTGTGCACGCAACCACGTAGTGACTTCGTTTTTCACCACTTCGTCTTCGTGAAACTTCTGGCCGGCCAGATGTTTCTTTAAATGCAAAAACAAATGGAAATCGCTGGGAGCGAGGTCTGGGCTGTGAGCAGGATGGTCTGAGGTGATTTCCCTTCCCCTCCCACCATGTTGTATCTTTACTTTCTGGATAACCCTCGTATATTCATGTATAAAGTCACTGACTACATTATATGCAGAAACTCACTTGAACAGTATATTTTCAGCAATGTTTTATTGAAATGAGAAAGATACATTATCTTCATCAAGTATTTTTAGCCATTAAAATTGAAATTAAAACCAACTTGATGCACCTTCACTATTAAAAATGTTAATAGTAGATTAATTAACTCTTAATTAACCCGACATGTTTCGGTAAGGTACCTTACCATCTTCAGGGGTTTTACTACATTTAGTTGCGTAGACCATATATAAAACATACACAAGACATGATCCCACGTGTCTCGTCGCATATAAAGTTTTCACAAATCACTAAAAGTCACTAAAGCTCATTTTAAAAAACTCGTTTAAAGAACCCTTAAAAATTCTTAAAAACAGTCAACACCTGCAATCCTGCAATAATTCCACCTTTGCAAAACTTATAGCACTGTTGTTGCACACTTTGTCATATCACCCACGCGTCCTGTATTTTCTATTGGAGTATGTCACGTAGAAAAGCTGTGTAGTGTATCTTCCACTGTAGATTTGCTATGATCTGATATGTCTGCGCGTTATTATTGGCTTATTGTTATTTTCGTATGCATGGTTTTGCATTGCCATTTTTTGTATTTCCTGTTGGAGAATATGAAATATTATTTCCGTATAATAATTATTTTCTATACTATGGCAATATTGTTGAATTATTTGATCAGACGTACCTGTTACGTGGATTGTGTGTTAGCGTGTTTGGGGTGTATCGGTTGCTTGCTGTCGGTCAACTGTTCTAGTTCACCTCCCGTGTTATTCCTGCAATCGAGGGGAGTGGATTTTTACAACATCACGAACAGCACCTAATAAAAAACAGTCTAGATAGCAAGACAATTACTTTCTACAATAGATACGTCGATGATATCATAATAATATATGATCAAAATAGAACCACTGCTAATGATATTCAAAAGTATATGAGTAAGATACACAAAGATCTTCAATTTAAAGCCACAGAGGAAGTGGACAACAAGATCAGCTTCCTAGACCTTCTCATTAACAGAAACAATAACAGTCTATCAATTGACATATATAGAAAACCCACTACGACTGATACAACTATCCATTACAAATCCAATCACCCTATACAACACAAAATAGCAGCATATAGATACATGATAAACAGACTACACAACCTACCATTATCACAAGAACAAAGAAATCAAGAATGGAATACTATACTTCAAATAGCACAAAACAATGGTTACCCCATTATATTAATAAATAAATTGAATAAGAGCATCATTACTAAACGAAATAGAATAACGAATAATACATTACCCTCACAAATCAACAATAGAATATGGGCCACATTCGAATACCATAATCCCATCATAACAAAAGTCACAAACATCTTTAATAACACTAACATAAAGATAGCTTTTCGGGTAAGAAACACGACGCAGAATATCCTCAAACCAGCCAAAACAAACAATGACTGCTATACTAATAGCGGAATTTATAGTTTACAATGCAAAACATGTCACAAACATTATATTGGACAAACCGGACGCAGCCTGAAGGCAAGATTTTTAGAACACCAAAGATACATTAAATATAACGATCCTAAGTCAGCCTATGCACTGCACATTTTGGAAAATAGACATGAATATGGCCCGATAGATAACACCATGAAACTCATAAAATCATGTAAAAAGGGCAGACACATGAACATCTTGGAAAACTACTATATGCAATTATTTCAAAAACAGAACTTACTAATTGATGAACAAATTCCATTGGAGGATAACCCGTTATTCAGATTCATTACCCCTCCACTCCCCTCGATTGCAGGAATAACACGGGAGGTGAACTAGAACAGTTGACCGACAGCAAGCAACCGATACACCCCAAACACGCATAACACACAATCCACGTAACAGGTGCGTCTGATCAAATAATTCAACAATATTGCCATAGTATAGAAAATAATTATTATACGGAAATAATATTTCATATTCTCCAACAGGAAATACAAAAAACGGCAATGCAAAACCATGCATATGAAAATAACAATAAGCCAATAATAACGCGCAGACATAATATCAGATCATAGCAAATCTACAGTGGAAGATACACTACACAGCTTTTCTACGTGACATACTGCGATAGAAAATACAGGATGCGTGGGTGATATGACAAAGTGTGCAACAACAGTGCTATAAGTTTTGCAAAGGTGGAATTATTGCAGGATTGCAGATGTTGACTGTTTTTAAGAATTTTTAAGAGTTCTTTAAACGAGTTTTTTAAAATGAGCTTTAGTGACTTTTAGTGATTTGTGAAAACTTTATATGCGACGAGACACGTGGGATCATGTCTTGTGTATGTTTTATATATGGTCTACGCAACTAAATGTAGTAAAACCCCTGAAGATGGTAAGGTACCTTACCGAAACATGTCGGGTTAATTAAGAGTTAATTAATCTACTATTAAAAAATTTGTAATAGTGAAGGTGCATCAAGTTGGTTTTAATTTCAATTTTAATTTATACAAGATGCACGGTGAATACAATATTAAATACATTTTTAGCCATGTTTTTGCATGTTTTCAGCTGAACTATCGAATTAATGTCTACACTGTTCTCAGTGTAATGCCTTTGATATTTCCAGTTCTACTACACTGACCTCCTCAATAATGGCCCACATGGGGCCGAAACATGTTGCAGATATATTAAAGGTAGTTGGGGTATTTCGAATGGCATTGTGCATAATTGGTTTTAATTTTTATGATTAGCCCCACATTTTTTACCTACCCTTCGGTGAGTTCGCAGCTTATTTACCCAGTAGACCTGACTGTACTACGTTTTTGGATGATTGTTGTGCTTGGAACTGTGACAGAAATTTACGGTGACTGTAGACTGTTCGCAGTTGGGAACTGATGAGAGTGTTGAACATTATAAGACAAGACAGCATAACGTGTAAGTCAAGGGACTCTGTGAGGTTAGATGTAAGCGGGAGAATCAAGTGAGAACAACAGCAGAGAGAGCAAAGGTGGGGTGTGCAGCTGTACTGTAAATATTGCGAAGGAGAGTGATGGGAGTAAACGTGAATGGGCAATGGGTACTGTTCATTGTTATCATCATCATCATCCGTCATGATTTAGGCCTTAATAGACCTGTTTGTGCCTCGTCTGATAGTCTCTTCAGAGGTCTTCCAAGTCGTCTTCGTCCAGTTCGTCTATAATTCAGCATTATTTTTGGCATCCTGTTGCTGTTCATTCTTGTTACATGTTGTAGCCAATTTGATTTGTATCTTCTTAGTTTCTCGTCAACAGGTACTCATAACACTTTCACTGCCAAAGTCGACCATGGTCGATTTAAGTATTTATGTTTTAATTTGCCAGCGTCGACTTTAGTCGATCTAAAATTTACTCCGCTCTTTTGCCTTAAATTGGCCACGCGCACAATATGTTCTTTCAGGAAACACATTTTACATCTTTATTAATCCCTAGCTGACAACTACAAAAAATAAGTGCATTTTATATATAATTATATTTTATAATTTATAAGATGACGCACTAGTTGTTTAAAATTCAAAAATTCGCTGGCAAATTAACACCATCGGGGATTTAAATGCCCGGCAGTGAACGCGTTAAGTAATGAAAATGGGCTGTGCTGTGGAGGAGGCCTTGTCAGTCCTTGTGTACTTTTGACTCTGCTATGATTGCCGCTGTTGCTGCTGCTACTGCAACAACAACAAACTGCTGTTACTGATGCTGCTGTACTGTTGTATTACTACTATTACTACTATCATTACTGATACTGCTAATACTATTACTTCACTAATCAGTATCATTATTAGGTCTTTGAAGATTAAGGCACCATGATCCTCCAGAATATTGGGAACCACTCAAGCACTGACATGGCATCGCACCGTACAACACCTGAATCCTCACCAGCACTGCTGTGAGAACTTCAACTGTCATAAGACAAGGGAAGCCTCATGTTCATATATTTGAACACTGATACCGTGTCTTGAAACACCTGTACAATATGGAATATTTCAACTGTTTGGGTACAGTGATAACAAATGATGCAAGATGTATGCATGAAATTAAATTCAGAATTACCATGGCAAAAGCAGCGTTCAACAAGAAGAAGACTAACCTTTATTCTAAACACCCCGTTGTGATAATATGTAAAATATAAAGATGATTTACTTTTTTTACACTTTAAGACTCCTTTCACCAGCAAATTGGATTTAAAGTTAAACAAGAAACTAGTGAAGTCCTACATTTGGAGCATAGCTTTGTATGGTGCTGAAACTTGGACACTTGGGAAAGTAGATCAGAAATATTTGGAAAGTTTTGAAATGTGGTGCAGGAGAAGAATGGAGAAGATCATTTGGACCAATCGTGTGAAAAATGAAGAAGTATTACGTACATAGAGTCAAGGAGGAGAGGAATATCCTACATACAATAAAAAAAAGGAAGGCTAACTGGATTGGTCACATCTTGCATAGAAATTGCCTTCTGAAACACGTGATTGAAGGAAAGATACAAGTGAGGATAGAAGTGATGGGAAGACAAGGAAGAAGACGTAAGCAGCTACTAGATGGCCTTAAGAAAATGAGAGGATACTGGAAATTGAAAGAGGAAGCACTAGATCACACCCTGCAGAGAACTTGCTTTGGAAAAGGCCATGGATGTGTCGTAAGACAGACTGCAGAAAGGTGACGAATGAGTTTTCTTAAATTGCTGTGGGAAGTTAACTGTTTAAGTTGGTGCATTACATCACCTCCTTTCATAAGGGCATGTACTTTGATAAATACTGTATACTTAAGGACAAAATGTTTTACGGTACAAAATGGATTTATTAACAGAAAATGTTTTTTCTGTTTTTTAGAAAGGTGGTAAATTCTTATTTCACTGTCTGGGGCAGGGTGCCCAACAGCTTCATATGGTAGGTCACAGACACGAGATACAAATTTGACTGGCCACACACAATAATTTTACCTTGTAAGACTTTTAAGATTACATGAGAGTATTACAGTAAAAAGTGGTTTATCCAGTACAGGGTGTACCCATAATTAATAGGGGTTTTACTGTACTTGGCTTTACGTTCTTTGCAGAGAGTGTCGTTTCTTCTCCTGCCAGTTATGCAGCAACACATACTTGTCATGGGGCAACCTGGTGGCACATCGCAAAGCATGTCATCGAGGTCAGGTGTTGAGTTGTGATGCGTGTGGCCAGCGGAAATTCCACCCTGATCTGGGTTGTGTTAACTTTCCTGTGGAAGGCAGTCCCATTGGCTGTGAGGAGTGTGGAGAAGGCTTTACTACCATCATGCAGTTGTATCGGCACTATCGCCTGCACGGCACACACCAGTTCATGCCGTACAAAGGCAAGCTGACCAAGGTATTGGGCGTGTTCTAAATGAGTGCTACATTTGTACTGGCACTGTTACCTGTGTGGCACACACCAGTATCACTGTTTGTCAACTGTACAAATTAATGCTCTCAGCCCAAGTCACTCTGCAACTGAGATGCAGGGTAGGGCATATTTGTGTTTGTGTGTTTTTTTTGGCACATCAATACAAATCTCGTGTAACATTTTTAGCTGGTCCGCCCTTGCTGGAGGGGGGGGGGGGGTATCACCGGGGCCCAAACCCACTCTCGGTGGCCCTGATTGCTGCTGGCTTTAATTTATATCATACACACTCAATGTGATATTCTATAAATTCTTATTATTAAGAGTTGCACTTGATTCAATTATATGGAAAAACTTTGTGTTAAGACTGGGCTTTTCCACAATTATCACCTGTCATGAGCAGACAGATGTCTTGTTGGCCATTACACTACACTGAAACATATATCCATTAATTCGGAAGGGACTGCAGAAAGAGAATGATAAATGTGGGAAAACGATGGTTGTTGGAAGGCATTAAAATGTGTCAGAAACACAAGCAAACAACAAAAAATGAAACTTGTCAATTTCTTACTTAGGCATACAAAAATAATGAACAAGTGAAAAGTTGTGTTTATATCTGCATGCAGATAACTTTTTGTGAAGAAATCTGTAATTGGCAACTGTTTAGCTGAAGCCGTATATTTCAGATGAAACAGTGCCAATCCCAAGTTCAAAATGTTCTGTTCATCACACTTGCTAATGCTTTGCACATAAAAGAATGATTTAACAGTTTCATAAGCATTGTGCACTTGGTAAAACTCGGCAGTGGTTGGAGGTCATGTTCATCTTCCTCTTCATCTTGCTCACTGCTTCCTCCACCCCCACAACCATCACACAACTTGTCGATGCTGCAAAAACAATTATCACTATAGGCAGGCTACTGCTACTTTATGTTCCAAAAACATCACATTAATTTCAATATTTTTTTCTTGAAAACAATCATTCCAGGAATATTGTGGTTCTCTTTCTCCTTCTCTCTCCTCCTCCTCCACTACAGTGTGTTGTGGACCGTGGGTTCCAATACAGTCCTCCTCCATTCCTTCTGGTCCCTGGCCACTGCATGCCAATTTCTCATTCCCATTATCTTCATACCTTTCTACTGAGGAAAAATTAATAGATGTCTAATAAATGTTTAGGATAGCAGCCCCTCATGGGCTTTTGTAAAAATGGTAATGAACAGGTTTACAAAATAGGTATGAAATTTTGTTAGTAGTTAGGTAACTGTTAGGTTCTGAAGGAGGCCTTTCTTGCTTGTCATTTGTTGTGCGTAGAGGCCATTGGGGTATGCAACATAACATCTCATTTGGAAGATATGTACTCTAAACTGGTTAATTGCTTGAAGCTTTCATGGCAGCTGAATTAATTAAAATCTTGGGCTGACAGCCATGTCTGGCAGTTAAAATGAACAAGCATTTAAGACACACAACCAACTCATCAGGCTGCTAATGTAACTTGACTCCCAGCATACACAGATAATATATCTGCACCAGGCCAGAACTTGCGGTAAGGTGTGGGTCAACAGGTTTGGTGGATAGAGTCTGAAGATGGCTGTGCCTAGCCTATGTTCCCATTGGATGAGGCTCTGGTCTGAGTAAATTGGTTACGGGCTGCAGGATTAGATTTAACTTGAAGCCTGCCTGTCCATGTTGAAGTGATTTGGAATTGTACAATAGGAATCAAGGCCAGGCATACCAGTCTTCAGACCCCACCCACTGACAACACTAGCTCACGTCTTGCCATGAGTTCTGGCCTAAATCAGATATATAATCTGGATAGGTTCAGTGTTGACTCATATAAAAGTCCTGATGATGGGGATGGAGTTAGTTTCTGAAATGTTAGTTGATTTGAACCACCTGACATGGCTGTCAGCCTGAGATTTTATTGGTTACTTGAATATTGTAATATGTAATTGTGTTTCAGGTGCCAGAACGAACTGCTGTGGGTTCTGTGCCTATGAGTGGCTCATGTCATGTGTGTTCTGAGTTCATAACGCACAAACAAGTGGCGGTTGATGACTCAAGCCACACAGACAATGTTTCTCATTCTGAGTTCCATGACGCAGTGGAGCAGAAGTGTCTGCACTCTGCATCTCATACTTGTGTGGTCTGTGGGAAAGTTGCGCTTGACTGTCCCAGTTTCCAACGGCACTGTGCCACGCACAATCCCAAATCTGGTCTGGATCATCACTCTCAGGAGTGCAGTCAGGTATTCTCAGAATCTGATGAGATGACGGAGCATGTTGGAAAGAAACATGCTTGCCCAGATGAAATGATGACGTGCCGTATCTGTGGTCATTCTTGGCTGTCAGGAAGAGAATTCCTTGCCCACTACAAGGCCTGCCACAAAGACACTGCAAGACATCATTCAAAGGTGACTTGCCCAGTGTGTCACAAAGTGTTCTCACAGCCCTCTGCTCTTGGTCGTCACCTGAAACTTCACAATCCACTGAGCCGCCATCATATCTGTGAGTTGTGTGGAGAGGTTATTGTGCATCATGATCAGGTACTGATACATGCTCGCCAACATTATGGAGCTGAATTGCCAGAGTTTTACAAGAAATTGGAGCATCTGTCAGAGTGTAGGCAGAGGTGTCGAGAGTCTGTGAAACGCAAGAGTTTCATATGTGAATATTGTGGTCGGGAGTTCAACAGGAAGCTAAACTTACAACTGCATGTAAGGCGTCATACTGGGGAAAAACCGTATGGTTGCCAACTCTGTGGAAAAGCTTTCTACACCAACCAGCAGCTTGCTATCCATGTCCGATGCCACACGGGTGAACGCCCCTATACTTGTGGTATTTGTTCAAAGTCATTCACAGGGCCCACTGCATTGTACATACACCGCAAACAGCATGACAAAGTGAAGCGCCATTTATGCCCTCACTGTGGAAAGCGCTTCTTCTGGAGGTCCGCCTTTGTAGGTCATGTTCGCCTACACACTGGAGAACGGCCATACTGTTGCAAAATCTGTGGTAAGACATTCATTCTGAAGGGCAAGTTGAACCTCCATCTCAAGAAGCATGACACCTTAGCGTGTTCAGACTGTGGGGAGAACTTTGAAACCGACGCTGAGCTGACAGCTCACCGCAATGAGCAGTGTTGTGTCACTATGATGACATTTGTGGAGGAGGGCCCATCTGGAGAAAAGGATACTCGTATCATTGTTGTCAACACAGAGGACCTAGAACAGAACAATATTTACATTGGTGATACTGAAGTGGTACAGCTTGTGGTCTGAGGTTCCGGATGTATGCTGGTACATCAGTGTAGATGTTATGATGAACAACTGTGAGCAGCTTATAATTTACATACTCAACATTAAAGTTATGGGATTGATGGTATAAGAACAGATACACATGACATAAGAAGAAAAAATTTTATTTTCCTTCAAAATAATCTCCCTTGACTGCAGCACGCCCTACATCTTTTCAAAAAGTTTTAAAAAATAGTTATCAGAGGTGTCCAAACGCAGTGATTTAATTCAGCAGCTACATTCTTGATGTCATCAACATTCTGAATCGTTTCTTTGAGGCCAGTTCTCTGTTAGGGAATAGAAAATGTTAGCTGATGTGAGGTCAGGTCATTAAGTTGGGTGATTGCTGTCCACCATGCTGCAATTCACCAGGAAGTGCTTAAATGTCATGGCAGAATTGGCTTGTCCATGAGGCTGTCTCCACACTTCCCACAGATATTCTTCATTCCAAAATCTTCATGAAGAATTTGACAAATCATTTCTCAGTTAATTTGTAGTTGATCCTCCATCAATTTTACGTTCATTCAGCAGTGTCTGGCCACCAGTTCATGAACTTTTGAACTGTTTCTGGATTTGAAGCATATGATGTCCCCCCCCCCCATCCTTGGATCAACTTCACAGCCCTCACATCATCCCTCCGAATCTTTTAAACCATTCGAAGACAAGCATGTGAGATACTTCATTTCCATGAATAGTTTTAAGCATTCTGTATGTTTCTGGAGCTGTTTTCCCAGGTTTGAAGCGAAACCTTATGTTTGCTTGTGCCGCTCCGTAACTACAAATAAAAGCACAGCTTAACACATAGGGTTGCTATGCATGAACTGATTGAGCTAGCACTTTCTTTTCACCAATCCCTGGCAGTGATAACGTGAACTAGTAACTGACTACAGTTGGTTTATGTGCCGAACCATGCTTGTGTGATAGCGTCAGTCCCAGAACTTTACTGTATAAAGGCACTGTATGAATCTATGAACAGAGATAGTGTCAGTTGAAATAATTGGTCTGTGAATTGCTTGACACCTTGGGCTCTCACAATAAAGGCATTTTCCACAATGTTGTTTTGACACACTGTATCCCACTAAACATACCTGCTGACACCTGAACATGATAAAACCATTTAGAAATGATCAACACTGAACAGAGATAAATTTTGTACAGCAAAAATCATTACATGCTTTATGATCATCAATGTACAATAAGAAGTTATGATGAAGATTTTTAAACTCGTACATACAAGTACATCCAAACCCTTTCGAGGACAGTGAAGTGCCAGTGGATGTATGATTGGCAGCACCTGCTGTAGTAAGTTGGTTTGCTGTATTTTAGTTTCTTTGGTACAAGGAAAGGTAACATGGATCACGCTTGAGTTATGAACATTGTGAAACTGTAATCCTGAAGATTAGAAACCATGCCTGTTAATTAATTTGAAATTATTTAAATCAGAGTAACATATTCAATCAAGCCAGTGATTTTATGAGCATAATTGGTATAAGAAGCATCTTTTTAAGCCCATTAACAGAATTTTCTTCAATTCACTGAAGAGTGAGATATGTAAGGCATTCATTTTGCTTGTTGTTTCATATGATTACAAAATGTGATCTATGACTCTTAAGGGAATATCCTAAATTGCATGAATTGGGAAATGAGTAACTAGGAAATTACAAGTGTTGCTCAAAAAATAAGTTAGGCAAATAATTTCATAACTAAAGAACCCTGGAACAGGCCATGTACAGCTGTGATCTGGCACCAAGCGATTGTCAACCATCGGCAGTGTTCAAGCAGATCTTGGCAGCCACAAGTTTCAAGATGATTGCGAGGTGGAAACAGTAGTGATGCAATGGCTGATAACACAGGACACAGACTTCTGATAAATACCTCGGTTGTGGCAGAGAGTATATGGAAAAATTAGTGGAATAGCAGTAAAATTAAATATGAAGTCCTATTATTACAGTTGAAAACAAGGAACCCAAAACATATGCATTGTAAATTTATTTACATACAGACCCTCGTTATTATACAGTAAGGTAAAGGAATCCCATTACAAGCCCTTAGGGTTCCAGGAGGTTGAGGCTCCCAGATTTCTAGACAGTCGTCACATGAAGGTGGTAAGGTTGTCAGCCCTACACACCGGCCGCCTTTACCCCGTAGGAAATATTCCTAGTACTCATTTCTGTTAGAGGCCATTATGATACAGTAATCTGTCTTAATTACAAGCTTCATTTTTTCCTTGAAAACTGCTTGTGAGGTGAAAGACTCATGAAATGAAAATTGATTTTCGATTACTTCCCATGTTACAAATTTTAGTTTGTTCCAGATCTCAAAAAATTCCTCCCAAACATACAAGACAATAGTACCCAATGATAAGAAAACCATATAGCTGATGGGCTGATGTGTCCTGAGCTGTGCGTTAACTGTGGCCTGTCACCATTACTACGAGGGTTATCCAGAAAGTAATGATACAAAAGCAATAAAATTTTTTAAAAATATTTATTAACAAAATCGTGTGAAAAAACTCTTAACACATACCTTTAGCTATTTTTCAACATAATCACCACCTTTGTCAAGGCATTTGTTTAGCCTGGGTACGAGTTTTTGTATTCCGTCCGATGTCATAGAACTCTGCCGCCTGTGCATGCAACCACGTAGTGACTTCGTTTTTCACCTCTTCGTCTTCGTGAAACTTCTGGCCGGCCAGATGTTTCTTTAAATGCAAAAACAAATGGAAATCGCTGGGATCAAGGTCTGGGCTGTGAGCGGGATGGTCTGTGGTGATTTCCCCTCCCCTCCCACCCATGTTGTATCTTTACTTTCTGGATAACCCTCGTACTTCTGCCAATCGACTGCATTTCACTGCTTCCAGTACCAGTTTTAACACTGTGTAGTATTATGGTATAAACATTGAATTGAGAAAGAAACTTCAGTATTTAAGTGTAACATGAATATCAGTTTAATAAGGCTGCTGTTGTACACCAAATTTTGATTATGTTAAACACCCTATAATTTTACTGCTGTTGCCAGATTTACCTATATATGGATTATGGCAATAGCAAGTCAAGCCACCTCTACTCGTACAGTCATGAAATTGTACATATCTTTGCTGTTATAAATAAGAGGAATGTCCTGATAGTTGGGAGTGGTAGTCAGTTCTCAGATTAAAGTGGATTGTACAAGATGAGTCATAAAAGTATCTGCAAATTTTGACACTGATGAGGATTCATAATTCTGTAGGTGCAATAAAGGAAATAATTTTATGTCATCAAAATAGTAGATGACTATGCAGTAAAACAGTAGATGACTACACAATAAAATGTCAGATGACTACACAGAAAAGCAGAAGAATTTTACAATGTTTATAAGTGAAATAAATCTCAATACAAATCGTGCCAAACACTACATGATAAAAACCAGAGTAAGTGCAAATGTACATTGATAATTCTGATTTAGGTGCCAGTTATTGTAGACAGAAGCACAGGAACAGCAGTATATGACTGTATGCGGAACAACTGCAGTTTCAAAGGCATAGACCCCAAGAGAAACCAAGGATAGCTCAGACGCCCAGTGATTAGGTATGGGCTGGACTACTGAGGAATTGTGGTTCCATTCCTGGCAGGGGTGAAATATTTCTTTCTTCTCCAAAGCATCCAGACCAGCTGCAGGGGCAACCCAGCCTCCTACTCAATGGGTACTCTTTGCTCTTTCCATGGTAGTAAAGCGGCTGGGGTGTAAAGTTGACCACTCAATCTAATGCCAAGTTTAAGCATGAGTGGAACTATACCTCCAGTCCCGCATGTGCCTTTATGGCATCCACAGGGACAACTTTACCTCTATAGACCCCGTGAAGCAACCAGACTTGGAATGCTCTAGTGTAGCAACTGAGTGTCTCTGTTTGTTGTGTTTAATGGAGTTAACACAAGCTTCAGCTGACTTCTCTGTCCAAAAGCTTTTTTTTTTCTAACACCAATTGCAGATTTTCCAAGAAGAACTACAGTGACAGCATTTTTATAGATGAACTGACTGACAACATGGAACCGAGTCCTTGAGAAGCTAATAGTTTCTCAGTTAGTCAAGAAATTCCCAGCATTTTATGGAACCTGAAGGTTCATTACCAGGTTCATGAGGGCCAGCCACCTTGTCGCTATCCTGAGCCAAATGAACGCAGTCCACATTCTCCCATCCTATTTCTTTAACATATATTTTAATATTATCCTCCTATATATGCCTAGGTTTTCCAAGTGTTCCTTTTATTCAGGTTCCCCTCACCAGAACTCTGTACGCATTTTTCATTTTCCCCATATGTGCCACGTGTCCTGGTCATCTTATATTTTTTTGATTTGGTCATCCTGAATAATAATTGTGAGGAGTACAACTCTTCATTATGCAATTTGCTACAGTCTCCTGTCCATTCCTCTATTTTAGGCTCAAATATCTAACTCAACACCCTGTTCTCAAACACCTTCAGCCGTGTTCTTCCATTAATGTGACAGACCAAGTTCTACACCCATATAATGCAATGGGCAAAATTATAGTTCAATATAGTTTAATTTTTATATTGGTAGATAGCAAAAGAGAAGACATGAAAGACATAATCAAAAAATCTGCGTTTAGTTTCTTCATGCATGCAATTTTGATATGTTAGTGAATTCCAAAATGTTTGAATATGACCGCATTTGCAAAGGATTATTACCTAGCCTTATGTTGTGATTTTGTCCTGCATTCTGCTGACAAGCATCCAATCCTTACCATATTAGAAGTGTTGATAAAGTCTGTCAGATCAGTGTGCTCAGTTTCATTGATCAGTGAAGAAGCTCCTTGTTCATACATAAACACAGACTAATAAAGAGGTGTTACAAAAATGAAAACTGGAAGTCTGTAGCAGACAAATGTTGAGAGCAAATTTGTGTCATGATACATTAAGTCAAGTCTTTGAACCATGCTTTCCATTGAAAATACAGGAAATGGTTGGCAAAGAATGGTAAACAGGGAATTTGAATACCATGTACACGTACGAAGGAAATATGGGTACTGCATGCCAAGCTTAAAACCATTTGTAGTAAAGTGTATTACGTCTATGAATTTCATAACCTTTAGTACATTCTCCTGCTAATACCAGTTAATATGTGGATAAAATATGTGAATTTTCTAATCTATTGTAGACATTATGTATAAGTCATAACACATTTATGTACAAAATATATAAAATATAATTGTAAGAGACAAGACTGAGTTGTGGCAGTATATATTCAAACATTACTGTAGTCCCTGATCCAATGTGGACTGTGTCTCGTCTCTAATATTATTTTATTTATTTTAAATGTATTTTATATTTAAATGCGTTGCAATATGACATACATAATGTCTACAATACAATAGAAATTCACATATTTTATCCACATCCTAACTGGTGTTAGCAGCAGAATGTATTGAAGGTTATGAAATTCACAGATGTAATCCAGTGTACTATAAATGGTCTTAAGCTTGGTATGTACTCCCTAAAGATGGCATTTCATCCTGAAACATGTCAGGAGCAACTGACTGTAATACTATGCAGCATACTGTAAGTGCATTTAGTTGGTACTTTAAATGAAAACATTGATTCAAAATGCACTGAGTAAATAATTTTAAAATGCTAGTAAATGGTTTACTTCAGATGAGACAAAGAGTTATAAAATCATCAAATTCTCAGGAAAGTGTGTATTCTAGGTGGGATGAAGTTGAACTTGGAGTCCCTGATGGCTTTGTTCTTAGTCTGCTCCTTCATCTTTTGTACACTAATGATGTGCCACATGTTAACTCTGTTGTTCCACCTTCTGTATATGTTGATGATATTAGTATATTTGCTGAACTAGATGTAATTCATTTTGTAGAACCATGATACCAGTCATGAACAAGTAGATGGTAGCCAGTAAACTTAATTTAAATTCTGACTTTGTAAAATTTGTAGCTAATAGTGGGCCAATAACTGATGTGAAACTAATGTGGTCTGATGATACACATACTGTATACAGAAGGTATCTGCATCACTGTCTGACTGCCTGTATGAATCTTCATGATGTTAGCATCATGAAGATTTAAAACTTCTCTGATATGATGCTGTGCAAATTGGCAGATATATATCAACGTTTCAGTGGATATTTCTGTCTCCATCTTCAGGGTAATGAAGTCTTCGCAGCAGTCTCCTCCGTCATGCCGGTAATTACCAATCCACACGGCGTCATATTCCGAAAGACCTGAATCTTCATCACTGCTGTGAGAACATCAAATGTCACATTGTCTGATAGCTTGCTAGATTGTTTTCAATACCACTTGTAAAAGCAATCATTAGGGTTGACAGATGCTTTCAACAAGAATCCCGCACACGCAGTAGAGATGGCAGATGGTTTCAACCAAACATGCTGGACACACTTGGTAATAATTGGTTAGCCAAAGTGAAGATATGCATGATGTGGGAAGTTCAGTGACGAAAAGTTGCAATACACTTTATGTTTTACAGTAGACTACGGTTTTTATAAATTTTTTTTTTGTTTTTTCAAAAATAGTGGTTCACTGGTACATAAGTCACGACGTAAGACGATAATTATAAAAACTCACGTAATTAGAAAATACCGGACATTTATATGCCCTGTATTTTCTCATTAGTTTCGGGGATAGGCCGAACACCATGCAACCACAACCATCCATGGCCATTGAAGGTTTTACAAAATATGCGTAAAAATTACATTCACTTTTATAAGTTGTATTTTTTATACTATGTCTGTTAGAAAATACTGAGTTGTAATGCAGCGGAATTAAATTTAACAAAAGGAGTACATTCTCACCTTGCTCATGCACATTACGCTGAAGAGAATTGTTAAAGCTCGAATTACCCGCGCAGATCTTTCCTCCCTCCAAAAATTACTATTACTGAATCTAGTGAATGAAATTGTACAATGGCGAAGGTAGCATAATATCACGTGATCTGTGCTTGCGTTTCCAGTCGTAGGTAGTATGCGCATGCGTGAAACTTGTTTACAACTACTGACGATACACGACACACATGACCTTTTCGTTTTGCAAGATGGATGCTAATGCGTATATGTTTGCTGTGTGTGGTTATGAAACTTGGACTTTATGCAGTAGACAGCTATGCTTGTTAAAGCTTGCAGCTCGTAGAACAATGTATTTACTGAGTTTAAGGTTTTGATGATACTGGAAGGTTTAAAGACATATTTTGTTATAGTGAATTATTGATTTTTGCGAGGCCACATTTTTCGTCTGGTAATGCGTAAGTTTCAAGTGTGGAGTGTTTTTTTCTTGTTTAAGTTAGTAGTGTATTGTGTTTTATGAGTGTCTTTAATGTCAGTGGCTAAAATATGCCACTGATACATGTGCGTGTTAAGATTAATATGTAACTCAGATTTCATTGACCTCGAACAGTATAGTGTTTCGGATATTGCGCAGAAAAAGTGTACCCTGCCCTTGGCAGAATAGCCTATTTTCCGATTGAGGTGCCGTGTGCGATGACAGTGCGACAAGGAAATAAGAGTTACATAAAAGGATTGATTGAAATTGGAGGAAAATTTAAGGAAAGTACACTGCGGCTGGAAAAGCAGTTCGTTACCTGCCAAGTCTGAAAGTCCGTTTGGCAATGTAACGGACTCTTAATTAAAAGTATATAGACGAGGTTTATACATAAGTAATATAAATCTCACTGATGTTAACTGCATACGTATATTGGGATTTGGGGATTATCTGCCACCTACATGTCATCGTGAATTTACCACGCAGATATTGTGTGCCTGCCCTCTGTGAATGTTTGTGGAATGGGACTTCCAGTTCGATTTAAGGCAGTTTTTTAAAAATTGGTATGGCATATACTCGGCGTTTAGTAATTTGTCTTCAGTTCTATGACCGACAGTATCAGTGGCCTTTCCTTCATTTCAATTTAGTCTCCATTCATGTTATAGCTACCTGCAATCACTACAAATCCCCCCCCCCCCCCCAAAGAGATTAATGATGTCATGGATTTTTCGACATCTGGAGGTTGTAGTCTTCATATGCGTCTGTAATGATGTTTGACATTGCACATTAGGTTGTTGCGGATATGGGCAAACATGAGGTGGGCATGATTGAACATTGTCATTTGTTATTCTTTTATGTGAGTAGTTTGAAACTACTACAGGCCAAAGATTTTCTCCATTATGTTTTTTAATAAAGCTTTTCTCCAATATATTTTTAATAATGGCACACAGTCATTTTAATTTTAGTAAGGAATTTAAAAGAATATTTACTAGGAAAGGTTATCACATGTGGAATGAGTCTTAAGGTGGGCACAGGTGGCATCTACCAGAGATGGGAATGTTTAGTGGTGATCAAAATGGAATAGATAAGAATAGGTTAGAACAGTTCATTTTAATTTCTTAGGAGTAAGTCAAGGGTATAGAAACTTGCCATGATCTAAGAGAGTACTTGTTTCAAAACAAACAGTAAATATATTTCACAGTGTTATGTCATGAACCATCCCTCTACTCTGACATGTTTTTGTAATAATTGAACATTTTTAATTCAGACATGTTCTTGTTCAGAGGTGTGATAGGTACTATTTTTAATGCTGGCATAAATGCATTTATATTGTTATTTAAACTTTTGATTGTAGGTGGAAGAATATTGAGTAACTTGATTCAACTAACTCTTTTTTTTTTTTTTTTTCATATTTACTGAGGTACATGAATGTCATCTCTGTCTTGTACCTACCATGTGCATATCTGAATTTGAAACATTTGCATGTTATCCACAGCAAATAATAAGAATGAAGATAAGTATTTTTCTGACAAGCAGAAGAATATTAAACTTCCCAAATAGTTCCCTATTATGGACTCATTGTAGCCTGTGGCATTGTTATAATGATTCTTTGGATGTGATGAATTTTCAGCAAAATGTTTTCCATACAACATGATACAGAGTGCACTTTAATCATGTCCTTCAGTATGTCAGCTGTAGCTGTATGGTAGCTTTATCACATGCAAAGCTTGCATCATCTGGGAATTCAGAGCTCGTTTTCCCCCCACATTTCAGCTTACCTTATTTCATAAGAGAGTCTGAGATGTGCGATCTGCAGTCTGTGAGCAGGTCTACCACCCTCTGAAAATATTTCATGACACGTGATGTAGCTGTTATGAAATTTTCTTCAAATATGATGTTTCCGTTCTCTCGGGGAACATTATTTTCTTGTGTTAATTTTTTAATTTTCTCTCACGTCTGTCAGTTGCCACTCTGTCAGATTGTGTGTCATACTGACATAGCCATCTCACTTGACTGCTCACATGCATGGCAGAGTAGTGGTAGGAGTGACAAGCAATAATTGTTAGATAAAATAATCGAAAAAAAAAATGGAGGACCAAGTATTGAAGTTTGAGGGACTGCATATTTCATAAAGCCCCACATTTAGTATATGGTGTCATTTGAACCTGGGGATTTTGTTTCTACCTTTTCATTTTCCTCATGAAACTACACCTCATGCTCCGTGGTTGTGCAAATCCCAAGTGACTAAATTTTGTATGGTGGCACCTAATATCTGGGTCGTCGTCATGGAAATTTCTTCATGTCACCCTTCTGATGCCCAGAATTTTGAGGTGGCTTGTAGATTTTTGGAAAATTTGTGGATTTCTGCTCAAATTCCATAAAAACTTTTTTTGATGGTAGTAATTCGCGATTTATACAGTCATATGCTTGAGCAAGATCACAAGATATTCAATCATGATGTATTTTGTTACGAAATGACCTGGGATTCTGTTTCTAAAACTTGGGGATTCTTTCTTACTCAGAATTTTTTATCTGCCAGTATGTTCAGTTTTAAGGAGTTGCTTACTCTGTTATTCATAACTTTCTGAAATATTTTAGACAATGCTGTTGGTAAGGAAATGGTCTTTAATTGGACATTCATGGCTTTAAAAACTTATAAAAAGTGCAACAGATGCTGCAGACATTTTACTTTTGAATGCTTAAGACACATTGGGAAATCTTCCACTGCCACTTTTTGATTACGCAGGTGACTTAGTTCATGAGCACTTTTTTTTTTGTATTTAATCGTAACACCACAAGTATTGGTGAAAGGATGTATTATATTTTGAAAGGTCATTTGATGTTTTGGATTGTTGGTGCATTGTTGAAAAGTGGTCATATACAGGGTGCATATTTTATCTGATGACTAGTGTTTGTCACTCCTTCTGCTACTCCACCATGCGTGCAGACAGCTACATGAGTGGGCTGCGTTAATGTGCTAAATAACCTGTGAGGAAGTTGCAACTGACAGTTGTCACATAAAATAATTACTTATTATTATTATTATGGGTTGTCATCTTCATTTCCTATTTATTTTTTGTGTTCAGCATAGTTTGGTACATGCAAGAATGCCTGTATTCGCAGGAATTAAGTGTACAGCTCTCATTCTAAAGCTTTTCAGCTGGCTATTCACCATTGTGACAGAATTATTTGAAATGTTTCTTGTCTGTGTCTAGTAAAGGTAAATGAATATTACCATTTCCTGGGTTGTAACACCATGTAATTTGGTGTATTCCTCTTCTGCGCTCAAGATGGAGGCAGTATGTTCCTTCACATTGTTTGTGCCTATCCACCATACTACATGATGTCACATCCTGAAGGACAGTAATCGTCAGACTGACTGCAATGAGAACATACAAAGTCATGAAGGTTAAATTGCACTTTAGCGCCACTTCACGTAGGTGTTTAGAGGGGTTGAAGCTCTTGGTACTAGATGGAAGGAAGTGGCTACTTTCTGCAATACTCACAGGTACTGAGGGCTCTAGAGCCAATGTGGAGTGAAGTGGTTAAGAGAGTAATACAGCAAAATTTCTTTAATCTGTCATCTGATAATCCAGATATCCTGATAATCCGGCACGTGAGGAGGGTAGTCCGAAGAGAGTAACTTGCAGTGTACGTATTGTTTCTATGACTTTATCTCGAGTCACCTGGGTGTTACGTCGCTAGTGGAAACTTCCTGTATGAGCTGTTATCAAATCCTTGTAATTGTAGATGGTCAGTGAGGAGGGTGAAAGAGTATTAGCACAGTTAGTAAAAGTTAGTTCTAACAGTGCACATTATAGTTCTGAAAGTACAGTTTTACAGTTTTGCTCTATACTATACCCTTTTAGTACCACTTAAGTTGTCTTCAGTGTTACTTATTGTTCATTAAAATGTTCATGCCGTGGGGGATCCAAGTTCATGCCTGGTTTTCATTACCAAGGAAGAACAGTAGGAAAGGTGCAACAACTGATCTTCCTTTGACCATTTTCAGGGAATTGGATATTCGTACACACTTGTAAAAATCTTGTTAAGAAATTTACCTGTGCAAGACAGTACCCGCAAATGTTGAAAGTACAGTCACATGCTGCTACATCGTATATTATATGATGCTTATGGGCACATTGCATCAGCAGAGTTTTTGGCAAATGGCAGCGGGCTAGAGTGCCGCTATACTGAAGAGTTCCCAATTTTCACATAATAGGGACTTTTGTTCACAGGCTTTTATGAGCACTAAGTGAGGGTGGTGCTATATTGGACATTGACTGTATTGTGACAGATTTTCCATGTTTTTCTCTACACATACAGATGTACAAAGTCCTGCTGTGTGGTGACACTATATTATGACCTTTGCTGCCATTGTCATCAGTTGTGTGGGGTCAGGTCATTACGGCCCTTCGTAATGAATTGCAAGATGGTTTGGTCCCTCCCTCATCATTTTGGTGATCTCCTTGGTTGGTAACAGAGTGCCAAGTGTTGAGTGCAGTGTCTAATTCCTTTCACCAATGCCGTCACTGTCCATGTACCTGTTCTGTCGTGCAAGATTTGAGGTTCTCACACCAGTGTTGCTGAAGATTCAAGGCTTTTGGGATGTGACTAACCCAACAACACAGCATCACATCCCAGGAGACTTGAATATTCTGTTCAGTTATACTTGTGGCTTTCCGTCTTTGTCTGATGTCAGGATATGTTTGGTATTGTCTAATTAAGCCAGGTAGTCGTCTCTAAAAGCATTTGGGCAGTTAGTGAATGTTATGTGATGGGTAAGAGTGCATCTGATCATACCAAGGCAGATTGTGGGGTCAAAGTATGTCCTGACATGTGATGTAATACACAACTGCATATTACATTTTGGAGTAGAAAAGTTGAGTGCAACATTTGTAGATTTAGTGTTCACATAGAAATGCTCAATAAACTGAAGCTGGTTCCTCCTCTCTTGAGATTATTGTGATGTGTTACCATGTAATCAGCCAGTTGCATCTTCTGTCAGCTACGTGCTCCATTTTTATAACTTCAGTTCAGGGTTATTTAGCAGCGAAACTCCAAGAGCAGCACATATTCTGTCTATACTTCATTACTGAGGACAAGTACAAGCATTTGTTCTTTGCTTGTGGAGTGGCTACTGTTCTGCTTAATGTCACAGAACAGTAAAATCTCATTCATTTAAAGTGCTTGGAACCAAAAAATTAAGTTTCTAATTATCCTTGGAGGGAGAGGGAGAGGTGTTTGGCTTGTGTATGCTTGCGTCATGTGCAGTCAAAGCACCGCATAGCTCCTTAAGAGACATGACGTAAGGTAAAATGCCACGAAAATTTTTGTTTCTATTAAATTATGTTGCATATATGGATGTCATTCTTCAAGAGTGTCATGGCAAAAAAAAATTGAGAACCACTGATTTAGGGAACACCTTGTTTTATATGAGCGTGAAAATTGGATCGTCACATTCAGGA
The DNA here is from genome assembly GCA_021186555.1 of Reticulitermes speratus. Classification (NCBI taxonomy): domain Eukaryota; kingdom Metazoa; phylum Arthropoda; class Insecta; order Blattodea; family Rhinotermitidae; genus Reticulitermes; species Reticulitermes speratus. Next base: position 29,829,149 of record JAJKFL010000013.1, on the reverse strand, counting down.
GAAAACTTTTGTCTGAGTTTGTTTGAGAATGGCTTGCTGAGGACGGCGTTTGGACCTAAAAGGATTGACATAACAGGGGACTGGATAAAACTGCATAATGAGAAGCACCATGATATTTTACTGTTCACCGTTTATTTTTAGGTAGATCAGCTTGGAGGATAAGATGGACAGGGCATGTGGAATGAATGGTACCAAAGAGAAATGCATAGAGTTTTGGTGGGGAAACCTGAAGGAAAGAGGCTATTTGGAATATGTGTGTGGGAGGTTAATATTGAACTGTGCCTTAAAGACACAGGATGGCAAGGTATGGACTGGATTAATGTGGCCGAGGATGGGGACAAGTGGCAGGCTGTTGTGAGCATGGTAATGAACATTTGGAACTGTTAATGTCCCAAGAAGGACTCTGCCCCACAGAGTTAGTTTGTTGGTTGGATATAGCAGCTAAATCTGTGGAGAAGGAATCACACCCGCATTAAAATGTTAAACTTTACTCACATGATTAAAAAGAGATTTGGAATTTGTGCTTGTATTACATAAAAAGTGTGAACAGGTTGTCCAGTGTCTTAAAGAATAAGTTCCTCAGACATATTTTACATTCTTACTAACAAAGTGTGCGATTGGACTCGGTGCTGCCGCAGTGCTAGACTCGCTCTGATTTTATCCTTCCTTGTCAAACAAATATATATAAATAAATAATTTTCCCCAAAAAAGTTCTATACTTTTGTTGGGTTACATATTTACTCTGCAGTAATGTGTAACTTTCTTACTAAGTACATATCTGTTCTATGTCCGGGAGTTATCAGTGTTCGCATCTGCCTGTTTACCATTTTGCTGCACAGTTTGCTCAGGGCCTTGTAGATGTGATGCAGAGTGCTGCCAACTTGACCACAATGTTTGGTGACCAGATGCTTGTACAGAAGCAGTAAAATGCTTAGAGCTGTATCTTTACAGTTAGTTTTGTACTGATCTGAAATCTGGTTTTCCATCCCAAGCAAAGAACATAGACTGAGGGTGTTCAAGAATAGGGTGCTGATGAAAATATTTTGTCCTAATTGAGGATGTGACATTGGATAGACAACAATAGAATGAATAGTTTCCTGGTTTGTACTTTTCACCAAATGTTATTTGGTCAATCATATCGAGGAGAATGAGATGGGTGGGGCATGTAACATAATAGATGATAAGTGTCTATGAAATATTAATTAGACCAGAAGAAAAGGAACTGCTTGGGAGACGTAGGCATAAGTGGGAGAATAACATGGTGTATATGGACTGGATTGATGTGAGAATAAGGTCAATTAGTGGGCTTTCTTGAACATGGGCTGAACCTTCAAGATTCATAGAGGGCCAAATTCTTTACTTGTTAGCTTTTGATGAAGGAATACACTCCAGTCAGTGAGTTAAGCTGCTTTATTATGGCTTGTGTTTGTTCCCGCATTTATTACGATCACAAGGCTCTGTTAGCCAGAACAGGATGTTTTGAAATTCAAATTGACGAGACTTCTACTTGATTATGTATGTGCACACTTGACTGGATTGCTGTTGAGAGCCCTGCTAGTGCTTAGTAATTGTGTGTTGTTCGCACTACGCAGATATGCATGTTCCTGTAGCTTAGAGGCCCATGTGGTGACCAGCCCAGTTGCAACATGTCTTCAGCTAAAACCTCTGCCTATGAGACTGGTGGGCACTGCCGTGATGGACGGGGCGGTGAAATTATCAAGATGGGCTACCTTCGTAAACTGAAGGTTTGTAATTCACTGCACTGTATAGATGTGAATGCTTCTGTTTCTTTAGTTATTTTTACAGAGGTAAAGCTGTCCCTCTCTGTGCTGTGAAGTTATATGGGAAGAGAAGAGGTACAGCTCTGCACGGTCTTAATCCCAGTTTTAGATGGAGGTGGGCGGTCAGCTTCATTTTCTGGCAGCTTTAGTGTAGGGGAAAGAGCCCCCAGTATCCATTGAATAAGGCTGGGTTTTGGTAGGAAAACATGAAGGAAAGGAGCCATGTGGATGACCTAAGCATATACGGGAAGATAATATTAAAATTGATCTTAGAGGAAATGGTTGGAAGGGCGTGGACTGGATTAGTCTGGGTCAGGATAGGGACAAGGGGCAGGCTTTTGCAGACATGGTAATGAACATTTCGATTACATAAAGTTCAGAAAATTTCTTTGTTAGATGAACTGGTAGCTTTTGAAGAAGGCCTCTGCCCCATAGAGCTTATTAGGTAGGTAGGTAGTTGATTAGGTAACAACAATGTGTAGTGAAATCAAAGTGGGTGTGATGGATTGGGTATGTAGATAAGGAATGCGTACATGTTTCTTGGAGGAAGCCTGTTTAGGAGTCGGAGCTCTGATGGTAACATTAAGGTCGATCCCAGGGAGATTGATTATAAAGGTGAAAGGTCAATAGGAAAGGCTGAGGATTGTGTCCAGTGGCAGGCTGTGGTGTTAAACCTTTCTTTTCTGTCACTAGAGAGCTTGTTTGTTTAGCTTGTTTCAAAACACACAAAGGATTGATTGAAGGGACCATTGTGAAGGACCAGACAGGATGAAGGGAGTATGTAAGGCAGAAGAAATGTATAGCACTTTACTTCCATGCCAAGAATTGAACATATGGACTCTGAAGGGAGAGCATAATTGCAAACCCACTAAGTGCCACATTTGATCACCTGTTGTCCTGCTTGTTGTTTTGTTAACATCTCAAATGAAATACACAAAATCTGAGAAATGAAAACCAGAATGATGGTTGATATATAGACGTGTAAAATCATGAAGAAGGCATTTGGAAACTGAATTTTTGAAACAAAGACCAGTTTTCTTTTGGATGTACACATTGTGGATGTTACTGTGTGTGTAAGGCCGCTGATCTGTAGGAGTTCGAGCTACATTGGTTCAGTTTCTGCTCTGTGAAAGCTTCAAAAGTACAAAGGAGTTTCAAACAAAACTAAGGTAACAAACACTGATGCTGAGAACTTTATTCTGACTTTGATGTAGACATGACACATGGTAGCAGATGCTACACACCAGACTCCACATAGTCACCATTCACATTTAAGCACTTTATCCCACTGTTGCACCAAGACTTGTATCCTGGCATATGAGAAATTGATGTAAAGTGTCTGTAGCCTGGAGGGGACAGCTTGCTTCACGTCAGTGTGTGTTGTAAATTGCTTGCCAGTCAGGTTCTTCATAAGGGTCCGAAGGAATGGAAATGACTGAGTCCTGCCAACCAGACGTAACTGGTTACGGCGCTACCGGTGGAGTATTATGGACCACCCACTCTACAGTCTTGATGTTGCACATCAGCAATTTCCGTCTGTTTGAACCGTGTCAGAAGTACCTGACTAGCAAGTGAGTAGCAACACCTGCTGACATGAAGCAAGCTGTCACCTGGTTACACACACTTGACACTGATATCTTTTATACCACAATACAAGCCTTGATGCATGGTAAAACTAATTGTTAAATGTCAATAGTGACAATGTGAAAGTCTGATGTGTACCATGTGTACACTGAGGCAGAATAACAGTTCTCGGGATCAGAGTATTTGTTACCTAATTTTTTGAAACAAACTTGTATAGAAAACTATATCAGAATTTTCAGTATGTTATTCTGTCTTGTTTGATGTTTCATATGTCAGCTTTGTGGCAGACTTTCAAGAAATGATATTTCTTTGCAGACCATGAAGAAGCGGTTCTTTATTCTGCGTGGAGAATCATCCGACGCTTCAGCACGCCTGGAGTATTATGAGGATGAGAAGAAGTGGAAGAAGAACCACTGCCCCAGGAGGTACTCACTGTTGCCATAGAAATAGTCTTAGCATACAGGGATGGCATGGCACTACTGTGTCATCCTGTTGCACTTAACCTCAAGTATATAAACTGTGACACCTTTCTGTTGACATGTTTGGTGATGTATGTAGTGTAGTGATGTGACAGAAGGAAACTGCTAGCTATACAACAGACAGCTTCAAGGGTTTTGAAAGCTACATGTGGGACTCTTCTCAAAATGGTTTTTACGTTCAAAGCGTGATATTTAAAGTTTGCTATTTTAACTACATTTTTGTATACATTTATGTAAACTTGGTATTCCAGTATTACTAGGTTTCAGCATTATGTGTTTGTACGTTTGACGTGACCTGCCTGAAGATGACTGTACAGTTGAAAAATGTTGTAGAATAGAACATTATAATAAAGTTTGTAGTTGTGTACCAGTTTATGTATGGAGGTGTGTGATTTGTGCAGGGCCATCTCACTGAAAACATGCTTTAACATCAACCAACGGCAAGACACGAAACACAAACATGTGATTGCTCTGTACACGAAGGATGACTGCTTTGGGCTGGTGCTGGCTTCTGAGGAGGAGCTGAAAGACTGGCTGAAGGCCCTGCTATCCCTGCAATATGGAGAGGACAGTACAGACGGAGAGGAACCCAAACCAACATTTGGTAAGTAGTGTTGCTAGGTGAGTGATGAGTTGGCTTGCACTGTTAGTCATTGTCTTATGGTAACACTGGTTTCAGAGCATGTGTGGCAAGTGACGTTGCTGAATAAAGGGCTCGGCAACACCCGCAACATCTTGGGTCGTCACCTGTTGTGCCTAACTGACAGAAGCTTGTCTTTGGTTAAGCTGAACCAGGACGAGAGGGCTTACACATATGAGTTCTCGGTAAGATGTCTCTTCCTTTCCTTCTTATCTTTGTTTATCTTTCTTTATCCTTTCTTTCTGACCTGGTGTTTCTGCTGCTCACCACGTGTTGCAGCTTGCGAGTATCCGACGCTGTGGTCGTTCTGACTGCTTCTTCTACATGGAGGTTGGGCGTTCCTCATGCACAGGTGAGGGTGACCTCTGGATGCAGACCGAAGACACAAACATTGCAGACAACATGTATGCTGTCATCCTCCAGTAAGTGTTCATATGCATGATGTGCATATATATGTGCAAAGTGCACCCAGACAAGGCATATGTTATGGTTCATATTTGCTGCAGGTTTTTCTGCAGCTGAGTTTGCTAAATTTATATCACTGACCTCGCTGTAAAAAATTACCATGTTAACGAAACACTGCACAAAGCCTTGGACCTGGACTTGTTCTTTAAGAATGAAATAGGCGGGGCATGTAGCACGTATGAGGGAGGGGAGAGGTGCATACAGGATTTTGGTGGGGAGACCTAAGGGAAGGAATCACTTGGAAGACCCAGGCGTAGATGGGAGGATAATATTAAAATGGATGTTCAAGAAGTGGGATGGGGGGCGTGGACTGGATTGATATGGCTCAGGATAGGGACAGGTGGCGGGCTCTTGTGAGTGCGGTAATGAACCTTCGGGTTCCATAAAATGTGGGGAATTTCTTGACTAGCTGATGACCTGTTAGCTTCTCAAGAAGGACTCTGCTCCATGGAGTTGGTTGGTTAGTCAGTGGTGTATGGTGTAATGCAGTTAATGTGTTTTATCACTGTACTGCAGCTATTGCAGGAGTGTTGTCACATAGACAGTTTTCATCCACCAGAAACTCATAGTCTGTTTTTCTTTAGCATTTCAACCTACAGTATTTGTGGTGGAGGTGTGAAGTGCTGACCTCCTGCTTCTAAGCATGCCCTGCACTTTCTGAAAGTGTTCCTCAACATGTTACAGATATCTGATCTTAAATATTAATGCTTTGTCTTACAGATGTTGTCTGTAAGTTCTTTAAGACTGTCCTGTTTTTTGTTGCAGTGCTATGAGCAGTAAGAGTTCAAAGGAGCAGCAGGTGCCATGCGCCCGTTTGTCATCCACTAACAAAGTTTCAAAGCCAATTGCCATGCTGCAGAGGCGCCAGACACACACAGGCCATACTTCTGCTAAAGGTAGCTTATTTTCTTGTAGAAACATGATTATTTATGGACACTACAGATGTTACTGTCTTCACACATTCTGAAGATTCTATAGGCCATTGAGTGGTTTGGCTCTGTCAGGCCACGTGTTGTTACACGTGCATGTACGCATGCGCACACAAACTTACGCATGTACACATGGATACACACGTATGTACATCCATCCGTGCGGAAGTTAGGCAAAATGGTGGTAGGATGTGGAGTAGGTAATAGTAGTACAAAATATAGAGAACTGGTGCGATACAAAATATTACAGATGTATGGCATTGAGTATTGGGAATAATTTTTAAACATCAGAAGTTTATCAACAGAGTAAAATGATTGTGTATTTAAGCATCTTATTCATGCTGCTTCAAATTGTGCTCTTTCGTTCATAAGACTTGCGAGATCAAATGGTACACTGTTGGGAGTTTTGATGACAACATAGTATGTACTTGTCTGAAAACATGAGGTGGGCAGTTGATCTCTGAGGATGGTACTTTTGCTTGTATTTATACTGTGTGCAGTTGAATATGTTCAAAATTTTTTCTGGGTATTTACAGTGAGGTTTATTAATGAAAATATGTATTCACACAATAAAAGTAAAAATCCCTGATCTCTTTAAACACACTTTTTTCTACATTAATTTCTAGGTTGGATATATTTGTTGCTGTATCAAATGTAGTAATTGCTTATCATTAAATGCGATACATTGTGGGATCAGTCATAATCACCTACACCTAAAAACACACCAGAAATATTACATGAGAGTTTACAAAATGAGAAGCATGGTAGGCCCGTGTGGAGTCATTATTTTATGTGATGGTTGTTGCTAGTTACTTACTGTTTGTCGCGTAACTTGTGACACTTGGATGTGCAATGAACAACAAGCGCGACGCACATATGCGGGCTGAAGGACAACTTCCCCAGCATTGCTTTGAATTATGGTGAGTAAGAATGTATAATTTCCTGCAATACATTGATGTGAAGTGCGTGGAACCGAGTTCAATTCAGATGTATACAGTGGCAACCACTGTGCTACCTGCTATTGCACAAAATGGTGTGAATAATCAGCAGTACAAGTTGTCAGGTACAATATTGTCACTGTACATCTAGTATGAATAAAGATGGACAGATGTCAATGTGTGGGAATCAGTAGAGTGCAGGGATTCTTTGTTTTTATCTGTTTCCTTCAGGAGACATAACCTATAACCTGCCGTGAAGGCACGGGGGGTGTAGAGGTATAGCTCTACTCCTTCTTTAACCTTGGCATTAGATGGGGGTGGGTGGTTAACACAATGCCTTGGCTGCTTTACTTCTAGGAATGATCTGGTACCCATTGTATTGGAAGCTGGGTGGGTCGCAGGGCTGGTCTTTACAGGTGCAGAAAATATCGCCCTGCCGGGATTTGATTCCCGCCCCGTGCAGCCTGTAGCGAGTTTCTATACCACTATGCTATCACAGTCCAACATGGAAATAATGCCTTAAAATTTGACAGTATTAGAGGAGTCAGTGTAGTAACACTCATTATAATGGAAATAGACGGGCATGCCTGCACGTGAAAGTGGCCCGTGCAGTAGTTCTGTCACTTCGTTTTATTGGTTTTGTTGTAGATGTGAAAAAATGCAGTCACTTCCATTGTGTTCAGGCACTTGTTACATGTTTGTTCTGTGCAGTCTGACATTTCTGTAAGTCTTTTAGTATATTGGAGCTGCTTGAAATCCAGTCTTGACAGTTTTCGTACTGTTCTGTTAGTATTTATGAGCCGTTATGTTTGTGCGCTGTAGTGTATGTTAGCTGAGCTTGCTAGTGGCTTGTGTCATTGCAGAAGCTGCTCCCCCAGCCAATAGCAGCACCCACGCAGTGCCTGCCAAGGAGCTGGATTCTCATGGCCTCCCACAGCAGGGTACAGTGCCTTTGTTTTAGAGTATTGCATGGTGGACTGTATCTCTTACAGCTTAATGGGTCCAATATATGTATCACTGTCTGTGACACAACATATTCAGTACCCCAATGTGGATCCCAAAATTTTTGTTTTGTCATAACAACTAGAAGTTCTCTCTTATGCTCACCACATAGTAGAAATTGAGCATGAAGCAGCTATTGGCATAGTGATAATGCTTTTTTAAGAGGGAAGCGGATTTTTTGCCGTTTGGGTCTGTACGTCCCATTGACAGAATCTACTTGGGTGACAAGCTGCGTCAAGTGGGAACAGCCTTCCTTTCTTATTTGACATGGCTTTCGCCCAAGAGATGTTGTCTTAGAGTGATTAATTTAGAAATGTTGTTTGTGGTGTGTGAGACTTGAGATTGGCACTATGAACGTTTGTGTTTGCTGGGGTCAGATGCCATGTAGTCTGGTATGAGTTTTAGATTTTTGGACAAACGTGTTAGTTACATCCTGTTTCTATCCCTGTGGATCATCACACTTGTTATTGCCAGAATATAATATAAAATCATACCCTCACCTCCTTTCTCTGTTAAACCCACTATCAATCCTCTGCATCCCCTTTTAATCTGCCCCTGATCTCGACACCTTACATTCTCTCCTTCATCTGTAGTCATAGTTTGACATCATTTCCTACTGAACTCTGCCAGCACCACTTTGCTGTAGGACCACCATCACATTACCTTACGCACAGTCTGCGGTTCTGTCCGCTCTTGCCCTACATACTGGAACAGTTTCTCCCAATTCAGCTTATTCTTCTACTAGGTTCCTCTGAAACAGTAGATATCTTCCACCCTCCATGGTGTCACATCAGAGATCATACGGAGCATATCCTCCATCTCTAGTTCAAGCATATCGAAAACGAAGCTTGATAATTCAAGGTCAGTCTGTGGATTGGTGCATGATCCTTTCCTTGGAGTGTGAGACGTGGCCAGTTACGTTCTAGTCTTGTAGGGTGAGGTTATTGCAGGTGAGTTTGTAAGTTGTGCATCGTGGAGTGTTGCCGAAAGTTCTGTAAAAATATCTCACATTGGCAGTGCCATGTAAGCAGTACGTGGAACAGTGGAAAAATTTTGAATGTAACTGAAGTGAAGTTTCTTGATATTTGTTCTTGAATGGAAACAACCTCTAAGCATTGTAGCCATGCAAGAACTCTTACCTCTAGACAGGGAAGCAAGAAACCGGTATTGCAGGTGGTTACAGAATCGGTAGCCAGTGGATGTCTTGCTCCAGAACTCATCTTTTTCTCAGAAAGTTATGGTTTGCATTAAGATGGAATTTAAACATACTGCATAACACGCAGTGATGTTTCAGTAATCCCTATCATAGGGACGTGAAAATATAATGGATGTTTCCGGGTTTAAAATGAATCACTTTGTGAATTATACAAAATTCTGTCTCCCCAGCAGTTCTATGTTTAATTATGCTGCATCAGACTGACAGGTTTATGGTATTTGGTGTTTAATTTTATTGGGAGTCTGAACTGTGCCTGCCATCTTATATTCCAAGAGGACATATTGCAGAAACTGGATCTGTTTCCATCTTCAGGTCAAAATGTAGAGAGGCATGTGCTGAGTGACATCAATTATACTGAGGTAATTTCAGTCACTCGGCACTGACTAGCTGTTTCCACCTGACCTGACAGCATGGTTGTCCTCATATTTTTACTTCAGGATGGGACGGATCCAGTTCCCGAAACATGTTCTGCTTGGAATGCTAAGTGATGGACACACTGCAGAAACATAAGTATGTAAAGTACCAATGTTGGTAAACATTATGGTGTGCGTTGCAGCTACAGCATGCAAGCAGTCCTCCGTCCTGTGCTATGATGTTTGTTTTAGCTTCTGCTGAACTTTGCACCTTTGCGATGTTTTGTTTTAGAAGTGTTTGAATTATATGGAATTTTTAGGTGAAGTTTTGTATGCAAATTCTGACACCATGTATTGTGGCAGCAAGGTGCTCTCTGTGTTTGCCTGGGGGACTGTACACTGTTGTAACCAGAAGACCATACTGTGGATTGTATACACTGTTTCTTATATCAGCAGACCAGTGAAACAAACTTCTTATAAGGGAAACTTAAAGATACAGTTCATTTCTTGGCTGCACTTTTCTATTTTGATCCCAAGCAATTGATGATTCATTTATGAATATCACAGCTTGTACTAGCAGGAAAGTTTGGATATACAGGTACTTTTGTGCTAAAGAAAAAATTCGTAAAACACAAGTCATAAAGGGCCACCTAAAAATTATAAGTCTGTAGTCATTTGGTGCTGGCACAGGTGCACTGTCTTCATTTACCTCACTGGTGTCCACCTCAGGGCTCCCATTACACAGTCTTCAGCGCTTATTTAGTCACAGCATGTTATCATCTACTGCAACACAATTTTCAAAATTGCACTTGAAGTTTAAACCTTGCTGCAACATCTCTGTGATATGCTTCAGTTAGGAAAAAATCGATAATAAAAACTGCAGAACGAAGTGGTCTACAATTGATTATCAACTGTGGTGCAGTTAGACCATCAAGAAATGAGTAATGGTTGTGAAGCCTTTCAAATATACTAAACTGGAAATTTTTTTGGCAGGAACTTTAATGGAGGAAAATATACCATTATTCATATGGGAGTTTTTGTGGGACTTCAGAAGTCTAACTTCTTTCATGGGAGAAGGTTGTATCTGGGAACTTCTATCCAGGAAAGACCGTATACCGGTAGTTAATCATTTTGATACAGAGCTTAATGGGTTGGGTACAGCTTCCCCACAACAAACTGTATCATGGAGAAGAGGGATTCCTCTTAAAAGTGTGCCAGAAAATGTGTTATGCATGATGTAGTCATATATGTATAAATATAATTTTTGTTAAGTTGATTTGACTTCAGAGTTGGAGACTGTGTAATTTGGTATTTAACAATAAGATTTTGCAACACATTTTTTTTTTAAATTTTATGCTGACTTGATTCTCTCGTCTCTTTTGAGTCCTTACAACTGGAACTTCTAAATTTAAATTGGCCATAAAATTTGGCATATTAGGTTGCAAGCAGTTTGGTGGTGTTCCTCTGAAAATGATGTATTTAATGTTAAATGTAACAAAAATCTGTAACTCATGTATGGTATTCTGGATTGTGACACCATATGGTCTGTAGTCTTGTAGGTGGTTGTCAGTGTTTTTTGGAGGAATGTACTGCCTGCATCTTGTACCAATGTTATGGAGAAACATGCTGCATCTGTCTTCAGGGCAGGATTGAGATAATTTGCATAAGTGGCTGATTGTATGGAAGTGGTGGGGAAGAAATGGATCATGTTCCAAACTCAGCTTGTGTCTGCCCTGATGATAGTGGCAGCATCATACTCTGAAACGTTGTTGCTCACATGCCATACTTTATATTTAAGTGTTATTTAATGACATTCCCGATCGCGAAGATTATGTAGTGCCCATCGTAGATGAATAAATGAGTATGGAGCATCAGTGGAATGATACTCATGGGAAAACTGGTATACTTGGAGACAAATCTGTCCCAGTGCCACTTTGTCTCACATAAATCCTACATGGACTGGCCTGGGATCGAACCCAGGGCTCTGCATTGAGAGGCTGTTTGAATACCCACCTCAGCTGTCATGTGACTGCCTGACCAGACTGTATTGCTTCAACATAGAAGGCTACAGTCTTGTTTTTGTACTGAACATTCAAAAGTTGACAAGATTAGGTTAGTTGTCCAAGGCTGAGGCATGGGTCCTCATTTTAGTGCTAGACTGTTTCTTGATATGGCTCTCCAAATTTCAGAACGTTCATGCCATTACACAGTGATGTGTGTACCATCGTGGACAAGCTCTTCCTTTTCTCACCAGCTTCCAATAACTGAAATTGCATGCATTGTGCAGGATGGTGGTGGTTTGTAATAGGGTGTGCTTGCGTTCTGCTTGTGGTGTGGTGTGCTAGTGCTGATTGTTGGTTTCAGTGTTGTCTGCTGCTAGTCTGCCTGTCACTAGTAGTTGCCATCGTCACCACCGCACTGTGCATCATCTGATGCCGCCGGTGCATCTGTCCCAGAGGCGGCACTCTGTGTCAGGTACTGCCCCCTACATGAAATGTAAGAACAGTTACATTTAAGATGCATCGAAAGACGAACTACCGCGCTCTTAGTCTAGAATCATCACTGAAGAATTAATCTGTGGTTAGAGCATAGGAGTGATGTGATATGATTGATACTGGAAATGTCCGTTATGTCTCTGTATACAGTTGAACTCCACTGAGAAGGTAACCTGAACAGAAAGATGGAGTCAGCCTTTGAAATGTTATGTGCTGCTTATCTGCTGAGTGGGCAGTAGCAGAAGAAACTACTCCCAAGACCAAATATATGGCACAGTAGAAAATCACTATTATTGTGCCTTTGTATAACATATAACAGAATCTACCATGAGTAATCGGTATATCAGGGCATTATATGTGGAGCAGATGCTGGGTGATTACCTCCTTGTCTAATGTTTTGTTTCCTTCCCCTAGCTGCGGTACAATTTTTGCCATGTAGATGAGGCAAAGTTTGTGCTAAATGCATCCGAGCTATTGACTTAATGAATTAACATGTTTTGCCCGCCACATTTTTTTCATCGTGGACATACATGTATGTGAATATACTGTTTTTGTTTGGCGAGTGGAGACCATATTATTGATTCACGGGGATTATGCCCTGTATTCAGGAATGTGAGCTGTAGTAAAGAGCATGACTTGTGCAGATGGAAGCACCACATTCTTTGTTTTCATTCCCTGCTTTTATATTCATTATTTCACTGGAAAGAGTTCGTGCAGACATGTATGCCTTGTATTCGAGAAACCATTGCTAGGTATTTGCAGGGCAGGAGGAGCTGTACAACAGGTGTTGGCTGTGTTACAGCCCTTTCGTGTGTGGGAAGCACGGGTGCAGGTACCCACCAACGTACCTACTCCTTCCCTCTGTCTGAGCCTGGACCCCACACTTCTTGGGAATCTAGGAGAGGGAGCACAAGTCGAACAGGCAAGAGAACTGCGGGCAGCAATAATATGTGCAGTAGGTATCATGCTCCCTCTCTCCTAGTCTCAAGACATGTGTACTAACCCACATGCTCTGGTCTGAGATTGGTGTTGTGTTAACAGCACGTGCATTATTCACTAACCCACATACTCCTGTTACAGGATTGTGTTAATGGCGCATTCTTTGTATCAGTAACTCGCTCTTGCTGTAGGATTGGCATGTTCTGTGACATATATCTTAACTCATGCTCTTTGCCAGAGGAATTGCATGTTGCTCCTAACATTACTAACTTGTTTTAAGAGACGAATGATGTATCAGCATTGCATTTAGTATATCACTAACTCTCTGCTGTAGGAGTGACATGTTTCTATGAACATTACTTTCAGTATGTCTCTGCTCTCTGCCAGAGGAGTGTTGTGTTTCTGTTAACATTACTTTCAGTATATTACCAGCTCACACTCACTGCCAGAGGAGTAACATTACTTTTCAATTTGAAGCTATCCATCCCATTGTGTACAGAGAATTACAAAAATAATACTATGTATTCCATCTGATACACCCTTTATTTATTATAATTTTTTCAAACACTACACGTTTCAATCAAGCCGATCATCATCGGGTGTTTTTCTTATACAAAAACTTAAAACTCAAGGTAAAAATGCAAATTTTTGCAAGCTGTCACAATTGAGATAAAGTATAAATTACAATCGACTTGTAATTCTTGATGGTGTATCATTTAACACAAGCAGTGTGGTGTATAAATTAAGACTTAAGTATTTTAAAAATTAGAGTTCTAGTTCATAATTAAAATGTGTTAAAATTATGGTTAAACTTTCCTCTTCTTTTTTATGCCTTTAAACATATTGTTTACAACGCCCAATATTAGTCGAGGAATTAGCTGTCAGTGTAGGCCCCGTTAAGGTTACATATTTTGCACTATATTTCCCATTGCTGAGTCTGTTTACTTCATCTATTACAATTTTGCGTTCAACTCGCTTTTCATGGACTTTTAATAGCTATCAGTATTTTAATGCCACTTAACAGCCTTATTCTGGGGTAAATCACCTGACCACAGAATAAGGCTGTTAAGTGGTGTTAAAATACTGATAGGTATTAAAAGTCCGTAAAAAGTGAGTTGATGGCAGAATTGTAATAGAAGAAGTAAATAAACACAGCAACGGGAAATATAGTGCAAAATACATAACCTTAACGTGGCCTACACTGACATACATTGAAGTAGACAGCTAATTACTTGACTAATATTGGGCATTGTAAACTATGTTTAAAGGCATAAAAAAAAGAAGAGAAAAGTTTAACCATAATTTTAACACATTTTAATTAGGAACTAAAACTCTTAACTTTTAATATACTTAGGTCTTAATTTATACACCACACCGCTTGTTTAATGACGCACCATAAAGATTTACAAGTCAATTGTAACTTATACTTTATATCATTTGTGACATCTCACAAATATTTACATTTTTACCTTGAGTTTTAAGTTTTTGTATAAGTAAACATAATGATCATCTTGATTGAAGCATGTAGTGTTTGAAAAAATGTGTCAGATGGAATACGTAGTATTATTTATGTAACATTACTTTTAGTGTATTGCCAGCTCACGCTGTCTGTCAGAGGAGTGGCGTGTTTCAGTTAACATTACTTTCAGTATATTACCAGCTCACGCTCTCTGCCAAATGAGTGACATGTTCCTCTTTATGTCACTCACGTTGTTTCTGACATGTTTTTGTGTTTTTAATAAAGCAGTGTACGTCGCCTTGTGATTCAAGTCTGTGAGATGTTATCAAAGACCGTGTATCATTGCAGGTACATTATTTTGTGACATAAGATTCTACACATGCTTAACCTTGAATCTTGATTGTGGTTTTCACACACCGTCATTTGTTCCTGTGTCAGGAGCCCATGAACCTGTACGAAGAGGATGTGGTTCAGGAAAAGTGCAAAGACACTGCTGCCAGCAGTGGATGTGTTTCAGGAAAAGTGCAGACACTGCTGCCGGCAGTTGATGTTGTTCATGAAAAGTGCAGATATTGCTGTCGGCAGTTGATGTGTTTCAGGAAAAGTGCAAAGACATTGCTGCTAGCAGTTGATTCTGGTCATGGAAGTCAGTTATTACACGAAATGTGTTACTATACTTGAAGGTTGATGTGCTGTTGACCAAAATTCCTTCATGTTTGTTGGGCTTATGCTGAGGATTGGTACTGGAAGAATATGGCTGTGGTAATTTGTGCCGGAGAGTGATACTGGTAGAATGTTTGTGTGGTAAACTGCCAGATATCATCCTGAAATTGATGGCTACAGGTAAACTGTGAGGGAGGATACTGGAGGGTTAGTTTCACTGTATCAAAGTTGATGAATCAAAAGGATAGTAATTATTACTCTAGGTCATGAAGCCATTGAGAAATTTTCTCCCACCTTAAGCATGTACGTGGCTAGCCATACAGCATAAGAGATTTGTGTCACTTCACTGTACATGTTGATGGTGTGACCTTGGTAATTCCATATGTGAAATGCTTAAAGATTACCATTTCATTGCCCTTCATTTCCATCAAACTGAATCCCAGTTGCGTTTCTCCCAACCACATGTGTTAAGTCTTGTGTAAGCACAAAATTCCTCCTGTTATGATACATGGGCACTACAACCCTGTCTTGAGCTGGTTGAATCATCCACTCTGTAGCAGAATTCTGTATGTGGGTGTTTTATTTAGTGACAGCAATGGCTTAGATTATATAGTGTCAGCAATAGATGAATAAGAGAGTGAAGCATTGGTGGAATGATCGTGACAGGGGAAAACTGAAGTGCTTAGAGAAAAACCTGTCCCAGATCTACTTTGTTTACCACAAATCACAAATGGACTGACCCAGGATCAAACCTCTCTCTCTACGATGAGAGAGCAGTGAATAAACACCTGAGCTGTGGTGTGGCATATAAACTCCCATCTGATCCATGCCTTGGTCTCCCAAATGCTCTCTTCCAAACAAAATTCCATATCCCAGACATGTCTGTATTTATTATATTTTTCTATATTTGTAACTGCTCCATATGCTGATTGATGCACATTGTGTTCATGCTTAATATGCAACACTAAAGTTCTTTTCACATTGCAGGCTCCGGACGTGAGCGTTCAGACAGTGTTCCGTCACGCACACGAACGATCAGTGATGGTCCACACCCACTTCCACACCCGCACTCTTCTCGTAGTCTTGTCCCTAACTCTGGCAGCAATCGGCCTCACTCAGTATGCTGGCCAGCGGGCAGCCCTGTTAGGTGAGTCCCTGTACATTGCATACATGCAGTGTGTAGTTGGGTGTAACGAGTTGTGATATAGCGCCACTGTGTTTTTGCAGTCCTGCATCAGGTCCGTGCTCAACGGACTCGCCGGGCTCTTCTTTGTCCATTGATGAGGGTGAAGGGGATGGATGGGGAGGTTACGGACATTCTCTGACTCCAGATCAGCCTGTGATTCTTGAGGAGAGTTTCAGCAACGATGTGTGGCCTGACTCTGCTTCACTTCTGCTGCCTGTTCGCAAGTTCTCACCTAGCCAGTTGCCCTCTAATATTCCTGCAGGTTTCACTGGTCAGGTAAGAACAGAAATTGCAAGCATTTGACACAGTATCAAATGTTAGGATCTAAGTGTGATGAATACTGAGGTTAGCAAAAAATTATGTATACATTTGTTCATGTAGGAGATGACCACAGCATACTGAACTTTGAGTCACAGTAAGATGAATTGTTCAAGATACTGTTATCAATTCGCAACACTCAGACCAACAAGATGCACAGTACTGTTCCTGAGATATTTATATTATAATATCACACATTGAATCTTCCTACGTGTTTCGATCCCCAAGGGATCGTCATCAGGGAGCCATATAAATACCTAAGGAACATTTTGTTGGTCTGAATGATGCAAATTGGTTATCGACAATGCACAGAATGAACAATATAAAAACTGTACATTGTTTGATGTACTGTGGTCATATTTTGATAGGTGCTGTGAAACAAGTTGTTCTTTTACCATTTTTGTGAGTCACGCATTTTGTTCTAGGTCTGTATTTCCTCTTGTTTGTTGCGTTTTGTATGTTTAACACAACTCACATAATCTCCACTCTTCTTTTTAGGTGTTCTTACAAAGTACAAAAAATGTCGCTTATGTGGAGATCATGTCTCTGTCTGTCTGTCCATGGGCTATTCCTGTGACCTAGTATCAGCAACCAAACTGTTTGTAAGATTTCATGAAATTCAGAAGAGGAGTCCTTTGCAAAAGTTTGTGAAGCAAGCATGAGTTTCATGAAATTGACTCGGTAGCAGTCATTTTCACCTACGGATGAAATAAATTTGTGCAATGTACTTTTCATATTTGATGACCAGTTTGGGTGAAATGTGATGTAGATTTTTTCCACATAATGCCACAGAGGAGATGTGGGTTTCATGAAAATCACTGCTGCATAAGCTAAGGTTTACTGACAAGCATAAATGAATTTTTTTTCCCATATTTATACATTTTTTGTTCAATTGGTACAAAATTGGGTACAAAAGATGTCTGCACAAGTACCGTATATTCTCGAATCTAATCCGCACTTTTTTTACAGTTTTAGAGGGCTAAAAAATCAGATGCGGATTAGATTCGCGTGCAGATTAGATTCGCGGTATAGAGCTGGATTTTGGAAAAATGATTGAGCTGCTGTACAATATAACAATAACGTAATTAACGTAATTAATAAACAACGTAAGAACAATACAATACAATAATCTATTATTTTATTATTTATTATTCATCAGACTCGCCATCATCACTCATAATTCGAGGAATGTTCAAAGATCTGGCCTTCTTTATCGCCTCCTCGCGAGTAGATCATAACTCACAAACAGTCCAGTCTTGCGTCTCTCTTGAAAAAACGTGAAGACTGCATCATCAATTTCAGGAAATCGTCCTTTCTTGGGTCCAGTGAATTTCCTTCGTGACGCCTCACACCCGCTGATCGCTGCCTTGTGTTTCCGCCATAGTCGAACGTTGCTTTCATCAACTCCAAAAATTGCAGCGGCTTTGCGGTTTCCATTCTGCTCTGCGCACCGAATAACTTCATGTTTGAACTTTGCCGTATATGAGAGTCGTTTAGATTTCAGGTGTCCCTCTTCCATAACTACAGTACACGACAAATTGGAACAAGCACCTCCCACGTTTCAACAACTAAAGATCAGCTGGCTTCAGACGAGATTGCGCACGTCTGTTGAGAAAGACCCCGCCTCTATCGGTATGACTCATCGGCCACAGGCGTAGCGTCGGATTTTAACGCATTGGTAACATCCAATATTATTCAATCAGTCGCCCCGTGGGCAAGGGGTGGTTGAAGGAAAGGTGCGGATTAGAATCGCGAACTAACTTTTTTCGTTTAAGAAGTCGCCAAAAACTGGGTGTGGATTAGATTCGGGTGCGGATTAGATTCGAGAATATACGGTATATTAAGTAATTGTGAGTTTCATGAAAATGAGCCTTGTGGAAACCATGCTTTACTTAAGGGTGTAAATGAATTTCTGTCCATAGTTCGCTCATTTATTGCCCAATTTTGATGAAATTCAGTATAAGAGATCTGCATGTAATGCTGCTAATCACAAGTTTCATGGAAATCAGTGCAGGGAAGGCCATACTTTTGGTGTGGTATAAATGAAATGACATTTTTGCTTGTGTCACAAAATTGTATGACATTTCAAAGTAAGGAATGTCTGTAATGTCTGTGTAGGCTACTATGTCATGGGGTTCACCATTTGTAGTCTTGTATTATCCCCATTTTGGTTCTGTTTCACATTGTGTGTGGTATGGCAGGTGTCTCCTTGCATTACATTTGACATGATTGTGACGGTGAATGTTAAGGTAGCTGTCTGCTGGCATGTGATGTGTACTTTGTTAGACAGGTACTGATGTTTTTGAGAAACTTACTGCCTCTGCCTTCAGAGCACATTTTCATCTTTCATATCGGTACCTGTCTACACATCGTGGCATCACATCATGGAACACTAATCTCACAGTGTCTTCTTTTTTGTAACTCTGAGGTCCCATAGGGGTATGAGTTCTTCTGACCCATAGTGATTGTGTTATCTTCTGTTTTAATAGATATTAACACACTGGTGACAGTATATGTGATTTGATGTAGTATGAGAGCCATGTGTAGTTGGCAAGCTGTGTTGATTTACACTTTCACACAAAAGTTTTCTAGATTACACTTGCCATCTTTTGGTGTATTTCAGAACTGTGCAGTAGTTAGGCATAGAGTAGAAACTGTGTAGGTGTGTAAGGTATATGTGTTTTTTTCCTGTTGCCATTGTGAGGCTGTGAATGTTTCTGGGCCATCACGTTCTTGTGCTGCACAAGTCGATGACAATGTATTGCACAGCAAACAGCAAAGCATGCAAGATCAACACATTGTACAGGATTTACACAGTGGTAGTGTATCATGTGTGTAATTGTTTGGATGTCAGCAATAGCTCTTTTGGTGCTAGTGGAAGTGACGGTGTACTGCCAGGCTCAACTTCAATTTTGGGATGAAGTGTGGGTATTGTCAGCAAGAGCATTGCATCCAGTCACAAGTGTGTTAACTGTTATTGGATGTGGGTTGCAGAATTGTAATAGTGGATGTGTGTGGTCAGGCTGAGTCTTGTGTTTTTAGGCACGTTTGCAAAATTGTGAAAAGCAACTATTAGCTTCGTCATGTCTGTCTGTCCATCCGTCTGTTTGTCCGTATGGAACAACTCGGCTCCCACTGGATGGAGATTCATGAAATTTGATATTTGATAATTTTTCAAAAATCTGTTGAGAAAATTCAATTTTGATTAAAATCTGACAAGAATAATGGGTACTTTACATGAAGACCTATGTACATTTGTGATAATATCGCTTAATTCTCCTTAGAATGAGAAATGTTTCAAAAAGAGTTATAGAGAAAATCAAAACACATATTTTGTTTTCAGTAACTTTTTTTCTGAAAATTATGTCATTTATGAGGTAATGTGGAAAAATATTGTAGAGCCAAACAGGCCACAGATGACAATATAATACGGCGCATGCACTTTTGCATGCTGGATAACTAAGGCTAAAGACACAGCCTCGGAATGCGTAATACTGCGTTTCCATGGCAACAGTGGTTACACGAATGCGCCTCAATGCTACGTTTATACGTTCATTGCCTGTCTTGTTTCAGTACTGAGTTGCCAGCCTCATATTGCAGAGGAATTTAGTCTCAGATTCACAGTTTATACGGATAAAATGAGGTTTTGATGGGGCAGAAGTACATTTCAGTAGAAGGGAACTAGAAGTTTTTACACAGTTCTGATAGAATGCTTCTGAGAAGTCAGGCTTTGGAAGACTGATGATCAGGAGGAGGAGGAGGACTTTGGAGGGCAAAATGTGTAGTGTACGTGTATCACTCTTGATGTGAAGAACAATGATTGTGGGATCTGTATTGTGGTCTGGGGTGACATAGCCTGCTAGATGGATACCATTGTACTATCTCTGTGTGGGCTATGACACTGAATAGTCTGCTGGGTAATTACAAATGTATTGCCTGTCTCATGAAGAAGGAAGCACTGTGTTCCTTTCAAGAGAAAAGTATAGATCTTTGCCACCATTAAAAGCTCAGATCTTGCATATGGGCACCATGCCATGGCTCATGTGGTTTGTTGCCTTCCTCGCATTGCAGAATTCCAGGTTTGGTTCCAGGCAGGTTCTGTCTTTGTTCAATTTTTGGTCCCAGAGTGGCATTAGGACTGGTTTTGCTCTGAGTACTTCAATTTTTGCCTGTCAGTATCTTTGCACCAATGCTCCATATCCAGTCCCATTCAGTCCATATAGGATTTTTGGTGGACAAAGTGGCACTGGAACTGCCGTTGGAGTTTTTTTTTTTTTTTTTTTTCTTGTCCTATCATTCCACCGTTGCTCTATCCTGAGGCCCGTCCAGGACGTGGGATTTTTGGTGGACAAAGTGGCTTTTGTCACAGTACTGTTCATTTTCCCATACCAGTGTCATTTAGCCATTGCTCCATATTGAGGCCAGTCCAGTCCCTGTGGGCTTCTGGTGGACAGAGTGGCACTGGAGCACGTTTCTCTCCTTGTATTTTTAATTCTCATCTTTCAGTATTATTCCACAAATGCAGCTTACTCATTTACTTCATCTGCCACTGCCACTGTATAATTTAGTGATTTACTCTGTCATTAAACAATGCATTTCTTTCTCCTGTATTTTACTTGGGTGTTAACAGTCTGTCTAGTTTCTGCTTCTCGCATCTAAATTAAAATTTGTAATAAGCCCAGACATGACTTCATTTAAAAGACTTTCTTTGTTTTGCCTGAGGACTTGAGTCAAAAACTTTTGGCTTTCACATACTGTGATTTGTGTGTTGCAGGATGCCTACAGTCCGCAAGGCTCTTCACCACTGGATCCATTGGAAGGATATGTAAACATGCTACAACATACTCCAGGTAGATATGTTATGCAAGTCAGACTGTACACCATGTCAGTGTTTTAACACTACAGGCTGTTATTGCTAAGTTGCAGGTCCTGAACCTTCAGACAGTGGCAAGTTGATGAATTGTAGTGATTCTAACCAAACAAAAACCATGACAAAGTTTAGTATACTAAATATTCCAATATGACTGCTAGCAGTTCCAGAGTAAAACTACCATGGTCACTAATTGTAGTGACTGCTGCCATATGGTTTCATTACTGGTTGCATTATACTAATTTGCATTGGTTGCTGGCATGAATTCTGTTACACAGATTTGTCAGGAAAATATGGTAGCGTTTTGCTCAAATGCCATTGGGAAGTTCCCATGAATATTCTTCTTTATTATGCAACACATACAAAGAAGTAACACTGAAGGCCAATTCATGACATTCCCTTTGAAGTGAACCATCTTATAATTTTGACTTCCAGGATGACAGAGCTTGTGGTCTAACAGTTCTGACTGTTAGACTATTAGAGTTGAAGAATGAGGAGTTAGGAAATGTTATATCCTTTATCTATTGCATGGCAAAGACTGACACAGTAATATTTGAAAGATGATGCTACCTGAATTTCATGTGATCTCCATTGTGTTTATACATACCAGATAACAAATGGCTGATCAGGAAATTATCACCAAGTTGTAGAAACCTTTGTGTAGCTGCTTGTATTATATCTCATATCTTGTCGTGATGTCCGCACATCATGACGTTGTGGGGACCAGTAGTAATTGTGCAGCAGCACATCATGATGTTATGGGGACCAATAGTAATTGTGCAACAGCACATCATGACATTATAGGGACCAGTAGTAATTGTCTACCAGCATGTCACAACACTGTGGGGATACCATAGTAATTGTGTAACACATCATGAAATTATGGGGACCAGTAGTAATTGTCTACCAGCATGTCACAACACTGTGGGGATACCATAGTAATTGTGTAACAGCACATCATCAAATTATGGGGGACCAGTAGTAATTGTCCACCAGCATATCACAACACTGTGAGGATACCAGTAGTAATTGTGTAACAGCACATCATGAAATTATGGGGACCAGTAGTAATTTTCCACCAGCATATCACAACACTGTGGGGATACCATAGTAATTGTGTAACAGCACATCATGAAATTATGGGGGACCAGTAGTAATTGTCCACCAGCATATCACAACACTGTGGGGATACCATAGTAATTGTGTAACAGCACATCATGAAATTATGGGGGACCAGTAGTAATTGTCCACCAGCATATCACAACACTGTGAGGATACCATAGTAATTGTGTAACAGCACATCGTGAAATTATGGGGACCAGTAGTAATTGTCCACCAGCATATCACAACACTGTGGGGATACCAGTAGTAATTGTGTAACAGCACATCATGAAATTATGGGGGACCAGTAGTAATTTTCCACCAGCATATCACAACACTGTGGGGATACCAGTAGTAATTGTGTAACAGCACATCATGAAATTATGGGGGACCAGTAGTAATTGTCCACCAGCATATCACAACACTGTGGGAATACCAGTAGTAATTGTGTAACAGCATATCATGAAATTATGGGGGACCAGTAGTAATTGTGTAACAGCTTGTCATGACTTCATCAATAGCCAGTTAAAACTGAACTGAATGTATTTACTTATGCAAAATGCAGGGAATAGGTAACAGTGGCAGAGAAGTTGAAATGACTGACAGGTTGTTATAAGCAATATCTGTTGTTACACCAGGTTCATATCAGATGTATGTCATAATATTGCTTTGAACATTTCATCAAGTATGAAGTAAAATGATGAGATACCATTATTAACAATTTTTCACTTTTACTGTGTTCAAAATAAGTTCCCCCCCCCCCCCCCCCCCCATATTAAAGTGCCCACTTCACTAAAACACACACACTTCTTCAGTCAGTATGATCCATCTTAGGTTGAGATTGCACATTCTTCAGCTAGCAGCAGTATACTTTGCTGCGTATGATACACATGTTCTATCAAAATTATTTTAAACATGACAATTAGATGTTTGGACACAGTGGACATGACATTTTAAATTGAGAGCTGTATATGTAACATATAATTTACATAAACCCCTTATGGTCGAGCTTATGTGTGTTATTAGAAGTGTAACTTCATAGTAGCTACAAAGGCATTTTAGAAAAAGCAGCCATTGTGCCATAGAACTATTTATGTAAAAGCAAATTTAATTTTAGAACATGCAGATGGTAGACATTTCATCAAACCACTGGCCGTTTTTTTTTTTCATTTTTAAATTTTATGTGCATGAATGATCTGTTGCTCTATGCAAAATAACTTTTTGTACACTTCTCATTGTACTGCTGGAGGCGCGTTCAGAATGTCGCAGATGGGCCAAACCATGTAGCTGATTGATTACAGACAGTTAGAGGTTTCTCCTTAAAAACAGTTTATTATGTGGGTTTTGATTTCTGTGATTGACTAAAGAAATACACAGTAATATGCAACGCTGTGAGATGACATGTTGACTTTGAAAAAGTGTATCACACGAAAATTTACATCATTCATGTTTCATCAGTGTTTGCCATCAAACCAAAAACTGAAAGAAAATCTTTTTATGGCTACCATGTTTTTATTTACCAGTCTCCGAAAAGTTACATCTGTAAGAGCGTGCTGCATATTTTTCAAAGATCTGTTAACATACACCATCTGAGGATCCACTTCCCCACATTCGTATGTCTGGTTTGTTGTTCTTAACATTTATATAGTGTTTAGTGAAAGTATGTTGACTGTGGGAGTGGGGTTACCACTATTCATTGGTTTCTGTGGTTACTTGAATGTGCCATAAGTGGACATGCTCCATCTTGTTTCATATTATGTCATCAAATAACCCATGTTTCACTCATATATACCAAGACGCAACATGATTTCAGTTTTCAGCAAATTCCTCTGCCCCAGAGTTTTAGCACGTGCTTTACTCATCTTCGCTGAAACCAGAGCCACGGTCTCATTTAACTATCCAACGTATTATTTCAGTATTATATATTACCATCAAAGACAACAATTCATTATATTCAACATTGCAACATGTTTCAGTCTATACAACCATCTCTAGGCATGAGTGTAAAGGTAAAGCAATCCCATTACAGACCTGGACAGTCCCTTAGGGTTCCAGGAGGTTGAGGCTCCCAGATTTCTAGACAGTCAGCACATGAAGGTGATAAGGTTGTCAGCCCTACGCACCAGCCGCCTTTACCCCCCAGGAAATACACCTGGTACTCATTTCTGTTAGAGCTAGGAATGAGTGTACGTAATTTAAAACCAAGTGAAATGCATTCAAAATGTGTTGTAATTTTGCGAGGTCTTGTAAATTGTACAATTATCATAATATCGAAGTATTATGTATTATGTGTTACGATAATTGTAAAATTTACGAGATATCGCAGATTACAGTATATTTCTAATGCATTTCACTTAGTTGTAAATTACGTGCACTCATGCCTGATGATGGTCATTTAGACCGAAACTTGTAGTGTTGTTGGATGTAATAAATTGTTGTCTTTGACTGTTAAATATACAGTATATTAATATTGATACCTGATCTGTCATTCCGTGGACTCCCAACATTTGTGGGATTTTTACCCAAGTCGGTTTTATCTAGGTGGTAGTTATAAACACTTTGTCCCTGTAACAACATTATAGTAATGACAGCAGTTATCACACCGACATGGCGGGGAAGTGAAAAATTCCTGCTTCCCAGGAATAATACCCCAGATGTACTCCCTTCTTTAATATTCAGAATCCGAAGTGCCAGTTGATGGGCTCTTCATTGTGGGTCTGCTATTTAACCCTTTACGCCCGAACGGGAAAACACTGTCCCAGCAATTTAAATACCCTCACGGCCGAACGGGAAAACATTGTCCCTCAATGCCATGTCATTTTTAAAATGTTCTGCCTCTATAATTACACGTCCCTTTTTTCACAATATTTGTCTAAAAGACTTGTACAGGCTTGAAAGATTGTGTGAAATTTAATTTAGTAAAAATTATCACTAATGAGGTTTAATTTTTCCTACTAATATCTTTACAATTTTTCCAGCAGTCATGATTTATTTACATACACCTCCTGGCAGTGGTTCCTCATATTGGCAAAGTGAAACAAATACACACATATATAGGACCTTCTGACAAGTCTCTCTTCCTTCATACAGCCCCTTCTGTAAAATCCACAATCTCTTCACCCCCATTATTTTATTAAGAAGACACTACTAAAAATATCAGTTCAGTAATTACAGCAGTTATATTTACTTACATTTGTGTGTTCTACTTTTCAATTTTAGTGTCAGTTGCTCCTCAGAATTGCAGTTTTGTATGATGTATCTCTAAACATGGGGTAGCACACAAACCTATGTTGCATTCTCGACACTTGACTTTCAATCTTTTTTCTTTGTTTTTGTTGGAACACACACGTCACCAAATTCTCTTACACTGCATAAGCCAGTGTCTGATTTCTCTGATGGTGATTCAAACGTCTGCACTGCCTGGCTTATCGCATGTTATTGCTAGGACAGGCAGTGGACTGAACTGTTGAGTGGAAGACAGACATAAGCATGAACCTAAAATGCAAACTAGTCACAAAGAAATTCTTACAGCAGAATGAAGGACATTTGCCTGTGGTCCCATAGTGCACTAACCATAGCACTGAACGCCTGTATGCATTCCTTTGTCCTCCCACTGATTGCATATGAACTCAGCACCCAGATAAGCCAGCACTACCATGAAAACTATACACACAAGACTGAAACCTAAACAGCATCTCAGGAAATACGGTGACATGTACAGTCAGCTCCAAATTTCATAGCACAGCGTCTCTACTTACAGCAAGAGATATTTGAAAGGAATAAATCTAGAAAATGAAGCTTAAAATGAAAAATAAATAAAATCAAAAATGACCTTCAACTAAGGTGCATAAAAATAGGTGGATTTTCTTGAAACTTGTGTGATGGGTAGATGGATTTATTCTTAAGTTTGTACTTTTTATTTGAATTTTCTATCTTTAAAAATGTATGAAATACAACGGATAATATCAGCATGTGCAAAAACGGGCATTTAAAGCGAAAAGAATCCCGGCCGTCAGCAGCTACTTTGGGATTTAAATCTCCCATACTGTAAAGGTTAAATAGCACTAATCTTCCACGCAGGAACAGACGGCAGCACATGTCAGAACACACCAAGCTCTTGTAATCACAGTCGTGCCAGCAGTCTGGCTGAGGAGACTTCGAACGGCTACGTGCCAATGGCACCTGTGGATATGGATCCAGTCGAAAGGTACCACAATGAAGGTAAGGTTAATGCTGTCTAATGTCTGCCATAAGCGAGACTGAATGTATATTTGCCATCAGTGAATAGTGTTATTTGATTGATTATTGTAACTTCTTGTGAAAATTGGTATAGTGCATTGTGTCAAAACATTTGTGTGTTTTAAACCTGCTGGATGTAATGCTTTGGAGCCATGAAATGCACCATGCACTGATGGTGTTTCTGATACTTGTTGCTGCTGTATCAAAACATTTTGCATCCCTCAGTTTTATTAACAGTGACTGTCTTATCAACTACATGCAGCAGATTACTTCCTGAGAAGCTAATAGCCACCCAGCTGGTTAACAAATTACCTGCCTCTGAAGGAACCTGAAGGTTCATTAAAAGAGTTCACATGAGCCCAACATCAGGTCATCAGGTCAGGTGGTTTCAGTATGTAGCCTCACATTGTCTAAGATACATCTGAGTGTTATCCTGCTATTGATGCTTAGAACTCTTCAGGTTCTTGAATCAAACGACTGTATGCGTTTCTTATCTATTGGTGCATGCCCCATGTAGCTTATACCCATTAGCCTTTACCGGCCAAACAGGAAAACACTGTTCCAGTACTTTACATGTCCTTTCATTATGAAGGGGAAAACATTATCATGCATTGCCATGATATTTTAAAAATGTCCTACATTTATAAATACAGGGCTGTTATTCACCATATGCATCTAAAAAGGTTGTGTACATATAAAAGTTTGTTTGAAAATTAATTCTAGTTAAAATGTCACATTTATGACGGGTAATTGTTCGTATTCACACACCCTTACTTTTTTTTTTTTGCAGCACTCCCAGACTATTTACAGCTGTCTCCAAGCAGCCATTCTTATTTTCTTTGTTCTCAAAGTGGCAACATTAAACAAATACACATATAAAGGCCCTTCCAACAAGTCTCTGTTCTTTCATGAAGCCTTTTGTAAAGTACACACACACTTCACCCCTGTTATTTCGTAAAGGAAGTTCTACTGAAAAAATCAGTTCATTAATTACAATGGCAGTATTTGCTTATGTCTTTTCCAGTCTGCTGTCAGTTGGTCCTCAGAAATGCAGTTTTATGTGATATATCCAGAAACATGGGCTAGCACACAACCCCACATTGCATTCTGGACACTTTAATTTGTGATATACACCCGGAAACATGGGCTAGCACACAACCCCACATTGCATTCTGGACACTTGAATATGTTCCTGTTTCTTTATTTTTAGTGGCACATGCACAGCACCCAGTTCTCTTCCCACCCAAAGTCCAGTGTTTGTTGTGTCTTATGTCAAGTCTTTTCAGTTGGCTGGTGGATGGGGCCTGTATCCCTTTTATTGTGGTTTGAATTCGATTCAGCATTCACTCCTCTTATATTAGGTCCCTCAATAATGTCAGTCCGAATAGTCAATGTGATAATTTCAACCTGCAAGAGGTGACAATGATACTGTTAAGAATGGGGAGGTGAAGAAGGTGTAAAAATAGTTTGTCCAGTTCTAGGGAGTAAAGGTTTGTTACATGGTCAGCTTTGGCCACTTACCCCACGTGTTTATTATAGTCTCGTAGTATGGGCAGTTTCAGAGATTTTCCATTCTCATCAACGTTCCCTCTAATTTTTTTTACACCTGCGCAGACCTGCTGCTCTGAGCAGAAAATTTTTACATGACCTGACGACTGCACGGCACTTTAAAAAGTTTTTTTTTGTAATATGCATAATAAGATTATTTACAATGAAAGTTGAAAATTTCCAGGTGCGCAACAACAATTCAGTGTGCGTGGGTGCATTTCAGTTTCTGCGCAGTCGCGCAGTTTAGAGGGAACATTGCTCATCGTAGTAATTACCCTCTGATGTGGCAAAAGCATGTTTACCATTATGTTTTCATTTTGTCTTGTCTTTCCACACCATGGCTGTCAAGTTACCCCCACCCTAGTCTCTGTGTCACCCGCTTCAGTTTTATTTTCTCTCCAAAACTCTTAGGCATTGCTTTTCTGTTTGGCCAAACAGTCCCACAGCAGTTTATTGTTACAGTATGTAATCATCAGATAACTCTGGAGATGATTTGTCCATTGTGTCTCATATTTTCAGTTCTTGCAGTAAGTCTGGTTACAGTTGCATTAGTAGCTGTCATCAGGGGAGTCACACATTTCCTATCTTTGCCTGAATACACAGTCATATTGTATGTACGCCTATATCTCTTGGAATCACACAGCTTGTAATTTTTATGGTAAACCTTTTGTGTTTCTTAGGTATATGTTCTTTGAAAATGCCTCTGTCTTTGAAGAACACATTAATTTCAAATGCTAAATATTCAGTTGGTCTGTAGTATTTAATTTGCAAATCGTTGAGCTTTGTTGACAGTCGTATATGGCAGGGGTGGCCAAACTTGCTTAACGTAAGAGCCACATATGATGAACTTCAGATGTTTGAGAGGCTCAAGACATGAACAAATATTACGCACACGTTTTTATTGTTACATGCACATTTTGTTACAAAAATTCTTAAATATATTTACTCACCATGAATATTAAACTTATGTTTTAATCCAGTGGACTCTCAGTTTATACCCGGTAAATAATTATAAAGCTTAAGAATTTTTTATTTGCCTTTTATATGAATTGTAATGCAATAAAAGGAGCTCAGCCAACATATTTCCGCAAGCCGCACATTGTATGTCAAAGAGCCGCGTGTGGCTCGTGAGCCAGCGGTTTGGTCACCCCTGGTATATGGGCTCATTTTGTTTCCACTGAAATGCAGAAATCTGAATACATGATAAGAACCTGCCTTATCATCATGTTTCATAGTGCTGCAGATGAATGTGCAACATTAAGATTCTGTCGTGTTATGTCATGTTTATCACTTCGCCACTGTAATGCACTACAGGTTGCGCATGTCGGGTAAAGACTGAGCAGTGCCCTGCCTTACATATTTTATCGCTTTGACTGAACAGACTGAATTGTTGAACAGAAAACAGGCATAAAACATGAAACTACAGAACTCAAATGTCACATACAAATCGCTACAACAGAAGGCTGTAAATTTGCCTTTTGTCCCATATTGCAGTAACTAATTTGATGAAGTTTAGGGTTTTTATTCCCCAGTAAGTTCAACATGGACTGTGAACTCATTCGTGAGCGCTCGGACAAGTTGCTGTCCTGTGAAACATAAACAAGTTGCCGACCTACACAGCTTGATGTGCTCATGCACAGTCAGATCCAAATTTTGTAGTACTTGACTGACAAGCAGATATTTGAAATTAATTACTCCATGAACTAAAATTTGAAATGAAAAAGAACAAATTTAAGAAAGATCCTAAACTAAGCTGTGTAAAAATAAGTGGACTCTTTCAAAACTTTGGGAGTGGGGAGATTGATCCATTGTTAGGAGTGTACTGGTTATTTGAAATGTTAGGTTTAAAAATGTAAGAAAGACTAGGGATAATATCAGGCACAGAAATGGCCATTTAAAGCAAAAAGAACCATGTCAGTGGCTATGTTAGGGTTTAAATCCATCAGGTCACCTGAAAAAAAAAAGCCTGAGAAGACACAGCACACAGATTGGTGTCAGACTGACATTGTCACGTGATAGTAAAGCCTAAACCAGTGGCCTGTTTGAAAGAGCAGGCTACACTGTAAAGTAGTGGGGTATATTTGGGCTGTAGACATTTTACAGTTGACTGAGAGCAGTGCGATCACTCGCCTATATTATGGTCGCATTTCAGGATTCATGTCTTGTGGTGTCATCTTCTTGGACTGAATGCACCACAATTCTTAAAAATGCCAAGAACCAATGATCCAGCCATACAGCATAACATCCTGGAAGACTTGAATCCTGTGCAACACCGATCTGAGAACCTAAGATCTTGCATTTTCCCTTGTGTCTGTTAGAGCAGAAGGCTGTTAAATGCTTTTTCGCATGATGTTTGTCGGTATTTTGTAAGAGAAAACTCTATTTCATGGCATATGACAGACTCTGGGTTTTCAATCTCTTGTCTAGGCCATAAAACTTTGCTATACATTGCCAAGAAGGACCTGATTTAATTTGTGCAGCTTCTGAGGCTGCATGTGAATCATGCAAGTGTAGGCCAAAAATTTGAATCAGGGCCACATGGCTTGAACTCTTAGTAACATGTCGTGGTAGCCACACAAACTCCTGCTGTGCATGTACAGATGTGATATATTTGTATCACATCTCTTGGGTTTGTTTCCATGTAATGTGTGAAGTCCGGAGATTAAAAGGTAACACAATATTTTGTGAGAAGAACCATCGTGATATTACACACCAGTCAGGGTATATATTTGTAATATTTTCCAACATTATCACTTAGTACATCAAGGTGCTTGCTGCACTGTATGATGACCTTCTTACCATTGCAATAAAAGCCTGGGTTCAACCCTGATAGCAAATGACCACTTTGTTGAACATGTCCATCTTTGTCGAAATAATTGTTACCTTACTTTTCAGATGTCCCCTGTACGATGTTGTGTATTGAACACGTTGCATTTTTTGGCAGACTATGCTCATGGAGAAATGTCTCCTGCTAGTAGCTGCTCTGTCACTTCTGGAACTCCATCCACAGACGTGCGTTTTTCTGAGTACCACCTGGAGAAGGTGAGCTCATATTTCACTCCAGAAGAGGTTAAGATGTCATCAATGGATCGTCCAACACGGGCTTACTCTGTTGGCTCTCGTCCAGAGGTGATGAAGCGAAGTAACAGGTAACTAGTTCGTCTGCAGTGCTGTTTCCCACTGCTACAAATGGAGTGGAAAATAAATAATTTTGGTAATGGTTGTGTTTATTTTTGCTACATTTACAGGCTAGACATTGTGAACCAGACAGATTCTTTACTACGGGTGCGAGCATTCTCTGTGGGCAGCCGCACAGCGAACAAACTGAACTCTCGGGCACTGGCATATGATCTTTACATGACACACCAGCATCCAATGCTCACGCCACCACACCACTTGGGCCGGCATCATATAACCACCACCCCCACAGCGGGGGGCAAGAAGTCTCTGTCTGCACCCCTGCTGTGCAACTCCTGCTCAGGAAGTGGCAACTCGCGCCAAAATGCACGTGGCAGCAGCCATTCATCCGTGAAGCCAATGGATGACCTAATGGAGATGGACTTCACGCGCAATTCACGAGGCAGGCCCAAGGCAGGTCGTGGTGGCGTCAAGTTGGAAGACAGGCCATCTGTTATTGATGGCTATGTTGATATGTCCCTGCATTCTACATGCTCTAGGCAGGCTGATGTTAAAGCAGTGAATGTGGCGGCTGTATCCCCTCCAAAATCATTCATCCCTACAATCTCACCAAAGACTGTAGATTATCATGCTCAGAGACAATCAGTCTCCACTGCTGCCAAACTCACATCTTCAGTATCCCCCAAGACTGTTGGACCATACCTGGAGATGCGACCTGGATCTTCACCACCTACGAAGTGTTCTGTGGCACAGCGGAAAACGTCCACTGTAGAGTCACCATTCCCAGAAATCAAAGTCTTAAACAATCAGCCTACAAGTGCTGGTTTTTGTAATAGTTCCCAGAACTTCAGCAGTGTCTCTCCCTACATGGAGATCAAGAATGACCTGTACCAACACAGTGCCCCGGTAAACTCAGGGTGCCAGAGTCGGAAGCCAACATCGCCCATAGAGGAGGAGTATGTGGATATGAGCAAGCCTGGCAGTGTCAGTAGTGATGAGAACCATAGGAGAGTACCTGGTGTTGTGCACACTGCACCGGTGGACACTCCACAGCCAAAGAAGGTTCCTGAAGGTTACATGGAAATGGCATGGAGAGGTGGCTCCAAGCCATCACCGCACTTGTCACTGGAGGCATATAGATCAAGCAGTGAAGATTACATGAACCTGTCCTTTGAGGGAAATGAGAACAGTAGGAGGAAAGACAAATGCAAGGGTCAGTACAGTTCTCAGCCACTCTTCATCCAGGCTCTTGAATTGGCGACAGCTGAGATAGCAGCAGGCAAGCCGCAGTCTTCTTCCACCAGTCCTGTGTTCTCGCTGTCCAGCTTGGTAGGTTGCAAACACTCCGCTGATATGCCTCCAAAAATACCACCTCCAGCCTCCCTTCCGCTAGGCAACACATCAAGCACCTCCCCAGGCTCAAGTCCCAGTTGCTCCCTGAGGCGCAGTAACATCCACAAGACCACTCGACAAGATAGCATAGAGAACAATGGCCTGGTCACTCCAACAGGCTCCACAGGCACAATATTCCCATTCAGCCTTAACAGTCCAGGGTCACCAATGAAACCTTTCCCAGGACAGCAGCAGAACAAATCACAGGTCCCTTCCTTGGCAACAGCTCCTGGCATGGATTTAAAGTATGAGTTTTCACGAAATGCCCGGTGGATGCCACTAGTGGAACGATGCGGCTGTCTTATCCACAAGTCCCATGTTCCCCTGAGTCAACCCCCACAACTCCTGACTCCAGCAGCTCAATGTGTGAGCATCCTGCACTTGTGAATGCAGACTTACAAAATGACCTGAATAAGGATGGGTCATCTGGCAGTCACAGTTACGTGAACTGCAGCCCTCCACATCGATCGAAAGAAGAGCCAGTGTATGGGGAGTATGCCCCAATGCGACCTGTGCCAGTAACATCACGCAAGATTTCTGCCCCTGCCAGGGTCATAAACTTAAAGACTGACAGCACAGACCTTATGACCATTCCAGATTATAAGTCTCTTTCTCAGAAGCCAGAAAACACTGCCATGTTTTGCCTCAGTGATCAGGTTGGCACACCAAAGGTGGTCACCAGTTCTGCTACCGCACCAAACAAGGAAGCAGTCCAGTTTGGTCGACAGAATGTCGCTGGATGTGGCAGCAAAGTTGGCAAGGTGGGGACGGTAGCTCGGCAGCTGTCTGGTCCCAGTACGAGGTCCACAGAAGCTACCAACAGTGGCAGTATCTCCAGGCAGCCATCTGGCTCCAGCCTGGGGTCTGCTGAGGAAGCCATCTCCAGACAGTTTTCTGGTTCAAGTGTCGAATCTGTGGTGACAGGTCCAGCAGCGGCAGTTTCAGGTAGCTCACCTGCTTCTTCCCGCCCCCCATCTGTGAGCAGTGAACGGGAGCTTCACTATGCCTCGTTGGACCTTGCTCCCAGTGGCTCAGAAGGGGAAGATGGGTCACGTAGTCCCCATACCATCAAGGCACAAGGATCTCTCACAGAATCCTCTACATCCTCCCCTAGCCCCAACCCCATCAGCCAGGGAACTGGGGAATCGGCCTTCACGTATGCTGAAATTGATTTTTCTAAGAGTGAGGGGCTACGTAATGTTTCGTATTCGCTTGGCAGAAAAGTGCGGCACTGAGGTGCTAATCGTATTCCAAGCAGTTTGGCAGCATTTCGAACCACTCGGACTGCACCGTTGAGGTGATGTGCAAGTTTCGTGTAAGTAATGGCAAAGTGTGTTTTTTTTTGTACACATCTGCTGATTCATTTATTTAAAAGTCTGATTTTTTAGTTATAGTTTGGCCTCACAGGAAGCTGCTAGACTGATTTAATAGTTCCTGATACCAGCCTTATGGTCATTTCCATACGGGGTGATTCCGAAGTAACATTTCTCTGAAATCATAATGTACATAGATCACCATTTTATTTTGTTTATATTAATTATCCTTCCCGGTCAGGTGTGTGTGTGCTGTATTTACCAAATGAATGATGATATTTAATTTGTGTCTTGATGCCCCTCCTGTTGGACACAGTTTTCATAGCAGCCTATTTTCTGCATAGTATTGTTAGCTTGAACAGGCAATGAGTACCATGCAGTTGAGCTCAAAAGCTTGACTAAGCAAATTGTTATCTGTATCAGAGAGTTATAATATGAATTATTTTGTACAAAACCATTTCCCTTCTCTTTTATTTCTTGAGTAAAAGTAAGTCCACTTAGAGTGGCTTTCTTGCTGTGCCTCTCACTTATGAAGTGTTAATGCTACAGCGCATCTTTGAGCATTTCTTTGTGACATGAACATAACTGATATTTTAGGGATATATTAGCTTGAAGCGGTTGATCTGTAGCGTTCTGGTAGCTACAGTCTAGTCGTCTTAACTTGCACATTGCTTCTAAAGATTATCTCAGAGCAGAAGTTCCTTCTCTCTCTTATTTATTTGTTTTCTACTTATCACAACCCGGTGTTAAGTTGCAGCTGGTCAGTTGGAGTCACTTGCGCGAGGTAGCAGTATTTCAGATTGAGATGACATGAACAAATGAAGGCAAGTGGCTTTGTATGGCATTTAATATCCACCATAAGTGTGCCTTTTACTTATGCCTGGTTGAAGGCACAGTTTTTCATTCACACCTCATTCAGTGAAACTTCCCTCTGCCGTGAGATGTCGTGAATAATACAGTTTGTGTGTGTGGTTGACTGGGGGCACTCTTCTTATGTAAGTTTTCTGTTACATGTGATAACTGTTCTGCCAGTGAGTAACTTTGCATTTATCATGTTTAATGATCCACAGATGTGTGATCAAGTCATGCTGAACCTTCCAAGTGTGTCCCATTTTTTTTTTATCAATAAAAGACATGAGATAGTAAAAATGTTTGTTATTGTGATTTGCATTGCCACTTGCTATATATACTGCCACATGCTGAAACTAATGGGTAACTGACATTTCAGTGGGCTATTTATCTATAATAAAGGTGGGCAGAGGTTACTACACCATGCCAGATACTTTTGTCATGTGACTTAGTGTGCAGAGTGCCTCCAATTGCAGGTGTTGTTTAGGTAGTTTGAAGTATCCTAGCAATGAGAGTTCTAACATTAATTATATCAACAATCTTTTTTGACTGAGCCTTGAAAATGGACAGGGAAGGATGTAAGGTCAGGTTCCACCATAAACAAGCACAAGAACTGGTACATATTATCATGTATGAATGCTTAAAAGCCTGAAGTGCAGGAGGTGTATGGTGGTAACTCGTCATGCAGTGGACAGTGTTCCCGAGTGTAAAGAACAAGCGGTAGAGAATTCTGATCTGGGATGATGTTATGCACTGTCACATGTGAACGGTATGTACTGTCTGCATTGTCGGGGGTCAGGAAGTCCAGGAAGACCTCTTGAGCCTGGAAGATGAAGGCAGTATGTCCCTTCAAAACGTGGGAAATCATTCGCCCATTAGTGCAGCATCACGCCCTAACCTCAGAACATGCATATATATGAAGAATGTGATGAAGGCAATGCCAGTTACAGCCATCTCTCTCTGCACCAAGTGCAGTGCCAACCCACCTTTATTAAAGATTCCTAGGCCAGTAATATATTTGGTTTTCTTTTTTGTGTGTAATGTAGATCTGTGTATATTTTACAGATCAGAGATGCTACCCAGTAAAGGTTAAGAGCTGAAACTGGTTGCATTTCTTTGGATCCCATGTATCTGCTTGTCTACAGATCCATATCCTCGTTTCCATTATGATTGGTGGCATTACGATTAGGGGGGTTAGATGTATGTCAGAAATAATTTGTATTTACCGCTGAAGACCATTTATTGCATTAAACAATGCTTAACAATGCTACAGGATGAATTCCATCAAAATAAATATGTACGTATTTGTGAGGCATATATTTCTAACTTGATTGGTAATAATTAACGCTAGTAGTGTATATGGAAATATGTTCTTCTTTTCATTTATTCTCATCTTTCTTCACAGCTTTTATCCTTCCTTTTGGGAGACGTGGGTGGGGGAAGATGTTAACTGTGATATGTTGCCAGTATAACGGCAAAATTCAGACAGGCAGACTGTGATGTGGTTCGTGTTGGTTATGTGCACCACAGCAGAAGTCTGTCAACTCGTGAAGGTTCCTTTCCTGCTGCTGATAGCACCTGGCCTGAGTACTTCACATTTTAAGGGATGATGCTGTTTCGTATGCACATGTACATAATGTGCTGTACATACAACATGTTTAGGCATATAGTATAGTAGGAGCATCATAAATTAACAAATGTAAGTACACATACAGACCATGTTCAGTGGGTGTCCCTCATGCTAGTGTGGCAGAGGAAATGGCTTCTAAAAATGGAGGATAGCTGCAAAGATACTGAATAAACAGTACTGACAGCTGCTGAGGGGTGGTCCTCCAGCTTGGCAGTTGAGCACGGGCTGCAAGTTGCTCACTATAAAAAAATGGCATGTTATGAAATGTTACGCAGATCATTGGACTTCACAAAGGTTTGTTGGCTTGTTATGAAATGTTACGCAGATCATTGGACTTCAAACAGATTTGTTGAGTGACTGACAATTGAAAATGGACATGAGATTTGGAACTTGTAAAGATAATGAGTCTCAGAGGTCATGTTTCAAGAGAGTCAGCAAAGTTAGCATTAGTGGGACAAGGCTGGCACTGAGCCAGTAGAGGATTATGTAGTGGTATGAGGGCAGTGGTGTGATAGTATTTTTATGAATGAGTGATCCTGAACAGAATGAAAGAGACGACTCGAAGACATCTGCATGCAATCGGAGCAAGTATTGCATCAGTTCATAAAAGGTGAACCCACACTGATCCAGCAACTGTTCAGAGCAGATTGAAACAAAATTGCCACTCTGAATATTGTCCAATCAACATGAGAAGAGAGCGAGTAGCCAAAATGAAGCCACTCGCAGTCGAGATGTCATGTGATGAGGATATTGTGTATTTGCTGTTGGAGTGGTCGATATCAGTGGATGTGAGAAATAAAGTACAATTTTGTGTGCATCCTTTAACCAGAAGAGGAGTTCACACATTGTTTTCCTGACATTCACAGGAGATTCAGCAATACTAAAAATTCTACAACTTCTCATATATGAATGACTTCCAGCAAGTTTGATTATCTACTGGATTTAGTCCAGTAGTCCATCTGGGAGAGAAGAGCATTGCACCATAAGAGAATATGCTAGTCAGTTTATGGTAGGGTTTGGAAGTGTAGACGTTTTAATATTCTGTACAGCATGGCGTTTGGCATCATGTACCCTGCAGTGATGCTTTATGTGTAACTTTTAGACGGTTTTTGACTCGCTCTTACTTTAGCCATTTTCACGCACGGAATCATTACCTGCAAGACTTCATTGCATGTGATGCACTATTGTTCATGGAATATGGGTTCATTGTCCATAATTTGCATTAATAATTCGGTTTTGTGTAGTGATTACAATTCATCAGTTTATTATTTGTACGTCTAATAAAATCTGGCAAAAGAACAGTATTTCGAAGTGTTAGTGAATGAACAAATGCCTAAACAGTTGAGCGTTTAAGCACAAGGAACGTGTGCCATCATTACTGCTATGATGTGATACCGTTCCTACCGCTCTTACCGCAGTTGGCATGTTCTGGCCATATGGTGTGAACACCGCGTCGCGACGTACATCAGCTCGTTGGCTGTCATCCGTGCCGATATTCAATGTCAAGGCAAAGATTAACCGGGAGACTACAAAGTCCCGATTTTGGTGTTAACGGTAACATTTTAACTGAAACCTAGCGAGCATATCCAGAACGTTCGCACGGATATGGTGCTTGTCGACTACCACAAAAAACAGTCTGCAGTTGGACACAGTTAATTGTTTGCTGGTACTGTAAACCCACGTGGTATGTAAAGATAAACCTCTAGGACAAACCATGCTTCACAGAAGTGCAATATGAAGAAAGGAGAACTGGGGGGAAATAGAAAAATCAAGCAAAGAAGCAAGAGCTCCAGACAAACCAACTAGTCGATAAGAAGACAAGGAAGGTTACAATCATAACATAAAGCGTAATATTTTTCATCAGGAAATTGAAATCATCATATGGGACCATCTGTCGACTAAACAACTAGAGAGCATAGAGAGCCTAAAGGCCAGATATTTGAAAAGGGTAATGGGCCTCTAAATATACACCATCCCGGCTGGTGTATCCTCTAGCACGGGAAACTTTCCTGCTGGATGACCTTATGCTGAAGCACCTACTGCCAAGAACATCGGAGGTGAAGGCGGTACTAAGGAGCAGACAGATGAAACAAGAAGAAATCTGGCAAGACTTCTATGCTACGGAGGCCATGATAACAGACTCATGGAAGAAGGAGAAACAAGAGTTGCGGCATCTAGTGACCAGAATGGCAGTACATGGCTTCCACACCAGAGTGTGCGTCAACAAAAAGTACCACATCCCAGACAGCACCTGTGTATGTGATTTGTGTGGCGGACAATGTGGACGATACCATATACAAATGTGTCCAAAACGGGTGAGGACATTGTGCGAATACGCGAAAGACAAGATGTGAGAATGAGACAATACTGCAATGCACAATGTGCGCACCTTTCAATATTATTATTAATATTTTTCATCCCGTCTAAAACAAGATGTGTATTTTGGAATGTCAAGCTAAGGTGATTATTCGTCCTGCATTGTCGGGGAGGGTAACAGGAATAAGACGTGTCCAGGACTAATTTTGTCCCTGATTGTCCAGATTTTATTCCGCCTTTTTGTATTCCTTGAAATATAGACTTTCCCGACGAGGTGTTGGCAACAGTACTACGTGTCGAGCAGTAAACAGCAAGCAATCGTGTGAGCTGTTGTGTGTTCGTAACCGTAAAAACTGCGCGCGATTAGTCCAAGCGAAGTAGTGTGTACCATGGATCATTTGTGTACTGTCCACATATCTGTGGTACACATACGAGAATGCTGATCCGTGATAGGAGCGCGACAGATGCGAACGCGTTAGATTTACAGCACAGATTATCTGATTGGAGTGACGAGTTGCGACTACCATTCATGAAAGCATTCGCACAGTTCACTGTTTCACAACACCTTAACCGAAATGCTTGATGTTTTCCGTCCGTATGTAGTAGCAGCACAGTTTGTCGCACCCTGTGGTCGCACCTACCAATAGCAGTACGGTAGTCCCCCGCACCACGCTATACTCGTATACCCAACACCCCCTAGGTATCATCTCGCGGATTGCAGTTTTAAAGCGCTGTTGAGTGTTGAGAGCAAGAGCTGTGCAAGTCACTTCATGTGCAACACTCATATGTTGTAACAATGAACTAATATTTTAGAACTAATTGTCTTCTGGACTTTGTCCATCGTCCGAAAAAATTAAAATCACGACAATGTTTTAATGTTTATTTATCTGTTATCTTCTTCTGACATATCCTGGTCTCAGGTATTCTTATAGCTTGGTTTTTCCGGCTTAGGTTGTCCAGTGATTGAGAATAGCTCGGTCTAAGGGACCCAACTGAGTAGGTGTCTCCCCTCCCCCTTCACCTGAAGACGGAAGAAGAACCAGCTTCCGAAACGTCGTGATTTTAATTTTTTCGGACGATGGACAAAGTCCAGAAGACAATTAGTTCTCAATGTTACATACCATCGTCAGAACCTTTTAGAATGTATTATTTTAGAGCTTGTTATACGAGCAAGCATGTCGTCACACAAGCATAAGAGTAACTCAGCGAATCACAGAAACACGAATTTCCTTTTGTAAAACCAGCTGGCTTAAACAACAATACCTGTAGAGTGCACCTCTGCAGTTGGACATTGTCAGTAGCCGGCACTGGAAGGACCCAATAACAGATCATCTGCAACACAGAAGCACAAGCATGACGAACTATTTCCGTAAAGTGGAGCCATCAATGGCCGTTCATGAAGGTACGTCGTACGTACGTCTATCATACTGTTCGACACAAGCAAACTTTTCGCAGTGTGGGTTGTACAACATGTCTGCAGAAGAAAACTGCAGATAAGAAATGTGTGCAAGAACAAAGTGTGAGTCGATCATTAAAAATGTCTATGCTCCTTGGGCTCTTGAAGAACTGAAAATTGATCCCAAATCTGTGGACTTCTTTACGATGTATTGCGCCACTTCCGGTCGCAAGTGTGTAAAATTACTTCCGGTTTCATTACTCTGCTTTCAAGGGTGCAATTGGGAAACCCCAGTAAACAATAAGCTCCTTATCTGTACTGAAACTGCAGGAGAGACTGTCGGCGCTGTATTACTACGCGCGGTGGGGAGGTACCAAAAAATACTTGAGGCACAATATTTTATTTCTAACTGAAACATAATTCAAGTTGGTGAGTGGTGTGTTCAGACATAATTAAATAATGTACACGAGTATGGAAATATCAACAATAAGATGTCCTTACTCAAACAAGAAAATAAGGGCCACTCCATGAATTTCTTCGAATAATTTTACTTTTAGTTGTATTCCTGGAATAATAAACTTGTCCCTGAACAAAGTATGGGAGAGCGTAACCCACTTTTCCAACTTATTTACGATCTCCAATACGTCACGCCCCCACGTGACCTAAATTTACATGAAGTCTGCTTTAACTAACTACGTTCAGTACTGCCCTATCCATCCGCATATAAACAACCAATTCTGTCTCGACACAGTTATGTACCACACTGTTACTGCAACTGTCGTTTTACGATAAAAAGATTTAAAATATACATCAAGCTTTCGTGTAACTTAAATGATCATATATGGTTGCATTTCATTAACTCAATGTTTTTAACAATTTGCAGTAGACCACGGATCCGCCCCGAAGTGATCGCCTACAATTTTATCCATCTTTTATACATTTTATAGTTTTAATGTGTACTTATATTGTTGGTATTAGTTTACATAATTTATACTTTCACAAGTGTCCCTGCTGAAGATCCCAGGAAGGAACTGAAACATGTTGGACTGGTTTACAAGGATTATATATATCTATTATAATAATAATTCAATTCATTTCTATTCAATTCTGGTTTATTAATGTGCCGAGTCAACAGCCAGATGGCCAATTACAGAAACAGCACAACATACAAACACAAATAACAACGGACAATAAACAAAACAAAATAAAACAAACACAACCAAAACAAATAAACAAACAAACAATAACTTACTTACATAATTAATAAAAACACCTTAAAATAATGTAATAAATTATTACATCTCACAAAGTGTAACAAATTCTCTTCTAAAAACATCCATATTATTACAAATAGAATTTGCCGCGATAACACACCGGCCGGAGGGACAGTTTTTATAGTATGAGCTAACATAAAAAAAAGAAAAGTCTCGGAGGTTTCGAGTGGGAACTCGTAGACCAATAATGTCTAAGGTAGACGGACAGGACTTAGAACCTAATAAAACATTAATGACAAAAATTGCATCAAGTTGATGTCTTCTGTCTTGTAAAGTACGTAAATTAAGTACTTGAAGAGTATTAGCATAACTATAACCATTGCTGTCGCGGGAAAGGAATCGATTATAACATAGAGCTACAAACTTCCTTTGAATACGCTCAAGCTTTTTTGCATCGGTAGAAGTAATTGAATTCCATACAACAGATGCGTACTCTAATTTGGGTCTAACAAGTGAAAAATATAAAGTCAATAAACAATCAAGAGTCGAAAATGAAAAGGTAATATTACGAATAAGACCCAAAAGCTTGATGGATTGAGAAAAAATGTAATCAACATGGGAATGAAAACATAATTTGGAATCAATAAAGACTCCTAAATCCTTAATACAATCCGTACGTGTAATATAAGAACCCCCAAGTTTATATTTAAAAAAAAGGGTATTTGTTTTCCTAGAAAAGGTAATAGCTCGAGTTTTGCCAGTATTTAGAATCATAAAATTAGCAGTGCACCAACGTTGTATGGAATCAATATCTGATTGCAACTGAATAAAATCATTAGGTGATGTAATAGCACGAAAAATTTTTATATCATCTGCAAAAAGAAGAAATTTTGAATGTGTTATTACTTTACATAAATCGTCTATAAATACATTAAATAGCAAAGGCCCTAAAACAGAGCCTTGAGGAACACCCGCAAGTATTCTAAAAGGCGTCGAAAAAATACCAGAAATTTTCACACACGAAAATCTACCAGATAAATAGCTACAAAACCAGCTAACATAAGCACTTGAGAGTCCAAAGGAACTAAGTTTGTTTAAAAGTAAAGTATGTGACACAAGATCAAAAGCACTACTAAAATCAAAATATATAGCATCAACTTGACGCTGAGACCTGACTAACGGGATTATATAATCAAGATAATTTACCAAATTAGAGGTGGTAGACCTTGATTTTATAAAACCGTGTTGACAGCAATTAAGTTTAGGCTGAAGGTAATATGAAACGTGATTATATATAACTATTTCAAAAATTTTAGAAAAATTATTTAAAATTGAAATAGGGCGATAATTAGCAATTTTAGTACTGTTGCCTTTTTTAAGAATAGGTACAATAGCAGCTTTTTTCCAAAAAGAAGGAAACAACTGCTGAGACAAACTGAGATTAAAAATATGCTTCAATAAGGGTACCAAAATATCAGTACAGCCCTTAATAATAAAGCCTGGAATACCATCAAGCCCAGCAGATTTAGATGGCTTTAGCCGCTTAATAGCTTTACGTACGTCAGAGTCAGTAACCGAAAAAACAGATAAATTGTCTGTAGAAATATCATCAAAAGAAGTTTTAATATTAGACGGAACTTTAAAAGCAGTGTTATCATACACCAATTTAAAATGATTAGCAAAGGCTGCAGCGACTTGGTGCGGTTCCACTAAGTGTGTGCCATCCACCTCGAGTTGAAGAGAATTTGATTTATTTTTCCTAAAATTAGACACGTAATTCCAAAATTTCCTAGGATTGTTTTTTAAACTTTCGTCAATAGATTTGAGCCATCTAGATCTATCGAACTTAATAGCATTCTTTACAAGTTTCCTATAGTAGGAAAATTTACTATAGTGTACATAAGACTTATTCTTTTTGAAACGTTTGTGATAATAGTTCTTTTTCAAAATGTAATGCCGCAAAGTGCGAGAAAACCAAGAGGGAAATTTGGAACCTTTAATAGAGCGTAGGGGAATTGATCTATCAATGGCTTCATGAACAGCAGAGTTAAGGCTGGCCACAGCAGCATCAACAGAAGATTTGGAATACACACTTGACCAATCGTAAAAGTAAAGAAAATTATACAACGATAAATAATCGCCACTAGCGTATTTAAAGTACGATAGTTCATTAGTTTTATAACATATTTTGTCAATAAGAGGCAATTCAATTAACAGTGGCGGGTGATAAACGTCAGGTTTAACCAGGCTAGTATCGGGAGAAGTAATATAAAGGTCAGTAATATTAGAAAAAACAAGGTCAAGCATATTTCTACTGTGATCAGCATCAACACACTGTCCTAAACCAAGAAAACAAGTGGAGGTGTAAATAGCATCTCCCCTAAGTTTAGAATAAAACTGACAATTTTCACAAGGCAGGCCGCTTTCCCAATCAAAACCAGGGACATTGAAGTCACCTAAAAGAATAACACGATAATTTGTCGTGTCAAGTTTATTTTCTAAATGGGAAAAGTATTCACAAATAATATCTGGTTTAAGATCAGGCGAAAAGTAATGATTACCAATAAGTAAATTTGGACCATTACGAGTGGGAAATTCGACCCAAACACACTCATCAAAAAACTGTAAATCATGCCTGCGTTTGCATGCATTTAATTCAGGGGAAACAGCTATTAACACACCACCTCCCCTTTTCTTAGTCGCATGGATTCTGTCTGAACGGAAAACAACGAAACCATCAGGAAATAAATTTTGATCAAAACACTGGTCGTTAAGCCACGTCTCTGTCAAACAAAAAATATTATTACCAAATAAAATAACATTATCAAAAAGCTCAGTAAATTTTGTCCTAAGTCCACGTACATTTTGATAAAAAATATCAATACTTGTATTGGACATGGCGTAACCACCAGCATTAAAACAATTAGATCGAGCCATTAACTAGACATAGGATCACCTTCCCCCACGGCT
This sequence comes from Reticulitermes speratus, assembly GCA_021186555.1. Lineage (NCBI taxonomy): Eukaryota > Metazoa > Arthropoda > Insecta > Blattodea > Rhinotermitidae > Reticulitermes > Reticulitermes speratus. Next base: position 29,784,726 of record JAJKFL010000013.1, on the reverse strand, counting down.
TTATTAACAACAGCAGACTGGACTGAGGGATCACTACTTATGGGATTTGTAATAGTAAAAATTTGCTCTGGAGTTAGACGACCGTAATAGGGAGCAATAAGACAGCCGTCAGGCCAGACACCGACATTATTAATAAGCGGAAAGTCTTCCTCTGCCACAGATACGTGGAAAGAGGCATATGTGTTAAATTTAGTTTTCAGCCTTGTGCAAACCAAAGATTTAAGCAAGAGCTGCTCTTTCAAAGAATTTTCTATGTCAGTGCACTTGACATCAGGTGAAAAACGCGAGACAAAAAGAGACTTGGTTTTCACGCGCCTTGCAATTATAGGTAAAGAAGAGGAGTTTCTTACCCCTATCATAGGGGTCCTGTGTTTTTTACTCGCAGCAGGTTTAGTATTAACAGGTGATGAGGCCCTCTGTTTGTCGCTGTGCTTGGAATTGACTGGCGGGGTTGCCATCCCTCCAACACGTCGCTTCTTGCTTGTGACAAGGACGTAATCACCATCGGCAGCCGCTGATGACCCAGTTACAGAAACGACTTGACTTGCGGCATCAACATTGCTGACGACAGCACCTTGTGGAGCGGAGTTGCAAACTCGTACATTCTTGGTATTGCTGACGGCGCTAGCCTGCAGTATATTTTGATTTCGTAAAACTATGTCTCTGTATGAAGACACTGACTGGGGAGGCACTGACCTCTCAACAATCTCCTTGTTACTGAAGACTTGAGTGGGCTGTGACTGATGACCCACATTACTAGCCTGAAAGGCATCTTGTAGATTTTTTAGCTGCTGCTTAAGAGATGCGTTATCATGTTTTAAATGATCCACCTCTCCACATAATTTGGTGACCATATCAGTCAACGATTTTATCAGGTCCAACGTAAAGGGGAACTTCACGACTTATACAGCATTGTTAAAGGTAAAGTTGTAACTGCTTAATTAACCACCTCGCTGTGACATATACGGGGATTCGAGGTATAGTTCCTTTTTTGGCTTTGGACTAGGTGGAGGTGAGCACCATCCCCAGTTCAGGTTGTGCTAGATCAAAAACAACTGAAAAATGTGGAATATTTCTATTATTTCGGTAGCCTGATAACAAATGATGCAAGACGTGAACGTGAAATTAAGTCCAGGATTCAACAAGAAGACTGTTCACCAAATAATTTTACTTAAATTTAAGGAAGAAGCCGGTGAAATGCTACATTTGGAGCATTGCTTTGTATGGTGCTGAAACTTGGACACTTCAATAATAGACCTTATGGAAACAAGAAGGTGCTGGAAATTGAAAGAGGAAGAACCTGTCGTATGGCAGACTGTATTATTATTATTATTATTATTATTATTATTATTATTATTACTAGCTCAGCTCTCGTGGTGTACGGACGTGTTTGTGCTGCGCTCCTGTAACTGTAACCGTAGTGTGTGTTAGTGTGTTGTGTAACATACCTACGCTTGAAGTCGTGTTAGCGTGGCCGCTATGGCCGCGTCCAAGGATGTCTGTAAGATTTGCAACAAGGCATTCCATGACAAGCAGAAGTTTTTAAAGTGCTGTGGGCCTTGTGCCATCCGCTTTCATCTTTCCTGTCTGCAGATCAGTGACGCCGAGTATGCGTATTATATTGATTCTGGGGTTTCGACCTTTAAGTGCGCCGAGTGTGTTAAGTTGTTGCGTGTACAGCGTAACGACGATACTCCGGTGAAAACCCGTTCAGCGTCTGCATCTGACGTTTCCAGAAAGGTTGTTTCACCTGAGAGGTCCTTAGTGATTCCTCCAGTTTTTGAATCAGACAAATTTGAGGCTCTCAGCGTACAGGTGGAAACTGTACGTCTCAATGGAGTCTGCACTTTGGACCTGATAAAATCGTTGACTGATATGGTCACCAAATTATGTGGAGAGGTGGATCATTTAAAACATGATAACGCATCTCTTAAGCAGCAGCTAAAAAATCTACAAGATGCCTTTCAGGCTAGTAATGTGGGTCATCAGTCACAGCCCACTCAAGTCTTCAGTAACAAGGAGATTGTTGAGAGGTCAGTGCCTCCCCAGTCAGTGTCTTCATACAGAGACATAGTTTTACGAAATCAAAATATACTGCAGGCTAGCGCCGTCAGCAATACCAAGAATGTACGAGTTTGCAACTCCGCTCCACAAGGTGCTGTCGTCAGCAATGTTGATGCCGCAAGTCAAGTCGTTTCTGTAACTGGGTCATCAGCGGCTGCCGATGGTGATTACGTCCTTGTCACAAGCAAGAAGCGACGTGTTGGAGGGATGGCAACTCCGCCAGTCAATTCCAAGCACAGCGACAAACAGAGGGCCTCATCACCTGTTAATACTAAACCTGCTGCGAGTAAAAAACATAGGACCCCTATGATAGGGGTAAGAAACTCCTCTTCTTTACCTATAATTGCAAGGCGCGTGAAAACCAAGTCTCTTTTTGTCTCGCGTTTTTCACCTGATGTCAAGTGCACTGACATAGAAAATTCTTTGAAAGAGCAGCTCTTGCTTAAATCTTTGGTTTGCACAAGGCTGAAAACTAAATTTAACACATATGCCTCTTTCCACGTATCTGTGGCAGAGGAAGACTTTCCGCTTATTAATAATGTCGGTGTCTGGCCTGACGGCTGTCTTATTGCTCCCTATTACGGTCGTCTAACTCCAGAGCAAATTTTTACTATTACAAATCCCATAAGTAGTGATCCCTCAGTCCAGTCTGCTGTTGTTAATAAAGCCGTGGGGGAAGGTGATCCTATGTCTAGCTAATGGCTCGATCTAATTGTTTTAATGCTGGTGGTTACGCCATGTCCAATACAAGTATCGATATTTTTTATCAAAATGTACGTGGACTTAGGACAAAATTTACTGAGCTTTTTGATAATGTTATTTTATTTGGTAATAATATTTTTTGTTTGACAGAGACGTGGCTTAACGACCAGTGTTTTGATCAAAATTTATTTCCTGATGGTTTCGTTGTTTTCCGTTCAGACAGAATCCATGCGACTAAGAAAAGGGGAGGTGGTGTGTTAATAGCTGTTTCCCCTGAATTAAATGCATGCAAACGCAGGCATGATTTACAGTTTTTTGATGAGTGTGTTTGGGTCGAATTTCCCACTCGTAATGGTCCAAATTTACTTATTGGTAATCATTACTTTTCGCCTGATCTTAAACCAGATATTATTTGTGAATACTTTTCCCATTTAGAAAATAAACTTGACACGACAAATTATCGTGTTATTCTTTTAGGTGACTTCAATGTCCCTGGTTTTTGATTGGGAAAGCGGCCTGCCTTGTGAAAATTGTCAGTTTTATTCTAAACTTAGGGGAGATGCTATTTACACCTCCACTTGTTTTCTTGGTTTAGGACAGTGTGTTGATGCTGATCACAGTAGAAATATGCTTGACCTTGTTTTTTCTAATATTACTGACCTTTATATTACTTCTCCCGATACTAGCCTGGTTAAACCTGACGTTTATCACCCGCCACTGTTAATTGAATTGCCTCTTATTGACAAAATATGTTATAAAACTAATGAACTATCGTACTTTAAATACGCTAGTGGCGATTATTTATCGTTGTATAATTTTCTTTACTTTTACGATTGGTCAAGTGTGTATTCCAAATCTTCTGTTGATGCTGCTGTGGCCAGCCTTAACTCTGCTGTTCATGAAGCCATTGATAGATCAATTCCCCTACGCTCTATTAAAGGTTCCAAATTTCCCTCTTGGTTTTCTCGCACTTTGCGGCATTACATTTTGAAAAAGAACTATTATCACAAACGTTTCAAAAAGAATAAGTCTTATGTACACTATAGTAAATTTTCCTACTATAGGAAACTTGTAAAGAATGCTATTAAGTTCGATAGATCTAGATGGCTCAAATCATATTGACGAAAGTTTAAAAAACAATCCTAGGAAATTTTGGAATTACGTGTCTAATTTTAGGAAAAATAAATCAAATTCTCTTCAACTCGAGGTGGATGGCACACACTTAGTGGAACCGCACCAAGTCGCTGCAGCCTTTGCTAATCATTTTAAATTGGTGTATGATAACACTGCTTTTAAAGTTCCGTCTAATATTAAAACTTCTTTTGATGATATTTCTACAGACAATTTATCTGTTTTTTCGGTTACTGACTCTGACGTACGTAAAGCTATTAAGCGGCTAAAGCCATCTAAATCTGCTGGGCTTGATGGTATTCCAGGCTTTATTATTAAGGGCTGTACTGATATTTTGGTACCCTTATTGAAGCATATTTTTAATCTCAGTTTGTCTCAGCAGTTGTTTCCTTCTTTTTGGAAAAAAGCTGCTATTGTACCTATTCTTAAAAAAGGCAACAGTACTAAAATTGCTAATTATCGCCCTATTTCAATTTTAAATAATTTTTCTAAAATTTTTGAAATAGTTATATATAATCACGTTTCATATTACCTTCAGCCTAAACTTAATTGCTGTCAACACGGTTTTATAAAATCAAGGTCTACCACCTCTAATTTGGTAAATTATCTTGATTATATAATCCCGTTAGTCAGGTCTCAGCGTCAAGTTGATGCTATATATTTTGATTTTAGTAGTGCTTTTGATCTTGTGTCACATACTTTACTTTTAAACAAACTTAGTTCCTTTGGACTCTCAAGTGCTTATGTTAGCTGGTTTTGTAGCTATTTATCTGGTAGATTTTCGTGTGTGAAAATTTCTGGTATTTTTTCGACGCCTTTTAGAATACTTGCGGGTGTTCCTCAAGGCTCTGTTTTAGGGCCTTTGCTATTTAATGTATTTATAGACGATTTATGTAAAGTAATAACACATTCAAAATTTCTTCTTTTTGCAGATGATATAAAAATTTTTCGTGCTATTACATCACCTAATGATTTTATTCAGTTGCAATCAGATATTGATTCCATACAACGTTGGTGCACTGCTAATTTTATGATTCTAAATACTGGCAAAACTCGAGCTATTACCTTTTCTAGGAAAACAAATACCCTTTTTTTTAAATATAAACTTGGGGGTTCTTATATTACACGTACGGATTGTATTAAGGATTTAGGAGTCTTTATTGATTCCAAATTATGTTTTCATTCCCATGTTGATTACATTTTTTCTCAATCCATCAAGCTTTTGGGTCTTATTCGTAATATTACCTTTTCATTTTCGACTCTTGATTGTTTATTGACTTTATATTTTTCACTTGTTAGACCCAAATTAGAGTACGCATCTGTTGTATGGAATTCAATTACTTCTACCGATGCAAAAAAGCTTGAGCGTATTCAAAGGAAGTTTGTAGCTCTATGTTATAATCGATTCCTTTCCCGCGACAGCAATGGTTATAGTTATGCTAATACTCTTCAAGTACTTAATTTACGTACTTTACAAGACAGAAGACATCAACTTGATGCAATTTTTGTCATTAATGTTTTATTAGGTTCTAAGTCCTGTCCGTCTACCTTAGACATTATTGGTCTACGAGTTCCCACTCGAAACCTCCGAGACTTTTCTTTTTTTTATGTTAGCTCATACTATAAAAACTGTCCCTCCGGCCGGTGTGTTATCGCGGCAAATTCTATTTGTAATAATATGGATGTTTTTAGAAGAGAATTTGTTACACTTTGTGAGATGTAATAATTTATTACATTATTTTAAGGTGTTTTTATTAATTATGTAAGTAAGTTATTGTTTGTTTGTTTATTTGTTTTGGTTGTGTTTGTTTTATTTTGTTTTGTTTATTGTCCGTTGTTATTTGTGTTTGTATGTTGTGCTGTTTCTGTAATTGGCCATCTGGCTGTTGACTCGGCACATTAATAAACCAGAATTGAATAGAAATGAATTGAATTATTATTATAATAGATATATATAATCCTTGTAAACCAGTCCAACATGTTTCAGTTCCTTCCTGGGATCTTCAGCAGGGACACTTGTGAAAGTATAAATTATGTAAACTAATACCAACAATATAAGTACACATTAAAACTATAAAATGTATAAAAGATGGATAAAATTGTAGGCGATCACTTCGGGGCGGATCCGTGGTCTACTGCAAATTGTTAAAAACATTGAGTTAATGAAATGCAACCATATATGATCATTTAAGTTACACGAAAGCTTGATGTATATTTTAAATCTTTTTATCGTAAAACGACAGTTGCAGTAACAGTGTGGTACATAACTGTGTCGAGACAGAATTGGTTGTTTATATGCGGATGGATAGGGCAGTACTGAACGTAGTTAGTTAAAGCAGACTTCATGTAAATTTAGGTCACGTGGGGGCGTGACGTATTGGAGATCGTAAATAAGTTGGAAAAGTGGGTTACGCTCTCCCATACTTTGTTCAGGGACAAGTTTATTATTCCAGGAATACAACTAAAAGTAAAATTATTCGAAGAAATTCATGGAGTGGCCCTTATTTTCTTGTTTGAGTAAGGACATCTTATTGTTGATATTTCCATACTCGTGTACATTATTTAATTATGTCTGAACACACCACTCACCAACTTGAATTATGTTTCAGTTAGAAATAAAATATTGTGCCTCAAGTATTTTTTGGTACCTCCCCACCGCGCGTAGTAATACAGCGCCGACAGTCTCTCCTGCAGTTTCAGTACAGATAAGGAGCTTATTGTTTACTGGGGTTTCCCAATTGCACCCTTGAAAGCAGAGTAATGAAACCGGAAGTAATTTTACACACTTGCGACCGGAAGTGGCGCAATACATCGTAAAGAAGTCCACAGATTTGGGATCAATTTTCAGTTCTTCAAGAGCCCAAGGAGCATAGACATTTTTAATGATCGACTCACACTTTGTTCTTGCACACATTTCTTATCTGCAGTTTTCTTCTGCAGACATGTTGTACAACCCACACTGCGAAAAGTTTGCTTGTGTCGAACAGTATGATAGACGTACGTACGACGTACCTTCATGAACGGCCATTGATGGCTCCACTTTACGGAAATAGTTCGTCATGCTTGTGCTTCTGTGTTGCAGATGATCTGTTATTGGGTCCTTCCAGTGCCGGCTACTGACAATGTCCAACTGCAGAGGTGCACTCTACAGGTATTGTTGTTTAAGCCAGCTGGTTTTACAAAAGGAAATTCGTGTTTCTGTGATTCGCTGAGTTACTCTTATGCTTGTGTGACGACATGCTTGCTCGTATAACAAGCTCTAAAATAATACATTCTAAAAGGTTCTGACGATGGTATGTAACATTGAGAACTAATTGTCTTCTGGACTTTGTCCATCGTCCGAAAAAATTAAAATCACGACGTTTCGGAAGCTGGTTCTTCTTCCGTCTTCAGGTGAAGGGGGAGGGGAGACACCTACTCAGTTGGGTCCCTTAGACCGAGCTATTCTCAATCACTGGACAACCTAAGCCGGAAAAACCAAGCTATAAGAATACCTGAGACCAGGATATGTCAGAAGAAGATAACAGATAAATAAACATTAAAACATTGTCGTGATTTTAATTTTTTCGGACGATGGACAAAGTCCAGAAGACAATTAGTTCTAAAATATTAGTTCATTGTTACAACATATGAGTGTTGCACATGAAGTGACTTGCACAGCTCTTGCTCTCAACACTCAACAGCGCTTTAAAACTGCAATCCGCGAGATGATACCTAGGGGGTGTTGGGTATACGAGTATAGCGTGGTGCGGGGGACTACCGTACTGCTATTGGTAGGTGCGACCACAGGGTGCGACAAACTGTGCTGCTACTACATACGGACGGAAAACATCAAGCATTTCGGTTAAGGTGTTGTGAAACAGTGAACTGTGCGAATGCTTTCATGAATGGTAGTCGCAACTCGTCACTCCAATCAGATAATCTGTGCTGTAAATCTAACGCGTTCGCATCTGTCGCGCTCCTATCACGGATCAGCATTCTCGTATGTGTACCACAGATATGTGGACAGTACACAAATGATCCATGGTACACACTACTTCGCTTGGACTAATCGCGCGCAGTTTTTACGGTTACGAACACACAACAGCTCACACGATTGCTTGCTGTTTACTGCTCGACACGTAGTACTGTTGCCAACACCTCGTCGGGAAAGTCTATATTTCAAGGAATACAAAAAGGCGGAATAAAATCTGGACAATCAGGGACAAAATTAGTCCTGGACACGTCTTATTCCTGTTACCCTCCCCGACAATGCAGGACGAATAATCACCTTAGCTTGACATTCCAAAATACACATCTTGTTTTAGACGGGATGAAAAATATTAATAATAATATTGAAAGGTGCGCACATTGTGCATTGCAGTATTGTCTCATTCTCACATCTTGTCTTTCGCGTATTCGCACAATGTCCTCACCCGTTTTGGACACATTTGTATATGGTATCGTCCACATTGTCCGCCACACAAATCACATACACAGGTGCTGTCTGGGATGTGGTACTTTTTGTTGACGCACACTCTGGTGTGGAAGCCATGTACTGCCATTCTGGTCACTAGATGCCGCAACTCTTGTTTCTCCTTCTTCCATGAGTCTGTTATCATGGCCTCCGTAGCATAGAAGTCTTGCCAGATTTCTTCTTGTTTCATCTGTCTGCTCCTTAGTACCGCCTTCACCTCCGATGTTCTTGGCAGTAGGTGCTTCAGCATAAGGTCATCCAGCAGGAAAGTTTCCCGTGCTAGAGGATACACCAGCCGGGATGGTGTATATTTAGAGGCCCATTACCCTTTTCAAATATCTGGCCTTTAGGCTCTCTATGCTCTCTAGTTGTTTAGTCGACAGATGGTCCCATATGATGATTTCAATTTCCTGATGAAAAATATTACGCTTTATGTTATGATTGTAACCTTCCTTGTCTTCTTATCGACTAGTTGGTTTGTCTGGAGCTCTTGCTTCTTTGCTTGATTTTTCTATTTCCCCCCAGTTCTCCTTTCTTCATATTGCACTTCTGTGAAGCATGGTTTGTCCTAGAGGTTTATCTTTACATACCACGTGGGTTTACAGTACCAGCAAACAATTAACTGTGTCCAACTGCAGACTGTTTTTTGTGGTAGTCGACAAGCACCATATCCGTGCGAACGTTCTGGATATGCTCGCTAGGTTTCAGTTAAAATGTTACCGTTAACACCAAAATCGGGACTTTGTAGTCTCCCGGTTAATCTTTGCCTTGACATTGAATATCGGCACGGATGACAGCCAACGAGCTGATGTACGTCGCGACGCGGTGTTCACACCATATGGCCAGAACATGCCAACTGCGGTAAGAGCGGTAGGAACGGTATCACATCATAGCAGTAATGATGGCACACGTTCCTTGTGCTTAAACGCTCAACTGTTTAGGCATTTGTTCATTCACTAACACTTCGAAATACTGTTCTTTTGCCAGATTTTATTAGACGTACAAATAATAAACTGATGAATTGTAATCACTACACAAAACCGAATTATTAATGCAAATTATGGACAATGAACCCATATTCCATGAACAATAGTGCATCACATGCAATGAAGTCTTGCAGGTAATGATTCCGTGCGTGAAAATGGCTAAAGTAAGAGCGAGTCAAAAACCGTCTAAAAGTTACACATAAAGCATCACTGCAGGGTACATGATGCCAAACGCCATGCTGTACAGAATATTAAAACGTCTACACTTCCAAACCCTACCATAAACTGACTAGCATATTCTCTTATGGTGCAATGCTCTTCTCTCCCAGATGGACTACTGGACTAAATCCAGTAGATAATCAAACTTGCTGGAAGTCATTCATATATGAGAAGTTGTAGAATTTTTAGTATTGCTGAATCTCCTGTGAATGTCAGGAAAACAATGTGTGAACTCCTCTTCTGGTTAAAGGATGCACACAAAATTGTACTTTATTTCTCACATCCACTGATATCGACCACTCCAACAGCAAATACACAATATCCTCATCACATGACATCTCGACTGCGAGTGGCTTCATTTTGGCTACTCGCTCTCTTCTCATGTTGATTGGACAATATTCAGAGTGGCAATTTTGTTTCAATCTGCTCTGAACAGTTGCTGGATCAGTGTGGGTTCACCTTTTATGAACTGATGCAATACTTGCTCCGATTGCATGCAGATGTCTTCGAGTCGTCTCTTTCATTCTGTTCAGGATCACTCATTCATAAAAATACTATCACACCACTGCCCTCATACCACTACATAATCCTCTACTGGCTCAGTGCCAGCCTTGTCCCACTAATGCTAACTTTGCTGACTCTCTTGAAACATGACCTCTGAGACTCATTATCTTTACAAGTTCCAAATCTCATGTCCATTTTCAATTGTCAGTCACTCAACAAATCTGTTTGAAGTCCAATGATCTGCGTAACATTTCATAACATGCCAACAAACCTTTGTGAAGTCCAATGATCTGCGTAACATTTCATAACATGCCATTTTTTTATAGTGAGCAACTTGCAGCCCGTGCTCAACTGCCAAGCTGGAGGACCACCCCTCAGCAGCTGTCAGTACTGTTTATTCAGTATCTTTGCAGCTATCCTCCATTTTTAGAAGCCATTTCCTCTGCCACACTAGCATGAGGGACACCCACTGAACATGGTCTGTATGTGTACTTACATTTGTTAATTTATGATGCTCCTACTATACTATATGCCTAAACATGTTGTATATACAGCACATTATGTACATGTGCATACGAAACAGCATCATCCCTTAAAATGTGAAGTACTCAGGCCAGGTGCTATCAGCAGCAGGAAAGGAACCTTCACGAGTTGACAGACTTCTGCTGTGGTGCACATAACCAACACGAACCACATCACAGTCTGCCTGTCTGAATTTTGCCGTTATACTGGCAACATATCACAGTTAACATCTTCCCCCACCCACGTCTCCCAAAAGGAAGGATAAAAGCTGTGAAGAAAGATGAGAATAAATGAAAAGAAGAACATATTTCCATATACACTACTAGCGTTAATTATTACCAATCAAGTTAGAAATATATGCCTCACAAATACGTACATATTTATTTTGATGGAATTCATCCTGTAGCATTGTTAAGCATTGTTTAATGCAATAAATGGTCTTCAGCGGTAAATACAAATTATTTCTGACATACATCTAACCCCCCTAATCGTAATGCCACCAATCATAATGGAAACGAGGATATGGATCTGTAGACAAGCAGATACATGGGATCCAAAGAAATGCAACCAGTTTCAGCTCTTAACCTTTACTGGGTAGCATCTCTGATCTGTAAAATATACACAGATCTACATTACACACAAAAAAGAAAACCAAATATATTACTGGCCTAGGAATCTTTAATAAAGGTGGGTTGGCACTGCACTTGGTGCAGAGAGAGATGGCTGTAACTGGCATTGCCTTCATCACATTCTTCATATATATGCATGTTCTGAGGTTAGGGCGTGATGCTGCACTAATGGGCGAATGATTTCCCACGTTTTGAAGGGACATACTGCCTTCATCTTCCAGGCTCAAGAGGTCTTCCTGGACTTCCTGACCCCCGACAATGCAGACAGTACATACCGTTCACATGTGACAGTGCATAACATCATCCCAGATCAGAATTCTCTACCGCTTGTTCTTTACACTCGGGAACACTGTCCACTGCATGACGAGTTACCACCATACACCTCCTGCACTTCAGGCTTTTAAGCATTCATACATGATAATATGTACCAGTTCTTGTGCTTGTTTATGGTGGAACCTGACCTTACATCCTTCCCTGTCCATTTTCAAGGCTCAGTCAAAAAAGATTGTTGATATAATTAATGTTAGAACTCTCATTGCTAGGATACTTCAAACTACCTAAACAACACCTGCAATTGGAGGCACTCTGCACACTAAGTCACATGACAAAAGTATCTGGCATGGTGTAGTAACCTCTGCCCACCTTTATTATAGATAAATAGCCCACTGAAATGTCAGTTACCCATTAGTTTCAGCATGTGGCAGTATATATAGCAAGTGGCAATGCAAATCACAATAACAAACATTTTTACGATCTCATGTCTTTTATTGATAAAAAAAAAATGGGACACACTTGGAAGGTTCAGCATGACTTGATCACACATCTGTGGATCATTAAACATGATAAATGCAAAGTTACTCACTGGCAGAACAGTTATCACATGTAACAGAAAACTTACATAAGAAGAGTGCCCCCAGTCAACCACACACACAAACTGTATTATTCACGACATCTCACGGCAGAGGGAAGTTTCACTGAATGAGGTGTGAATGAAAAACTGTGCCTTCAACCAGGCATAAGTAAAAGGCACACTTATGGTGGATATTAAATGCCATACAAAGCCACTTGCCTTCATTTGTTCATGTCATCTCAATCTGAAATACTGCTACCTCGCGCAAGTGACTCCAACTGACCAGCTGCAACTTAACACCGGGTTGTGATAAGTAGAAAACAAATAAATAAGAAGAGAAGGAACTTCTGCTCTGAGATAATCTTTAGAAGCAATGTGCAAGTTAAGACGACTAGACTGTAGCTACCAGAACGCTACAGATCAACCGCTTCAAGCTAATATATCCCTAAAATATCAGTTATGTTCATGTCACAAAGAAATGCTCAAAGATGCGCTGTAGCATTAACACTTCATAAGTGAGAGGCACAGCAAGAAAGCCACTCTCCACTGACAGTGCTTCGTTTAGGCAGTTGCTCCTTAGGTATTGTTTTGTGATTTAGAATTATGTATGATGGCAACTTGCTGTCATCTACCAATACTGACAAAGTGACAGTTTCTCGTATCTTTTCATTCCCAAACGTTTAAGTCACCACAGATTTTGCCCTGGCCTGATGGCAGTGTAATTTGATGGCATATGTAAGTACACTGGAATTTCTTCTGTACTTCATAATTGGCTCGGGATGTAGGTGTTCATTTCTCAAAGTCCAATCTCATGTTTCTGACAAGCAACAAGCTTTAGCTATAAGTCTGCTGGCAATTCTGGCAAAGCGGAGTTTATTTATGAAGAGAAACCCCATTCCTGCTCTTCATACATACACAAATCTGTGCTGGCTTTGAAATGATGCCGTGCGATGTGAGATTTGGCAAGTTCTTGTGTTTCTATTTTATTGCTGCACAAGTACTTGGCACTGCAGTTTCTCTCTTTAAGCACACAGACTCAGCAATTTCCTTTTCGGACTCGTTAACATCCATGCCTGGGGCAACCGAGAGATCTTTGGGTGGAGTTTGCGTTTATCAGCTTTTGCTTCTGTTGTCTCCACCTACATACATTTGCTTTCATGACACTGAGCTATCTTGCTGCATTAAATTTATAGGGGTTTTTGGTGTATTCAGTCACCATGTGTTTAAATTTGGTGTTATACATTCTCCTTATCCAATTTGGTTCAAATGTCACAATTGTAGACCTCTTCTCAATGTGGCCTGACAGTTTACTGGAATACACATGACTTGCAAAACTGAAGGATCAGAACTAATTATCCTGACAGCATGCCATGTTCTCTCTTTTATCTATCCATGACAATTTGGCAATGCAAGTCATGGTCCTCTCGGTGTGGTTTGGTTCAGAACTTCTTACTTGAAGTTCAGATGACACCATATATTTAAGCTTCAAATTTAGGAGAACCCTGCATTTTTCATTCCCATAAATATGGTATTTTTTGTTTTGTACCTTTGGAATGGCTAATTGAAGGAAGATGATATGAGCAGGCTATGTAATGTACATATGATTTATGAAAATACATACAGGGTTGCTGTGCATAGGTACAAGGATAATTTTAAATTGGATCTTAAGGAAATAAGATGGGCGGTGCAGACAGGATGTTTGGCTCATGATGGGAATCAGTGGAGGTTTCCTCTGATCATGGCAGGCACCCTTCAGGTTCTGGAGAAAGCAGGGAATTCTTGACCAGTGGAGCAACTGTTAGCTTCTGAAGAAGAAGAAGAGTGTTGCTTGGAGTTTGTTTGTTAGTAATGATTTTGAAAGTTGTTGTGAAGTAAATATGTAAACAGTGGCTATCTTCAGTTTGATAAAATGCAAAATTGTTATAATAAAGTCTCATATTGTATGTAATTAGTAAGTACGGCCATGATTTCAGGTGTATCGTGTTTTTACAGAACCGTATGGCTGTACCTCCTTCATGTGCTCAGTTATGTCTGAGGTCATCTGATGATACAAATCAGATTGTTGGTATAAAAGTTGAACGGGCCACAGATGTAGAAGAGGGTAGAGAGCCATCATCATCTCCACTTATAGTGACTGAACCTGCAGTGAGTTGTATGTCTTTGTGTATTCAGTGTTATGCACGTTGCACAGATATCCTTGAATGAATGCTTCTGTCTGTGCCTGTCTGCATGAAAAATTTGGACTGTGGTGACTGGGTTGTGAACAGTTGCTTTGAAAATGTCTCAAGAATATTAGGTTTTGTGGTATGTAGCTTATACAATACTTGTCCAATTTGTTGTAAGTCTGTTTTAAGATTAATTTAATCAAATAGTAAGAAAATCTAAAAAGGAACCACATTTATGAAGAAATAACAGCAGACTAAGTAAAGGCATTGCCTGCTGCCTACCATTCAGTTCAGAATTTTTTATGTTTGTGTTGTTTGGTTCAAAATTTGGTAAGTCACCTGAATGTAAGAACATGTGTTGAAGGTCTTTGAAAACAGGGTGCTGAGGGGAATATTTGGACTTAAGGGAGTGGCATTTATCAGGAGGCTAATTTTCATTACCTGCTTTTGCAGTTTAAAGATTTCAGTACATTCAGTATCACCAGAAATTTAAATTGTATCTGAGATGAGCTTGAAAGTAAGCAAAATAGACACTTCTTATGATATGTGGGCTCATTACATCCTCTAAGAATTTCCTATTGTAACGAACCTTTGTCATTTTTTAGTTTAGTCACTGAATATGAACATCCCATTTCGTATCTTCAGAAATGTATATGCCTAGAAATTTGGGTTCAGATTTGTAGGCAGTACTCGTAGTATAAAATAGTTGTGCTGTTTTAACACATTTCTGTTTGATCTGGTATGCAGTGACATTGCTGTTGTTTGTTCTGTATTTGTAACAAGAATGTTTGTATGAAGCCATGACTACATCTGCTTCATAGCGTTCATAATTTAATGCTTGACGCTATCTTTGATATTTCAGTAAGCAGCATGTTGTCCGCAAACAAAACTATCTTCACCTTCAGCACTCCATGATTCATTTCTGTAAAAGAAGATGCGGAATTATTGTGTAGACAATTCCGTCACTCTTGTTTATTACGGCTAAGTTTTTTAAGTACAATAGGTATAAATTAAGTGTCAAGTTTTTTGTACCTCCTGTACCATAAGAAAGTAGTTTAGCTAGTAAGATTGCATGATATATAAAATCATATGCTTTTATCTGATAAAAATGAAACATGGAATGTGAATTTGTACCCATGTCAGTGGAGCCCTGTATACTTCCAAGAAAAGAATGTATTGCTGTCGCTGTTGATCTGTGTTGTCTAAAATATTTCTGGGCCTCTGTATGATCTCATCTTTTAATACAAAATATTTTATCCTATTATACATTACTTCTATGAACACTTATTGAAAAAAAAACAACTTAAAGAGATTAGTCTCTAGTTCTGTATGTTATATTAATCTCCCTTTTTTATGTGGTTTAACTTGAGCTGTTTTTTAAGCTGTTGGGGGGGGGGGGGGAATACTTGATAAAAATGATGCATTATGAGCTAAAGGCTTCTTAAGTATATTTATGTGATTAAACAATACAAATTATGTTTGTTTTGAAATGTAGTGAGAGAGCTCAGCTATGGTTTCAGTAGTGTGATGGTTTTACAGAACTGTGTGGATTCACTGAGAAGTGGCCCTGTTTCATGCAGTGAGACATGCCTGAGGTCATCTGATGATGAAATTGAGATCATAGGTATAAATGTTGAAGAGGCGACTGATATAAAGGAGGAAGAACATCCAGAGCCAATACCATTTCCAACGATAAAGACGGAACCTGAGGTAAGTTTTGTGGCTGTGTGTTGAGGATTATACAGCTAGGTAGGTTAAACAGCAACACATGTGCAAAGTCTACTGATAGACTGCCACATTGCGTGGTATTTTACATGGAGGGAAGTAGGTTGACATCATGGCTGTTCAGGGTTAAGGACTGTGGCTGGTTACTGGATGAGGATCCCTTTGCAGGTTTAGTAACAAGAAATCAGGTCTACAGTGGGAGTGAAGTAGTCTAGCTGACTCTGCTAATACACATGAGGATGAGATATCTTAAGAAATTCTGTGACAGGCATTCATCTCCATGCTGAGCTATTTATAGAATAACATTAGAGATTTCCATCTGTCAAGCTCCAAAAATGCATGCAGACTTCACGATGTGTGCCCAGAGATAAAAGTCATACATATTCAAATGTGGCTAGTTTACTGCCGCGGCTATTTAATATTATTATTAAAATGAGAACAGTCTGTAGAAATAGCTGTGAGGTGTGCTTTGCTGTGCCGAAGATACATGTAAAGCTTTCATTTGCTTAATTCTTCAAAGAGAAGTTCCAAAGTATGTTTCATGTGCCGCTCTGAATTGTCTGCATCTTAAAGGTTTATGGGGCCTGTTATTTTGACAGCACACATTACACCAAATTGCTAGTCATGAAGTGTGATTTGGTAAAGAACACAGCTGTGTAAATGCAGTAGTTAATAACCTGCTTGGAGACTTATTGTTAAGATATATATTAATAATTATCTTTTTATGTTTTTACCAGAGTACAGTGAATGATCAGACTTCTGCACGTAGTGGAGAGCGGCCGTTTTCCTGTGATACATGTAATAAGGCATTTGGTAAAAAGAGTAATCTCATGAAACATAAGCGGGTACATAGTGGAGAGCGGCCCTTTTGCTGTAATGTATGCAACAAAGCATTTGATCGAAAGTCTGTTCTGATAACTCATGAACGGATACATAGTGGAGAGCGGCCCTTTTGCTGTGATGTGTGTAATATGGCATTTGGTCAGCGGAGTCATCTGAATTCACATAAGATGATCCATAGTGGAGAGCGGCCCTTTTGCTGTGATGTGTGTAATATGGCATTTCGTCGGCTGAGTACTCTAAAAAGACATAAGTGTATGCGTAGTGGAGAGCGGCCCTTTTCCTGTGATGTATGTAACAAAGAATTTCATCAAAAGAATGATCTGATGAGACATAAGCAGATGCATAGTGGAGAGCGGCCCTTTTGCTGTGATGTATGTAATATGGCATTTCGTCGGCTGAGTAATCTAAAAAGACATAAGTGGAGCCATAGTGGAGAGCGGCCCTTTTGCTGTAATGTATGTAACAAAGCATTTAGTCAAAAGTCTGTTCTGATAACTCATAAACGGATACATAGTGGAGCACGGCCCTATTGCTGCGATGTATGTAATAAGACATTTCGTCAAAAGTTTGTTCTGATAACTCATAAACGGATACATAGTGGAGAGCGGCCCTTTTGCTGTGATGTGTGTAATATGGCATTTGGTCAGCGGAGTCATCTGAATTCACATAAGATGATCCATAGTGGAGAGCGGCCCTTTTGCTGTGATGTGTGTAATATGGCATTTCGTCGGCTGAGTACTCTAAAAAGACATAAGTGTATGCGTAGTGGAGAGCGGCCCTTTTCCTGTGATGTACGTAACAAAGAATTTCATCAAAAGAATGATCTGATGAGACATAAGCAGATGCATAGTGGAGAGCGGCCCTTTTGCTGTGATGTATGTAACAAGGCATTTGGTCGAAAGCTTAGTCTTATAAGACATCTACAGATACACGGTGGACAGTGACCATTGTCCTGTAATATGAAGATGTGATACAGTATCAGAGTAGTCTGAAGTCATCAGTACATAAAATTTGCATAGTATACATATTTCAGTGTTATATATCATAATCCTTTGCATTGTCTTCACACAAAATGCTGAACAGCCCGTATCCGGTCACATGTAGCATACTTACCTGTTGTCCGGCTCTGGTGTGTGCCAGAATATGTTCTAGGATTGCTGTGATATGATATGTGTATATATAGCATGACGTATTGCAAGTCCTATATAATGAAGAACCGTGTCTTCCAAAGTGATGTCTCTTCATGTTACCCTTCCATTTTTTGAGCAAGGCTCTTGTAGTCAAACCTCAAACATTCCGTTTGGTTTGTAGGAAATATCACGTCCTGTGTTGATGACATAGAAAGCTCCTCATAATTGTGGATATATTTTTTGTTTTCAGACTGTATGACATAAGATTTCAGAACACAGTAATTTTCACAGTGGGTGCTGTGATTACTTGAGGCTTCATATAAGTCATTTTGCTCTTTATCTTTCGGGATTCATTCCTTTAACTGTCTGTGTTACAGGTTTTATCTCGTCACTAATTGAAGTTAATGTATTGATTTAGAAAGTCATAAAATAGAAAACAATGAATATTTTGTCCATAGTAACGAACTAAGTGTACATGTGTTTTATTTACACTTTTTTTGTATGACATGTTTATTAAGAAATAAAAGGTAAAATTTTCCCTGTCCATAGTGTGGTGGCAATTAGGGGGTTTAGAGATTTAGCTCCATTCATTCTTAACCTTGGCACTAGATCAAGGTGAATATGTTATGACATCCTGTTGTGATATGTAAGAAAGGTTGGCAAAGTAGAAGCAGTGAATCACAGCTGTGTTTGTAATACTTTGCTGGGTATTATGTTGCTACACGTTTCAACTTTTCTGAAAAGCCATCTTTGGGCAATGTGAAATATTTCTTTTTCATGTGGTTGAGATCTTAACTTTACATTGTTATGTGTGTTGTAAGAGATGAAACCATATAAAATTGAAAAAATAAAATATATTGATGTATGTTAAAATCATTAACTCATAGTTGTTATGTGAAAGGAAGAATCTTTGGTACTAAATAGGCCTTGAGGGATTCAGTTTTTTAATGAATTTGGAACAATTTGCGAACTGGAGAGGTGTAGTTTTAATATGCAGTTATTTCCCTTTGCATGAAGGGCAGAACAGGAGTGAATCCTTGGAGTGGTGTTGGAATCTTTCCCTCTGCCACCATAACTTATTACGTGCAGACAGCCAACAATGAGTCTGAGCACTGTACCATTAAAAGAAAAGTAAAAATGTTTGTGTGCCTATCAGTATGTATTTAAAAGTTGCAGCTGGGTATGTGAGAGTTGATGTTGAAACAGTTATTCCTTTTGCGTTATGGTACATCTGAAAATTACAGACAAAACTATTTGCAGCTTGAAACTTTGTTGTTATGTCTGAAAATATACCATATTTAATTGAATGTAACATGACCCCCAAATAAAACATGTCTTCCAAAGGAAAAATGTATTTATCCAAATGCAAGATGACCCCCTAATACCAAAAAATATTTTACTGTTAATTTCATACAGTTAATGCATAAGACGTGTTTGATTCTGTGTGCCTTTATAAATCGGTGTCTCTCTCCAGCTTCACTGTTCTTAGGGTGTCTATCTTTACATTCAGTGTCTTCATCTTCCACACACTTGTCGGTAACATTCCTAGCCACTTGTGTTACTTCACGACATGTCGACATGACCATTCATTGAGTTGGATATACAGCACTTGTAAAACCCTTCACAATCATTTCTGGTGAGATGTGCCTTCATGCTTTGGTAATGCACTGAAAAAGAATTTCCCTCTGGGCATCTGGATTCCTCTAGCTGTGTCATAGCATGCTCGTCTGTCAAGAGGCACTCACTACACAGCTGCTTGAAGGGTTTGTTCATGACAACATATAGCACCTGCAGTTGTGAGGTCATCCCCCCCCCCCCCCCAAGTATGACAGCAAGGTCTGTGTTTATGGAACTACCAGTAATGGTGGATTTTGTTTCTGGTGTTAGATGCCCCTTAAAAATATCTCACATTTTAATGGGATCAACCCTGGCCCTGTGTTCCACACAACTGCCGACAATTCTTTTTATGTCCATTGGTCATCCAACATTTGCGTTGGCATTAGTCAGTGCTTCCTGTAGGGAATTGCTCGTTAGGCATTGTTGTGCGATATAGAATAATGTATGGTGGCAACTGATACTGCAGACAAGATTGTTACATCTTTTCATTACCAGATGTAATCACAGAATTTGCCACGACGCCATCGACAGTATGGTTTGACGGCAGATCAGAGTGCACTGGCGTTGCATCGGTGTTCCCTATTTGGCTGAGGATGTAATTGTTCGTTTTTCGTAGTCCAATCACAAGTCGCTGAAAAGCAACAACCTTCTCGAAGTCTGCGGGCAATTCTTAGTGATTGGCTTTTGAGCGGTGCAACAAATGGACACCAAAGCCAATGTGTAGCCACCAATGCACGTTGCGGTGGTTTTGTGCCCACACACGTGATCAACAAGCACACTTTTGTTTCTTGAATATCTGGAGTGTTCCTGGTGCTGAAGGCCTGTGTTTTCATGGTACGTGCGATATATGTTATTGCGGTTCGCAAACTGCTGGTTTTAGGAACGGTAAGTTGAGGAATTGTGTTGATGCACCAGGACACTAACCAGGGCCACATTAATTTCCATTGCCACAAATGATGCAGGTTCTTCAGTACCCATGTTTTGTATTGTTGCCCTATTGTATGTGTACTTGAATTCGCTTAATTACTGGTAATTATAGCGTGTGTTTGTTTCGTTGCTGATCTGAGCGCTGCCGCTGTCACGGGTTTACCGCGGTGGGTTGCTGGCTATCTATGCATTAATGTCGCAATAGTTGCATGGATGCTTGTAAGATATACATATGTAAAAATATGACCGTAAAGTACGCATAATTTGAATTGTGACTTAAGCTGTCCCCATCCCCAACAGCGCCACAAAATAATGGCCACTTTTCTCTAAAGGTATGCAGGATAGATCCTTAATATCGTTCATGGATACTGTGGCTTGTGACAATATTAAATTTAAAAGGAGTTCGCCACTACACGTGTTGCTTCGTCGCAGTATGTTCTCGTGTCCTTTGATGATACTTTCCATCCTTGCTGGAAGACTTTCCCTTGTTCATCGTGAAATTATTCACACCCCATCAGGTCATCTAATACCCTCTAAAGGTCTTAATGGTATTTAGACGTGATCACCATGCTGTAAGGAATATTAATGGCAAGTGTACATTTTTAAATTGAATTATGGATAGCTTATATGATTTTTGTAACCGTGATGGGAATTTTCCATTTGGTTAGCTTAGGTTTTATGTTTTGTATTAATCAGCAAGGCTCACACACAATGTGCAATGCTTCCAAGGCTATGAGGGGAAAGAACTAAAGGTTTTGATAGGTTAGTCCATATATGGATATGATTGAAGGCAACAATTTGATTGGTGAATGAGTTGAGAGAAGTCAGTTTTATGACATAGTCAGGGTGTGGTTTTGAGTCTTTTGGCAAGAGTATTTCGGTTGGTCTGGACGGAGTATTTTAAATTAGAACCTAACAAAATTTTATAAAAGAAATTTATGAAGTAGTTTCTCACTAGCTAAGAAAAGTGATAAGTGGCAATTGTTAGAAAAATGCTGCGCAATTTTAATTTAATTTAGAGAAATTGTAAGATAACTATGTAAGAAGTTTGGTCACTTTCGCTGAAAAGTGACGGGAAAAGAGTGGTTGAAAAGTGATTGTGTTATAATGGTGTGAAAATTGATTTAACCACCACAGTGTGTTGCCCTACGGTAAAGAGGTAGTGCATTATATATGGGATAACAGCGTAGCCAATGAAAGGATTAATACCAACAGTTAAGTCGGAAACCTCAAAGATGCTTGGATTATTCTTAACCCAAGGCAAGACTGGTGAAGGCATATTTTTATGAGCTGTATAAAGGAAACACAATCATTCTAATAGGTGATATTGTGAGAAGGTTAATTGCAGGATGTGCGAGTCCAACTTTGATAACTGAAGCATTAAAGACACGAAGGAAATTTAGTAGATGGAGTATTAAATTTGTTGTTTTGTTAATTTTGAGAATGTACTGTATTAGTACTAATTTGTTTTGGTTTATATATATATACATATATATATATTTAATAAAGTAGTGTGTTTTAACAGTTTTTATTAACTGAGACAGAGACCAGTGTATCCCCAGTAATAGTAGAAGCAACTAATATAGTTGATGTTAATATAAGGTTATATTAACTGGTGGCAGCATTACCTTGAGAATACGACCAAGATTAGCTTAGCTACGCATACTTTCGGGGTTTTACTCAGTAGTGGAAGTACTGAGAGAAATCCCCGCTACAATACCATTGGTGCATGCACACATTCTCACGCCTCAATTGCATAGCTTCAAAATAATTTAAGATCCTAATTACAACGCACCAACACAAGCACAGAACACAGGTACGTGTACTATCATCTGTGCCTCAACTACACGCAATCCTCTTTACCCACTGATGATGCATCTTGTCCCTGACAGTGGAGGCAACACATAAAAAATATATGTCCCGGAAAACAGACAGATGTTCTAATGGGTTGGTATGTTGCCAGATTTGCTGCTTTGACATCTCGAAGGTTGGGATCGGGTTACGGTTTTTGTATGTGAATTAGTGTCTTGTAGATAGATAGGTGTGACCTGAACAGCTTTTGTTGAATAGACGTGTGTGTTGACTGTAGATTAGTGTACGTCAATTACTGTTGTAATTATTGTGGTAACCGAAGTACGTAATAGGTGGTGATAAAAATTTGCTGATAAGAGCCATATATTTTATTTAGAATTAGCATGGATTTCGAAGGAAAATACAACGTCAAGAGTCCAGGTAAGCAAGGAGATAAATATATTACATATTGTAATGAAGTACTGCTGAAGTTTTCTTCTTGATATACATCCCACAGATTTCAACCAGTTATGACATGTTGCACAATCGTACGCAATTCTTGCATGATATTTTGTTGTAAAACAAATGTTGCGTCCAGAAACGTTTGTAACGACATTAATTTGATACTATATAGGCTGACGTACTAACAGCGCCGTTAAATAAGCAATAAATAAATAAATAAAAAGGATGTTAATGGCAGTAACTAAAATATTGTTCACCCACTACATTTATAATGCAGTAATACCGAAACTGTAGTAATGTGGCACATAGTGTTTGTTGTTTGATTTCAGCTGTGAAGAGGTTGATGAGGGAGGCATGTGAGTTGAAGGAACCCACAGAAGAGTACTGGGCCCATCCTCTGGATGATAATTTGTTTGAATGGCACTTCACAGTGCAAGGCCCTCCAGGCACTGACTTCGAAGGAGGCGTGTACCATGGGCGAATTCTACTTCCAACAGAATATCCTATGAAACCTCCAAATATACTATTAATAACGGTACTTTCACATTATGCATACATAATTGTTATTTTCACACTACAAGTAATATATGCTACATGCATTTCTTTATACAGACAGCATTCTTTTGGGTTATGACAGTGTGTAGACTCATAAAAGGTTTTACCATTTTATGTCCTGTAATATTTGCTTGTGCAAATTCTAACTTGTTACTGTCAGTCTTTTAACTTTAAAGCTAGGACTAAGAGAATGTGCAACATGATGTTGGAGCTGAAAATCTGATACATATATTCTGTTTAGCTCTGTACATGTTGCTGCTCTAATGGCTCGTATTTTTCTCTTTGCTGCCATGTCAAGATCGGCTTTGCAGTCCACCCCTCCTCCTCTGCATTATGTCTTTATGGCATCATGCGTAATTAAGCTCAGGGTTACTTCAGTTTTTATTTTAAGAGGCAAAACTAATATTTTGATTCAGAATTGGTGTACTGAATCATATACTGCAGCCAGTTCTAATCATTCAGGCCTTGAATTTTTAGATAGATAGAAAAAAAATTTGGTACAGAGTTTTAAGGTTTGTATTACTAGGAGGCAGAAGCTGGGATTGTGTAGTCAGTGTAGTGACTAGGCTGTGGGCTAGATGATCTGGGTTTAAATACTGGCAGGGACAAGAGATTTTCTCTTCTGCAGAACATCCAGTCCAGCCCTGGGGCCTACCCAGCTTTTTATTCATTTGCTACTGGGGGCTCTTTCCATGCTGAGGTTAAGAATGAGTGGAGATGTACCTGTACTCTACGTCTATACTTTCATGACATGGACAGGGAAACTTTCAGTAGTGGCAGGCTGGCTTGTATTAACACTGGGCCAATGTCTTATATATTGTATTGTATTGTATTTATTTCGTCCTAGAAATCATTACAGAATGATATTGGACACGTCCATACAGTAAACAGTATAAGAATTACAGTAAAAGCAAACAAACATGTAAATCTAATATAATTACATACATGTACAGGACCTCACCAGGCCCTGATTGACATAATACACATAAGAAAGAAAGCACTGGCAATTACCATACGGAGATACATCTTTAACACAGTTCCTACAAATTAAGAGTTAACTGTCATAAATTCTTCCACCAAATAAAAACTCTTTTCAAGTAGGAAATTTCTAAGTATCTTCTTGAATTTTATTATGGACTTAACACTTTTAATTTCGCTAGGTAGTTTGTTATAAACAAGCACACCATTGTAAGCAGTACCAATCTCTCCAAATTAACTATATTTGTATTAACACTGGGCCACTTGCAGTACGTGTCTTATATATCTCTCCAAATTAAGTATATTTGTATTAACACTGGGCCACTTGCAGTACCTGTCTTGTATATCTCTCCAAATTAACTATATTTGTGTTAACACTGGGCCACTTGCAGTACCTGTCTTGTATGTCTCTCCAAATTAACTATATTTGTATTAACACTGGGCCACTTGCAGTACCTGCCTTATATATCTCTCCAAATTAACTATATTTGTATTAACACTGGGCCACTTGCAGTACCTGTCTTATATATCTCTCCAAATTAACTATATTTGTATTAACACTGGGCCACTTGCAGTACCTGTCCTATATATCTCTCCAAATTAACTATATTTGTATTAACACTGGGCCACTTGCAGTACCTGTCTTATATATCTCTCCAAATTAACTATATTTGTGTTAACACTGGGCCACTTGCAGTACCTGTCTTGTATATCTCTCCAAATTAACTATATTTGTGTTAACACTGGGCCACTTGCAGTACCTGTCTTGTATATCTCTCCAAATTAACTATATTTGTATTAACACTGGGCCACTTGCAGTACCTGCCTTATATATCTCTCCAAATTAACTATATTTGTATTAACACTGGGCCACTTGCAGTACCTGTCTTATATATCTCTCCAAATTAACTATATTTGTGTTAACACTGGGCCACTTGCAGTACCTGTCTTGTATATCTCTCCAAATTAACTATATTTGTGTTAACACTGGGCCACTTGCAGTACGTGTCTTATATATCTCTCCAAATTAACTATATTTGTATTAACACTGGGCCACTTGCAGTACCTGCCTTATATACCGTATATTCTCGAATCTAATCCGCACTTTTTTTTACAGTTTTAGAGGGCTAAAAAATCAGATGCGGATTAGATTCGCGTGCGGATTAGATTCGCGGTCTAGAGCTGGATTTTGGAAAAATGATTGAGCTGCTGTACAATATAACAATAACGTAATTAACGTAATTAATAAACAACGTAAGAACAATACAATACAATAATCTATTATTTTATTATTTATTATTATAATTTATTATTCATCAGACTCGCCGTCATCACTCATAATTCGAGGAATGTTCAAAGATCTGGCCTTCTTTATCGCCTCCTCGCGAGTAGATCATAACTCACAACAGTCCAGTCTTGCGTATCTCTTGAAAAAACGTGAAGACTGCATCATCAATTTCAGGAAATCGTCCTTTCTTGGGTCCAGTGAATTTCCTTCGTGACGCCTCACACCCGCTTATCGCTGCCTTGTGTTTCCGCCATAGTCGAACGTTGCTTTCATCAACTCCAAAAATTGCAGCGGCTTTGCGGTTTCCATTCTCCTCTGCGCACCGAATAACTTCACGTTTGAACTTTGCCGTATATGAGAGTCGTTTAGATTTCAGGTGTCCCTCTTCCATAACTACGGTACACGACAAATTGGAACAAGCACCTCCCACGTTTCAACAACTAAAGATCAGCTGGCTTCAGACGAGATTGCGCACGTCTGTTGAGAAAGACCCCGCCTCTATCGGTATGACTCATCGGCCACAGGCGTAGCGTCGGATTTTAACGCATTGGTAACATCCAATATTATTCAATCAGTCGCCCCGTGGGCAAGGGGTGGTTGAAGGAAAGGTGCGGATTAGAATCGCGAACTAACTTTTTTTCGTTTAAGAAGTCGCCAAAAACTGGGTGCGGATTAGATTCGGGTGCGGTTTAGATTCGAGAATATACGGTATCTCTCCAAATTAACTATATTTGTATTAACACTGGGCCACTTGCAGTACCTGTCTTATATATCTCTCCAAATTAACTATATTTGTATTAACACTGGGCCACTTGCAGTACCTGTCTTATATATCTCTCCAAATTAACTATATTTGTATTAACACTGGGCCACTTGCAGTACCTGCCTTATATATCTCTCCAAATTAACTATATTTGTATTAACACTGGGCCACTTGCAGTACCTGTCTTATATATCTCTCCAAATTAACTATATTTGTATTAACACTGGGCCACTTGCAGTACCTGTCTTATATATCTCTCCAAATTAACTATATTTGTGTTAACACTGGGCCACTTGCAGTACCTGTCTTGTATATCTCTCCAAATTAACTATATTTGTATTAACACTGGGCCACTTGCAGTACCTGTCTTATATATCTCTCCAAATTAACTATATTTGTATTAACACTGGGCCACTTGCAGTACCTGCCTTATATATCTCTCCAAATTAACTATATTTTTATTAACACTGGGCCACTTGCAGTACCTGTCTTGTATATCTCTCCAAATTAACTATATTTGTATTAACACTGGGCCACTTGCAGTACCTGTCTTATATATCTCTCCAAATTAACTATATTTGTATTAACACTGGGCCACTTGCAGTACCTGTCTTATATATCTCTCCAAATTAACTGCATTTGTGTTAATGTAGAGCCAATAATCATCTTGGAAATCTTTAACTGTGACATCGTGTTGTGAGCATTCACAAATATAAGAGTACATACATTTTCCTGTGAACACAAATTGTAGCCCTTATGACCATGTTACTCCAGCTACATATTTTGGCAAGCCTCTTCAACATGCACAACTGTATGCGTTATACAGTCCGCTTCACATCATTCTGTGAGATCCCAAGTCTTACATGAAAAATTGTATAAGAAATGGAATGAGTAATTGAAGTAGTAAACTTGCTAAATAAGCTTTAAAATAAACTTTAAACTCCCTGTATAAACAACCAGTTGCTGTAGCAGCATATTATGTGAACATACAGGAAATCCTTCTGCAAATACTTTTACCATTTATTTTAGAGCTTATTTAAAAAATGTTTACTGTTTTAATTACTGATTCTATTTCTTATACAATTTTTCATGTAAGATTTTGAATCTCAAACTATGGTTTGAATAGGCATTGTTTGCTGCATATCATTACACAGTGTCACATTCCAGAAGACTTGGATCTTCAGCAACATTGCTGTGAGAACCTCATATCTTGCAACTGTTATATTGCAGCCCAATGGAAGGTTTGAAACCAATAAAAAGATTTGTCTCAGCATATCGGGTCACCATCCAGAAACGTGGCAACCATCTTGGTCCATCCGGACTGCTCTTCTAGCTCTAATTGCCTTCATGCCAACTCCAGGCAGTGGAACTATTGGCTCTTTGGACTACACTCCAGAGGAGCGACAGATGCTGGCACGCAAGTATGTAGTTTTGGTAGCAGGGTGATTGTAGCTCTTTCTGCACTGGATTGTACCATGGCCAAACTTTCTGAAGAAAATGATAAAAATTAAGGTAATGCAAGAGAATTCCATATTTGATTTGTATAGGTCACAGCTGTTTGAATGTTCGAGTTGTGGTAAAGTTGCAGAGCAACTCTTATCATCTGCGTCGAAGCCTCACACACAACAAGAGCTGTCACCTCTGAAACAGTACATATTGGAGAACAGAAAATACTTGGACACAGACATGTGGAGGAATACATGTCAAAGTCATCATCAGGAGGTAGGTTGTACTGATATGTGTTTTAACTGGTGTGGTATTTGTGTTGTTGTGTTAATGGTGGAGAGATAGTAGGTTAGTGCAGGGCTTGACACACGCTGGGTGCCAGATCACCATGGCTTAAATAATTTGTCTCTGCACATAGAATTTTGGAAGCACGTATCGTAAATTAATGCCCCACCCCCTCAAAAATCCTGATTCGACAAGCATTTCATTACTTAAGAGCTTGCTCATGATCACCATCAAGTAGTCAAACTTCCAGAAGCAGTTTGGCATAACTCTTAAGTAAAAAGGGAGCAGGAATTGAGGTGGCAGGTGGTCCGTGGTGTCGCCCTCGGTGGACTAGTGGTTAGCGTGCTCGCCACTGGACCCAAGGTTCGCGGGTTCGATCCCGACCGAGGGCGATGGATTTTTAAGGGTGATAAAAATCCGGAGCACCACTTCCTTCAGAGGGGAAGTAAAGCCGTCGGTCCCATGTCATAGATTTACGGCATGTAAAAGAACCTTCAGGCATGAATAGAACCAGTAATGTCCGTAAGCAAAATTCAAGCGGCCATTTCTCACCCAAGTCTCCTGAATGCCTGCCAGATGGCTCTGGCAGTCTCATCAGGATTGAGCCAATACTTGTGCGGTCAGTGATCCGGTCACATACTACAGAATGCACACTTACCGACTAGGAAAACCTTCGGGATGAAATCCCAAAAAGAAGGAGGCTTTGGCCCACCTCGGGCTGTAACGCCATGGAAGAAGAAGAAGTTGGTCCGTGGTGGTTTCCAGGTTAATTGTGTTTGTTTTTTAATGTTGAAGAAGGAGTTGTAATATGGAACTTTATAATGATGTCCAAGGATTTCTATTTTTTCATTTTGATTTTCTATATTCTTCAGGATGTTTCTGATTTAAAAAACCGCAAAAAGTGGTACAATTTTGGAAGAATATCTGTTCTTTATGAATATCTTATGATTTATTAGACACACACACACAGCACAGGCAGGAGCAGTAGTGCAAGTTTTGTTAGCTGTTACAACATAGATCCACAAGAAAAACTGCCTGGCTCCTTAACTTCTGAGCTGGTGCCTAGGTTCGAAGAAAATGTGCCTTGTTGTGGGTTAATGTCAAGACACTGGTTGCAGGAAGAGGAGCAACATGTGGAGGAGGAACATCAGCCTAGTGAAAATGAACCAGTGAGGCAGCGAGTGGGTGTATCCCAACCGATGCAGCCGCAGTTACAGCATGCCACCACTGACACAGTTAGAAGCACAAACAGCAGTAACAAGAACTGGTTGATGTGGTTCCTTGTGGCTGCCATCATGTTCCTGGTCTACAGAAGACTGTTTCTCATATAGCCAAATCCTGCCCAAATTGTAACTTTTCCAAAGAAATTCTGTAACATATATATCTTAGTCAATTATTGTATGTAAAATTAATACACACAGTGAGAAAGGCAAGAGGTAGCACTTGAGAACAGAAGGACAAATTTTGATGGTTGGAATTTTTGTGCATTACCGTGTTGTATGTTTTGAAAGGGAAGGTGAGGGTTACTTCCAGAGGGTGTCACATGTAATTTGTGATACAACACATACCTGTTCACATAGATCTGTACATACACACACATACATACGTACTTACATATTTACGCACTTATGTACATACATACATACATATATACGTACGTATGTAAACGCACGCGCACAAGCAACATGTCACTACTGACATACAAGAAATCTTCGCTCCAGTCAGCCTTGTGTTTCATTTTATATTACCTGACAAACTTTTATTTTAACATGGCCACAATAATTTCTCTCCCGCCATGCAATTTGATTAACATTTTGTTTTTAGCACCACTGCAAATTACACTTCACAACATCTGTCCGAGTACGTATGTCGTATTGACTTCCCCTTGTGGATTACTTGTTGCTAGTGGACACGGAGTGGCATGTAAGTGCAGTGTTTGCTGGATAAGAAGTTAGATTTATGAAGTCCCACAGAAACACCCATATCAAAAATGGTATATTTTTCTGCAGTTTAGAACATTTCAAAGGTTTCACAACCATTATTCTTTTCTTGATGGTCTAACTGCACCACAGTTGATAATCGAATACAAACCACTTTGTCACTTGTGCATGGCGTATCAACTGTTCATTTGCAGTTCTGCTGGTTTTGTTATTATATTTTACTAACTGAAGCACATCAGGGGAATGGTACAGGAAGGTTCTAACTTCAAGTGTAGAGTTGAAGATTGTGTTGCAGTAGATAATAATATGTAGTGACATAATAAGCATTGCAAATCTGTGTAACGAGATCCACAATGTGGACTGAAGTGGGGTAAATGAAGAGAGTGCACCTGTGCCAGCGCCAAATGACTATTGACTCGTAATTTTTAGGCGGTCCATAATGATTTGTGTTGTATGAATTTTTCTTTAGGACTAAAGTACCTGTATATCCAAGCTGCCCTGATAGTGTATGCTGTGATATTCATAACTGAACCATTATGAATTGCTTGGGATCAAAATAGAAAAGTAGCTCCGTATTTTTACATTTCACTTATAAGAACTCTCCCTCCATAAGAAGTTCTTTTTTGCTGGTCTGTTGAGAAAATCTTGTGTAGGAAATGCTATATATCCAAGCATTACAGAACTGACAATGGTGAATGCTGTGGCTACAGTGGACACTGCAATATGCACGGTGTAGGGTCATAAGCAGTCACTGGTTGCCACCATGGTAGTGAACATGTTAAAGCCCAGCCAGACTGCAATTGCCTTGCCACTGGAATCATCTGCAACTTGCGTGAAATCTAGCCGTGTCAGGACTGGTGTACAGACTATGTTGTACTTGTGTGCACTGCCTGTGGGAAGGTTGTACGTGTCTGTGGTATTATTTTGGTGAAATTTAGATGTATACACTGGAAGTTGTGTTTTTTCTGCAAGGTGCATAAGGGATTTTTTATGATAGTAATTGTATATCACATTAAAATGTTCAAAATAAAAACTATGGATATTAGTGAGATATGTATTATGCTGTGTGAACATTGAGCGTAGAGAGGGCTGTGTGATTTTGGGCTTCTGCCACAGTATAAATGAGGTCTTCGCTGTTCTGGGATTTTACAAGGCATAGATTGGTAGTTCTTCTTGGACTGCTTGACCCTTGGAAATGGGACCAGGAGGTTGTCCCCAAACGTCGGTACCAAACTGCCAATCTACTTCGCTGCATAAAATCCCAGGAGAGCGAAGATCTCACAGAGAGGTCTGTGGTCCTAGGTTCTTTCTGCTACAGTTAGTTGTGAATCTGTCCCCTTGTGAAAGTAAGTGCAGCACACAAAATTAAAAAAATGAACAAAATGGTTGATAACCCTAAGTTTGCAAGTTCAGAGATTTTGACAGCGCTGTGGTTGAGGAATCCATTCTTATGGGTTCTGATGCTGCGTCACTGGGTGAGCGATTCCCTGTGTTTTGAAGGATGAAGGTCCCTTCATGTGTAGTGGTCTATATATCTAGAGATGATATTAAAGATGAAGGAACTACAGTCCTTTGAAATGTTGGGAATGACTGACCCAGTAATGCAGCGTCATATTCCAGAAGGACTGATTCCTCAACCCAAAGTTTGTTGCATTGTCCTCGGTGCAAGTTGATATAGCAGTTTGTGTCATCTACTGAACAGTATTATTTCTTTCAATGGTACCTGATCTTCATAGTCTGGGGGTATATAATAGGATGATTCAGGAAGGATATGATAGGACATGCTGCAGTTTTTTAGGCATGTTCACATACCTGTGGAGCACCCAGGAAATTCACTGTCCATGTGTACGCACATAAACAGCTTGAGAACATGAACCACTAAGTGGATGTTCCTAAAATTTGATATTGGGGGAATTTTACAAGAAATTTTTAAGTAGTTTAAATCATGGTTAAAATTGGACAGACATAATGGACACTTCATGTCCTGTATGCATTTCTGTGCACATCTGTGATGTGCGTAGGCTTATTCGTCATCCCATGCAAAAACAATAGAGTATCGATTAAGTTTAGACTATGTTGAAAACTCTGTTTTTAGTAAAGTGCTGAGTCAAAGTGTGACTGAAGTTTCACTCTGTGCTGTTATCGCATACACTGTAATTTTTCTCCATATTCTGGCAATAGCACTATACTGTGCATGAATGATTATAGATGTGTTGCAAATATACAGAGAAGAATGACACAGACACACCTGTACATATGGAATTTCAGACTTGCACAGTTTTCCAAAAAATAGTAAAAAAGTATTAAAGTAATAAAACCATTTAAATGCCAGCCGAAATTTCTGTGAGGGAGTTTCGGTGCTGTGAGCGGAGGTGGTGCAGTAATGCTGCTGTGTGAGTGATCATGCAGTCACCCACACTTAGTGCTGTGTTTTAGCTGTTCCTGAGAGGACTCTTTAATCAGCCGTGTTACTGCGCTGTGTGCAAGTGTTATTTTGATCCATTATTTGCCCATAATCATAACTGGAAAGTGCCTTGGTGGGAAACAAAATGGAGGCCCATCTTATAAGAGAAAGACAGTAAAATTAGGACTGAAAATTAATGAACTTTATTTTAAACAATCAAAATTTTGAAACAAATTCATCTATACACAGTATAGACACCAGGAATAAGCACCACCTGCATAGACCAAAATGCCAACCTATCTTGTTTTCAAAAAGTACATTCTATGCCATTATCAGAATTTTCAACAGACTCCCTCTGAGTTTCATAAGTCTTAAGATGAAAAGACAAAATTTAAAGTAGCATTAAGAAAATACTTAAATACACACTCCTTTTACTCAGTAGATGAATTTTTTATGTATAAAGATGGTTCACAGTGAGGTATGTAACACGTTTATTGTGCTTTAGTAAATTTTATAGCCTGTATAGCTGTATATTTGTATATTATGACTTATTCCACATCCACCTGTCACTTCGACAGACTTATGGATCCATGGAATGTGTGTGTATGTATGTATGTATGTATATATATATTCATGGATTGAAATTCTGGTGACAGCAACAGAGCAAATATGCCAGAAGGTGTGCGTGTTTATTTCCCAACTTCTAGAGAGACTTATCTGGATATGAGGGGTTCTTACAACTTAAGAAGCCTCAGAGTGAAAAGCCAAACCCCTGCATAAGCAGCTGCTTACATTGAAACTGATGAATTTGTAAATGTTTTCATAATGTGGCTAAACAAATGGGCTTTGTGTGATTATCTTAATTTATTTACTTGTTTAGCATTAAGTAGAAATGGAGATGGGGAAATTTATGACAGCGGAGTAGTGGTGATGTTCATTGTGGTTAGATCATGGTGCGTGTGTTTGACAGCCTGATTGTGCTCAGTCAAGCAGCTGGTCTGGGAGCCACTTATCCTCGTTGATGTGCCAGGCTTCAACACACTTCACATACATGTTGAGTCCTCCCACAGAGAAGCTTGATAGGGACTGTAAAAATAGCGGCAGCCATAAAACACGTGAACAGTGCATGTATGTGAGGTGTGATGTACTCACAGTAGTGTTACTGAGGATTAAAGTCTTCTGGGAGTTGACACTGTGTTCAGTTAGTGGCTCCAGACCCTTTGTCAGATCATAATATTGTTCTTGGATGGCTTGACCCCTGAGGATGAACCACCGAATGCCACAGCATTAATCTCACACTTGATTCCTTACTGTAACTATAATTATATTCTGATGAGTCTGGAACATGTTATCTACCCTAAAACTTGTCAAGACAATTGGTTACTACCGTCACTCCAAGCAATTGGTATAAAAGTACCACTCTTTCCATTTCGTAACATTTTCATTGTTATCAGCTTTAATATGTTCAGTAACCCAGAAAGTTGTCAAGATTATTTGATTGCAAATCACATCAGTGTATGAAGGTTGCCAAAATTTGTGTAAATACTGTTACCACTACCATTACTACTGTTAATGCAAGTGTCAGCTTGTGCCGGGTAAGATGGCCATTTGCTGTTATTCATTTACTGGTGCTGCCATTGGCCGGGCTTGGAGCCTGCGACATGTGCATTAGTGTAGTGAGATCAGACACGGAGAGTGGATGTACTTCTATGAAAGAACAAATTTGTGTTTGACAAAAACTTTTTTTCTATACCCATCTGCAAGGTATGTACATTGTATTTTCAGATTTTCATTAAGAATGTAATTACTGTATCACGCACCATAATTATGGAGTAAAGAGCAGACAATGAGCTAAAACACATACGTGTTGCAGACCACTCCAAGATGGCTGCATTGTCTTTATGCATGCTTCTCCCGAAATATTCTAACTTCTGATTTTAGTTTCAACAATGGGAAAAGGCCCAAGAAAACCCAGTAGAAATTCCAGGACTAGGGAAAGCATGAGAGAAGCCCTTAAAAAAGATATGTGGTTGAGCAGATGGAAAAGAAAGGGGAAAGTGATAAATCTAGACCTAGTGGGAAGACAGGACATGAAGAGAAAGGCAGAAGCAAATCAAAAGAAGCCCACTTGAAGAATACTAGAAAAATCAGAAGGTATAATAAAATGGATGTTCACAAAAAAAATTCCCAGAACACTGCAAATTAGCATGAAACAAGCAAAAGTGAAAACATGAATGAAGAAAAAGATGCAGAATGCATTTTCTGACAAAAAACTTTCTTGAATTTGCCAGCTGTGAGAGATTGGTTCATTGTATGTCGTGTTCGAAATGGGCACATGAATAGTGTGCTGGAGTTGACCCAGTAATCATTGATGACTCCATATGTGACTTATGTTCTCTTTAAATTTCACCTCCATGGTTAAGATAGACGACGAGTTTGGTTTTTGATATTTTTACAATTATTACAAAAAATTGGAAATATAAAATTACTGTTAAAGTGCCTCAAAAGGCTGAGTAAACTGGTCAAATTTCTGTCGTTGCATTTATTCATTAGATTCTTTTAACTGTGTTCCATTTGTCGGACTGTGAATATAAATATATGTGTTCCATTTCTTTAACAGAAAATATAGGGGTCCGTTTTATCGAGGGGCCTGGGTAGAACGGCCATTTTGTAAGGTTTCAGAAAATCTCAAATTTCAGATGAACAAAATTTTTAAAGAACATGTTAAAACTATCCGACTTTCCGTAACATCCCCACAACTGCTACTGTTTATGTTATTAAAAGCAACCGAAATCCAGTTACATGATGATTTGCTTTAGGGGGGGCCATTCCCCTACTCTTTGCACAACGTCAAAACTCAGGTTCTGATACGTAGATCATTAGCAAGTTCCACAGCTGCTGAGATAGCTACCCGTAAACCATTTGATTTATTAATTCAGTTTTTTACCAATGCACACACAAAAAACACTCTTTTTATAGTTTTATTAGTATAGATTTATACCCCTACACGTGTTTCAGTCCTCGGACCATCTTCAGGGGGTTAACAAGCTACTATACTTCAACTTGCATGATAGAAGGGCCCAATGGGCACACTTGTCTCAATAATAAGTTTTAAAAACATCTGAGTTTGTAAAATTTATAAAACTGTAAAACTTACAATTTTTATAAGTTAAAGTCACGATTTAAAATGTTTAAAATATTTAAAATAACGGCGTTGGTTACCTGTGCACAGAATCGCGGTATTGTTCCTGTTGTCAATTGTAGGCGTATTGCAATTTCCGTCATCGCCTTCCAGACCAGGCGCGTTGTTACGATGCCAGGTACAGGAGTGTACAAATACAGGAGACCGATGAGCCCATCGCAACAAACTGTCGTTTTTACAATAGAATAGAATAGAATATATATTGGATTCAAGCCCTTAAAGACCCGATGCACGTATGCCTTTTATGACAGGCCCATTGTGACCCCATTATTCGCTAACCGTTTCTCTAGGAAAGAACCTTATCGGTCCTACAGCCTTACTGAAGGCCAGGACGGAGCTTGGATGAGTTTTCCTAGTCCTACATGTGAGATAATCACAAGTACATCACATGCAGATGCGTTCTTAAAGTGTTGTGGCCAAACATAAGGCCACGAACCCTCTAAGTTATACACAAGAGAAGAATATATCAAGTACAATTTCCGAACCAATAAACATATTAGCCGATCCGTCTCGTGTCAAGTGCCTTTAGGTTCCCCTTATGGAACCCCTGTAAAAAGAAATGCTCAGTTTACAGAGCCTTCTATTACATATCTCTCGGAGTCCTCAGTGTAGGAGCCCTCCTTCCAGGTTCCCTTCACGGAGCCTGTATAAAGTGAGAGATGCTGCTTTTCCAAAGCCTTCCTTGACATGGCTCTCGGAGTCCCCAGTAAAGGAACCCCCCTTACGGAGCCCCTATATAGAGATGCTCCATTTCCAGAGCCTTCTTTTACACACCTATCAGAGTCCCCAATTAAGGAGCCCTCCCTCCAGGTTTCCCTCGCAGAGCTTCCTTAAAGACATGCGCTCCGTTTCCAGCGTATTCTTTTACCTGTCTCTCAGAGTCCCCGGTATAGGAGCCCCCTCCAGGTTCCCCCAACGGGACCCCTATGGAGAGAGATGCCCATTTCCAGAGCTTTCTTTTACATATGTCTCGGAGTCCCTAGTGAACAAGGTCTCCCTATAAAAATAAAATTTCACCTTTCAAAGTTACCGGTAAAGGAGCCAGTCCTCCATGTTCCCCCGACGGGGCCCCTATGGAGAGAGACGCCCGTTTCCACAGCCGTCTTGTACGTATCTCTTGGAGACACTAGTGGAGGAGCACTCCAAATAGTAAACTGTCTCTCAAAGTCCTCGGTAAAGGAGCCCCCCTCCTGGTTCCCCCATTGGAGCCACCTATGGGGAGAGAGATGCCCCTTTCCAGAGCCTTCTTCTATATATCTCTGTGCCCAGAAAAAATAACAGCCTCGTCTTAAGGCCCATACATCCAAGCCTCAGTCCCCTATTCTGTCACAGAGCCATGTGTAAATCAGACGAGCCCTTGGGCTACGAATCCACTCTTCCCCGGATAGGAAAATAGCCATATAAAATGGCTCCAAATTATATTTGGCCTTCATGGAGTCACTTCCCATCCTAAAAATGGTTTGATACTCTTGAAGTCTACTATAGGTTCCCCTTGCGGAGCTCCTATGGAAAGAGATGCAGCGTTTCCAGAGCCATTGGTTTATTCATTCATTCGTATCTCTCGGAATCCCCAGTTAAGGAGCTCTCCCACAAAACAAGGGGAAAACGGTCACCGTCCACGGAGCCCCACGCGGACGGAAGACCTACGTACAATGGGGTGCGCCCTGGTTCCCCAAGGGGATCATTTACGAACGACACTGCTGTTATTACCCCAGTGTCATGCAGTCTTCGGCACGATACCTTCCGCCTTGGCTTGGGTAGACCAGGGCCCCGTTAGCCAGCGTGTGTCGTAGTAACCCTCTACAGGGCATCTTCTCCATACCTGTTACCATCTCCCACATGACGCATTGCCAGGATTGCCAGTATGTGTCAGAGTAACCCCCCTCAGGATACCCTTTCCACATAACCTTTAGGCGCGGAAGAAGAGTTAGATTTATGGGAGGCTGTTTTTACACTAAATGAACAGCACCAACTATTCGGGGATGTTTGAGCGTATTCGCGAGAACTGAAACATGATTTAAATAGACGGCTTTATTTGAAAACCAGCATATATATATATATGACAATTTTAGAAGACGTGGCCATGTGCCTCATTGGTACGACCGAGAGCCCATCGGTAAGCTTAGCATAGCGGTCCAAAAATCCTAGCTACGCCACCCTGCGAAGCCTTCCCTTGCGTTGACACCACAGTGGTCTGCTGCATTCTTTCTTGCTCTGATCCCTATCACCGTTGCGATGGGTTACTTTCGTTGTCACTCTGCACCACAGATTACTACTGTTCATAGCACTACGGAAAAAAATTGCAACTGGCGAGTGCGTTTACACTCGTGTGAACGGTTGCAACGTGATCCATTGTTGCAACTGCGTTCAAGTAAGAGGCAAACAACTCGTGATACAAGTCGCTTGTTATTAAACACGTTAACTACATTCGGAGCAAGACTCGCATTAAAAAAAACGGTAGTTTGTTTCACTTTCGCCCTGTACGGCTGCATTGTTCGATCGCTCCACAAGGCCGGTTCTGCGTACATAGCTTGTGGTAGACGGTATCGTTGCGTACCGTCGGCATTAAGGTGTTAAAAGACTTGCTTGCTCTGATCATGGTTTTCCTTCAGTTTTATACCTGTTTGTGCAATACATGTTGACAGCACTGTAATAAGAATAATCACCTGATCCGTGACAGTCGCGAAGCGTTCGTACAGTGTGGGTGTGGTGTCATGTGTTGAAAGTAAACGAAATGATAACAGCATTGACAGATAAGCTATCCCAAACAATAGCGTGCATGACACGAACTGCGGCCGGAGCTGCGACACAGTATGGGACAATGTCCAGTCACTAGGTTGAATAGGGAAGTGGGAACTTGCTACCGGCACTCACGTGGGATTCGGTTCTAATGAACGCTGTGCGTGTCAGTCACTTACAACGCATTTTTCAGTTTCTGAGTTGGGAAGCCTAGCAATATTGATATGCCTGTGACAGTGAGAAATACAGCTACAGAAATGACATTATTTCTACTATTGATGTCTGTTATGTCAAGTAATAGCCATGAACTTCCGAACTGCGACTTTAATTTCACTTATAGTGGTCAGCATGTGGTATACAATTTTAGTAGGTGAGTAGATTAAGTGCAATTCGTTATGTTATTACATGGACTTCAAACTCGGAAATTACAGTAGGCATCTTCAAAACTGGGACTGTCAGTAGCTTATTGTTATACCCAAGATTCTGCCCACTTAAATGATATCGCAAGACTTTGTAAGTGGTTGAACTAGCCCTCACAGAAAGAATTCTAAACTAATCAACCACTGGTAATTTGTTTCTGAATTGACACAATTTTGAGGCATTATTTCAAAATATAAGTCAGAACTTCCATTTTATGTGTAATTTATGTAGTCTTTCACTGATGTCCTGCTCACCATTGTGGATGATATTTATGAGTTTCCAGGCTTTTACAGCGGTGTAGTGGTGGATGCTGTTTGTCAGAGCTGCTTGTAGTTAGGATATTAATACATGACATGTGATAAATAGAGGTAGATTTGTGCCTAGTGTGCTCCAAATATGAGATGGTCACTTGTAACATAAAATTAAGTACACTGATTGGATGTGATCTGGTAAACTGCGATTTGCTTACGTGGTGTAGAAGACATTTTAGTGTTTTGTGTCCATGAAACTGTTAACCTCCCATATAGAATTCTTAGAGCCAAAGGAATAGAGTCCACAACGCCGCAGTGTTACAGGCACTCAAATTAATTTTTATGTTCCTTTTAGGTTAGGTCTTGTACTATCCTTTTGTATCCCACGTTTTTCTTAACTGAAAAATGCAGACATAGGAGATTGTCTTGCTGTGTGTATGTGTCCCACTAAACTTTTGAACCACTTGACTTTTCTTTTTTATTTTTAAATTATTGGTTTTATAAATGAAAGTGTTTTTTTTTTAATTTGGTGGGCTTGTTGTGACCCCACAGACCACCACAACTTGATTCTTTTTAATTCCACTCACAACATTCAGTCCAACAAAATGCACCATGTTGTTCCCAGGTATTTTATATTTCAATATCATGTTGAACATTCCTACATGTTTCGATCCCTCATGGTATCACCATCAGGGAGTCACATTAAAGTAACACTTCACAAAACTGAACTGGCAGTACATGGATTGCTAGTTCTGTTTTGTGAAGTGTTACTTTAATGTGACTCCCTGATGATCGCATCAAGGATTGAAATGTGTAGGAGTGTGTCAGCGTGCTGATGTAATATAAAATATCTGGGAACAGTGCAGTGCATTTTGTTGGACTGAATGTTGTGAGTTGATTACCTACAGTGCACAGAATGAACAATGTAAAACTTTTTAATTCATTACCACTAGTTGTAACAATATGGTGTACATACGAAAGTAGGTGTAAAATTCAGGTTTGATACAATTGTGACAGATTGCATAGATAACAAAAGAGTACAAGCACTGATGTTGAGGTGTGTGAGATTAATGTGTGAAGTGAGCAGAAGGGAAAGATATGTAGCAACACTTACATTTTCATGTTATTTGTTCCATGCAGTGGGATACACTCGCATTTATAAAGCCACAACCTGCAGAACACAGTAGGTGTAACATGAATATGCTCTATTTACTCTGACATGTTTCAGCATATGTACACCATTATCAGGGAGCTTACACCAATATATTTAAAACCAAATGGATGTGATACAATTACATTATAAAAATACAGTGTATTGTAATGATTTGAAAGCCATATTTGTGCATTGTATCTGTAGCTACAATTCCCCATGCTTAGTATGCAGTTGTCTTACTATGGCATACAAATATCTGTTGCCTATATCTTGATCCATATTGCATCCCGTCCCCCTATTATGTGATGTGTGATGTAATGTGGCATTCGCTTCAGGAGGTATTTTTTATTACACTTTATTTTTATAATGTAATTGTATCATATCCATTAGGTTTTAAGTACATTGGTGTAAACTCCCTGGTGATGGCATACGAACGCCGAAACATGTCGGACTAAATGGAGCATATTTATGTGATACATACAGTGTTGTGCAGGTGTTGGCTTTGTAGATCTAACAGTTCCATGTTTGTAGTATACACATGTAATCAGTTCTTAATCAGTATAGACTACCAAATTAAACTGGATTAAACTGGCCAAGGACACACCAGTGATGGGCTTTGGTATTAGTGGTATTGAATTTTTTTGATTCATTATTACCAAAGAGTTTGTGAGTCTGTTGATGTGTTTATTTGCTTGGCCATCAGTTTAAATTGTGTCATGATGTCAAGAAGTGGGATGGGCAGTGTTAGCGTTGTGTGCAGGTGACGGGGTGGCTTGGATTGGGCTGCAGATGTGCATGAGGTGTGATATATAAAGGCAGTAAATGGGGATTCAGGCAACCTTCCTGTCTTGTCTGCCTGTAGAAGGGTAGAATATAGATGACTGGTGTAGATCATAATGTAACCTTTCAGTATTACAAAACAGGATCATGCAAGTGATTTAGATCTTTTTTGAAACTTTTAATGGTGATCTAGTGTAATGTTGTCAGAATAAGCAGGTAAGATTAGCTTGGATGGTTGTGTTTGATGATTGCCAACTGTAAAAAGGAATTGGACACTCAGAAACTTAAATCATTCTGGTTAACTGGTTACTGTTGTACCACTATAAGCATTTGACTTCCACACATTTCAATCAGTGACATACTCTCCACAACGTTTTCTTTTGGCAGATACCAAATAAGTGTTTTGGGTTTAACAAGCATACATAAAACACTACTGTTGTTGAAGATTCAAGTTGTCCTTGATGTGATGCTGTGTTGTTGGGCGAGTAGTTACTGGCGTTTTGAAGGTTTGTCTCACCTTTATCTTGACCCTGGTGGTGAAGGCACTATGATTTCTTGAAACATCAGGAATGGCTCGCTCCATGACAGTGTTACGTCCCACAGGACTTTAGTCTTGAGCGACACCGTGTGAGAGTGTAAAATCTCACACTGCTGCGTCTCTTGGTTTACATTGTTTGAACAAGTATGATCAAACATTCAAGGAGCATGTAACATATGAGTGTATTTGGCATTAGTGTGAAGGAAAAATTGAGCATATCAGAAATGAGTATATTGCAGGTTGACACAGCAGACATGCTGAATAGATTTGAATATGTTTGAGTGGTTCGTTTATCGTCTGTCTTCACTATTTGCAGGTTGTCTAGGCAGGAGAGCTGGCAGACCACAAATGGTAGACATAGGGCATCCATCTCTGTGTGTCATCCATTGCCCACACCTTCACAGTGTCAGAATTCCTCACTGTGCGTGTCTGGGCAACAGGATACAGTATGGAATGTGACGATTTCAAACTCTGGACCATATCAGCAAGGTAAGTTGGAAACTAGGAGGTGGGGAGTGTAAAGTGACATATTATATGTCTCTGTTTGACCTGTATTTTGTGATATAGACCTGTCTTACACATTTGCTATTAGACAGGCTGATTGTACTTCTAGCATAGGAAATGAAGCTGCAGTCTTAGCATTTCAATTGCACATCCATAACTGGACCAAAACCCTGTGACTTAATAGAGCAGAGCACCACTCCACTTGTGACACTTAAGTGAGAAAGAATGAATGCCCTAAAGCGTGTTCTGAGCTCACATGATCTTTGTCTTTATTGCAGTGGACATCCATCATCTACTTTTTCCTTTTATTCAAATTTTCAGTTTATGTGTTTGGATATTTGTAACATCTTGCAGCACAGAACAGCATTCTTATGTATGTTCATAAAACGTTACAGCAAGCAATCATTAGGGTGTGGACACACCAAATCAGATGAGTCTGACTTAAAAGAAAGGACTGCAGTCAGTGTAGGTCAAGATGGCTCAATACAAGCTCTTGTGAAGACCAGTTGAACGTGCATTTGATTGCACCAATTGTAACACTCATATGGAGATGGTGGCAACAAAGAAACGGATTTTGTTCATCCCATTAATGAAATTAATGCATTTCATCACCCTAATAATAGTTGGTGAAGAGTACAAATCATGGAATGCTTCATTATGTGATTTTTTTCTCCAACCTCATTTTGCATTCTGTTAGTCCCAGATATCTTCAGAAACAGGAACAAGTGTGACAGAAAGAAGGAAAAGTTGTAATACTTAATTATAAGCAGTATTAACTTGAGCTGACAATCCCG
Source organism: Reticulitermes speratus (assembly GCA_021186555.1). NCBI lineage: Eukaryota > Metazoa > Arthropoda > Insecta > Blattodea > Rhinotermitidae > Reticulitermes > Reticulitermes speratus. The sequence continues at coordinate 29,741,963 of JAJKFL010000013.1, read as the reverse complement.
GTGGGTGTGTGGTTGAAGGCGTAGGTCTGCAGCCAGCTTGATTGCTGGGATCACAGATTGGAATGCCACTGAGGGCATGGATGTTTGTCTCTTGCATTTATTGCGTGTCGTGTAGGTAGTGGCCTCTGTGATGAACTGATCACTCATTCAGAGGAGTCGTACTGGGTGTGTGTGTCTAATTGTGCGTGATCTACAAACTTCGACAACGAGGTGGCCTAGGGCCGATTTGGGCTGTTGCACCTTAGGAAGGAAAAAAAAAACTTGATATTTTTTATGTCCACAGAATTTATGGAAATAGTTTGATGTGCGTTTCATTATCTGAAATGAAGCATCGGTACTACGTGTTCCAAGATCAAACAACCAACAGTTTGTGAGTTTTCAGTTTACTAAAATTTGTTGAGAAAATTTAATTTGTTTAAAATTGGACAAAATTAACAGGCACTGTACAGGAAGATGTCCACACTTTTATGACTGTTTTGGTTCCTAATGGTTGTCTTTGTGAGGTGTCAGGCTTTCATCATGATGCATGATAGAATCAGGTACTTGGCTGTTGCATGGTGTCAGCTGGTTAAAATTAAGAACATTTCAGGATGTCTTGTCATTCCCATCATCTTGTTTCAAGAAGAATGCCTGGTAGAAGTGGTTTGGATGAATATATGAGTCGAGGCGTTCGAGATGTGGGCCCACCAGTAGAGAGAGCAAGCAGCTGGGAGGAAAGGGAGAGGTATGGGAGGGGGACGTACATTGGAGTTTGGAAGACTGGTACAACTATTGTGATGCAGACGTCTGCATTCTCTGAGGGAGTAAAAGAGATGTTTCCAAACCACTTGTGCCAGGTGTTTTTGAACTCAGATGGTGGGACTGACGAGCTGTTGTGAAACAATGGTCAGTTGAAACTGTTGATGCCTTACTACAGCCCAGAAACTCTTGATTCTAATCATTGTCTTTGTTACCATGGTAACAATATTTCTGCAGTTGTTGTCACCAAGGTAACCATATTTCTGCAGTTGCTATTGTTACTGAGATAACCATGTTTCTGCAGTTGTCATTGTTACCAAAGTAACCATGTCTCTGCAGTGTTGTTACCAAGGTGACCATATTTCTGCACTTGCTATTGCTACCAAGGTAACACTGCAGTTTGCTTTTGTTACCAAGATAACCATGCTTCTGCAGTTTGTTATTGTTACCAAGGCAACCATGTTTCTGCAGTTGCTATTGTTGCCTTTGTTACTAATGTTTCTTTTGGTGTTCTTGTTGTTGTGGTTATGAGGGTTACAGCTGTTTTCTGTGGTTACCTTTTCTACCATGGTTACCGTGGGTACCATTGTTCATTGATTGCTATGGTTATGCAAATAAACCTGGAGTGTTTTGCCCTGCACACATTTCCTGTCTTCTTATAAGCGGAATGAGCCTTTCAGAGTGTGATTTCATGTTTAGAGGGTGTGAAAGGGACGCACTGTAATGTGGAAATGGAGATGTGTGAGCAGGAAGGTAATTGGTATTTCATGCGAAAACCGTTTCTCAGGTGCAGTATCTCATAGCTAAGCCAGCAGGTTGTGATGCTGTGTAATTTGTAATCTTTCACTCATATTCCAAGATGAAGGTGATTCAGTGTTTGAATGCAGGTAACTTGTGTTACACTCAGTGACACACCTTGTTCATCTACCGACATGCAGGGTCTCTATAGTACATTGATTATCACCACACCAAGCATGGCAGCTTTATCACATAAAAGGCCTGCATTTGCCATGACATCCTGCAACATTTGTGGTAATCAGTTCAGCAATAAAACATTCTCTTTGTAACAATCCTACTCCCTGTGAAAACATCATGCAACAACCTGGTCAGTTGATGCTGCAGGTGCCTTTACTGCATGGAAAAAGCACCCAGGACCCAGCTATGCTATATGTAGTGGTGGTGAAAATAAAATCCCAATACTGCCGTTAGAAATTGACATTGATTTCAGGCTTCCGCCACGATGTTGACGAGATCCGTGCTCTTCTGTGATATTACGCAGCGTCATGTGGTAATTGTTTACCGACATTTTGGGACAACGTGTCGGTCCCATCGTCAAGAGTCCAAATAGGAAAGGACTCTTGACCTGTGAAAATGGGACCAACACGTTGTCCCTTAACCTTGGTAAACAATTACCACACGACACCACGTAATATACCAGAAGAGCGCAAATCTCAGAAATTGACCTGTCTCTGTGTGTGCCATCTAGAACCCTAAAGATGAAATGTATGAATGTATAATTTTATTTGTTGATGTCCATGGATGTGAAACTTAGTTTCTGGCCTTAACAAAAGAACATTGATTGAAAATATTTGACAGCAGGGTGGTGATGAGAATGTTTGGACCTCAGAGGGAGGAATGGCAGGAGGGTAGAGAAAACTGCATAATGAGGAGCTTCATGATTTCTGCTCTTCACCAGATATCATTCTTGTTAGCCAGAACATGTGTAGGGAGGAGACCACTGGGCAGACCTAGGCACAGATGGGAAGATAATGTTAAAATTGATTTTAAGTATTTGGTATGAAAATAAATACTTCCAACTGATTTTAAGTATGTTTATGATGGTGTTGACTAGACGTATCCGGCTCAACACAGGGTCCCAGTGGGTGGGCTCTTACGAACACAGTAATGATGCATCACGTTCCATGAAAGACAGAAATGTCTGTAGTAGCTGAACTGCTATTAATTATCATGCATCATGTAGTGAATAAGTGTTTCATGCTATTCATATGCATTTTTGTACTAATTACTTCTTCTGTAGGTTTTATAGACGTGTTTGCAAAATTGTGAAAAGCGACTATTAGCTTTGTCATGTCTGTCCGTCCATCTTCCTGCATGGAACAACTCGGCTCGCACTGGATGGATTTTCATGAAATTTGGTATTTGAGGATTTTTCGAAAATCTGGCGAGAAAATTCAAGTTTGATTAAAATCTGACTTTATGTGAAGACTTATGTACATTCATGACAATATCTTGCCTAATTTGTCTTAGAATGAGAAAATGTTTCAGACAAAGTTATATAGAAAATAAAAACACACATTTTATGTTCAATAAATGTTTTCCAAAAATTGTGCCATTTGTGAGATAATGTGGAAAAATATGGTAGAGCCAGACAGACCACAGATGACATACGAGGTCTGTCCAAAAAGTATCCGACCTTGGGCCGGGAAAAAAAGTTCTGTATCTGGGTGGTTACAATACCTAATCCCCTTCAAAGTAGGCCCCTTGTGACTCCACACACTTAGCCCAGCGGTCCTTCCATCGCTGGAAGCAATTCTGGAAGGCTTGTTTTGGAATGGTGTGCAGCTGCGCCGTCGCGTTCTGTATGATGTCCTCGCGGCTGTCAAAACGGGAGCCTTTTAGCGGTGTCTTCAATCTCGGGAACAGCCAGAAATCACAAGGAGCCATGTCAGGAGAGTAGGGAGCCTGGCGAACCTGCGGAATGCCGTGCTTAGCCAGGAAACCCTGGATCAGGTGTGATGAATGAGCTGGGGCATTGTCATGATGCAGCTGCCAGTTGCGTGCGTCCCACAGCTCCGGTCTCTTGCGCCGAACTGCATCACGAAGATGACGGAGGACTTCTTGGTAGTACTCCTTATTAACAGTTTGGCCAAGTGGTGCGTACTCATGATGCACAACGCCCCGGTAATCGAAGAAAACAGTCAGTATCACCTTCACATTGCTCCGAACGTGTCGTGCTTTTTTGGGCCTCGGGGATGTTGGATGCTTCCATTGTGACGACTGGACCTTGGTTTCCGGGTCATATCCGTACACCCACGACTCGTCACCAGTGATCATAGTCTTCAGGAACTCAGGATCCCTGTTGGCGCACTCCAGCATGTCCTGCGCAACCTCAAGGCGGAGTTGTTGCTGCTCCGGCGAAAGCAGCTTGGGCACAAGTTTTGCCGCCACTCTTCGCATGCCCACATCCTCAGTTAAAATCGTGTTTGCGGAACCTCTGCTGATCCCAACCTCATCAGCAATTTCCCGGACGGTCAAACGACGGTCCTCCATGATCAATGTCCGCACTTTGTCAATGACATCAGCATTTCGGCTCGTTGACGGTCTCCCGGAACGCTGGTCACTGTCCGCCGACATGCGGCCATCTTTAAAGCGGTTGAACCACTCTTTAATTTGAGTGACCCCCATTGCATCATCACCGAAAGCCTGCTGAATTTTGCGGATTGTTTCCGCTTGGGTATCCCCAAGTTTCTGACAAAACTTGATGCAGTATCGCTGCTCCAAACATTCTGTCATCTTGAGCGAAACGAGAATGCGACGAACACTTGTTACACCACTTCGCTATCTGGCAGCGACAGACGCATCCGGCGGTGTTGCGAGGCAGCAAAAAATCACGTATGCGCATGAAAGTCCCTTCTACCACTACGCTCAGTTTCCCCACCCTTTCGCCATTACTTACCGCGGGAAAAAATATAGTCGGATACTTTTTGGACAGCCCTCGTATATATAACATCGTGCATACGCTTTGCGTGTTGTATAACTAATGCTACAGATGCACACTGAGAATATGTAATACTTGTTGCTTTTTTATAGCAACAATGGTTACGAAAATGCACCTGAATGTTACGTTATTCATAGATTGCCTGTCTTGTACAGTATTTGGTTCAGTGTAAGTTTTGTCAGTCTTCAGTATTCACAGAAACGGAAAGAAAATTTCAGATGGAATTTCCATGTGTTCATGAAATCAACAGTTTATTATCTGTATGCATTTGTTTTTTGATGAGCTGTTTCTTGGAAGAGTTAAGTATTCTTTCCTTTATGCTATTTATGCCTAATTAGTAACTGGTACCACAAGGTGGCAGGACAATCTCTTCATGAAGGAAGTTTACAGATCTGTTCACAGCACAGTAGTTGTGTGCCTGTAATGTCAAGAAAACATGTTTGACATCTTGGTCTGTGGAATGCGTTTATGGTTGCAGCACCCCAGTCACGACGCGACAGACCTGTACTGCAGTTGGTGGGCATGCAGTCATGTCGTGGGGACAAGAACTATAGTGCCGAGTTCTACCTTAAGTGCTCGAGTGTTGTAAGTACAGCTGAGTGAATCCCAAGTCAAACAGAGCTTTAGCAGTATTCATTCGTTCCATAGTCTGTCTTATGACAGGTCCGCAGCCTCTTCCAAAGCGAGTTCTCCACAGGGTGCGATCTAGTGCTTCCTCTTTCAATTTACAGTATCTTCTCTTTTCCTTAAGGTCATCCAGTAGCTGATTACGTCTTCTCCCTGGTCTTCCCGTCATTTCTATCCTTCCTTCCTTCCTTCAATCACGTGTTTCAGAAGGCAGTTTCTACGCAAGATGTGACCAATCCAGTTAGCCTTTCTTCTTTTTATTGTATGTACTATATTCCTCTCCTCCTTGACTCTGTGTAATACGTCTTCATTACTCACAGTATATTGATTCTTATCGTGTTTGTTTTGAAAACTGACAGTGTAACCCAATGGAATGTGTGTGGGACCCTTGCAAGATGGCATGAAGGCAAGAACATGTTTTTGGGATTCATGTATCTCACACATTGTGATGATCTGTATACTGTTTCAGACCTTTTGAAATTAACCGTGATCATATCTCCTAGGTTATTATAACAGATATATTTATTGTTTGGTTCTGACATTTGGAGAAACATGCTGCCTCCATCTTCAGGGTGACTGTGTTTAATTCTGATTGATACTGAGTGACAGGGTGCAGGAAATGGGTTAATTGTTTAGGTAGGTTTGCGAGGATTTGGCCGATAATAACCGTGGAATGGGTGGAGGGGATAGATCCTGTGCTGAGCTGATCTGTATTGAAGATTCAAGATAAGACCACCAAGGTAAAAAATGGCACTTTTCAGGGTCCTGAGCATTGAGTAATGTGAAGGTAGTGTGTGCTGTGTGTGCGTGTTAAAGCAAGAAGGGAGAGGTCTTATTTGTGTGGGTGTCAGTAATGTAGTGCTGCCTAAGGAGGGTGAGACAATTCCAGTCTTTGAGAATGCCTTCTGTTTGGGATTTAGTGAACGCCTCTTACCATGATATATCCTCTGCACCCATTATATTGTTCTGATTGGCCACAATACTTGCAAATCTACCAATAGAATTTACCCATTTCCTCCTTCCGGTCACTTCAGAATCTGCCTGAACCAAATGAAGTCGCCCTGAAGATCGAGGTAGTAGATCCTGCCAGAATGTCAGCATCGACATGTAACCCTACGTGGCATAATAAACCGGGAGGCCATCATTTGAACAGCACCTGCCATGAAGGCCTGAAAACCTGTATTCTTCAAATTAAGTTTTGACGTGTGGCATATTGCAGATACTACAGTTAAATAGGATGACAAAAATTACCCAGATTTTACTTCATGATGTCATATTTGGCAATTTGTCCATGGTCTTGGAAACACCAGTACAAGATAGTACATTGTGTTCCAAACAGGACATAACCTCTATGTAGTGACAGTTTTTTTGCTGGTTCTTATGCCGTAAATAAGAGAAGCATAGAAATAATAAGACTGTAGAAGTCCCTAAGCTTGAACACACTGTACATAACAAACTTCATAAAGCTGAGTGCAGAACAGCTTGCATATGAAATTAAGAGAGCGTATTCTGGTGTGTGACACCACATAATGTTTTGGAGGAAGTGACTGCCTCAGTCTTCAACCCTGAAGATTGAGGCGGAAACCTCAGGTCCCCGTGAATTGTCAGTACCCATCTACCAAAATACATGCTATCACATCTCAGAAAACTGTAAACTTAATATTTATGAACAAAATGAGGGCCTTCTCTTGGGTTTATGCACTGCATATTGGTTAAATGTCCTGATGTTTCGGTTGAATATACTGCCTTCATCTTCAAGATGATTGAATTGATTCAAGTACAATAGATGCTGAAGTGGTGCAGAGGAAAAACTGTGCTGATTGTTTAGGATGGATTGAAGGTGTTTGGTCAGTCACAGACCACACCCGGTGCAGCTCAACAGCAGGAACAGATCAGACCACAGTTACTATCAACATTATTTGCACATCTCCCACTGGTGAGGCCTGAAAAAGGGGCCAATCTTGGAAATCTTACCTTCCTCAGGACAATGCTGTTCCCTTTTCCCACCTTCCGTAACTGTGATTGGCCAAACGCCTTTGAACTGTCCTATATAACTGACACATTTCTGCCTGTATTACTTAATTATCCACCTGAACCAGTTCAGTCATCCTGAAGATGGAGGCAGTGTGCTTCTCCGAAATATCAGAACATTTGACCACTACATGGTGTAAAACCCAGAAAAGGACCGTCATTTTATTTGCAACTGCCGTGAAAACCTAAAAGCTTAATATTTAGTGTCATAATAACTTCAGATTTCGTATGAAATGCTTTTACCTTTCACACTGTAGGAAGAAGGTCCGTTCCTGATAGATGTCACTGAGAGCTGTACTCTGCTTGTCATGTGGCAGACATCAGCAGCTTGTCCCGTTGACACCAACTGTGTGTTTGATGGCATAAACTTCAGCAGTCTTCGCCACTCCGACTATTACGAAGTTGAGGGTGATGATGGACAGAAATTCCAGCTGAATGTGTGCGGGCCTGTGCGTTCAGCTGTGTGCAGTGCTACTGATCATGTAACAGCTTGTGAGATAGGGAAGAACAATAGTGTGACAATCATTGGACGGCTAGATGGATCTCGTGTGCAGATGTATCAGCAGAAGGGCATTGTTCTGACCTATAGAAATTTAAGTAAAGGTGAGCTTTATATATGACATGTGGGATGTAGGATAGTTCAGGCTGTATAATGACTGTGCTATGGGTTGGGTGATCCAGGGTTCGAGTCCTGGCAGGGAAAAGAGATTTTTCTCTTCTCCAAAACATCCACACCAGCTTTGAGGCTCACTGAGCCTCCTGTTCGGTGGATACTGGGGACCACTTCCATGGGGTTAAAGTGGCTGGAGGTGGGAGGCTAACCATGTGCCTCCATCAGGTGCCAGGTTGGAGAATGAGTAGAGCTATTACCTCTGCTCCTTTTGTATGCCTTCATGGCATGCACAGGGACAGAGTTACCTTTCATCTTTTGTGTGTGTGTTGTAGCATAGGGTAGTCTGTATGCTCATCGATATTGAATTCCCCCAACTTTTGTCATTCGTGCAATAAAAATCAAGAACCAAAATCAAGTGCTTAAAATTTTGTAAGTTCCTAACCAAAAGTGATGTGAGTGTGCAGGTGGCATCATAATTCCAGTAATTTGTAATTTCTTAAACAGGGTCCTTAGGTTGTCTTACACCTCTTGTTTGTCACTGCCGCTGTGTTGAATGATAGTCATTTTGTTTTCAGCCAGAAGCACAAACAAAGACACAGCAGAGTGAGCAGCTGCTGGGCGCAAGTTTGTCAGCAGTCTGACACATATTTAGATTGTCTTTCAAAATGCTGTGAACTGACCCAAATAAAATTCGCAACATGTTAGCAACTTCATGGACAGTGATTCTTCTGTTTTCAAGGACAAATTCCTTCACACAATCCACATTCTCATTGGTTTTGCTCATCAGTGGACATCGCCAAGCATTTTGCGTCTTCAGCAGAGGTCACTTGTTCTGAAGTTGCAGAATCATTCGAAGACTGTGTCCAAAGGCTACTTTCTAAATATTTCAGATGTTTATTTAGCAGTTTTCCCCAGTTCAAAGCAAAGTTTGATGCAGACCTGCTAGTCTCTGAAGTCTGCCATTTCTTGGTACTTCAGAATCACAAATGGAACACCACACACTTCTGCTTAACAGGACAGTCCTCAACAAACGCATGTACTGCAGCCTCTGTCTACTGCTGGCAGCTGTAGTGTCATCTCGCAATCAGTCCGGACGTTCTTTGATCTGGCCATGTATATGCTGTGTAGGATAGTGTAGTCTGTGTCTCTACCAATATCAGCAGCTGACTCACTGCTGCCCTGTATTGCTGTAGTGGCTGGTTGGTTTAGGAACAGGCTGATGATTTTGTATGTCAAGTGATTTGTGTTGCTTATGGCACTACCAGTAGCCGACACACTGTAATGTCAAATGGTAAGATGATTTGTGAGTAATGAATTGGAAAGGATGTGGAAGGAAGCGGCCGTGGCCTAACTTGAAACAGTGTTTGGTCATTTTTGTGGTGAGAGGCTGATGACAACCGGAGGCTCAATCGAAATGGTACATCTTGAGGTTGAGATCTGAGTATGAAGGAGCTCTACCCACTCAACCACTGATAGATTTCCAAATTTCCTGGTTCAGCACTTGATACTTAACTATGAATCTGCAGCTAAAAGGTTTGGCTGATTAAGATATTAACATTTGAATAGAGGTTTCTTATTGCTTGCAGGTGTAACAACCGAGATTCACTTTTTATGTAACAGAAGTGCAGTGAACACCAACCCAAAATTCATAGGAATGTCAGGAAAGACCTACTCATTTGAACTGGAGACACCCTTGGCATGCAGGACATGGCCCCAGGAATGCATGGTAGGTTACCTTGGTACTGCAGTATGTGCTGGTGTGTCTCAATGACTAGACTGAACATAAAACATGTTGCAGGTGTTGGACAACAATGGTGGCCGCATTGACATGTCACCCCTCAGTAAAAGCTATGGTAACTGGGTCGCACAGCCCTCATCTACGGGGGTACAGTACCACATCAATGTATGCGGTCCACTGAATCCTGGGCTTGCACATAACTGCTCAGGTACGAAGTGTTATGCCATGTCTTGTGTCGGCCATGACACTAATTAAGTTTCCCAATTTCATGTGTTTCTGTCTTTCTTAAAGTTTAGCTGTTTGCATTGAAATGGGAAGACTAAAATGTACAAACATGTAATTTTGAAAGAATGTGGTCTTCTGGGATGTGACACTAGTCTGGTAGAACCATACTGACATTCTTCTGAAAGGTCAGACTACATGGTGTCATATCTCAGAAAGCAGTATTCTTCTTAGTCACAGTTATGAGAAGCCCAGATCTCAGGGTGTAATTCTTACTTTTGGAGCCATGCTCTTTTATCATACTAAGCTAAACAGTATTTACCACCATAGGAGAACATATACATATTTTCTCAAGCTTCACCACTCTGCCAATCCTCAGAGCTGTATATAAGGATCTTGGGATTAGCAGGTGGGTCAGGCGGTATTTTGGAGTATAGCTGTTGGGGGTGAAATGATGGCTGCTGGAAAGTAGTTGATGTGTGGTGTCTGTTGCAGGGCATGACAAATCCTCGGTCTAGATAATTTGTCACACTGCCTAGATTTTTTGAAGTATGTATTGTAACTGAAGGCCCTTTTTTGTATAAATCCCAGTCAAAGAAGCACTTTGTTTCTTAACAGCTGGTCACCAACAAATAGGCCAACTACCAGAATTGTGTTAGCATAATATAAAAGTGTGTGGAAGGAATTGTGTGTGTGTTTGCTGTGATTTGCACTGAAGGCGGAGTGAAAGATAATGGGGGTGGCACTTGAGGGGGAAGGTGATCTGTGGTACTTGGCAGGTTAATTGTGTTTGTATTTGAATGTTGATAAAGAGTTTTAATATAAAACTTCATATTTAAGTGTGGTTTTTAAGGATTTTAGTTGTTAATTTTCCTTTGATATGCTTTTTGGGATGTGTTTGATAAACAATTTACAAACTTCTGTATAATTTCTGCAAAGTATCCTTGGTATGTGTGAACATACACGTATTACGAGCAACGGCGATAGTGAAAGGTTGAAGTCTGTTAGTCATTCATGCATAAATCCACATAAAGAAAGTCTGGCTCCCAAATTTTTGGATTTCACCTAGACTCAAAGAAAATTTATCATGCTCTGATTCATTGCACAGCAGTAAATGAATGTGTTACCCTTGACACCAGTGTAGTAGCTGTGACCGACTGCTAATTAGCAAAGCACCATCTGGCGTGGGCTAAACAATATATGTATTTATGTTAGAGGACACTGTAATTACAGAGTGAGAGTTTGTCTTGTATGGCTGCTTGCTGGACTATATGCAGGTCAGCCAGTCTTGTGACCTTTAGATTGTTCCCAGGACATTCAAAGTAGGTCCAACTTACTTGTACCCTGCCTCACCACCAATGTTATGCCACTGTTTGTCAGTTGCACTGCCCTTTTGGATAGTGGACCTTGTAATATGTGTCATTACATATGTTTGAACATGTCATGCTTAGTAGTGTGCCTTTGAAGTAACAGAGTAACAGTGGGGAAAACTGAGTTACAGAGTGTTACACATTGTGTGTTATGTACTGAAAACTTACAGCATCATGAGAAGTGAATTCAGTGTGGTTATAAATTAACACCTGTAACCTTCAAAGGAATGATTGAAATTAATTCCCATAATATCCATATGTTTAATACCTCAGTTATGGTACCCATAGTAAAAACAGATGCCTGTTAGAATAGAATACCATTTTGCAATAGTACCTCTATACAGCACATAGTAGCTGTCTCAGTGTACAACATACTAAAGTCTACACTGGCTTTTGATGTTTCACATGAAATAACTGACTGAGCTTGATTTCTGGTGAGAAGGTGGCTGAAATGACACAGATGATTAAAAGTGTACAGAGATATTAAAAGTAGGTTTTTATAATTAATTTGTATTCTTATATTGATATTCTGTGCATTGCGTGTTATTCATATAATTCCAACTAAATGCACTTACAATTAACAAACATATGTTGTAATATTGTGCTTTCTCATGGTATACACTGCTACATGTTTTGGCTTAATTACACCATCATCAGAGAGAATAAGGCACGAAGGATAAGAGATGTGTAAACGTAGGTATACATTATTGTCGAATATGTAACATATACAGTCGACCTCGGTGGACTAGTGGTTAGCGTGCTCGCCACTGGTTCGCGGGTTCGATCCCGACCGAGGTCGATGGATTTTTAAGGGTGATAAAAATCCGGAGCACCAGTTCCCATGTCGTAGACTTACGGCATGTAAAAGAACCTTACGGACATAAATAGAAATGTTTCGTAAGCAAAATTCAACCCCAATTTCTCACCCAAGTCTCCTGACTGCCTGCCAGATGGCTCTGGCGGTCACATCAGGATCGATAGAACAGCAGCGCGGCCAGTTGGCCAGTCACCAACTGCCACGAATGCGCACGACCCAGTAACCTCGGAAAGAGGAGGCCTGAGCCCATATAGGGCTGTTGAGCCATGGTTATTGTTATTATTATTATATTATTATGTAACATATACAAATGCAGGATATTGCATGAAAATAGCAGTGTTTAGATTGTATTAATGTAAACAGTCGATGTTGGTATATTTATCATTATTAAAAGTCATATTAAAAAAGACAAATCTATTGATGTCTGTATAAATAACTTGTATAACAGTTCACTTGTGTCTGTGCTGTTTGCATTCAAACAGCTATGTATAGTTGACTTTGATCCTAACATGATAAGACAAGATCCACATTAGGATCAAAGACAATTATACAGCGTGTTTCATAAGTCCATCCGGGATTTAGAGGCTTGGCCGTGCAGCAGCAAACCCACATATAAGAGATAAAAGCATGCCAACGGATAGAGGAAATGTAAAAGTTTTTTCGTGACAGATGCGATGGCGTAGTTACCCGTTTCTCCGCTAGGAGGCAGTGGTGTGCAAACATGGCGTTTTCAGGTGAACAGAAAGCTTTTTGTGTCCTGCAATTTGCTAAAACTCAACACTTATTCCCTGGCCTGCCAGGTCACCCGACCTTACTCCATGTGACTTTTTCCTGTGGGGTTACGTTAAAGATCGTGTTTACGTGCCTCCTTTACCAAGAGATTTACCGGAGCTTCGGCTAAGAATTATGGATGCAGTTGCTACCATCGACGTTCATATGTTGGAACGTGTGTGGCAGGAGCTAGATTACAGGATTGACATCTGTCGAGTCACCAGAGGGGGACATATTGAACATTTGTAAGGTAGGTTCAAAACTTGGATATGTACTCTTTTCACTGACATGCTCTCATCCCCGTGTGTGATTTGGCTCCTGAGCTACAGACCTCCGAAATCCCAGAGGGATTTATGAAATACGCTGTATATAGTTGTTTGAATGCAAAAAGTGCAAACACAAATGAACTGTAATTAAAGTTATTTATATAGACATCAATAGTTTAATGTCTTTTTAATCTAATTTTTAACAATGATATATATGCAAACATCAGCTACTTATGTTAATATAATCTAAAACACTGATGCCAGTATCCTATATTTTATATGTTACATGTATACCGATGTTTACGTATGTCTGTTATCCCTTTGTGCTTGATCTGCCTGAGGATGGCTTATTTAAGCCGAAACAACGTTTAACTGAAAGTGCATTATTTGGAATTATATGAATAAAACTAACTTATGTTATTCTAATATTGTGTATAAAATATTATATTTTAATTCGCCTTTTGAAAAATATGAAGTTCTTATATGTAATGGTGTGAGGATAGAGCCTATTTTTATTCATTAAAAGTACCTTCAGTTGTCTGTGTGTGTGAGACCACATTTTTTGTATTCTTCATGCATTTGCTTGGTAAGATGTTTGATCGAAAGAAGGGAAGACACTATTAGTATACAGTACCAAGAAATGGGATGGAAGTGAAGTTAATGAGGCAGTAATGAATGAACAAATGTGATAGCTCACATATATGTACTCAGTAGTGCCAGAATTTTTTTATATTATCTTTGCTACATTTGGTTTTGCTCCTGGGCTGTGCTATGGCTCGGGCAGTTAGTTGCCAACCTGCCACTGTGGAAGCCCAGGTTGAATCCTAGGCCAGTCCATGTGGAATTTATGGTGGGAAAAATGGTACTGGGGTGGTTTTTTCCCCCAAGTACTTCAATTTCGCCTGTCAATATCTTTCCACCAATGCTCCACACGCATTCATCTGTCAGAAGCTATATACAGTAGAACACTGTTAAGTCTTTCGAGGACCAGAGGATTAGGGACTCCTTAAGTGGGAAGACTTATTAAGAGGGAAGCTTATTAAAAGCAATAGGATTTTGGGACTTCAAAAATCAGACTTCTTACAGGGGAAAACTTCTTATGCGGGGACTTCTTTTCTGGGTTCTACTGTAATTGTAGCACTTGGCAACATCATTAAACAACACACTTTAAAAAAACTTGTTTCTGTAGGTAGCAAATGAAAATGAGTACTGTTCTGTATTAAATTTGTGTAACTGGGTACTGACTCCAGTGTGTGGCCTTGGTCTAGTATAACGACAAGTGTAATGTCTTGCCAGTTTATTCAATCTGAACACCAGCTTTGACTGTGGTCTTCTCTGAGTAAGTTGCAGTTCTCATCATGATCTCAAATTGTCAGTATCTTCTACTCAACTTGTGATCTTTCTTATCTTCTGTGCTGTTTCCAGATTTTATCTAGTATACAGTCTCACAAAAAGACTTCTGCTTTCTATGTGCTGAACAGAATTAGTGCTTGCAGTTTCACTGTCAACGTGCATGCTAGTCAGCAGTGGAGACACCAGCTAGCTGGGAGGATCAGAGATAGAATTTCCCTCCAAAATGTATCAGGACATTTTTTTCATCTGTCTCAGACTGGCTGAAAGGGGCTGTGGGAGCGAAAATGGATGCAAGTTACACAAAGAGCATACATGCAAGAATAAACAACAATAACAATTTTAATAAATAAGTAAAAACGTTTGAGAGTAGTTTACATGTCAGTACCGGTTTACCTACACTTAAACAAGTTGTCCCATTAGACAGCTCCATATCCCTTATTAACGAAACAAAATACGAGTAAACCAAAAACCTGCATGATGTTGTGGGATGAAAGAAAAACCAACTTGTGTACTCACAACACCAAGGCAGGGACACTCGTGATGCCTCTCTGGGCCAAAAGAGAGTTTGGAAATACCAGCCAAGACAAAAGTGTTGATCATATGCCCAGGTCAGTAGATGAAGACAGAGTGATGTTAGGTAGTCAGGATTAAAGATGGTAGGCTCACAGGAGCAGATTGTTGGAAAGGAAATTGGAGGTCTGTCCACTGCATGGTGTACAGGAACTTGGTATACACGGTACAGAAGAATAAAATGAATTAAAATGATACAGTCTGTAGTCAGGTCGTGGCACTGCGATACCTGAGGTCCTCACAGCACTGTTGCTGCAGGTTCAAGTCTTGTGAGATGCGGCCCTGTGTCACTGGGCAAGTGTGGATGGATCACAGTGCCTTTAGGGTCAAGCAGTCCGAAGAAGAAGACAGTACAACTCTTTGAAACGTCAGGAACTGCTTGCCCAGCAACACCGAGTCACATCCTAGGAGAAGTGACATTGTTATGTCATGAAATTATGGTGAGGTACATTGTAACCGAAGGTTCTTATGGCAGTCATACCTTGAATGTAAGGAGATGTGGATTGTGTTGCAGATGGAGCTGTTGGGGCCTGCAGGACTGATCCTCATTCTTCTGTCAGCTTGGGGTACATGAGCAGTGGTTTACGAATAACGGAGTCTGACACAGTGATTCTGGAATACACAGGTGAGATGCAAAGATGTGTGGCTGATTACTGTGTGACACTCTTTGCCAACGTATAGGCTGGGTCATTCTTTATTGTTTTCCCAAATGTACCTAAACTGCTTTTTATAGTATGATTATTTTTATAATTTCTTGGTGTTTGGTCAGCAAACCTGGGCTGATATCATGAGAGTCATGAAATCACATGCTCATATGTGTCTTTTGCAATCAGACAGGAGGAAGTGCTTGCATAGGATGCCACTTTTGTTTTTTGTATGTAGCAGCTACAATCACATGCCAAGTAGGAGGGCCATGAACCTGAAGAGCTGTTATCACACTGTCACTACAGTGAGAATGCTGTTACTCATTTTGTCATTTATAATCTATACTTGTCCGTGTCCTTGGTAGTGGGTTGAAGGTCATTATGGAAAATGACGGGGACTTTATGGAAGGACTCTATCTATACTTGTGGAATGGTGTGGTGTAGAGGGATAGTGGACCTTTGGATTACGAGAAATGGTGTGGCTGACACAGAGTAGATTGCATGCATAGAGCTTAAATTGAGAGGCTTAGACCTGATAGGGAAGTTTTTGGGAGTACCAAGCTTACAGTAAATTTGCAACTTTGGTACTTGGCATGCTGCACTGCAGTCATGCAAAGGCTGTGCCAATCAGGTTGTAGGATTGCAGGTTAGAGTGAGTGCTGAAGTGTTGTATTTCAGTGACAGATGAGTGAATGACTGTGGAGCACTGGTGCAGTGATTGTGAAAGGTGGAACACTGAAGTTCTCCAAGAAAAGGCCCTCCAAGTTACTTTGTCCACCACAAATCACACATGGACTGGCCTGAAATCGAACCTGGGCCTCCATGGTGAGAAGATGATAGAGGTTCAGATGTATATCTTAAATAAACTGGAGAGCAGAAGTGGGCAGAGACATTTGGCACAGATGGGAGGAATGCACCAAGATTGTAGCTCTTTAAAACGCAGTAGTGCCTACTATAGTAATCAGAAGTTGTACATTCTGTTCACCATGTGATATTTATGTGTTTCATGTAATTCGTATATGACACAGCATTGGTTTCTGTAAGCAGCATTAACCAGTTGGTCTTGTAATGGAGGTGCATTGTGTTAGATATGGTGATTAAAACCAACAAATACACACAAGTTTATGAAAATATATTATAAATGTGGTAATACCTCCTACATGTTTCTGCCACTCATGTGGCCATCTGGAACGTGTGTTGTGCTGTCTGTGAGGTAGTATTAGACCTTTTAAATATTTGATCAGCTTCGAGTTTCAGAGGATTATCTGGACTGATGATGGTGATGGCGAGGTAAGCATTTGAGGAAGAAGATTGGAAGCTAGAACTAATTTCTACATGTGAGGTTTGAAGTTCTCATAGCAATTGTTGGACACCCCTGTCTCTTATAATCACTCTGTCCCCTCTTGCTACAGCTGACATGACTTCTGCAGGTGCGCGTGCGTGTATATGTGGCTTGCACAGTGCTCTGCTGCCAGTGATGCAGGACTTACCGTGTGATGTGTGCTACTTGCTGAACACACTTTAGGCATTGTATGTGACTGAGTCAGATCGTAGCATCACTCACTGTCAGAACAGTCTCATATTTTTTAACTCGCAGTTAGTGCATTTGTTTCATCGGGTGGAGGAATTTTGTAATTGACGAAATTCTGAATTGGGGTTTGAGCAAAGTTATATACAATGAAATCTGTGCCTTGTAGCCAAGAACAGTAAATTACACACAGGATGTAATTCTCAAGATGGTACGTACTGTAGTGTGCAATACTGTATTTACTTTAGCTATTGTTGCTGCTCCAGCTGTGGTAACAAAGGTTCAAGTCCTCTGGGATATGACGCCATGTAGATTAGTGACCGTCGAGACGGTGTCGTATCCCAGGGGACTTGAATCTGGTTTTCTGTATGTTTCATACTGTTGAGAATGTAACATACACAGTAGAAGTTTGTTTGTCCAGTATGACAGGGAAATTGGGTGTGCCATTAGATAGAATAGTGGCATGTGAAAAGCATTTTGTTGTGGGTTGTGATAAAAAAAAATATAAGTAATAAAACATACAGTACTTACAAAACATTGCAAGCATTAAAATATACAGCAGAGAATATACTGGCTGCCATTTGTGCTAGGAGTTGATAATCATTAATTTCATCATCTTGGAGGTGTAAATTGCAATGGACTGTACTGAAAAGTATGTTGTTACAGTGAACTTGCCGCTGAACAAAGTATGGATAAACTTGTTTTATTTTGGTATTTTTCTAGCTTGGCTTTTTCAGGTCAGGCTTCCTAATTGAACTGAACTGAAATCCAGAGTGTCCACAAGTGAATATCTATCAGCTTGTTGGTGTGTGGTACTTGTCTCTGCACCTCTAAGCTTCTTCCATCCTTGCCATCTAACATATACAAATCCTGTTGCAGGTGGGTCCAAATGTCCCAGTGGTGGAAGGTACAGCATGCATATTGAGTTCTTGTGCTCCAGGGTGGTTGGTGTGCCAGTGTTCTTGAAGGAGACTGCAGATTGTGTGCACCACTTCTCGTGGGAGACGCCAGTATCCTGCCCCTCATTGGTAATAGAGCAGTGAACTGATTTAATTGAATTTAAGTTAGTTTGCTTATGTGTTGATTGAGGAGCATGAAGAGTAACTTACGTGACTGTTACGGCATTTATATTTTGAAACATTGAATTGAACCTGAATTTTTTTTAAGATTCAGTTTGTACTGCACAGTAAACACACTCCATCTCAGTTACAAAAACCAGTCAGTTAATGTTATGTATGGAAATATTTGCTGTTTGTTCTGAGATCCATGTGAAACATTAATGAACTCTGTGGGTAGAACGTAGCATTTCTGAATGTCAAACCTGCTGGTACGTGTAGTAACCACTGGACTTTATAAAGGGTTAAATATATGGTGCCTGTATCAAAAGTTCTTGGACTGTGCACACAACTCCCTTCAAAATTATGCAGTTGCTGTGTGATGATTTGGCCTGGTTTAGTAGGCTAGATCCTGGATCAGTCTGTAATGTGTTCTTTTTGCCAAGTAAAGGCAGTTTTTTATTTGAAGAAAGTGTGCAGTGGTGACTTTTAAAAATGTGTTGTGGTCCAGCAGTGAAAAAAGAATTCTGGGTGGCCATTTTACTGCATGTATGAGCACCAGTGTGAAGGTAATGACCTAAGATTAATGGGAACACAGCTGGATTCTTCATCACGACATTGTTTCCATACACACACGGTGCTCGTTGTCCAGCAGTTCCACAGCCACCTTACAGCCCTAATCTCTCTCCTGCAGGCTTTTTCGAGTTCTCAAACTGAAAGTTACTTTATAAGGACATTGATCTGAATGGGTAGGGGAATTTAAAAAAAAAAAAAAAACTAGAGCAGTTAGCCCAGATTTTTTCAACATCATCTATCCAGTGCTTGAAAAAATGTAAACATAATTGGAATAGTATTAATGCAGGAGGAGACTGTTGAAAGGGGCTAATGTTTAATTAAACTTATCCGGTACTTACTGTGTTTTGTTTAATCAGTCTGAGAACTTTGTGAACAGATATCATATGTATCTTTCTGATGTGGTTTGCCAGATATAAGAAACGTTTTGGGACATTCCCATGTATATGTCAACTGAAGTTATGGTGTTAAGTTGAAAAATTAAAAGAACAGATTATTAAAATATATCTTTGTACAAATGTGTATGTTATGTAGTAATTTGCTGTTATGAGAGTTGCATAAATTGGACTGCTCCTTGTAAGTTTATTATATGTGTTGCTGATAGCATAATAGAAATTGTTCCTTCCACGTGACATCTGCACAATTAGGGACTAAAAATTACACTGTGGAGCATGCTTTCTTTTTGTGACGTTTGTAGGAACATACTGACACCATCTTCAGGGTGACTTAATTGGTTCAGTTGGATGCTGAACCAGTTAATTGCCATTGAAGATGTAGGCAGTATGTTTCTTTGAAACAGCAGGACAAAGAGTACACTGCAGAGTGCAGACACCCAAAAGGCAACCACAGTTTAAACACCAAACACCACGGCAACTTCTCAACTTACAGCCCACCCACAATTGTTGCACATTTTCTGCATTGTTTCCAAAGTCTAGTGCAGTTATGATATCTGGTATGTGCTAGGTGGCAGTTAGCCAGAATTGCATAGTGAAGGAGAAGCAGTATGGGAATGTGTTTGACCTGACGGTGCTACACAACCCTCATGGGGGTTACAACTTATCGACAGAGCAGGGAGATAGTTACAACATCAATGTGTGTGGGCCACTGAACGGAACTTGTAATGGACAAGAAGCAAGTGTGTGCCTGACAACACGGGACAAGCAGTCCTTTGCTATAGGTAAGATATAACAACAGGGAAGGCCTAGGTGCTGTGCAGTCAAGGACCTTTGCATTGCATCATGTACACAAATTACTTTCCTCCAACAATAAATACAGTAGAACCCTGTTAAGAAGTCTTTCAAGGGATCACAGGATAGGGACTCCTTAAGCGGGAAGACTTATTAAGAGGGAAGCTTATTAAAAGCAATAGGATTTCGGGACTTTAAAAATCAGACTTCTTACAGGGGAAAACTTCTTATGCGGGGACTTCTTATCCGGGTTCTACTGTACATTATCGGAACCCATAATGTTTGTTGAAGGCACTAGTGTTATAATTTCAAGTAAAATTTTTATGATTTCTGTTTGGTATAACACATACAGTAAAGCCCTATTTAATGAATTGCTGGGGAATTAGAATATATTTCACTAAATCAAGGTTTTCATTAAATGGAGGTGTTCAATTAATATGGAGCTATTGTCAGGACATGAAAAAATCATCACTAAATCCGGGATTTCACTAAATGCGGGAACATTAAATCGGGGTTTTACTGTAGTTATGTCTGACTTGAGTAAATGGTTAACTGTTTAAAGTTGGTCCTAAATCTGAATAAGAATAATAATAAAATGAATAATTCTCCACAATATGCATTAAGTATTGGTTACAATGACAGTACTATCAAGGACCCTGTAAATATGAAATTCCTTGCTTTATGGGTTGTTAACCACTTGAATTGGAAGAATCATATTGATCAAACGATAGCTGAGTTATGTGGAGGATGTTATGCGGTTAGGTAATTGTTTCACATCAGCAACACTGGTGCTGTTAAAACAATTTATTTTGCATATTTTCACTCTGTAATGAAATACAGAATCAATTTGCTGGGGTAGTTGGCCTGACAGTAAGAAGTTATTTACTCCACAGAAGAAAATTGTTAGAATTATGGTTGTTGCAAAACATAAAAATTCATGTAGAAATACATTTAAGAGATCTGAGCGTTTGCCTTTCCCTTGTGAGCACAAGCAGTGAGACCCTGTTAAGGCGTTTTTGAAAAATTAACAAATCAGGCTTATTAAGCAGGGAGATGCTTCAGAAGGGTAAGACTGAAGACATTATTATGTGACGCTGTATTCAAGTGAGACATTCCTGTTACTACTATATTCTGTATTTGTACCACCCAGACCACATAATAAGTCAGGGGTGCACAAAAGATGGGAGCTACATTACCTGCGCAACTTAAATTTTGGCTGGTCTTTAGTATGTCTCATGCTTCGTGTCACCCTTCTGGTGCCCAGAATTTCTAGGTGGCACCTAATTTTTGGAAAATTTGTGGGCCCCTATAGTAAGTCTAACCTTTACCTTCCTTCATGGTTTTGACACATTCTTGAACTCAAGTTTTTTTTTTACAGGCACACCTGATAGATGAAATGCCTGTTCTTGCTGGAACTATTCCCTAAATACTGATTCTGCCTTAGTGTGTTGTGCTGTTTGTACCTTTCTCTGGCTCAGCATTCACTCACAGACTGGTTGAGTACTCTGTCTTGTATTTAAAGTTGACACAGCAGTACCAAATTCTGCCCAGCTTTTCTTGAATTTAGAGCAGCTTATGTTTTGTTCTGGTTCTTGATATAGTAGCCATGCGGATTGCATGTTAATAAATAATTTAATTGCTTTCAGTTGTGAAACTGTGTGTGGATATTGTAAATATATATACTAATACATACATACATACATAATACATACATACATACATACATACATACATCGTACACACGCACGCATTCATGCATACTCTGCAGTCCCATAATTCCTCCATTAATGCAGGACTGCATGCCATAGAGCAGATGACTTGCATTGCTGCGTTATGATCATGGATGTCATCCGCTCTGCATTAAAAGAAACTGTGCATGCGTGTCTGTTATGTGTGTACGTATGCTCTCTGAATGGTCTCGTGGGTTGTCTTGCAGGTCGTGCTAACAGAACGGTGTTGTATGATA
This sequence comes from Reticulitermes speratus, assembly GCA_021186555.1. Taxonomy (NCBI): domain Eukaryota; kingdom Metazoa; phylum Arthropoda; class Insecta; order Blattodea; family Rhinotermitidae; genus Reticulitermes; species Reticulitermes speratus. The sequence goes on along the minus strand of JAJKFL010000013.1, from coordinate 29,720,155 downwards.
ATGGCGGTCTGCGGTTCATGCTGCATGGTGAGGGCTGCAAATCTGGAAAAAACAGCAGCAATGTGATGATCATACTGCTGTGTAGGCAAGGCAAAGATCGGGGACAGCCCGAGTTGTTCTCACAGGTAGGAAGCAATGAAAGAAGGTTCTGCCCGACAAATTTTGCTGGACTTGCATCCAGTGTCCATAGCCGCTTTTGTACAGGTAATCCTCATTTAACACTACCACAGACAATGTTGTTTTGCATTAATGCTAACAAATTTCTGTGACCATGGTTTCGATCAATGTTGCCTAGACTCAGATTAACATTGTTTTCACTGGAAGCTGGTGGATTCTCAGTGGTCACACTTTACAGTCTTTTAATTAATTCTTATTTTTAGTGCAGTTTCTTCTACCTGCTCATTGTAGGTGTAGAGGGTTATTGTTGCACCTAATCACACTGAATGACGTGCGCACACACACACACACAGACACACACGATAGGACTCCCCTGGATGAGGGATCAGCCCATCATAGAGGCCTCTACCTGACAACACACAACAGTTACAAGAGACAAACATCCATGCCCCCTGGTGGAATTTGAACCCATAATCCCAGCTAGCGAGCAGCAGCAGACCTACGCCTTAGACTGCAGAGCGACCGGGATCAGCTTAATTAATTCTTATAGGGGAAAAAGAAACTTCATTTACAGTGTATTGCTCTACATTGCCATTTCTAGGAATGTATCCCCGATCTTAAACAAGGACATATTCATGTATGTTGTTTTGCTCTACCTTGCCATTTTCAGGAATGTTTCTCCAATACTAAACAAGGACATATTGTAGTGTTCCTCTGTCTGCATGTGAATTCTGGCATAGTATGATACCCACCCACTTGTCTCTCTTGACATATCTCATCTCATTTGATTCTCTGTTATGTTGCTGACGGTTCGATTCTCCTGGAATGTTACACTGTGTTGCTGGGGTTATAGTTCCTGTGGTTTGGAAGAACTGTAGTGATTTTGTCTTCAGGATGAAGCAGTCCAGGAAGTAATGTAGGCATGTGTGTGGAGCTGGGTGTGTTATGTGGGTGTGAATGCTGGTGTGGAGCAAGCACTGTGTGGGGGGGTGAGCCAGTTGGGTGATTGCCATGTGCACTGGCTGCGATTGTGTGGCAGGCCAGTTGTGGGAAGTGAAGGTTAAGCTCTGTGGTGATGATCAAGGCCCACACACGAAACTTCATGCCGCTGTATTTCACTTCATTTAACCTTTACAGGCTGCGTAGGAAAATACTGTCCCATTAAATCCCCTAAATAAGATGTCCTCTTAGCACAAGAGCGAAAACTCTATCGCCTTATGCTGTCACGTTTTTCAAATGGTCTGCATTTATAAAGAATGGTCTCTCTCTCTCTCACCATGTTTGTCTAAAATGTTCTGTAGGTATAAAAAATTGTCTAAAATATAATTCTAGTTAGAATGTTCACTTATGAGGGGTAATTTTTCTTACTCACGCCCTTGTGTTTTTTGCAGCACTCCCAGACTATTTACAGATGTCTCCAAGCAGCCATTCTTATTTTATTTTTTTCTCAAAGCGGCAAATAAAGCAAATACACATGTAAAGGCTGTTCTAAGAAGTCTGTCTTCTTTCATGAAGCCTTTTGTAAAGTCCACACCCCCTTCACCCCTGTTATTTCATCAAGAAATTGCTACTGAAAAATGACAGTTCAGTCATTGCTCCACTTTTCCAGTTTAGTGTAAGTGGGTCCTCCAAAATGTGGTTTTGTGTGATATACCTCAAAAACATGGGCTAGCACACAACCCCACATTACGTTCTGGATACTTGAATTTGTGATATACCCAGAAACATGGGCTAGCACACAACTCCACATTGCATTCTGGACACTTGAATTTTATTCTAGTTTTTTTTTTTGTTTTAGTGGTACACACATGGCACTGAATTCTTTTACATTTCAAAGTCCAGTGTTTGTTTTGTCTTGTGTCAAGTTTTTTTAGTTGGCTGATGGATGGAGCTGGTCTCCCTTCTCTTGTGGTCTTGTATTAGGTCCCTCACCAGTGTGAGTCTGAATAGTCGGTGTAATAATTTTGAACCACAAGAGGTGACAGCGATAACAAGGTTGAGAATGGCGAGGTCCAGAAGGCGGAAATAGTAGCTTCTTTGTCTGTTTCCAGGTCTGTCTCGTAGTGGAGTCAAGATTTCAGCATGCGGTCAGATTTTTCCACACGCGTCGTGTGTCTGTTACAGTCTTGTACAATGGCTGGTTACAGAGCTTTTCTATGCTTGTGTTAGAAATTACCCTCTGCTGGTGGGGAATGCATTTTTGTCAGTATGTTTACATTTTGTTTGTCTTTCCATATTATGGCTGTCATGGTACAGCTCACTGTCGTCTTTGTCACCCCACTTAAATTTTATTTTCTGTCCAAAACTCTTATGCATCAGTTTTATAATTGGTGTAATAGTCCCACAGTAGTTTATGGCTTTTTTTTTTTCCAATGGCTCAACAGCCCCTTGGGGGCCTAGGCTGCCTCATTTTTTTGTTTCAAGGCTTCACGATCACACACTTTTTATACACACCACACTCGGTAGGACTCCTCTGGACGAGGGACCAGCCCGTCGCAGAGACCTCTACCTGACAACACACAACACTCACAAGAGACCGACATCCATGCCCCCAGTGGGATTCGAACCCACGATCCCAGCAAGCGAGCGGCCGCAGACCCACGCCTTTGACCGCACGGCCACTGGGATCGGCAGTTTATGGCCTTAGTATATATAAATCATCAAATAATGGTGGAGATTATTTGTCCATGTACAATTTGTGTCCCACATTTTCATTGCTTGTAGTAAGTCCAGTTACAGTCGTGTAAGTGGCTGTCGTGGAATGTGGCTGTCATTGAAGGACTTGCAAGTTGTCTATATTTGCCTGAGTACAGTCATATTGTATGTAGATGTATATGTCTTAGAATCACACAGCTTGCAGAATTTTTTATCCTAAATGGTTTGTGTGTGTCTTGAGTATATACAGTGTGTCCACAAAGTCCCTTCGGGGTTTTGAAAAATTGTGGCGTGCAAACAAATTGAGCTAGCCACATGCGGTTTGTGGCAGATTACAGTGAAACTCTGGAAGTTTTTTTTGCCGCCAACAGATGGCATAAGCGGCCATCTTTACGTTTCTGAGTCAGTTGTTTGTGAAATGGCGACTGTGCAGGAATGCGCGTGTTGTGTGTGGGATGGCAGAGACGGTCCAATGCCTTGGCCTCCACGTTCACCAGATATAACACCACTGGATTTTTTCCTGTGGGATTATGTCAAGAGCAATGTGTTCTGAACACCAGTTAACGAACTTGATGACCTGTAGACCCGTATCAGGAATGCGATCTCGGCTATTCCAGCGGACATGCTTCACAGAACATGGCAAGAGCTCGAATATCGTCTGGACGTTCTCCATGCTACCAAGGGAGCCCACATCAAGGTCTACTGAGGTCAGTAAAAAACTTCCAGGGTTTCACTGTAATCTGCCGCAAACCGCATGTGGCTAGCTCAATTTGTTTGCGCGCCACAATTTTTCAAAACCCCGAAGGGACTTTGTGGACACACTGTACTCTGAAAATGACTCTACCTCAGAAGGGCACAGTAATTTCAACTGCTAAGTGTTTATTTTGGGTGTAACATTTGGCATGTGAGTCACTGAACTTGTCTTTTCCACTATCAGTTTTATTTTTCATCTGTCTTGTCAAGTTCATTTTGTTGTCACTGAAGTTTAGAAATGTAAGTGTATGAAAGAATGTCTCAGTGTCAGTTGTGTTATGTCTCCTTCAGTATGCATTCACTTGTAGCTATACAAATGCCATAGGAAGTAACACCTAACACTGTCTGAATGACTGTGTGTAAAACCTAACACTGTCTGAATGATGTGTGACTAAACATTCTGCAGTGTGTGCCGTATTTTATACTCTGACAGGCAACAGACTGAATTACTGAGTGGAACACAGATACAAAGTATGAAACTACTGTACAGGAATGTGATGTGCGAATCCTCGCAGCAGAATGGAGTTGGCCTTTTGTCCCATATTGCACTAATTATTTTGATAAACGTCTTGTGTTTTGTTTTTGTTGCCTACTCGTTTCCAGAAGCTGTACCTACTGGTAAGGGGCACCCAGATAAGCCACTGTTCAAAGTGTATAGATAAATGTATATCTACAGACATGCTGACAAAATGGGATGACAGTTGACTCCAGACTTTGTAGCACAATGTACCCCAATTACACAAACAATATTTGAGATGAATAATTCCAGGAATTAAAACTGCAAGTGAAAATCAGCGAATTTAAGAACGATCTTAAACCAAGCTGTGTAAAAACAGTCAGATTGTTTCGAAACTTATGGAGCAGTTAGACGCATGCTTTTGTGAGAGTGTACTTTCTATTTCAAGTTTTTAGGTTTAGAAGCATATGAAATACAAAGGATAATATTCAACAGGATCAGAAATGGACATTTAAGATGAAGAGAACTCCAGCTGTCTGCAGCTATGTTAGGTTTTAAAGGTTCCTTATATTAAAGGTTGATATATCCTGTTAAAATTTCAACTTGTGTTTGAATTTTATTCAGTTTACATCTTCTTATTCCTCATTGTCAGTGATTCCACCACACTACACACTTTTGTCACGTCAGTAATGATGGTAGACAGTCTCAGCACCTCACAGTCTAGATGTTCTACTTACCGACCACTCAACCATATCATGATCATCGCCACAGAGCTTACTAACCTTCACTCCCAACCCAGTGCACCTGGCCCACCGCCCACATAGTCCTGTCCACACCAGTGTATGTAGCCATATAATATATACTCAGACTTCCCTGCATGGCTGTATTTCTTTTTGACTGCTTGACTCTGATGATGAAGGCACTATGATCCTTTACAACAATAGGAACTCTGACCGTAACAACATAGCATAACATTCTTGAAGACTTGAACCTTGAAGCCCTGCAACTCCATATGGTTCCTGCCTACATCAGTCGTGTACGACCTGTTTTCATATGATGTGCACACAGGCTGATTGAGTCATTTTAAACACACGAACTGGATGCAGGTGGCAGCAGTATATAAACCAACTTGATCGGTTTCATTAATTACCTAATGGACTGTTAATTGGATGCATATCAAGCAAAGAGTTACACAGTGGAAAATAGCAAGTGTACAAGAAAAGGCACACTGAGTTGTGGGTATACTAAAATGGAATTGATAAAAATGGTACAGTGTACAGTCAAACTTGGTAATATTTTGTGTTATAAACAAGTGTTGTTCTAACCGAGTAGTATCATGTTATGGTTAATAGTGAGGAATTAATTGGTACCACAGAATATCTGATGCTGTAGATGAGGTGCTGTATAAACCGCTGTTGTTATAACCGGGTTTGACTGTAATTATTATACTTGTAGACGTCTGGATGCATGGACAACATAAAGCATGAAGAACAGACAAATGTTGGTTACAGGAAGCATTTCAACAAATGAAGGTTGGGGTTGCGTTTTCACACTGCCCATAAGGGTGTGTTGTGATGTTGGAACGTGCTGGCTCAGTCTTCAAGGTGACTGAATCTGGGTCAGTTGAATTCAGAGGAAAGAATGTGTTAGTTACATAGGATGGTTGAGGGAATATTGACAAACAATAGCTACAGGAGGAGCAAGCCATATCTCCTCTTCTGTAACAGCAATTGGTCAGAATTTCTTTAACATTCCCATGTAACCAACCCATTCCTTCTTTCCTGTTACTTGCAGTATTCAGTGACCCTGAAGATGGATGTAGTGTGTTTGTTAGAAATGTCAGAACAGATCTTTACCACATGAAGTGACAGACATCATCTGAACAATCATCACCATGAAAACCTGCAAACAGTTTCAGCCAAGTCTTTTAGGAAAACATTATGTAAATCATTCTGAAGAAAACTCTTTACAGAAGATCGTGATGGTACATGTGTACAACATGCCTTAAACCGACATGACTCTTCAAACTGCAAACAGTTTGCAGTGTGGAGCATATATCAGTCGAGATAATGATGACCAGAGGCCAAGGATTCACTATGATGTTTGCAAGAGCCTTCAGCTGATCTGCAACCAGATGAGTCCATTCCACTTGGTTGCACTTCCTTTAATGTCATGTGAAATATTACCTTGTATGTAGGTGAGGCCACCCAAATCCCCCTTCAAGTTTTCTGACAAGATTTTGTGTTCATTTGTCGTCTCTCCCAACCATGCTGCACACCCCACCTATTGCAACAGGTCCAAGTGTTCTGCTCAGCACCCATAGTCTTGTGTTGTTTTCTTAAGAGTTGTGAACCAAGTTTCACATTCATGCAGAATTGAAGATAAAACTGTAGTTTTCGTTTTTAGATGGAGCATGGAACTACAAAACATTCTGAACCGATATGTAGCGGGCGTTCCCAGAATTTAACCTGCTATTAATTTGTTTGTGAATGCAATTTTTTATTCTTTACTCATCCTTCTGTATTGGTAGTTTACTAAGCTGTTTGTGCCAAATACGAATCTTTTCATCATACAATTCATAACTTTTAGTTTTCTGTGTGTACAGGATGGGGACTGCAATTTCTATTATGTGTGGTACACAGGAGCTGCGTGTCCACCGCACCAGTCTGTAGACTGCAGCATGATGCATGATGGGCAGTTCTATGACTTGAGTCCACTGTCAGACTCGATGAGCAACCATGTGGTGGTGCAGACGCAGATGAATGTCAAGTTTCTCCTGAATGTGTGCCACTCAGTTGTGTTTGGAAAGGATGCGTCCTGTCAGTACACATCTGCTGCCTGTCTGGTCAACATGTCCAACCCAAACCCTACCACCAGGTGTGAACTCTTCATATAGTGCTGCTAGTGTGATTGGCATGATACACAGCAAGTGTATACAGACTTTATTAGTAACAATCTCATAGGCTGTACCATGCCTCAACACTTAGTTGCCAGCCTGTCACTAGAGAGACCCAGGTTTGAACCCATCCATGTTGGATTTGTCGTGGACAAAGTGGCACTGGGACATGTTTTATCCTGAGAATTTTGGTTTTCCCTTGTCACTGTCATTCCACTAATTCTCTGTTCTCATTAATTCATCAAACACTGACCTTATATGATTTTAGCAATTGGCAGACACACTCACCCACTGAAGTATCATAAAAGGAAGGCAATTTGGATGGCCAAGATGGATGTGAGCTGGTAATATTAATTTTGCATTACATAATGTGGCAGCATTCTCTTTGTTCACAGTGTAGGCACCACCTGCATCGCAGTCACTGGGAAACAAACATTCACACACTGGTGGGATGTGAGGGCATGTAGTTCAGTAGTCAGGTATCAGTAGTTTGGAGGAACCGCTTTTGCCGTCATCAGGAGAAAAGCATGACTGGCCCGAAGATGGATGCAGTAGTTTCTTCTGGAACACTCTACCTATCTACTGAGCTACATATTATCTTACGTGATTTCATGCCTCTACCATGATGTAGGTGAGATCTGCGCTTTTCTGGGATATTACGCAGCATAGAGTGGTAATTCCGTACCTATGTTTCGGGACAACCTATCGGTTCCATCCCATCTTGAGCCTTGAAGATGGGACCGATAGGTTTTCCCGAAACGTCGGTACAGAATAGCCACTTACGCTGCGTAATATCCCAGAAGAGCACAGGTCTTACATATTATCACTGCCCAGAACACCATGAGAACAAGAATAGCTCGGTGTGTATAGTTACTAGGCTACAGGCTGGATGATGTGGAGTTATCCTGGCAGGGGCAGGAGATTTTTCTCTTCTCAGATGTTGACCTCATGCTGCTATCTAGTGCCGGTGTTAAGAATGAGTAGAGCTATATCTCTGCTATCCCTGTATGCCTTCATGGTTTGTGACAGGGACAACTTTACCCCTCTGTTTTTACCATAATCTAATTACGCAGCTTTTGTAAATTCGGCGTGCTGGAGAGGCATCTGTAAAGTCATAAAGAATTAAGTCGCTTGCAAACAGAAGTGAATTTTTAAATTTTATTTTTATTGAACTAAAATTTAATTTTGGTGCCTTTGGAAACTGACAGTAATGTTTTTAGTTAAACAGGAAACATTGTAATCAGGATGATGCTATTATCAAACACTGAATTGGCCTGATTTAGCTTTTGAAAGCCATTCACATATCTTGTTGATTGGTAGCCATTATTCAGATGTTGTTTGTAACTAAAAAAGTCCCGTCACAAGATTTGAATTTCTCGCAGTGGTATAGTTGAAGACTGAAGTCATCTGGGATATGATGCAGTGTTGTTGGGCAAGCAGTTCACAACAGTTCAAAGGATTATAGTGTCTTTGTTTTCAAGGGCCAGACATTCATTTTGGATTGCTTGACTCTTGAAAGTGAAGACATTACAATTTTTGAAACATCGTCAACCACTCGCCCAATGACACAGCATCACATACCTGAAGACTTCAATCCTCAGATTCCTTTAACTTGTGATTGGCAGTTGATGAGATTAAGATTTGATGATGGATAGTTGTTATTATTTTTTGGTGATATAATGGTTGGATGTATGAAATTATGGAGGTAGTGATACGTAGCCGACAACGCGGAATAGCTTCCTTGGAACAGTGCAAGTTGAACCACCTGAAGACTTCCCCCTTACCCAGATTTGCCCTGGTAGCCACCTCCTTGATTTCAATACTTGGAAATCTCTTAAACGCATTAGAACAGGGGTGGCACCAGTAAAAACAAATATGGTGAAATGGGGCAAAACAAACTCTGACGACCTGTATTGTGGCTGTGGAGAGATACAAGATATGGGACATCTCCTATCATGCAGGGACTGCCCCAGAAATGCACCCTCGAGGATTTATGGTTTGCAAATAAAAAAGGATTTGACGTAGCCCAATACTGGGCAAAAAATCTTTAATTTAATGGTTCGGACATGATAAAGAAAGAAAGAAAGAAAGTAGCTGACGACATGTTCTGATACCATTCATAATTATTCACTGAGGTTGACACCACACAACCCTGTTGAAGTTGGGGGAAAACTGCATATACTGTTGTGCTACTATTACAGGTTGAGTGCCACTCCATATGTTGACACATTGTCAGCAGGCTGCGTAGTTTAATGTACTTGAGCAGCTGTTGGTTGTTGATGGCCCACGTTAATTTATGCTTGTACATATGCACGTTTTCCTAAATTACTGTTATCATCTCTTGGTGTGTTTTATTACTGTGTTGTAGTTGGGCTTTGAACAGAAACTGTGTAGATTTGTTTAAGTGTGAAGGTTAAGAATGAGTGGAGTTGTATCTCTGTTCCCTCTATATACCTTCATGGCATGCACAAGGATGACATTACCTTTTTTATTATCCCACTATATACAGGGCATACACAAAAGAATGGTGCGGTTTTAATAGTGTTCACTATTAAAACCGCACCATTCTTTTGTTTATACCCTGTATCTGTATGACAAAGGGGAATTATGGAAGCCTCTTATCACCTCATTTAAGACAGTTTTATGCTACCAGATTTGCTAGAGAATCAGAGGTGGTGGCAGATGGCTGTTAATTCACTCAGCATCCATTTGACCAGATGGTGGCAGTTGTGACCAGTGATAAAACTAGCTGTCTATCCTGTAATTTGTTGGCCTTGTGGGGAAATTTTGTACAACAAATAATTTTAATAGCTTCAGTGGGATGGACACTGTATACTCTGAGCTACTGATGGTGCCATTTCTTAAACTAAGTAAATAAATAATGTAAATGTAGGGCGCAAAAAACATCATATATGAAACTGTTAAGTGGATTTCACTGTATCTGCTGTAAACATATCAGTATCCTTTCTTTTTGTATGGAACTCGTCACAGTACAAAACGTGAGTATATTCTGGAATACGTTGCTAACAGGCATAAAGAAATAATTCTGTTACTGTCTAAGATTCTGTTTACATACAGGAGGGATTCTGGAGGAGGCACTTTCTGCCTTTGCAATACCACAGCAAACAGTTTACTGAAGAAATTTACCTTTCCTTTGTTGTCGGGGTGCTCCATTAGGTTTTACATCCACAGTTTTGTTTACATTCTGTCTTCAATTAATGCTGCATGGTTGACAGTAAGTGAAGAAACAAATTGCAGTTTGAGCTTGGCAGTCTATTGAGACTACTGACAGATAGCAGCATGATGGTGGACATCTGTTGTGACTACTGACAAATGACAGTGTGATGTTGGTAATCTGTTGTGACTACTGACAAATGACAGTGTGATGTTGGTAATCTGTTGTGACTACTGACAAACGACAGTGTGATGTTGGTAATCTGTTGTGACTACTGACAAATGACAGTGTGATGTTGGTAATCTGTTGTGACTACTGACAAATGACAGTGTGATGTTGGTAATCTGTTGTGACTACTGGCAAATGACAGTGTGATGTTGCTAATCTGTTGTGACTACTGACAAATTGCAATGTGATATTAGTAATCTGTTGTGACTACTGACAAATGACAGTGTGATGTTGGTAATCTGTTGTGACTACTGGCAAATGACAGTGTGATGTTGCTAATCTGTTGTGACTACTGACAAATTGTGGCATGATTTTTTTTTTTTTTCTTTTTTTTTTTTTGTTTACAGAGAGTGCTTTATTACTACTTTCATAACATACATAACATGACAACGAACTGTAGGTAAGCTGTGCCTTATACCAGCTTCTGTACTTCACACAATCTTCGGGAACTCCCCCCTGTCCGCACATGTGGCCACGACAATCATAACATAGTAAGAGTAGTGAAAATTATGAAAAGCTGAAAAAACACTACCTATCGAAGCATGATGTTTGTAATATGTTGTGACTACTGACAAATTGCAACAACATATGTTGTGACTACAGACAAACTGAAACATGATATGTTTGACTACTGACAAATTGCAACAACATATGTTGTGACTACAGACAAACGAAACATGATATGTTGTGACTACTGACAAATTTCAATGTGATATTAGTAATCTGTTGTGACTACTGACAAATTGTGGCATGATGTTTATAATATGTTGTGACTACTGACAGATTGCAACAACATATGTTGTGACTACAGACAAACTGAAACGATATGTTGTGACTACTGACAAATTTCAATATGATATTAGTAATCTGTTGTGACTACTGACAAATTGTGGCATGATTTATAATATGTTGTGACTACTGACAGATTGCAACAACATGTGTTGTGACTACAGACAAACTGAAACATGATATGTTGTGACTGCTGACAAATTGCAATGTGATATTAGTAATCTGTTGTGACTACTGACAAATTTCAAAATGATATTGGTAATGTGATCTGACTACTGACAGATTCTAGTTACAAATGAACATTCTGTGTGTCTGGAACACGGATCCTCTTACTTTCCAGATTCACCAACATTGGTGATGTGGGGAGCAGTCCATATTTTGAGGATGGAAAACTGAAATTGAAGTATGAGAGAGGAGCCATCTGCCTTGACCCTGAAGGTCCAGACCACATGTCATCCATTATTACTTTTGAGTGTGACCCCAGCACGGTATGCACTGCATTGCCTTCACTCTTCTGCCTTCATTTCTGACAGTCTGAAGTTTGAATTATTATTAATGAATTTTGTGTAGAGGTTATGTCAGTTTACATTTAAGTTCATTTTGTCTTTGTTCTAAATAACTTCAGGGAACTGGTTGTTAAGCACCTGACATTTAGCTTGTCAAACAATTCACCATGATCGTGTTCACAAGAGACTGCCACTGGGCCATGTCCCAGGGCCAGATTAATACATTTGACACCCCCATCTTGTAGTTGTGGTTGTGTCAGGTGAGACCTGTGACATGTGAAGAAGGACGTCCATACTTGGCAATAGCATTTATTGCGTGCAAGTTTTTGTTTATTGTGACATAATATACATTAGAGTCACTGGGTGTATGAAATACTTTTATGCAGGTGGTTGGCTACAAAAAAAATGAAATATCAAATAATGCAAGAAGATTGATCAGGCACTTGAAGGGGATTTATGCCTATATGAAGAGATGTACTGTGAGTTAAAACATAAAGAAAGACAGTTACTGATAACTACGTTCTTTGGAAGAAATGGGAAGAGCCACATCAACTTGTCAAGAGATTGAGTTACCATGCTGTGCATTTTATTATTATTATTAAATTCCATTTAAGTGTATTTTGTGTATTTTACAGTACTGTGCATTTATTTGCTGTATTACTGTGTTCATTCTGTTTTCCCCATAAAAGTACTTTAAACAACTTATATGCCCATAGTAATACATTTGCAATTGATTTTACTTGTTTAAGGGAGAGGAGTAGGAGGGTCTAAGAGGGATGTTCTGTTTATAAACAATTTTGGGTGTACATGCTATGTCAGGAATGTAACTACTGCTTAAAACATGAACATGACTGTACTATATTTGTTTGTCATGCACTGATAACAGGGAAGTGGCATTCCTTTATTATTACCTAGCTTAAGACACTTGTGTGCTCTCGATATATCATTTATTAGGCGTGTTCACAGAATTGCGAAAAGTGACCATTAGCTTCGTCATGTCTGTCTATGCCTGTCAGGCTTTCTGTCCACATAGAACAACTCGGCTCCCACTGGAAGGATTTTAATGAAATTTGATATTTGAGGAGTTTTTGAAAGTCTTGAGAAAATTCAAGTTTTATTAATATCTGACAAGAGTAACAGGTACTTTATGTGAATACGTATGTAAACTTATGATGATATGTTGCAGAATTCTTCTTAGAATGAGAAATGTTTCAGACAGAAGTTGTAGAGAAAATCAAAACACACGTTTTATGTTCAGTAAGTTTTTCCAGAAAATTGTGCTGTTCATGAGATAATGTGGGAAAATATGGTAGAGCCAGACAGGCCACAGATGACATAATGCTACGTAGAAAAGATGCTGTTTGCATGCTGGATAACTAAGGCAAGAATACAGACACACACTCATTATATTTACTGCTACTCTTCCACGGCAGCAGTGGTTACGTGAACACACCTCAGTGTTACGTTGTATGTACAGTGCCTGTCTTGTTTTTTCATGTCCTTTGACTTCAAACAATGTGGGGTGGGGGAAGCAGTAGCTGAAATTCCATAACGAAAGTCTAAATGGTTATGGCATGTGTAGCAGCAGGGGATTTAAATGTTGACACAAGGGGTTAATACAGAGTTCACTGTGCTTATGTCTTTTCAAGTTCCCTTCAGGTTTTCAACCAAAATTTTGTATCCACTTTCCATCTCACTTAGATGTTGTGTACGTAGCCCATTTCATCCTTTTTAATTTGATCATTTTAATATTTTTTGGTGAAGCGTAAAAATTGTGAAGCTCCTCAGTGTGTAATTTTCTCTAGCCCTCCATTACTTCACTTCTCTTATGGCCAGATATTCTCCCCAGCATCCTGTTCTCAAACATCTTTTGTCTGTGTCGTCATGTTACTGTGAGAGACCAAGTTTTACAGTCATAACAAAACTTACATTAAATATATGCAGACGTCATCCAATGTTATCTTTCAATCAGTCTAGAGCAGCGGTTTCACCCCTTCCTCAATCTTGCACCCATTTGGTTATCAAACTGTGTTTTGAACCCATATAAAAATCGTTCAAGTAGGTCAGTTTTTCAAACCTGGTATATAGCATAACTATAAAATGAAAGAGGTAGGATCAAATGTTTATTTTTAATTTCACAGCAAAACGATAAATTAGGCATGTCTCTTACCGCACTTTAAGGATGTTCTGCTCTAAATGGATTTCTTCTTTTATATCTCACTGTTAGAACATCTGGTCATTAGCTGTTGTCCTACTTCACAGAATTATGCTCCAGAACTTCTGCCTGGAGATGTGTGTGTGTACGAGTTTCTGTGGAGAACACCAGCGGCATGCCCAGTGAACGTGAGGACTGAGCAGCCACGTGAGGATGACAGCTGCACTGTGGTGGTTCCTGGAACAAATAACAGGTACAGAAATGTTCAGAGTGTAGCCTTGCCTCCTGGAATACAGTAGTGACACTATGATCATCTATGCAGGATTAACAGGTCCCAGAGATGTTTAGAGTGGAGCCTTGCCTCCTGGAATACATTAGTGACACTGATCATTTGTGCAGGATTAACTTGCGGGCCCTGAGGAACAATGTCACAATGGTGCCTGACTCAGAAGGCTACAATTACAAGTTCGTTGTTTGTGGCAACCTCTCAAGCAGTCCCTGTGGCAGCAGTGGTGTCGGTGAGTCTATTGTATTGCATACTGGCACATATAACTGTTCTCCAAACAGGCGATTGTTACTTAATGATCAGGAACAAAATCACAGAAGTTAAAGTGTACTATTAAGCTACATACCTTCAGTGCTTGACCTTCATTACAGTGTTCTTTGTTGGTTAACATCCAGAGTCAGGTTACATTTGATGTGAAGCAGCAAGGACCACTTGTCTAATAGTCAAAACACTGAACAAAATTGATATTTGTATTTATAAAGGAGAATGTACATTCCACTCCCTTGCGGGAAATAACGTGGACTACCAGCCACTGTAGTGATGACAGAGCCCTCAGTGCTGACAGCTCATTAAAGGGCACTGTACGATCTCCCACAGTCTTGTGGACAGCCAAGCAACCAAGGAACAAATGAATGAAACTTCTTTATATACGTATACACACACACACCGAGACAGAGAGGGTTGAAATGAATAACACTGACAAACTTTCAGGGATGGCAGGATTTCAAGATAAGGAATTTATATCAGGAAATGCCTTGGTTTGACTCAGGGGAGCCTCCCAGTCACGCACGTGCTCTGTAGCTTATTGTACTTATCCCTCTTTCCGTTAGCCATAGTGAGCACAGCACACACTTCTGTACAGCGGGAGCAGTGTGAGTTTAGTTCATTTGTTGTGCATTTGGCTTCACGAATAGTAGTAGTGCGTTGTTTTGAACCTTGCAAGTAAGAAGCACGATTGAGAATGTCCTCCTCAAACCATGCAGTCTGGACAGTTCGTCTGCATCTGGAGTCAGGCTTTCTTACTTGCAAGGTTCCTGTATCTCGAAGTTAATTATCGGTGCAAATGAAGGTGGTGTGATGTTGCAAATTTCATCTTGGACGCAGTCCTTGATAAGTACAGCGAGCCTTTCTGCTGTTTCCTCTTGCTGCATCATAAGCGATGTGCATGTTAATCAGTTCCATCTAACTGAAACGATGCACAACTACTATTCACGAATCTAAATGCACAGCAAATGACCTGAATACATACTGCTCTTGCTGTACCGAAGTGTGTGCTGTGTTCGCTATGGTTAGGGGAAGGAGGGGTAAGTACGACAACCTACAGGTTGCTTGCGCGCTGACGCTCTGCTGTATCGAACCAAGGTGTTTCTGGATCAAGATCCTTATCTCAAAACTGTTACTTTGGTCCCCTATACCGTCCGTGAAAGTTTGCTGCTGATAGGGCTTGCTGTATATCTGTTGTTCGGGCACATATTACTGCATGGAAGCTGCTGATGTTAGTGAACTATCGCCTGCATATACAACATCATTAGGTTGTTCTATAGCAGGTCATAGCCTGGAGTGCAGACTGTACTTAACAGCTAAATTGCCATTACATGAAGTCTTTGTGAATGGTTCCTGGTAGCTGTCCATATCATTGCAAGGAGGTGGTAACATGGACCACCCAGAGACAGGTGGAAGCAACAAAACACTCATGCATAAGCAGTAAGTAGTGTAAACTTTGTAGTGCTGTTGTGATTCTATGTGATTACAATGTGTGACAATGTCTTTTGATGACTTAAATTGCAGGAGTGCTTGATGCCGTTTAATCCAGATTGTTTTTTTGTCTTCCCACCTGCTATCTAAAAACATAAGGATTAAAAAAATGTAAAACTGTGACATTACTTGTTGTTTTGTGTGGGTGTGAAACTTGGTCTGTCACTCTAAGGAAGAACACACATTGAGTGTGTCTGATAGGGTGCTGAGGAAAGTATGAGTGTGAGTATGGGTCAGGCCCTTGCGGTCCTGATGCACGTAAGGCTTTGACAGGCCCTTTGTGCCCCGGAAGCTGAGGAAAGTATTTGGAATTATGATGGAGGAATTAACAAGAAGCTGGAGTAAATTACATAACAAGCAACCGCATTTAGTACTGTTAGTGTTAGATCATAATTAAAGTGTGGTAGCAAGAAGTATTTACAGTGTGATCCAAGAGGTACCTGCCAAACTTTCTGGGCACATTAAATGAGTGTTTTGGACAATAAAAATTCATATTAAGACAGTACAAGGGGCATTGACAATTTGAAACTGAAGTAAGGATGAACCAGAAATAATGGGGTCTAATGCAGATTTTCACATTAGAGTCATTGTTGAAATAAGATAAATTTTCATTGGAGTAACCTGCTTGTTGTGGACTCTGTTCTTCTGGGATGTGACAGTGTCGTCAAGTGAGCAGTTCCTGATGTTTCGAAGGAATTTAGTGCCTTTATATTCGGGGTCAAGCAGTCTGACAAGAACGAGTGTTTGACCCTTGAAGAGGAAGGCACTGTATTTGTTCAAAATGTTGGGTGCCACTCACCCAGTGAATGATAGTGTCACATCCCGAAGATCTGAATCCTTGGGGACACTGCTGTGACTTCTTCTTCTTCTTCTGGTCGGCGCTACAGCCCATGTAGGGCCTCGGCCTTCTTGACCACATGCCTCCATTCCTCTCGGTCTTCAGCCTTCCTTCTCCATCCTTTAACTCCTAGCTTTCTGAGGTCCTCCTCTAAGTCATCTAGCCATCTTTTCTTGGGTCTACCTCTTCTCCTTCTCCCATCAGGTTTTCCTAAAAAAAACTTTCTTAACACTCCTTGTTTCCGGCATTCTCTGGACATGACCTGCCCACCTTATTCTCCCCTTCTTAATTGTCACAACTATACTGCTGTGACTATCTAATCTCAAATCTGTTATTTCCATTAGCAAGTACTCAACACAGTTGATGTGTTACAGTTTTAGTTATGTTAAGTGCTTTGTAATAATTGAATATGTGAGCAACAACTGTTCTTTGTGTTGTCTGCTTGTAATTGAATGCATATCTGAGCATAGTGTAATGTTGAAGTGACTGGCAACACTGGTCATATTTTTGCAGGTGTGTGCCAGTTCAAGGCACAGGACCCATCTCACTTCAGCAGTGCAGGTGTGGGAAACAGCCATTTGCACTACAGCCAGGGCAGTATATCACTGGAGTACACTGATGGAGATCCGTGTAGTAATGGGACAAAGCGCAGCACCAAGATTGTCTTTGTGTGTGAACTGAATGGCTTTGAGCGGGTTGTGTTCATAGACGAGTCGGACAGCTGCAAGTACCTGATCAACTGGTACACTGATCTGGCATGCAACACACAGGTATGACTTGACATGCAGTAGGCCCTCCTTGTTTGTGGGTTTGTGCGGCACAGTTTTGCTTATTTTGTGGAAGAATTACTGTGGCAACCCTTGTGCATAATGGTGCAGATCACTTGCTCACTTGCGACAATACCCGGGAATTCTCAAATCTCACGCTCTTGCGTTAATTGAGGAAGACCTTGAACAGCTGACAGTGTTCAGTGACCAGAAGATGAGGATTCTGCCACCAGTGAGGAGAGGCATCAGGTGACTGCCAGAGCTCTGAAGTAAGGCTTCCAGGTAGCAAGTGACTTACCTGATCATTTCTCTGAGATTGACTATTCCATGGACAGGTGCTTGAAATTGAGCGCAGACTGCAGACTGTCATAGCGGCATACAAGGAGGTGTGTGAGGACATGCAGAATGAGGCAAAACAATTGAAGATCACCTCTTTCTTCATCAAGGTTTCAGTCTCGCCCTTTGGCATGCAATCTGCATTGTTTGATCACCATGACAACTTACAGCCAGGAGTGCCAATGTCATTCCAGTAAATGCCAACACAAATGTTTTTTTCATTTCTTATTGATTAATTATACATATCATCATGTTTCGTGTATCTTTCGGTTCCCCTAACTCTATACCCATGAGTTCTTAATTTTGCGCATCGTACTTTTACCATTTGTGGGACGTTTCAGGAACATAGCCCCCTGAACACCAAGGGTTTGCTGTATTGCACTTTCATTCCTGTAAACGGTGTTCTCCCCGTTTCCCAACCGTCTCGTCTCTCACCTCTCTTCAGGTTGCTACATTGTCAGTGTTTTAAACTTGTACTCAGGTTCAGATCTGAGCCGAGGCTGTATGGTTTACTTCCGTCTCACCAGGTAGATGTCTGTGATGTGTTGCCAGGTTGAATGCTCCACCCCAGTCTCGACTGACTCGCCACCAGTCAGTCTGACGCCTCTCATCAGGCTGGATGAGAACTACAAAGTGCAAGTTGGTAATGATACTGTCATATACATCAACATGTGTCGTCCCCTGTTGCCAGTGCAAGGCCTGAGCTGTCCTGGAGGTTCATCTGTTTGTATTGCACATCTCCACAATGACAGCCTAACTGACGAGAAGGTGTAGTGTTTGTATCTAGATAGTGTGCAGCTGCATTAGTATATGAAGGGGAATCTCGGTTGAATTTTGACAATATGTCAAAATGAATAGAAGGAAGTTCAGTTGTTTGCTGGAACTACACTGTAGGTGGAATGAAATGAATTATGGGAACTTGGAAGTAGAACTGGATGCATGTTGGGAACCTGTAGGTGAAACTGGATGCACGTTGGGAACCTGTAGGTGAAACTGGATGCATGTTGGGAACCTGTAGGTGAAACTGGATGCATGTTGGGAACCTGTATGTGAAACTGGATGCATGTTGGGAACCTGTAGGTGAAACTGGATGCATGTTGAGAACCTGTAGGTGAAACTGGATGCATGTTGGGAACCTGTAGGTGAAACTGGATGCATTTTTGGAAATTCATAGAATGTGAATTTTGGGGGGGGAAATTTGAGAGTAAATTTAAAATAAATTTTGGGAACTTCGAGTGGGATTGACTTCATTTTGGAAAAATGTTTAATTGAATGATTCTGAGGAAACAGTAGAATTGAATGGATTTGGGTAAGTGAATCAGATTTAATTAATTTTGAGAAACTGGTTAGAATTGAATGAGTTTTGGAAAACTGAGCACAATTGAATTCATTTTGGGAAGCTATAAGTACAGTTGAGGGGTTCTCCTCCTCCTCCTCCTCCTGAGATGTTTCTACTTTATTGGTGCTTGTGCTTCAGAGCCTGGGCTTTGCTGCGGGGCCGGTGAAGGGAGACAAGGGGAAGGCCTCCATCATGTATGCATTGGGTTCCGTGTGTGACTCGGGACCCAACTACAGCTCCAAGTTTGAATTTGAGTGTGATCCAAAGAGCGGGCAGGTGAGACAGTTATAGAGTGTTTATTAGACACTTGCTGCATAGCACTTCAGATGTTTTTGGCAGGAACTGTTAAATGTGAAAGTTGGGAATCACAGTTAAATTGATTGTGTGGTGTATTTTAGGGACACCCAGAGTTCAAAACACAGACTGATGATTGCCAGTACCAGTTTGTCTGGAAGACAAGTGTGACATGCGAGCCATTCATAAAAGATGTGTCTGTCAGTGATGGACAATGTGTACTGAACAATGAGCAGGTGAATGCAAGCATGGACTTGAAGACGCTGGGGCAGCATGGTATGATGCAGGTAAGGTGTGTGAAGATGTGGGTGGCATAACATGGTGCAGGTACAGTGTGTGAAGACTATGGGGTGGCATAACATGATGCATGTACAGTGTGTGAAGACAATGGGGTGGCATAGCATGATGCATGTACAGTGTGTGAAGACAATGGGGTGGCATAACATGATGCAGGTACAGTGTGTGAAGACAATGGGGTGGCATAACATGATGCATGTACAGTGTGTGAAGACTGGGGTGACATAACACGATGCATGTACAGTGTGTGAAGACAATGGGGTGGCATAACATGATCATGTACAGTGTGTGAAGACAGTGGGGTGGCATAACATGATGCAGATACAGTGTGTGAAGACAATGGGTGGCATAACATGATGCATGTACAGTGTGTGAAGACAATGGGATGGCATAACATGATGCAGGTACAGTGTGTGAAGACAATGGGGTGGCATAACATGATGCATGTACAGTGTGTGAAGACAATGGAGTGGCATAACATGATGCATGTACAGCGTGTGAAGACAATGGGGTGGCATAACATGATGCACGTAGAGTGTGTGAAGACAGTGGGGTGGCATAACATGATGCAGGTACAGTGTGTGAAGACAATGGGGTGTCATAACATGATGCATGTACAGTGTGTGAAGACAATGGGGTGGCATAACATGATGCAGGTACAGTGTGTGAAGACTGGGGGTGGCATAACATGATGCAGGTACAGTGTGTGAAGACAGTGGGGTGGCATAACATGATGCAGGTACAGTGTGTGAAGACAATGGGGTGGCATAACATGATGCATGTACAGTGTGTGAAGACAATGGGGTGGCATAGCATGATGCATGTACAGTGTGTGAAGACAATGGGGTGGCATAACATGATGCATGTACAGTGTGTGAAGACAATGGGGTGGCATAACATGATGCATGTACAGTGTGTGAAGACAATGGGGTGGCATAACATGATGCATGTACAGTGTGTGAAGTCAATGGGGTGGCATAACATGATGCATGTACAGTGTGTGAAGACAATGGGGTGGCATAACATGATGCATGTACAGTGTGTGAAGACAATGGGGTGGTATAACATGATGCATGTACAGTGTGTGAAGACCGTGGGGTGGCATAACATGATGCAGGTACAGTGTGTGAAGACAATGGGGTGGCATAACATGATGCATGTACAGTATGTGAAGACAATGGGGTGGCATAACATGATGCATGTACAGTGTGTGAAGACAATGGGGTGGCATAACATGATGCAGGTACAGTGTGTGAAGACAGTGGGGTGGCATAACATGATGCATGTACAGTGTGTGAAGATAATGGGGTGGCATAACATGGTGCAGGTACAGTGTGTGAAGACAATGGGGTGGCATAACATGATGCATGTACAGTGTGTGAAGACAATGGGGTGGCATAACATGATGCATGTACAGTGTGTGAAGACAATGGGGTGGCATAACATGATGCAGGTACAGTGTGTGAAGACAGTGGGGTGGCATAACATGATGCATGTACAGTGTGTGAAGACAATGGGGTGGCATAACATGATGCATGTACAGTGTGTGAAGACACTGGTTGCAGGGCATGATGCAGATTTGATGTCTTAATAATCACAATTTACCCAACTATAAAATTACCATATTGAAGTCATCCCATGACATGCCTGTGCAGGCACAAGGGGGGAGGCAGAGGTATAGCTCCAGCCCATTTGCAGCTTGACACTAGAAGGAGGTGGGTGATTGCAATATTGAAGACTTGCCAATATTGAATTGGGTGTTAAAGGAATCAGGTGGTTGGCCATTCTGAATGTGGTAATGAATGTGAAGATAACTTCCTAGTGGAATGCTGTGCTGTGCATTGTGGTAGAAATTTACTGACTTTCTAGAGGAACATTGGTAACTTTACAGACTTTCTAGAAGAACATTGGTAACTTTACTGACTTTCTAGAGGAACATTGGTAACTTTACGCCAGACTGCATGGCATCAACAGAAGACAGGAATTCTCACAATCACTGCAATGAGATCATGGAATTGTGTTGGTAGTGAAACATCAGTTTCCAAGAAAGCAGGGACTTTGAGTAACTGAGCTACTATTAGCTTCTCAAGAATGATGGCCATGTTGAGTTCATTAGCAGTTAGAGTTACAGCTTCAGAATTGGCCAAGTGTAACGTTTGTAATGTTTGGAGCGATGAAGCAAGTGGAGAAGGAACTTTGTTTCATGGCTTACATATTTCTATAAGTTTGGCAGTAAAAGCTGTATTAAGCAAACATGGGAAGACTTAAAATTTGTATGTATAAGGATAATATTAAAATGGATCTTATGAAATAGGACATATTTTTCTGTCTCAGAATTGGACGTAGAAGTGTTGATCTGTAGGTTTCCATTAGTAGAGTTGGCTTGCATGAGCATTGTAATGAATATATACAGTGTGTTCATTTTCTTGCTGTTCTGAGCACTGCAGCTGCCACAAGATGTCCTGGTGGTTTAGGGTGTCTGTGCACAAAAAACAGCAGCTTTACACTTGCTGTGTTTTGTGTGGTGATGAAATAAAGACCCTGCATGTTCATTGCCTGATCTTGTGCTGTTATGTTTTCACATGTGCAGGTGCAGGGCTTTTCTGTGAACCTGTGTAGTATGGAGGCAGTCTTGCACACGAGCTCTGGCAAGTCGTATGGTACACTAACCAGTGTTGTGTTTGACTACCAACAGCAGCAAGTGCGCCTGCTTTTTACCAGGGGAGCCAACTGCACTTCCACAGGTATGCAATTGACTATCATTGACATGGTTCAGAGAACATTCTTTTATTATATAGGATAATTATTTTATCTGACAACTATCAGTTTCCACCTCCTGTCAGCTTATTTATCATATTAATGTGGCCCACTGTCGCCTATTGTTGCTGGTTTCCTTAGCGCCCACAACAACGAGGAAGACTTTTGATTTGGTTTTACCTTTTATTATTACAACAATACAAATATCAGAGTTCGCCACAACAAAGTCTGCAGACTTCTTTTCTCAGAACCCAAGTGTTGCCTGTCGCAAGGTCTTTCCTATTCTTACTCCCCTCCCCTTTTGTCACCAACCTCTCTCCCTACAAATGCAGAGGGGTGGGGGTGCCCAACTGGCTCGAACGAATGTTGGCGACACCATTCAGCCAGCTGCCCACACATAGTGCAGTAATGGGGAAGAAGGGAACATTGTTAGTTAAAATAAAAAACCTGTGTTTTATGTCAGGGTCTCGTGTAAAGTTTAGTGATCACGAGATCTTCACTCTTGTGGGATTTTACACAGCATAGATTGGTAGTTTGTTACAGATGTTTTGGGACAATCTATCGGCCCCATCTTGAAGGGCCAAGTAGTCCCAGAAGAAGAAAGAAGAAATGGTAACAAACTACCAATCTACGCTGTGTGAAATCCCAGAAGAGCGAAGATCTTACTTACGCTATGGCAGAAACCTAAAGTGACACCCTTGAATAATCATATTTACCCAAATATAAGACAGACTATTGTCCTAATTCATCATCGGGGGGGGGGGGGGGGGGGGGGGGGGGGGGGATGGTTACCTTACAATCATGCACAAAGTTAAACATGTTCTGTATACATATGAGGTAGTGACAGTGTAGACTACTATTTTCTGGGATGTGACACCATACAGTCTGGTATGTATCTATCTGAGGTGTTGCATTCTGGAAGATAGAAGACCTCATCCTTTGTTTTTCTGCCCCACCTCACGATAAAGCTGTTGCATGGTTACAAATACTGCGTCATAATTCTTACTTCCCAGTGAAATGCAGCGAGTGGCAATAGAATGTGACAATTGTCAGATCACTGTTTTGATGAATTGGGTTGAATATAAGAAACACAAATATTACAGAGCATGAGCAGTGAAATGCCATTCAATATTCACCTTTTACTGCTTAAAAATTACGTGTCTTAATTGATCTCCCTGACATGCAATACATTCATGTAATCATGATTGGAAATTAACCACAACTGCTCAGAGGCACACAGCATGCCCCCCGACGTTGCAGTACGTCAGTTACACTTGAGTTCTGAATATCATCACATTTTTTTGTGGCACGTTATGGGATGAAAGAGCGTGCCACAGTTGAAATTAGAGCCACTGGTAAACATCTGCTGCAAAGTCATGGTTACTTTCCAATCACAATTGTGGGAATGTACTGCATGCCAGGCAGATCACTTAGAAGACGTAATTTTAAAAAAATGAAAAGCATATATTAAATGGTTTGTTACTACTGATACTCCATAATTTCTTTGTCTCCTATATTCAACCCTATTCGTCAGAACGGCTATCTGAAATTGTCACCTTCTGTTGCCGCACCCTACTGCCGTCCGAGATCTGAGGGTCTGCCAGCGGTGTTGCCGAGGATTCAGGTCTTGTGGGATGTGACGCTTTGCCGTGGGATGGGTGGTGCCTAACGTTCTGGAGGATCGTAATCGCTTCACGTTCAGAGTCAAGTTATCTGAGAAGGCTCTTCATCTTTGTCTCCTTGAAGCTGAAGACACTAGGAGCTTTTGAAACTTGGGGACCTGGTCACCACATAAGACAGTTTTACATACCAGAACACATGAATCCTCACACACTATCCTGTGTATACCTTTGATACAAAACGTGTCTGCACTAATGTTGTGGAACCAAAACTCAGTGTTGCATTGACACTGTTTGTGATCCACAGAAGTGTACAAGTCGCGGCTCCTGCTCAACTGTGACAGAGACGCAGGCTCCGATGAACCCACAGTGCTGACGGTGAGTACACATTGATTGATTGGTTTGCTTGCTGGGTGGAAGAAAAGTGAAACCTATGTGTAGTAAAGTTCAGGGCATGCCATTATAGTAAGGCCATTTCTGGTTCTCACCACACAGGTCAGGGCATAACGTGGCACGCAGGTATTGCAGTGTGCCCTATGCTCTCTGCATGATAGGGTTAACGACAGGACAAAATCATCAAAGCATGTTAAAAGAGGAGTTCCCAGAAGAAGTCAGAAGTTCACTTTTCTACTATTCAGTCTTCTAGTTGTATAGATCTTTGTCTTATATCTGCTGTCACTGACACGAACAGCTTTGACCTTGACAGTATGGATTGGGATCTCTTATCTCTGGGCTAACTTTATGGAGAAAATGTATAGATACTCTCAAAAACAGAAGTCTCCTTGACTGCAGAATATAGACCATGAATCGTCAACCCATGGCCTGCCAGGTTGTATTATGTGGCCTGCAGCCACATTTTTAAATTATGTATATCCTGTAAAAATTACACAATAATTTAGGTGGTTAGGTATTTCACCTATTGTCATTCTTTCACATGCGGCCCACGAGCGAGCTCACAACAATGGGTGTGGTCCTTTGCCATAAGAAGGTCAGACGTCCATGTTATAGACCTTAATATGGCTGCACGTCAGCCAAATACATTTTTAACTGGAATACATTGGTCACTGGTCATAAACATGTAGTAATCTAACTTCTCCTGCAGCCACCAAGGCCATGGTAATAGCTGTTTTCATGAGTAAATGTCTATAGCTAATGCATGTTTACAACTCAAAAGTAAAAATTCCCATGGGTGAGCAATGAGAGGTGAGCAGATGGTTATGAGAACAAATCTTAGACGTGTTATTATAAATCATTGTAATTGTCAGTGTGTTAGGTAGAGAGTAATAGTAGTGTAACTGTTGTTACCTTCTGTGGGGAAAGATCTTATACTGACGTACAGAGGTTTTGTGCTGAGATTTCAGCTGTTCTGGCGTGTGACATTCGGTGAGTTGTTTGTGACATTTCAAAGGATTATGCCTTCATCTTCAAGGGTTAAGCTTCGAATTTTGAAGGCCTGATTACCCTTCAAGACACTGGGAACCGCTCACCCATTGACACTCAGTGTTGCATCCCAGAAGAGAGGAGTGCGAGAAGCTCGAACCTCGCTCCTTTTGTGCTGTTTCCATCTTTATAACTGTTGACTTATAAACAGTACTTGAAATTTGTAGGCATGTTTATGATCTACCTCCATAACAAATCACATGTTCCAAACTACAGGGGTTTGTTAGTTATTGTCGTTAAACGTAAAGATAACTGAAAATTTACACACAGTGACCATGTTGTTTCACAAAAAAGGTGCATCCTTTCCAAAAGAAATGCTCCTGCATCATTTCTGGACCCCACATTAAATGGCGTTCATGCTGCTTTGTAGGTCCACCATGCCTTTATTACTGACTGTAGGAAATTACAAAGTACCAGATTGGTGTGGCCTCTGGCATTATGTCTTTATAAAAGGTGACAAAGTCAGTCAGGTGGTTCAAAACTTGAAAGGGAGAAATCACAGGCATGCAACCTCATGACAAACCGCAGTCATTATCTTTACCCATCCTTTCACCATTTATACACTTTGCTTGGCTTTATTATGGCTTGTTATGAATTTTTGCTGAGTGGAAGCACGAGTCACTTTCTCGGGGAATATGTGGGTTGTATAGTCTGGGAGCAGGCCAGTTTGTAACAAGGTTGCACATACACATGTATAGTTGATGTGAATAGGTCACCTGTTTATTCTCAGTATAATAGCAGATCCTCAATGTGTTCCTTCACTATCCGTCCGTCAGGTTATGTAGACGTGAATCCTTGCTCAGTTACTCATACACTACACAGTACCATTATGTGTGTGTGTGGTTTCTCACCCTCACAGTATGGTTTATAATAAGTACATGCATACAATTATTATTATTATTAATACGCAGAATTAAGATTTACTGGCGGTAAATTGCCTTAAGAAATACTGGTTCAGTGCCTACGGAGCATGTGTTGTAACATGTCTTCCATTAACACTACTGAGAGACTGACTAGTTTGAATTTTCTTTCCCCTCCCAAAGCTTCCAGAAACTTCAAATTCATACCTGCACTCTATTGGATTTAGCCCTTCCAAGTCTAAACAACAGCAACTCAGGTCTTGCTTGTATGAATTTTCGTTGGAGTAAATATGAAATACATAATTTTCCCTTCCTCTTATCGCTGCTGTGGCACTTCGATGGGAAAACCTCTCACCCCACTGCCTTAATACCAAAGCCAAAGACAACAAAATGGGTGGCAAGAAGGCAACTGCTAAATGCTGCATACAGGCAGCCATTAGCCAAATTGCTGTAGAGTGGCTGTGGAATCACTGGAGAGAGATTAGGGCTGTACAGTGACTATGAAACTGCTGGAGAGATATTAGGGCTGTAGAATGGCTTTGGAACCACTGGAGAGATATTAGGGCTGTAGAGTGACTGTGGAACCACTGGAGAGAGATTAGGGCTGTAGAGTGGCTTTGGAACTGCTAGAGTGCTATTAGGGCTGTAGTGGCTTTGGAACCACAGGAGAGAGATTAGGGCTGTAGAGTGACTGTGGAACCACTGGAGAGAGATTAGGGCTGTAGAGTGGCTTTGGAACTGTTAGAGTGCGTGCTATTAGGGCTGTAGAGTGGCTTTGGAACTACAGGAGAGAGATTAGGGTTGTAGAGTGGCTTTGGAAGCACTGGAGAGATATTAGGGCTGTATGGTGGCTGTGGAGAGAAATTAGAGCTGTACTTGCATCATACAGACAGTGGTACACTGAACATGAAATGTACTGAGACTGCTTAGTCCTTTGATGTCAGAAGTTCTTCTGAATAATATGAGGGTGAAAACCCTTGAAAATGCGAAAAAAAAATTGTGACTTTACTGTGTGCAGCTGTAGGGACAGTAAGTCATCAGCATATCAGCATGGTTTAGAAGCATGTACTGTGTGGTAGATCTGGCAGTATGTTGGAAAAAAAAGGCAGAGCTGTATTGAACCTCTGCACTAAATTAGCTTGTAAAAATCTTTTTAAGTTTGTCATTTGACTAACCTGCATACCATGTATACATGGGTTATCCAGAAAGTAAAAATACAAATGCAATAAAATTTTTTAAAAATAGTTATTAACAAAATTGAGTGAAAAAACTCTTTAACACATACCTTTAGCTATTTTTCAACATAATCACCACCTTTGTCACGGCATTTGTTTAGCCTGGGTACGAGGTTTTGTATTCCGATGTCATAGAGCTCCGCTGCCAGTGCACGCAACCATGCAGTGACTTCGTTTTTCACCTCTTCGTCTTCGTGAAACTTCTGGCCGGCCAGTTGTTTCTTTAAGTGCAAAAACAAATGGAAATCGCTGGGAGCGAGGTCTGGGCTGTGAGCGGGATGGTCTAAAACTTCCCAGTTGAAACTCTGCAACAACTGCTGCGTTGCTCTAGCGGTGTGCGGCCTTGCGTTGTCGTGCAGTAAGCTGACGCCGCGTGTCAGCATCCCTCGTCTTCTGTTCTGAATTGCACGTCTAAGCCTTTTCAGTGTTTCACAATATGCCGCAGAGTTTATGGTGATCCCGTGAGGCATAAAATCAACCAGAAGAACCCCCTTTTGTGAAAAACAAAAAAAGAAAAAAGAGGTGAAAAACGAAGTCACTGCATGGTTGCGTGCACTGGCGGCGGAGCTCTATGACATCGGAATACAAAACCTTGTACCCAGGCTAAACAAATGCCTTGACAAAGGTGATGATTATGTTGAAAAATAGCTAAAGGTATGTGTTAAGAGATTTTTCACTCAATTTTGTAATAACTATTTTTAAAAAATTTTATTGCGTTTGTATCTTTACTTTCTGGATAACCCTCGTATAAAAATGTAGTTGCTACTTTACATCAAACATTGTCTAAAATGTGAAGGTAAAGGGCACCCTAGAACAGGCCACAAAGGACCAGGGAAGGGGGGGGGGGAGTAGGTAGAGGTGTAGGTCTACTCTTTCTTTAACCTTGGCGCTAGATGAGGGTGGTGGTTAATTCCACAACCTGGCTGCTTTACCCCCAGGAAAGTGACCCAGTATCCATTTTACAGGAGGCTGGGTGAACCCCAGGGCCAGTCTGGACAGGTGCAGAAAATCTCACCCTTACTGGGATTAGATCCCCGGATCGTCCAGCCTGTAGTGAGAAGCTATACCCACTATGCTATCCTGGCCCACCATCAAACACTGACTACAAAAACTAATCATTTACTGTATAGGAAGGCAGTTGCTTTTTATTATGAGAACCATGTGAAACACATAAATACACTAAGTGGGAGGAGGGTAGGAGTGCAGGGATTATGATTTCAGAGTAAGTGGTGTGTACAATTACCACTGTGTGTTCGGAGGCTAAAATATAGAGCTTTATTTTGTGCAATATTGGTTTTTCTCTGATGTATTACATACAAAAACATAACTGTAAATTGTGGTATCTATATAGTGACTAGTTCTGTGTCTGCAGTAAATGAACACAAGGCAGTGTATATGTATATGTATGGTACCCGCCTACCAGACTGTATGGCGTCACGACACAAAAGACCACAGTGTCGGTACAAAGAACATATTTCAAGAAATGGTGTTTGAGATTGGAGTACACCTTTCCACTTTCATCACTACATTTTATGACAACAGCTGACAGAGATACTGCAGAAGTGGCCCACATTTTTAAGGTTATGTTACGCAGTGAGTCTTCATGAGATCCTCTATTGGTGACTCTCTTCTGTACTTAAGGTGGAAGCTTTGAAAGATTTGTTGTTATGATCTACATCAGTTTTTTGTCTCCTGTCCAAGAAGTTTTAACAGTTTTTGTCTTTGCTTCATACTCACAAGACTGGGTACCATGACTTAGTTTGCACAGTTGTGATCACCTCCTACATGTACATATTGGCATATGCATTATGGCTGCATGGTTCCTGTTCATTCCTTGCCATCTCTCCACACAGTAGACAGAACATTACTAAATCAATTAAGAAACAGAACCATACACAGACACTTCCCAACTTACGTAACAGTTCCGTGCTGCAAACCTTTGTCACTCAGCTTTTATGTATGTCAGAATTCGACCCCTACCCACTAAAAGTATATTCCTACAATTTTACGTATGTATGTGTTTATTTATATAGTATTTGTGTGTGTGTGCACGTGCACATGTGCATTGTTAATCCTACTACAACTGTCTACTGAGATACTCAGCAAAGTATAATTTTGTTAAAACTGAAAAATGTGAGACGATGTGCCACGTGTCAGCACAGTAACAATGGCAACATGTGAGTGTAAGGCACTTGCATATTGTGGTAGATACTGGCTGTCATAGTCAGTATCCCTCTGCTCACGCTGAGTCGTACGTCTGTGCACATAACGTACATTCGCACATAATACATAGATGGTGGATTTGTATCTGCATTCCAGTTTTTTTTTTTTTTTGGCTGTACTTCTTGAGAGAAAGTACATTAGTTTGTGTGACATGATCATGGATAATGGAAGTTCATGTACAAAGTGTAATGTAATATTTAGGCACTTTGAATTTTTATATGTGGTTTATGGAAAAGTATAATCAGGTCAAGTTTATGTAAGCCAGGGCTTACGTAACCTGGTCGATGCCTGTATACCCAATTTTTAGCCACAAAAGTCCTGTTTCAGATGTTTTTGTGAGAAGTGCTTTTATGCCTTACTAGTTTCCTCTGTCACTCCTGTTCATTTCACAAGCAGTTTTGATAAGAACATTTTCTGTAGATACAGATCAAAAAGTCTTGTGTCACAACATATTGCTGTACGTTTCTTCTACAACTTCACAAAGCCACACTAAACAAGACACACTTTATATTGGTGATATTCTTCACATTATACTGAGGACATCTGCTGATTTTAGAGTACCAGGTAGGAAGGTCATAACAGCAGTACAATTCATGTCATCACTGGTACAAGTGTTTTAATAAAAAAGAGAACATATTAAGATCAGCTACCATTACATTCTTTATGTCACAGACATGAGCTGCCTCAGGTACTATCTCTTGAGCATATCACACTGTTCATCTGGACTTAATGATGTAACCATTCATGTGTCCATTTGTCTGTGCATGTCCACTGGGTACTACTGTAGCAGTCTCTAGGGGATTGGGAACTTCGTCAGACGAAGGGGTAGCAGGAGACGAAAGGGTTGAGATAAGTTCCAGTTTATCATCCTTTGCAATCCTGCAGGACTTGCGTTCCTTACCCCTCCTACTCACTTTCTGGGGATGGGGCAGGGCATAGCGCAGTTTATCCCAAAACCAGGGATCACCCCACTTTACATATGTATTCATGCTAAGGTAGGCTCGTAGCTCAGGATCCAGCTGATCCAGTGGACCGATGTCTCCATACAGCAACACAATAACTCTGGCACGGCCCTCGCTAAGGGCCTGGCTATGTGCCGTGCGGAATTCCATGCGACCCCATACACTCTCCAGGAAGTTGGGCGACAGTACTACGAGTGTCCGTCTCGAGTCTTCCACAGATCGTGTAATCTGGTTAGGAATCCACTCCCCAGCTATCCAATCACGATAATGCAGACACAACTTGAAGTGCATTGTGCCACCCTCCAGCTCTGAAACCAGCTGGTTCACAACAAACTCCTCATCACGATGTGAGTAGCTGATGAAGGCATCATACAACTTGTCTTTGTCAAGCTCCTCCTCTGTGACAAACCACAGGCACAGGCCCCGCGCATACAGCCACACTTTTACCTCGCGCTGGAAGTAGTAGTACAGGGCCACCAAGACACCCACCGCGATGCCAACCAGAGCCACAATAATGCTTATTCCCAGAACCGTAGCAGTGGACACTGGGCATAAGTCATTGTAGGTGAGGTTTGCAAGAGAGCGTCGTGGGTCATCCCCACATGTTACGTTAGAGAGATACGCCACCTGTAACATTATACACGTCACGTTAGAGAGAGATGCCACCTGTAACATTATACATGTTACGCTGGAGAGATATGCCACCTGTAAAATCATACATGTTACGTTGGAGAGAGATGCCACCTGTAATATTATACATGCTGTGCAAGAGATACACGCCATCTGTAACATTATACATGCTGTGCAAGAGATATATATATGCCACCTGTAAAATTATACATGTTACGTTGGAGAGAGATGCCACCTGTAATATTACATATACTGTGCAGGAGATACATGCCATCTGTAACATTATACATGCTGTGCAGGATATATATGCCACCTGTCACATTATGCATGTTCAGCAGGAGATACATGCCACCTGTAACATTATACATGTTATAAAATGATATTCTACATGCTGTTTTGTTTGCTGATGGTCAGGCAATAATTGTTAAGACAGAATCTGACCTCCAGCAGGCATTACATACATTACCTGCAGTTTTGAAGAACATACCTTTAAAATTTATACTGTAAAACCAAAGGCATGGCATTTAAAGGAAGTGAGCACATTAGAGCAAAAACAATTACTGACCCCACAGTAAGAGGAACAGATAAAAGAATTTTAACTACGTAGGACATACTGTGTCATGTATAAATAGTAGTGACATATATTAATAAGCTAGAGAGGTTTATGTAACAATTCAATGCTCATTTAAAAGAATTTATGAGGAAGCATTATTGAGATTATAGCTCCTATACAGGTGTGAGAATTGGACTTGCACATTATAAACAAGGTGGTTGTTTGATAACTAAAAAGTTCCTCGCACAAAAACTGCAGAAGAAATTGGAATTTCTGTGTCAGCCTGAAATATGAGACATGGTACTCAGTCTGTAAGTGAAAAGCTGAGGTGGGAAAAAGGTGAAAACAGCAAAATATAATAAGGGAGAATCGGTGTTATGGAACAGTTCCAGCAAAAATAAGCTGTTAATCTACAAATTGTGCTTGTAGGAGACATATGCTGTCTTATGTTCAAGAATGTGTCAATATGCCTGAATAAGGTAAGACTTAAAATGTGGTCTGATGGTGAGAATGGATCACGTAAGTGCAGAAATTTCACACACAATTACAACAAAATACTTTCAGGCTTACCCTTCTAAGACATTTTCCCACTTGATAAGCCCCCCCCCCTCTCTCTCTCTCTTTTTTTTCCCCCCCCAAAACTGTCTTGAGAAGATTTCAGTATATACAACTGAAGTGACACTGATGTTGATTTTAGATGCAAGTGAACACAACATTTATTAGAAACAAAGTCCATGTATTCCCAAGTTAGTGTATGAGTACATTCCAACTGGCAGAAGAAATGTAAGTCAACCAAGAAAAAGAAGGAGACACCAATAACCATGAAGGCAGAACAAGCCTGGAATGGCTTCTACCCCACTGTTGCTGATGATGATACACATGGGACATCACTGTAGGTGTGCTGTGCACTATCCATACCTGAGTGAAGTGCTCCTGCAGGAAGTTCAGCATGCCCCGTGCTGAACAATCACAATGCCATGGATTGGCATGGAGTGTGAGGCGCTGCAGGCCAGTTCTGTTGGCCAGTGCCTGCAGAATGGATGGGCTAAGCCACATCAGGTTGTTGTGGTCCAATTCCAGCACCTGCAATGAAGCAAAGAGAACTGAAATTACCAGCTCAGGGGGAAAAGTACCATGCAAGGTGACTTGCAAGATCTCTGCTTACCTGCAAGTGAGGAGGCACTTGCTCTGCTTCCAGTGTTGAGATGTTATTATGAGAGAGATACAGTCTTGTCACTCTGTTGTAGCCTGGTGCAGTAGTTGGAGGCAGTGTCACAATACTGTTACCTCTGAGCCACAGCTCTGTGTGGTTGAGTTTGAGTCTTTGGGGCCACAAAACACTCTTGTCGAATTTTAGCGGGTCAGGCAAATCGGCTGGTGACTGTAACAGATTCAAGCCTGAGCAGTCCACAATAAGGGCAGAATCTGCTGGACGCTCGGAGCAAGTGCACGGGCGCGGACAGTCCCTAAGTCGAGGAAGCGAGCACTGCATCTTGAGGGAACTGAGCTGCTTAACAGCAGTGCCTCTCAATTCTGGTGGGCCAGCACAGGTGAGATTGCCTGGGATGATCTCAAACATGCTGCGTGCTTCTGGTTCAAGTCTGTCCTCCAGGTAGCGCAGTAGGTCATACACCTTGCAGTCACACATTAAGGGGTTCTGCTCAAGCAGAATTCGCCTGTTTGGCAGGCGTTGATTATGGTCTTGCGCCAGGGCCAAAAGCTCTAAGTTCTGCAGGTCAATGATGGAGATGTTGTTGTAGGTGAGGTCGACAGTAATATCACTCGACAGGAACTGTATGTCTTCTGGCTGCGGCAGAATACACATACTGAAGTCAATAGGTAATCAATGCTTGACCCCGTACAAATAAAAAATGGGAAATGGCAATTTGCCGCTGACCGTAAATCAGGGTTCGACAAATCACAGGAACCATGTTTCTATGGCAACTAAATAATTTGTCATGGCACCTACAATTTTGGAAGCATGTACTGTAAAGTAATGCTCATTTTCTTTTGTCTGAAAATCGTGGTTCAATAAGCACTGCATTAGTGAACAGCTTTCTGACCACCGAAGTCCATTTAGCACAATATTAAAATGTGTGGAAGGAATTCCAGGCACCTTTGCTGTGCGAGATGGAGGGAAAGATAAAGTGACAGTATTTGAGAGGGTCAGTCGTTTGCATGTCAACAGACTTTGTTCTGTCTTCCAAAACACCACACTACATGTGTTCCTCATATTAATTTATCCCTGTCAGTGAACCACCATGTTCCAACCATCCACTAAGCTGTTCATTCACCAACTACCCTCACCAAGATTCTTGTTCTTAATTTTCCATCTCCCCTAAATAGCCACTGCAGGAATCCAGCAATCAGCCTGCCCTTCTGTTAGGTGAGTGCTGGGAATTACATTACATGGTCTCGTACTTTGGTGTGCGTAATTAAAGTCATCATATGGACTGGGATAGTAACTATGCTGGATGTTACTGCTGTACAGCGTTTGTTATGGCAGACTATACGCTCAAACTTCAGCTCTGTATTTTAATGCTGAATAAGGAGTACTAATATGAGAGTTTTTATTTCAGTGTATTTCTAAGGATTTTTAGTTTTGCGTTCTAATTTTATGTGCAATATGGAGGGTTGTTTTGATAAAAAAAATTCTCATCCAAAAGGGGTATGATTTCAGAAGAATATCCTTAGTGTGTATTGAATAGCTTGTGACTTATTAGACACAAGAGGTGGGCATGCGCGTGTATGCTCACACACACACACTCACACTCACTCAAAATACCAGTGGAAGTTTTAATTTTGTTAGCCACTGAAACATAAATCCATGAAGTGACTCCTAAATTTTTGAACTGGCACCCCCATTCAAATAAAATGTCATGCCCTACATTAATGCACCATAAGGAACATTAGGGTTTATGCTGGCACAAGAGGGCTGTTGGTACAGCCTAATTACTTACAGTAACAATTCAGGTCTTCTGAGATGTTATGCTGTGTTTCCTTACATTGGAATGTGTCACCTTCATCTTCAAGAGTCGAATGGGAAGTTTCTTCTTGGACACCTTGACTGGAAAATGAAGGTGACATCCTCCTTGAAACCTTGGAAGCATTAACCCAGCAACACAGTATTACATCCCAGAAGACCCAAATCCTCAACACACTGCTGGGGAACATAAAATCTTGCATACTCACCGCAAGGCTGGAAATGAGGTTGTGACTCAGATCCAGCGTTCGTAAGTTCGCGAGTGTAAAGACCCAGTCCGAGAAAATAGTCGTGATGGAATTGTTTCTGATGTACAGTTCCTCAAGCTTCAGGCAGGCATTCAGCACCGACTGGACCTCTCCTATGTCAGTCTGTGGCCCTCTTAAAGATAGGCGGTTATGGGAGAGTGTCAGCTGTTTAAGTCCAGGCACATGCATGAACGCCTGTACCGCAATGTGCTGCAGTCGGTTGTGCTCCAGATTTAGCGATTCCAGCTGTGTAAGGCCTTTCATGAGATTCCTGTGATAATAAAACAGAACCTGACATGTCTTCCAGAACTTAAAATCGTGTACATAAGTGCCAGTGTTATTTGGAGTCACATCCCAGAAGACCTTACTGTCAACCCTCCCAACGCTAAGCTATTATTCTGAGTTGAAAATGCCAGTGGATATTTACAGTAGTGTGGTAAGAAGAGGTCTCGTCCTCAGTTTGTGATATATCTTATTGAAATGTTCACTTAATATTAAGCATGCATACCTTTGTGTAAGAAATATATAAAATGAGAAGAAATGCTACTAGCATAAGAAGAAATTTGACTTCATGGTTTATAGTTTTAAAAAGTCATAATCATAATTTCAGAATAAAAACAGAAGTTTTAAGTTTTCTCATCAGTTACTGTTGTGCCTTTAAACTTTACGGTGTTGTTTAGCCATACAAAAAATTCCTTACCTTACATTCGGTACTTTTGGAGAAAATATCAAGTCCATGGGCTTGCAACTACAAAAAATTAGTGTAATTGTAACACACTGAGCAAAATAAACAAAGAGAATCTAATGACAGATTCTAAAACTAAGAGAATCTAATGACAGATTCTAAAACTACAGCTTTCCTTGCTGTAATTAGACTGTAACCAGCTGCCACTGGATGAAACAGTGTGAACAGCAAGAAATCGAGACAGTTCACAGGCAGCACTTTCATGGTCCTGGCATATTTGAAGCATGTTTCAAGGATCACTCTAACCCATGCATTGTGATCAGAAACTCCAATCTCATCACTTGTGAGGTCCAAGGTTCTCACAGAAGTGTCAACAATGATTCAGGTCTTCTGGGATGTGACCCTGAGGTACTGGGTGAGTGGTTCCCTATATTTCCAAGCACTGTGTCGCTTTCGTCTCCAAGGTACATTGAAACATCAGGAAACATCTCCCAGAAGACTCAAATCCTCATCTTAAATATTGGTGTTATGCATATGGCTTCTTATAGTGACTCACCCTGAGATGTTGGTGAGCCAGTTATGGTCAAGTTCAAGGACCCGTAAATCGCCAAGCTTGGAGAATATGTCATCTGGCAGGGCGTTTAGTTGGTTGTTGCCAAGCCTCAGGTTTCTGAGTCTGACTGTGTCACGGAACAGGTCTGCAGGCAGAGATGTTAGTGAGTTGCCATTCAGAGAGATATTGGCTATTGTCGATGATTCCCAGAAGATGTCTTCAGGCAGCTGTGTGATGCCACACATGCTAAGGTACACCTCCAGAAGATTGGTAAGGTTGGCCAGTAGTCTGGGTGGGATGTGTTGAAGCCGCTGTCTGTTGTCATATAGTCCTAACTTTGTCAGGTTTTTGGTGAACGAGAACAGACCATCAGGCAGGGAGGTGAAGTTATTGCTTGGTAGGGTGAGCTCTCTGAGCTGTGGCATATTGGCGAACAGGTCAGCAGATATTGATGTCAACTTGTTCGAGCTGAGGTCCAGAAACTGCAGACTTGACAGGCCTGTAAACACATCTTGCGTCAGGTTCTGCAGATTGTTTCCCCACAGGTTCAGTCTGTAGAGCCGAGACAGATTACGGAATATTCCCACCTCAAGGGTCGTCATCTGATTACCACCCAGTTCGAGGGTCAAAAGACTGGACAAGGGATCGAACACGTGTACAGGTAACTGAAGGGCATTATTTTTCATGTCCAGATACTGCAGTACCTGCATCTCTTGGAACACATCCTCAGGCAATGTTGTGATTCCATTGCTGTGCAGAGTGAGGGTTGTGAGGTTGTTAAGGCCTGCCAGGAATGATGGTTCTAGTGTGTCACTCAGATTGCTGTGTTCGAAAAGAAGCGATTCGACCCCAGAGGTACCGATAGATTCAAGCATCTTGTACAGGGGCATGTTAGGCAGGGGACAGAACATGAATGACACACGAGGGGTGGGACCCACTGTAGCCCAGACAGCAGGTTGTAATCCATCCATGACATGGAGGAACACTGGAAGCTCAGCATGTTGCCTGGCTCAAGCGTCGCGTGGAATGCAAACCTCTGTGAAGCACGAGGACACCACAGGTCGAGTCTGCCCATCACACTGTGCTCACACTGGCAGCTGCTAGTGTCGGGACATGAGATGCTGCTGTCACTGCTGACCACAGTCAGTGTCAGCAGTGCTGCCAGTATCAGCCGTCTCGCTGTGACGAACATGCTGCTCCTGCAATAACAAGTATTTACCACCTTAACGTTTCTCATAGTTCCTGTGCATTAGACAATTACTTATTTAAGCCCAACGAAATGCTCTTGTAGTCAGTTTGCATATATTATTACATATCTTCATCATGATCAATCAATCATCTGCTACATGTTTCAACCCTTTCTTGATTTTAATTCTCCAAGTCGTAATTAATATTCATATTCTATATATTTAACCTGCTGCTATGTTTTATATATGTATGAGCTGCAATTTCTAGTAATGACACATACTAGTGTTTTCACTGACAGTCATCTTTTTTTGGACTTTGTCCATCGTCTAATATTTAAAAGGACGACGACGTTTCGGAAGCCAGCTCTGTTTCCGCCTTCAGGCAAAGAAAGACCCCTTAGATCAAGGTACTGTCAGTCACTGGGCACCGCAGATCAGTAAACATGTTAAGATATGCACCTGAGAACAGATCTAGTCCAAGGGTAGTAACAGGAAAATGGTTATTGAAAAATTAGAAATTAACTAGACGAATCAAAACCTAGACTAATGCACAAATTAAACCCCCTAAAAAGAGCCATGAAATCAGACTGATCAGACCACAGACACAACACAAAAATCCAGAACACACGTAGTTAAAATTCTTAACACCACTAACACTAGTGTTTTGTACATCTCTTGTATTTGGTTTTTCCCTCATGATGGCCCAGAAAGGGCCCAAATATGTATGAGATAATAATATGTAATAGTGCTACATGTAAACTGCCTGCAAGTGCATTTTGTTGGACTTCCATTAGCAATACCATTTCACGGTCTGAAGCCATTGTGCTGAGACTAAGTTCATAACTAAGTTACTAACTAAATGGAAAAAAGCCTTTCTTCAGAAGCTAATAGTTGTTTAGGTACTCAAGAAGTTCCCGCATTTTATGGAATCTGACGGTTCATTACCGTCTTCACAACAGCCAGTCACTTTTCTCTGTCCCGAGTTAGTGTAATCCAGTCCACGCTCTCCCATCGTGTTTATTTAAAGACTTCTTTCAATACACAAATCCCACGTTCTCCAATGCTTCAGTCGTTCCAAAGGATCTGCCCACGTCCACGGCGCTATACAGTACGTCGTGACGTCTTATGTTTTTACGGTCAGAAATTGTTAGCCCCTCGCCCAACCCCAAAGCTGGAGGACCTCCCCTTGGCGGCCGTCCGCTAGTGCCTGTTCAGTATATTCGCTGCTACCCTCCACATCGCCGACTGGTAACACGGACTGAGCTCAGACGTTGCATGCACTGCTTCTTCTTCTTCTTTCTTTGGGCCCGTCAGCAGAAGCTCCGGATGCACTGCAGCCTTAGGCTTATTGTGCTAACCCTTAGCCTTTCAATCAGCATTGGTTCATTATCCCTGTGCCTCTAACAAAGAGACACAGGTCTTCCAATGAAGCCATCCTTATATCCCTTGGTTCTACGAACATCTTCCCAAAGAACTTATAACGTTGTTGAGCCAATGCCTCGCAACTACAGATAATATGATGCATAGATTCAGTCTCTGACCCACAGAATCTGCAGGTTGGATCTCCTTCAAAGAGGCCCATAGTGTTCAAGTGCTTCCTCACAGGTGCATGTCCTGTGAGAAATGCAACTACTGATCTAAGTTGATTCCTGCTCAATTTAATCAGGCCGTCAGCTTTTTTCTTACATGGTCCACTAATAAAGAGTTTACCATGTCTGTGACCTGGTAAGTTATTCCAGGTACTTAAGTGTTGACACTCAATCCAGTTCTTAATAGCTTCTCTTGCTGAACACCTAGGTATTCCAAGAGCCGGCTATGGGCTGAGTAATGGCTTAGCTGCAACTTGCCTCGCAAGTTCATCATTGTTAGCCCCTCGCCCAACCCCAAAGCTGGAGGACCTCCCCTTGGCGGCCGTCCGCTAGTGCCTGTCCAGTATATTCGCTGCTACCCTCCACATGGCAGACTGGTGACACGGACTGAGCTCAGACGTTGCATGCACTGCTTGCTCTGAACACAGGATTGTCAACAGAAGCGCTTATAACGTGTACAAGAGGGCTCATACTCTGCACAAACAATTGCAATGCTCCCATATACCCGAAAGGGCATTACTTTGTTCGAAACTTCCCAGGCTTCGCCCTTTTTAGGTGCGTTCGCAGAATTGCGCAAAGCGACTACTAGCTTCGTCATGTCTGTATGTCTGTCTGTCCGCATAGAACAACTCGGCTCCCACTGGACAGATTTTCATGAAACTGATACTTGAGTGTGATTTGAAAATCTGTCGACAAAATTAAAAGTTTTACTAAAATCTGACAACAATAACGGTACTTTACACGAAGACCTATGTACATTTATGATAATATCTCGTTGAATTCTTCTTAGAATGAAAAATGTTTCAGACAAAAGTTGTACAGAAAACCAAAACACAATTTTATATTCAAAAACATTTTCCAGAAAATCGTACCGTTTATGAGATAATGTGGAAAAATATGGTAGAGCCAGACAGGCCACAGATGACAATATAATACGGCGCATGCGCTTTGCATGCCGGATAACTAAGGCTACAGACAGACACGCAGAAAATGTAATAAATATTGCTTTTGCACAGAAACAATGTTACGCGAACGCGCCTCGTTGTTACGTTATACGTACATTGCCTGTGCTGTTCCCTCTGGCAAGA
Organism: Reticulitermes speratus; assembly: GCA_021186555.1. Classification (NCBI taxonomy): domain Eukaryota; kingdom Metazoa; phylum Arthropoda; class Insecta; order Blattodea; family Rhinotermitidae; genus Reticulitermes; species Reticulitermes speratus. Next base: position 29,679,900 of record JAJKFL010000013.1, on the reverse strand, counting down.
GTAACAGGGGTATGAAAATGAGCATGGAGCATGGGTGGAATGAGACTGACAGAGGAAAACAGAAGTACTGGGAGAAAAACATTATACAGCGTAGGTGGTAGATGTATGAATGAGTATGGAGCATTGGTTGAATGATACTGACAGGGAAAACAGAAGTACTGGGAGAAAAACATTATACAGCGTAGGTGGTAGATGTATGAATGAGTATGGAGCATTGGTTGAATGATACTGACAAGGAAAACTGAAGTACTGGGAGAAAAACATTATACAGCATCGGTGGTAGATGGATGAATGAGTATGGAGCATTGGTAGAATGATACTGACAGGGAAAACTGAAGTACTGGGAGAAAAACATTATACAGCGTCCGTGGTAGATGTATGAATGAGTATGGAGCATTGGTAGAATGATACTGACAGGGAAAACTGAAGTACTGGGAGAAAAACATTATACAGCGTCAGTGGTAGATGAATGAATGAGTATGGAGCATTGGTAGAATGATACTGACAGGGAAAACTGAAGTACTGGGAGAAAAACATTATACAGCGTCGGTGGTAGATGTATGAATGAGTATGGAGCATTGGTAGAATGATACTGACAGGGAAAACTGAAGTACTGGGAGAAAAACATTATACAGCGTCGGTGGTAGATGTATGAATGAGTATGGAGCATTGGTAGAATGATACTGACAGGGAAAACTGAAGTACTGGGAGAAAAACATTATACAGCGTCAGTGGTAGATGAATTAATGAGTATGGAGCATTGGTAGAATGATACTGACAAGGAAAACTGAAGTACTGGGAGAAAAACATTATACAGCGTCGGTGGTAGATGTATGAATGAGTATGGAGCATTGGTAGAATGATACTGACGGGGAAAACTGAAGTACTGGGAGAAAAACATTATACAGCGTCAGTGGTAGATGAGTGAATGAGTATGGAGCATTGGTAGAATGATACTGACAGGGAAAACTGAAGTACTGGGAGAAAAACATTATACAGCGTCAGTGGTAGATGAATGAATGACTATGGAGCATTGGTGGAATGATACTGACAGGGGAAAACTGAAGTACTGGGAGAAAAACATTATACAGCGTCGGTGGTAGATGAAAGAATGAGTATGGAGCATTGGTGGAATGATACTGACAGGGGAAAACTGAAGAACTGGGAGAAAAACATTATACAGCGTCCGTGGTAGATGAATGAATGAGTATGGAGCATTGGTGGAATGATACTGACAGGGGAAAACTGAAGTACTCGGATAAAAACATTATACAGCGTTGGTGGTAGATGGATGAATGAGTATGGAGCACTGGTGGAATGATACTGACAGGGGAAAACTGAAGTACTGGGAGAAAAACATTATACAGCGTCCGTGGTAGAATGAATGAATGAGTATGGAGCATTGGTGGAATGATACTGACAGGGGAACTGAAGTACTCGGATAAAAACATTATACAGCGTCGGTGGTAGATGTATGAATGAGTATGGAGCATTGGTGGAATGATACTGACAGGGGAAAACTGAAGTACTGGAGAGAAACATTATACAGCATCGGTGGTAGATGGATGAATGAGTATGGAGCATTGGTGGAATGATAGTGACAGGGGAAAACTGAAGTACTGGGAGAAAAACATTATACAGCATCGGTGATAGATGGATGAATGAGTATGGAGCATTGGTGGAATGATAGTGACAGGGGAAAACTGAAGTACTGGGAGAAAAACATTATACAGCGTTGGTGGTAGATGGATGAATGAGTATGGAGCACTGGTGGAATGATACTGACAGGGGAAAACTGAAGTACTGGGAGAAAAACATTATACAGCGTCGGTGGTAGATGTATGAATGAGTATGGAGCATTGGTGGAATGATACTGACAGGGGAAAACTGAAGTACTGGGAGAAAAACATTATACAGCATCGGTGGTAGATGAATGAATGAGTATGGAGCATTGGTGGAATGATACTGACAGGGGAAAACTGAAGTACTGGGAGAGAAACATTATACAGCATCGGTGGTAGATGGATGAATGAGTATGGAGCATTGGTGGAATGATACTGACAGGGGAAAACTGAAGTACTGGGAGAAAAACATTATACAGCATCGGTGGTAGATGAATGAATGAGTATGGAGCATTGGTGGAATGATACTGACAGGGGAAAACTGAAGTACTGGGAGAGAAACATTATACAGCATCGGTGGTAGATGGATGAATGAGTATGGAGCATTGGTGGAATGATACTGACAGGGGAAAACTGAAGTATTGGGAGAAAAACATTATACAGCATCGGTGGTAGATGGATGAATGAGTATGGAGCATTGGTGGAATGATACTGACAGGAGAAAACTGAAGTACTGGGAGAAAAACATTATACAGCATCGGTGGTAGATGAATGAATGAGTATGGAGCATTGGTGGAATGATAGTGACAGGGGAAAACTGAAGTACTGGGAGAAAAACATTATACAGCATCGGTGGTAGATGAATGAATGAGTATGGAGCATTGGTGGAATGATACTGACAGGGGAAAACTGAAGTACTGGGAGAAAAACATTATACAGCATCGGTGGTAGATGAATGAATGAGTATGGAGCATTGGTGGAATGATACTGACAGGGGAAAACTGAAGTACTGGGAGAAAAACATTATACAGCATCGGTGGTAGATGAATGAATAAGTATGGAGCATTGGTGGAATGATACTGACAGGGGAAAACTGAAGTACTGGGAGAGAAACATTATACAGCATCGGTGGTAGATGGATGAATGAGTATGGAGCATTGGTGGAATGATAGTGACAGGGGAAAACTGAAGTACTGGGAGAAAAACATTATACAGCATCGGTGGTAGATGGATGAATGTGTATGGAGTATTGGTGGAATGATAGTGACAGGGGAAAACTGAAGTTCTGGGAGAAAAACATTATACAGCGTTGGTGGTAGATGGATGAATGAGTATGGAGCATTGGTGGAATGATAGTGACAGGGAAAAACTGAAGTACTGGGAGAAAAACATTATACAGCGTTGGTGGTAGATGGATGAATGAGTATGGAGCATTGGTGGAATGATAATGACAGGGGAAAACTGAAGTACTGGGAGAAAGGAAACCTGTTCCAGTGTCACTCTGTCCATCACAAATCTCACATGGACTGGCCCGAGAATGAACCCAGGCCTCCACGGTGAGAGGTCGGCGACCAACCGCCTAAGCCATAGCAAGGCGTTCAAGTTGAAGTCCATGTTATCTATACTTAGAAATCCAATTCGTACCTCACAGAAAACATTCATTTACATTGCAAAGACCAACCGGGTAAAGCTGATTAGGGTCATTGTGCTTTGACGGGATTATACCAAGACGAGGAAGCGGGCTATGTACAGGTGAAGTCCCTGTGTTGCATGTTGGGAACTGGAGGTACAGCTCCACACATTCTTAACCTCGGCTCTCACCGGCCATCTTACGCCCGGTACCCACTGATCAGGAGGTTAGGAGAGTTCCAGAGCCGGGCTGGTCGCCGTTGGAGAAGAGAAAAGTTCTTGACCTTGTCGGGAATATAATCAGGATTCCTTCGGCTTCCAGCATACAGCCTAGTCACTATATCAGCTGAGCTATCCTGCAATAACTGAAGTAGAGGCGTGGCGACCCTCATGGAATGCCAAGCACTTCCGGCAGTAACAAAACAAACAGCGCGCTATGACGTCAGCGCGTTACGTGTCTGAAATTGGAGCAAATTGCGAGACTGATGTCAAACACCGGATCCTAAGCTTTCCGACTGCACCTGCAGAAATGCAGAAGTGAAGAATGCAGGAGGAGTGACCGAGCGGGCGAGCTGGGGCGGTTTCCAGTTCTGGAGATGCCGCGTTAGAATGTCGGTCGCTACTCACGTAATGGTTCTGGCCCGCAAACCTGTACGTAGCCTTTACGTATGTCTGAATTCGACCCAATGCCACTTTCTTTACGGTCCTATCATCATACACTCTTACCACATGACCAGCCCGTTCTAGTCTTACTTACTTTTACTGTTGTTACAATATTTGGTTTTCTACACATAACCTGCAATTGATCATTAGTTCGTATTCTCCAGTCAGTTTTATCTGTTATTGGGCCATATATCTTTCTTAGTATTAGGTATAGCTCCACTCCTTAATATCGGCACTCGATGTGATCAACAGCACAATCCAGCCGCTTTACCCCAGGTACCCATTGAATAGGAGGCTGGGTAGGCCCCAGAGCCGATACGTTGCCCCTGTGGTTACAATTAATAAGTTACTGGGGGGGGGGGGGGGGTCATTCTAAGCAGAGAAATGAAACAAATCTTTTGTGGAGAAGGATGATGTGAGTGACAGTTTTGTGGAGAAGGATGATGTGAGTGACAGTTTTGTGGAGAAGGATGATGTGACAGTTTTGTGGAGGATGATGATGTGACAGTTTTTTGGAGGATGATGATGTGAGTGACAGTTTTGTGGAGAAGGATGATGTGAGTGACAGTTTTGTGGAGGATGATGATGTAAGTGACAGTTTTGTGGAGGATGATGATGTGACAGTTTTTTGGAGAAGGATGATGTGAGTGACAGTTTTGTGGAGAAGGATGATGTGAGTGACAGTTTTGTGGAGAAGGATGATGTGACAGTTTTGTGGAGGATGATGTGACAGTTTTTTGGAGAAGGATGATGTGACAGTTTTGTGGACAAGGATGATGTAAGTGACAGTTTTGTGGAGGATGATGATGTAAGTGACAGTTTTGTGGAGGATGCTGATGTGAGTGACAGTTTTGTGGAGAAGGATTATGTGAGTGACAGTTTTGTGGATGATGATGATGTGAGTGACAGTTTTGTGGAGAAGGATGATGTGAGTGACAGTTTTTGTGGGAAGGATGATGTGAGTGACAGTTTTGTGGGAAGGATGATGATGTGAGTGACAGTTTTGTGGAGAAGGATGATGTGAGTCAGTTTTGTGGAGAAGGATGATGTGAGTCAGTTTTGTGGAGAAGGATGATGTGAGTGACAGTGTGGAGGATGATGATGTGAGTGACAGTTTTGTGGAGGATGATGATGTGAGTGACAGTTTTGTGGAGGATGATGATGTGAGTGACAGTTTTGTGGAGAAGGATGATGTGCGTGACAGTTTTGTGGAGAAGGATGATGTGAGTGACAGTTTTGTGGAGAAGGATGATGTGAGTGACAGTTTTGTGGGGAAGGATGATGTGACAGTTTTGTGGAGAAGGATGATGTGACAGTTTTGTGGGGAAGGATGATGATGTGAGTGACAGTTTTGTGGAGGATGATATGAGTGACAGTTTTGTGGGGAAGGATGATGTGACAGTTTTGTGGAGGATGATGATGTGAGTGACATTTTGTGGAGGATGATGATGTGAGTGACAGTTTTGTGGAGAAGGATGATGTGAGTGACAGTTTTGTGGAGAAGGATGATGTGAGTGACAGTTTTGTGGGGAAGGATGATGTGAGTGACAGTTTCTGTCGTTGAGGTCGTGACCTCGGGGGAGGCTGCAGCTCAGGTTAGGCGGCGACCACTGCTACATGCTTTGCAATTTGGTATGTACTAACCCTGCTCTTTGACGTTAAACTGCGTTACTGAAGTGTCATTAAACAAACATTCGTGTTAAGCCGCGTCCCCACAACTGGTATATCTGACAGATATTGGTCACTGGATACTTGCCACGTCGTGGGAACGGTGCACCGGCTGTCGGTAAATGTGACGCAAATCAAAGGAGTCACCAGTGTTTATTTACTTGTCAAGTCGAGATTTCTTGCGTTCCCACGACTCGTTTATTCTTGACAAGCAGACAAGTGTGGACAATGAGTATCATTCGAAACGTTGAGTAGGCCAAGTACGCCAGTCGTAGGAACGGGATCACAATGACCAGGCAGACACTTGGCAAGTGTAACCGAGTATGCATGTGTACCGAATACACCAGTCGTGGAAACAGTGTGATAGTTATTCACTTGGCTCCTTGTACAGTGCACAATTATTGGCGCCTGTCAAATATGCCAGTTGTGGGTGCGCGCGTTATGGCCGTCTGTCTGCCACGTCACACGTATCAAAATTATATTGAGACGGCGGAACAGTGCTTTAGGGAAGACCTGTCACACATCTGAAGTTAATCCACATCATAAAGCCCAGTGGTTACTATATGTACCACCAGGTTTAACATTCACAAATTCTACGTTCTGCCCACACAGTGTATTTATGTGTTTTGTGTGGATCTCAGAACAAACAGCGATTATTTCACTGTACAGCATTAACTGACTGGTTTGTATAACTGAGACGGAGTGTGTTTACTGCGCGGTACGGACTGTATTTATGTGTTTTGTGTGGATCTCAGAACAAACAGCGATTATTTCACTGTACAGCATTAACTGACTGATTTGTATAACTGAGACAGTGTGTGTTTACTGCGCGGTACGGACTGTATTTATGTGTTTTGTGTGGATCTCAGAACAAACAGCGATTATTTCACTGTACAACATTAACTGATTGGTTTGTATAACTGAGACGGAGTGTGTTTACTGCGCGGTACGGACTGTATTTATGTGTTTTGTGTGGATCTCAGAACAAACAGCGATTATTTCACTGTACAACATTAACTGATTGGTTTGTATAACTGAGACGGAGTGTGTTTACTGCGCGGTACGGACTGTATTTATGTGTTTTGTGTGGATCTCAGAACAAACAGCGATTATTTCACTGTACAACATTAACTGATTGGTTTGTATAACTGAGACGGAGTGTGTTTACTGCGCGGTACGGACTGTATTTATGTGTTTTGTGTGGATCTCAGAACAAACAGCGATTATTTCACTGTACAACATTAACTGATTGGTTTGTATAACTGAGACGGAGTGTGTTTACTGCGCGGTACGGACTGTATTTATGTGTTTTGTGTGGATCTCAGAACAAACAGCGATTATTTCACTGTACAACATTAACTGATTGGTTTGTATAACTGAGACGGAGTGTGTTTACTGCGCGGTACGGACTGTATTTATGTGTTTTGTGTGGATCTCAGAACAAACAGCGATTATTTCACTGTACAACATTAACTGACTGGTTTGTATAACTGAGACGGAGTGTGTTTACTGCGCGGTACGGACTGTATTTATGTGTTTTGTGTGGATCTCAGAACAAACAGCGATTATTTCACTGTACAACATTAACTGATTGGTTTGTATAACTGAGACGGAGTGTGTTTACTGCGCGGTACGGACTGTATGTGTTTTGTGTGGATCTCAGAACAAACAGCGATTATTTCACTGTACAGCATTAACTGACTGGTTTGTATAACTGAGACGGAGTGTGTTTACTGCGCGGTACGGACTGAATATTTATATGTAATTCAGGTGAACCCTCTAAAGCCCGAAGACCCGGGTTCGATCCCAGACCAGTCCATGTGAAGTTTGTGGTCAATGAAGTTGCAATGGGACAGGGTTTTCTCCCAGTACTTCGGCTTTTCTCTGTCGCCATCATTCCACCAATGCTCCACACTCATCATCATACTGCACTTACCAGAAGGACAAATGAGTGCAGGCTGGAAACCTTAGAAAAAGAAATGCTCTTTTGGAAATATTGACGGACTGGATATAAATGTCCTTCAGTTTTCATATTGTACAAGGGTTACGAAATGTGCGGCGTAGTCGGCCCTTCACAAGTCCGGTACTCTACAGTTTGTGGTTTTCATATCCTAGCAGACTTGAAGCGATACATGCCCACTTTCATGTTAGGCACACATACTTTAGGTGATACAGGCCCATGTTCATGTTAGGCACACATACGTTAAGTGATACAAGCTCATTTTAATGTTAGGCACCACATACTGTAGGTGATACAAGCCCATTTTAATGTTAGGCACACATACTTTAGGTGATACAAGCCCATTTTCATGTTAGGCACACATACTTTAGGTGATACAAGCCCATTTCCATGTTAGGAACGCATACTGTAGGTGATACAAGCCCATTTTAATGTTAGGTACACATATTTCAGGCGCTTAAAGCCAATTTTCATTTCCTAACTTGCCTGTGGGTCAAAAGCCCGAAAAAGCAAACGCCGGCTTAGAATTCGCATGCGCCCAGCAACGGACTTCTTCATGTGAAGCAGCCCAGACTTATGACAAACAAAATTTCTCGAGTTGTGTGAGAATGGACAGACGGACGGAGCCATTTTAGTAGGCTCTCCGCAGGGACACGAACGCGCCTAAAGGTCACTCTGTGCTTTACAGCTTATGCCATCACTGTCTTAACCATTGAAGTGCTGCCTGCAAAGGAAAAACTAAACTGTTTAGGCCTGTGCATTCTTCAGATGAAATTGTGCTTAGGAGGTGTTGTGAATCAGCGCGGTGTAACTTGGAGGACTGTCGGCAGTGCTGCACGTAGCTGTGTGCTAATGAGGTGCTAAGTGCCTGCAACCTTGCAGACAGTTCCAACCGAACCTCTTTAGAATGTCTCGGTTCATCTGTTTTGACACAAAAGCCAGCCACTCTACAGTAAATGGCACAGTGCCCGCACAGGTCGTATCTACATGTTCAGTCCATCCATTTAACTACCATAACAGCACTGTGCGTGGTGAAAACTGCAGACAGAGCGTGATGATACGTATTGCTAGTGTGATCAGGTTAACGACGATCAGATGGGCAGGGTATCCGACACGTATAACTACTAACTAACTCCATGGAGCAGAGTCCTTCTTGAGAAGCTAACAGGTCGTCAGCTAGTCAAGAAATTCCCCGCGTTTTATGGAACCCGAAGGTTCATTACCGCATTCACAACAGCCCGCCACCTGTCCCTATCCTGAGCCATATCAATCCAGTCCATGCCCCCAAAACCCACTTCTTGAAGATCCATTTTAATATTATCCTCCCATCTACGCCTAGGTCTTCCAAGTGGTCTCCTTCCCCCGGGTCTTCGCACCAAAATCCTGTATGCACCTGTCCCCTCCCCCATACGTGCTACATGCCCCGCCCATCTCTTGATCACCCGAATAATATTTGGTGATGAGTACAGATCATAAAGCTCCTCGTTATGTAGTCTTCTCTACTCCCCTGTTACCTCGTCCCTCTCAGGCCCAAATATCCTCCTCAGCACCCTATTCTCGAACACCCTCAGCCTATCTTCCTCCCTCAGTGTGACAGACCAAGTCTCACACCCATACAAAGCAACAACAATATTACAGTTCTGTATATCTTAATCTTTGTATTTTTGGATAGCAAACTGTAAGACACAAGATCTGCACCGAATGATAACAAGCATTGCCGACTTCAATCTGCTCTTAATTTCTTCCTGAATGCAATTTCGATTCGTTAAGGTTGTTCCCAAATATTTGAACTGTTCCACACTTTCAAAGGATTTATTATCTAACTTTACGTTGTGATTTTGTCCTTCATTCTGATCGCGAGACATGACCATGTACTTAGTTGTATGGAGAAGATAAATGCATACAGGGTTTTGGTGAGGAGACCTTAAGGAAAGAGACCACTTGGAAGACCTAGGCGTTGATGGAAGATACTATTAAAATTGACGTTAATCAAGATGGGATGGCGTGGAATGGATTAATTTGGCTCAGGATACAGGTGGTGGGCTGTTGTAAACCTAGCAGTGAACTTTCTGGTACCACAAAATGACGGGAATTTCTTGACTAGCTGAGGAAATCGTAGCTTTTCAAGGAATGTGTACCATGTATTTATTTAACACTTATGCAATAACGTGAACGCGAAGCTGATCGTTATGTAATATTCTCCATTCCCGTGTATTGCAGTGCGCAACGCTTAGTTCTCGCACAGTCGTCATTATTTTTATTCGCTTAGGGTAAAGACGGATCTGTTGCAACGACACGAAACAGGGAAGCGGTTCGAGAACATGCGGCGTCAATGTTGCTGTAACGAGAGCGACGGAAGCTTCAGAAAGTAAGGCAACACAAGGCCGTGCCATGGCTCCGGCGGTTAGTCGCCGGCCTCTCACTGCGAAGGCCCGGGTTCGATCCCGGGTCAGTCCATGTGTGGTTTGTGGTGGACAAAGTGGCACTGGGACAGGTTTTTCTCCGAGTTGTCGGTTTTCCCCTGTCAAGTTCATTCCACTGGTGCTCCATTACTTGTAAAACTTGGTAAAAAAAGTTGCTCATCTTCATCTTCATCATAGGGTTGCACAAAAAGCCTTAAGGCTGTGGTGCGTCCGTAGCATCTGCTGCGGGGCCCTTCACCATGTAAACAAAAAAGGCAACACACTATGATGCTGAGAACTTTATTGTGATTTTCTAGCAGATGGTGCACACCAGACACCCACGTAGTCATTATGTGGCACCAAGGCTTGTATCGCGGTGTAGATGAAATCAGTGTCAAGTGTCTGTAACCAAGAGGTGACAACTTGCTTCACGTTGGCGTCTGTTGTAAATCGCTTTCCAGCCAGGTGCTTCATAAGGGTCCAAAGAAATGGAAATGACTGGGTCCTGCCAAAAGCTGGGGGGGGGGGGGGGGTTGCCGACCACCCTCCTTACGTTTCCGACGCGCTGCCAAAGATTTGCATCTCTTTGGACCCCTTAAGAAGCATCTGGTGGTATGTATAGTAACCACAGGGCCTAGTCGAAACTGATTACAGCCCCATAACTGCCCTTGTTAAATTTGTTAGCACTGTGCTGTGAAGTGTTAGTAGAAAGGTAGGCCATGTGACGTGCAGAGTTGTGCCGGAGGAAGAAAGCGACCCGGTGGAATGCAGCAGGCTGTGCGAGAGTTTTGTTGCCGCGGACAAAGTGAAAGCCTGGGCGAGAGGAAAAGTTGTGCCACGCAGCACGTCCACGTTTATCGGTGTATTGGCAGCACTGCTTGAGAAGCTGACAGTCACTCATACTTCGTATTTATAATGATTTCACATTTATTAGGCGCGTTCGCAAAATTGCGAAAAGCGACTAATAGCTTCGTCATGTCTGTCTGTCCGCATGGAAGAACTCGGCTCCCACTGGACGGATATTCATGACATTTGATATTTGAGGATTTGTCGAAAGTCTGTCGAGAAAAATTGTAGTTTGATTAAAATCTGACAAGAATAACGGGTACTTTACATGAAGACCTACGTACATTTATATCTCGCTGAATTATTATTAGAATGAGAAATGTCTCACACAAAAGTTGCAGAAGAAATCAAAACACACATTTTATGTTCAATAACTTTTTCCCGAAAATCGTGCCGTTTATGAGATAATGTGGAAAAATATTGTAGAGCCAGACAGGCCACAGATGACAATATAACACGGCGCATGCGCTTTGCATGCTGGATAACTAAGGCTACAGACACACACTCAGAATATGTAATACTGCTTTAACACGACAACAATGGTTACGCGAACGCGCCTCATTGTTACGTTATACGTACGTTGCCTGTCTTGTTAATTCAGTAAACTTGTGCGGAGGTCCGCCTCCGCTGACACCAGGTTCTTGCACTACGCAGCCTTTATATCTGGTGGTACAACCAGCGTTATTTAATAACCAATCCCTCATTCTGCCAGCATCAAAACATCCCTCGAAGTGTCGCAGTCCGTACGTCATCCTCAGATTTGTGACGCAATCACTGGTTTCCTTGTCACTGACCTTGTGACCCTGTATTCTGCTTGCATTACAAGTTTCAAGTTGTCTAATTCGTTTGGCAGTTCGCGTAGAACCACCAGACTTCGCACTAGAGCTGATGCGTTTAACTCAAATTATATGTTTAACCATGACGAATCAGTTACATCTACCGTTCTGTTACATGTGTAACGCTACAAAAATTACAGACAAGTTTCACTGTAATCGCTCATACACCTAACACAAACCACGCCTTCTGTTAAGCCGCAGAATGCCATTAGACCGTATTGTGAGTCAGATAAATCCAATCTTCACACCAGATTCCCTGAAGACCCATCTTAGAATTATCCTCCCTTAAACGCCTACGTGTTCCAGGTGGTCGCTTGCCCTTGCGATTTCCCGATCAAAATTTTATGTGCACTTCTGTTAGGCATGGTACCTGTTTCAGACCATATCATCCTTGTTCTGATCACCCTAATAATATTTGATGGCCGATCCCAGTGGCCGCGCGGTCTAAGGCATGGGTCTACATTGCTGGGATTGTGGATTCGAATACCGCCGGGAGCATGGATATCTGTCTGTTGTGAGTGTTGTGTGTTGTCAGGTAGAGGTCTCTGCGTCGGGCTGATCACTCGTCCAGAGGGGTCCTACCGAGTGTGGTGTGTCTGAGTGTGATCATGAAGCCTCGATAATGAGGAGGCCTAGGCCCATGAGGTGGCTGTTGCGCCATAGGGAAAAAATAATATTTGATGACGTGTACAAATCACGACGCTGCTCACTATGCGGTTTACTCCCCCCCTCCTGCCACTTCGTCCCTCTTAGACCCACACCCCCCCCCCTCGGCACCCTGTTCTGACATGTACCTCAGTGCACCTCCCATATAGTGAGGACCAAGCTTTACACCCATGCACAACAGTTTAACACTACTGCTGTATAACTGTACGGGGCCATCCAGCTGAACGCGGAACCCGCTCGTGAAATCTCCATTAACAATCCGTCTTTTATTTGTGTAACCTCCTGATACATGCCTGACATCTGGTGAACGAATTATTAAAAGCTGTTTGAAGTTTTTGTCTGTTCGGCGGTACCGTGGGTTCTTTGCCCGGGCGTAAAGCGGCCTGGGCATGAGGTTCACCATAATACTTCCCGGTACGTTTTCATGGCGTGGACCGGGGCATCTTTACGCTTGACTTTACATAACATTGTTTATATAACACCACCACCATCAGATACATTCGATACGTGGGATTCCGTAATTACATTTTCTTATTCCTAACCAAGACAGACAACGTACGTATAACGTAATCTTGAGGCGCGTTCGCGTAACTATTGTTGCCGTGGAAAACAATAAGAATTACATATTCTGAGTGTGTGTCTGTAGCCTTAGTTATCCAGCATGCAAAGCGCATGCGCCGTATTATATTGTCATCTGTGGCCTGCCCGGTTCTACAATATTTTTTTCACATTATCTCACAAACGGCACGATTTTCGGGGAAAAGTTATTGAACATAAAATGTGTGTTTTGATTTTGTCTACAACTTTTGTCTGAAACATTTCTCATTCTGAGAAGAATTAAGCGAGATATGGTCATAAATGTACGTAGGTCTTCATGTAAAGTGCCCGTTATTCTTGTCAGATTTTAATGAAACTTGAATTTTCTCGACAGATTTTCGAAAAATACTCAAATATCAAATTGCATGAAAATCCGTCCAGTGGGAGCCGAGTTGTTGCATGCGGGCGGGCATACATGACGAAGCTCATACTCGCTTTTCACGATTTTGCGAACGTGCATACAATTAAGAAAGGTGTCGTGTTTATCTGGGCATTTCAGCCCTGACATGACAGCTACAACTGCCCACATTCGAAAGTACCAGAAGCCGGCAAGGCAAGCCGTGCATCTGAAAGGCGTGAGGGAAGACAGACAGACAGACAGACAGTGTGCATGTGATTGGTCTCTGGACGGTGTAGTCGTGTGGCATTACGAACAGAACAAAGTATTGTAAGCTGGATTTGTGTCCTGCTGTGAAGAAGCGCCTGCTCGGCAGGTCGGAGACGAGACCGTGGGCAAAGTCCAAACAGAAAGTAATCCTAGGTCTAACCCTTTATAAAGCCCAATGGTTACTATATGTACCACCATGTTTAACATTCAACAATTCTACGTTCTGCCCACACAGTGTATTTATGTGTTTTGTGTGGATCTCAGAACAAACAGCGATTATTTCACTGTAAAGCATTAACTGATTGGGTTTTATAATCGAGATGAAGTGTTTACTGCGCGGTACGAGCTGAATCCTTAAATATGATGCAGATTAATTTTCCAAACTATGGGCCGTGCCATGGCTCAGGTGGTCGGTCGCCGCCCTCTCATCGCGGAGGCCCGGGGTCGAACCCAGACCAGTCCATGTGAGATTTGGGGTGGACAGAGTGGCACTGGGACACGTTTCCCTCGCAGTACTTCGGTTTCCCGCTGTCAGTATTATTCTACCAATGCCCCATTCTTATCTTCGTCTACATGTTTCTCTTACCAGAAGGAGAAACGGGCGAAGTCTGGAAACCTTTGAAAGCAGCAGTGCTCTTTTGGATATAGGGGAGCATTGGATAAAATGCTTCGTTTTTAATTATGCGCTCTAGCATCGAACAGAAATAAAAATTCCACGGCCCTTGTTTCAAGCCCACTACTTTAATTCTAACGCCATCATTTTAATACCGTTATCAGAAGGACGAGCGGGCGAAGTATGGGAACCTTTGAAAGCAGTAGTACTCTTTTGGAAATAGGGGAGCATTGGATAAAATGCTTCGTTTTTAATTATGCGCTCTAGCATCGAACAGAAATAAAAATTCCACGGCCCTTGTTTCGAGCCCACTACTTTTATTCTAACACCTTCATTTTTATACCGTTATCAGAAGGACGAGCGGGCGAAGTCTGCAACTCCCAACAAAGTGACGTTTCCCCACCCAAATTGTTTCTCGTCTTTCCCTTTCTTACGCTGTATCTTACGTGTCTGTCTCTCTCGTCACGTCGTCTGTAGACACTATCTACAGACCCTCGCTTTCTACAGAGCTTCACTGTCTACAGAGCGTCACTGAATTCGAATTCGTTTGAACGTTTTTCAGCTTCTCGAAGTACCTTCTGTTAGTGCTTGTGTCAGGCACAGCGATGTACCGTCGCCACTTGTAGTGTCTTCTCTCTGTTTCTGTACAAACAGTACACACAGATTTGTGACATACCGCACAGTTTTCGTCGCCGACGACTCGAGGAACTCGCCTATGTCTACAGCACAGATCTAGACCCAGTACCGGCGAGCCGATACAAACTACCACGGCCCGACTGTATTGCATATGTTTTTGTCTGTCTCGGTAGTATCATTATTTGTCCACTGTACAAATTACCCTTTCAGACCAAGCCCAAGTCACTCTGCAACTGAGAGTCAGTCTTTCCGATTTAGTGTAAAGATTTTTAGGCGGGTCGGCCTTGTTTTGGGGCCCGAACCCGCTCTCATCGTCCCCCTGCTTAGGCGTACCATAAACTTTGCGACGTGTGTTCTATGGTGCAGTTGTGGTGTGTGTTTAACGACACTGTCAGTTGATGTGATTAATATTGGGTCGGTGATATATGAATGAATGGAGTATGAAGCATTGGTGGAATGATAGTGACAGGGCAGAACGGAGATTCTTGGAGAAGAGTCTGTTCCAGTGCTATTTTGTCCACCACAAATCCCACATGGACTAGCTTGGAATTTAACCCGGGTCTCCGCGATGTTCCGAGGTTGATACATGGAGCTGTACCTCCACTACATTATACGTCTTCATAGCGCAAGAAATTCGAACACGAACACATTTACCTTTACCTGCATACCAGACTACACGGTGGCCCGGGATAGCTCAGTCGATATAGCGACTAGCTAGGGCTGGAAGGTCCGGGGATCGAATTCCAGGGCGGGCGAGATTTTCCGCACCCGTCCAGACCGGCCCTGGGGCCTACCCAGCCTCCTATACAATGGGTACCGGGTCATTCTCGGGGGTAAAGCGTCCGGGGCGTGGCGTTGACCACCCACCCCTATCTAGCGCCGACGTTAAAGAAAGAGTGGAGCTATACCTCTTCTCCCCTCTAGGCCTTCATGGCCTGTTCTAGGGTGAACTTTACCCACGATTTCGTAACAAAGAAAACCAAAATGTAAATTGGTCGCCCTTTGTCCACGTGGCAGGAAGGGGTAGTCATAAACACTTCAGGAGTTATAAGTGAGGTAATCACAGCCCTGTTGGTGTACATTCTTCTGGGATGTGACGCGCTGTGTCGGCCTGTGAATCAGTTGCCGGCATTTCGAAGCAGCGTGGGGCCTTCGTGTCGAGGGTCAAGGATCGCAAGACGTCTCTCTTGGACTGGGTGACCCTGAAGATGACGGCACTGTGCCGTATAAGCGAAATGTGGCCACCTGTGGCGTCAAGTTAAGCAGGGGCGCCAAATTCGACGGAAAAATGAAATAAAAAAAACTAAAATTGTTTAAATTCCAGCGTCATGAAATTTTAATAACAAAATCCTTAACACTTTGATGCATTGAGTTGGAAATTCGATCTGAAGGGGGGGGGGGGGGGGCATCGAGTGTATGTTCACCTAGGGCGCAAATTTCTAGCAGCTAGTCTGGGGTCACACCCTTACACTACGCTGCTCGAGGAAACCATCCCCAGTAAAGATTATGATAGATCAAAAACAACTGGAGAATGTGGAATATTTCAATTATTTGGTTAGCATGATAACAAATGATGCAAGCTGTACACGTGAAATTAGATCCAGAATTGCCATGGCTAAAGCAGCATTCAACAAGAAGAAGGCTCTTTGTATACCAGCAAAATTGACTTAAATTTAAGGAAGAAACTAGTAAAGTGCTACATTTGGAGCAAGCTTTGAAATACCCGGAAAGTTTTGAAATGTGGTGCTGGAGAAGAATGGAGAAGATCAGTTGGACAGATCGTGTGAGAAATGAAGAAGTATTACATAGAGTGAAGGAGGAGAGGAATATCGTACATACAATAAAAAGAAGGGACTCTCCCAGTGTACCGATTTTCGTCAAATTTGATATTGGGGACTGTTACGAAAATCTGTCGAAAAACTCCAGTTTTGGTTAAAATCGGACAACAATATCGGGCACTTTACATGAAGCCCTAAGTACGTTTATACTGTTGACAGCAGTACGTTTATACTGGTGACAGCAGTACGTTTATACTGTTGACATCAGTACGTTTATACTGTTGACAGCAGTACGTTTATACTGTTGACATCAGTACGTTTATACTGTTGACAGCAGTACGTTTATACTGTTGCCAGCAGTACGTTTATACTGTTGCCAGCAGTACGTTTATACTGTTGACAGCAGTAAGTTTATACTGTTGACAGCAGTACGTTTATACTGTTGACAGCAGTACGTAATGTTTTCTAGCTCGACAACAGTACAAAGGAACCCATCCTTTCCCATTTTTCCATCCATTCCCATTTTTTCTCAAGTATTTGACGAATGCAGAATATATGATCAGTAGTCGACGTGTTACGTCTAAATCCACACTGATGCTCCCCAATAATTTCCTCTGCAGGTGGAGTTAATCTTGATAAAATAATGTTGGATAAAATTTTGTACGTATTATGTAGGAGTGACATGCCTCGATAATTACTGCAGTCTGTTTTATCACCCTTCTTACAAGTGGATTGGCCACAAAACAGTTTTAAAAATGTAAACCATATACAGGGTAATTATTTTATACGACGACAATGCATTGCCCCTTGCCTGTCCATTTGTCGTATTAACGGAGTCCACTCAGCCGACAGCTGACACGCGCGGTGGCGTGGCTGCGGGAAGTGACAAACGATATTTGCCACACAAAATAATGCCCCCCCCCCCAACTCAACCCACACACAGTGCGTTTCTTTATCCGTGTTCCGAGCACCGCACGGGATGTCGCGGCTTCTGCAGGCTTTCAATGCGATACAGCAGCCGTGATGGGCGCGGCGATAAAAGAAAGACCCTGTAGTAAGTTTTTATTACAAACTGCTGCACAGTAAGTTTATGCACTTCTACATCTGTCACAGCATTTACCATTCAGAGACACGATGTATGCTGCTTACGTGTATGTACGATGACTCCCTGATGATGGCTGAGACTGTCAGTCGAAACATGTAGGAGTGTATAAACTTATTGTGCAGTAGTTGGTAGTAAAAGCTTACATATGTAAAACTGCACAGAACATGTATAATATGAAGTGAAGACCCTGTATATTCAAAAAAAGTAATGAAGCAGCCAATTTTAAAACTTGTGAAATCCGTGCTATGTGTACAATAAGTGTGCTGTTGAAATTAGTCCACAGAGCCCACCCAGCTGTACAAACTGCAGGGTTTCACGTTACCGTCTTACGGGACATGACGCCGTGTTACCTGCTTCAGGAGACACGTATTGCCCCATCCTTCAGAGCAGAAAGCAGTATCCCCCACCAAAAGGTGGTAAATTTGTACCAGACTGCACTGCGTCACCCAGAAACCTGTAATTTGGGCGTTCTTTATGGGTGCCAGTATGAAGCGGAGATCAGCCCAACGGGAGGTTCCCGAATCGAATCCCGATTTTGGAACCAACAATTCTGACGGGTGTTGCCCTTATTTATTTCAGAAAATGTCGGGAGTGCGTCTGTGAAATAGGCCACGACTGATAACTACAACCATCTCAGAAGCCAAAGAATGCTTGCCGCAATACTTAGTGTCCCCCACTTACCTTTACGCAGCCTGTACCGTCATCTGTTTTGTGTGGGTGTGAAACTTGCTCTGTCACGGTAGGGAACAACATAGGCCGAGAGTGTTTGAGCATAGAGTGCTGAGGAAGATATTTGGGTCTGAGAGGGCGGAGGTGAGAGGAGGCTGGAAAATAGTACATTATGAGGAGCTTCATGGTTTGTACTGCTCATCAGATATTATTTTTTTAATGGCTCGACAGCCCTTGGGGGCCTAGGTCGCCTCATTTTTCAAGGCTTCACGATCACACTTTTAGACACACCACACTCGGTAGGACTCCTCTGGACGAGTGATCAGCCCGTCGCAGAGACCTCTACCTGACAACATACAACACTCACAAGAGACAGACATCCATGCCCTAGGCGGGATTCGAACCCACAATCCCAGTAAGCGAGCGGCCACTGGGATCGGCCATCAGATATTATTAGGGTGATCAAAACAAGGATGAGATGTGCTGGACATGTGGCACGTACTGGAGAGAATACAAATCCATACAGGATTTTGGTAGGGAAACCTGAAAGGAGGAGAGACCACTTGTATAACGTAGGCACAGATGGGAGGATAATATGAAATGGACATTACAGAAGTATAATGGGATGGGGGTGGACTGGATTAATGTGGCTTAGGATAGGTAGGGACGTGTGGGGGGCTGGTGTGAACACGGTAATGAACCTTGGGGTTCTGTAAAATTCGGGTAATTTCTTGACTGGTTGAGGAACTGTTAGCTACCTGAGTACTGCAGTGCATGGAGTTACCTTCACCAACGTAACATAAACATAACATAACAGATCCGGAATGTTCAGTGTCACAGACACGTAGTGGACGCGCTTGTAAGGCAGTTCCGTGAAAATCTGGGATATGACGCCGTGCCATTTGGTACCGAAGTTTCAGAGGACATGCTGCCGAAATGTTGGTGCCTGCCTACCAAGGTACACGTTGTCATATCCCACCGATAAGAACGTCCAGTTCCCCGAACGTTCCGTAACGTGACAGCCTGTGCTTCAAAGTAGTCGGTCTTGACGCTCGCGTGTGCGGGCCAGAGAAGTCTTTTGTTTTGTCCAGCCTTTGACAACCCCACACCTGGCACAAGTTTTGGGGGTTTCACGGTGAATGTTCAGATTGCAGTGTTTTGGGTTATGAGGCCGTGTAACCTGGCAGTTGGAAGCAAGGGCTGTCAAGAACGGGTCTGGGACCCCAGCGAAAGAAATCTTCTGCCCCCCCCCCCCCCCCCCTGGCAAGGGCGAACCGGCTAAAAATCTTTACACTAAATAAAAAAATACTGGCTCTCAGTTGCAGAGTGACTTGGGCTTGGTCTGAAAGGGTTAATTTGTACAATCGACAGATAATGACACTTCCGAGACAGACAAACACATATGCAACATAGTCTGAAAGTGTCCAGCAATACGCACCATACATTTTACAAGGTTAGAAAATCACTCTATACTGCGACATGTTACGAAACACAGTTTGTGTTGTTATCGGCGGTGTTACAGCTTACCAGGTGAACTTTCCCTGATGATGGTGATGGCTGCCACCGAAACATGTCGGAATATATAGAGATTTTTTCTAACAACTTTTTAAAATCGTTAAATGTATGGTGCATATTGTTTGAAACTTTTAGACAATAACTGCACAATAAAAATGCAAATAACAATGTGAAACATGCAACATAGTTGGGCCCTGGGCCTCTTTTGGGGGCCTCTTTCCGAACTGCCGGGCGTCGGTAATTTGTAGCGTTCCCCCCCTTCCCTAATTTCAAGCCAAGACGACACAATTTCGTAGCAACGTTATGTTTTGAACCCGCCGTTCAGTACATATTTGCTCCCATCTACGCCTAGGTTAAGCGATGTTTCCGAACAAAACGTCCTGTACATTCGTCATGTCCCGACAGTTTCATCCTAACAATGTGATGTCAACAGTACAACGTATAAAGACGTACCTTACTTAAGTTGGCACTGCCTCTTGGATATTCTCAGCATTATATTTTTTTCACGAAAAACGCAAACATGATCAGTTTACTGTATTGTGGGATATTACACAGTGTGACAGTGCGTGTAAGCAACAAACAACTTGCACCTGTACTGTGCACGCACACACACAGTGTGGAGGCACCGAATTCCTCCAAGACGGTGGAACAAACTCACCCACCTGACCACAATGTGAATCTTACCAGTAACTCTGTTCCTTAGATGAGACACAAAGTTTCACTCGTGCAACATGCTCCAAACACCGTACGATCGGACACACAGTGACACACGTTAAAACACGGGCAGGTCGTGACACTGACGCCTAAATGTGGTCACCACAGACCGAACAAAGCCATTAGTATGGCAGAATATTCACTGTGTAGACGCAGCTGCTGCCGCCATGAGATGCGTCACACTGGAAGTGAAGGTTTGGCTGCACTATGCGGCAACACTGTGCGGATTGATACATTGCTCCAGCAAACACAGTGAAAGAGATGTCGCTATGACCTTGTGTTTGAGATTGCGTATTTGTTTATGGTAGCTGAATGACGTTATGAGTGCTCGAGCTGTATGGCGCCGAAGGGAAAGACGGCTAACACTGCGGTATGAGAGTAGCTTCATATTACAGAATTTGCGAGAGAGCCTTGCTTTCCGGTGGTCGCCATGCGTCCCGCTTTTATCCTTCTGGTGGGAGCAACATGTAGATGAAGAGTATGGAGCATTGGTGGAATGATACTGACAGGGGAAACCTGAAGTACTTGGAGAAAAATATTATACAGCGTTGTTGGTAGATGAATGAATGAGTATGGAGCATTGGTGGAATGATACTGACGGGAAAACTGAAGTAATGGGAGAGAAACATTATACAGCATTGGTGGTAGATGAATGAATGAGTATGGAGCGTTGGTGGAATGATTGAAAGGGGAAAACTGAAGTACTGGGAGAGAAACATTATACAGCGTGGGTGATAGATGAATGAATGAGTATGGAGCATTGGTGGAATGACACTGACAGAGGAAAACTGAAGTACTTGGAGAAAAACATTATACAGCGTGGGTGGTAGATGAATGAATGAGTATGGAGCATTGGTGGAATGATACTGACAAGGGAAAACTGAAGTACAGGGAGAAAAACATTACACAGCGTTGGTGGTAGATGAATGAATGAGTATGGAACATTGGTGGAATGATACTGACAGGGGAAACCTGAAGTACTTGGAGAAAAATATTATACAGCGTTGTTGGTAGATGAATGAATGAGTATGGAGCATTGGTGGAATGATACTGACGGGAAAACTGAAGTACTGGGAGAGAAACATTATACAGCATTGGTGGTAGATGAATGAATGAGTATGGAGCGTTGGTGGAATGATACTAAAAGGGGAAAACTGAAGTACTGGGAGAGAAACATTATACAGCGTGGGTGATAGATGAATAAATGAGTATGGAGCATTGGTGGAATGACACTGACAGAGGAAAACTGAAGTACTTGGAGAAAAACATTATACAGCGTGGGTGGTAGATGAATGAATGAGTATGGAGCATTGGTGGAATGATACTGACAAGGGAAAACTGAAGTACAGGGAGAAAAACATTACACAGCGTTGGTGGTAGATGAATGAATGAGTATGGAGCATTGGCAGAATGATACTGACAGGGGAATACTGAAGTACTGGGAGAAAAAACAGTATACAGCGTGGGTGGTAGATGGATGAATGAGTATGGAGCATTGGTGGAATGATACTGACAGGGGAAAACTGAAGTACAGGGAGAAAAACATTATACAGCGTCGGTGGTAGATGAATGATTGAATATGTATGGAGCATTGGTGGAATGATACTGAAAGGGGAAAACTGAATTACTGGGAGAAAAACATTATACTGCGTGGGTGGTAGATGAATGAATGAGTATGGAACATTGGTGGAATGATACTGACAGGGGAAACCTGAAGTACTGGGAGAAAAACATTATACAGCGTGGATGGTAGATGAATGAATGAGTATGGAGCATTGGTGGAATCATACTGACAGGGGGAACTGAAGTACTGGGAGAAAATCATTATACAGCGTCGGTGGTAGATGAATGAATGAGTATGGAGCATTGGTGGAATGATACTGACAGGGGAAACTGAAGTACTGGGAGAGAAACATTATACAACGTCGGTGGTAGATGAATGAATGATTATGGAGCATTGGTGGAATGATACTGACAGGGGAAACTGAAGTACTGGGAGAGAAACATTACACGTCGGTGGTAGATGGATGAATGAGTGTGGAGCATTGGTGGAATGATACTGACGGGGGAAAACTGAAGTACTGGGAGTAAAAACCTTATACAGCATCGGTGGTAGATGAATGAATGAGTATGGAGCATTGGTGGAATGATACTGACAGGGGAAACCTGAAGTACTTGGAGAAAAACATTATACAGCGTGGGTGATAGATAAATGAACGAGTATGGAGCATTGGTGGAATGATACTGACAGGGGAAAACTGAAGTACTGGGAGAAAAACATTATACAGCATGGGTGGTAGATGAATGAATGGGTATGCAGCATTGGTGGAATGATACTGACAGGGGAAAACTGAAGTACAGGGAGAAAAACATTATACAGCGTCGGTGGTAGATGAATGAATGAATATGTATGGAGCATTGGTGGAATGATACTGAAAGGGGAAAACTGAATTACTGGGAGAAAAACATTATACTGCGTGGGTGGTAGATGAATGAATGAGTATGGAACATTGGTGGAATGGTACTGACAGGGGAAACCTGAAGTACTTGGAGAAAAATATTATACAGCGTTGTTGGTAGATGAATGAATGAGTATGGAGCATTGGTGGAATGATACTGACGGGAAAACTGAAGTAATGGGTGAGAAACATTATACAGCATTGGTGGTAGATGAATGAATGAGTATGGAGCGTTGGTGGAATGATACTAAAAGGGGAAAACTGAAGTACTGGGAGAGAAACATTATACAGCGTGGGTGATAGATGAATGAATGAGTATGGAGCATTGGTGGAATGACACTGACAGAGGAAAACTGAAGTACTTGGAGAAAAACATTATACAGCGTGGGTGGTAGATGAATGAATGAGTATGGAGCATTGGTGGAATGATACTGACAAGGGAAAACTGAAGTACAGGGAGAAAAACATTACACAGCGTTGGTGGTAGATGAATGAATGAGTATGGAGTATTGGCAGAATGATACTGACAGGGGAATACTGAAGTACTGGGAGAAAAACAGTATACAGCGTGGGTGGTAGATGAATGAATGAGTATGGAGCATTGGTGGAATGATACTGACAGGGGAAAACTGAAGTACAGGGAGAAAAACATTATACAGGGTCGGTGGTAGATGAATGAATGAATATGTATGGAGCATTGGTGGAATGATACTGAAAGGGGAAAACTGAATTACTGGGAGAAAAACATTATACTGCGTGGGTGGTAGATGAATGAATGAGTATGGAACATTGGTGGAATGATACTGACAGGGGAAACCTGAAGTACTGGGAGAAAAACATTATACAGCGTGGATGGTAGATGAATGAATGAGTATGGAGCATTGGTGGAATCATACTGACAGGGGGAACTGAAGTACTGGGAGAAAATCATTATACAGCGTCGGTGGTAGATGAATGAATGGTTATGGAGCATTGGTGGAATGATACTGACAGGGGAAAACTGAAGAACTGGGATAAAAACATTATACAGCGTCTGTGGTGGATGAATGAATGATTATGGAGCATTGGTGGAATGATTCTGACATGGGAAAAATGAAGTACTGGGAGATAAACATTACACAGCGTGGGTGGTAGATGTATGAATGAGTGTGGAGCATTGGTGGAATGATACTGACATGGGAAACTGAATTACTGGGAGAAAAACTTTACAGAGCGTTGGTTGTAGATGAATGAATGAGTGTGGAGCGCTGGTGGAATGATACTGACAGGGGAAAACTGAAGTACTGGGAGAGAAACATTATACAACGTCGATGGTAGATGAATGAATGAGTATGGAGTATTGGTTGAATTATACTGACAGGGGAAACTGAAGTACTGGGAGGGAAGCATTATACAACGTCGGTGGTAGATGGATGAATGAGTGTGGAGCATTGGTGGAATGATACTGATGGGGGAAAACTGAAGTACTTAGAGGGAAACCTGTCCCAGTGCTACTTTGTGACCAGAAATCCCACGTGGACTCAGCTGGGTTCGAACCCGGGACTCCTCAGTGGGAGGCCGTTAACTCACCGCCCTAGCCATGGTACGTACCTTACAGAGAAGGCAGTCTGTAAAAATAAGAAACGATGATCGGTGAGTGGCGGTTCCATACATAATGGCTGCTGCTTTTACGAAACACATACACTATGTGGGGGAAGTGCAGCGTTTTAGGCACGTTGGGAAAATTGCGAAAAGCTACTATTAGCTTCGTCATGTCATGTCCGTCCGTCCGTCCGTCCGTCCGCCGCCCCCGCATGGAAGAACTCTGCTCCCACTGGGCGGATCTTCATGGAATTTGATATATGAATATCTTTCGAGAATCTATCACGAAATTCAAGTTTAATTAAATTCTGACAATAATAACGGTGCTTTACACAAAGACCTATGTACATTTATGACCATATCTCGCTGAATTCTTCTTAGAACGAGTAATGTTTCAGACAAAAGTTGTACAGAAAGTCAAAACACGCATTTTATCTTCAGTAACTTTTTTTCTGAAAATCGCGCGCTTTATGAGATAATGTGGAAAAATGCATGCTAGATAACTAAGGTTACAGACACACATTCAGAATTGAACAATTTATATCAACAAATGCACACA
Organism: Reticulitermes speratus; assembly: GCA_021186555.1. NCBI lineage: Eukaryota > Metazoa > Arthropoda > Insecta > Blattodea > Rhinotermitidae > Reticulitermes > Reticulitermes speratus. The sequence continues at coordinate 29,654,775 of JAJKFL010000013.1, read as the reverse complement.
GACATATAATGTCAATAGTTTATTTTATTTATAGCTTTCCCCAAGCTATTAATAAAAGAAACTATTGACATTTATGTCTGTGTGCATTTGTTGGTATAAATTGTTCAATTAAGCAAAAATGCACGGTGAATGCAACGTAAAACACATTCAGAATGTATACTCCTTGCTTTTCCACGGCAACAGTGTTTACGCGCAGATGGTTGAGGCACTGCGCTGCAAGCCGGAAGGTCGCGGGTTCGATTCCCGATGGTGTCATTGGAATTTTTTATAGACATAATCCTTTCGGTCGCACTATGGCCCTGGGGTCGACTCAGCCTCTAACAGAAATGAGTACCAGGAGTATTTCGTGGGGGGTAAAGGCGGCCGGTGCGTAGGGCTGACAAACTTACCACCTTCATGTGCCGATTGTCTAGAAATCTGACAGCCTCAACCTCCTGGAACCCTAAGGGCCTGTCCAGGTCTGTAATGGGATTGATTTACCTTTATAGATACTTGTGATTCTTCGATGCGACCCCCTGAGGATGGCAGCTAGATTGCCGAAATGTATGTAGGTGTTACAGATATATCTTACTTTGTTAATAATTCTTGTGCATTAGTTGGTTTAACCTGAACGTGGTGTAATGTCAAAAGAGTGTTCTCAATGTGTGTATCGGTATGTGTTTTATCAGACACACACAAAGCACAAGCAAGAGAAATAGTGCAAGTTCCTAAGTTGTTTCAACATAAATCCACAGATGAAAATTAAGAAAACATATGGCTTTTATATTTTCAGCAGGTGCCTAGATTAAAAGAAACTTTACCATGACCTGAGTTAACAGAAGGCCTCGGTCCAAGTTTAGTGGCTACAAAATGCTCGGGACTTACGCCACATGTTCTTCAGTCCTGATTCAAGGTCCTTCACTCGCTGGACCCGGGGCTACGCAGGTGTGCCAGCACAGTGCGCAGACATGATGGGCATAGGAATTTCCAAGTACCAAATAAATAAATAAATAAACGAGGAAATTAACTTAAAAAACACGTATGTCCAGTTTGGGAACAACCGCGTTATTTATGGTGAAACGTGCATCATGTTGACCAGTGGTACAACTGTTGTACTTAGTTGTAAGGCAGCAGAGCTGACGTAGGTTTTTGTGTAAGGTGAAATGTGTGTGGGAAAATAGCATAGGGGTGGAGCGGGGGAATGAATGGGCATTGTGAAGATGATGCGATAGCTCGAGTATATTATCATCATTTAGAGCAGTGGTATTCAACTTTTTTTTTTTCGCTTACCCCCAGATATAATTTCTCTTCAACTTTGTACCCCGAAAGTTGTTGGTGCATAATTCAATCTATACATAGTCTATAAGCTACATATGAAATAAGTTAAATAAATTACATCCAAAATAATGTATTAAATAATAAGTTTTAAATGAGATAAAGGAGAATCAAGCTATTAAATAACAAATATATTATTGCTTATCATATAAAAATTAATAAAGGAACAAAGGTATTTTAGCAAAGCAAAATTATATGCACTATGTGGAATAAAATGAAACTAGCCTCCCAGATAAGAATGGCATAAAGGAGAGAGAGAGAGAGAGAGAAAATGGCGCTCCCAAATCGCATGTCCTTACGTCCGGGTCTCTTGTGGCTAACCATAAATGTGGCCCTGATTATTCAGTGTTTATCATGAAATAATACATTTATCTTTTTTTTTGTTTTAATTTTACGTACCCCCGAAGATGTCTTCGCGTACCCCAGGTTAAATACCACTGATTTAGAGCATGAAACTCAGCGTAAGGGAGGTGTATTGCAGAAAACGTGGTCTTAGCACCGGTATATACCGGGGTGATAAATATGTGCGTGAAACTGAACTAACATATGTTAATATTTGGAAAACTTCTGTCAGATTTCTGTGAGTCCAGGCACTGTAGCTTAGGTAACTTCTGGTTTTTAGGCGCGTTCACAAAATTAGGAAAAGCAACAATTAGCTTCGTCATGTCTGCCTGCCGGCATGGAAGAACTCGGCTCCCACTGGACGCATTTTCATGAAATTTGATATTTGAGGATTTGTCGAAAGTCTGTCAGAAAAATTAAAGTTTGATTAAAATCTGACAAGAATAACAGGCACTTTACATGAAGACCTACGTACATTTATGATAATATCTCGCTGAATTCTTCTTAGAATGAGAAATGTTTCAGACAAAAGTTGTAGAGAAAATCAAAACACACATTTTATGTTCAATAACTTTTTCCCGAAAATCGTGCTGTTTATAAGATAATGTGGAAAATATGGTAGAGCCAGACAGGCCACACATGACAATATAATACGGCGCATGCGCTTTGCATGCTGGATAACTAAGGCTACAGACACACTCAGAATATGTAATACTTATTGCTTTAACAAGGCAACAATGGTTACGCGAACGCGCCTCGTTACGTTGTACGTACATTGCCTGTCTTGTTTAAACTCACATTTATCCCTCAATTTTGTGCAATCAAAACAGAGTTCTTGTCACAAGCTCCTCGAATGAGGTGACATTTAGGATTCTCAAGACGTTCCTATCAAGACTGTGAATGTGTGGGATGTGACGATATGTTACAGTAGAACTGCTTGATTAAGCGCAGCAACACGAAGATGTGCGGGAGATTGGAGGTTTAGCTCCATGTATTCTGACCTCTTCAGTAGGTGGAGGTGAGTGGTCAGACTCTGGCCGCGACTGTTGTACCCCTCGCGTCCACTGAGTAGGAGGACGAGTGTGCCTTAGAGCCACTCGTGAGCAGTGGCGTATCCTTATCCGGAGATTAGGTCAGCGGAAGGGTAAAGAGTGCCTTCCTTATAACCCCCTCGCCCTCCAAGGAATTAAAAGTCAATCGTCCTGCTTTGTAGTATGTAGCAGTAGCAGCAGCAACAATAATGATGGTGATAATAATAATAATAATAGCTTATATGAATGTGGTCACACACAACTCTTTCATTATCCGCAAAAGAGTGAAATGTAGAATTTTTACCTGATACATTTTGGTCATTTAAAATACAATTCCACTCTTGTTGTCCTTGTCTGTACCCTATACATTAGGTATAGGGGGGCAGGGTCGTCTGTCCTTTAGTATCTGAAGTTTTTCTGCAATACTGCTACTTGAAAATGGCGTCCGGAATTTAGTCCCGAATCACAATTTTATCAAGCTTGCACACACACATTCTTCAGAGGAAAGGTTATTAAAGAATAAAATAATTTAAAGTTAGTTTTCTGTATCACATTGCTGCAGTCTTTTAAAACCTTAACAACACAAAACTCAAGTCACTTTATGTAACTGCAGCAATCTCTTGGAAGTGAAACGAGACCGTACACTATGTTCCTGACAAAATCACTTCCGTCAAATTCCAGCTTGGAAACTACGTGTTTCAACACCATAAACATGATGGATTCAACAGACATGTACAATAGCAGTACATGGCGGTACTGTATCCCGGATCGTGCGGCCTTTATAGCGCAAGACTAAGATCCTATTGTGAAAGAACCATGTTACCAGCATGTAACAGTGAACAATATTCCCATTTCCCTCTACTTTTGAAAGTCATACTCTTACTAGTCTGCTGGTGCCCGGCGACCCGGGCAGGCTAGTCACACTCATTTACCTCTTGACCCGTACAGGTAAGGTACATCCATTTACGTAGTTACCGTGGAAACTTCGCGAGTAGGGCAGGTAAGCACATTCATTTACGTAGTTACCGTGGAAACCTTGCGAGTAGGGCAGGCAAGGCACATCCATTTACGTAGTTACAGTAGAAACCTCGCGACTAGGGCAGGCAAGGCACACTCATTTACGTAGTTACCGTGGAAACCTGAAGAACGTTTGTGTATGTATATTATACTTTCATAGTGGTACCCGAATAATGTGCGTGTTTATGTATGCATGCATTATGTATGTATATTATACATTAGTGTTAGTGTCCAGCGACCCGTTACGTAAGTTACCGTGGAAACCTCAATTAGTGGTCTCCGTTATATATCAGCGCATCCGTGAGACAGAATTCTGTGTATTGGCGTCTCCTGCCATCTGGTAGCGGTCCGTGAAACTCCAACGTGGGAGTGTGACATTTGGATCGGACGGACTGACACTACTAAAGTGTAGTGTAAGATGTAGTCATGGAGCGTTGACATGTTATTAACAATACGAAAACATTGAATTTTCCACCATGTGATTGTTGAGGAAGCAGAGCTTCTGGGTTGTTGCGCCGTGTTGTTGGTCAGTTGCGTCCAGGCGTTTCGAAGGAACGTACCGCCTTCATTTTCAGGGTTATGAGTACAATCGTATCATCACAATCGGTTTCAATAATATCCTTCCATCTACGTTTAGGTCTCTCAAATATTCTTTCCGTGAGGGTTGACAAACGATTTCGTTTTTTGTTTACGGCGCAGTAGCGTGCTGTCTTGGCGCTCTGGAACAGTGGGACAGCCTTGCAGTTCTGTGACCCCCTCAATGTAGGACTTGTGTGAACGACAGCAATTAAACAGGATAAACGCTGTGAACCCAGATATCGTATTGTGTAGAGTTGTGTCACGGGATTTACCGGCGGACGTAGGCTTTCTGTGCGATCAGGCTATGTGCTCGGGGACACGATAAAAGAGACATCCTGTAGTTCTGCAAGATCTGTTTCGTATCATTACCCTTTCACCGTGCTTTTGTGAAGATGTCATTACTTCAGTACAGGTTGTGTACGCATCATCGTCATCTTTGCAACTGTGACTTGCCAACGATATTCCGTCCGTTTCAACATGTTATGGCGTACCTCCGTACCAAATTCGACCGTCCAGTCTCCAGTGATTTGCTAGCCAGTCGCCGCCTCCAAACGTGCATACTTAACGGCCGCAGTATTGTTGTTGTGAACCCCAGAGCCGTTCTGGACGTTTTGCAGAGCGCAAGTCTCTTGTCCCTACCGAGAATAGAACCAGGATTCATCGGATGTCCAGGCCGTAGCGTAGCCACTATACCGACTAAACCAGCCCGGTTCCGAGAATTGTTATGCGTACATTTCCAAATTTGTTATTATTCAGATCCTACAAGTGCGTGTTTGGTGTGGGTGCGTTGCAGGATGCGGCAACAGAGTGTTCAGGTAGCCTGCTGTTCACGTGCGAGAGCGTAGCAACGTCGGTGCGTGCCCCAGCAGTCAGCTGTGTAGACAGCACCATGAGGACATTGACATGACACTGTGCCAGTCCGGTAAGGACACTGACATGACAGTATTCCAGTCCTGTAAGGACACTTGACAGGGCTGTATTCCATTCCTCTAAGGACACTGAATTGACAGTATTTCAGTCCTGTAAGGACACTGACAGGGCTGTATTCCAGTCCTGTAAGGACACTGACAGGGCTGTATTCAGTCCTGTAAGGACACTGACAGAGCTGTATTCAGTCCTGTAAGGACATTGACAGGGCTGTATTCAGTCCTGTAAGGACACTGACGGGGCTGAATTCAGTCCTGTAAGGAAACTGACAGAGCTGTATTCAGTCCTGTAAGGACACTGACAGAGCTGTATTCAGTCCTGTAAGGACACTGACAGGGCTGTATTCAGTCCTTTAAGGACACTGACATGACGGTATTCAGCCCTGTAAGAACAGACAGTGTTGTATTCAGTCCTGTAAGGACACTGACAGGGCTGTATTAAGACCTGTAAGGACACTGACAGGGCTGTATTCAGTCCTGTAATGACACAGACATGGGAGTATTTTCCAGTCCTGTAAGGACACTGACATGACAGCATTTTCCAGTCCTGTAAGGACACTGACACGCACTATTCTACCCATGGTGCACAGCTCTTCAGAAGCTGACAGTCCCTGAGCTTTTCAAGAAAGTCACACAGTGTAATCTGCTGCTAGTTCACAAACTGTATTTGCGACATCCGGTTTTATAGGTATGCAACTTTCCAGGAATCAAATGGAATTGCAGTTCAGTTGACACAGCCTATTTTATTACGAGATAAGACTGGCCACGTGCAGTCGGCTTCTACGCAGTGGCATCTTCAGGCCAGAATACCGAGACGGTGCAAGTGGAGATGTGCACGGTGTACTGCAGTTTCTTCAAACTGCGCATTGCGGCCTGTTTTTCGGTCTCCATCACGTGTGTGACAGGAATATTTATAAGTGCTGACGTTTGGTGTGCTCAGATACTGATATCGCCATCTTGCTACGAGATGTGATGTAGCCACGCAGTGTGTGAACACGCCGATTGTATGCTTGTATAAATATTAGTGTAACAGACTGATGATGGCCGAAAGTACGCCGAAACGCGTCCGAACAAACTGTAACTGTAGTACAGATATGCGAGCTGCGCCCAAGTGTGTACTTCCACAGTACAATACTAGGTGATTTCACCCTTGAGCATGCCATGAAGGCCCAGAGGGGGAATAGATGTATAGCTCTACTCTTTCTTTAACCTCGGCGCTAGATGGGGGTGGGTGGTGAACGCCACGCATCGGCCGCTTTCCCTACGGACTGTAGACCCAGTACTCTTTGTACAGGAGGTTGGGTGAGCCCCCGGGGCGGTGTGGACGGGTGCGGAAAATCTCGCCTCCACCGGGATTTGATCCCCGGACCGTCCAGCTCGTAACTAGACGCTATACCAACTGAGGTATCGCGGCCCACACAGTACAGAACTGCGCTGTTAATATTTCACAGACTAGAGTCTCGATGTTCGGGATTTAGACATTTCATTATCACTCATTTTAATACCATTGTTCCGACCTTTCGTGACTGTTTCCAAAAAAGTGTTTGTATTTTGTTAAAAATAAACTTTCATTCTTTTATTTTTCGATGTTATTTTATGTCGTTCTTACTGATATTTCTTAAGTTCTTGGAACCAGATACGCGCTTTACATTATAAACGGATTCCGATGTTCGTGATGGTTTTGCCAGTCCCAATTAATCACGAACATCGGAACTCTACCGTTATGAGGGTATACAGTGTACAAACGTTGTGGCCATTGACTGTAGATATATATGTGTATATGTATGTATGTATACTGACATAGTACATATGTTTGCCATAAGTGTGGCATTGCGACAGAGCCAAAATATTTAGGCATTTTGTCTTTTTATGAAGTATGTAGCTGAACACTACTGCCAGAGTGAGATAATAGGAAAGCGTTCTTTACGGAGTAAAAAGAGCCGTTTGTCGATATCACTAGCGTCCGTCCGTCTGTTTGTGGTCTAGTATTAATGACGAAACCGTTGGTCGGATTTTCATGAAATTCGGTATATGAATATAGGGCCCGAAATTGGGGTGTCATGCCGTAGTAGTAGTAGTAGTAGTAGTAGTAGTAGTAGTAGTAGTAGTAGTAGTAGTAGTAGTAGTAGTAGTAGCAGCAGTAGCAAGCAACAGCAGCACCAGTAGTAGTAGTAGTAGTAGTAGTAGTAGTAGTAGTAGTGTTGTAGTAGTACCCTACAGAAATTTGTGTAGCAAATGTGAGTTTCGTGAAAATGGGCTCAGTGAGTCACTTGAGTTACATAAGGGCGTAAGTGTGATTTTGCCCTATTTTCTACATCATTCATCCGCTTTGTAAAAAAGATGCGGTGCAGAAGTCCACAAAAACGTGATTTCTGTGTATGTGACTTTCATGAAAACCAGCGCAGTGTAAGCCACACTTCAATTCAAGGCGCAAATCAATTTCTGTTGTCAGTTTCCACATAATGCTATTATTGAGCGTTTGTGGAAAAGGACACAGGGAAGGCCGTACTTTTTATAGGGCGTAAATGGAATTACATTCAAATGTGTACCGTGGAACTGTGTGGAATTTTCAGTCAAGAACGCCTTGGTAAAGTCTGTGTGCAACGTCACAGAGTGCGCCATTTGCAGTCTTATTGGTATACTTCTGTTGGCTTCAAAGATCATTCTGTGTATTTTTTGTTGTCTCCGGATTTTTTAACCATTTGACCAATTTTTACGAAATTTGATACGAACGTTATGCCACTGGGGGACATCTCAACGCTATGTTTTTTAATTCACTTCACTCAGTAATAACAACATGGTGGACGAGCGAACTTGTGAGATGGGAGCAACAGTAGCGCCATTTGCTTTAGGGTCTCGAAATAGTGAATGATAATAGATGTGTAAAGTGAACGTAAATATTATATTGTAAAGTGATTCATGGGTTTGTCTTGTTCTTCGTATAATATTAAGAATGAAAACCATATAATAGCTAGTAGTACCTATTTGTTCAGAAACGTAACGGGTTTACCTCCATGTTGGACTGCCATGAGGGAGACGTAAGCAGACACAAGGAAACAATAATAGTAAAGACTACCCCAACCAGTAGCTATATCCATTTTTAGTACAATGGGAGGAAGGCGTATGGTGAACGCACTGTTTAAGTTTTTAAACAACAAGTAGTAGTGCAGAATGACTGCTGACTGCAAGACAACAAAACAGAACATATGTGTTTTGATGTTGGTGCATCATACGCGTTAGTCCCACTTTACTGACGTGTACATCATATTATTTTGACTGTTAGTATAAAACAAGTAAATGTATAAAATATATAATACGATATACACATAATATAGCTACAATGTATTACAGACTATGTATGTCACAACCCTGCAAATTGACCTTATGGAAATGCTAATATACTAATATTATGACTGTAATCTGTCATATTTTAGCTAGTTTTAAAACTTGGTGTAAGAACTTCCTGAAGATGGCACAGTAGTGCCAAAACATGTTGGAGTGATAAAGACTACACTATTGTGTATGTTATATGTGCATGGGGTTGGTTTAGTAAAAGATAGTAAGTGGTTACAGTCAACCTTCTGGCCAGCCATCTCAATATTTGTACCCCATATTTACTGATTACTGAATCAAGTTATGACATAACTCTCTTTGGTTTCAAAATGGCTAAATTACAGTACTTTGAGCATTTTCCCTTGAATTTATGACTGGCTAGTCTTGATAATTAATTACCATTAAGACAGAGGCAGTTGTTCCTCCGAAACGCTGGAACTCGCCCACCAGACTGTTCCATGTCATGAACCAGCAAACAGCAGTATGATCTCTACTGCCCTGGAAACTTCAAATCTGGTGTAGTTATGAACTCCGGGTTTAGCAGCAGGAAGACTGCGAATGGTGTTCTCCATGAAGTTGGATACAGACTGTAGTAAGGCATTCTTTGCTTTCTAAATGTCATATGGTTTTACGGTACACACGTAAACGAGATGTGCTTTATGCCCAAGTGAAAAGTACAGCCTTCCCTTTGCCGATTTTCATGAAACACTTGCGTAAGAGGTTTTTGTGGACATTTTCTCTATCAGACTTTTTTCAAAATCAGATTAAAATGTAGAAAATACAGGAAAAACTTCATTTATGGCTTTCATTAAAGTATGGCTTTCACTGCACCGATTTTCATGAAATTCACAAACGCTGCAGCATCAATGGAAAGTATGGGTAAAGGTAAAGGAAAATGCCCTGAAGTAAAATATGACTGACCGGATTTTCATAAAACTCACATTGGTAAACTTTTGTAAAGAAGTCCTGTACCAAATGTCATAAATATTTGACAAACCGTTTCGTTGCTGGTACTAGGTCACGCACCAACACACGGATGTGGTGTTCACATGAGGCTCTCTTTACTTCGTAAAGAACACCCAATATTGTACAGCTGTCTGCTGTTAAAGCTGCAGCCTGCGACTTGCACTTGTGATGTTATGGTACTGTGAGTGTTCCAATAACTTCAAATTGGCAAATGACCTCCGCCCAGCACCCTCTTCAAACTTGCTTGAGCTTCTGTACGAGAATTGTAATATACTTTATTGCTGTTGTTGATTTGTGTTGCAGAAGAATGACTGCAGTGTGGTGATGGAGTGGCAGAACGCTGCCGTCTGTGAGTTGGTGGTCCCCACAAGTGGCCACTCAGTGTTTCACTCTGAAGACACTAGCAGCAGCTCAGGTCAGATATAGTAACTTCCCACTTCATCTGTTCTTGTAGTAAGGAACCACTAAAGATGGCTACAGTAAGGCAGACTGCCTGGCTGATTTGATGTCTGTGTCAGGACTGACAGTGTTTGAGAAGGGGGTGGTAAGGCGAATATTTGTACAGGTTTGAGATCTTTCATCTGGCATCCGACTGTCTGGAACGCTCCGAAAACTGACTGTGTTACAGAATAAACACACTTAAGATTAGCACTAAGTAAGGGAGGGCTGGTAGTTTGTTTTTGTGTTGTTTTGATGGCATCTCTTCCGGTGACGCCTTGTAATTTATGTTAACTAAGCTGGCTGACCTTCATTTTGAAGGCAGAATATTATTTTCCTTCTCTCTTAATTTTTAATTGCATATATATTAATTTCCCCTTTGTTGGTATCTTCACCTTGCCGTGGTAGAGGGGCTTGTGAGTTCCAGTGACCCTGAGAGCTAAGCCGACGGTAGCATTGCTACCAGTAGGGTCTCCCAAGCCGGACAGATCAAAAGGGTAGGAACCAGACGAAGAGAGATGCCTAGGAGATGGGAAACCGAATAAAAACTCCCCTGATGCCGGAAGCAGCGACATCAGTAGCGACATGAAGCACAGAGCAAATGATGCTCGAGATGGTTCATGATCGTGTAGCAACAGGCGTGACCAGAGTGGTCTGAACGGCTGCTGTACTGCGATGTGGAAAGCAAATGGAAAAACTACCATATTATTACTTTTCCTGGATAGTCTCTTCCAGAAACAGAGACAAATGCCAAATGCGAGATGCTTCCTCTGGAGACAAAACATGCCGGAGGTAAACTACTCCCCCATTCGGATCTCCGGGGGGGAGTGTTTCTAGGGGAGACACCACGCGGTAATGACTACAGACAAAAGCAGAAGACACAGAATGAACATAACAGCTTCAAGATAGGCACTTGGAACGTAAGGACCTTGAATCAAGGAGGAAAACTCGAAAATTTGAAGAAAGAGATGCAGAAGAACGCAGTGTCTGTGCTAGGTGTTAGTGAAGTGCGGTGAAAGGGTCAAGGTGAAATAAAAAGTGGTGATTATACAGTGTATTATTCCGGGGGTGACAGTGCTGAAAGAGGCGTAGCAATAGTAGTGCATAAAAGCGTAGTGAAAAGTGTTGTTAAGAAGAGTGTGTATAGTGACAGAATCATTGCTATTAAATTGCAGGCAGAACCGGTAAGTATTTTGATAGTGCAAGTGTACATGCCAACATCGGACTATGAAGATGACAAAGTGGAAGAGTTGTATGATATAATTGAAGAAATTCTTGAAGAGGATGGAAAGGGTGCGACAAACACGATTATAATGGGAGATTGGAACAGTGTGGTTGGAGATAAAGCACATCACAACACTGTGGACCGTATGTACTGGGAAGGAGGAGTCAGAGAGGGCAAATGCTTATTGACTTCTGTGAAAGAAATGGACTTGTTATAACAAACACATGGTTCAAAAAACCTAAAAGAAGATTGTACACCTGGAAATCACCAGGAGATAGGAATCGATATCAGCTGGACTATGTACTAGTGAAACAGCGATTCAGGAACAGTGTGAAGGATGTGCAGACACTGCCTGGAGCAGATATTGACTCTGACCACAATTTACTGGTTGCAAAGATCTGCACCAGATTGAAGAAGATCGTGAGGTTGCACAAGAAAAAACCAAGATGGGATTTGGAGAAGCTATATGCTCAACGACAGGTAGTACACGATAGACTAGAAGAAAAGCTTGGTGCAATCAAATGTGAAAGTGGGAATGTGGAAGTGCAGTGGAAAAATATCAAGAAATGTGTGTTAGATACTATGAGTGGTTTGGTTGGAAAAGTCGAGAGGAGAGCAAGAAAGCCATGGATTACACAGGAGATGATCAGTAAAATGGATGAACGAAGGAAATGGAAGAATGTCAACAATGAAGAAGGAAGGAAGAACTACAGAAGACTAAGGAACGAATTGAAAAGAGCCACGGACAACGCCAAGAAGGATTATCTGGAGAGCATATGCGACGAGATCATAGAATTTCAAAGAATAGGACGTTATGATTTAATGTACATGAAGACAAAGGAACTAGGTTGGAAAGAAAACCATGGGATTCAAAACATTGGCATCGAAGACTCTCAAGGCAATATAATAATAAATCAGAGACGAGTATTGCAAATTTGGGCGAATTATATCACAGAGCTCTACGATCGAGCTAATCGACCAGAACATCTAGACGTCGAACCTGAAGATGAAGTCGATGAAGACAAGAAAGGCCCTTATATTTTGCAAAGTGAAGTGGAAAAAGCTATCAAGGAGATGAGGGATAAGAAGGCTACAGGAGACGATGATGTACCTGGGGATGTACTCAAATTGTTGGGAGAAGGTGGTCTAAGACTAATGACACAGATGATCAACAGCATGTATGTAACTGGAGAATGGCCCAGAGATTTTATTGAAGTTACAATGATTGCCTTAAAGAAGAAGCCCAAAGCTACAAAATGCAGCGACCATCACACAATCAGCATCATCGCTCATGCAGCAAAGATAGTAGCGAGGATTCTTAGAAGAAGGATTGAGAGGAAAATTGAAGATGCACTTGGAGAAGATCAGTTTGGATTTAGAAGAGGAAAAGGAACTAGGGATGCAATTGGGATGCTGAGAATAATATCAGAACGAACCTTGGTCATAGATGAGGAATTGTGTGCTTGCTTCATAGACTGGCAGAAGGCATTTGACCATGTCAACTGGACCAAATTAATGCAAATCCTAAAAGGAATTGGGATAGACTGGCGCGAAAGAAGATTGATCAGCAAATTGTACATGGAACAGAGTGTCAAAATACGACTGGACCAAGGGGAGACGAGAAGTGTGAAGATTGGAAGAGGAGTTAGACAAGGTTGCTGCTTGTCACCGATTCTGTTCAACTTATACAGCGAGTACCTTACCAAGGAAGCTCTTGAAGGGTTTGGAGACTTCAAAATAGGAGGACAAGTGATTCGCACTGTGAAATATGCAGATGACCTTGTGCTACTGGCTAGGGAAGAAACGGTGCTACAGGGCATGGTTGATAGACTAATTGAAATTGGAAGACGCTATGGAATGGAAATGAATGTGGGAAAAACTAAAGTAATGAAAATCTCAAGGCAACCATCCCCAATGAAAATTATGATAGATCAAAAACAATTGGAGAAGGTGGAATATTTCAATTATTTGGGTAGCATGATAACAAGTGATGCAAGGTGTACACGTGAAATTAAATCCAGAATTGCCATGGCAAAAACAGCATTCAGCAAGAAGAAAAATCTTTTCACCAGCAAACTGGAATTAAATTTAAGGAAGAAACTAGTAAAGGGCTACATTTGGAGCATAGCTTTGTATGGTGCTGAAACGTGGACACTTCGGAAAGTAGATCAGAAGTACCTGGAAAGTTTTGAAATGTGGTGCTGGAGAAGAATGGAGAAGATCAGTTGGACCGATCGTGTGAGAAATGAAGGAGTATTACACAGAGTCAAGGAGGAGAGGAATATCCTACATACAATAAAAAGAAGAAAGGCTAACTGGATTGGTCACATCTTGCGTAGAAACTGCCTTCTGAAACACGTGATTGAAGGAAAGTTAGAAGGAAGGATAGAAATGACGGGACGACGAGGGAGAAGACGTAAGCAGCTACTGGATGACCTTAAGGAAAAGAAAAGATACTGGAAATTGAAAGAGGAAGCACTAGATCGCACCCTGTGGAGAACTCGCTTTGGAAGAGGCTACGGACCTGTCGTAAGACAGACTACAGAATGAAAGAATGAATATATTAATTCATGACACCAAGGAATGCACATTTGACACATAAAAATACAGTCTTATATTGCTTCTACATGATTTGGCATCATTTACACCATCTTCAGGGTGCTTTACACCAAAATTTAAACCTTATACAAAAGTAATTTGTGTTACGTGTATTACAGCATTCATGCAGGTAGTGCCAACGTACAGGTTTCTATGTATGTTGATACTAGAGGCATGAATGCTGTGATATAATATGAATTACTTTTATATTGTATTATATTGTAGTAAGTTTTACATTTTGGTGTAAAGCTTCCTGAAGATAGTGTAAATGACACTGAAACATGCAGGAGCAATGTAAGACTGTATTTTTATGTGTCAAATGTGCATTCGTTGGTGTCATGAACAGATATTTAGTCAAGATGCACGGAATAAACAGTGTCAAAATTTTAAATGTGTATTAATAGATTTTGGGCATGGTGCTCCAAATTGCAGAAAGACCCTTCATCAATAAAATTACCACATCTAGCACTTTGGTTAAAAGATTCCATACCTGTACCTCACAGAGAAGAAATTACAAGGGGATGGAGAAAATTGTATAATGAGAAGCTTCATAGTTCATACCCTTCACTAAGTATTGTGAGTGCGACCAAATGAAGGAGGATTAGATACGTGGGGTATGAGGCGTGATTGGAGAGATGAGAATTGTGTACAGAATCCCAATCAGAAAACCTGAAGGGAAGACATTATTGGGGCACAGACATGGATATGAAGGAAATGCAGCTTGAGGGGGTGGTGTGGAGTCGTGTTTCTCTTACAGAGTTGCCAAACTATGTTTCACATATGGGCAACTCGATCATTTAGCAAATGAATGTGTTTTGTTTCAGCGGGTCTGGTGGTAGGCCTCATTGTGCTGGTGGCTGTCCTATGCTTGTTGGTGCTATATTTCAGAAAGCCAGCGAACTGCAAGCACTTAAGAAGTCGAGTGACCTCCCTGTTCAGCGTTCGGCACAATGGACAGTTTTACTATTCACGGGTGAGTACAAGTTTCCAGGTAAGACACGACGGTCATTCCAGTTCATTACTGACATGAGTTTCTATTTCTGGAGTGACATTTCTCTTTCTGGGGCTGGCCCCATGTGGCGATTGCCATGTTGTTATACTAATGCTTCCAAATTACAGTGTTTCCTGCGTAAGATGTTTTTCAACAGGCCAGTGATAAAGAACCCTAATAAAGGCGAAAACTTACAAGGAGAAGGTAAAAATGAGGTTACGTTTTTGGATCCACTTTTGTATTTCGATCCGAAGCAATTATTTAATAATGTTTCAGTCACAAACATCACAAATGTGTATTATCAGGGCAGCTTGGGTATGCAGATATTTTAATGCTGAAGAAGAATTCGTAAAGTCATCATGGGCCACCTAAAAATTACAAGTCTGTAGTCATTTGGTGCTGACACAGGTGCACTATTTTCATTTACTTCACTTGTGTTCACCTCATTGCTCTCATTACACAGTCTTCAGTGCTTATTTAGTCACAGCACGTTATCGTCTACTGCAACTCAATCTTAAAAACTACGCTTAAAGTTAAAACCTTCCTGCAGCATCTCTGTGTTATGCTTCAGTTAGTAAAAGTGAATAACAAAATCCCTGAAACTGGAAATGAACAGCTCATAGATCGTGCGCAAGCAGTATTGTAGCCGGCAGTTGGTACAGTCAACCATCGAGAAATGAAACCTTCATCAAGAAGTGAAACCTTTTAAACGTATTAAATAGGGAAATTTTTGTATAGAAGTTTGAAGAAATTCACATCTAAAGTGGGAAAACATTTTACACGAGAACTTTTATGTGGAAAAATTTTAAGATTGTTCGTATGGTAGTTGTGGCAAGACTTAAAAAGTCTAACTTCTTATGTTGGAAAACTTTATATCCGGGAACTTCTTATCCAGGAAACACAGTATTATACAGTGTGAATGGCACCAGACATGACGTTCTCATGTTAGTAAAGATTAATGGTTTCCCATCCTTTTGATTTCCAACCTCAGGCCTGTTAACTGCAACAGACAAATGATGCAGAAACAACATGTACTCAAGGTGTTCAAGAAAATGTAAAATTTCTGCCATATTCTGTTCCTGTATGTGCATTAGTAGAAGAGATGTGAGGTTTGAGGTTCTCACAGCAATGTTGTTGAAGTTTCAAATCTTCTGAGATGTGATGCTGTGTCATTGGGTTAGTATTTTGCGACATTTTAATGGATCTGCAGATGAAGACACTATGATCCTTTGACACACCGGGAACTACTGGCCCAGTGACACAACATCACATACCAGAAGGCTTGAATTTACTAGAAAAAATGTCAGGGAATGTGAAGAACAAAGACATGTATATAAAAACATCCAACATGTGATAATGAGGTGGTAAAGTTGGCAGTGGAAGGATTGTGGCAGTGGACCTTTACAGGGAAGTTATGATGTTGGTAGTTCTCAGACTAACTGTGGACAAGCATTAAAACTTGTGTGATGGCATGTAGTTTGATAGGTAGTTGACAGCGTTTTTAAAGAATTTCTTGCTATGTCCACCTTCAGAGTAGAAGATGCAATATGGGGGCAGCAGGTTTCTCCAAGTTATTGGTGACCACGTGTCAAGCCACACGCCATCACATCCTAGGAGATTGCTGTCTTGTGTCAGTTTGTGAGCTGACACAATGACTGGGCAAATGTTGGCTGAGTTGTGCTTCTGCATGTGTTTACTTCTGAGTCATTTGTACTTGCTCCGATTTATTCACGTTTTGTAGCATGTTTGGTTATCACACACCCAATTAAGCAGTCTTTTTCCAGGCTTCCAGTTGGCCTCTTACCAAGAAGATTCTCTTTAAAAATTTTGAATACATTTAATGTTTCTTCCATCAAAGCTACGTGTCCATCCTGTGATACAGTTATATAAAATGTCTCCATCTTGTGGTCATGCTTGACATTGAGTAAGTGCTGTCAGCTTTGAGAGAAAGAAAGGGAATATCTTGTGCTTCGTATGGAAGAGCTGCTTGACTCTGTCTGTGTGTTCTGGTTTGTGACGCCGTGCAGTCTGGTGAGTTTGTACCAACATTGCAGGGGAACATACTGTCTCCATCACTGTAATTCTGAAGAAATAAAATTCTGTCATTGGTAATACAACTTTATTGCTGTGTATGCTATGCAGTTTGTGATGTATTTCAACCCTCCATGCTTTCCATCTTTGGGTCAGTAACATAATGCAAACAACATGAAAGGAATAAAGTATAAATTATGCATATCATCATAAACTGTGTAGTATATACAGACATTAAGTTGAGTTAATGGTGATTGAATCTTATTTCTGTAGACTTACGGTTGTGTACGAAACATAGCAGGATGTTATACTCAGAAATGCTGCCTCCATCTGGGAGTTTTGGTGGAGGCAGTGTGTTCTCTACTCTGTCTGTCGGGCTGCACGTTGTCATGACCCACAAGACCACAGTATTAATCTTCAGCACTGTGAAAACCTCAAATCTTACAGATGTATCCATGTTGTTCATATTGTGGATGATATTTTTGGTTTGCAGGATTTTGACCATGATTGGACTGAGGTGTAATAGCCTGAGTAGCAGAGTGTTTACGTGTACATGCAAGTTAGTGCATATTGTTGTTCGCTTGCTTGCTGCATGCATTGGGGCTCTGTGCTGTCCTCGGTTATCACACGGTTTAATCCAGGGAGGGTCATCACCATGTCCTGTGCTTTTTGTGTGTTCATGACTTTGGCATCTTCTACTACTACTATTATTACTACTACTACTACAACTATTACTGCCACCATCACTGCTGCTGCTGCTGCTACCCCTCAGTCTTTCCAGCCCCTCAGGAACAACATCAGTTATCCGTCAACCAGTTGTCACTGGAACCAGGATAGTGGTTTCAAATTCTCAATCATGATTACTGCCTGTATTCACTTCTGTGTTGGGGGGAGGTGGGGAATCCTAACCCCAAATTTTCATAGATGGCAATCCAGCCAATTGAAAAGTGTGTTACATCTTTAGCACTGATCCTAAATAGTCATCTGATGTGGGAACTAGAGCTCTACAAGGTCGGTGTTGCCCAAGCTGCAAATCTTTTAGGTTAGGATGCTGTATCGTTCGGTGAGAGATTCCTGATGTTTCAAAGGATTATGTTGCTTTCATCTTTCAAGGATGATTGACCCTTGAAGACAGTATGATCTTACGAAACGTGGGAACCAATCACCCAACAACACAGCGCCACATCCCAAGAACACTTGAATCCCAAACTCTAGGGTATTAGTCAGTGATTTTGTAGTGTTCTACATGTTTTAACTGGAACTCCCTTGGAAGCAGGCAGAAAAGTAATGTTTTGAATTCACTGGTGCCTCATTTGTGGATCTTCTATCTGTGCTTCTACATCCAAGAATGTCTTTATGTAATGTTGAGCCTGTCTGCCATTCTGGCATGCAACTTTCGGCAGGTGCCTTTTGGTTGTGCAGAGTGGAATGTCAGTATGCGGTCCGAGGAACCTGTATGTTTCACATGCCAGAAAATATTATTATGTAGCTATGCTGCAAATCTGAGCCATCTCAAGGAACATGCTTCCTACAGAGCAATACATCCAGGCATTGGATACAAAGAGGTCTTGCATGTACATCATTTCACCATAGCCCCCCGCCCAATCATCATCCCCTTAAAGAGCCTTACGGTTTGTCCATGAGA
Organism: Reticulitermes speratus; assembly: GCA_021186555.1. Taxonomy (NCBI): domain Eukaryota; kingdom Metazoa; phylum Arthropoda; class Insecta; order Blattodea; family Rhinotermitidae; genus Reticulitermes; species Reticulitermes speratus. The sequence continues at coordinate 29,636,339 of JAJKFL010000013.1, read as the reverse complement.
CAGTAGACCACATTCTGTCATGGCTTTTTATCCTCCCAAGAACATGCACATCTTGACATACCATGTATAGACTCTACTGTGACCTATATGCACATTTTCTGTGGCACACAATCATTTTCAAAGATGATTTTCTGATGCATAGATATGTACAGTGCACAGATATTTAAATGCTGACTGCATCCTTTGTGTTCAGTTTTTACTATCTCTCTCCCTGTCTCTCTCACTCACTATAGCTGTGCATGGGTGGTGACTGAATATTTAAACATACTTCAGTAAGAGGGTGTCCAATTGAGCACATAACCAACCCACAGAATCTGTATTATATAGCCTAGCACATGTCAGAGCATGTAATGGGAATGATCTCTTTAAACTGTCAGTGATTTCATCATATGTGTGTGGATTATCTGTCGACCACTATTGTTATTTTGAGTATTTCTTCTTCTTCTTCGGTGGCACTACAGTCCAATGCGGACCTTCGCCTCCTTAATGACCCTTTCCCAGTCAGCTCTGTTTTTTGACCTTTCTTTCCAGTTGTTAATTTTACACTTCTTAATGTCTGTTTGTACACAATTCCACCATCTGTTTCTTGGTCGTCCTCTTGGTCGACTTCCTTCAGGATTCTTATTAAATACTTGACTTACTGTTCTTTTATTCTCCATTCTGTTAACATGACCAATCCATTTGAGCCGACTTATTCTGACAAATGACAGTATATCTAAATCTCCAAACACCTGCTTTAGTTCCTTGTTATGTCGCTTTCTCCAATTTTCATTTACTTTAATTGCCCCAAATATTCTTCTCAAAATTTTTCGTTCAAAAACTGCCAGCCCTTTAGCAATGTCCTTATTCAATGTCCACGCTTCTGCTCCGTATGTTACCACAGGTCTTATTAATGTCTTATAAATTTTAACTTTTTCTGCTCTACATACTGATTGACTCTTTAGTAAAGGAAGAAGTGCATAGTATGCTCTATTTGCATTTGTAATTCTTTTTTCAATCTCCGGTCTTAATTCATTTTTATTTGTTAAAACTGTACCAAGATATGTATAGTCTTTCACTATTTCAAAATTATATGTACCAATTTTTACATTTTCATTCTCGTTGTAGGGCTTTCATGATACTGTCATAAATGTTGTCTTTTTCTCATTTATTTCTAATCCCATCTTATTTGTTTGTTCTATCAGTGAAGTAAATACTTCTTTTACATCCTGTAATCTTCTTCCCATAATGACCACATCATCAGCATATGCCATAATTTGACTGCATTTGTCAAAAATAGTTCCCTTTGTTTCTACTTTAGATCTTCTTGTCGCAATATCTAGCACTACATTAAATAACAAAGGAGCAATTGCGTCTCCTTGTCTCAAACCTTTCATAACTTCAAATTCCAGAGACAAATGTTTACCTATTTTAACCTTAGCATATATCTCATTATTTAGAATTCTACACAAATTAACTAATTTTTTGGGGAAACCTAGTTTATGCATTTCACTCCATATTTCATTTCTCCATACATTGTCATATGCTGCTTGAAAATCTATAAATAAATAGTGCACATCTATATTCTGTTCCCAGCATTTTTCCGATATTTGTCTCATAGTAAAAATCTGATCAACAGTTGATCTTCCTCTTCGAAAGCCCCCTTGGTATTCTCCTATTATTTCCTCAGCATAAGGTACTAATTTTGCGTATAAAATATTTGCCAAAATTTTATGTGTTGTACATAACAGTGTGACTGCTCTGTAGTTGTCACATCTCATAGTGTCCCCTTTCTTATGAATTGGACATATTATGCCATACTTCCACTCATGTGGTGTAGTCTCTTTTTCCCATATTTTTTAAATTAGACCATACATAACCCTCCTCAGTTCTTTTCCTCCTTCTTTAATCAATCCAGCCGGAATTTGATCATGTCCAGTTGCTTTTCCATTTTTTAATTTACCTATTGCTATCTCTATGTCTACATCACTTGGTGGTTTAATCTCTGGTTCTGCAGTGTACGCACATTGTCCTCTCTTCTCCCCTGTGGTTTTCTGTTCCATCTTGCAGTTCGAAGTGTTTCTCATAATATTCAGACCATCTTTGTAGTGCTTTCTCTCTATTGCTTACTATGGTACCTTCCTTATCTCTGATTAACAGTGTTTGTGGTTTGAATCCTTTTCTTATACTGTTCACTTCTTGGTAAAATTTCTTTGCTTCCTTGTAATTATAAGCTATTTCCATTTGTTCCAGCTTTGATTTAAACACATCTCTCTTTTTTTGTCTAAATATTTTATGTGCTTCCTTCCTTTTATCCTTATATTCTTGTGCATTTTGTCTAGTATTTCTGTTTATAATTTTGATGTAAGCTCTCTTTTTATCTTCCAATATGATTTGACATTCTTCATCAAACCAACTGTTTCTCTGTAGTCTTTCTTCTTTTCCCATTATTTTTCCTGCCGCTTCATTTATTCCTTTTTTTATTTTGTTCCACGTTTCATTTATATCTTCCACTTCCTCTAATTGAGCATTTTGTATGTTTGCTGTTACCTCCTTACTAAATTCTTTTTTTACCTCTTATTTAGTTTGTTAATATCCCATTTCTTTATTTCACTTTTCTTAGTCTTCTCTATTTTCTTAATTTTTAATCTAATTTTTGCCCTCACTAAAAAGTGATCTGATTCTATTTCAGCCCCTCTCATACTTCTTACATCACACACATTAGTGCAGTGTCTTCTGTCTACTAGTATATGGTCTATCTGATTACATATCTTGTTGTCGGGTGATCGCCAGGTAATCTTGTGAATATCCTTATGCTGAAACCATGTTCCTGTCACAACTAAATCCCTGCCCAGTGCAAAATTTACCATTCGTTTTCCATTATCATTTGTTTCATTGTGAAGGCTGTGTCCTCCACATGCTGGATGTAAATAGGTCTCTTTTCCAACTTTAGCATTAAAGTCCCCTAGTATTATTTTCATGTCATAATTGGGAATTGCATCACATGTCTTTTCCAAACAGTTATAAAAATCTTCTTTTACTACTTCATCTTTGTCTTCAGTTGGGGCATGTGTTGATATCAGTGTCAAATTGTAGTATTTAAGTGTAATCCTAATTTTACAAATTCTTTCATTTATGGGTTCAAAATCTAGTAAATTATCCATATTGTGTCTACTATGTAAAATCCTTTTGCAAATTCATGTTTGTCACTTTTATTTCCACTATATAAAATCATATAATTCTTGTTTATCACCGTTCCTTTCCCTGGCCATCGAATTTCTTGCAGGGCACAAATATCTATTTTATATTTATCCATCTCCTTCACCATTTCCCTCATTGATCCTGCCCTGTACAATGTCCGTACATTCCACGTCGCTATCCTCAACTCATTAATCCTTTTCCATTGCGTAGGTTGATTCCATTCTATCTGACTGTTCCGAGGCCACATTTTAGGTTTCCTAACAATCCATTTTTTACAGTGACAGGTTATCAGCCTGTCGCCCAACCCCCAACCTGGAGGGCCAGTCCGCCGAATTTATAACCCCCGGGGCAGGGTGGCCCAGCTATACCCCCAGGCACTGGGTACCCATTTTGGTCGCCTTTTACGACCTGCATGGGCATCAGTGGGACTATTCTTTTCCCCAGTCACCACACGGGGAATTTTGAGTATTTACATGACCGTTTAAGTGATCTCTTCTGTAAAATCAGTTGGCAATCAACTGGCTTCAACACTGGGTATTCTTTCACAAAACAGTTACAAACTCATACCCTGGAAAGACTCCTGGAGTTTTTGCACAATTGTGAATTTGTATGGTTTCAAATGAAGCAGTTTTGTGGCTGTGTACAGATGACTTGGACGCACCGATTTCTGGGGATAAGCATCTTAAAAATTTTCATGGACATGCTTCTGAATGCACTCCAGTATAATACAGCGTTTCTTGGAAAAGCATATAGTGATTGCTCTACCTTCATCTTTAACAGGGAACCTTAACGTTCGAAATTTGTTCATCTTTCAATATATTATTGAATTTGAAGGAACTGAAACACTGGGAAACAGACTTCTACATTTGCTACACCACACTTTATAGGATTTCTACCTTATATAGGTTTCAGTAATAATAACAAAAAACCTCTCTATTACACTGTACTTCATATTCACAAACTACAAACAGTTTATGCCTGTTACTCCCAACATATGAAACTGGACTGTGTCACAGTCTTCGTATGATTCAGTGTGACCATACATGCTGCAGTAGAACTGCCTTTTGTTTTAAATTTATACTTCTGAGACTGTACTGTCTCACCTTGCTTTGGCCAAGTACCAAAGGGACTGGGATCATACCTGAGGCAATCACTTATGGTAGGTGACATCACTGGTGCTTCTGTGAAGGTCTTCTTGTTGGATAGAAAATTCTCGGGCTGGCAACCACGTCATGTGGTTGAATGACGAGTAAACCAAAGTTTCAAGGACCATCTCTGTCCTCGTCCTTGAAATGTTGGTTTACTTGCCACTCAACCACATTATGTAGTTGCTAGCCCGAGAATATTTTATTGAATTTAGTGAAAGCTTTAATTATATGTTTTCTTGTTGTCCCACATGTCATTACAAGGTTATGGTCACGTGACTGCAAGTCAGCCCTGCAAAGCTGACACATGACCAACTTCTGTCAGGTACCCACCTCCCATTTGTGCCCCATGTAATGTAAACTTCATGTGTTGTGACACATTTTATTTTACCCCGTGATACTAAATGCATATTGTCTCACTTGCTACACACTATCAGCGCAGTGCTGTGTGATGACCCTCATACTGTAAACTGAGTTGTAGCCCTTTTACAAGCCATTGACACTTGTAATGTTATGTAACACTCATTTCTGTTTTAACTCATCTATTGAGTGGAATCTATTGCTGTGAACCTATGACCGAGGTGGTCATAGGTTCACAGCAATAGATTCCACTCCGCCACCAGTACCAGTACCATAATTTCAGGTCAAGGTGCAGCTTTCTCTAAGTGTATTTGTGGGTTACATTGTTATTTGTTGGGTTTGGATTGTTGGTTTTAATTATTGCCATTAATACCGTTACTGACTGCTGCTGCTACAACTGTTACTACTACTACTGCCAATTTTTTTTTTTTTTTTTAATCATCATTCCGTTGTGCATATATATAATCACTATTTCAGTCTTTACAGAATAAACACAACACTATTTTCATGCTCTTTATTATTATCCTACAACATGTTTCGGCTGCCTACGCTGGCCATCATCAGGTAGAAACTCACAAAATCATAAAAGAAATGTATGCAATGAGGTGGATGCCTCTCCTTTACAGTTAAAAATTAAAATTATAAAATTATGAAGACATGTAATCACTTAATATTCCCGGTAAGGAATAACATGCTTTAATGCATAAGTTCTCATATTTAAGATCACCCAGTACAGCCATTAAGATATACAGTAAAGCCCATATTTAATGAATTGCTGGGGGATTAGAATATATTTCACTAAATCGAGGTTTTCATTAAATGGAGGTTTATTTGTTTATATGGAGCTATTGTCGGGACATGAAAAAATCATCACTAAATCCGGGATTTCACTAAATGCGGGAACATTAAATCGGGGTTTTACTGTATATGGCTGGAAGAGAACTGTATATTTTTACTTAGAAAGAGTGACTAGTGGATCAGTTCAGCAATATGTATGCAGTCTTTTTATAGACATTATGTTTTGCGGACAGCATAGTAGCTTCTGTTGAAAGGGACATTCCTAGAAGACTTCTTTTTGATTGAACATCCTGTGTAAGTTGGACAGCTCTGTGGTACTTTAAATACAGGACGACGATGATGATGATGATGATGATAATAATAATAATAATAATAATAATAATAAAGAATGTGAACCGTAATTATTATAATTATTTTGGGGTGCTGTAAGCCTATGAAGTATTATTGCTCAATTCAGCTTAGTTGTTAGTAGAGTATTATGTATACCCTGTTTCAGTACCTCAACTTTTAAGCATTTTACATGTTTAGTGATCACATTAAGCTACCAAAAGCTATTTTGATTAATATTGGAAGTATACTCACAGTGGTATGTGTGTTTATAGCGTACAGGATTGTGTGTGCGCTCGTAGATGTTTTTGTTTCGGGCTCAGTCCACTACAGAACGTGACTTGAGAAGCAACTGCTTTGTCAATTCGAACGCTATGTAGGTTGACCCCATTGAATTACAGTTGCAAAAATTCTGTTACATCCTACCATGGATTTTTCATTTAATTGATTGTTTATATGAGTTTCTTTATAAATATGAAATTTTTCCATTGTATTCATAAAGTGTCCTTTCTTGACAACTTGCACTACCACCATAACATCTTCTGTAGGCCCCATAGAATGGTGATCTTAACTACGAGAACATGTGCATTAAAGTATATTATTCCGTATAGGGAATAATAAGTGATTTATATGTCTTCATAATTTTATAATTTTAATTTTTAACTGTAAAGGAGAGGCCTCCACCTCAATGCATACTTTTCTTTTATGATTTTGTGAGTTTCTACCTGATGATGGCCAGCGTAGGTGGCTGAAACATGTAGGATAATAATAAAAAGGAGCATGAAGATAGTGTTGTGTTTATCCTGTAAATATTTAAATATTGATTACTACTACTGCTACTGCTGCTGCTAACAATATCTTAATGGTATAGAAGAGTTTGGCAAACTTACACCTTTTGTAATGTATTTTTACTGGAGCTGCTTACTGAATGACAACTAATTATGCGGAGACAAATTGGTTATGGTAATATCACAGCATGTTATTAACACTTCAGAGATGAAAATTGACCTGAATTACATTGAAGACTCAACTCGTACCACGCAGTAAACACTCTCCATCTTGATTATAAAAACCAGTCACTGTATAGAGAAATAATTGTAGTTTGTTCTGAGAGCCATACAAAACAAATACACTGTGTGAGCAGAACACAGAGTAATTGAATGGTAAACCTGGTTGTACAGAAAGTAACCACTGGGTTTCAAAGGGTTAAGGAGAATTGAGTGTCAGACTTGGCGGCAGTGAGGACATGTAGAGTAACGCTATGACCGAAGTACCTCAGATATGAAGGGAATACAGTGCATTGCAAAAAGTTCATCAGTTGTGTTTCTTTGCATGTGAGTTATAGAATTTTGGTGAATGGGATATGGCCTCTGCCATAATCAGGTCTGGTGTGTTTTATACTTGTCACTTTAGGAATAGACTCTTGAGTAAAACTGAAAAGTCCAGATTTAAAATGTGTTCTAACATATCACAAATTACACACCAACGAAATGCACTATTTTTTCACTTTTTTATTCTTTAACCCCTACATATGTTTCAGCCTTTACAAGGCCATCTTCAGGGGGCTTGTAATCTACATTTACTTTACATCCATTGTTTTTGTCTGCTATTATGTTTTGTATCACATATAGTCAAGTTTCATAATCACTTATACTATAGTTATTTACAATCTGTGTTTTATATATTTAAAGACAGAGATTTGTGATTTGTTAAAAAATGCACGGTGAAGATAATATAAAATGTGTTCTAACATGTTTGGATGCATAAATTTTGGTAAAGCTCTATACAAGTGGTAATGGTCAAACTTACCAAGGGTTGCAATGCAGGTCACCCATTATCAAGTCAGATTGATTAAAATGTGCGTCAAGTTATCCACAAGGACAGACAGTATACAATCAATGATGTTTGTAACATTCTAGGCCTATCATGTGGTTCATTCTGACACATTTTAACGTAGGATTTAACAATAGGCGGATTGCTGCAAAATTTGTACCCTGTCTGCCGAGTGACAGACACAAGACTGGCGCTCTGTGTGCAAGAACATGCAAGATCAGCCCAAAAGGACAGAAACTTCCTGTATAATGTCATAATAGGTCATAAGGTGAGAATCCAATTAAAGGAATTAAGATTCGAGGCTGTCTCGGAGATTCAAGCTGAATTGTAGGTGATGCTGTACCGCGTCACAAGATGGGACTTACAGAGATATAAACTCTGAAGGAGACAATACTGACCTGTAGCTGAGATGAGCCTAGAATAATTATATTGCCCTAGTTCAAATATTTTTGTCTCACACCTCATATTTAACTGTTCCATTTCTTCCTGTAGGCCTAACAGAGAATAGCCTAAGATATTATAAAATTCACTGTGTTCTGGTGCCAGTACAGGAGCTATGTCGAAGCGATGTCATACAGTTTTTAGGTGTAATTTGAATCCTTATGTCCAGTCTTTTTCATTAATTACATAAATAAACTTTAATTTACCAGAATGTGAAAGGTAAAAGTCCCTTTTCTTTCAATGAAGGAATATAGACGGAGGAGAGGCATGGTTCCACTCATTTTCAACCCTGGCACTTTTTTTAGAGGTGAGTTGTCATCTTCACGCCCCGGCCGTTTTTTACCCCCCAGTGCCTATTAAACAAGAGACTGGGTGGGTCCAAGAGCCACTGTGCATGTTTTGGAGAAGAGAAAAATCTTTTATCCCTGCTGGTTACCCAACCCCAGATAGCCCAGCCTGTAGGCTAGTCACTATACAGGCTATGTAATTACAGCTCCCTACTTTATTAATATGAATGCCATTCCTTATTTAAAATGTTAGCTACTGCATATTGGGATATTGAGAGTGTAAGCAGTCATGTCCCAGGCACTTCTCCTTGTAGTAATACAAAATGAGGAAGGTATGCTATCTTGTAGCATGTTAAAATGTTCAGGTAGAGTACTGGTCAAATACAGTATGAAAGAATGATATGTTTGAGTTTGGAAGATTTGAGGTTCTCACGGTGGTGGTGCTGAAGATTCAAGTCTTCTGGGATATGATGCTGTGTCATTGGCTGAGTAGTTCATGATGTGTGGAAGGATTGTACTGCTTTCATCTTGAGGTTTCTGCAGAACAAGAACAGCTATTCAGGAGAAAAAGTGGGTCCCTCCTCCCACTGCTTCCCGTGATGGGCTGGCCACTGTTTTCAGCCACCCAGTATCAACAGCTATCCCTGTATGACTCCCACTTCTGTTTCCTGTGCTGTTGCTTTTCTTCAACTGCTGCACCCTGAAGACAAAGGCACTACAGTCCTTCAGAATATCAGGAGCTGCTTGCCCATTGACACAGTCTTGCATCCCTCAAGACCTGAATCTTTTGTGAACTAACTTGTTTATTGTCATACAGCTGGAAGCAGCTGATGAGGCGAGCCAGCTGTTGGTGAGTCAAATGGATGGACAAGAGTCTGACAGTGATGATGAGCTGCTGAGGATGTGAGGAGTCAGCTGTGTGTATTAGCCTAATCACCGTATCATCATTGTGGATTGTTCTCAGTTGTGTACATAAGACTGCCACCAGAGGCATTAGTACTTTAGTTCTGTTGTATGTTGCTAGTTTTGTTGATGATTTGTATATTTGCAGTGCCTTGTTAGTGTCTGTCCTTTCTGTTTGTCAAGCAGGTGGCAACTTGTTTTATTGAAGATTGTTTGGCTAAACAGGAATTAAATGTGTTTGAATTTCTGATTTTCTAAAAAATCTGGGTTTGTATAATTTTAAAGGGATATTTGTGCACTTTCCTGTTCAAGGATATTAGACCAGCAAAGTTGACATGTTAACATTATTTGGCGAGATTTGTGGTTGTCTCAGAAGTGATGCATTTTTCAAATATGCCAGTTGTGGAAACCCAGCTTTATGTTTGAAACTATAAAACTCAGTAGTTGATACAGCTTTATAAAATAACTGAATGATCAGCCAAGAAGATATTACCTATGTAGACAGTGTGTGTACCTTGCTGTTCTAATGGCCATACTGACAGATGTCATGTCTCGGCAATTGAATGTAGCCAACCAGAGACCGCCAGTGTATTAATTTAAGCCTGTATTAGAATCATAATGTGTGTATTTTAAAGGTATGCAAGCATTGAATGTGGATAGTGAAAACAGATTGGTTTACTTCCTTTCTTAACTGTGACAACATGTTAATCAGTTTTGGATTATTCCCTTGAGCTCTGATTTTATGAAGTAATTTCTATTCCAACATTGAAATACTGCCTGTATAAGTGCAAGGCACTAAATATCCCTAGACGATTTTGTGATGTTCAAAATCTGCCGATGTGATAATTGGTACAGTAGACAGAGCACAGTATTACCCTTCATTGTGAACCTGCAGCCAGTTCCAGTCAACTCTCGACCATCAAGTTACAGGCAGTTCCCGACCTTCATACATAATTTGTGCCTGAAAATGTGCGGAAGTCGAGCAATAGACTTCCATGTTATAACAGGAGTTCCATTCCCATTGGTTAAATGTACATAAAAATCCCTATTTATGGGCAACAAACAAAACAGTTGTACCAAAAATTACGATACATTCACGCACAAATTCATCCAAAGGTAATTGTTAAAATTCCCGCCATCACACAAGCGAATATCCTCCACACTTCTGATGGCTATATAAGGAATGGCCAATGAAAGTGATACTTCATAAGCCACTAGTAACCTTAATAACGTTTAAAAACATTTCCATACGTCTAATACTGTGATCACACAGCACTGTTAACTCATGGGTAAATGTCCTTTTATTGCTAGTTGCGTGAATTACACCAAACTGAACACGATGCATGTTTTCAAAATTCCTTCCGGAGAGACAGAGCTGAGTCTTGAACAGTAGCCGATTTCGATGCTGAGAAGTATGTGCTGACGGCTGTGTACAAAAGAACGAATTTGGCATATGAAAGATGGATTTGGGGGTGAGAATTTATAATGTACAAAAGCGTGGGTTGTATGAAAGTCGAGGACTGCCTGTAGATTGTTAACTGAGTGTTTGCCATTAAGAAGAGTCTGCTTGTGTCTGTAAGATCAGGAAGGAAATTCTGTGTGAAGTTCCTAATGTTATTCTCCTGACTCTGCAACATGCATTGTGCCTCTGGTTCAAGAAACAAAAGCATATGTAACTTGTACAGTACAAGCCTGGACCATGGCAAAATCCTGAATCTTTGGTGGCTGGAACTAGTAAGTGCTGCTTTGTGTTTTGGGTTGTGTGACATTTTGTTTGTCTGTTCATTCTGTGAGTTGCAAAACTGTGATCTGCATTGTTTCATTTATTTGTATGGTGCCACAGAGCACACTACAAACTGTGTTATAAATAATTTGTTTATTGTAAACTCTACTTGATTTTTTGACTAACCCCTTCCCCTCACAAGTACATATTATCAAGACAATGGGATAAAAGTATAACCAGGTAGTGAGATCTGAGCTTCTCATGGCAGTGAATATTATGCCCATGGTTATTCTCAGGAACAGTGCCATGCAGTCTTGTAGGCTGTTATTTGAAGGAATATGCTGCTTCAGTCTACCAGACTGTGCAGTCACATTGCACAGGATCACAGTATTAATCATAACCAAATCCTCAAAAACCCTCATCATTTGTGTGATGCATTTTATGTGTCTGAAATTGTACCTCTAGGTTTCAAGTTATTCAGGATAGGTGCAGCCACGCATTCAGGCGTCTGCCAGCCGAGATCAAGAAATTCTGTACCCAAGAACAAGTATTGGAAGATAATGTTTAATATTTCGTATTACTGTTGCTTGTAAGTTATTAATGTGATATGTAGAAATACGTAATGCAGTATATTACAGGAAACCTTCGCTGTTCGCCAGTGTTACATTCCTGAAAAATCTCGTGAACAGTAAAACCGTGATCCCCAGTTAAAAAGTTGTGCCATAAGTGGGGTTTACGGAAGCAAAGACACACGAAACATGGTCTTAAGCACTAAAAACGTGCCTATCATTCCCCTGTACAACTTACCACATCCACTTTCTGTAACATAGAAACCATATTCCTTTACTTTTATCTTTAGGTATTTCCATCAGCACGTACATCGCACTCTCCGGACATACATAAGACGCAAGGACAAGAACTGGGTCTCAAAATTGTTAATAGTACAAACGAAGAACCTTCCATCCAAAGTACCTTGGCGGGGATCCTGGACAAGAATGAAACGAGCGCGGAATACAATTGAAGTACCCGCCATCCATAGTACCTTGGCAGGGATTCCAGACAAGAGTGAAAGAGGGCGTGTCATTGATCGTCTATGAGTATGGGTTCGTAGCTCTCATCCATGGTTATACAGATCCAACACGGCGTAAATATCGAAATACCGCACAATTTATACGATAGTCATTTCAGCAAACACACCGAGAAAAGGTGGAAACTGTTGAATGACATGTCGGTTTGAAGATATGGGTGAGATAAGCCAGTGAAGTGTGTGGGAAGTTCCCTACTGGCAGAATTAGCAACATAGAATTTGTATCATTAAGAACATATAATGCAGATAATGAGGCAGCTACCAAAGTTAGTTTTCAGAGTTACAGAGAGGTTGCTGGTGATGCTGTAAAATCGATGATGGTGAGTTATGAATGAGTTGATTAATCGCCGCTTCTAAATTGTGTCCCGATAAGAAAAATGTCTATGAGAATATTATTTTGCCACTTATACGAGTACAACTAATGACATTGTTGTGACACCGAGAGTTTCCAACTGAGAGGAGGCTGAGGAATTTCAATACTACTCGTTGGTCATGGATGAGAGTACTAATTCGACAGACGTTATGCCATGACAGCAAGTATTCGTTGGTTGTTTGGTTTTCTCGTGTCCCGACAGCGTTACGAAGAAAACCTAAGTTGGTATGCATATACTAGATAATCTGTGGTATGCACGGACCACGAGGTTGGTTGCGTTGTCGTCAGTTGAGGTCAGAGTACACGTTAGTACTTTGATAAATGTGTAAATATATTTTACAGTATTCATTTGACTTGATTTAGGTAAAATGAAAAGGTCCTTAGACAATTAAGAACGCACTAGCCACATGTTTTATGTATGAAAATTGCATTGTAAGGTTTTTCCTTCCGAAATTAATCTTGAGTTCATGGACCTTGTTTTGTTGCTTACTTTCTTATAGCTTGTGCGTAATGTAACACACTTTCTGTAAATAGAATGAAAGCGTGGGATTCTATTTTTAGTGAACGATGTTAATATAAAAGGCAGGCGATTAGAAGCTAGGCTGAACGTACATATTCATCCAGATTGATTACGAAAAGATGAAATATGATGTACGTTGTATTATTTTGGTGCTTTGCATATTTCGAGAAACTTCTGGGAACATATATTTGTAGGTAAACATACGTTGTACTTGGTATGTAAAAGTTAGTACGTATATCTTTATGATTTATACTGGTGCTACCATATGCCAAGCATGCCTGTTCAAACCTGATCTCATTTTGCAGCCGTAACAGTAGTTTATTTAAACACTTTATTTGCAGAGTCTCGTGGTGTGAGTTGGGTTCAGAATGGTCAAGAAGAAGAAAAACCGTCATCAGCAAGAACCAACAACTCAAAATGGGGGAGATTCCACAGAAAGCTGTGATGAAAACCAGCCAAATAACACAGGTGAACATATTATGTTTGTACGTTGTAATTATACTCTGGCAATTTGCGTTTGTCATAATTATGTGAGGTGGTATATGCAAAGCATTGTTCCACAGTCAGCATTATGAAATATTCACATTATAATTTGCTTGTCATGTGTCATGAAAAGGGTTTGTCATACATCTGTGGTGAACAGTTTAAACATATTCACTCCTATAGTAAGTTTATTTTAAAGCTTTAGAATGGGCACAACTTTGGGTGAATTTGGGCTTGAACATGAGCTGAGGTTGTGGCCACAACAGCAGCTGGGGAGTTCTATGCGCTGGTTTCCAGAAGTCGGTAAAGTGAAGGGGCATGTTTATTAATGTTTGGGGAATTATGTGGAACAGTGGAATAATTTGTTCTAATTTTCTGGCATACTTTAATTTTGGCTGCTGTTTGTGACTTACTGACTCCCTCTCTTAGAGTATTCAAAGAATGAAAGCAATGGGTGGCTGTTATGTACAAGTAGACAAGATACATACTTCTCAGCAAATATGTGCACATCAACCTTGTATGTTGTTTCTGCTCTGTGTCTCATAACCAGACACATAATAAAAGAAAACATGCATGGCTTTGCAAGTACACAGTAAATATAAATGAAATAACCAAAACTTCAAAAGTTAACAGTTTAGGAAACCTCCAAAAGTTCTAATATTTGTAGAATGTTCATTATGTTATTGTACTTATAACTTTTCGTCATATTTTAGCAACAGATTTGATTGAAATTTTCCTGTATAAAATTTTATGAAAATCTATCCAGTCAGATCTGAAATCTTCCATGTGTATGGACAGACAGACAGATGGACAGGGACAGGCAGCCAGATGTTATGAAGTGAATGGTCACTTCTCATAGTTCTGCAAATGTGCAAGGGAATGTATGGTAGAAGATAGAATTGAACATGTAATGGTAACGGTGAGTAGAGCGAGCAGTAGCAGTAGCAGCAGTGACAGTGACATTGAATGTGGGGGTGGAATATTAGAGGCAGCTGAATTACAAGATAATTACATCATCAACCAGAAAAGTTTTAATTAAAAAAAACTTTGTAAAGGAGGTACGCTATGAAAGATTACATGTTGTGTGGGTGACTCCCTTGTAGCTTTCACATAAATATTTAATCAGCCGAGTGTGCGGGAGGTGTAACAGTTTTCGTTCTAGGATTTTGATCTTGTGGGATGTGGTGCTACATTGGTGGGTAAGTGAATCCCATGGTTGTGAAGGAACATCTTGCGTTCATGAAACTTGAACTCTTGAAGCTGAAGGCAACACATTCCTAAATTACACCACCGTGAAAACCGTAACATTTACAACTTTCATACTGTTAGGATGTGTACCCATTAAAAGTCGGTAAAGTACACCAGTTCTAAAGCTTAGTTATATAATGCAGAAAACAATAATTGTCAGTTATGGCAGTTCTGGGGTTGTTATGAATCAGTGCCCTCAAATCATCTCTAAAGAGCTTTAGCTTCAGGAACTAAAATTGGAAACAGCTTCATATTGCTGGGTTTGAATGAGTGTGATGTTGGTGATCCTTCTGCTGGAGTTGCTTTAGGTTCCACAAGTAATGTGTTATAATTGGATGAGTGACGTACTCATGATACTCATGTCTGTTATAACTTAATAAATAAGCTAGCTGGAACTATTCTCGTGTTTCCATCATTGTCCTGATAATCAGGGTTCAAGTTGCATTACATTTGTTCATATTTGGACAAGTCTTCTGGACATCTGTGCTTCACCTGTACAGTACTTCCTGAACATCTGTGTACAAATTGTTGCATTCTAGTTAAATGTGTTTTTATCATTCCTGTCTGCTTCACTGGTTTCCTATCAGTCTGGTTCTGTGGTTAAGGTGGGTAGTATGGGAAGTGCTTGACTTTCTGCTGGCTAATTGAATCTGGTTCCGTGTGGTGCTACCGCTGAACTGAAACAAATCTGAACATGTTCAAAAACTTAGTTTGTGAGATTTATGTTTCTGAGTTACCACTGCTGACATACCAACGCACTATGGACACCATATTACAGGTGTCCATAACACTACAGTCTTAGCAGCATGAAGGATAACTGTACTCACACACTTTAATTTTTTCATGTTGTGTATGATACTGTGCATTTTTACAATAAGAGAAATGCTTGCTGAAATTTTGAGCAGGTCGGTACAGTACTTGAGGATTCAGGCCTCAGAGATGTAATGCTGGGTTGTTGGGTGAGTGGTTTCAGATGTTTTGAAGGCACTACATTCTATTAAATATCAGGAAGCACTCACCCAAAAACACAGAGGATCTGAATTCTCAAATACACTGCTGTGAGAACCTCAGATCTTACACACTGCAGTACTTATCATGTATTTTTATTCTAATGGAAACATGCTGAAATTTTGAGTGAGCCTAACAACTTTGGATGCTGTACTGCTCTCACGTAAACATTTTGAGGGTTGAATGTGTAATGTTTCTGTGTAGGTGGGAAGTACTGCCCTCACATCAACAAGGCTGTGGATCTAACGAGAGTGAAGAAAGCGTTGCGAGCTGGAGGAATCATTAATGAGTGCAAAGACTGTGCCAAAATGCCTGCTACCAGCAATGGGCTTCCAGCCGGGGAGGAGGTGGGTGGCCCATAATATTTGTTACCTTCTGCATTTGAGTGTTGCTGGTTGCCTTAGGATAATGAGTAGGAGTAAACAGTAGTAATGCCCAACAGAGAATGAAATGTGAATGCAAACTTCACTTCAGCAGGTCCTGACACAAACCATAATGCGTGACTGGTAATTTGCATTGTTTTGATACAGGTGGATGTTGGCTTGTGGCTGTGCCTCAAGTGTGGACATCAGGCATGTGGTCGCTCCCGGAGACAGCACGCTCTCAAGCACTACCAGACACCTCGCTCCGAGCCTCACACACTAGCCATCAATGTGGATCTCTGGAACATATGGTGAGACTACCACAGGGGAATTAAAATTGGCACGTACATCTTAGTTACACAGGCGTGATAGTTATTGTGGAAAGTCTGCAGTGCTTCTGTTGCTGTTAGCAGAGCATTGGGGCTCTAGGCACTGAGGGGACTGGTTCTCAGACTTCATGGTACCATGGACCCCTTACAAAGTCTTACTAATTTGTGCACCATTCCCTGAAATTGTCTCAGTTCATGGACCCCTAAGGCATAATTTGTGGCAACATTTGGAATTTGAATAACTACAGACAAGGAACATACTTAAACCTCTAAGAAACTTTATTAAGTCAGTGTAAAAACTCATTACAGAAACTGTGATTAGGAAAAGCCTGAAGGAAGAAACTTTATGTTTTACTGAACAGAGTCTACCCAATTCAAAGACCTCTTTAGTACATCTCACATACCCCTGGCTGAGAAATATTGTATCAACAGATTATTCCAGTGTTTAAAAAACCAACAGAATGCACTTCACTTTCACTTTAATATGTGTTGATTAACCCCTACATATGTTTCGGTTTTTACGTAAAACCATCTGAGGATGGTTTTTCTTCCCCCTGAGGGGGGAACAAAACTATGTTAATACAATGTTAATACAAGATATTACAATCACTGTAAAATCAGAGTTTAGAACATATAAAATGTTGTTTAAAATTCTTAAAATTCATTGAATTTTGTGTCATAATAACAAATTGTAGTAAAATAGGTCACTGAGTTATTCCATACCTCTGATTATTTTGGTTCTTGGGTTTGTATACTATGGTGGAGTCTTTAGTAAATATAATCTGCGTTGTTCTGTCATGTTTGTTCCATGTTGTGTTGTGTACTGAATTTTAAGTATTTTAAACATTTTATATGTTTTAAACTCTGATTTTACAGTGATTGTAATAACTTGTATTAACATTGGATGTGATACAACGTAGTTTTGTTCCCCCTGAGGATGGTTTTATCTAAAAGCAGAAACATATGTAAAGTGAAAGTGAAGTGCATTCTGTTGGTTTTTTAAACATTGAATCGTAAAATACACGGTGAGACTAACATAAAAGATTATGCCAGATAAATAGATTTGTCAAAATATTAAAACTATTCAATGCAATAGTCTTCCATTTTAACGTGTAATGGGAAGACAAAAATAATCTTGAAGATCCCTTGCCAAACCGCACAGACCCAAAGGGGTCCACAGACCACACTTTGACAACCACTGAGTTAGATGACTACAGTGCCTTTCATTCAAGATGCAGGCTGGATGGAAGCAGTACAGAAGTTGTGCTGTGCTTTCCCAAGCATTCCTTGAGGCAAAGCAAATGCCATGCAGACACGGGAGATATCGGCCATAATCAGAATTTTATGTTAATGTCATTATCAGTACCTTCAGAAGTAAAAATATCTCACTCTGCCCATGCCACATAGTCAGAAGCCTCATGTTATGAGGGTCATAACTGTAGATGTTAGGAAAGAAGCCAATCCTCTTGGCAATGGGTTTCATTTTTCTGAGCAGAATAAAAAATGTTGCAGCTCATGGCCATGTAAACACCTCCCTGTCTTGAATTTTTGTCTGTGCATCTGGATTTCATTTTCAGTGTTGTATGTGGAAGGCTTTTGGAACATTTGAATCGAAATGTGTTCCTTGAATGATGTACATAAACATACAGTAGGCTCTCGATTTAACGGACCCCGATTTAACTGACAAAAAATTTGACGTGTTTAATTAAAATAAAGTTGGTTCCTGTCGTAAATTAATTTTTATTTTTAACAGATGTTTTAGTGGCATGTATAAATTACTCAATGTACATTATAATAATATTTTATTGATACTTATACATTGTAATAACATTTTAATACATGGTGTACATTGTAAGTTCGTTATTAATATATGTTTTTAAAATGCATTCCATTTTACAGAATTTCGGCAATAGCGGACACCCCTCTCCCCCAATTAGTCCGTTAAATCGAGGGCCTACTGTAATGCATATATGGTATGAGCTTTGAAGTTTTCCCAGCGGTGTTTCTGAGGAATCAAGTTGTCTGGGATAGCACACTGTTGTGTGAGTGGCTGTGAAGTGTCAAAGGAACATAGTGCCTTCATCTTCTAGGCATTTTTTGGGAGCTTTTGACCTTTGCAGATGAAGGCACTACATCCCTTAAGAATGGTGCAAACCACTTCCCCATGGACACAGCATTTTATCCTAGAAGGCCTGAATCCTCAGTACACATACGGGTCTGCTTGTCAGCATATTTCATATCAAGAGCTGTTGTACAGTTTTTTGTGGAATTTGATATGAATGTTATGCCAGTGGAGGATGCCCATATTTGTATGTTTTACTTTTGTATGGTTGGTAATAACGTGGCAGATGTGCAGTGTGAGGTGAGAGTGACACTATTGCCAGTTACAAAATGCAGTAGCTATAGTAACCTGTAGTAATCATAGTGCCAACAGTAACCAGTGTTATACTTAGTGTAGTACTGTTAATGGCTTCATCGAAGCTGACTGGAGCATTTTGTATGATGAGGTGCAAAGAACACATGTTACCTGTGTAATGTGGTATGGATGACAGCTTTTTGGTGCTGTTGTTGATTGTTCTTTATTAGTTTCATGCTCCCTTTCGATTATTTCTCATTAATGTGTTTATAGTTTCTAAACTTTCATTTGCTCACACTTAATAGCAGTAGCCATCGCAGTGGTCGTAAACATTTCATTTTGCAACCGCCGGGATCAGTTTCGTATTTGAACATTTCAACCCTACTATTACAATACAGAATATCCAGTGAAAGTGAAATCTCCTTGTAGAAAGTACATTCAAGGTGTCCAGCTCAAAGCAGAATCTGCTCATAGAAACTACATTCTGGGTGTCAAGCTGAAAGCAGAATCTGCTCATAGAAACAACATTCAGGGTGTCCAGCTCAAAGTGGAATTTCCTTGTCGAAAGTACATTCAGGTTGTCCAGCTCAAAGCAGAATCCATTCATAGAAACTACATTTTGGGTGTCATTCTGAACGCAGAATCTGCTCATAGAAAGGACATTCAGGGTGTCCAGCTGAAAGTGGAATTTCCTTATAGAAAGGACATTCAGGGTGTCCAGCTCAAAGCAGAATCCGCTCATAGAAACTACATTCAGGGTGTCAAGCTGAAAGCAGAATCTGCTCATAGAAAGAACATTCAGGGTGTCCAGCTCAACAGCATGCAGCCGCTCATAGAAACTACATTCAGGGTGTCAAGCTGAAAGCAGAATCTGCTCATAGAAAGAACATTCAGGGTGTCCAGCTGAAAGTGGAATTTCCTTGTAGAAAGTACATTCAGGGTGTCCAGCTCAAAGTGGAATTTCCATGTAGAAAGCAGAATCCACTCGTAGAATCTGTAGATTCTACGGGTAATAGAGTCTACAGCAACAATCTTTATCATATAATACAATTTACACCAGTCATGTGTAGTTGGTTTATGCTGATATATAATTTGAAATACAGTTCTGAACTGAATATTTGTTGGCTTACTTCATTGTTTGCCTCATTTAGTGTTGTGATGTGTTGTGTGCAGGTGTTATGATTGTGGATTTGAAATTGCTGCGCAGTGCCGCAAGAAACTTCACGAGTGTGTTGAGTTTATCAAGCGGCAGGAGGAGACTCGTGCATGTCCCAAGATAAGTGAGTGAAAGTTTTATTTGTCCGAGTAATGGCCACATTCTTTAGACATATGTCATTACAAGGTAGTGAAATGGGACATAGGATCATTATTGTTGGAGTGCATGTATTTTAATGACTGTTCTGTTTCATTCCTTAGAACAAAAGTGTTATTATGAATAGCATGTACGCTTGTCCATATAGCTACAGCTTTTAAAATAATGTATTACATGAATACACTTTTAGTTTAATATTAGTGGTATTTTGTTGTTGGTTTAGGTACAATTCCACACATAACTGCAGTACTGCTGCATTGTACAGTATCGCAGGAATCAAAACCACGTGCACATACAAAGGAGTTTCAGCAGATAAGGCAACAAATACTCTTATACCAAAACCTTTATCCTGACTAAAATGCATACATGGCATGTGGGTAGCAGATGGTACACATCTGGTATCCACATAGCCATCATTGACATTTCGGCATTTGTCCCACCTAGCACCAAGACTTGTATCGTGGCTTAGAAGAAATCTCTGTCAAGTGTCTGCAGCCAGGAGGTGACAGCTTGCTTCACGTTGGCATCTGTTACAAGTCGCTGGCCAGCCAGGAGCTTCTTAAATGTTTCTGAGAGTTGGAAGTTGGTGGGCTCAAAACACTGGGGCTGCAGAAAAGATGGTCCATAACCTCCCAGCCATAGCGCTGTAACCAGCACGTGTGGGTGGCAGTATGGGGCCCAGTGATTTCCATCTCTTTGTACCTGTTAATAAGCATCTGGCTGGCAAGCGATTTGTAACAGACACCTACGTGAAGCAAGCTGTCACCTGCCAGCCATAGCGCTGTAACCAGTTGCATGTTTGGGTGGCAGTATGGGCCCAGTGATTTCCATCTGTGTACTTGTTAAGAAGCACCTGGCTTGCAAGTGATTTGTAACAGATGCCAACATGAAGCAAGCTGTCATCTCATGGCTGCATACACTTGACATCAGTTTTCTCTATGCCAGGATACAGGTCCTGGAACCTTTATTGGGACAAATTGTTAAATGTCAATGATGACTACGTAGAGGTCTGATGTGTACAATCTGCTACTTATGTACCATGTACACATCAAAGTCAGTACAATTCTAGGCATCAGAATGTTTGTTACCTCATTTGTTGAAACCCTTCATACTATAGACACCAAAACCTGGAACTATGATAGCTCAGGGGAAGAAAACAGAACAATATCAGTTGCTGCAGTTTAGATGTGTCTCATTGTGCAGAAGGTTCTTTATAGAACTCACCATAAGGAAAAGAAGTTTTAATTGTAATTTAATTTTTACTCTTGTAGCATAATCATGAAATGATAAGTTTTATGTAAACTGCAGGCTGTCCAGTTACAGTTTGGTGAAAACAAGTGTACTCAGTAATTTAGGTAAGGTAAGGGCTTTTAGTGTATAATATGCAGCTGCAGATGGAAATTTAACTTGAGTGAGAGCTGATATTCTGACAGTTATGTTGCTGAAGGTTCAAGCTTCCTACTCAAAGAAGATGACTTACCGGCTGAAACTAATTGAAGGAGTGAATGACAGAAGTGTGTTTTCTGTACATGATTACAGTAGTTTGTATATATTTTTCGCTACTGCAATGAATGTAAAATGAGAGGATTGTGTAGTGCAGAGTTAGGATGGGGCAGAGAGGGTGAACATGACAACAGTTCTGCATCCTGTAGTAGTGAAATAAAGTATTGTAAGTGTTTCTAGTTACCATGTAGAAGATAGCAGTTGTGTGTTGTGCCTGTGAGTCATAATGACACAAGTATATATGTGCTTGTTTCGTAGTGCACACAAGTATGAAAATATCAGATGTCATGTAATTTGGAATTATGTTTCCAGCGTGTGACATGGGTCTCCAAGAATGATAGGACATCCGTAGGGAACCTCACAAAAGAAACACTGAAAACTAACAAGGAGACAGCACAGGCAGCAACTTACCACGAGTCAGGGTGAGCTTGCTTTGTGTGCTTTATATGGCGTAGGTTGATGTGTGTGCTTAGGAATTACAGTCAGAATAAAAATTATTTGTTGTTTAAAATTTCCTGTTGTGATCTTGTTGAATGTACAGGGGCTGTGTAACGTTGGCAACACTTGCTTCTTCAAGCAGTGTTGCAGTGCTTGGCGCAGACGCCATGTCCTTTTACCAGTGCTTCAGGAAATGAATGAATCGGGCACAAGTTCAGTTACAGGCAGCTCTCTAAGGAGGAAGAACTGGTGAGTTGGTTAACAGGTCTGCTGGTACAGGAATGTGGCATGATGTGTGTTGTGCCTGTGCTGTGGGTGGGCTAGGGTTGATGGGCATAATGTGTGTTGTATCTGTGCTGGTGGGGTGGACTAGATGGGTGGGCTAGGGATTGATGGGCGTAATGTGTGTTGTGCCTGTGCTGGTGGGGTGGACTAGATGGGTGGGCTAGGGGTTGATGGGCATAATGTGTGTTGTATCTGTGCTGGTGGGGTGGACTAGATGGGTGGGCTAGGGATTGATGGGCGTAATGTGTGTTGTGCCTGTGCTGGTGGGGTGGACTAGATGGGTGGGCTAGGGGTTGATGGGCATAATGTGTGTTGTGCCTGTGCTGGTGGGGTGGACTAGATGGGTGGGCTAGGGATTGATGGGCGTAATGTGTGTTGTGCCTGTGCTGGTGGGGTGGACTAGATGGGTGGGCTAGGGGTTGATGGGCATAATGTGTGTTGTATCTGTGCTGGTGGGGTGGACTAGATGGGTGGGCTAGGGATTGATGGGCGTAATGTGTGTTGTGCCTGTGCTGGTGGGGTGGACTAGATGGGTGGGCTAGGGGTTGATGGGCTTTAATGTGTGTTGTGCCTGTGCTGGTGGGGTGGGACTAGGGGTTGATGGGTGTAATTGTGCATGCTGTGCCCATGCTGGTAGGGTGGAGTAGAAGGTTGTTTGTTTTCGAGCTTTGAGTATAGGAGATGGCATAATCTTGCGTGCTGTGCCCATGCTGGTAGGGTGGAGTAGACAGGCTTGTTTGTTTTCGAGCTGTGGGTATAGGAAGATGGGCATAATCTTGCGTGCCGTGCCCATGCTGGTGGGTGGAGTAGATGGCTTGTTTGTTTTCGAGCTGTGGGTATAGGAAGATGGGCATAATCTTGCGTGCTGTACCCATGCTGGTAGGGTGGAGTAGACTGGGCTTGCTTGTTTTCGAGCTGTGGGTATAGAAAGATGTACCCATGTGTGCTGCTTGTTGTAGCCTGTGCTGGAGGGTGAACTTGGCAAGTGGGGCAGTCTCACAGAGATCCTGGCCTCCACACTTACGGAACTGCAGTCTTCTAAATGTGATGTGTTCAACCCGACTCGTTTGTTGAATAAACTGATACAGCGCTTCCCACAGTTTGGAGGTGGGGAGCAACATGACTCACATGAACTACTGAGACATCTACTGGAGGGAGTGAGAACTGAGGACCTGAAGGTATGTTGGTATAATATTTATTAATTTTACAGTACTGTATGAAGGAGAATTTTGCTACAGTTTAGCACTGAATTCTCTTTTATCACTCAAGATATGTGACAGGAAGAAGACAACAGAATTAATGATAGGAAATGGCTAGGCACTGTATCTCTATCTGTCGACAACAAGTTTGCCACATACGGTGTCCCCAGTGTTGATGAGTTGTGTGATGATGAAGAAAGTGGTGGGAGCAATGGGGCAGAGGAGGAGTGAGACAAACGTAACCCTGGACCAGTGATGAGCTTTACCAAGGCGCATTCTAATTATGAAGCTGTTAAAGCATCTTTTACTTGCACAGCATAGGCGAGTTTGACAAACAGGATATTGCGAGCTTGGAATTGGTACTGCTTCATCTGAAATATAAGGTTTCAGGTAAACAGTTACAGATTTATGTGGGAAGAAGTGATTCGCATACAGTTGTTAAAGTAACTTCTTATTTGTTTATTTTTTTTAGACCTAAGTGTAGAATGCCAAATTTTCATTCGTTGTTTTCTCGTGTTTCTCTTCCACGTAATGGTTTCCTACAACTGTCATTTTTTTTGCATTTTCTTTCCCCCTTCAAAAATGATGGGTAGAGGTTTCACTGTAATTATATTGGTCCATATACTATTTTTTACTGCTAAGTGCTGTTTCTGAGATATAAAGGACTGCCACAAGGAGTGGTGCATGGACTATACATATCTACATAATTAAGGTCTTTGGTCTTAACAGAGGGCACAGAACAACATAACAATATAGTAGCGAAAAAAGAAAAGAAAATTATTCTTCACATAAAAAAAATAGAACAAAACAATGCTATGATTACAAATGGTGATAAAGGCAAGTCCATAACTGTAATAGATGAAAAAGAATGCAATGAGAAATTTAATAGACAATAATAAATTTCCACTTACAAATAATGAGCTCACCAACATTTTAAAGAACAACCAATCATAAATGGAAATACATTAAACCTAATCCAACCACCCAGTCTGTTAAAGGGCTAATAAAAATACATAAATCCAGTATACCCATTAGACCCATAATAATTTGGAGGAATGCTCTGAAATCTCAGTGAGAATATTGAGCCCCACATGAAGATAATAAATTCCAGCTGTTTAGTATTGTAAATTCCAGCACATGAAAGAAAAGTTTTGTTGGCCAGTTGAAGGTACGTCAACTCATCGAGTAGCTTTTGGCCATTTGATTGCTTTGATTCACATAACCCTTATGTGTGTTGTAGTATTATGTGAAGTGCAGTTTCAAGGCGTGTTTGTTATAAAAATTTCCTGCTGCTGGTGGTTGGTCCATGTTGTTCAGCATGTAAAGTTTTTTTTTTTCTCCACACAACTGCAGTTAACTCCCCCCACCTGGTCCTTATTTTTATGTCACCCCTTTTAATTTCAGTATTTTCATTTGGAAGTTAGGGGCACATCCTTTTGGTTGGGTCACACTGTCCCATGTGCATTTGTTTTTATGGTCTCTTAGGCCATCAAAAAGTGTGGGGTGGGGAAAAAATTCTCCATAAAAGCTTTGTGTCCTACATATTCAATTGTATGAGTCAGATTTCTAACAATTGAGTGTTTTGCGGTCATGTCACCAGTGGCTATTTCTGTGTCATTACCTGAGTAAATTCTATCATAAGTATAGTATATCCTGAAATTTCACACAGTTTGTAAATTTTGATGCCAAAACATTTCCTTTTCTTGGGGATATATTGCTTGAAAATGACTCTGCCCTTGAATTTTACAGTTGCCTCGTCGACTGCCAAATGCTCCAAGCGATTATAGAATTTAGAATATGCCTGGTTCAGTGTATCAGAGATATCCGTAAGTGTCCATAACTGGTCATATTCTCTGTCTTTGTCAGATCTTTTGGAATTGCCCACAAGATGCAAGAATCATAGTATGAGGGTTATCCAGAATGTAAAGATACAACATGGGTGGGAGGGGAAGGGAAATCACCTCAGACCATCCCGCTCACAGCCCAGACCTCGCTCCCACCGATTTCCATTTGTTTTTGCATTTAAAGAAACATCTGGCCGGCCAGAAGTTTCACAAAGACGAAAAGGTGAAAAACAAAGTCACTACATGGTTGCATGCACAGGCGGCGGAGTTCTATGACATCGGAATACAAAAACTCGTACCCAGGCTAAACAAATGCCTTGACAAAGGTGGTGATTATGTTGAAAAATAGCTAAAGGTATGTGTTAAGAGTTTTTTCACTCAATTTTGTTAATATATATTTTTAAAAAAATTTATTGCTTTTGTATCTTTACTTTCTGGATAACCCTTGTATATATAAGAAGCTATCTCATGCCATGGTGTTGCCATAAAACAGAGTGTAAAACTTTTCAAGCCTGGACCAGTAGTCTCATAGCTTGTCTCCCATATGTACAGCTAAGGCATTATGTCATTATGTTTGGCAACATGATGTCAGGAAGGCGGCTGAGTCTGACTTGTTTCTTTAAATACTGTTGATAGTATAAATTTGTCTGATCCACCAGCACCTGAAAAATATTTGCAAGAAACAGCATCATCACAACCACAGGAGAGCTGTCTTTGTTTATGTATGGAGCTTCATTCTTCTACAGTCCTCTGGGAGGCCCAGCAAAGTTATGAATGTTATCATTTCTTCCTCAAGTAGATTTCCAGACAGATACTCCTCCACCACTGGTTCCAGCTTCTTGTTCAGCTTCTTCCTCTTGTTTTTGTTTTTGCTCTTCCCAAACTTCTTGTCCTCGTTATTGTTCTTTGTCATCCATTTCCTTCATTTGTAACAACTGTCTTTGCAGTATTTCATTTTCTTCATTGTCACTTACGTCACTATATTTAGTTTAGTTTAGTTTAGTTTAGTTTATATTTTATCATAGAAATCATTACAGAATGATACTGGACACATCCAGAGGGTAGTTACAGTAAAAAGTATAATAATTACAGTAAAAGCAAACAAACACATAAATCTGATATAATTACATACATGTACAGGACCTCACAAGACACTGATTAACATAGTATGCAGAAGAAATCACTGGCAATTACAATACAGAGATATATCTTTAACCCAGTTCCTACAAATTAGGAGTCAACTGTCATAAATTTTTTCACCGAATAAAAACCCTTTTCAAGTAGGAAGTTGCTAAGTATCTTCTTGAATTTTATTATGGACTTAGCACTTTTAATTTCGCTAGCACACCGTTGTAAGCAATAGTTTGGTGCTGTGGCTTGTAATGAATAAACCTTAGTCCTTGTATCGTGCGAATGAAAAATATCTGATTCACTCTCCGCATCCAAAAATGTCTTTTTGTTTGAAGTCATGTTAGAAACAAAAGTGCATAGTTTATAGTTAGCTTCTTTGTGTGCAGCTGTGGGAAAATAATCGAGCCTATGTATTGTATACTTTTACAGCAAGAACAAACAAATTATGCGCTATGCTGTGTAAGCTGTTACAGTTTTATTCCAATTCAGTGGTGAACCCAGGAGGTTACATGGAGCTAAGGGCTGTATGTTGCACTTTACTCCCCAGGGACCTCTCTCAATAGTGCCCCAGGAGTAATCCATGGTACCTACAGGAACCATTCTATAGTTATAAACCTCGATGTTTGCATTTACCATGTCTTTTTTTGGCATTGTTTTCATGTGAGCCATACAAATTTGGATATGCTACTGACCACTTGTGTATGTCAGGGTCATTGCACTGTATTTGTTAATATTCTCATGACATTTGACTCTGATGTGAGTGATAAGAACCACATGTCCCAAGAATGGCCGTGCCATGGCTCAGGCGGTTAGTCGCCGGCCTCTCACTGCGGAGGCCCAGGTTCAATCCCGGCTCAATCCATGTGGGATTTGTGGTGGACAGAGTGTCACTGGGACAGGTTTTTCCCCGAGCACTTCGGTTTTCCCCTGTCAGTTTTATTCCGCCAGTGCTTCATTACACGGAAAAATGAGAAAACTAACCATCTTCATCACAGGGTTGCGCAGTGAGCCTCAAGGCAGCGGTGTGTCCATAGTGTCTGCTGCGAAGCCCTTCACCACATATCCCAAGAAATGAGGCACGCCAGCAGAGGCAGCAAACTGCATCCTACAAATGTGATGCGTTGCGTATTTCAGGGTTCCAGGAAGGTTGAAGGGGTGCAGAGGAAACATTCTATTAAAGAAACTTGCTGTCACACTTGAGCAGAGACAGCTGCACATCAAACCACTGTATCAGCTGAGAGCTGTACAAGGACATGCCATAATTGACACATTCTGGGTGACGACTTTAGTCATCCTTTGGTTTTCTGAGCATCATACTGTGCGATGACTGTAGTCATCGTTTGGCACCAAAGGATTAAACTCATGCCCAGATGGGACTATTGCAGTACTGGCCCCAGTGATTTTGTTGAAAAGTAATGACACTTTGGTGGAATAAATGAGCTGCATTTAATAAGTTTGTGACTGTGTGTGTGTGTGTGTTGCAGAGATATCAGATTGCCATCCTTCACCTCTTAGGACTGTCGGAGAAGTCGAACCCATCAGAAGTGGAGGATGAGTTGCGAGCAAAGGCAAAGGCTTATGGTCGTCAAGCAGCTCAGATGATGCTCCATCCTGAGCAAGTGTTCCGAGGCTTCTTAGTTAGTACCCTGGAGTGTCAAGACTGCCTGCACACCTCTCAGTGTGTTGAGAGTTTCTTGGATCTCAGCCTGCCTGTCATCGCTGACAAGGTGAAGTTTTTTAATTTGTTGGCTTGGTACCCTGCATTTCAGCTGCAGATAACTGTTGGCCACTTTTGTTCATACGAGCTGATGTACCTGTTCTCTGGTATTTTAATGCTTTGCTAAAGAATGTTTTTCACTTCCTGTGTTGTTACAACACAACAAATTGTGTTTTGAAGTGTAGTAAGGTGACCGAATGGGTTAACTGGTACTTTATGCAAATTACCCAGCAGACATGACCTTCACCTTGCGAAGCATCTGTGTATTGGTTGTGTGTTTTAGTTTTTGTACAGACTTGCAACCACTGCAGTGACAACAGTCCTCAACACTGGTGGGTTAGTAACAGGCACTCTAGCATGTCCCACACTCTTGTGGGAAATACGTGAATAACTAACCAACCAACCAAGCAACAAACCAGTGAACCAACGTCTTTCTATATCTAGAGAGATTATGGCTGCAGCTTTATGTCTTGGACTCAGAAAAGCTATTTGGTGTGCATGTACAAGTGTATTTGGTGTGCATGTACAAGTGTTCAGACAGAGAGTTCAGTTCGCCCTTTAATTTGAAGCTGTTCAGCAGTTGTAAAGCACAGGGTGGTGCAGAATAAGCTGATGGGTTTGAATGTTATGGAACTGTTCAACAAATTGCACTGGAATTTATTCAGGTACTAGAACAGACAGTTCGTGCAAAGAGATTACACATAAACATATTCCTTCTTACAAATTATGTCCTCTGTCCACCAAATGTGCACCCTCCATTGGAATACACTGCTGTGATCTCACTATGAACGTTACACATGACTCCATAAGAAGTACTAAGAGAATAGCGATTGTAGCGCATGTTGGCCCTTGCCCTGTGCCGAGATTTCCGGATTTCCTGTGAAAGCACACTGTGCATCCACTACAGAATTAGTTCTTACAAAGCATTCAACAGTGAACATGCCAATTGGCCACTGCTTTACTGCGCAGTAACTCCAATCCTATGCAGTACGCAGTCATACCTCAGTTGTCATTATGACGCCATCCGTCTACCCAGCGTTGCCAGTTGAAATCCATCAGCTTATTCTGGACCATCCTGTATAAATGATGTCCACTAACAGTTTGCTGGGCCTGTGGATCCCACTGAACCATTTTTCTGTGTTCTGTGGGGCGTTGATCAGCTTCTGTGGCTGTACTGCGATCACTCCAACAGGCGGCTGCTTGGCGTTATTCAACTTTTTTTCAGTGATGCATATAAAATTGAAATGTTGGTAAAAGATGGAGGAAGAAAAGTTTATGCATGACTGTGTGTTTGTGTATGTATGTGTGCATGCACCTGTTCGTGTTTGAGAGAGATGTTACTGCTGCAGTCTGTTGACGGGATGTGTGTCTGTAGCAGATGACTGGTTCCTGTGTTTGAGACAGCACATTCATATGTCACACAGTAGGGTAGCTGTAGTCTGTTTAATCAAATTTGTAAGGCATGTATTAGGGTAGTTGTAATTCACACTACTGGTGCTTTGTATTGGGCACTGACTGAGATTTATCTTCCACAAAATGCGAAGGATGTAAATTAGTCTCCGTCAGACCTGCTGTGTAAGGCAGTCACATGTTATTGTGTAGCTCAGATGTTGGGATGATTAGTGAATGATGAACTGGTAAGGATGTGGAAGGAAGGAAAAAGTCATGGCCTAATTTGAGGTACTACCTGAGAATATGTATGGGAGGACTGACGAAGACCATGAGAAACTCAGTCAGAATATCCTGTCCCAGAACTGATTTAAATATGATGTAGGTCATACAGGAATTAAGGGAAAAGTAAAATAGAGTAACTAAAAAATATGAGGGTGTTTAGAAAATAATGCCTCCAGGTTTTGAATCTTTACTCTCAGACAAGATATCAAAATGAAACAAACACAAAATGTGGGTCAGAATGTGTACTTTGTTTCTATACATCACTTTTCCATGTAGTTTCCCTCTCGTTCAATGCAACGCTGCCACCACTGAACAAGTTTTTGAACTCGTCACTGTAGAACTCTTCAGGCTGTCCT
Source organism: Reticulitermes speratus (assembly GCA_021186555.1). Classification (NCBI taxonomy): domain Eukaryota; kingdom Metazoa; phylum Arthropoda; class Insecta; order Blattodea; family Rhinotermitidae; genus Reticulitermes; species Reticulitermes speratus. The sequence continues at coordinate 29,606,117 of JAJKFL010000013.1, read as the reverse complement.
GTATACGGTTCTCCGTAGCAGCTTGAACTTCTTTATCACATGTGAAATGAGTATCTTTGAGACGTTGCTTGAGAGCTGCACACAACCAGAAGTCAGAAGGTGCCAAATCCGCACTGTAGGCAGGGTGTGGAACAACTTCAAATTTGATGTTCTGTATCACCACTGAAGTGGCAGCACTAGGGTGGGGTCTGGCATGAACCAAGCTTGTAATAAGCTCATTGACACTAGGTAAACCAATGTTTAACTTTTTCACTCTGGTTTTTTGAGAAATTCACCTATCTTTTTCGATAAGCTCATTGACTTTCTGACTGTTCAAATCGTGAGTTGCAGTGACAGGGCTTCCAGACTGCAGCTGGTCTTTGAGGTCCAAATTTCCACCACTGTTCCTTGATTTTCTTACCTAACAATGCACAGTACAGTGATACCTCGGCTAACGAAGATAATTCGTTCCGGAATCACATTCGTTAGCCGAAACGTGAGCAACTTTCTGCTTCCCTTGGGTTTGTCGCTTACATTTTTTGGTTGGTGGTCTCCCCTATGTGATGTGGTCAGCTTATTTCTTTGTCACACACATACAGACGGAAAAGATAAGCTCCTGGAATGGCCCGACCGTTCATGTTTGCTGCTTTATGTTAGCGCGAGCATCCACTAAAACATTCGTTAGCCGAATCCATATTCGTTAGCCGAGTCCGAAAAACAGCGAAAAAAATCTTCGTTAGCCGAAAAATTCGTTAGCAGGGTCACTCGTTAGCCGAGGTATCACTGTACTTATATCTATACTATCTTCACCATAAAAAGCCAATAATTGGCAGTGAATTCCAATGGGAGTTTCATTTTTTGTGTCAGAAACTTAGTAACTGCTTGCTGTTTGATGTGATTCGACGCAGTTGAAAATGAGTCATCGATTTTGAACCAAATAGAACATAAACCACTCTATTTACCGAGCCATACCCCTTGAAACCTGAAGGTCAAGGAACAACAAACAAATAAGTTGGGACAAGTTCCACTTCAGGGTCACGCCACTTGCACGGGTTACCTTTGTGGAGGCTTTACTTTCTGAATGCCTTTTGTATATACCTTGAAACAAAGGCCGTTAAAATTAATACCAGATATACAAGATTTTTTGTTCACACACTGTGTTCCACAGGATTCAGGTCTTCTGGCATATAATGCTGTGTCAGTGGGTTTGTGGTTCACAGTTTTTCAAAGGATCATATTGTTGCTGTTTTCAGTGGTCAAGGAGTGCAGGATCATTCTCCTTGGACTCTTTAGTATCTGAAGATGAAGGCAATGTGGTCCTTTGAAAGTTGGAACCTCTGGCAAAAGTCACATCCCAGAACACCCGAATCCCCTGATAAACGTACATCACAGTGTCTGTATAAGCGTCATGTTGGCTTCCCCAATAACAAACATACATCACAGTGTCTGTATAAGTGTCATGTTGGCTTCCCCCGATAACAACGTACATCACAGTTGTTTGTATAAGTGTCATGTTGGCTTCCCACAATAACAACATACGTCACAGTTGTCTGTACAACTGTCATGTTGGCTTCCCACGATAACAAACGTACGTCACAGTGTCCGTACAACTGTCATGTTGGCTTCCCCCAATAACAAACGTACGTCACAGTGTCTGTACAACTGTCATGTTGGCTTCCCCCAGTAACAAACATACATCACAGTGTCTGTACAACTGTCATGTTGGCTTCCCACGATAACAAACATACGTCACAGTGTCTGTACAACTGTCGTGTTGGCTTCATTGTGCAATTTTTTGCATGAACTGTTTGTAGTTGTTCATCTAATCAAGGAATCCTGTGCATTTATGGAACCAGAAAGTTCATTACCAGGAATCTGAGATGCTGTACATAAAGACAAATTTAATGTAGCTGTTCAACGTGTTTCAGCTTAGGTAGTCATCTTCACACACATTGTATTGTAAAATATAAAATGCAGCTGCTTCCTTACACATGCCCTTTGTAAGACAACCAGTGATCCCAGTTTTTTTACAGAATTAATTTAATGTGTGTAGGAGCTGCAAATTTAGCCAAAGGAGTTCAAGTACTGAGATAATGACTCAAAAATTACTTTCAGTACAACCAAGAATATCAACATAACGGACTAGCTATGCAGACTCATTCGTCTGTCATTCAATTTGCTGTTCTCCAAAATGACAGAATTGTCAACATTGTAAATGAGCATTATGTATTGGGCTAATCCATATATGTAGACAATACTTACCTCCTCTAAACAATGCTACACAGCACTCATTCAGTATACCACTCTGCCCGACATGACACACTTCATACGCTTCATCTGGTATAACATAAACTCATCTTACATATAATGTTAATATATACTCAGTTATCAAACATTGATAATGATAACATATTTACAGGACGCGATGTCTTTGGATCACATAAGATCGAGACAGATGTTTGTATGTATACTCCATACAGAATATAAACACCTACGGACTTATACCTGGAAGGCTCACTTTTAATATCACAATATTAATTTTATGCTTATCAACTTTATGTATTTTAGAATTTTAATATTGTAATCATTCCAGTAAGGGCGATACTATACCTATATTAGTGTATTGGGCTTGAACTCCTTTGTTGTAAATTAACTCCCTGATGATGGCACCCCAGTGCCGAAACATGTAGGAGTTTTACACTTGTCTTGAATTTTATTTTATTAAGTGCGTATGTTGGTTGGTGTATAAATTGTGGAAATTGTAAGCGAGGCAAGTAAGGTTGAAACACAAGAGCGTGTTGGAGACTGTTTTTGACTGTGAAGGCATTGTACATTAGGAATTTGTTTGTCCAGGCAAAGTGGTTAACCAACATTAATACCGAGTGGTTTTGCAACGTATGACAGAGCAAGTCCGCTGAAAATATGTGGAATGATGGCAGAACCTCAATGAAAGTGCACCAGTTCATGCTGCGTTGTCAGTGCAGCAGTTTTTGGGTGCTAAAAATGTGGCTGAGGTTTCTCGTCTGATATACCCCTTTTGATTTTTGTTTGTCTCAGAATGAAGTCGCTGCTACTAGAATGTCATATGTGGGATGTCCCTGAAATTCAGGCACGGTCACTGACCCTACGTGCAATTCCAAAAAGTCATTTCCAGTGGTGTTCCAACAGTGGAAGAAGTGCTGGATCTGGTGCATAATGTAGTGTAGAATTTATCTTATTTTTAAATATTTGTGGTGCAAAACCTACACTGCTGACTTGGTGCGTAGCAACAGGGAATACGTTTACCTTTTTAGTTGCCGATCGGCCGTCTGTCTGGGGCTGATTGGAGAGACTTCATGGCATTGGATGTGCAGCTGTCTTTGGGGTTGGTAATGTGTAGGAAGTTTGGGGAAGTGGGTAGAGAATCAACAAGAAGATGTGGGCTAACTCATGTAGTGATCATTGCAGGTAAACATTGTCTAATGCAGTGGTATTCAACCTGGGGTACGCGAAGACATCTTAGGGGTACATAAAATTAAAAACAAATATTATTTCATGATAAACACTGAATAATCAGGGCCAGATTTAGGGTTAGCCACAAGAGACCCGGACATAAGGACATGCGATTTGGGAGCGCCATTTTTTTTCTGTCTCTCCTTTATGCGATTCTTATCTGGGCGGCTAGTTTCATTTTATTCCACATAGTGCATTGGAACGTGACTGAACACTATTGGGCGGAATTAACATTTTCCCTAATACTGTTTTTCACTTCTTTTAACCATGCAATGAACCTACTTCAAAATATTGTTGGGGCAATAAACAAACAGATGCACTCTTCATATTGCCTTGTTCTTTGACAATTGCTGCTGCCATCATTTAATAGCTTTATTCTCCTTTTTCTCATTTAAAACTTAATATCTAGTACATTATTTTGGATGTAATTTCTTTTAGATGTAGATTATAGACTACGTATAACTTGAATTATGCACCAACAACTTTGGGGGTACAAAGTGGAAGAGAAATTATATGTGGGGGTATGCGAACAAAAAAAGGTTGAATACCGCTGGTCTAATGCATTAGTCACCACAGGAGTGAGCAGGTGTTAAATTGGGATTAGTCAGTGGGTTGGTAAACTTTCAGTTGGGGAGGAGGGAAATGGGAGGTGTTGGCATTTATTTCCTGTGCCAGGCTGATGAACACAAGTGGTCAGGCCTGCATGAAACTGTAATAATATGGCTTATGTCCTTAGTTGAATAAAGCACTGTAAGTTAGTATTTATGAACTGAGTGTGTGCAGACAGCCAGCTGGCTGTGAAATCACTGCATCAGCGAGGTGCACAGTGCCTCACTTGCTGCCAGCCGTCATCAACCAGCCCACTTGAATCTGCATGAACTAAAATGGAACAGGCTTCCTTCCTAACTGGCTGTCCACTGCTTGGGGCCCTTCACCCCAATCCCATGGCTACAAATGCTACTGAACAGAGGCGCAATCAGGAAAAATTAAGAATAATAATAGGTGAGGGAATGGGTAACCCCAAGACCTCAGCGGCCCCCCCCCCCCCTACGTAAACTCAAAAGGGAATTACTCTGACGGGAAAAATGACCAATAACAAAGGTAGATTTATGTTTGATATGAATTCGGTGTGGCAACTTTTTTATATGCCCTCATATATGTTTGATAATTTCTAAAAAGGTTTTCATTATTGACACATTTTTATGTTAACTTAGCTACCTCAAAAGAACATGGGTCATTTGGTTCTTTTAAAAATCACATCATAAGAAAATGTTATATTTTCTAATACAGAGTTTCTTTTTTCTTATCCCCAAGCATGGCAGCTTTGTTGCATAGGAAGCCTGCATCCTCCACGATATCCTGTGAAGGCTGCTGTGGTGAGAGCGGTGATAAAAGGAACTTTCCGTGGATTGTGCATGAAGATTACTTCTAAAGTTTAAACATGTTGCACAGATCTTCAATAAAGAATGTTTATACAGATGTGTTGACGTATATTATCTCACATTAAATCAAGTACTGGAACACAGTAAGACACATCCATTATGATGTTCTCAAAGTTCCAGCCTTGTACCGTTTCCTCAATAAAGTTAGTATGCATCATATTCCTTAACATCCACTTTAATATTTTCCTCCCCTGTATCCTGTACATTATGATCTGTCAAGTGATCTGTTCCTTTGAGACTTCAAAATAAAAATTGTGTATGAATTCTTGTTTACTCGTCTCACTGATTATGGATTGTGTTGCAGCCACAGCCCCCAGTGATGCGAAGGAAGTCGAACAACGATGAATCATTTGATGTGTGTGGCAACGCATCAGAGGGTCAGCCATCAAAGCATCAACTGAAGAAAGAGCGCAGGCAGGCAAGGAAAGAGCGCAAGAGACAGAAAGGGTGTTCGGCCGGTGGGGATCAGTCCAGCATTGCCAAGGAAAATGCTGACATGAAGATTTCTGTTGAGTCAGGTTAGTTACTCTGGTTTGTAGGATGTTGCTGGTCTGTTTGTAGGGTTTCTGGCATGGGTATCCTTCCCTGGGCATAAAGTGGCTAGGGCATGGGCCTGACCACTTACCTCCTCCTAGTGCCAAAGTTAAGAATGAGTGGACGCATATGCCTTCGTGGTGTGTATAGGGACAACTGTACTTTTTTACCTGTACCTGGCAGCAGACAGTTGACATTCTGTCAGAAGATATAGAACACTTGTCTTCTGTCAGTAATGAGCCAGTAATTTATTGTGGGCTGGACACCTTGAATCTGATTCCTAATGCAGGCAGTGATTGTTCTGGTTGTTTCATGTGTCCAGACCATTTCTACAGCCCTCCAAGCCTCCTATCCTGTGTCCAGACCATTTCTACAGCGCACCCAGCCTCCTGCCCTGTGTCCAGACCATTTCTACAGCCCTCCAAGCCTCCTGCCTTGTGTCCAGACCATTTCTACAGCCCACCCAGCCTCCTATCCTGTGTCCAGACCATTTCTATAGCCCTCTAAGCCTCCTATCCTGTGTCCAGACCATGTCTACAGCCACCCAGCCTCCTGTCCTGTGTCCAGACCATTTCTATAGCCCTCTAAGCCTCCTATCCTTTGTCCAGACCATGTCTACAGCCCACGCAGCCTCTTATCCTGTGTCCATACCATGCCTACAGCTCACCCAATCTCCTGTCCTGTGTCCAGACCATTTCTACAGCTCACCCAGCCCCTGTGCTGTGTCCATACCATGTCTACAGCTCACCCAACCTCCTGTCCTGTGTCCAGACCACTTCTACAGCCCACCCAGCCTCCTGCCCAGTGTCCAGACCATTTCTACAGCCCTCTAAGCCTCCTGCCCTGTGTCCAGACCATTTCTACAGCCCACCCAGCCTCCTGTACTGTGTCCAGACCATTTCTACAGCCCTCTAAGCCTCCTATCCTGTGTCCAGACCATGTCTACAGCCCACCCAACCTCCTGTCCTGTGTCCAGACCATTTCTACAGCCCACCCAGCCTCCTCTCCTATGGGTACTGGAATCTCCTTTGAGATGAAGTATTTGGCCCATTGGAATTTTCACACATCTGCATTAATTACATCAGGAGGTTTGGATCAACTGGGCATTTATCATAATGTTGTGAGGAAATAAATGTAAAATATTTGTGAAGGAATGTCTGAAGCAAACATCACAAATCGTGAGGTTTGTACTTGTAACACTTCGTGTGGTTTCATATCAATTAACGTAGATATATAAGACATCAGCTGAAGCCTTTATCACTAGACGATGGACAAAGTCTAAAGAAGGAAGATCACTTCAGTAAATCATATACCATCATCACAGCCTTATAGAGTCATATATTTCAGTTCTGTAAATCAATCCACACAGTTGTTGCTTAAAATCTTCTGGGTTATTACCCGGCGTCACTTTTTGGTGTATGACCAACGTTTCGGGATCACTTGTTTGTCCCATCTTCAGGTTTTTCAGGTCCTAAGACCCTGAAGTCCCGGCGTCACTTTTTGGTGTATGACCAACGTTTCGGGATCACTTGTTTGTCCCATCTTCAGGGTCTTAGGACCTGAAGACCCTGAAGATGGGACAAGCATTTGATCCCGAAACGTTGGTCATACACCAAGAAGTGACGCCAGGTAATAACCCAGAAGATTTTAAGCAACATTACGATCACGGCAGAAGCCTTCAATTACAACCCACACAGTTGTTGTTTTTATCAGGTTCTACTTATTCCCCCCCTCCCCTTTCACTATTAAAGTGTTTACAGTTTATTGGATACTTAAAGTTACCTATTAGTTTATCCATAAAAGTGTCACATTATTGTATGCATATTTATGTATTAGAAGGTAATTTCGGTCGTCATTATACAGCGACACTGATGTTGGCTCTGTGGAGCTGAAGCACAGTGTCATAATATGCTTAAGTTGGTGTTTTATATATCTGTGTAACAAATACTGAGGTTGGTGTTATAATCAATTTTTGGGATGTGTTTTGTCGGAGTGTTACTGTCATTCCCTTGTGACTGTGCAACAGAACAGAGCGATGCTGATGTGGAGGACAATGTGGAGCAGGACACTGCGTCAAGGGGACGCGGCGTTGATGTGGGAGAGTCGGGCTACAGCTCTGAGAAAGTTGGCAATGAGGACTCTGCAGTTGAGAGTCCGTTGCCTTGTCTTTTGAACGGAGACTCTGCCCTGGCCAGTCCCGCTTCACCAGCAGACATTGGTGGTTCCGTGTCACCAGTGGGCAGTGCAGACGTGGCAGAGATGAGCAGTGAACTGGTGGTTACAGTACCTACTTCCGTGTCAGCAGTGGGCAGTGCAGACGTGGCAGAGATGAGCAGCGAACTGGTGGTCACAATACCTACTTCTCCTCTGGAATCTGTGGGCAGTCCACTGTCGCCAAGTCCAGTCTCTTCTGAAGTCAACATAGACTGCTCTAGCTCAGTATCAGCACATGCTCACATGGACTGCGTGTCTCCTGACTGCAACAGGCCTGTTTCTCGCTTTGCATTCTGTAATGAAGATGAAATGAACAATGGCGACGGAGTGGCAAGGCTCAGCCCTGTGGAGGATACCTCGGGTGGCACGTATAACCTCCTGGTTTCAGGGTTGTGCGAAGATATTTCTCGGCTATGCACCACTTTTGTTCCAGTGCCTGGGTTATGTGCAGATGGCTGTGACGCGAAACAGCTAGTTTGTGGAGGAGATGTGGGAGGAATTGGGGATGAAGTTGAGTTACATGTGAATGACGTGGCTAGTGAGGTGTATCTAAGTGGGAATGAATTAAATAGGAAGATGATTAGAGAAGTGCAGTCGAATGGGGATGTGGCTGACAATGTGTTATCAAGTGGGGTGATAGCTAGTGAGGTGCAGTCGAATTGGGCTGTGGCTGACAATGTGTTATCAAGTGGGGTGATAGCTAGTGAGGTGCAGTCGAATGGGGCTGTGGCTGACAATGTGTTATTAAGTGGGGTAATAGCTAGTGAGGTGCAGTCGAATGGGGATGCGCTGACAATGTGTATCAAGTGGGTTATAGCTAGTGAGGTGCAGTCAATGGGGCTGGCTGACAATGTGTTTCAGTGGGTTATAGCTAGTGAGGTGCAGTCAAATGGGGCTGTGGCTGACAATGTGTTATCAAGTGGGGTGATGGCCAGTGAGGTGCAGTCAAATGGGGCTGTGGCTGACAATGTGTTTCAAGTGGGGTGATGGCCAGTGAGGTGTCAGGGATGTGCTGACAATGGTGTCAAGTGGGTTAGCTGTGAGGTGCAGTCAATGGGTGTGATGAATGGTTCAAGTGGGGTGATGGCCAGTGAGGTGCAGTCAAATGGATGGGTGACATGTGTGCAAGTGGGTGATGCCAGTGAGGTCATCAATGGATTGGCTGAATGGTTGTCAGTGGGTTATAGCTAGTGAGGTGCAGTCAAATGGGGTTGTGACTGACAATGGGTTATCAAGTGGGGTGATGGCCAGTGAGGTGCAGTCAAATGGGAATGTGGCTGACAATGTGTTGTCAAGTGGGGTGATGGCCAGTGAGGTGCAGTCAAATGGGGATGTGGCTGACAATGTGTTGTCAAGTGGGGCTGTAGCTGACAATGTGTCATCCAGTGGGGTGATGGCCACTCAGGTGCAGTCATCGGGGATTATGGCCAATGGGATGGCCAACTGGAGTGCCACAGTGTTGCCGCGTTACCAGTGTGATGATGGAGAGTGCTCCATCCAGTCCTGTCTGAACCAGTTCACTGCACTTGAACTTATGACTGGGAACAACAAGGTTGGCTGCGAGAACTGCACCCAGCGGCAAAACCAGGGTAAGTTCGAATGTGGAAATACGTGGGTTATCCAGAAAGTAAAGATACAAACGCAATAAAATTTTTTAAAAATAGTTATTAACGAAATTGAGTGAAAAAACTCTTAACACATACCTTTAGCTATTTTTCAACATAATCACCACCTTTGTCACGGCATTTGTTTATCCTGGGTACGAGGTTTTGTATTCCGATGTCATAGAGCTCCGCCGCCAGTGCACGCAACCATGCAGTGACTTCGTTTTTCACCTCTTTTTCTTTGTTTTTCACGAAAGGGGGTTCTTCTGGTTGATTTTATGCCTCACGGAACCACCATAAACTCTGCGGCATATTGTGAAACACTGAAAAGGCTTAGACGTGCAATTCAGAACAGAAGACGAGGGATGCTGACACGCGGCGTCACCTTACTGCACGACAACGCAAGGCTGCACACCGCTAGAGCAATGTCAGCATCCCTCGTCTTCTGTTCTGAATTGCACGTCTAAGCCTTTTCAGTGTTTCACAATATGCCGCAGAGTTTATGGTGGTCCCGTGAGGCATAAAATCAACCAGAAGAACCCCTTTCGTGAAAAACAAAGAAAAAGAGGTGAAAAACGAAGTCACTGCATGGTTGCGTGCACTGGCGGCGGAGCTCTATGACATCGGAATACAAAACCTCGTACCCAGGCTAAACAAATGCCGTGACAAAGGTGGTGATTATGTTGAAAAATAGCTAAAGGTATGTGTTAAGAGTTTTTCACTCGATTTTGTTAATAAATATTTTTTAAAAATTTTATTGCGTTTGTATCTTTACTTTCTGGATAACCCATGTATGTCTCAGTGTAATATAGATTGTGTCCTGTTCTTCTATTTTAAAATGAGGTTTTGTCATAAAGATATGAATGATAAAGGATCCACTGTGGTGGGGTTTTTGTTATCGACAAGTACTAACTCAATGGAGCAGATCCCCAGCGACCTCATCCTCCTCGATTTAATCACCGTAACAGTATTTCCTGAGCAGTACAAATCATGACGCTCCTTATTATGAGGTTTCCTCCAGTCTGCTGTTACTTTTGTTAGGTCTAAACACCTTTCTCATTGCCCATTTTCAAACACCCTCAGCCTGTGTTCTTCCCTTGACCTTTAAACGACCTGCATTCACATATGTAAAAAGCACCCCTGGAAATTTGTTTTATATATTTAGGCAATGAAATTTACTGCATTTTTAAGACATGCTACATGATGTCTTTTTTATTTTCCACAAAATGCCATTTATTTCATAATTTTATCTTTTTGTGTTCAAATACTTTTTTTTATAAACCATGCACTGTAATTTAAATATCAACCCACCCATTTAAAGGTTCGTGTTGACATCCATATAGATGAGGCAGAATTATAATTCTGTATGTTTTAATCTTCATATATTCAGATAGCAAACAGGAAGAAATGGATGCTGAAACTAATGACAGTGAGCATTCCCGAAGTGTTGTCAACTCTTAACTTTTTTCATGCATGTAGTTTTGATTTGTTACTGTTGTTCTGAAATATTGGAACTTTGCCACATTTTCAAAGGTTTATTTAGCTGTCTTTGTGTTGTGTTTTTATCCTGCATTCTGTTCATGAGATATGAACATATACTTCCTTTTGTCAGCATTTACTTCTAGATCAGCCTCCTTACTAGTGACTAATAAACATCCTGTTTTCTTCTTTATGGTGTTTATGTTTAAATCACTGTAGACCAATGACAAGCAGCCTTGTGGACATGAGGGCTAATTCAAGAGAAAAAAATGGTTGTGGACCACATTATAAATATTACCTATGTTTTTTTTTTGCTTATGTATCATTAATGCTGATACCCTGTCATCAACAATGCCAACATTGGATCAGTAAAACATATTTGAAATTAATCTTAAAGAATTTGAATTAATTGTACAAAATTACAAATCTAGTAAGTCCTTACTTGTGTCTCTTTTGTAATAAGTCCTAAGGAAAATGAACTGAGCACATACAAATAATTTTATTTGCATCCCATGTGTCCTTTCTATTGCACTTCTTTATTCACTGTTCATCACTGTTCAAGACAAAATGACTTCTCTGTGACAATCAACCCTACTTATTTGTCACTAAAATGTTAATGTCTGGAGATATTTGAGAAGTTGCAGTGCAAAGACAGCTTTCTTATCTTACATCATCGAGTCCATTTCTGTATACTTCTTCACAATATTCGTCTTTGAAAACAAATGTTCAGAAATGTAAGTATCTTCAAAGGGCTCATCACTTGTTGTGTATGGTTACTGAGCGCTGGAAACTTATTGTTAGGTCAACAGATTTTATGGAATTCAGAAAGTGTGTTGTCACAGAACTTACTATTGAGGTTTTCATTGCATTGTAAGTCTGTAATTTGCAATTGAAATTTCAGCTGGAATAGTAGCCAAATAGTGTGATAGTTTCTTTTATGTGAGGTAGGACTTGTATCTATATTTTGATGCAAAAAGTATGTTTTATTGTCAATGATACAGTTTTTCTTAATGATATATATGAATGAAAGTGGATAAAATAATTATTCATCAACTTTGGTATTGTTTTGTGTTTGCAAAACTGGATTGCAGGACACATTGCAAATGTTGAAGGGCCATGTTTTTCTCTTTGCTGCTGCAGACAATAAGCAGTGGGTTCTTGTGAACACAATAATGTACCTTCAGGTTGTATGAAATGTAGGGAATTTGTTCACTAGCTGGGGAACTGTTAGCTTCTGAAGAAGGAGTCAGTCAGTCAAAGCTGCAAACCTGTTTGGAATTTTAACCTGATATCTTTAACTTCCACTTCATTCAGCTGCTTGAGAAAAAACTCTCCATGCGCTGCTGGCTTACTGCTTGCCAGCGTGTCCGTTACTTTTTAAAACACCAGATATTGGTCAGTTTTGCAGTCAACTCCTTTTAAACATCAGACATCAAGTATGCTTGAATGCAGTCTCTTGTGTGTCAAGATGTGATCAATCTGATTGTGAGTCGTTGCATCAGGGTAGGATCAAGTGTATTTTTGCAGGTTGTGACAAAATTCTCTTTGACTCTATAAGGCAGACATTTTTCTCTGTGGATTAATGTTGCAGTGACCAACAAACTCAAACATTCCATCACAAGATATTTGTATTCTTCTGCAATGATGCCATTTTTTGTAATTTTCATCATAAAAAAACCATGAGATCAAAATGCTAAACAAAACGTCCTTGGAAATACATTAAAATAAAGTTTCCTTTTAAAACTTCTTATTCTGCGTTAAAACAAACAAAATAACAAGCCAAGTATGACGGACCACATATCCCCACAAGGTTATGCTGTCAATACCGTTTTCTTTACTGCTTTTGTGTAAAACACTTGTTCCTCAATTGTCAGTTTGAAAAGGTCTTGTGTCCCTGATTTTGCATTGACATCTCCTAACATACCTTTTATGTTCACTGATAGAATACTTGCCTTAGTTCCTCAAACAAACTGTTCTTTTAGCCATCGCTTTTGCTTCAGTTTATTGTATATGCATTCAGAACAATAATACCACACCACTAAGAAACTTGACTCTTAGCTGCTGGTGTTTCCTTTATGTTCAAAAAATGCTGTCCATAATTGATGATTCCATTTCCTTTTTGATAGAAAAAATATACTTCTCTGCTCATTCAGTACCTCCCTTGTCCCATCTGACCTCTTTTGCTGCCACTGAATCTAACTTATCCTTTGTTGATTCTCTTGCAACTGTTTTCCCTGAACTTTCAATTCCAAATTGTGTAGGTCATTCAAAAGAATCCATCCAAGTCTGATGGGACCATGTATATTATTTTATAACATGCTGGTTTTTAATTGCAAGGATTTAGCCTTTCACTGAACCCCCAAATTGGCAGACCCCCCTTGTCGGCCACCCTGTAGTGCTTTTTCAGTATATTTGCCGCCACTGTCCATATCTGGAGGCTCTCTCCTCCTTCTCTGACCTGAGCACATATATGCCAGAATATTGACAGGTTGTGATATGTTAACTTGCACAGGTAAGGAGGACAAGATGGTGTGCACCAACTCCACAAAGCAGCTTTTGGTGAAAATGCCGCCTGCAGTGCTGATTCTGCACCTCAAGAGATTCCAAGTGCATCGCACCATGTTCCGCAAGATGACGCGCCATGTCAGCTTTCCTCTAGTACTGGACCTTGCCCCTATCTGTTCTGCTATGTATAAGGTGGGTTGTGACGTGGAGTGTGTGAAACTGTGAATAAGAGCAGGAGTAGTTGGCTAAAGTGTTAGGAATTGTAACAGTTGTGATGACATCGCGTCCCTTTGTTTAATTACTTCAGAAACCATAAGACTTGTGGAATGGCATATTGGGCGTAGAATGTGAGCTGAATTTTTCTCTGTAACGTTTCCTAGGAGTATTTTTTAGCAAAGAGTTACACTTAGACAGTATGCAGAAATGCATATAATCTGGATGTAAAATGTTACTGTTACCAGATTTTGACCAAAATTGAGATGGGTTGATAGAGTCTGATCAGTCTTGTGGCATTGCCAGAGAACTGATTTCAGTCACTGTGCTTGAACAGGCCTGCAGGAGGTAGTAAAGGGCTGTTTTTAATGGAATGCTCTTAGTCTGCTGTGCCACTGTCTGAGATTGGAAACCATAGAGTAAATCTGTAGTCATGGATGTGAAGTAGTGTATAGTGTGTGGAAGTGAAAGTCAGTAGGGGCATTAAATGGAATAAAAGTGGTGTACTGAAGTACAAACACATGTTTTTAGAAAGACTGGTTAGTCTCCTACAGGCATATTTGCATCTCATATTCACTCATGCTATGATCCTCAATCCTAACGTAGCACAGCTTTAAGCAAGCTGCTTGCACGCAGCTGCCCTACGAGTGCGATCTGACCCTGTGTTTCAGTAAAGCTTTCGCCATGAATGTTATTAAAGTGTAAGGAGCAGTGTTTGAGCTTTTACTTGCTGACAGACAAGCATGGCAAATCTCGAAGGCATATTTTCAGAACTTTTTGTTCTAAATGCACCAATATCTCAGGCATGTTTGTAGGTTTGGTGTATTTTCCAGTTCACTGTTGACTGAACAAAGGGATGCATTTTCCCATATACTTTGGAACTTGTTCTACAAAATTCTGTCTGGGAAGCCCAAGTTAGAATGGGAATATCTTGAATTATTTCTCTGAACCATCTTTTTTGTGTCATGAAGAAGGAAGGAAATATCAGTAAAACATAAATCTGTGTACCGTAGGATTACTTGCATTATGTCCCTGGTGTTTGGTCAGTGAACCTGGGACGATGTCATGAGAGTCAAGTTTGAAGTCAGGAAACACAGCAGCTATAATCATGTGACTGATGTAGTAGAAGTGTCTGGTCGGGTTTCACTGCTATGAACTTGAAGAGCTGTCAGTACCGTGAGAACTGCCGTCGCTCATTCTGTACTTGTCTTGACAGTTGGTGAGACCCACACTGGAGCTCATTATGCAAAGTGACAGGGAGGTAATCGTGTCACGTGTTGCATGAAATCAACATCTGTCAGTATGGCTGCTGTTTGGAGTTACATTAGTTCACGTTCATATTGACTGTTGAAGTAATAGGTGTTTATTATCACAGTACAGCAGCAAGCATGTCCACTTTTAAGTGTAACTAAAGTAACTCACGGGGAACACCAGCATGTCTGCGTATGTCCGAGGATTATTGCAGTTCAGCCCAGACTGACAGTAGTGTAACTGGCATAACGTGTGTCAGACTTTGAACATATTTGATAATGTATTGCAAAGAAAACCTTTTGTGTCTGTTAAGTAAATATTGATAAAGGAAACTGTATTGTTTCTCAGTCACCTAGTACAACAATAGACAGTATTAGTTTGACAGTTTTAACACTTTCACTGCCGGGTATTTAAATCCCGAGGGTGTTAAATTGCCAGGGATTTATTGAATGTTAAACAACTAGTGTGTCTCCTATAAATTATAAAATATAATTATATATAAAATTATATATAAAATGCATATATTTTTTCTAGTTGTCAGCTAGGGATTAATAAAGATGTAAAATATGTTTCCTGAAAGAACTTATTGTGTGCATGGCCTATTTAAGGCAAAAGAGCACAGTAAATTTTAGATCGACTAAAGTCGATGCTGACAAATTAAAATGTAAATACTTAAATCGACCATGGTCGACTTCGGCAGTGAAAGTGTTAAGGATGTACATGGGAACTGTGGTGACAAAACAAGGTGCTTTGTTAATATGGTAGGAACTTCTTCATTACTTTTGTGCCTGCTGCATGAAATGTTACAGAGTATTAAAAGACAGTACAGTGTCACAGCTTTTTAACAATGTGCTTATATTATCACCGTCCTTCTAATTTAATTAGATCTTCAACACAGGAGTCAAGTCTCTTGTCCTGTGATGCTGTGTTACGTGAGTGATTCTTGACGTTTTGAGTATCATACCACGTGGGTTTTCAAGGCCAAGCACATAGCATCACAGACCACAAGATTGGAATTGTCAGCAACACCACTTTGAGAACCTCAAATCTTGGTACTCCAGCACAGTTTTATCAGGCCAGTTTCTGCACTTTGTGGGTTGACAATTTGAAGGTTTATTCTGAGTTGCATGATGTTCAAAACCTAAGTTACACTGGTTGCAACTGTTACTAATCAGTTGAAACTGTGCTAAAGATTAACTTTTTAATAACAAAATTAATTATTGCTGGTTAGAATCTGCCAGACATTCACAGAAGTCATGTTGCATTTCTGTTGGTTGTGCATTACAGGAATCATTGATGATGAAGCCTGGCCAGAATCAGGTGCTGTATGCCCTGTATGGTGTGGTTGAACACAGCGGTACACTTCATGGGGGCCACTATGTTGCTTATGTGAAGGTAAGCCTGGTGTCATCGGTGGTGTTTGTAACATAGCTGGGTTTGATGGTGAGGGGTAATGCTGGTGTGTGTTGCAGGTGCGTGCTCCTGTTCAGGACAAAGATCCCGATGGTCATTCCTCCCATCAGATCGTGAGGTGCCCCCTAAAGTGGTGGATGAGGACGGGGATGGCACCGCAAAGGCTCCTGCCGGGAAGTGGTACTGTGTGAGCGATTCTCGCGTCAGTGAAGTGGGGGAGGACCGTGTTCTTCGCAGCCAAGCCTATCTGCTGTTCTATGAACGCATCTGGTAGCCTAGAACACTGTCCCCGTTCAGTTGTAATGTTTGTCATGGATCGTAACACTTACCGTGTCATGCCAGCTCCAATGTCACTTACTGAGTGCTGTAAGCACAGACTTCAGACATTACAAATCATGTATTTATGGGTGTTTTCGCTATTCCTTCAAATTTGTACATGGGCACAGGCCATTGTTGGAGGTCTTTGTACATGACTAAGGTTTTTATCAGCTCAGTTATATTCTGCTCAGAGACGCATTGGTTCCAGAGTGATTGCCAGGTCTCTGCATTCCGGATTGTTTTCTCATTTATTGTATCATGATACAAACTGTAGAACTGAGATGCCTGTGTAACATATGTTTGTAGAGATCATATAGAGGGTGATGTCAGTCTGATCACTGCATAAAATTTAACACTATCTCTGACGAAGGATTTACATACCGTGAAACACAACTAAAGTGTATTATATATTTTGCTGTAGCAACATATTTTGACCTAATTTGGTCATCTTCATAAAGCTCGTGCAAGTATTGTATGCAGTTGTATTAGATGGTATTAATAATTGGGATCTCCATTTTACAATTAAGCCATTACTGTTGCAATGTCAATCACTTATTATGTTTGGATGATCTGTATGTTGTGCATTTATATCTGGTGTCATAGAAGATTATCTCATGTTAATATGAGGCATTGGAGCTGATGCATAAACATATTGTTCTTCGTCACTCTTCGAGAGATTAACACCAGATGAATGTCGGTCAACCACCAGACCAAAACAGGTGAGTAAAAGATGTATCAGTAAGATTAAATGACATTAAATAGACAGAGTCCTACAATATACTATTAATTACAGGAATTAAAACAGTACAGACAAAATAGCTACATACAAAATATCAACAAGGTTATGCACGATGCATGTTTCCAAAAAATCTGAGCTGCACAATCTCCCCTGACACTGGCTATAGAAGCACAACATATGACTGCTCCATAAATAATAAGCGATTGACATTTGTTTTAACATTTTAAATGTGCTAATCCACATTTTAACTATTCTAAATAATGTCTGACGTTGCAGGTAATGGTGTAATTGTAAAATGGAAATCTCGGTTATTAATACCACCTAATACAATTGCATACAACACTTTTATGAGTTTTGTATTAATGGCCTGAAGATGACTGAATTAGGTCGAAACATGTTGCCACAATAAAGTATATAACATAAATTAGTTGTGTTTGACAGTGTCAAAATCCTTTGTTGCAAATTGATGATAAGCATAAAATCTGTTACAAAGGTTGGTTCACTCTGTTTTCATGGGACTACAGTGAGATATTGTCTGCTGAGGCAGGTGTACTCCAGTGAGTACCATTCAGTGCGGATCCCACACTAGCAGCTAGCTTGTCAACTATGGTGTGACTCATTGCTGGCTCTTTGGTTGCTGTGTGTTCCATTACATAGCATCAAGTAAAAGTGTATTCACACATGTTAACAAGACTTCAGAACAGTCCAGTTTCATAAGCTTTGCAACAGAAGTAAATTGTTGTTTGTGAATATGAAATCCTGTGCAACACCGGGTGTTTATTGTAGAAACCTATATAAGGAAGAAATTATGTAAAAAGTATTGCAGCAAATGTAAAGTAAGTTTCCCGGTGTTTTATTTTATATTAACAGTACATCTGTTGGTGAATAAATTTTGAAGCATTTTTGTGTTAGAGAAAAAGTAAGAATGAACTTGTGTTTTTTCAGAAGAAACGTTCAGAAAATATTGGAGCGCCTTGAAAAGCATCTCGATGGAAGTCTTTGTTGTGAGGGTACAGTATTGTAACTGGTTTTGTGAGTCAGTTTCTAATGTAGTGGAGCCATTGCTACATTATTTTACTGATGGAGTATGGTTTTACTGAAATTCTGGTGCAAGTACTCGACATACTGGTCGATAGGTATTCCCAGACTAATACATGCTACTTGAGGCACTGTTAAGTGACATTGAAGTTTGTACTGTGCTGTGCTGTGCTGTGCTGTCAGTGCAACACGAGTCATATGACCCATCTTTTCAGACACAGTAAATTCAGAAAGGTGCATTGGACAGACTCTTGGATTATTGTTTGAAAATTTGAGACAGTGCATCCACCCATATAGCAAATAATTCAAGGTCCACCTTACAGAACATTTTTTGGGACTGAATAATTGGTAGTCCTTTGTGACCTGCTTGTTCACCTGTTCTGGCACCATGTGAGTGCTGTCTGTTGGGAAGTCTGAAAGGCAGCGTTTGTAAAAACAATCCACACATAAAGGATGACCTTAAAGAAATCATGAGACACACAGTATCAGAAATTTTTAGACAAGAATGTCACACAGTTTGTAATAACTTTACCAAGTTTAACACTCTCCATATTGCAAGAAATAGATTAACTATACAGTATTTAATTTAACGAATTGCACGTGTAACCATAAATAGTTTTTATTTTGCGATACTCCGCCTACATGTTTCGGCCCTTATAGGCCATCTTCAGGGAGGTCATTTACAAAGGAATACATTTTTAATAGATACTGTTCGAGATGTGTGTATGTGAAGTTAAAATATGTTATCAATTAAAATGTTGCAAAAATGTATATACATTTATGTATATGCAACTCTTGGACAGCATCTATTATAGATGTATTCCTTTGTAAATGACCTCCTTGACGATAGCCTATAGGGGCTGAGTGAAACAAGTGGGAGGAGCATCGCAAAATAAAAAATATTTATAGTTACATGTGCAGTTTGTTCGATTAAACACTGTATATGTTTACGAAGCCTGAAGGTTGAAGGGGTCATGTCCAACGCCTTCTTTATCCTCTTAAAGCGTAGCGGTTACTTTACATACCACAAGATTTAACATTCAAAAATTCTACATGGTGCTCGCATTGCATTTATGTGTGTGTGTATGGATCTCAGAACAAACAGCAACTTTTGTCTTAAACAGCATTAACAGGTTGGGTTTTTTTTATAATCGAGGTGGAGAGTGTTTACTGTGTGGTACGAACTGATTTCTTATATAAAACAGACACTTTTCGTCCTTAAAGGGTTAATATGTGATAAGCTACAGAATACAATTGTTGGTGTAGATGCTGTGCACAGGGTCCATGTTGAGTGCTATACCCTGTACCTACGATTTCTCTTAACAGTTTACCCTTTGTCTGGTTATAGGGGACTTGACAGCTGCACTAGTACAGATGCCAGCAGCTGGATTTTAATTTAAGGGTACAGGTATTTGTAGACCATCTGGACTGTGTGTGTGAACTATCACATTGAAGCAACAGATGTTTGCTAAAGTTTAATAATCCCTGGAGAGGCAGAGAACTTCCTGCATCAGGGGCTCTGAAGCAATGAAAGAGAGAAATGTTGTATTTAATAATGCTGTCGATTGCTAAGATTATGTAGTGTTGGTGGCAGATGAATGAAATATGAGCATGTCGCATTGGTGGAATGATACTGACAGGAGAAAACCAAAATACCCGAAAAAACCCTGTCCCAATGCCACCTTGTACACCACAAATCCCACATGGACTAGCCAGGGATTCAACCCAGGCCTGTGAAGTAGCAGCTAACAGTATTTGTGTTTGCCGCAATAGGTTGAGACATACGGGCACAATGCGAAGAGTTGGGAGTGGAAGTTGTAATGCACATGGTGTGTTGTACTTGTTACATAAAGGTTACAGTGACTTTATTATAAACTGCAAGTAGTACACACTATCCCCTTCATGCCCACTGTTTTATTTATACTGAGTGTTAATTTATATTTAAGTGACCAATGTGTTACTGTGCTGGTGTGTTTTGGAGGTGTTTATTTACAATTAAACATGGAAAGTATGACTGCAGTAGTTTATACTTCCCTGCCACTTTCCCAAGCAGCAACTGAATGTCCACTCACATCATCATACCATCTTTATACTGTAAGAGGAGTGCAGAACCTGAAAAATGCAACATGGATGTCTCCTGGGTAGACACAATAAGATGGTGGTGAATGTCCTGTTCAGGCATTCTTTATAAAGTACAAGAAAGAATGCCTTAAGTGGAGATCATACCTATCCATCTGTGACCTAATATCAGCTACTAAACCTTTTGTCAAATTTTTGTGAAACTTGATATACGAGTTCTTTACAAAATGTTACCAAGCATCAGTTTCATGAAAATTTGATTGGTGACCAAAATACAGTAGAACACTGTTAGTATTTCGAGGGACCAGAGGATTAGGGACTCCTTAAGCAGGAAGACTTATTAAAAGCAATAGGATTTTGGGACTTCAAAAATCAGACTTCTTACAGGGGAAAACTTCTTATCCGGGCTCTACTGTATTTTGAGGGCGTAAATAAATTTCTACCAATCATTTACATACTTTTGTCTGATATGAGTGAAATTCAGTATATTAGCACGCCCTCCACGTATGTTTATTACGGAGAATTCAGAGATCCACGAACTGAACAATTGACGCCCGCCAGTCCCTCGCAGAATGTCACGGAGTAGGTGAACCACTTACGCCAGTGACCTCTGATGGATCATCTGTGGTGGTAAGATCATGGACACATGTTTCGGAGCTGAAGGCTTGCGTGTGTTGTACAAGTAGTTCGTGTTGTGTATCGTCTGTTTCAATTTTAAAAGTGTAGGAAGGTGTTTGCGTTATTAATTGTATATAAGTTATGTCGATACCGGAGAAGATATTGTTACGCAAGTTGAAAAGGAGGGAACGCAAGAAACTAAAATTCCTTAAAAATGAAGGTGAAATTGGACAAACATGTGGGTGTACATAACCTTATAATTATACGCTATAAAGGATAGAATAGGCCCAGTATTATACTTTGGAAATTTTTATTCTGATATGGCTAATTTTAAATGTTGCTTTGCCCTTTTTCAAAGGATTTATTATCTACTTTTATGTTGTGATTTTGTTCTGCATTCTGATCGCGAGACATGACCATGTACTTAGTTTTCTCAGCATTTGCTTCTGGACCAGTCACCTTACTAGCGGCTGCTAAAGCTTCTGTGCTTTTCTTTATAGCATGTACGCTTCCGCCTACTATATTAACATTATCAGCATAAACTAGAAGCTGATAAGTACCATTTAATTTCAAGCCCTCCTGGTTTGCCTGAACCCTCCTAATGGCATATTCCAAAGCAAAGTTGAAAAGCAATGGCGATAACACATCTCCTTTTTTCAAACCATTCTTAACAGGAAATGTGTCAGACAAATGTTTGCCTACCCGGACTCTGCTATAGGTTTCATTCAGACACATTTTTACTAGCCTTACTAGTTTCATAGGATACCAAACTCAAAGAGAATATTATACAAGACCTCCCTCCTAACTGAATCATAGGCTTTCTTGAAGTCTATAAATAGCTGATGCACTGCCTCATTGTATTCCCATTTGTTCTCAAGTATTTGATGAATGCAGAATATATGATCAGTAGTCGACCTGTTACGTCTAAATCCACACTGATGCTCCACAATAATTTTCTCTGCATATGGAGTTAACCTTGACAGAAGGATGTTGGATAGAATTTTGTATGTGGATGACAAAAGTGATATGCCTCGATAATTACTGCAGTCTGTTTTATCGCCCTTCTTATAAATAGGTACAATGATTGACTCCTTCCACTGCTCAGGCAATTCCTCTTTATTCCAAATAGAATTAATAAGTTTATGGATCTCAGAACGAATTGCCCAACCTCCTGCTTTAATCAGTTCTGCTGGAATTTGATCAATACCTGGTGATTTGTGCCTTTTTAGCTTTTCAATAGCTATCTCAACCTCACAGGCACTGGGATCAAGTACCAGTGGCTTTTGCTGTATGTATTTCCGTCTGCCTAACATCCTTTAACCCCATGTACATTCAATAGCTGAGAGAAATGATTCCTCCACCTAGCCAAGATACTGTGGGAGTCTGCAACCAGATCACCCTTCTCATCCTTTACTACATTATTTCTAGGCTGGTAACCCTTCTTAAAGTCATTGATGCCCCTATACAAGTCTCTGAACAGTCTGTAACAGATTAATGAAATCTGAAATCCTACACTTAAAACCTCTGGTTTCAGAGATTCAGGTAATCTGGAATGATGCCATGTAAATTGGCAATAGTTGCTGATTGTGTTGGAGATTGCTGCCTCCATCTTTAAGGTCTAAGTAGACCAAGAGGAATTTGCTCGTCTTGACCACTTAGACTTGTAATGTGGAGATGGCATGCCACCTTGAAATGTCAGTAACTACTTGCACATCGACACAGTGTAATATCCCAGAATACCTGATTCTTCGTCATGACTGCTCTTAGAAACTCAAACCTTTCATTGACTGGTTTAATCACGCATCTTGGGTACTGTGATGTGCCCCGTATGTTACACAGTGGTGTCTTAACATTGGCTAAGCGAGTATCTGTCTATAGAATGTGACCCTAAACTGTGTTTTTATAAATAAATTATCATTGTAGGTTTTTGTATGCATCATGTGTATGCTTAGCCATGTATCTGAGACTTGATTTCTGTGATAGAATTGTGTTGGCAACCCTGGTATGAATGATGTAATAATGCTGTGAAAGGATGCAAATGTAGGTGTTAGTGGGTGCAGGTTTTTTGTAAAAAGTGACATGGTGACCGCTTATAAGTGGCTGACCCCGTTCTGAAGTGGAGCGGAGTATGATACATCATCTCATACATCCTGTTGTGCTGTAACTAAATACGCATAGACACATGTTCAGTTCACACAAGTACACACCATTTTATTTCTGGTATCTCTGTTACATGCAGTTTTTAGTTTTATGCAGTGGTATAGCAGTATTATTCTGGGATATGTCTCATATTTGGACAATTTGATCTTTGAAAATAAGACCACTACGTTGTCACGGAATGTTGTGAACCAATCACCCAGTGATGTGGCTTCATATTCCAAAATAACAGAAGTCTCATTCCTGCTAGAAATTGTGGTTGCAAACTGCCATCTCCAGGCAATCTGTTAAGTTATGTGGAATTAGTACATTTTTATGTTGCCAATACTGCAATCCTGGGATTCCACATTGTTATGTAGAAGTGATGTAACAAGATAGGCAATGTACATATAATGTAATGTTGAGGTGTGTTCACATACCCATTGATGTCATGGAAAAGCAATAAGTATTACATATTCTGAAGGTGTGTCTGTATGCTTATTTATCCAGCATGCAAAGTGTGTTCGCCATATTATATTGTCATCTGTGGCCTGGATGGCTCCACCATATTTTTCCACATTATCTCACAAATGGCACGATTCTTAGAAAAAAGTTATTGAACATAAAATATGTGTTCTTATTTTCTCTACAACTTTTGTCTGAAACATTTCTCATTCTAAGAAGAAGTCAGTGAGATATCATAAATGTAAATAGGTATTCATGTAAAGTACCTGTTATTCGTGTCATATTTTAATGAAACTTGAATTTTCTCGAAAGGTTTTTGAAAAATATCAAATTTCATGAAAATCCATCCAGTGGGAGCTGAGTTGTTCCATGCGGATGGACAGACAGACAGACATGACAAAGCTAATAGTTGATTTGCGCAATTTTGTAAAACACACCTAAAACTTCAATTTATGTACAAAAGAGATAATAATATGCAATTGGAGTATTATTTTATTTTTTACATATTTGAAGTTCTGTGGTTTTTTTATCACTTCTGTGTAATGATGTGCGATGCCATTGTTATCAGAATTGGCACTGTGAAAGTGTACTTATTTACACATAATTTAATGAACTGCCTGAAGATGTTTGCAACCAAAATGCTGGCGTGAATATTGGAAGTAGCACGGTGTATAGTTGTGCAGACTGCACGTGTGTGTTATGTATATTTAGCAGACATTCATACTGTGGTCCTGTGACTGATGACACCGTGTGGTCTGGTAGGTGGTTGCAGGTGTTTCTGGCAAACATGCTGCTTCCATCTTCACAGTTTTATTTGTACTTTATGATTACTAAATGTGATAAATTGTCTATTACAGTAAATGTAGCAGCCGCTGAGGAGCCTGAAGGAGTAGCATCTGCGACTAAGGGGGGTGGGAACGAAAGTAAGAGGAAACGGAAGCTGGACATCAGCGTCAACTCTGAGAACAGTTAGTACAGTTAATGTAATTCTGTAAAATTCTAACGTTGGTATATCACGCGTGGTGTCATCTACTTCATGTTCTTTATTAATCTTTTTGTGTTAAAAGGTGGTAAAAATAATCAACAAATTTTTGTTAGTGTTTTATTTCTTAGTATCTATTACGATGAGATGATGGACAGGTTTATGAAGTAGAAAGTTCCTATGTGTTCTTTGTTTTGCCATGACTAACTAGCTAGCTAGGTAGTTAGTTAATTAATTAATTAATTACTTCCATGGAGCTGAGTCCTTCTTGAGAAGCTAATAGTTCCTTGGCTAGTCAAGTAGTTTCTGCATTTGATGGAACTCAAAAGGTTTGTTACTGTGTGTACAAGAGTCTGCCACTGGTCTCCATCTTTAGCCAGATGAATCCAGTACACACCCTTCCATCCTATATTTTTTAAATTAATTTTAATATTATTGTCCCATTTATGCCAAGGTCTTCCATCTTGTATGTTTTCTTCATGTCTTCCTACCAAAACTCTAGTTGCATTTCTTATTTTTTCTGTGAATGTCACATGTCCTACCCATCTCATCATTCTTCATTTGAGCACCCAAGTAATATTTGATGAGTACAAATCATGACGCTCCTCATTATGCAGTCTTCTCTAGTCTTCTGTTACCGTGTCCCTCTTAGGCCCTAATATCTTACTCAGGACCTCTATTTTGCCATTCTTAGTGTTATAGGAATTATTTCAGTCACATTATAAATGGAAAGTGAAATGGTTGATAAAACTACCACCAAACACGACTACATGTATTGTATAACAATATCCTGTTAACAATAAGCTACATGTTTCAGCCCAAGAGAGCCATTATCAGGCTTTATATAAACATGCAAAGGGAAGTAAAATAGGTTATTATTCCATATGTGTTCTTATGTGAGATCTGGCCTTACATGTTTCATTCACAATTGTTAATTGTATTCAAAACTTTTCTTTAATGTTGTTGGAATTTCTATTATTACTAGTTGTTTGTTTTCTGGTGTCAAAACAATTTCCTTTTCTGAATATTTTAGGTTTTGCAAACCTCACTATAAGATCCAAAAAAATAACAAGCTTAAATGAAGTGTTCTAAGTTGCTATATGTGATTCTGTAAATTCTTTATGATGCATTTGTGTTGTTAATCTTCCATTTATTCTTCCTGTTTTACCTTGTGACATGATGGCATTATATAAGAACTTTCTGACCTTTATTGAAGTAAACAAGGTATTCTATTTTCATAACTTTGCTCTCTAAATTTGTGTTGCGTACTGTTTTGAATAAACAGACTTTTATTGTCTGTAAAAGTCATCCTATTTTTGTGTTTACTTGTTGTTAGTATACACTCAACTTTGAACTCTGAAAGTGAAACATTTTTAAGCCATTGGTGATTAGGTATGATATTCATATGCTGTCTTGATTTTCATTTCCTTAATCCTGGCTTCATACTGTAGCATGTGTGTTTAAGTTTTTGATATTTTATAGGGAAGAGTGCAAAGAAGGCCAAGGTGAGCGATGATGAGGAAGATGGTGTTCACGGAGAAGATGATGATTTGCCGCAAGAAGAGGAAACAAGCTCACAAAGATGTATTACAGAGGACGTGGCACAAAAACGTAAATATATGTGCTGTGCTGTGTTGTGAACTGCCTTTGTGTGTTACATGCGATTGTTTATGCTACGTTGGCTACACTTAAGTGAGAAGCAATTTAGGTTAGGTTTGTTACATTTATTGAAGAGAACATTTAGGTTAGGTTGATTGCCCTTGTGCCAGAGAATTTCCCCAAGGTGAGACTGTAATCTATCTGAAATTTTACTATATCAGTGAAATGTTTTTTATTCCTATTCATATGATGGAATGAATGGTACCGTAAATCTGGTTGGGATACCTGCAACTTAGGGAGGTCTGAAGGTGTTATTACAGCATCACTAAACACAGAAGTACTGTAGGGCATAAATTTCAATATGTAAATAAATGTAAATGGTAATTGCAACATCCATTACGATTTTGACTGTGAAATTTACATTTAATATATTCCCATGGACAGTTGAAACTGATAGGATGTTGAATGCACATTTTTCCACTTGCAACGGGAATAATAATTTCTTCTTTTTAGTAATTCAAACAATCACATTTCTTTTTTCTTGTCAGTCTTTCATTGTATTGGCTCCTTGATATATTTAACTCTTTTCCATTCCCACTAAGTTCTCGTCACTTCATAATAAAGGATGTCCTTTTTAACGTGTTTTTGAGCACTGCAGCTGTACCACATAGAAAGCCTGCATCTGCTGAGACATCCCGTGACAGCTGTGATGCTCAGGGACACAATAAAATGGCAACCTTTATTTTAATTCCTAACTTATCAATGTGCCTACAATCTTTCATGAGTAAAGTTTTACTTGATCACTCAACTTATTGCATATAAATGTTTACGTAATGTTACCAGAACCTTTTCTTTTGGAATAATTACATTTTATGTATGATTCATCACGAACCTAATCTGCATGTTCTGTAACTGGGGCTGTGCTCAGCCATGATGAATGTCACCAACTTTCTTTGTGAAACACCAAGAAAACTGCTGTCATTCAAATCAGAAGTGTCTAGAAGCAAATAGAGTGTCTCAGACATTTGACAGACACAGATTGTCCACCTTGGAGGGAATCTACGAAAATACACAGGCTGCAGAACTTACACTGCTGATAGAAATTGCTGCCATAATCACAAACTGCAAGTCTTGCATTTTGCACACTTCCAGTTTGGAAGTGCCATCTAAATATGTATGATACAGTAAAACCCCGATTTAATGTTCCCACATTTAGTGAAATCCCGGATTTAATGATGATTTTTTCATGTCCCGACAATAGCTCCACATAAACAATATAACCTCCATTTAACGAAAACCTCGATTTAGTGAAATATATTCTAATCCCCCAGCAATTCATTGTACATGTACATGCCATGCACATGTACTTGTACATGCCATGAATCCATGGAAGGGGAGTAGGGGTTACTGATTAATAACCGTGGCACTAGATGGAGGCGTGTGGTCATCTTCACACCCTGGCCACTTCACTCCCACGGAAAGAGCGCCTGTTACCCATTGAATGGAGACTGGATGGGTCTGGAGCACGTCTGGATGTTTTCGACAAGAGAAAGTCCCTTGTGTGTGCTGGGTCATCCAGCCCATTGCGTATTCACTATACTGAGTATGCTGTCCCAGTCCTATAGTATTATTAGATGTGATAAAACTGTAAATGTTTGAAACCTGTGTGCACTACAGGGCCTCTGTCTGTGTCCGTCTGTTATGCAAGTGTGTGTGTGCAAGCAAGCCACACATGCACCTAAACACACACATTCTTTGAGTTTGTTTCCTGTTATAAAGTATTTTGGGTTATTGGCACAATGCAGTTTCTGCTGCACTGCCCTTACATGTATTGTAAGGCTACAGTAATGAAGCAGAAAACTCTCTACAGTTCCAGGATCAAGTATTGCTCTGTCCATCCTGAGCAGTGCTGCATTTGCCTCCCTAGCTGAGAAGGTCTGTGAGAACACCCTCAAGGCAGTGGCTGATATGGGCTTCACTACTCTGACTGAAATCCAGGCACGGGCTATTCCTCCGCTGCTGGAAGGGCGGGACCTGGTGGGATCAGCCAAGACTGGCTCTGGCAAGACTTTAGCCTTCCTGATCCCTGCCATTGAACTTATCTACAAGCTGAAATTTATGCCTCGAAATGGTAAGTTAAAACGTGATGTTGCTGTTGAAGCCACATGCAGGTCTGACAATGAAGGAAAAAGGAACATTTGGTTATCTATGAATTGATGGAATGGAATGAAGGCGAATTCTAACCCTTTTGTGGTTGCAACGTATGTTTTCATCTTTGTAAGGTACTTGTGATATGTTGTGGCACAACTGTCTGTTGTTTAATTTTTTATAATTTCCTGCTCATCTCTTACGTATCAACAAAAAATAAGGAATCGAAGCTACTGCGATCTCGTGGCTCTTTTTATTTATTTTGGAGAGTACCAAAAAATAAATTCAGGAATATTGCCATGAATTTCTCTTTAATGACTGTATGAAAATACAGTGTAATTTTGTTAATCCAGCACCTAGTGGACCTGACAGGTGCTGGCTTATCTGATATTCCATATTATCAGATAGTACCTACACTGACCTAAGTTCTTACAGTTAATTTTTTGTTACTGCTTGTATACATGGGCTGTACAACTAATCAGATAAGTATTTGTTTAGATAATTCCTTTATCTGCTGGTTCAATGTCATCAGGGTCCTCTTGTGTGTTTTCTGGAGTCTTCATAACTGAAGAAGTTGATAAGAGTAGGAAACATAGGGTCAGGAGGTACTACAACAGTTGAAGTACAGGCACTGTTGGAGGCTTTTGTGAACATGTCCCTGAGATCTGCCTGTTTCTTTGATGAAAATTTTTTTGTGGTATAAAACCAGACTTCCAGTTTTGGGACTGCTGTCCTCAAGTGCTGCATTATTAGGATTTGTGGATTATCGAACATTGAATTAAAGGGATTTTGCTGTACATTATCTGGCAGGACTGCTGTGCTGTGCTGTGAAAGGGTCTATCAAGCTAATTTTTGGAACAGAATGGTATTATTGGTATCTATTTATGTCAAGTATGTAACTAACTCCACGAAGTAGAGTTCCTCTTGAGAAGCTAGTAATTACTGAGGTAGTCAACAAACACCCCACTTTCTTTGGACCTCAAAAGATTCAGTTCATAACTGTCGTAACAGTCTGACACTAGTCTTGAGTCAGATGATCCAGTCCATACCCTCCCATACTATATCTTTACAATTAATTTAAATAGTATCTTACCATCTTTGCTAAGGTCTTTCTTGTGGTCTCTTTCCTTAAGGGTTTTCTTACTGAACTTTGTTTGCATTTCTCCTGTCTTCTGTGATGACTCATCAGATCTGGCTGGAGTGTTTTGTCCCAATAATATATGGCAAGGAGTACAAATCATGAATCTCCTTATTGTGCAGTTTTCTCTATTCTCCTGTCACTTCCTCTGTCTTAGGCCCAATATTCTGCATAGCACTGTATTCTCAAACACCTTCGGTCTATGAAAGTCATGCTGTGTTGCTGGGTGAGTGGTTTCTGATGATTTAAAGGCATATGGTGCCTTCATTTTCAGGGGTCAATTAGTCTTTTCACCCAATGACACAGCGTCACATCCCGTGTATTATATTCTTAATGAAGGATTGTTAAAATGATTGTTGCTTCCAAAATAAGATTCACATCAAGTGACTATGTATATGTGCGCATGCACAGACACACACACACACGTGTCGTGGACCTGTTATCTGCTCCAGTGTGCCGTATTTGTATGGTTGTAATTGGACGATTGTTTAAAAATGTGCCCGATTCAGATGCACCATTGCATGATGGTACATACAGTTAACACTGTGCTTCATGAGGATGTGTAATCATTGGGCTTGACATATGCAGGACGTTTATTTTGATACAGGTACAGGGTGCCTTGTGATCTCTCCCACCAGAGAGCTCTCAATGCAGACGTTTGGTGTGTTGAAGGAGCTGATGAAATACCACCATCACACATATGGACTTATCATGGGTGGTGCAAACAGGCAGACCGAAGCACAGAAACTGTCCAAAGGTGGGTACAGAGTGCACAGCTGATGCTAAGACAATTTTTCAGTGGAATGTATTATCAGATTCTGTTTTTAGGTGCATTCATAACTTAAATTTCACCCTATAGCTGGCCATGAAGGTCCAGAGAGGAGTAGAAATATAGCTCTACTCTTTTTTTGGGTGGGCAACGTCACGGCCCAGCTGCTTTAGTCCCTGGAGAAAGACCCAGTGCCCATTGTACAGGAGGCTGGGTGGGCCCCAGGGCCGGTGTGGATGGGTGTAGAAAATCTCATTCCCACCAGGATTTGATCTCTGGACTGTCTAGCCCATAGCGATTCACTATACAGAATATGCTATCCCAGCCCCATTTGTATACATATATCAGCTCGTTGCAGAGGCTGCTACCTGCACAACAAACACAAGAGACGAGCATCCATGCCCTCAGCGGGATTTAAACCCTGCAATCGAGCAGCTGCAGACCTACAGTGTAGACTGCATGGCCACTGGGATTGGCATGTGGTGTTATACGACTGATAAATATAACATAGATAGAATTATTGCAGACCTATAAATAATAAGTTCTTCAAAGAAATATAATAGCAGATCCTGGTGGTGGTGGTAGTAGTAGTAGTAGTAGTAGTAGTAGTAGTAGTAGTAGTAGTAGTGACAACATTCAGTAATATGTGAACAGTT
The DNA here is from genome assembly GCA_021186555.1 of Reticulitermes speratus. Classification (NCBI taxonomy): domain Eukaryota; kingdom Metazoa; phylum Arthropoda; class Insecta; order Blattodea; family Rhinotermitidae; genus Reticulitermes; species Reticulitermes speratus. Next base: position 29,575,306 of record JAJKFL010000013.1, on the reverse strand, counting down.
ACAAAAAGTGCGACCAAGATGGATTAAATGGTATTAACATCTAGCTTGCAAATTTCCAAACATGCCTCAGGGGTTATGTTATTGTTGCATTTCCCATCATGTTTCAGTCCTGTCAGAGTCCGTCTGTAGATGTGTTTTAGCCACTTTAGTTTGTACTGAGGATCAGTTTCTTTTGGGATGTGACTGTGTGTCACTGGGTGAGTGGTTTGCTTTGTTCAGAAGGATCATGGTGCCTCCTGAGACTTCTTGATCATGAAGATGAAGGCATCACAATCCTTCAAAGCATCAGGAACCACTGATCCAATGACACAGCGTCACATTCCAGAAGACTTGAATTCTTAGCAATGCCATTGTGAGAATATCAGATCTCACATTTCTTGCATTGTTTTGTATGAGTCACGTGGTTTGTGTAATTAGTAGCTTGGTCATAGTTTTGTTTTGTCTTTGGTCCATAAGTTCAGTGTTTATGGATGTTTAAGTGTGGGTAGCATTGTATTATGTATTGTAAGTCCCCTTTTCTCTTTCCATCACTCAATAGGTATCAATGTGCTGGTGGCCACACCCGGTCGTCTACTGGACCATCTTCAGAACACGCCGGATTTCCTGTACAAAAACTTACAATGTCTGGTCATTGATGAGGCTGATCGGATATTGGACATTGGCTTTGAAGAGGAACTGAAGCAGATCATCAACCTTTTGCCCAGTGAGTGGAATGAGTACATTGGTACAGATGTAGAAAGCAGATTTTCCTTGCGAAGTTCAAGATTTTCGCAGACTAGACTATGAAGAGTGCTGGTTTTTTTTTTGAATATGATGGTCCAGTTTGGTAGATAGGTACCAATGTTTTGGGATATATTCATGCAGATTGGTAGGTAGGTACCAATATTTTGGGATATATTCATGCAGATTGGTAGGTAGGTACCAATATTTTGGGATATGTTCATGCAGTTTGGTAGATAGGTACTAATGTTTTGGGATATGTTCATGCATTTGGTAGATAGGTACCAATATTTTGGGATATGTTCATGCAGTTTGTAGGTATGTACCAATATTTTGGGATATGTTCATGCAGTTTGGTAGGTAGGTACCAATATTTTGGCATATGTTCATGCAGTTTGATAGGTAGGTACCAACAATTTGGGATATGTTCATGCGGTTTGGTAGGTAGGTACCAATATTTTGGGATATGTTCATGCAGTTTGGTAGATAGGTACTAATGTTTTGGGATATGTTCATGCATTTGGTAGATAGGTACCAATATTTTGGGATATGTTCATGCAGTTTGTAGGTATGTACCAATATTTTGGGATATGTTCATGCAGTTTGGTAGGTAGGTACCAATATTTTGGCATATGTTCATGCAGTTTGATAGGTAGGTACCAACAATTTGGGATATGTTCATGCGGTTTGGTAGGTAGGTACCAATATTTTGGGATATGTTCATGCAGTTTGGTCGATAGGTACCAATATTTTGGGATATGTTCATGAAGTTTGGTAGGTAGGTACCAATATTTTGGGATATGTTCATGCAGTTTAGTAGATAGGTACCAATATTTTGGAAGAATGTGCTGTGCCCATCTTCAGGGTAAATGAAGATGAGGGTGGTCAGTTACTGTGAAACTGTGTATGCACTGTTTTAGACTGATGAGAACAACTTTGACCTTGAGTGTGGGTACTGGGCTAATATTGTGGAGAAAATGTACAGGTTCTCTCAGAAATATGTCTCTGTCATTGCATCTGTCTCTATCCACTGGTTGCTATTTGTTAGGTATTCAGTTTATAACAAGTGTAAAGTCAAATTTATACACAGCTTAAACCAGAGAGAACACAACAGAATGAGCATGCACAAGACGCAACTGCACATCAGCCCAGTGTATTTTTATCTGGAATAGATTGGTTACTGATCATAAGCTCTTAACAGTCTGACTTCCCTTACCTCTGCACCACCATGGTCCAAGCTTTTCTCATGAATCGACAACAGTATGTGCCATACTACGTGGCATCACATCCCAGATGGTCGTGGCTTTGTACCTTTTCGGTGCACTGACAAATCTTGCTGTGCTGATTCTACTCGATAAAATTTCTGGCGATGATCTTCATGGTCACATGCCATCTGTTTCACATGTTGTTACTAAACATCACTCTAACTGCTGTGTGCTGGACAGAGCGACGCCAGACCATGCTGTTCAGTGCTACCACCACGCAGAAGACAGAGGCTCTTACCAGGTTGGCACTTAAGAAGGAGCCATTTTATGTTGGTGTGGCTGATGAGACAGACAAAGCAACAGTGGAGGGACTGGAGCAAGGTTTGTAAGATGATATAAATATTGTCGATCAACCCAATTATGATTGAAGTGCATGAAGTAAAAAGAGGATGGGGGAATAGAGTTATAGCGCCACTCATTCGTAACCTCAGCACTAGATGTAGTTGAGTGGTCAGCTTCACATCCTGGCCACTTTTTTACCCCTGGGGAAAGAGCCACTGTTGCCCACTGAATAGGAGGCTGGGTGGGTGGGCCCCATTGATGGTCTGGAAGAGAAAAAATTTCTTGCCCTTGCTGGGAACTGAGCCACAGAGCATCCAGCCCATAGCATTGTCAGTGTACCAACTGAGCTATATTGGCTCCAGACTCTCAGTTAGGTGCCATGTAATGTACTTAAATTTTATTGCATATGCTACAAAATTAGAAAACCTGACAAAAAAAAATTGCAGTAAATTTGAGTGGATATTTACTCCCTGTCATCAAGGGGTGCTTTTCAGGTATTTGAATATTGACTGTAAAAGGGTAAATTTGGTCTGGTTGTAGACAGCAGTTATAGGCATTACGTACTAGTGTAATGTGTATTGAAAATTCAATTGAAGGTTGCATTCATGTTAAAACAGCATATGTAAATATCACTGGCTGTTGTCTGTCTGTTGCTACAGTCAAATATTATGATATTAAGAAATATTCATTAAAAACCAACTAATGCACATAAACTCTATTCACAATAGTTTATTCTTAAAATTCCCCTATACGTATTTCGGTGGTTTAAACCACCATCTTCAGGGGGTCATAGAGATTATTTAGCATAGACCATATAGTTATTACATATGTGGTTACATCCGTATATGTAGAATATGAGTGGTCTATTATTGTCCACTTCTTACAGTATTGTAAAATAAGTTATTATAAAAGGATTAAAATGTTGCCAAAATGGTTACATAGCTTGTAGTCAATAAGAAAATTAATGGCAGTCTGGTCTTTGGGCATGTGCATTAGTTGGTTTTTAATGAATATTATGATATTGTTTGTATATCATAATTTGAGTTTTCCTTACAGTGTTGCACCATTGGCATAGTCATGAATGACATGAATTGCCTGTTGTATATTGTGGTTTGTGAGGAAAACAGCATGGAATAGCTAGTATTTAAATACACTTGCTACTTGCATTATGCATTTTATGGGCTGGAAGGGTTAGACATTGCAGATTTTGAAACTTCTTACTGGTAGATTTTGTTGTAACTTTCCACTGTGAGGTATGTTACCTGTGCTTGTCGCACCAAAATGTTCATTTAGGTAACCATATTATTTTTTTTCCATGGTAAACTGTACATGCTTTTCAAAGATGTGTTACCATTAAATATTGCAAGGTCTCGCACTGAATGGCATGTCACCATGTCGACAAACGCAAGACATTGTGACTGACATTACTATTATAATCGATGAAAAGAAGAGACAGACATGAATACAGCTTTTTAGTACAATTCTGAAATTGTTTGTATTGATATTCACTCACTTAACCAACGAATGCACTATTAAAATTTCTCTCTCACTAGTACCCTACATATGTTTCGGCCCCACTGTGGCCATCATCAGGGGTAACCTATTATATATATACACTTCACTTCACGTGTCCAATTTGGCACTATTCGTTGGTTAAGTGAGTGAATACTAATACTAAGATGCACGGTGAACAAAAAGTAAAATTGTTTGTATTGATTTTTTTTATGCTGTGGATAACATTCTTTTGGAGATTCAAGTCTTGTGAAAAGACAAGCTGTGGCATCTGCTCATTAGTCTCCAATGTTTTGAAGGACCCAGTGACACAGCAGTAAATCCCAGAAGACTTGAGTCTTCAGCAACACTGCTTTGAGAACCTCAAATATCACATAACGTTTTATTGTTACTGAGAGCTTACTGGAGTCAACAATTTGTTAAAGGCCTGCAAATTTCTGTGCAAACAGATACAGTGCTGAAATCTGTGGTCTTCTGGGTTATTACACGGTGTCGTGTGGTAATTATTTACCGATGTTTCGGGACAACGTATGGTCCCATCCTCACGGGTCAAGATTTCCTACACGGAATCTTGACCCGTGAGGATGGGACCGATACGTTGTCCCGAAACGTCGGTAAATAATTACCACACGACGCCATGTAATAACCCAGAAGACCACAGATTTCATCAACATCGCGGCGGAAGCCTGAAATCAAAGATACAGTGCTGTTTCATTTTCATATTGCCAACATCTGAAACCTGTACGAGTATATTGGTTTGTATTTCTTGTTCATTGGTTCTTATTTGAGAAAATACAAGAACGTGTTGTGAATAAAATGTATTCCAGTATCTCTGTTTGTGCCTTTCACCAGCATCACTTGTGATGTTTCAGGCTACGTTGTCTGTCCCTCAGAGAAACGATTCCTGCTTCTGTTCACATTCCTCAAAAAGAACCGAAAAAAGAAGGTGATGGTATTCTTCAGCTCTTGCCTGTCTGTGAAGTTCCATCATGAACTGCTGAACTACATCGACCTGCCTGTCTTGAGCATACATGTACGTTATTTCTGCCACAGTAAAAGAAGCATCTGTTCCTTGTTTCCCCTCTCTGATGCATAGTTTGACTAGAGACACTGTCAGTGTGTTTGTACATTAGAACTCTTTTTCAGTAATGTGATAAGGCCCCGGTAGTCCGCAATCTGATTATCTGCCACTTCTCATAGTGTGGCATAAAAATTGGCAAGTGATAGTGGGCAAGCCTCAATAAAATACAGTAGTGGTAGCATCAGCCAAGCTGGAAATACCAAGCAGAACTGAATCATCTCTTCACTAATTATTTATACCCATCTGATTTCAATGATGGCATCAAAGACTAATGATGGTGCTAGTGGTAGTAAAGGTGTTTATAAAAGCATGTAACACTGACATTGACAAAGAAATTTGAGTACCTCCTGATAGTACAGCATATCCAACAGTTGAGCACCATTAGTCCTGATGGTGCTGAACTATTGGAAGTTTACTGTGTTTTGTTTTGTTTAAAAGATTGTTCTTCAATAAAATCTCCATGCACTGATAGCTGCATCAGATAGTTTCGGAGACTTACTTCATCTCCATGCTCAGGGTCTCAGTCTCTGAAACGTTGATATACCGTATATTCTCAAATCTAATCCGCATCCGAATCTAATCCGCACTCAAGTTTTTGGCGATTTCTTAAACGAAAAAAGTTAGTTCGCGGTTCTAATCCGCACCTTTCCTTCAACCACCCCTTGCCCACGGGGCGACTGATTGAATAATATTGGATGTTACCAATGCGTTAAAATACGACGCTACGCCTGGGGCCGATGAGTCATACCGATACCGTGAGGCGGGGCCTTTCTCAACAGACGTGCGCAATCTCGTCTGAATCCAGCTCGCGCCTTAGTTGTTGAAATGTGGGAGGTGCTTGTTCCAATTTGTCGTGTACTGTAGTTATGGAAGAGGGATACCTGAAATTTAAACGACTCTCATATACGGCAAAGTTCAAACGTGAAGTTATTCAGTGCGCAGAGGAGAATGGAAACCGCAAAGCAGCTGCAATTTTTGGAGTTGATGAAAGCAACGTTCGACTGTGGCGAAAACTGGGTGGAGAGCATGGATAACGATTCAGTTATGAGTGATGATGGCGAGTCTGATGAATAATAAATAATAAAATAATAGATTATTGTATTGTATTGTTCTTACGGCACGTACAGCAGCTCAATCATTTTTCCAAAATCCAGCTCTCGACCGCGAATCTAATCCGCATCTGATTTTTTAGCCCCTCTAAAACTGTAAAAAGGGTGCGGATTAGATTTGAGAATATACGGTATTTGAACTATCTGACGTGGCTGTTGGCCCAAGAAGATTTTATTGAATTCTGTTGCCATGAAAACTTCAAGACGTACAAGATTCTTCTAATTCTGCAGATACATGTATAATGTCATGAGTATGAGTATGGGTCAGGCCCTTGCAGTCCCGATGCACGTAGGCCTTTGACAGGCCCTTTGTGCCCCTTAACTAAAGTCCAAGTCATAAGAGCCCTGTCCTTGTAATAAAGGTCCAGATCGCCCCCAGACTTAGTTCTCTGACATCCTCAGGGTTTGAAAAGAAGGAACCCAGATAAATGTGTCTGTATAATGTCATAATAATGCAAGTCAAATCTGTCTGTGTGAAGATTCTCATTGTAGTTTGAAACTAGTGGTGACCTACATAGTTAATTTATTACACCAACCGAATGCCCTTTAATCTTCACACACAAGTGTTATACATAAAGGATCTTTATGTATAGCATTTATGTGTGACGATTAAGGTTTATTTTGTTGGTGTAATAAATTGTGTTGATCAAGACAGTGCACGGAGTGAACAGTTTTAAAGTAGTGGTGACCTGTTTCGGCGTGAACAGGGAAAGCAGAAGCAGACCAAGCGCACAACGACATTCTTCCAGTTCTGTAACGCAGAGACAGGAATCCTGCTGTGCACCGATGTGGCCGCACGAGGCCTTGACATCCCTGCTGTGGACTGGATCGTGCAGTATGATCCACCAGATGACCCTAAAGAATACATCCACAGGGTTGGTAGAACTGCACGAGGTGAAGGGGGCAGGGGCCACGCACTGCTGATATTACGTCCTGAAGAACTGGGTTTCTTGCGGTACCTCAAACAAGCACGTATCCCACTTAATGAGTTTGAATTCTCATGGAACAAGGTTGCTGACATCCAGTTACAGGTGAGTGTCATCACCTCTCATCCTGTCTTGAGTAACATTCGTACACATAATTTATATTTTTCCTCATAGCTCCAAAATTGAATGAATTACTGGAACATAGAGTTTTTGGAGTTTATATGTCATGAATGTTGTTAAGAAATTTGATAAAACAATGATAAGATTATTTTAAATGGATGTTGTTGAACTTCAAACATACAGGACCACAATACCACATTTTTCTGTCGCTGTAACAAAAGACTCATGTCCTTCACATTTCCTCCATTCTCAGTGATGCACAGAACTGTCTGATGCATATTATAAAGACACAACAAATTCCAACTATTTATGCAACTGAATTCTTGTGCATATCATTTCACACATTAGTGATTATGCTGAAACCTGTGTGTAGCTGTGATGAAGTCGAAACGGGTAGGCACTTTTAATAGTTTTGAAGTTCGGTTTACAGTATTTCCATGCCAGCACTGAACTCATTTACTGAGCTCATTTTGGATAGCCATGATGGTTATTGCCCAAGTGATTATGTTTGTTTGGTACAGTTAAAGAAATGTCAGTTGGGTTGGCTGTTTGTGAGGCATGGATGTATGGACTGCACATATAGGTCATCTAGAAGTCCACTTAAGCAATTGTGTGAAGAGAGAGACACATTCAGTTAGATAAAACCTAAGGGGAAGACACCATATAAGAAACTGGATAGTAGTAAAAGGGATCTTAAAGGAGTATGGTCTGGGGTGTCAACTAGATTCATCTCACCAAGAACAGAATCAAATGATGGACTTTGTGAATGTGGTAATGAACGTTCATGTTCTTAAAAGACATTGAGTTTCTTTTCCAGATGGGCAACTCTCTCAACTTCTCAAGAAGCACAACACTCTGTGGAGTTAGTTATGCTTTATTATGTACAGTTAGTTGCTCACAAATCTTAGTGAGCACTGATGGTGGATGTTATTTGTTGCTACATGGCAGTGACTTGATATCTTGTCCTCTTTTGATGCATCTTTCCATTTTGTGCTTTGAAATTCAGTACTGCCTTCATATGTTATGTTAGTCTTTAAAGCACAGTAGTCAGTAAGTGCCATGTATTTCAGTGTTAAGAAACATTGTGTATTGCCCAGACAATATGCAAAGTAATAACACTGGTGGTGAGACATGTATTCCAACTTCGATGTATACATGGTACATTGTAGCAGGTGGTACACACCGGACCTCCACGTAGGCATCATGCACATTTAAGCATTTGTCTCCCTGTGGCACCAAGGCTTGTATCCCAGCATACAAGAAATCAGTGTCAAGTGTCTCAAACAGGAGGTGACAGCATGCTTCATGTGTGCATCTCTTGCAAATCACTTGCCTAGCAGGTACTTCTTAGGCAGTCCAAAGGGGTGGAAGTCACTGGGCACGAGATTGGGATTGTAGGGAGGGTGTCCATAACCTCCCAAGTGTAGCACTGTAAGCAGTCACAAATTCAGTTGACAGCAGGGGACACAGTGATTTCCATCTCTTTGGACCTCTTGCGAAGCAGCTGGCTGGCAGGCAAATTGCAACAGACACCCACATGACTCAAGCTCTCACCTCTTGTTGGCGAAAGACACTTGACACTGACTCTTTCTGCAGCGGGATATTAGCCTTGGTGCCACAGTGGAACAAATGCTTAAATGTCAATAATGATTGCATGGAGGTCTGATGTGTAGCATCTGCTACCATGTGACATGCATAAATTTAAGTCCAAATAAAGTTCTTGGCATTAAGAGTGTTTGCTTAAACTTCTTTGTGTTAGTGTGTATTGTGTGATTCTGATAATAAACAGCAGTTGGTCTTTGAAATGGATACACATTGTGTTTTCTGTGATGTAGGAAGCAAGGGGAAGATTGTTGAGATGAAGTTAAGGCTTCCGCAGTTAAAAATGTGTAACATTGAAATTCCGTGTTGCAGCTTGAAAAGCTCATCGGTAAGAACTACTTCCTCAATTTGTCGGCTAAGGAGGCGTATAAGGCGTATGTCAGGGCATATGATTCCCATCACCTCAAGCAGATATTTGATGTTGAGACACTGGACTTGGCAAAGGTGGCAGCTTCATTTGGTTTCCGTGTTCCACCAGCTGTCGATCTCCGTATCCTTTATACATTGTCAGAATTTGAGTCCACTGTATGGAAGGGTGTTCGTTTTACAGTTTCAAAGTATGTAACATTACTGACACAGCTTAGGAGTTACTCAGAGTTACAGGAAAACTACACATTAATGAGCTTCACTGTTTTTTTTTTCTTTCACTGATAATGGTTGAGTGACATATAAAGAAGGAACAAATGCACACACAGGAGCAACAAGAAGCAATCTGAAATTGTTGTTGGGAAGACTTACAGGAAAGTGACTGTGATGTTGGTGGGTAATGTTGAGATATGTAGTTTAGGCATAATTGTCTTGGGATGTAATGAGATTTGATGGTGGTGGTGATGAACATATGGCTTCCATAACTTCAGACAATTTGTGAGTTTTGAGGTTTTCACAAAAGAGCGTGTAAAACATTAATCAGGCCAGTATTGTGTTATGGAAGTGTAACCTGGACCCTAACACAAATGGCAGAACATACGCTACACACATTTGAAAGGTAAATATTAAGAAGAATGTATGGCCCAATACAAGAGAGGCCAGTGCCACCATACATGGAATAGTGAAGTTTGTAGTCTTTACACAGATCTAAATGTTGTGAATGATATTAAAATTAGAAGACTAGGATGGACGAGGGGGTCACATCATAAGAATGGAAGAAGAAAGCTTCCCACAAAGGGTTCTTAATGGGAAATTCCACAACACAAGATCAGTAGGAAAAACGAACAAGATGGGAGGACATCATCGCGAGGGATGCACTACAGGTCCTTGGAATACGAGGTTTAAGGAGACCAGCTGGGTATAGAGGAGAATGGAGGTGTCTTTTGAGGGGTGCCAGTGCCCAGAAGGGGCTGTAGTGCCATTGGATGGATGAGGTTGTCACAGTCGTGCAGTCAACGGCTCTGGTCTTCTGGGATCTTCAAGGTTCAAGGTCCACAAAGAAATTGACCTTGAACTCTTGAAGATGAAAGCGACATATTCCTTTGATGTGTCAGGAACCTCTCATGTAATGATGTAGAAGACCAAAGTCAACAATTTATTGAACAGTTGACTGTTTGAGAAAGGCGTTTCTTTGCCCATTCTTAGTCTACGTTTTTATGTAATAAAATATTTGCCTCTTCCTGTCCTCCTCTTTGTAAAACAGTTTCCTTAACATTCAATCAGAGGTGCACAGCAGTAAGGGCGCTCGACCCCGCAAGAGAAAAGGTGGCGGCGGCTATGGCTACTTCAACACACTCAACAGCAGTAAGAAGGTGCAAAAGAACAAGGTGTATCGCCAGCCAACAAAGAAAGTGGGCGACACACGGCAGTTCAGCCGATGACGTGCTCGTATATTGTTATTGTTGCAGGGTTGCCTGTGGGTAATTTAGTTTGTCTCATCATTCTAAATCTGCTCTTTAGTCTGTAACATTACATGAGTTGCCGTTGACATCATACTCAAGATTTGCAGTTTCTCTAAACTGCTTTCAGACTTTTGCATAATTCTATCCAGTAAGAATGTCCTCTTGCCAATTACCAGCATCAGCAGGTGCCACGATAATGTGCTTAATGTTGCTGCTTTGTTTTTGGGATGTCTGAAATTAGATCTTGACCTGGTGATTGGCTATCTTGGCTGGGGGTTTTGTGGTCTTCCTCAGTCCCTCCATACAAATGGTGGTATAGTACCTCAAATGTCACAGTGACCATTTCCTTGCATATCTCTGCACATTCATTATCTGTCAATCGTCCTACAGTTTGGTGCTGCATAGTTTGAGCTACTGAAATGATCAGTAAGTAAACCGTGAAGAAACACCAGTAGAGGAATCCAAAGTTTTACAGTTCAGACACTTTGCTACATAAGATTTGAGGTTCTGTTGATGGTGACGACTCATGTTATTGTCTTATGGCTTATGACACCGTGTACCCTGGTAGGCAGACCAGCATTTTTTAGAAGATTGAGTTGCTCTTGGATGTCCCACTGTGCTCTCGGATGTTTAGTTTCAGACATGTCAAAGGATCACAGTACCTCCATCTTCAGGGTCAAGTAGTCACTATTTTGGACTGTTGACCCTGAAGATGAAGGCACTGTGATCCGTTGGATTGTCAAGAATTACACACACCATGGTATGCTGTCACAGCCCAGCAGAATTGAATCTTAGGCAACACAGCTGTGAGAATCTTGAATCTCACATTTTGGAAGGACATACGGCCTGCATCATCAGGGTAGAAGCAACTTCTATTTTGAAGATGGAGGCAGTAAGTTTCTCCACAACATTAATATCTACCTGTCACAGGGATGCACAAATTTTCAAAAAATCTATGTATCAGAAGGGTGACATGAAGCAAGTTACATACTGAGGACCCACAAATATTAGACACCACTGTACAAAATTTAGTCACCATGGTGACCTGGTGCCTGGGATTTGTGCACCCCTGACCTACCAGACTGCATGGTGTCTTAACCTAGAAGACTGTCTTAAGAACAGGCAGTTTTATATATAAGAGATGCAATACAGTACATCATTTATCAGGGAGAATATGTGATATGACAACAGTTACATGAAGGTAATGAAAAATAAACTATCTTGTACTGAAGGGACACTCCTGATTGCGTGAGGATACTTCAAAAGTACGGACATTATTTTGGAAACTTATTGTATCAAGCACCCTTAATGAGAATATGCCGAGTTTATGGGACACATATTGTCTTCTGTTGATATCTTACTGTAGAACATGTTTTGTCTTTATGAACAGATGTTGTGTTCTGTTGATATATATCTTCCTCTAAAATTTTTGTGCTGAATTTATTTGAATTTTTCCTGTAATGACATCACAACACCCTTGACTGGATCCCACCTCCTCGGTCCCATACGCGAGTATTCAAAGTAGCCCATAATAAATTCACCAAATATCCTTCCCAGCTTACAAACTCACAAATTACTTATTCATCGCTGTTTAGCATCTGCAGTTCATAAGAGCAGTGTAACAACCTCCTACAACTGATGCCCGCCTTGTGGGATCATGTATTGTCTCAGCCACTTGGCAGGGAGGATGTTAAGGAGCAGACATTTCCTGGTTTTGCTTTAACATTTAGGAGACAGTAAGTGTTCATACCACCATGCTTAGTATTTGGTAACTCAATAAAATAACTTTGGTAGTCAAACAATGCTCTTCCATACCGGAGGCGAGCAGTAGCACAGTTGGTTGAGGCACTGCGCCACGAGATGGGACGTTCTGGGTTTGATTCCCAGAGGGTCCTTGGATATTTTAAAGTGACCTATTCCCTGTCTGCATTCAGTAGGCCTGAGGCCACTAACAGAAATCAGTACCAAGGAATTTCCTTGGGGGTAAAGTCCGGCCGGCACGTAGAGCTGACAACTGTGCCGTCTTAGTTGTGCCGAATGTCGAGTAAGGATGGAAGCCCAACATTCCATGCCCTCTCTTGAGTCTTCATGACTTGTTATGTGGAAGCTTATTTCCATACCACTGTTGGAATGTTTCTGGCATAATTTGTGTCGTCAGGTCCACTACTGAAACTACAGTAAAACCCCTATTTAATGAATTGCTGGAGGATTAGAATATATTTCACTAAATCGAGGTTTTCATTAAATGGAGGTTTATTTGTTTATATGGAGCTATTGTCGGGACATGAAAAAATCATAACTAAATCCGGGATTTCACTAAATGCGGGAACATTAAATTGGGTTTTTATTGTATTCACCAACACATTATCATCGTGCAGCGAGTATTTTATCGTTGCCTTTTCTGTTATGTTTCTAATAGTTTACATACAGGAACAACAGGCAGTAGATGTTTTCCATTACATAGTGTGTGTGCATGTTTTTGTTGCACTTGTACATTGTACACATAACTGGTAGCAGAGAACATTTGTAAGTGTTAAACTGCCCTCAACTACCTGATTTTTGTAACTGGGATGGGACATGTCTGAGCTGAAGTTATGTATAGAAGACTTGGATTATAACTTTCTTTCTGCACAGCACATGAACAAGAAGTTGGAGAGACTGTTCTCTCTCATATGCTGGTTCACTCTCAAGTCTGTGTAGTACATGTAGGAAGTCCCCAGCTTAATGAACACAGCTTACAAACATCTACACTTAACGACTGAGATCCTATGATCCCATATTACAGGGGTGTGCAATCCCAGGTGACTAAATTTTCTATGGTGCCTCCTAGTATTTTTAGCATAATTAATGCAGTTTTTTTTTCTCTCTGGCATACAAAGTATCAGTTCACATGCACCAAGCAGAAAGCGCCAGGTAACAGTGAGGTTCATATGTCACTCCAAGATTGTGGGTCCTCAGTATGGAACTTGCTTCATGTCACCCTTCTGGTGTCTAGAATTTGAAAAATTTGTGGAACCCTGACATATTGCTCACAAAAGTCAGGATATAAGCTGTCTGGTAAGTAAAATTTTATTTTTTACATACTTGACATTGTTTAACACCACTTTATGTACAGTATTACAGGTGTTTAAATGATGTGGTATGTGTGGGACATCACTGTTATTTTGTGTGTGCAGAGTTGTGTTTTAATATAACCCAGCTTATGAAATTAACTCCATTCTGACTTATGAATAGGGCCCAGGAACCTAACCTGTAACTTGGGGACTGCCTGTTTTGTTTTTCATGTTTCATATAGCCGATACATTTCTCCAAATGGTCATTAAAAGACGCACATTCATGTTATTAATCACTGTCAGCATTCAGTCAGATCTTTCATATTTTTCAAAGAGAATTGAGTCAGACTAGCTCAGTCAGCACAGTGACTAGGCTATGGGCTGGACAATCTGCAGTTTGATTCCCAGCAGAGGCACACGATATTTTTCTCTTCTCCAAAACATACAGACTGGCTGTGGGGCCCACCCAGCCTCCTACTGAATGTGTACTGAGGAGTCATTCCCCAGGCGTAAAGCAGCCGGGGAATGAAGTTGACCACTCATCTCCATCTAATGTGAAGTTAAGAATGAGTGCAGCTATCCTCTACTCCCCCCTACATGCCTTAATGGTGTGCATGGGCAAAACCTCGTTTTTTAATTTTATTGTTGTTAATGCATTCATTCTCCTTTCATTAGTAAAATGTTTGACAAGAAAGTTGTTGCATTTTTATGTTAGAATTCACCACTTTGATATAACGTTAGGTGCAGAAGTGTGTATGTTGTATTGTACGAGCCTGATGCAAGGGCCCCATCTGAGTCCATGTACTGTGCATATTTGTGACACACGGACAAAGGGGTACTGTTGTGACACTTTTACATTAATTGTAGTTGCACTTGTGCAATAATGTGCTATGTCCATGATCTATATGGATTAACTCCTCAACTATTACATCTGATAGGTACTGTCTGAAGGAAGCACAACTGTATATAATTATTTTATTCTGTAATCACCGTGCATCTTTTCACAGTCACTATTTACACACACCAACTGGATGCAACTTTATTAAAAAACTGTATAGTTTTTTAAAAAATATTTAAAAACCTTTTAAAACCCGACATATGTTTCGGCTCTTATAGAGCCATCTTCAGGGGTTTATCGTCGTTAAAACTGCATATATTAAAACGTCGTTTTCATATATGCAGTTTTAACGACGATAAACCCCTGAAGATGGCTCTATAAGAGCCGAAACATGTCAGGTTTTTAAAAGGTGTTTAAATATTTTTTAAAAAACTATACAGTTTTTTAATAAAGTTGCATCCAGTTGGTGTGTGTAAATAGTGACTGTATATAATTATGTTTACTAGCATGACGCTCGGTGGAAAACAGTATAAGATACAAAGGATTTTCAAAAAAAAGGTGACAAACACTCTGATACTAAGAACTTTATTCTGACTGATGTATACACGACACATGGTAGCAGATGGCACGCACCAGACTTCCACATAGTCACCATAGCTTGTGTTGCAGTGTTGATGATATCAGTGTCAAGTGTCTGTTGCCAGGAGGTGACAGCTTGCTTCATGTTGGCATCTGATGCAAATCAATTGACAGCCAAGTGCTTCTTAAGGGGTCCAAATAGATGAAAATCACTGGACCCCATACTACCAACCGGGCCTGTGACTGGTTGCAGTGCTACAGCTGGGAGGTTATGGACCACCCTCTGTAGTCATGCCCAGTGATTTCTGTCTCTTTGAACCACATCAGAAGCACCTGCCTGGCAAGTGATTTGCAACACATGCCAGTGTGAAACAAGTGTTGGTGCAACGGTAGGTGACATCTGAGGTTTGATCAGTTGTGAAGATGTGGATTGTGGCATTCTAGGTTATGACATAATGGCCGGAAAGCCGATACTAATGTTTCGAAGGAACCTGCTGCCTCCATCTTCACGGTAGCATGTACCCTAACGACTGGGACAGTGTGTTTGGAACACTGGTAACTACCTACCAAATTACACGGCGTCACAATAAGATATTTAATTCTGACAGTCCTGGAGCTGCTGTTATTTGCAGAATACTGGTGATCAAACTTGCTTATAAGCACAATCGATGTTTTGAACGAAGAATACAATTTTCGACACGGTTCGTTACCCTACCGACCCCACACTACGATTTCCAGGTGGTTTGAACAAAAAAAACCGGGCACACTTCGGTAAAATTTGTCGACCAACATAAAATATGTACAATTATATGTCCGTATTTTCTGAATTTGTTTCCCGTACAGAAGACAATAATACCGCACCATCGAGTTCAAAACTGGACACATGGTAACCCTAAACACTAGGGTTGTGGCTCATCGTTTTATTTTTGGTAACCAATTAACGTACGAATTTACATTATTCTGCTCAGCAACAGGACGGCATTATTACCTGAATGCAGACAATTTCGCTCGTAAAACAGGAATGGGACCAAGTTATCTCCGCATTTATCACATTTCAATTAAAACAAGTAACTCATAAAATCCACAAGTTTCGAACATATAGATGTCCATATTTGGAACAACCAGATACAACATTTCCATCTGCAGTTCATCTGCCCTCTAACTGGGGCACACGCTGTTCAGCTGCCGGGCACTGGGTCAGGGTCAGTATGTCCAAGACGTTCGCCATGCCAGCACCGTCGCACATCGCTGCTCTGCTGTTGCTCTGTCGCGCGAGCGCGTGGCCTGCCGTTAAGACCAGATCGCATGGCTTCGGTGACAACGAAAGCAGCCTGGAACAGAAGGATAGCTACCGTTACGACAACCGCAGTAGCAAAGGTACGTTTTCTGTCAGGGAGGGAATGTTGCTTGAGTGATGTTTATGTTGTGTTTTGCCCGTGGTCGTTATCTTTGCAGTCTGATTTCCTTTCGTACCGGCTGCAGGTGTTTTGAAACTGTTGACATGTACGTGTTAGAATGACATTTAACACCGATGAAACCACTCCGGAAGAATACACTGATGAAATGCTTGTTAACTAACTACATGCAGCATAGTCCTTCACGAGAATCTAACAGGTCCTCAGCCAGTGAAGAAATTCCCTGCATTTTATGGAACCCGAAGGTTCATTACCGCATTCACAAGTGCCCGCCACTTGTCCCTATCCTACGCCAGATCAGTTCAGTCCATGCGTACCCATCCCACTACTTGAAGATCCATTTTCATACCATCCTTCCATCTATGCCCAGGTCTTCCAAGTGGTCTCCTTACTTCGCATCTCCCCTCCAAAACCCTGTATGCACCTCTCCTATCCCCCATACATGCCACATGCCCCACCCATCTCATTCTTCTTGATGATTGACCCTTTCACTGCTCAGGCAATTCCTCTTTATTCCAAATAGAATTAATAAGTTTATGGATCTCAGAACGAATTGTCCTACCTTCTGCTTTAATCAGTTCTGCTGGAATTGGATCAATACCTGGTGATTTGAGTCTTTTTAGCTTTTCAATAGCCATCTCAAACTCAGAGGCACTAGGCTCAGGCACCAGTAGCTCTGTTGTATGTATTTTAGTCTGCCTAACATTATCAAACCAATCTACATTCAATAGCTGAGAGAAATGATTTCTCCACCTAGCCAAAATACTGTGGGGGTCTGCAAACAGATCACCCTTCTCATCCTTTACTACATTATTTCTAGGCTGGTAACCCTTCTTAAAGTCATTGATGCCCCTATACAAGTCTCTGATATTCTTGTTCTTACTGATTGTTTCAGGCTCATTAATTTTAGCTTTCAGATATTCCCTCTTTTTTTTCCTGAAATGTATACAAACTTCATGTCTTATATTGTTCACAAAATGCTTGTTGCACTTGTTATTGTTATAAAGTGTTATCATGTCATCTGTTTTGCAAAAACAGCAAATATAATATACAAAACTCATTTTACCATTTTTGTATGGTTGTAAATCCAGTTTTGTTGTCTTAAGGGAAGGGCATAAATTGATATTGCTAAGGGAAATATGTGGACTGAAGAAACTGGACATGTAGCATGTGTTGCAGAATTTTTATGGGCAGGTCTCATAGAAAGCTACTTTTTGGAACATGCGGTAATATTACGACTACCAGGAAGGGCTTAATAATGTTTATGCATGTCAGAAGCTAGTGAGTGCAATCGTACTGTTGTGTTCCAGTGCTCAACTTCTTCCCCATCCCTGTGAGTGTGGAGTGTCCCTCGGATGACGGCCGCAGAACAGGTAGGTGTACTTCAAGTTCGGAGCCTGCGAAACCAAACATGACTGTGACTGTGCATGCTGATTACTATAAACATTTGATTGAAACATGTCTACAGATTGCATGAATAAATAGACATGATTTTTCCAAATGCTAGAGTTTTGGCATGGGTATGTCATGAGTTTTCCTGAAAGTATGAACCAGTGTGTCCTATGGTCAATTACGAGTAGTTATTGGAACAGTTAACACATTCCACAGATATACCAACTCCACAGAGTGGAGTTATTCTTAAGAAGCCAATATTTAATCATGTATTCAAGATTTTCTGCACCTTTTATGGAACCTGATGGTTCATTACCATATTCACTGTAGTCTGTTACAGATGTTTAACCTGAGCCAAATGAATCCAATCAACACTCACACTGTGTTTATTTATAGTCCATTTTGATATTATTATCCCATCTAAACCCAGGTCTTCCCAACAGCCCCTTTCCTTCAGATATTGTGGCCAAAATTTTATGTGTATTTCTGTGTCACTCATGCCACGTTTAATGTCTCTCTGTTGTAGGCGTGTGCCTGAATGTTTATGAGTGCAGGATACAGGGTGGTCGTGCAAACGGACCATGTGCCCTAGGTTTTGGTGTTTGCTGTGTCTGTGAGTAAATATCCATCATTTTACAAGCCCAACAGGTCAGATCTTCAGTCTAGTTCTGTAAACCGATCATGTTATTGTGGAGTCTAGAATTTAGGAGATGTTGGGTTCAGGTCCTGGCTTTGGACAGATTCTCCAAATCTTCAGGCAGATTTCCAAAACTGACAAACCAGCATTGTTCTTTTAATATTCTGTGTTGCAGGTTCCATCTTCAGTGACATTTTTCAACCAACACTGTGTATGTGTTACTTATTTCCACTATGCTTCCTATGCTGCTCAGTCAAGCCTTCTTTATTTTATGTTCCTAAATGAAGCATACAAGCTTACAGACTAAGTAATGTTGTAGGTTTGCATAGTGGTGAAGGTTCAAATTGTGGTCATTGCAATATGACATCATGTAGTCTGGTACGAGGGCACCAACATTTTTTCTACACAGAATATGGAAGCACTGTATTTCTCTGAAATGGTACTTTTCTACCAGACTACATGGTGTTATAACTGAGAAGATTACAGTATCAATTTTCGCTGCCCTGAGCACCTCAAATCTCACAGCTCTATGAAATTGGAAGCTGAATGTATGTTCTTCCTGGTCTCCAGTTGCTGTTTTACCATAATATGAGGCATATTTTGTTCAAAGAACTGTTACCATACACAAATTTAGACTTTATTAAGTGGCACTTTTTGTGCTATGAGGCTGAAGAAAACTGCATAATGAAGAGCTTCAAAATTAACATTTATCAACAGATATTATTAAGGTGATGAAATCAAGGAAGGTGAGATGGGCAGAGAAGATGGAGCTCGTGGGAAAGAAGAAATGCATACAAAATGTTGGTAGGAAGAGAGAGATTACTTGAAAGTTCTAGGTATAGATGGGGTTTACAGTATAGTATTAAAATGAGTGTTAAAGAAATAGGATGGGAGGGGGGAGACTAGAGTTAGATGGCTGACGGTACAGACCAGTGGTGAGTGCTTGTGAACACGGAAATTAATATTCGTGTTTCATAAAAGATGGGAAATATCTGGAGTAGCTGAGTAACAGTCAGCTTCTGAAGAGGGCATGTGCTCCATACAGTTAATTAATTTGTTTTGCTCCCACCTCAGAAGTCCACACATCTCCAGTGTTGGCAAGAAATTAAAATCTGTCATAGTGGGGAGTCTTCCACTGGTATCATATTTATACCAGCTTTCATGAGTGTCTTTTGTTTGAGTCATCCTGCTGTGTATAGTGTGAAAATTGAGAGAGGTTATATGAGTTTTGGGGTTTTTTACAGTGGTTTATTTGAGGATTCTAGTCTTATGGGATGTGATGCAGCGTCACTGGGTAACTTGTTCTTCACATTTCGAAGGAAGATGTTGCCTTCATCTTCAAGGGTTCAACGTCCGCAAAGAATGTCAGAAACAAATTAACCAGTGACACAGCATCCCTTTCCAGAAGACCAGAATCCCCCAGAAAAGGTTACATCAGTCAACACGGCACATTTATTAAAATTACACAGGAAATATACAGGCTACACATTCTGCAAGTGAGCACACTCTACAGTACGGTGTGCTCAGTTAGAGAATATAAAACAGAATCAAACATTGTGGGAACATACTCATTCTGTCAGAGTAAAGAGAGTTTAATAAATGTTTGAATGCAAATTTGGTTTTATATCACAACTTTGTATGCCCAAATTGAACACACCTTTTGTATAATTGATTATTTGTACCAACAAATGCACTTAGACAGTTTTTTCACTGTTTTCTTTATTATAAGGATGCCCCAATACGCATTTCGGCAATTATTTTGCCATCATCAGGGGGTATTTTAAGTGAGTTTTTACATAGACCAATTCTTTGGTTACGTCATACCAGTGAGTCAGTATTTGTTACCACATCGTATAAAATTTTGTATAATTAGTGGTATTGATAAGCTGCTAAAAGTTATTAAAATTTTATTAAAATTTTAAAATTACAATAAAATCAAGTAGTATATTATACGACCCTCTATAGTATAATTATTAATTAGTGGCAGCGTGGTCCTATTTTCAGCGTGTATTCCAGTTATCTGTGTGTTATGTTGTTGGTAGGACCTCCTTCCCTCCTGTCTGTGTGGTTTAATGTAAGATCGAAACATGTAATATGTTACAGTATTTTAAACAAACTCTGTAAGTGTATTTAGTTGGACTTTTTTTATAATGATATACAGAGGAAGTTAAATTAAATCAGTGTCTTTACGATATGTGACAAAATTTGGGATCTCAGCCCTTTGTTACATTGCATGTGGCATGTACGGTGTGGGACCCATTATCTGGGAATTTTCATATTTTGGGATTTTGGGTCCTTTAGCCAAAACAAATTATAACACACTTGAATTCAATAAGTATGAAGGTTTATTAACATTTGCTTTATCTAAAAAGTGCTTTAAGTTGAACAGTGAGAGCCATAATTACGGTATCACTTTGTCAGCAGAACAGTGTTTATCTTTTGAAATGTGTCTTGTGAAGTGAATTTTTATATGCATATAATCTTCCCTTTCTGTGAAGCCTCTTGTATTTTATATTCCCACATAACATGCTGCTCAGAAATAAAACTTTTTTATTCCAGTCCCTCTGTCTATTCTATTCTATTCTATTCCTTTGGACTTCTGTATTTCCCAGTTACAAGTTGTGGTAGTTTATCCCTGCCATCAACATTACATGCAAGGAACACCGTAACCCACTGCTTTGATTTAGTTCCACCATGGCAGGGGTCTCCCTGAAAAGTAAGACTTTTACTAGGTTGTTGATTGAAAAATAGTACTGTCTGATTAGCATTATGGTTCCTGACATAAAAGACCCTTGAATTTCTTGACCTTGAATGTGAAGGCACCCAGAACCTTTGAAATGTTTGGAACCACACACCCATTGACAGCATCACATCCCAGAACACTTGAATCCTCAGCAACATCACTGTGAGAACTTTAAATCTTGCACACTTTATGAAGTCGACGAAGTAGGAATTTGTGCAGATGTTTGTTTGAACAAAGTTGAATGTAGTCTCACAGCATATGTTTTTCCAACAGTTACAGCAACTTGCGGTGCTGATATCATCAACAACATAACTTATTTTGTTAGTCCAATGTTCCCTGCCTTGTCACGTGATGCGGCTATCTGCAGCGTTCAGATCCAGAAGGTAGACCCTAGCATCAGCCAGCTGCGACTGGACTTCATACACTTCAATCTGGTATGTAGCCTAGTGTTAGAATATGGAAGCACAGGCTAGCAGCTGCTTGTACTGATGTGTCTAGCATTATGTTCATGTTACAGGGTCAGCCAAACAGACGGACTGGTGTGTGTGATTCAGATATGTTTGTCATGAGTGGTCCAGTGACAGAGGAACTGAAGTTGTGTGGGCAAAACAGTGGACACCATGGTGCGTAGATTGTACTGAGGACACTGTTGTGTAGTATGTTGTTGCTTAAGGCTGTTATTTAATGGTGCTGTCAGTTGCTAAGGTTATGTTGAGTATGGAGCATTCATGAGTGGGTCCCTGTCACCATGGCATGGCGCGTCCTCAGGTTGCGGATGGAGGAACGGCCTCCGGATATGGAGGGTAGCTGTGAATACATTGAATAAGCAGTCGCGGACAGCCGACAAGGGGTAGTTCTCCAGCTTGGGGGTTGGGCGAGGTGCTAACAACTCCTCACTGTAAAAAATTGCCATGTTACGAAACAGATCGCAAAGCCTCGGACCTGGACTGATTCTTTGGCTCAGCATAGGGACAGGTGGCGGGCTCTTGTGAGTGCGGTAATGAACCTTCGGGTTCCATAAAACGCGGGGAATTTCTTGACTAGCTGATGACCCGTTAGCTTCTCAAGAAGGACTCTGCTCTATGGAGTTAGTTAGTTAGTTATGGAGCGTTCATGGTATGACACTGACAGGAAACTAAAGCACTCGGAGAAAAACCTATTCCATTGTCACTCTGTGCACCACTCATCCCACGTGGTGTGGCCTGAGATTGAACCTGAGCCTCCATGGTGAGAAGCTGGCAACTAACTGCCTGTGCCATGGCACAGCCATGGAGCATGTTGTGGTGCCATGTGAATGTTTGGACACATATACTGTAGTTACAGTCATATCCTGTTAATCACCTTGTGGAGTGAAGTGGCCAGGTTGTGAAGCTGACTGCTCACTTCCTACTTGTGCTTAGGTTAGAAATGAGTGGAGCTATAGTGCCACTCCCCCCATATGCCTTCATGACATTATGGGGCCAGTTTCACCTTTAAATATAGTTACTATTGTTCTTTAGTAGTTTAATTCATTATGGCATGCACTGATCATCATACCTCTGCTTGAGACAGGGTTTTATTCTGTCGTAGCTGGTTTGTACTAAGTTTGATGTTGTGACTTGTGATGCAAAAATTACGTTACTGAACTGCAGTGAACTGTTTAGATTACCAGCAAACTCTAGACTTGAGTTTAAGATAATGCTGCTTGACAAGATTATGAGTTGTGCTTCAAGGACAAAATTAGTCTTCATAGTAATTTCTTCAGAACATATTGTGGGACCATAAGCCTGTTGTTACTGTGTGTTGCAGTGTACTATGATGTGGAGAATGCAAAGGACCCAGTCAATATTGTTATGAACCTGACCAACAGCAATTTGTTCCGTATGTGGGAGATCAAGGTGGGGCTACCTGTTCAGATCTTTTACTGCTGTACAAGGTGTCTCGTTTGTCGTGTCCCTGAGCAGCTGGAATGTCCCAGCACATGCAGGGCTACTGTGTGATAAAACAGCCATGCTCAGGGATGCAATAAAAGCAACACTCTTTATTACTGCTAACATTAATTACAATGAATATTCACTGTTTAAAGCACCAACAAAATGCACTTCACTTTAACTTTTATTATGTATTAATAACAAAAGAATCGGGATCTATTAATACGTAATAAAAGTTAAAGTGAAGTGCATTTTGTTGGTGTTTTAAACAGTGAATTGTGAAAGATGTACAGTGAGACTAATATAAAATTTACAATGAATATGTTTGAAATAATGATGTGGAGAATGCAGGTAAGACTCATTATTCTCAGAGGTGTCATCTGCACAAATTGGGCAGCAGCATGAGGGCAGCATCGCAGTAGGATGATGTATCAACCCTATGTGTTGAACAGAAATAGTCCCTATGGTCAACACTGGTTGAGTTTGAGAAGGGCATGGCTACCCTGCTTATTTCATATAAAGAAGATAAAAGTTGATGCAGGATGAAGCTGTCACTCATCCTAAAGGGGGCTTTTCCTCTATTTACTTCACCATATGGGAGCAGAAGTAATAGTTCTTTAAGCCTGACAATTTCATATTTTTGCCTGTTATTATGTATCTTACACTTTATAGAAATTAACCAGTTATGTGTAAAGTGGTAATTCTGAAGGTAAGTAAAATTATTTCTACTGGGGCATTCTTGTGAAAAGTTAATATGAACTAATGTTTACATTCATCTGTTTAAATGTTCATTTTATCAAAAGAATCTTCCTGTTAACAATGATCACATATGGAGCGTGACAAATGAAAACTGGCACCACTGCTGTGTTGCCGTATGTTATTATACAGGGCATGGTTGGCATTCGGGGCACAATAAATCAAGTGCCAAATACTTGACTTCTATTGGTTGCCTACAGTCAAGCAACATCCTTCCCTGAGCAAGTTTTTGGTTCCTGATTTTGGGAGGATTTTGCTGAAGAATGCCCCTGTAGTCTGTATTGTGTTATTCCACAATTACATTCATCATGGCTGTGTACAACCATTAACACTGAGAACGTACTGCAATATCATTTTATTTCGTGCATTAGTGTATCCTGTGATACATCTATATGTTTCAGATCACACAGATTGAGTTCAGTGAGCGTGCGCCTGCTGGCTGCAGACAGTACTACCAGGGGAGTAGCGGTGTGTACATCCAGAATCTGTCATCATTTGCTGAACTAACAACACAGGCAGATCTCGTTTTTCGTGATTTCATTTTGCGTGATTTTGCTTTAACACGATTTGAAAATTTACACCACTTTTTGAATTTACACAATAATTTTCTGTTTAATGCGATTTGGCATAGATGATCCATGGCCACACTTATCTCCTGTAGTAGGCTAGCAGAAAGGGATGTCACTGTCACGTCATGATTGATTGTCACGGATTGATTACATTGGTGATATAATCACGCGACTCATTTAGTTTCCTCTTCAACAGCATTTGCTTTTCGTACCAACATGAGAGAGAAATGTAAATCTACATAACCCAGTGCAATCCAAGTGAAAAATCGACAAAAGACATTCGGTGTTGAAGATAAATTAGACATAATAAGCTGACTTGAAAAAGGTGAACAAATTGTTGATATATGCCGTAATGTTAGACTTGCTCTTAGCAGTGCACATACAATTCATGATAATGCTGATAGAATTAAAGAACGTGCTAAGTCAGGAACTAAAGTGTTTGTTTGTGTAGCAAGACTACCACAGTCCTATCGGAATGAACCGTACCAAAAACTATGGATGTGAGTCTTACATTTTTATTGCATTAGAAATAAATATATTGTATAGAAATATATGTGTACTGTATAGAAAAATATATATACTCTACATACAGTACATATATATTCTACAGGTCCATATGTCCACTAGTGGTATAGTCGTACACTATATGGTATGAGGTTGTCAATCCCCTAACCCCCAGGAAATACATTGTTTTAAATGGGTATTTTCTGTTTGATTTGCGCGACGTTTTTCAGGAACGTAACACTGGCTTAAAACGAGAACTACCTGTATTTGACAGGGATAGGAATTAATAAAAGAAAAATGTAAGCTGCCGAAATATGACGATTTTTTTGGGATGAGTTGTTGTTGTTGTGTAGCTTAGCAGATAGGTACAAACATTTGGGATGAGTCTGCTGCTTCCATGTTCAGAGGAGAAGACTGAGCCAGCAGATTTTGTGAGAATGTTTGTGTCTGTCTACCAAATTATGTAGGTGAGTCACATGAAAACCTTAAAAATTTGTACCAGCTAATCTAGTATAACAGGTTCAGCACAGCTTTGTCATTTTTCAACACAGTCCCAGATCTGCCCCACACAGTGCATGCTTCTAACCCATGCTGATGACTTGCTGTGCGTACAGCTGCACACAGTAGGGTCTGCATACACATTACATGCTTCTAACCCATGCTGATGACTTGCTGTGTCTACAGCTGCACACAGTAGTGTCTGCATACACAGTACATGCTTGTAACCCATGCTGATGACTTGCTGTGTCTACAGCTGCACACAGTAGTGTCTGCATACACAGTACATGCTTGTAACCCATGCTGATGACTTGCTGTGTCTACAGCTGCACACAGTAGTGTCTGCATACACAGTGCATGCTTGTAACCCATGCTGATGACTTGCTGTGTCTACAGCTGCACACAGTAGTGTCTGCATACACATTACATGCTTCTAACTCATGCTGATGACTTGCTGTGCCTACAGCTGCACACAGTAGTGTCTGCACACACAGTACATGCTTCTAACACATGCTGATGACTTGCTGTGCCTACAGCTGTACACAGTAGGGTCTTCATACACATTACATGCTTCTAACACATGCTGATGACTTGCTGTGTCTACAGCTGCACACAGTAGGGTCTTCATACACATTACATGCTTCTAACACATGCTGATGACTTGCTGTGCCTACAGCTGCACACAGTAGGGTCTTCATACACAGTACATGCTTCTAACACATGCTGATGACTTGCTGTGCCTACAGCTGCACACAGTAGGGTCTTCATACACAGTACATGCTTCTAACATATGCTGAAGACTTGCTGTGTCTACAGTTGCACACAGTAGGGTCTCAGTTTTTTTCCCTGCACTTTTAAATTTTCATTTGACTCACAATCATACATGGTGACACATTCCACGCGAATATGATCTTAATATACACTGCCATGAAAACGTCAGTCCACCTACCAAATCGTGTTCTCACAGTTACATTCTGAGATCAGTGGGACTCGTCAAGATCATAGGCTGGAGTTACAGCAGAGGTATAAATAGAGGGAAGATGGTGACATGTTGTGACAGGCTGTTGGATGTGGTACTGAGAACTAGGAGACCTGAATTAGAGCAGTGAAGGTTACACATGTTGGCATCTGTAAATATAAGTGCCCTTCATTTACCTTAAACCTTTGACATCTGAAGACTGACAGGGTGATTCATATAGAATGAAATCCAAATATTTGGCTATAGATCATGAATGGATGAACAAAATGTGATAATGTTGATAGGACACATACTTTGTTTCATGTTGAACAAATTGACATAATGTTGTTTGCAGGAAGTCACCAGCATCTTCCATCAGGCACATCTGGTTGCAGCGTTGCATGTTGTTGGTAGTGCGTCCCAGTATCATGCTGTCAATTTGCCTGATTTCATTTGTAATATTCTTTTTAATATGACAATTTGCGTGTTTTGTTGTGGAACACACATTCCTTAAGGTAGCCCCACATAAAGAAATTAGGAGGGGTCAAGTCATGTGATTGAGGTGGAAATCACGACGCGATCTTCCAAGAAACTCGGAATCATGGCCATGGATTCTCTCGATATGTGGCATCTTGCACCATCTTGCTTGAAGTAACCTTGTTGTTGACTGGTTCCATATCCAAAGGCTGGGTTGCCTGATTTGGATTTCTGAATGTGAAATAGATGAATGAATGAATGAATGAGGGAGTTCCACATCATCCACAGTTCATTGAAAATTTGATTGATGATCGTTTGACCAGATATATTGCAGTAAACTCTCACTCTCTCCGGATTCAGTGGTTCTTTATGAATCACATAAGGTTTCGTGGCAGCCTATGTGCTGGAATTTTGTGAATTCACGTAACAAGACAGGTGGAACCTGTCTTCGACTGTAAACCATGTGATGTTGAGTATTCCTGGTGAATTGTGAGGCAAGTGCTGAAATCATTGGCTGTAGCAAATACATTTCTCCTTATCTGGTTTCAGCAATTGGTGGACTGCTGCTAGTCTGTATGGTTGAAGTTTTTGCTTTCTTGGCAGGACTGTGGCATGTGGAATAAGAGTAGCCAGATTCATGGGACAATCTTTGTAAAGATTGTTTGGTAGACTGCTACAACCTGGCACACACATCTGCTGTCATAGCCTCAGGCATCTGCCAGTGATGATTTACATGTTCGTTTAGAGAGAAGAAGTTTTCTCAAATTTTTGTGTGAAGTTTTGTATCATGGACTTAGCTGGCATGTTACATCCACCAAATATTTTCCTGTATTCCATCTGTATTGCACAGTGTTAGCCAGTAACCCAGTAGGTCCACACAATAAACACGTGCTTCTGCAATGTGTACAACGTGATACAGCTACTGTATGACAGTAATGGACACTCAGAAAATTAAAGTTGCCTTAACCTGCCACCTAGAATGAATGAGGTGAATGACTTGTGGCTGGACTCAGCATGAAATGCCCAGGAATTTATGAATAGTTGCAAGGTAATCAGAGCCACTCTTCATGATCTGTAGCTAAATATTTTGGTTTCATTTTATATGAGTTGACCTATACATACAAATTTAGTTTTTGTGTTACAAAAAAACACCTTGCACCTCTGTTACAAAGACAAAACAAATGGTGCTGCTTGGAGAACTAATTGCTGTTTATTCTTAGAATTATGTGAAATGCATAAATGCAGTGTGTGTAGATAAAATACAGAGTTTTGTTGCATCAAGTGGTACATGAAGTAACCAGTATGCTTTGAATATTGAAGTCATGCAAATTGCTTGAAGAGTTCAGTGTTTGAGAGCTTTCTGTCTTGTTTCAAATGAAGTATGAAATTTATTGAAAATGCTGCGGTACTCAGAACAGTCAGTTGGATCTATTTTTATTTTGTATTATGAATGCAGTGAGTTGCACAATAGTAAATGGAGTTACTTCAAGCTTCAGGTCTTCTGGGTTGTGATGCATTGTTGCATTTCTTCTTGGGCCCCTCAGTCCTCTGGAACCACTAACCTACCGGCACTTCATCACATCCTGGAAGACTGGACTGCTACTTAAAAAATACTTTGTGAAAACCTCATCTTTTAGAGACTTACTTGATTGTGAAGTTTCATGTTGCAGGAATCATTCAGACGATGAACTTTGCTGTTAATGGCCGTCACTTGGCAGACCAAGACTACACCATCTGTATGCGGCAGGAAGAAGGTAAGAATGATCACTGCAGGAGTTAATTGATTATGGGAATGAGAAGTACTTACACTGTTCTGTTTAGGAAACACTGAAGACTAATTAGAAAGAGCTGAGTGAAACAAAAGAAGGTAGTGAGGGTGGCTGCATCTAGTGACAAATTTCTGTTGCATTCTGATACTCTAAGTTAATAATGATGTTCTGGAGAGGGTATACATTCAGTTACAACGGAGGGAGCAAAGTAACACTGTCACCGTTATGTTGTACACCGCAAACCAAACAGCACATACACATTCACTGTTACATAAAATCGCGATCCGACAAATGTACACCTTTATTATCTGCTATTTAATACAGTTTATATTAAAAATAGTCCAACATGTTTCAAACTACGTTACAGTTCATTTTCAGGGACTCAATTGTTTATTACACCAGCTATAGATGTAATAAACAATTGAGTCCCTGAAGATGAACTGTAACATAGTTCAAAACATGTTGGACTATTTTTAATATAAACTGTATTAAATAGCAGATAATAAAGAGTGTACATTTGTCGGATCACGATTTTATGTAATCAAGAAAATGTACGGTTACAAGTAACATAAACATTCACTGTTGTTGCCACAAGTATCATGTGATCTGTAAAGCAGCCAAATAGATGAATGTCCATGTGAGTGTTATTGACACGTAACAGTATCATTCTGTTACACAAACTGACAGTTAATAATGGTGAATGAGTAAGGCTGGACATATTTGTGTGGTGTTAAGCTGAAGTAATATATTATTGGATTCTAATGAACTTAAATGAACTCCAGTTGAAATTGTGAATATAAGAACATATTTCAGTGTTATTTTCTAAAATAGAAGCTATTGCTGGTTACTTAATAGATGAGTGGTAATGAGTTTTTTAGCATGATTTAATGACTTGGTATATATCAAATTCAACAACTTTTGTATATTGCTGTGTATTTCAATAGTTTCCTAGAAGATGGGTAGTCAAGACCAAAACACATCAGTTATATAATACACAAGTGATATACATAACCATCTGTGCTATAATGGTTATTTAGGATAATGTAACATATGTTTCAGGAATGTGTTCAATAGCATATGAACCGTGTGATGAGAACTCCTTCAAGATCGGACCTCCAGTTTTGTCAGGTGAGAATGGAATCAGCATGTTGAAGCTGAGATATGGCTACTTTGTACTAGTAATTGAAGTGAATGGTATGTCCACACAGATTCTGGGTCAGGAGATGGTGCAGTGGGAGAGAGCCGAGAATGTGACGACAAGATTGTGATGCCATGCGACTCAGAGGAATTTATTATGGTGAGTGTGATTTTACTTTTAGCAGTACATTCTCTGTAGAAA
The DNA here is from genome assembly GCA_021186555.1 of Reticulitermes speratus. Taxonomy (NCBI): domain Eukaryota; kingdom Metazoa; phylum Arthropoda; class Insecta; order Blattodea; family Rhinotermitidae; genus Reticulitermes; species Reticulitermes speratus. The sequence continues at coordinate 29,545,423 of JAJKFL010000013.1, read as the reverse complement.
TCAGTGGCTTATGACAATTAGGGCAGGTTGCATCGGCATTGGTTAATTAAATAAATGGCTGTAAATTGTGAAATAAACTGCATTCAACTGAATGTTAGTTAAAATACGCAGTGTGGCATACTCATTGACTGTCTTCAACAAAGAAATACTCAGTAGAGTCTCTTTGCAACCCTGTGGCATTGTACAAAGAACCAGTTTGTCACTGTACTTCGACTTGTCTGCAGGAGGTAATGGAGTGGTGTCGGTTTAGCTGGTAAAAACTGAAAAAAAAAACACTGGTCTTTATAGAATACTCACACTGTAATATGGCACTGTTTAATACAAGGAAACCCTAGAGTTATCTAGTATATGGATGTGCAGTAACGTACACTGTATGGAAGATCACCTCAGAAGAAGCATTAAATGGAATAAAATTGATATTCAGAGATAAGAACACAGACTCATGTTTTTAGAAAGAAAAAGTATTATTGCATCATTATGCACCAGGTTTTGTTCTTCAAGGAACTAATTTCTTAGAAATTCTATGGTCAATTTAAAATATATAATGTTGCAAGTGGATAATCAAGTATAATGTGAGACAGTACCACACATAGTGTTGTAAGATGGTACACTCTGTACAACAAAAATGAAGTGTCTGAATTTCATATTAGTATCACCGTGCATCTTTATGAATTAATAAATTTATAACCAACTGATACACAACTGAACCACTTTTATTGTAGCGTCTATATTATTATACGCCCCTACATATGTTTCGGACCTCAGTCCATCCTCAGGGGGTCTCGTTCGTAAAAACCACTAAATCAAATACATGTTGTCAAGGGACATACTGCACTTATGTACCACTATTGTGGTAAAATTGTCTTAATATAATAGTAAAAATATTAAAACACAGTTTTTTATGTTAAAAACCTTATTAAAAGATTTGTGTACTGGTTGTATAAAATATGCGGATGCGGAAATACTGGCTTATATTTAAGCGTCTGGAAGTGCGTAATCTTTCATAGTGTGTGTCTATGGCTTACGATGATGCATGTACTGTCTGCCAGGTTACAGAATGTTGTGTCCTATGGCTTACGATGCTGCATGTACTGTCTGGCAGATATCTCTTAATGAAAGACTCAAATATGTCTGCCTAATTTGAAGATAAACATAGATTAAAGTGCATTAAGTTTCTGAATGATGTGACTATATTTCGAAGCAAAGCATCACTTCAGAACTTCATTCATTCTTAACCTCGGCACTAGATGGAGGTGAGTGGTTAATTTCACGCCTCGGCCGCTTTGCCCCCCAGGAAAGAACCCCGGTGGGTGCCAGAGCCGGTCTGGACATTTCAGAGACAGAGAAATCTCTTGCCCCTACCGAGTTTTGAACCCCAGACCGTCCAGTTTGTAGCACAGTCGCTATACTGACTACAATAGTCGCTATACTGACTACACCATTCTGGTGGCTCCTCTTCTAGAACGGAAGGTGTCATAATCTGTGTCATGTTCCCAGCCTGAAGCCGGTGGGCCTGGGGTCTGTAACCTGCTGCACTGTGGCAGTTCGTTCTGTAGCCAGGGAGAGATGCCCTGCCGCATTGAGAGTGAGTAAGAGCCGCTGTGTTAACACGTGGTGTAGGCAGCCATACATCACTTTTACTGGAGCATATTTTTGCAGGTAGCACAACTCCGTTCAACATCCGAGTACAGTTTGGTCCAGGCACCAGAGAGGAGTCTCCAGATGACAACCTTGGTATGTGTCTGCGTTACGAACAGTTACCATGTTACGTATGACAGTGACTCGGACACACAACTGTTTAATGCTCTCTAGATGTGTTACTTAACTGAAGAAGTCTGATATTTATTTGCAGTACCAAATATTTTCTGTGTATGCACATTTACTTTGTGTGGCAGAATGTGTACCAGTGAATCACAGTTCTCACTATGACCCAGTGGTCTGTTTCACAAACCAGGAGCCTCAGCTGCATAGGGGCGATGAAACTTTTTATATGGAGGTCACTGAAAATGGGCGATATTTATTACATGTGAATTGGTAGGACAAGGCTGTGTTAAGTTACAAGTGCTCAATTTAGTAAACATAGTATTTTGTAAATATTATTAACACTCATTATTAGTTGTTTTGAATTTTATAAATAACTTATTTACTGTTGTTCATAGAATGGTTGGTGAGGGGCAGAGGGAGGGGGCATCCTGCAATTTTATTCATATCTAGGGAACCTCAGAATGAAAGGAGTTTATGAACAATACCCTGTATAAATTCTAAAAGGCTCTGACAATAGTATGTAACATTAAGAACTAATTGGTTTCTGGACTTTGTGCATCATCCGGAAATGTAAGATCTTACATTTCTGGATGATGGACAAAGTCCAGAAACCAATTAGTTCTCAATACCTTGTATGATCAGTAGTTTGTTGCAAAGAGTGTCATGAACAGACCCTATAAGGCTATTTCCTAGTAAAAAGGACATAAATCTCTACTTCAGTGTGTGTGAATGGCTGTGCATAAAATTTAATAATTACAGCTGTTCTAATAACTGGTTGATCAATCTAATCTAGGGTGGAGAAAAAAACCGCATAATGTGGAGTGTCATTTCCACTCTTTCTTAGATGTTAGAATGATTACATCAAGGAGGTTGCAGAGGGCGAAGTTTGTAGCACACATGGGAGAGGTTACTAATGCATAGAAAATTTTGGTGGGAAAACCTTGATGAAGATAATCCTTGGAAGACTTAGGCGTAGATGGGGGGATAGCGTTAACTGTTCAGTGATGCTGTGATTTAAATTGCAACTGCTTTGCAGGATTGGGGGGGGGGGGGGGGGGGGGTTAAATTTAAATTAACCTAAAATACAGCCATGCAGTATGGTGCACTGAGGGGAGTGCTGAAGGGTTCAAATGGGTCTTCAAGAACTTGAGCAGGAGGGTGTCAGTTGGATTCATCTGGCTTAGGGTAAGGACTAACAAACCTTATAGTTTCTGTAAAAGGCAGGGAAGTTGTATAATAGCTGAGTGACTCTTCGCTCGTTAAGAATGACTACTGTGTGTGGTTAGTTAGGTTCTACAGTATGAATAACATAAAATGTCTGTGGTTGGTTAGTTTGACTAATTTAGATGTCTGTATATGTTGTACAGTGTGAACTGCCATTTGTAATAAGTTGTTACCACATTGTAGCTGTGGAAACAATGGATTGGAACATTCTGTATGTACTGAAGCACTGGTCTTATTTATGAGGGTATCAACATGGTGTGCTTTTGTGAATTGTGGTGATGAATTTGGTTTCCATAAAGGGGAGGGAAGTTCTGTACCAGATGAGCAACTGTCACCTTCACAATTTGTGGTGATGAATTTGGCTTCCATAAAGGGGAGGGAATTTCTGTACCAGATGAGCAACTGTCACCTTCACAATGACGCAGCTGTTTGGAGTTGGGCGCTTTGTTGATTCAGGGTTGTATATTGTAGACAAGTCAGTTTATAGCATATTTGGAAATGTTCTTAAAGAATAACACTTCTGCTGCATTCACTGTGTTATTGTCCCAGGTGTTAAATTCCCAAACACTCAGTATTTGAACACACACAATAAGATTTCTTTGTATCTTAGCAACAGATGTACAATCGATCATTATTGAGATATTGTAAATGGGGAGATTTGCAATCAGTGATGCTTGATGCTTAATCGTTTTTTTGGCCTCAACACATGCCTTACAAAGAGCACAGTCTGTCTCAGTTATAAAGACAATCTTGGTGAGAGTTCATAAATCGAGGCTGGCACAAAAGTCACTTGACACTTAATGTTTAATGTGTTGCCCTTAATGTCAAGTGACTTTTGTGCCAGCCTGTATACATAGGTGTTTAAGTAAAGTGGCTGTTGTTTTTTGTCTGCTTGTACCCAAAATCGGAACTTTTGTCAAATTTAAGTAAAAATCGCAAATTTGGTGTTTGACAAAAATCTGTCTGATGGGAGTTGCCTTTTTCCATACAGACTCACAGATAGACAAGACATGACAAACTGCTACTTTTCTAACTTGTTTTTAACGTGCCTAAAACAGTATTCTTAAGACTATGCAAGAATACTTGGGCTTCTGGGGCAGAAATTTTTATGTACTGGGTGTTTGAAGTGTGTCTTACGGCTAGCCACATATTCACCATATTCTGGTTAAGTATGAAACTCAAAAAAGCAGAGAACAGGGTTCCTGGATTCACAATATTCTAGGGATGAAAAGAATATTCTCTGTCTGCAAATCCATGCAATTAAGAGAAAAATTAAATGGAATGTCTGTCATCCTCAGCTTTATATTTTTACAAAGTAGCTGAAGAATCATAATTTATGAAGATCTTGTTATCGTGGCACAAAGTCAAAATAAATCAAGTCTGAAGTAAAATTATATTAAGAGCTGTGAATTATGTTGTATTTCCTAAAAGGGATGAAGGAACTGCTGGATTCAGCAGAACAGGTCTGCCTACCAGACCGCTTCTAATTGTGTCTGAGAACACAGTTTGAGAAACACTAAACTGGTGACAGTCTGGTCACATGCTGCTGACTGCCATGGAATTAAAGAGTGGGGTCGAGTTTGTGGTGGCATGGATGTAAATTACCAAACACACACACACGTACGTTATATATGCACACTACACTTTATGTCTATCTTTTGTGTATAATTTCTGCACCTGGTTGCATGCTTGTTACCAATCTGTCCCAGTCTCACATTCCGGCTGGCCAGGTAAAATTCCTCCCTTACTGTCCGGCATCAGTGGCTGCTGGGCACGCTAGTCAGTGGCGTCTACCACAAGTGTGAAGCCACAGTGTGTTTTCTGACAGATGCTGCTTTGCTTTGAGTGAGAAGCCACCAATTAGATCAGGGGTTTTAAACCTTTTTTGGTTAGGGCCCAGAGTAAGTTTTGTAATCAGATTTGTGATCCACAGTTCAATTTTTATTTATCTTTACTGTTGTGTCACGGATTCAGTATGTGACTGTTATTAAACTATGATTAATAATTATATTACTATTCTGTATTATGCAGTAGTTTTGCAAAAGTAAAAATGTTAGAAGAACAGCACATAATTAAAACCTTTTTTGCTATATTAATGTGAAACTTTATTTTGCTTGAGCACCTGATGCTTGTGTAGGAAAAAATTTAAATTTATTATAGAAAATCATGGAAACCCACCCTAAATGGCTTCATTACCCATTTTTGGGTTATGACCCATAAGTTAAGAATCCGTTTGGAGGAACAGGGTTAGTCTGTGAAAATCGTACATCCTGGAATGATAATCTTCCAGTGCCACATGACAGAACTTTGAGGGTCTGCCCTGCTGAAAAATGTTCTCTCCTCTAGCACACTGTTGTATGTTTAGAAATGTAATTCTCTTGGATGTGGATATATACGTCCGTTCATGTGATCTCACTGTCCAGCTCAGAGATTTTACCTTCAATTCCAGCCTCATGACATCAAATTTAATATTATTCCTTCCATGCATTTTGCTTAGAATCGTTTACACACACCAGCATATACACACACCAACATATACACACACAACAGTTACAAGTTATACATAAACTTGAACCCTCCTACATATTTCAGTGATAAATCACCATCCTCAGGGAGATGTAAATACAAAGGAATATATAATACTATCACATCAATCTCACATGTACGATGTTAAAATTATATAAAATATATAAATTAGCAGCTGTAAGTACAATGCAAGTATGATGCAAACACGTTGGTGGTTAAAATTTGTTGGTATGTCACTGTTCATAATGTACCCATATGCATACAAACATCTAATGTCGAAGTTTTCGATCCAGAAGTATCAAGTCCCTGCGGCACATATTGATGTGTCCCGTGTAGGAAGTGTGTGGTTCAGGACACATGTAGGAGGGTTCCAATTTATGTACAACTTGTTCTGTACATATGTTGTTGTGTTATAATGACTCATGAAGTCAAGTTTAGTATGCAGTTGGCTATATACGAATGAATCCTGTGTGTTGATAGTCATTGTCCTCTTCAGTGATAATTTCCACGTTATGTATGGTAAGAGTACATAACAGGGGAAAAAATATGGAATATTTGGAAGGTAAAATTAATGAACTTGAAATAAACAGTAAGAACAAGAATATCAGAGATTTGTATAGGGCCATCAGTGATTAAAGAACGGTTACCAGCCTAGAAATAACTTAGTAAAGGATGAAAAGGGCTATCTGCATGCAGATTCCCACATTTTTTTGAATAGGTGGAAGAATCACTTCTTTTAGTTGCTGAATGTGCTTTGGGTTAATGATGTCAGGCAGACTGATGTACATACAGGTGAGCCACTAGTGCCTTTGAGGTTGAGATGGCTATTGAAAAGCTGAAAAAATATAAATCTCCATGTATTGATCAAATTCCAGCACAATTTTATTCAAGCAGGAGGTGGGACAGGTCATTCTGAACTACATAAACGTATTAATTCTATTAGGAACAAGGAAGAATTGCCTTGACTGTCAAAAGGAGTCAATCATTAGAAATCCGATACTCGGGGCTACACTTGTTATGAGGGCATATCACTGTTATCAACTACACACAAAATTTTATCCAACCTTCATCTGTCATGGTGAACTTCCATATGTAGATGAAATTATAGGGTATCATCAGTGTGGATTTCAATGAAATGAATCAACTGCTGATCATATATTATGTATTTCTCAAATACTTGAGAAAAAATGGGAATACTGTAGGGCCGTGCCCCAGCTATTTATAGAGTTCAAGAAAGCCTACGATTGAATTAGTAGGGAGGTCTTTTATAATAATTTCAATGAGTTGGGTATCCTGATGAAACTAGTTAAGTTACTAAAGATGTGTTTATATGAAACCTGTACTACCATCCAGGTAGGCAAATGTTTGACACATTTTCTATTAACAATGGTCTGCAGCAAGGAGATGCTTTATCGCCATTGCTTCGCAACTTTGCTTTACAATATGCCATTAGGAAGGTTTAAGCAAAACAGGAGGGATTGAAATTGAATGGTACACATTAGCTTCTGGTTTATGCTGATGTTAATATATTGGTGAAAGCATACATACTATGAAGAAAAACACAGAAGCTTTAGGAATCATTAGTAAGGAGACTAGTCTAGAAGTAAGTTCTGAAAAAATTAAGAGTATCTCATCTCTTGTGAACAGAATGCAGGACTGAATCGCAACCTAAAGTGGTAATAGATCCCCTGAAAATATGGTGAAGTTCAAATATTTGGGAGCAACCCTAACAAATTCCATTCATGAAGAAACCAAGAGCAGAACTCAGGGAATGCCTGACATCTTTCATTGCAAAATATTTTGTGTTCCATCTGCTATCCAAAAATATAAAGATTAAAATGTGCAGAACTATAATTTTGCCTGTTGTTTTATATGTATGTAAAACTTGTTCTCTGATATTAAAGGAAGAACTTAGGCTGTGGGTGTGCAAGTATAGGGTGCTGAGGAAGATATCTGGATCTAGGAAGGATGAGGTTACAGGGGACAGTAGGAGATTGCACATTGAGGAGCTTCTTGATCTGTACTCCTCACCAAATATTAATCAGGTGATCATATCAACAAGAACAAGGTGCGTTGGCATGGGGAGAGGAAACTTGAGGGAAAGAGTCACTTGTAAGACCTAGGTATTGATGGGAGGATAACATTAAGTGGATCTGCAGGAAATAGGATGGAGTTTGGACTGGGATGATCTTACTTTGGATGGAGACATGTGTAAGGCTCTTGTGAAAACTGTAGTGAATGTTTGGGTTCATGAAATACGGGGCATTGCTTGACTAGCTGAGGTACAACTGACTTTGCAGGAAGGACTCCTTGCTGGAGTTAATGATACATTGTGTGTAAACTCACAGACGGTTCTACGCCATTAACGTGAATCGGAGGTGATTAAGAGGAAGCTTGTTAGTTAGTGATATATTGTGTGTAAGCTCACAGATGGTTTTACGTGATTAATATGAATTGAACGATATTAACGATAGCTTATATTTTGAACGGTGCCGGTCTTGGGGAGCTTGAATCGCTTAGCGCTAGATTGCGACATAATTCCCCTTGCCGTTCTAATGTGCTATCTGTTGAACATTTTGAGAACCAATGTGGATTTTAGTGACATCTTTTGGGAAAACTGCTAGCTGTAACGTTTGTTTCCATGCAGTAGTTTTGTACGTATCAGTTTTCGCAAGGGTGAATATAGTCATGTTGAATAATGTGTGAACGCATTAAAAATAGTGGAATTGAATTGCGCCGCGTGTAAAGCTGTGAACCGTTTTCAGTAATTGCGTCATATTGTTATCGGCTGGAATCAATGGGGGTGATGACTCCAGCTCCGAAACGCAGAAGTTGCGAGAAGTGAATTGTGATGTGAGTTTGTTCGTGTCAAATTTATACAGTAACGGGATCTTTGAACTGTTTATCTTAGAAACGGGGAATGCAGTGGCTGTAATGGGTAAGTAGCCACGTGCCTATTACGCAATTACTTTTTCTTTCTTTAAGAATGTAGTTCAACTTCACCGAGGGTCCCGGTGAATAACCACATATCGCATTGTAAATTACAGCATTTTGGCATGGAGTAGAAACAAATTTGCGGTATGTGGCAGGTGTCTGGGAATGTAACAAGTCGACTGCTAACATTGTTCACGTCTGAACTTCGAAATTTTGTACGTCTGTTGCAGTGACGTGTACTGTAGACTGTTTGTTCAGTGCCATTAAAGTATGTATGTAATCACTATATACAGATATTTTGTTTTCTCTGACTGTGTTAATGTCAATACCGGAACTGTTGTAAAAAGGAAGACAATATTGTGTGACAAATACGGGCCTGTGTTACTGTTACCTGCATTCTCTGTAGTATTGGAGAAGGTTATGTGCAGTAGGTTAAGCCACTGTATGCCTACTAACAGCATATAAATATCAGAAAAGTTGGCTTTAGGGAAGGCATTTACACTGAAAATATGGCATTCAAGGTAACAGACAGTACATTAAAAGCTGTTAATTAAGGAATGCATGTTGGAGGAGTATTCTGTGATGTTACAAAAGATTTTGACTGTGTAAATCAGGGGTCAGCATCCCATGGCCCTTGTGCCATGTGCTTCCATTTCATGGGGTACTCGGTTACTGGACTTTAGCCGAGAAATTTTGACTTCTAAAAAAAGGAAATGGAAAGAACAAAAAATACAGAAATGAACAACTTACTGTACTTTAAAGCAGCATGGAAGGCCCTTTACAGACTTGAAATGTGAAAAGCGTTGTTTGTTGGCTGTAGCTAAAGATGTGTGTCCATAGAATAAAGTAAGTTTTCAAGACAGTGTCTCTGCTCACACATGTAAGAGACATGCAAGAACTGGCAGCAAATTTATTTGAGTGACTTAAATTGCAGGCGGAGTCATTTGTCACTTACAGTGGGTGAAAGTAATGACATCACAGATACTGCACAGTTGATAATATGTATTTGTGACATTGATACTGCCTTTCATGTTCATGAAGCATTTTATAGTTTGTGGGCATTGAAAGGCACTACTACTGGCAAAGGTTTTTTTTTCTTCTTTTTTTCTTCCATGAAAGTAAAGTATCTTGTTTCGTTAAAATTGGGTGGAGAAAACTTGACAGGTGTGGCAACTGATGGTGGCAGAAATATGTGTGGCTCTGAGATTTGTGTAGTAGAATGAATCCATTACGAAGTTGTGTATATCCCTACCAGGCCGATGTTGTTTCAGTGTGATTTTTTTCAAGCTGTTTCTTGCTGCAAATTCTTTCATTCAAGATGAAAGAAGTTTTGGACACCATAATTTTGACAGTAGACTTTGTTCAACACGGTGGCTTGCATCACCATCCATTCGACATTTTCTGAAAGTCTAATCAGAACATCATGATGTTATCTTCTTCTCAGCAGCAAGATGGTGTAGTAGGAAGTGCTCATTAATTGGATTTTTCATTTTCAATTGGAATAGGTATTTTCATGTTGTGAAAGGTCAAACCTGTCACAGTTATCTGATCAGAAACTGGCCATTGCTGTTGTAGTTACTGTGGACACAGCAGCTTATCATAATGAACAATGTATGAAACTTCAACGAAAAGCTGAATTGCCATGTGAAGGCCTGTGAAGTGAAAGTGAGCCTGCTGCTCAAACATACCAGTGAACAAAATGTTGCCACTTTCTTTCCTGCAGTAAAACTGTTTTTGTATGTTCCACCTCACTAGGCGATTGACAGACGCTGCAGGACAAGTTTGTTGGCAACATTTAGCAGCTCCAAATTGAATTTTCTTCAAGGTTCAGAGGTTTTAACAGGAGGACAAATTAAATCCATTGCTCCAAAATTTTTTTGTTATTGGTATTGATGAAGTTCCAGTGCATGACAAATTAAGGTACAGTAGAGCTATGATTATCCAACCTTTGGTTATCGAACATTTCGCTTAGCTATACAACTTGATGTTTACAATTTTGGTCTGTGCACACATGCACAGACCAAAACATTTATTGGAAAGGCCAAAAAACCATAGGCTTTCAAAAACATGGCCCCTGTTGCTCTGCCAGTTTCATATAAGAAACATAAGACTCCATGGAAAGAGTCAGAAATTTCCTGAGGCCAGTTTTTTAAATGAATTTTCACATTTTTCCTACATTTTAGGTAATTTGACCACCTGTCATTCCCATTTACATTGGGTAATTGAGACTACTGTAATTGGGTTACAATATTATGACACTCTGAAAGATGTTTTCACTGAGGAAAATATACAGAAATGTTGTGGGAGCCTACCAGAAAATTTCAGTGCCATCTAAACTTTTACGAAGAAAATGCTAACCACATTTGGCAGCATGTCTGTGAAGAAGCATTTTTGGTCATGAACTTTCAAAAAATTAAATTTTGTTTCCTACTCCCTCGTTTACACTTGCCTGCTGCACTGTGTGTTTCTTCTTCAAGTTTCAGAGCAGACACTCATGTGCTAATTAGGGACCCCCAACCATAGAAATTCCGCTAAAGAGTGTCTTGAAAATGTGTAATGTTTTTGTACACCTTCCTGTTCACTTATCTGAAACAAACACTTTTCTATAATAGTATGTTTGAATATATTAGCATATGACTTGTAACATTTGTGACAGAAATGCATGTGTGTGTGCCACTCCGTTGTCATTTCTCATTTTATTCTCTGAAGGCTTTTTGAGAATAGGGTGCTGAGGAGGATATTTGGGTGTAACAGGGGAGTGGAGAAGACTACATAGCAACGAGCTTTATGATCTGTATCCTCACATATATTATTCAGGCAATGAAAACAAGAAGAATGAATTGGTCAGGGCATGTGGTAGATATGGGCGACAGGGAGGTGCATGCAGGGCTTTGGTTGGGAGACCTGAGGGAAAGAGGCCACTTGGAAGAACAGGCATACATGGGAGGATACTATTAAAATTGATCTTCAAGAAGTGGAATGGAAGGCATGGACTGGATTGATTTGGCTAAGAATAGGGACAGGTGGTGGACTCTTGTGAATGCGGTAATGAACCTTTGGGTTCCATAAAATGTGACTAGCTGTGGATCTGTTAGCTTCTCAGGAAGGACCCTGCTCCATATAGTTACTTAATTAGAAGGCTCTTATTTTTCTCGTTACCACTATATGGTACACAAGTAGTCAGTGTCATGAAGTTGGAAGTGAAATATGACCCACAAATTCCAAAAGGTTGCCGACCCCTGGTGCAAATTCTGAAATCTTACTTAATACATTCCACTTTTACGGCATTCAAGGAACTGGAAATCAAAAAGTTGAAATAAAATGCAGCCCAGAATTTCTTCTAAAACTTGGGAACAGTAAAACATGGAGTTCTGTAAGGGTCAATGTTTTCTTCTCACAGTATACATAAATTATGTATTTGTAACAATGAATATGTTACCAGAATCCATACTGTTCGCTGCTGATGCCATTGTCATAATTTCTAATAAAACTGTTAGTTTTTGTGTGCAATGGTAAATCTAGTTCTTTCTCAAATGTGTAAAGGGTTTACTGCTAACAGTCTGGCCCTAAATGGAGATAAAACATAGTAACATATCTAATGAATAATTACAGTGTGCATTCTTAACTGGATATAATGAAAAGTACCTGGAAGAGTCAGTAAATACAGAATTCCTTGGTTTACGAATTGGAACACCTGCATTAAACATGTGATTTTGAAGTATAGAAGAATACAGAAGGGGGGTTCGCCAGACTGGCTGGCCCCCTGTTCAGCACAACTAGGCAGGTCTTTCTGTACCACAGCGTCCCTGCTTTTGATAGGTTTTTTATTTCGTGTTTTCTCCATAAGAGTCCCACAGCGTCCCTGCTTTTGATAGGTTTTTTATTTCGTGTTTTCTCCATAAGAGTCCCACAGCGTCCTTACTTTTGATAGGTTTTTCATTTCGTGTTTTCTCCATAAGAGTCCCACGAGTAATGGGGAAATAATAGTCACCACCCGCAGAGCCCCTTACGGATGGAAGGTATAAATACAACGGGGTGCTGCCTGGTGCTCCGAGGGGATCGTAACGGCACTACTGTCACCACACCAGTGCCATGCAGCCCTCGGCACGATGGCTTACACCTTTGAACCATTGCCCCTGTTAGCCACCTATAGACATTACCCCCCCCCCCTTCCGCGACGGGGACGCCAGAGGTTGGATTTTGGAGGGGCATGATTTTGAAGTATGTTTTGCATTTAGAATGATTTTTCACATTAGCAATATTAACACACACATATCAGTTTGCTTTGCCTATATTTATTCTGTAATAGAGTATGGTGTAATGTGAGTAATTTTTAACAAAATTGTATTTTTGCACATAAACCATATGAGGTGTTTCATTCGACCTTGACCGTTGTTCAGATAAATTTTACGTGAAATGTAACATTGCTGTTGGCTAATTAAGTGGTATTCACATTTATGCCAAGAGGGCAGATATATATTACGTAAACATTATCATTCAAAACGTCCTAAAAATTTGAATTTTAAAAGATATGAATTATGCAGATTTACATAATAAGAGCTTTTAAAAATATAATTTCAGAACTATGCATAGACACACATATGTAATTATAAACCCTGAGAACCCTTAATTATGTGGTATGTGTAGTTGGACAACCTTCTTTGTGGCACAGTCCTGTATATTTCAGAAACAGTACTTGGCTGTCAGAAATGGTAAATGGACAAAAATAATGTTTGATGTGGTGCTGCTGCTGTTTATGTGATGTGAAATTCATATTATATAGACAGTTGAGTAGGTCTGGGTACAATTACATACCAGCGAATTGCAAATAGGCTGTTCCAGTACTCATGCTGTCGTTATGCAGGGTGAAAGGGCATATCCTAGTGTAGGTTCTGATTTATACAGTTTAATGTTATGAGGTTTTGAGTGTTTGACCGCGGTGTAGCCGATGATTACGTTCTGTTCTTCTGGGATATGATGCAGTCTCATATGCCAGAAGAACAGAATTGTCAGGTTTAAACCCTCAGCATGGAAGTATTTAAATCCCTGTTCATACTGGGCAGTGGGATGATTTTCTGCAGGGTATTTAAATTTTGAGCCTAATTGTGGAACAGTTTATTCAGAATGGTATATTTTTGTTAATAATCGTTGGATTTCGATGAAAATGCACAAAATGCGCCAAAATATTCAGTAACCTCTAATCTTTTCAAATATGCAATAAAATCTTACCTAAAAATTTAGCTTGGTGTGAAATGTCTTGAAACAGCCCTCAAGACAAAGTCCAGCCTGACAGTCAGGGCACTCAAACACTGTCTCCTTCCTTTTGTTGTGTTTGCAGCACACCACACACCTTTTTGCTGGCCTGGCCGTTTTCTCTTTAAGTGGTATTCTTTCGGTGAAATGTCTTTCGAGCAGTCGCGGCACATTTTTGTCACTGGAATGATGGCCTTGCACTGTCCTTTCAGTTTCACTGCCACGTTCAATAAGCAGAGCCTGTATCAGATCCACTCTGAGTTTAAAATGATCCATATTAGACTGGCCTGAATTTGCACGGCATATTATCTACGATTTAGAGTGGTGACATTGAGCAATCTCCTAAGCATTTTTATGTACGATTTAGTCAATTTCTTTATTTCCAAAATATATGGTTGAAGGAGTTGGTCTTTTAGATCAACGCCTCCCATGTTTTCGTTGTAATCTAGCACTGATATAGCCTTTTTCTTTTCCTGTCCACGTTTTGTTAACTGTTTTCTTGTTTCCTCCCAGTGATAAGTTGGAATCACTGTCAATTCTGTTTTGTCACGCCACTTTAGGACGGACATAGGCCCTGAATGTTGAGCTATCAGCTCTCCTTTCGTTAGCCTCTTTTCTTTCACTGTTTTTGGAACGTCTTCTCGATTTAGGCGTAGGGTTCCAACACAGTCAGTGTTCAAGGACTTTAGTTTTTGAGCCAGAGCTGGCGAGTTATAAAAATTGTCCACCCACAACGTGTAGCCCTTTTTCAGCAATGGCTCCCACAGTTGCCGCTGTTTTTATTGTCGCCTGAAATGAATGCTGTATGGAATACTGTGTCTTTGCCCCTATAAATAAACGACCACAAGTACCCCGAACTGCACTCACATGGTTCATATGACTTGCATTCGTAACACTAGGCGCACTGCGTGCACTAGCACCTCGCACAATACCATCTTCATCACTATGCATAACAATGCATTGCATGAAATCATGCAATGCATTGTTACGTATGCTACTGGTATGTATTCGTAGCTACCTGAAATCAGTTCTGAGATATAAATGTCTAATTTTGGATACCATGATCCAGATACTCTGTATTTACGTGAGCAGGGGTGTGAGGATACGTGGTTATTTTTCGAAGCCAAAAGGGGTCTGCAAGCATAAAAGTTTAGGAAACACTACCCTGTTCATTTACTTAACTATTTTGTGATCTAACAACAGTTTCCAAGTCTGAGAATTCCAACAGTAGGTCTGAGGACTGATAATTCTAACAACAGGTCCCAGATCTGACAATTATAACAGTAGGTCCCAAGACTGACAGTTCTAACAGTAGGTCCTAGATCTGGCAGTTCAAGCAACAAATCCCAGATCTGACTATTCTAACACCAGGTTCCAGTAACATGGCCCATATTTGACAATTCTAACTGCAGGTTCCAAGACTGGCAGTTCTAACAGTAGGTTCGAGATTGGACAGTACTAATATTTCCGAGATCTGACAATTTTAAAAACAAGTTCCAGATCTGGCAATTCTAACAGCAGGTTCCAAGTCTCACAGTTCTATCAATAGGTCCCAGATCTGACAGTTCTAATAGGTCCGAAATCTTACGGTTCCAACGAACAAGTCCGTGGTCAGACATTTCTTACAGCATGTCCCAGATGTGGCAATTGTAACTTCATCAAGCTACTGAGAGAATAATGTAACCCCACAAGTATTTACGTACGGCACACCGGAATGAAACCTGCGGCACTTGGATGCACTAAAATATGACATAATCATTCAGTTTAAAGAGAACTACACAAAGGTATAAAGTTCAGTGCATTCAGTTGAAAACTGTAGACAGCTGTGAAGTGTTTATTGTTTTATTTCCTTGCACTTGAAACTATTCTCAAACAGGATGTTTTGGCACTGCCCCTACACCACTTTGGAGAAATGAGACTTGGTGTGAATGGTATGAATAAGCAGCAGTTCTGTTTCATCCACCAGAACTGTAAAGCTTAGTTCGCGTTTATGGGTGAACAAATAGTGCTGCGTCTTTACAAACACACTCAGTACGTCACAGATGGTGTTACATCTTGATGAACACTGGTATAAAGTTGGAAATGGTTCTATATCTTGATGTACACACACACGCGCGCACCAGGTCTAAAATGGTTGTAATATTGACACACACACACACCAGGTCTAAAATGGTTGTAATATTGACACACACACCAGGTCTAAAATGGTTGTAATATTGACACACACACCAGGTCTAAAATGGTTGTAATATTGACACACACACCAGGTCTAAAATGGTTGTAACATTGAAACACACACACACGCACCCCACACCAGGTCTAAAATGGTTGTAATATTGACACACACACCAGGTCTAAAATGGTTGTAATATTGACACACACACCAGGTCTAAAATGGTTGTAATATTGACACACACCAGGTCTAAAATGGTTGTAATATTGACACACACACACACCAGGTCTAAAATGGTTGTAATATTGACACACACACACCAGGTCTAAAATGGTTGTAATATTGATTCACACACACACACACCACCAGGTTAAAACGTTTCTACGTCTTGATGTACACACACACACACACACCAGGTCTGGAATGGTTCTACATCTTCCTGTACACTCAGCAGGTATAAAATGGTTCTACATCTTCCTGTACACTCAGCAGGTATAAAATGGTTGTACATCTTGATGTACACACACACACACCAGATTTGAAATGGCTCTACAGCCACATAAAGAAATCCCAAAATCGTTTTGCAACATAATGAACACACAGAAAGCCAGAAATGGTTCTGTTTACTTCCGAACATACACGAACATTCAGAAATGTTGTTAGGTCTTTATAAATGCGTACAACAAGTGTCAAACCACACAGCATGCCACGTGGTGTTATGCCTTGATAAACACACAACACACTCAGCAAATCACAGATGTTTTTGTCTTGATCAGGATACACATGACATCACACACACAACAAGTTATGATCACAGACAGTCACAGGCTGTGTTACGTCTTGAATAAGACACACTGTCACTCTTTGCAAGCTTGAATTGAAAACACTTGGGGAACTTTTTCTGACATCTTCAATATGTGCACACATTATGGAATGCAGTACCAGTCATATCATCCTTTGAAATGGATTGTGGTAGGTCACGTGATGAGATGCACACATGCACAACACACAGTGAGACGGTGACAAGGACTTGGCACATCTTTCTTGCCCACATGACCACCCTGCCCTTTTGTGGTAAGCAACAATCCATACATTGGTGTGCCAGTTATCATCAGTGGGGGTTTTCCTAAAAGTGATTACACGAGCTGTAATGAATGTTCATGATTTGATGCTGGTAGCCAGCAGACCACACCATGAATACCTCATATGTTATATAAGTAAATGTTGATATTTCATAACCATAATGCAGGAGAAAGTCATAATTACGGGAAAGAATTGTCAATAAACCCGTCAAACTGTGAAGAGAGACACTAAGAAACAAAAAGTTCAGAAAATAATGTACAATGTCCACGTTTCCTTCCAGTGCTTAGGTGTGTGCAGTTAGGCTACCAGGAACCACGATGCTACATTTTACAGTTCAACAGTTGGTTCTGTGTGCAGCATGCACTGTTACCTGTGTCTTGTATAACCGCAAGATTTATCATAGACAGCAATAAACTGCAGTGTGTGCTTGTTATTATCTTACTGTTTTAAGCCAGTCTGTGGTGATTCATACTTATGGTGCTTCAGACAGCTTCGCTTTCCTTGTCACCCGGTTTCTTCCTTCAACGTTCCAAAAACTCGACCTGTTCTGTTATCAGTCTGTCCACGTGACTTACCGTGTCAGACTGCTCGTACAGTGTACAGACAACTGTGTCACAGCACATCACTTACCGTGTCACACTGCTCGTACAGTGTACAGACAAGTGTGTCACAGCACATCACTTATCGTGTCACACTGCTCGTACAGTGTACAGACAAATGTGTCACAGCACATCACTTATCGTGTCACACTGCTCGTACAGTGTACAGACAAGTGTGTCACAGCACATCACTTATCGTGTCACACTGCTCGTACAGTGTACAGACAAGTGTGTCACAGCACATCACTTATCGTGTCACACTGCTCGTACAGTGTACAGACAAGTGTGTCACATCACATCACTTACCGTGTGACACTGCTCGTACAGTGTACAGACAAGTGTGTCACAGCACATCACGAATTAATGTTCGGTCTAGCAGGAACTCCGGCGCAGTCCATGCGCTGATAAGTGCTGTCTTTTGTTGTACATCGGTTGATATTTGTGAACCAGCAGCAACTTCTTTAAAGTGTGTAAATAATGCTCATGTCCCTTTTCAAACTGCAGATGGAGGTACAAGTATCCCTGTACAAATATAAAGGCCCCCCATATGGGGAGCAGTGTCGGTCTTAGCAAACGCGGGGCCCGATTGCGATCCTTGTGGCGGGCCCCTAAAAGTTATTATGCAGAGCAAAAACAGGAATAACTTTTGGTATATTAACGTAAGTTAGGAATAAAAATTAAAATGGTCTATTTTTTTACCACTTTTAAAAATTACTAATGCGCGAATCCCCCATGAGCGCGGGGCCCAATGGCGTAAAATCGGTGCAGTCGGCCTACGGCCGGCCCTAGAGGGAGGAAAAGTTTAGCTGCAATCAGTCTTAACTTCAATAAAATGGTAAAGCAATCCCATTACAGGCGTGGACAGGCCCTTAGGTTTCCAGGAGGTTGAGGCTCCCAGAATTTCTAGACGTTCGGCACATGAAGGTGGTAAGGTTGCCAGTCCTACGCACGGGCCGCCTTTACCTCCCCAGGAAATATTCGTGGTACTCATTTCTGTTAG
Source organism: Reticulitermes speratus (assembly GCA_021186555.1). Classification (NCBI taxonomy): domain Eukaryota; kingdom Metazoa; phylum Arthropoda; class Insecta; order Blattodea; family Rhinotermitidae; genus Reticulitermes; species Reticulitermes speratus. The sequence goes on along the minus strand of JAJKFL010000013.1, from coordinate 29,526,867 downwards.
AGGATGAGTCGACCCCAGGGCCATAGTGCGACCGATTATGTCAATCCAATGACACCATCGGGAATCGAACCCGCGACCTTCCGGCTTGTAGCGCAGTGCCTCAACCAACTGCGCCACCACGTGCGCCCCGGTTAAGTGTACTTCACAGAAGTAATGTCACTCACTGTCAGTTGCCCTGTCAAATGTAATGCTGCATGCAGGTATCATGCAGCTGTCATTATCTCGTTTTCGAATTTACAAAAATATAATTTAACAAAGATCGAATATCTTCAAAATATCTACAGCTGTATAAAATCGTAAGGTCCTACACTAAAGCACAAAGTTTGTGTTTGTGTCATTCCAGTGGCATAAGTTTCCGTATTGGGGCTGATGATAAAACAAGATGAGCGGTGAACCGTGTAGAACACAGACTTTACGAAGGCGTTCTTTACTTTTAAAATATCATGCCCTCATGGTACACAAGTGTCATTACACTTACACCCGTAAGAAAATTTCTGCCTTCCCTTCGCCGATTTTCACGAAACTCACCGTTGGTCACCAACACTGTGCAGATCTGTTGTAACGATTTCCACCCACATCGGACAGTAGACGTGGAAGGCACGGATATAAATTAATTTTTGCCGTGATGCAAAGTGTGGCTTTCACTGCACCGAATTTTCACGAAACTCATAAATGCCCCCACGGCATTACGTGGAGATCTCACGTGCCGAATTTGACAATTAGGTATGTCCTTAAGTAAAGTATGGCTGTCACGGAGTGGATTTTCACGAAACTCATGCTTGCTGAATGAACAACCTTTCGTAGGGAACTCCTATACCGAATTTCAAGGAAATCCGCTAAAGGTTTAGTCGCTGATACTGCGTGACGGACAGACGGACATGATATCCACATAAGGCGTTCTTGTACAGCATTTCGCATACAATGTAGCCACGCGGGGTGCGATTCAGGATCACCAATATTGAATGCCTAAATGTCCGATGTCTTAAAAATATACATATATGCAGATCAGTAGATTCAGAACGTGTCACATACAGGGTACACGGAACTTAATGTATCACGTGTAGACGTCGATACATTTCGGACTGGAACAGTTTAGGACTGAACATCTGCTTTAGAAGTGTCTGATATGGAACCTGTTAGAAGTCTCAGATCTGGGACCTGTTGTTAGAACTGTCAGATCTGCGACATATTGTTAGAATTGTGAGATCTGCACCTATTAGAAGTCTCATGTCTGGGACCTGATGTTAGAAGTGTCAGATCTGGGACATATTGTTAGAATTGTGAGATCTGGGCCTATTAGAAGTCTCATGTCTTGGACCTGATGTTAGAAGTGTCAGATCTGGGACATATTGTTAGAATTGTGAGATCTGGACCTATTAGAAGTCTCATGTCTTGGACCTGATGTTAGAAGTGTCAGATCTGGGACATATTGTTAGAATTGTGAGATCTGCACCTATTAGAAGTCTCATGTCTGGGACCTGATGTTAGAAGTGTCAGATCTGGGACATATTGTTAGAATTGTGAGATCTGGACCTATTAGAAGTCTCATGTCTTGGACCTGATGTTAGAAGTGTCAGATCTGGGACATATTGTTAGAATTGTGAGATCTGCACCTATTAGAAGTCTCATGTCTGGGACCTGATGTTAGAAGTGTCAGATCTGGGACATATTGTTAGAATTGTGAGATCTGGACCTATTAGAAGTCTCATGTCTTGGACCTGATGTTAGAAGTGTCAGATCTGGGACATATTGTTAGAATTGTGAGATCTGCACCTATTAGAAGTCTCATGTCTGGGACCTGATGTTAGAAGTGTCAGATCTGGGACATATTGTTAGAATTGTGAGATCTGCACCTATTAGAAGTCTCATGTCTGGGACCTGATGTTAGAACGGTGAGATCTGGACCTATTAGAAATCTCAGATCTGGGACCTGTTGTTAGAATTGTCAGATCTGGGACCTGTTGTTACAGTTGTCAGAGTTGGGACCTGTTGTTAGAATTGTCAGACTTCGGAATGCTGTTAGAATTGCCATATATGGGACCTGTTGTTACAGTTGTCAGAGTTGGGACCTGTTGTTAGAATTGTCAGATTTCGGAATGCTGTTAAAATTGCTTTATCTGGGACCTGTTGTTACAGTTGTCAGAGTTGGGACCTGTTGTTAGAATTGTCAGATTTCGGAATGCTGTTAAAATTGCTTTATCTGGGACCTGTTGTTACAGTTGTCAGAGTTGGGACCTGTTGTTAGAATTGTCAGACTTCGGAATGCTGTTAAAATTGCTTTATCTGGGACCTGTTGTTACAGTTGTCAGAGTTGGGACCTGTTGTTAGAATTGTCAGATTTCGGAATGCTGTTAAAATTGCTTTATCTGGGACCTGTTGTTACAGTTGTCAGAGTTGGGACCTGTTGTTAGAATTGTCAGACTTCGGAATGCTGTTAAAATTGCTTTATCTGGGACCTGTTGTTACAGTTGTCAGAGTTGGGACCTGTTGTTAGAATTGTCAGATTTTGGAATGCTGTTAAAATTGCTTTATCTGGGACCTGTTGTTACAGTTGTCAGAGTTGGGACCTGTTGTTAGAATTGTCAGATTTCGGAATGCTGTTAAAATTGCTTTATCTGGGACCTGTTGTTACAGTTGTCAGAGTTGGGACCTGTTGTTAGAATTGTCAGATTTCGGAATGCTGTTAAAATTGCTTTATCTGGGACCTGTTGTTACAGTTGTCAGAGTTGGGACCTGTTGTTAGAATTGTCAGATTTCGGAATGCTGTTAAAATTGCTTTATCTGGGACCTGTTGTTACAGTTGTCAGAGTTGGGACCTGTTGTTAGAACTGTCAGATGTGGGACCTGCTGGTGAAGTCGAGGACCTATAACAGCTGTCAAACTACATGTTTCATGAACCGCAAATATAGTTTTGTACTTTGAAACGTACCGTAACTGCCTTTCCGAGTTTACTTCTGTGTCTTGTATAAGTTTGTCGTGCAAACTCAAGGCCGCAGGTGCACAAGGTCATGTTTGTGGTCAGACCGCATGGACAGGACTTGAACACGTGCTTATATGGATTGAATTACATGTTTAGTGCTGGTACCGTCTGCAGACGGAGAAATTCTTTCTGGCCGGCGAAATTTTCTATTGGAAGGCAAGGAGCTAGTCACTTGTAACAAAGATCACGTGATGTGTTTCCTTCTGCCTGCAGGAAGTGCAGTGCTGTACAAAGAGAGCTGGACCTGATGCACGCTTTCCATAGTACGTTCTGGTGATCCACACAAAACTGTTCAAGAATAAAAGTCTCATTGTTTGATGATAATATCAACTTGGACGCTAACACTAATTGCCTTTTAATTCTTGACATTATCGAGGGATTAGTGTTAACGTACGAGTTAATATTATTGCCAAAATCGTGAGTTTTTTATATTTTGAAAGTATTTATACAGATTGTTAGTATGTAGGATACTGTCTGCTCTACTGTTCTTGGGACTGCCTGACACTGACCTTGGAGGCATTACTCTCCGAAACGTCGGTATTTACTACATTCCAGAATACTGTAGTGTTCATCAGCACCGCTGCTGGAATCTCAGGTCTAGTATGGATCGACTGCTTTGCTCCAGTTTCTGTCAGTTTTTCTCAATTTCTGTCAGTTTCTGCTCGCACGGAAGCTGTAATTACCGTTTCCGGCCTCATCTGTCGCTTTGAGCGGCTGATTTCTGTAATTCTAATCCTTAGGCTTTCACGGCTGCTGTTAAGTTCGTTGGGTCGCGTGGAGGAATGAAGATTTTCGACTTTCGACAAGCTGTCATTTGCCTTCTTCAGGGCGAATGAAGCTGATTGTTACTGGGGGGTGGCTTAGTATGTAGGTAGGTTTGGTAGGGGGGCGGTATGTGGGAGGTAACCAATCGGACCGACATACAACCCGTCGCCAAATCTGTGTAAGCCCCCCCCACCCCGTCCCTTTCTACATCCGCAGCTTCATTCACCCTGAAGATGGCAGCTGCAGCGCTTGCCAGTACGTAAGGAAATCGTCATTCCTGTACATCGCCCAACCCCGACGGGCTTGCCAAGGCCCTGCTATCTGTTACGTTTGTCCTCTTGTACTTCTGCCTCCTCTCTTTGTCATAAAAGTGTATATATATATATGTATATATACATATATATATATATATAGATATATGTATATATACATATATATACATATACTTATATTTATATATATATATGTATATATGACCGATCCCAGTGGCCGTGCGGTCTAAGGCGTGGGTCTTCGGCCGCTCGCTTACTAGGATCGTGGGTTCGAATCCCACCGGGGGCATGGATGTCTGTCTCTTGTGAGTGTTGTGTGTTGTCAGGTAGAGATCTCTGCGACGAGCTGGTCCCTCGTCCAGAGGAGTCCTACCGACTGTGGTGTGTCTCAAATGTGTGTGACCATGAAACCTCGACGAAACGAGGAGGCCCAGGCCCATATAGGGCTGTCGAGCCATACAAAAAAAAAATATGTATATATATATTTTTCCTCATGGCTCGACAGCCCCTTGGGGGTCTAGACCTCCTCATTATCGAGGCTTCACGATCACACTTTTTAGACACACCATACTCGGTAGGACTCCTCTGGACGAGTGATCAGCTCGTCGCAGAGACCTCTACCTGACAACACACAACACTCACAAGAGACAGACATCCATGACCCCGGCGGGATTCGAACCCACAATCCCAGTAACCGAACGGCCGCAGACCCACGCCTTAGACCGCGCGGCAACTGTGATCGGCAGTGCATGCATAGATTCTTCATATTTTCCGCGTTTGCCTGCTTGTCTGCTAATTATCCGTGGCGTATGTTTCGTGACGTCAGACACACCGCCCACCTGACACGAGTCTGCTTGCTCACTGCGACCGACAGTGCCGATATGTGGACCTTATCGCTATGACGAACGAAGCACAGCAAATACCTTGCCCTTGCCACCTTACGCACAGAATAGGTCCGACGGCCAGCCTACGCTGTGGTCGCCGCCGGCCAATTCTACTACGCCAGTAAGTCCGTCCGGTTTGTTACGGACAGCCGCTATATCAGCCAGGAAACACAATGCCGATTGCTTGTTGTTGTGTAGTTCCGAAAAAGAAAACAATTGTTTGTGTTTTAACTGTATAAAACACATTGGTTGATACAAGTTACCGCCTGCCGTAACGTAGAAAGCATCTGCCTGTTGTCCAGACATTCACTGTAGGTCTGTCTTTTTAAAAATCATTCTCAGGAAAAACAGCCATTATGGTCCTAATAAGATACCAAAGTATATAATGCAGTCTGCACAGCTATTTTAATTATAAAAGTATTTTTTTATGTAAAGTGCTGCATATTTCAACATAGGTCATCATGAGGAGGAAATGTATGAATTTAGTTTAATGTTAGCAACAGTCATTGTGTGATACTTTAATTGCGTTTTCTGAGAATGTACGTCTGTCTGTTTTTCTGCTTATTTTCCTTTTTATTCCTACGGTTTTGTTTTTATGCATATACTAATTTATTTATTTTTATATTTTCCTTACTTTTTTGCTTTATACCATATATGATTGTGGGCCGGGATAGCTCAGTCGGTATAGCGACTCGCTACGGGCTGGACGGTCCGGGGATCGAATCCCGGTGGTACATATAGTAACCACTGGGCTTCAAAGGGTTAAGGATTCAGTCCGTACCGCGCAGTAAACACGCTCCGTCTCAGTTATACAAACCAGTCAGTTAATGTTGTACAGTGAAATAATCGCTGTTTGTTCTGAGATCCACACAAAACACATACAGTCCGTACCGCGCAGTAAACACACTCCGTCTCAGTTATACAAACCAGTCAGTTAATGTTGTACAGTGAAATAATCGCTGTTTGTTCTGAGATCCACACAAAACACATACAGTCCGTACCGCGCAGTAAACACTCCGTCTCAGTTATACAAACCAGTCAGTTAATGTACAGTGAAATAATCGCTGTTTGGTCTGAGATCCACACAAAACACATAAATACAGACCGTACCGCGCAGTAAACACACTACGTCTCAGTTATACAAACCAGTCAGTTAATGCTGTACAGTGAAATAATAGCTGTTTGTTCTGAGATCCACACAAAACACATAAATACAGTCCGTACCGCGCAGTAAACACACTCCGTCTCAGTTATACAAACCAGTGAGTTAATGTTGCACAGTGAAATAATCGCTGTTTGTTCTGAGATCCACACAAAACACATAAATACAGTCCGTACCGCGCAGTAAACACACTCCGTCTCAGTTATACAAACCAGTCAGTTAATGCTGTACAGTGAAATAATCGCTGTTTGTTCTGAGATCCTGTTCTGAGATCCACACAAAACACATAAATACAGTCCGTACCGCGCAGTCAACACACTCCGTCTCAGTTATACAAACCAGTCAGTTAATGTTGTACAGTGAAATAATCGCTGTTTGTTCTGAGATCCACACACAAAACACAAATACAGTCCGTACCGCGCAGTAAACACACCCCGTCTCAGTTATACAAACCAGTCAGTTAATGTTGTACAGTGAAATAATAGCTGTTTGTTCTGAGATCCACACAAAACACATAAATACACTGTGTGGGCAGAACGTAGAATTTGTGAATGTTAAACTTGGTGGTCAATATAGTAACCACTTGGCTGTGAAAGGTCAGTTGTTCAGTGAACGTAACTTACGGTAACAAAACACACGTGTTTTGTGTAAAATGCAATGAAGTGCCGTAGTTTTGATTTCAGCATAGGATTACATTTGTTATTTAACTGTCATTTGCTAAGAATCATAACGTCTTATGTACAGCGGTATTGCCACATGCTTTACTCTTGAACAGTTTGTATTAAGAACGACAGTTCAAGCTAAAGCCGGGATTAGACGGCGCGTGGCTCGGCTCGTTTTACGTCATAACTGACGTCAATGACAAAGATTCGTATTCAAACGAGCCGTGTAACCGGCCTGGCGCGGCGCGGAGTGTGATTGGTGGAACGAGGCTCGTGGGATCGCCTCAGAAGCGGTTTTCTCACGATCCTCAAAGGGACTCGGCGCGGGCAGCTGTTGCGGCTACACGGCGCTTGCAGTGTACGCGCCAAGCCAGTCTCGTCCAACCTGTATACACTTAGGTCTGGTCTTTGTTTTCTGCTGTCGGGGTGCGCGAAGAGTGAAAGTTTCTGTCCCACAATTGGTATTGGCTAGAATGGAGTGGTCAAACGAGGACATTTTTAAGTTCATAGAACAACACGGCTTATTCCACAAGCCGAGCCGAACCTGCCCGAGCAAGGCCGCTGGTCGGCCATTTGCCGAGCTGCGCCGCGTCGTGTAGCCAGATTGTCTTTTCTGTTCCGATCTGTTGGCCGAGCAAGTGACGTCACGTCACTGGACGAGCCACGCGCCGTCTAATCCCGGCTTAAGACAGACGATCGTATCGTCACCAAGCAGCACACTCAAGCAGAACGTCACGTTTCGTGCATGTCCGTTAGTGTTCACGAACGTCTGTCTGTGCCTGTTCTGGACGTGATGAATCCAGCACGTGACCGGGCATTCTCTTCCCCTAAGATCTGTCTTAGTGTTGTTCTTCCATCAGCAACTGCATCTCTTTCATGTTTCCCAACCAAAATGCTGTCCGCACTTCTGAATTTCCCCATACTTTTCTGCATGCCCACACCCAATTCGTTCTCTGTTTTCATCGCCCTAACAGTACATTATAAGAACACGCCTTCCGTCTGACACACCCTGTATTTGATAATTATGTATACACTACATATTTCGATCATTCCATCACCATCAGGTGTACAGTACAAAAAACCCAAAATCCAAGTAAAACTGTAAAACTTTTGCGAGATCTCACACAGTGTCATGCATAAAATATACAATGCACGTTACAGTCGGTTTCTTGTAACTTGTGCGTGTCAATTAACATGCGCAGTGTGGTGCGTAACGCAAATATTAGCACAAATAGACAGTCATTACTCGACCTACTTCATCTTTAAATTCAAATATAGAATTTAAATAATTGACTAAAAATCGAAAGTACATGTAGATAAAAGAGTTGCTTGTCAAGTTAATAATTAATTAGGAACTAGGATCCTAGCAAAAAAAAAAATAATCTAAAAAATATTTAGATCCAAAATTTTCAATTTATAATACAGTATTTGCGTTACGCACCACACTGCGCATGTTAATTGACACGCACAGGTTACGAAAACCGACTGTAACGTACAGTGTATATTTTATACATATGACATTGTGTGAGATTTCGCAAACGTTTTACACTTTTGCTTGGATTTTGGGTTTTTTGTACTGTACACCTGATGGTGATGGAATGATCGAAATATGTAGTGTATAAAGAATTATCAAATATAGGGTGTGTCAGACGGAAGTCGCGGTATTGTTTGTTTAAGTCTATATACACAGCGGGATGGATAACGTCACATTGAGTACATTATAAGACTGAGTGTAAGCACCGAAGTAGTGTAGGCCTTTGCGCGTTTTGAGGTTCTCACAGCGGTGTAATCGAGGGTTCCGGTCTTGTGGGATGTGACGACGTCTTTCCCAAGGGACATGTTGCCTTTATCTTCAAGAGTTCAAGGTTGAAGGGCTAGAGGTTGAGTGGTACGAAAGGTCAGTGAATGGTGAATGGAAAATGAGTTAGGTGGAAGTGGCTGTGAGATCTTCGCTCTTCTTGGACTGCTTGACCCCTGACGATGGGACTGATAGGTTGTCCCGAAACGTCGCTAACCAAATACCAATATACGCTGCGTCACATCCCAGAAGAGTGAAGATCTTGTTTACACCGCGGCCTAAGCCTGAAATCACGAAGTGGCTGTCGCCATACAGAGTTCATATCGTGGTATTTGCCGGGAGGGACTGAGGAACACCACGAAGAACGTTGGTCAGGATAGCCGACAGTCTGATCGAGATTCAAACCCATGCATCTCCTGAATACACAGTCTTGTTAGTTGTTGTCTTCGCCTGTTCACAAACAGCGTCTGTTTTTGTTTTTGACTTCGTACCGTTGTGATACTCCGCCATATATATAGTTACCGTGAAAGTGTAGCGTGAGGTGCTTTTCGACAAAAGGCGTTTTATGTTATAACGTCACGTGTTTCGACTAAACTTAGTCCTCTTCAGGAGGTACCCCTTTAAGGCGTAAAACACAGTCATCATAAAGGTAAAGGTCACCCTAGAACAGGCCATGAAGGCCTAGAAGGGGAGTAGAGGTATAGCTCTACTCTTTCTTTAACCACGGCGCTAGTAGGGGGTGCATGGTCAACGCCACGCCCCGGTCACTTTACCCCCATGAAAGAGACCAGGTACATGAGGCTGGGTAGGTCCCAGGGTCGGTATGGACGGGTGCGGAATATCTCGCCTCCACCGGGATTCAATCCCAGGACCGTCCAGCCCGTAGCGAGTCGCTATACCGACTGAGCTGTCGCGGCCCACACACAGTCATCATGCATACACAAATTGAGCAATGTACTGTCAATAATTAGGCAGTCTAGTAGTCAGGCTTGTTTGTTAACACTTGTGCTCATAATGAAACTTCTACAAATATCGGTCTTTCACACCTGCAACTTTTGTGCTGTAGTGCGTCAGTGTGGTTCGGGATTACGTTGAAAAATAATGATACGTCAGTGCGATAAATGAGCTGCGTGTTATGTAGTGACTTCTCAGTTAATGTTTATGATATAAGGAACCCGACGTGTTGCATATTCTTTGTATCTGTAGTGCATAACGCTGCCGTTAACTGCGGCACACGACTGTAATGGCATGACTGTAAATGTTTGACATTGCACCATTGAGCTACGTTACCTAATTTCAGTACGTCAGCTGTGTTGTGCTGATTAAAGTGACTGTCAGCGATCAGTTTGTGCGTATGGTTGTGCATTACAGGCGTGTTGTAAATGTATGGAATACTCGAAACACATATATATGTGTATATATACAGTCAAACCCGGTTATAACGACATCGGTTTATACGACACCTCGTCTGTAACGTCAGACATTCTGTGGTACTAATTAATTCCTCACCGTTAACCATAACGTTACATTACTCGGTTATAACAACACTCGTTTATAACGACACAAAGTATTCAGTCCCCTGCATGACGTTATAACAGAGTTCGACTCTGTATTTATATATATATATATATATATATATATAAAGAATTACTTTTACTGGAAATTTGTAATATTAGCATATGCATTACACATTGAAGGTGTACAGAGTTATTATATTATTTTATCTGACAGCTGTCGCTAGTCACTTTTCGTCGGCTCGCTTAAAATAAAATTTGTACGTGCAATGAACAACGTGTTTGTTACGTGTGACGTGTGTCTTGCGCGCTGGAGGAATGTGTTTTCCAGCACCTTGTTTAAATATGGCGTGTAGAAACGTAATGTTAACTACAATACATTGAACTGTAAAACTCCTGGACTTCGACTCACAGCAGATTGGACTAGCAGCGAGCGCTGCGATGCGTGCCTTTGTGACGTAGTGATGCCACTTGCTGGATCAGATTTCCCTGCGCAGTGGCATAATACAGACTGAAGTTTACTTGCAGGATCAGATATCCCTGCGCAGTGGCTTAATACAGACTGAAGTTTACTTGCAGGATCAGATATCCCTGCGCAGTGGCTTAATACAGACTGATGTTTACTTGCAGGATCAGATATCCCTGCGCAGTGGCTTGATACAGACTGAAGTTTACTTGCAGGATCAGATATCCCTGCGCAGTGGCTTGATACAGACTGAAGTTTACTTGCAGGATAAGATATCTTTGCGCAGTGGCTTAATACGGACTGAAGTTTACTTGCAGGATCAGATATCCCTGCGCAGTGGCTTAATACAGACTGAAGTTTATTTGCAGGATCAGATATCCGTGCGCAGTGGCTTAATACAGACTGAAGTTTACTTGCAGGATCAGATATCCCTGCGCAGTGGCTTAATACAGACTGAAGTTTACTTGCCAGAACAGATATCCCTGCGCAGTGGCTTAATACAGACTGAAGTTTTATACAGAAGTTTAAAGCGTGATTTACTGATTGTTGTTTGTAAATGTCTAATTTTAATGATAATTTAACAAGTAAGGTTGTATATTGAACTGTGGTACCTATGAAACGGCGGAGCTACGCCCTTGTCCGACTGTGTGGTCCAAACACAAACATATTTGTTTAGCTTATGGGCTGGAAATGGTAGTAGCGTGGAGGAGATATGGAAAAGCTATAAGCAAATAGTCTTTGAGGGTATAGAACGTTTTGTACCTCATAAAATTCTGAGTAAAAATCCGGATCCGGAATATTATACGAAGGAAGTAAAACGACTTAAGGTAAAGGTGAGGAGAGTTTACAATAAGCGAAAATTTGGAGGGCATTACCAAGCAGAGCTGAAACGTTTATCCAAAGAGTTACTGATAGCAAAAAAGAAGGCTCAGGAGACATTCTTAAGTTCGGTCTTACAAAACGAAAGTAAATGCTGGGCAGAGTTTTATAAGTATGTTAAAAGACGTAAAGGTAATAGAGAAAATATTCCTGCGATCAAGGGCATTAATGGAAATCTCATCACCGAACCAATAGAAAAGGCCAACTCCCTAAACTCTTATTATGCGTCTGTATTCAGTTGCGAACGAAATACCCCGCAAATCCAATCAACAGATTCAGGAAAACCGTTCACCATTAGTATCAACATTTTAAGGAAACGACTATCAGTAATCGGGAGAAATAAATCCGTCGGACCAGATGGCATTCCTGGGGAAATTTTAAAGTTAGGTGGGGAAGCCATGATTCCATACCTCGCGAGATTACTAGATATAACGATGAACAACAATTCTATCCCAGGGGACTGGAAAAAAGCTATAGTGGTTCCTATTTATAAAGGGGGAGATCGATCGGTAGTGGGAAACTATAGACCGGTCAGTTTAACCTCAGTAGTTTGCAAACAAATGGAGCACGTTATAGCAGGGTATCTAAGGCAAGTCTGGGAAATGAGTGAGTGGTTATATGAGGGTCAGCATGGATTTAGACCAGGGTACTCATGCGAAAGTCAAGTAGTCACAGTTTGTCAAGATATTGCTGATTCACTAGACGAGGGAGTCAGGACTGACGCGATTATAATAGATTTTTCAAAGGCTTTTGATTTAGTCCCACATGATAGGCTGCTTACAAAAATTGCGGAAACCGGAGTGGACTTGAGGGTAGTGGTATGGATAAAGGAATTTCTGTTAGGACGTTCGCAAAGAGTTAGAGTAGACGGACAACTATCTGATGAAGTCAGAGTAACGTCGGGAGTGCCGCAGGGGAGCATATTAGGTCCGTTGCTGTTCCTCGCTTATGTTAATGGTATTTGGAAAAACATTGAGTCAAATATACGGCTTTTCGCTGATGATTGTATAATATACAGGAGGATAATCGATAGTAATGACATTGAAAATTTGCAGACAGACTTAAGTAGATTAGGGGAATGGGCGGTTGAAAATGAAATGAGGATAAATCCAGGTAAGAGTAAAGCAGTAAGCTTAAATAGAGCTAGGGTGAAAGGTAAACTGAGGTATTGTATTGGGGATCAACTAATTCCAGAGGCAAATAACTTTAAGTATTTAGGAATAATTATACGCAGCGACCTAACTGGGCAGATCATGTAAATTATACACTAAGAAAATCATGGAGGGCTCTTCATTTCGTAATGCGTATACTCAAAAGGGCAAATAATAATACGAAAAGTTTAGCTTATACGGCACTAGTGAGACCGATACTTGAGTATGGAGTGGTGTGTTGGGACCCATACAGAGAAGGTCAGGTAAGCGCTTTGAATCGCGTGCAAAAGAGAGCGGCAAAATTTGCAAATAATACAAATGAATCGGGTTGGGAAACATTGACACAGCGTAGAGCGATAGCCCGAATATGCGCCCTTTTCAAAGCATACACCGGGGGACGGGCTTGGAAAACAATAGGGGATAGACTGCTAAAACCATGCTACCTGGGTAGGGACGATCATAGTCGGAAAATTAGGATTAGGAAACAAGGAACAGATGTAGGTAAATATTCCTTTGTAAATAGGACCATAAAAAGCTGGAACCAATTACCTCCAAGCGTACTAGCGACTTTCCCCTGTAAATTAAGCACTTTTAGAAAAAGGGTCAAGAAAGTCATTACAAGCTAAGGATTTTTAAGTGGAGATTAAATAAAAATAAGGGATGTGAAGTGAAGGGGTGTGAAGTTATGTGAAGTGAAGTGCTTTGGTTTCGAAGTGAAGTGAATTAAGTTCTTGGGGGATATAATTATCATGTACTTTGGTCTGACTTTATACTGAGGATATTCTAACGCACTGAAATTAATTAATGTGTGGGTGTTTTTTGTAATGTGCGTGTGTGTTTTTTTTCTTGTATTGTGTATAGGTGTTTTTGTAAGGTGTGGATGTTTTTGTAAGGTGTGAATGCTTTTGTAAGGTGTGGATGCTTTGTAAGGTGTGGATGTTTTTGTAATGTGTGTACGGTGTTCTAATATGTGTACTTGTATTTACTGTATGTATTTTGTTTTGTATGTGTATGGGTGTTTTTGTAAGGTGTGTACGGTGTTCTAATATGTGTACTTGTATTTACTGTATGTATTTTGTTTTGTATGTGTATGGGTGTTTTTGTAAGGTGTGGATGTTTTTGTAAGGTGTGGATGCTTTTGTAAGGAGTGGATGCTTTTGTAAGGTGTGGATGTTTTTGTAATGTGTGTACGGTGTTCTAATGTGTGTACTTGTATTTATTGTATGTATTTTGTTTTGTAATTGTGTATAGTTTGTTTTGTATTGTTATTTTTATGTATATTTATATGTCCATTTGTATTGTGTGTACTAGTGTAAGGACTACTGCCACCGGGTGAAAACCCAATTGCAGTAAATAATAATAATAATAATAATAATAATAATATGTGGCTAGTGACAGATACCAGGCCTTTCAGGATGTATCACGTGTTCGCCAGGATGTCCCGTGAGTTCATAAAACGCAGGGATTATCGCTGAGTTCCGAGTAGTACAGTTAGGCTACTTTAGTGGCACAGAACACAAACCAGCAGTTGGAATCTCTTCGACCTGTCATTCATGACGAGCACTTAATAAAGCCGATTAATTTTAGCTGACACTCAAAAAACACAGGGACCCCAACATTACGACAAAATACCATTTACATAAATGCAACAGACAGAATGTAACATTGTCCTTTGCTGGGGTACAAATATGGACGGTTTATTCACCACGAAAATTGAATCCAGCTGCACGAGAAAAGTGGAATCGATCTTCGAATAAACTCATCATTATGACTGAAATAATTAAGCAGATTTCTTTCAAAATGTAGAGAGAAGTTGACATCAAAACTTACTGTTGAGGACCGCCAGTTTTCAGTATTAACACACGAATTAAGAACCCACGACAAAAAATCTGCTTTAATTGTATCTAGATTAGAAAGTAGAGCCAACATGCCTTAGTTTCACTTCTCTATAAAATCGGAAGCCGATCCCAGTGGCCGCGCGGTCTAAGGCGTGGATCTGCGGTCGCTCGCTTGCTGGGCCTGTGGGTTCGAATCCCGCCGGTGGCATGGATGTCTGTCTCTTGTGAGTGTTGTCAGGTAGAGGTCTCTGCATCAGGCCGATCACTCGTCCAGAGGAGTCCTACCGAATGTGGTGTGTCTGAGTGTGATCGTGAAGCCTCGATAATGAGGAGGCCTAGGACCCCAAGGGGCTGTTGAATAATGGGGGAAAAAATAAAATCGGAAGGCTCAAACTACGAGTATTACGGACCGGGTATTTAACAACTTCTGTTCTTACAGTGTGCCCCAGAAGTTATGTTACGAACACTGATTTGCTGGTAGTGTCATGGTGGGCAGAATTTGCGACGTGAGGAAACTTGGTGCTTCGGATTAAACGGCAACAACTGGATAGAGTTATTTGACATTGTCTTATTAAACTGCAACAACTGGATAGTGTTATTTGACATTGTCTTATTAAACGGCAACAACTGGATAGAGTTATTTGACATTGTCTTATTAAACAGCAACAACTGGATAGAGTTATTTGACATTGTCTTATTAAACGGCAACAACTGGATAGTGTTATTTGACATTGTCTTATTAAACGGCAACAACTGGATAGAGTTATTTGACATTGTCTTATTAGACGGCAACAACTGGATAGTGTTATTTGACATTGTCTTATTAAACGGCAACAACTGGATAGTGTTATTTGACATTGTCTTATTAAACGGCAACAACTGGATAGAGTTATTTGACTTTGTCTTATTAAACGGCAACAACTGGATAGTGTTATTTGACATTGTCTTATTAAACGGCAACAACTGGATAGAGTTATTTGACATTGTCTTATTAAACGGCAACAACTGGATAGAGTTATTTGACATTGTCTTATTAAACGGCAACAACTGGATAGTGTTATTTGACATTGTCTTATTAAACGGCAACAACTGGATAGAGTTATTTGACATTGTCTTATTAAACTGCAACAACTGGATAGTGTTATTTGACATTGTCTTATTAAACGGCAACAACTGGATAGAGTTATTTGACATTGTCTTATTAAACGGCAACAACTGGATAGTGTTTATTTGACATTGTCTTATTAAACGGCAACAACTGGATAGAGTTATTTGACATTGTCTTATTAAACGCAACAACTGGATAGAGTTATTTGACATTGTCTTATTAAACGGCAACAACTGGATAGTGTTATTTGACATTGTCTTATTAAACGGCAACAACTGGATAGAGTTATTTGACATTGTCTTATTAAACTGCAACAACTGGATAGTGTTATTTGACATTGTCTTATTAAACGGCAACAACTGGATAGAGTTATTTGACATTGTCTTATTAAACGGCAACAACTGGATAGAGTTATTTGACATTGTCTTATTAAACGGCAACAACTGGATAGTGTTATTTGACATTGTCTTATTAAACGGCAACAACTGGATAGAGTTATTTGACATTGCCTTATTAAACTGCAACAACTGGATAGTGTTATTTGACATTGTCTTATTAAACGGCAACAACTGGATAGAGTTATTTGACATTGTCTTATTAAACGGCAACAACTGGATAGAGTTATTTGACATTGTCTTATTAAACGGCAACAACTGGATAGTGTTATTTGACATTGTCTTATTAAACGGCAACAACTGGATAGAGTTATTTGACATTGTCTTATTAAACAGCAACAACTGGATAGAGTTATTTGACATTGTCTTATTAAACGGCAACAACTGGATAGTGTTATTTGACATTGTCTTATTAAACGGCAACAACTGGATAGAGTTATTTGACATTGTCTATTAGACGGCAACAACTGGATAGTGTTATTTGACATTGTCTTATTAAACGGCAACAACTGGATAGTGTTATTTGACATTGTCTTATTAAACGGCAACAACTGGATAGAGTTATTTGACTTTGTCTTATTAAACGGCAACAACTGGATAGTGTTATTTGACATTGTCTTATTAAACGGCAACAACTGGATAGAGTTATTTGACATTGTCTTATTAAACGGCAACAACTGGATAGAGTTATTTGACATTGTCTTATTAAACGGCAACAACTGGATAGTGTTATTTGACAATGTCTTATTCCTCGCCTGAATTTTGCTGTTCATTATTGTATTGCTGATCTGAATGCCATTAACAATTTAGACGTTCTATTGACAAAATATACGCCTTCTTCAATCACGGGAAGGTATGAGTGTTGCAACAGCTGTTTAAGCCTGTGTTAAGTTAATAAAAATTAGCAGAGTACTAACGCAGTTGGTCGAGGCACTGCGCTACAAGCCGGAAGGCCGCGGGTTCGATTCCCGATGGCGTCATTGACATAATCTTCCGGTCGCAATATGGCCCAGGGTCGACTCAGCCTCTAACAGAAATGAGTACCACGAATATTTCCTGGGGCGTAAAGGCGGCCGGTGCGTAGGACTGACAACCTTACCACCTTCATGTGCCGATTGTCTAGAAATTCTGGGATCCTCAACCTCCTGGAACCCTAAGGGCCTGTCCACGCCTGTAATGGGATTGCTTTACCATTTTATTGAAGTTAAGACTGATTGCAGCTAAACTTTTCCTCCCCTAGGGCCGGCCGTAGGCCGACTGCACCGATTTTACGCCATTGGGCCCCGCGCTCATGGGGGATTCGCGCATTAGTAATTTTTAAAAGTGGTAAAAAATTGACCATTTTAATTTTTATTCCTAACTTACGTTAATATACCAAAAGTTAGTCACTTTTTTGCTCTGCACAATAACTTTTAGGGGCCCGCCACAAGGATCGCAATCGGGCCCCGCGTTTGCTAAGGCCGGCACTGCTCCCCATACGGGGGGGGGGGCCTTTATGTTTGTACAGGGATACTTGTACCTCCATCTGCAGTTTGAAAAGGGACATGAGCATTATTTACACACTTCAAAGAAGTTGCTGCTGGTTCACAAATATCAACCGATGTACAACAAAAGACAACACTTATCAGCGCATGGACTGCGCCGGAGTTCCTGCTAGACCGAACATTAATTCGTGATGTGCTGTGACACACTTGTCTGTACACTGTACGAGCAGTGTCACACGGTAAGTGATGTGATGTGACACACTTGTCTGTACACTGTACGAGCAGTCTGACACGGTAAGTGATGTGCTGTGACACACTTGTCTGTACACTGTACGGGCAGTGTGACACGGTAAGTGATGTGCTGTGACACACTTGTCTGTACACTGTACGAGCAGTGTGACACGGTAAGTGATGTGCTGTGACACAGTTTTCTGTACACTGTACGAGCAGTCTGACACGATAAGTGATGTGCTGTGACACACTTGTCTGTACACTGTACGAGCAGTCTGACACGATAAGTGATGTGCTGTGACACACTTGTCTCTACACTGTACGAGCAGTGTGACACGATAAGTGATGTGCTGTGACACATTTGTCTGTACACTGTACGAGCAGTCTGACACGATAAGTAATGTGCTGTGACACACTTGTCTGTACACTGTACGAGCAGTATGACACGATAAGTGATGTACTGTGACACACTTGTCTGTACACTGTACGAGCAGTCTGACACGATAAGTGATGTGCTGTGACACTTTTCTGTACACTGTACGAGCAGTCTGACACGGTAAGTGATGTGCTGTGACACACTTGTCTGTACACTGTACGAGCAGTCTGACACGGTAAGTGATGTGCTGTGACACACTTGTCTGTACACTGTACGAGCAGTGTGACACGGTAAGTGATGTGCTGTGACACACTTGTCTGTACACTGTACGAGCAGTTTGACACGGTAAGTGATGTGCTGTGACACACTTGTCTGTACACTGTACGAGCAGTGTGACACGGTAAGTGATGTGCTGTGACACACTTGTCTGTACACTGTACAAGCAGTCTGACACGGTAAGTGATGTGCTGTGACACACTTGTCTGTACACTGTACGAGCAGTCTGACACGATAAGTGATGTGCTGTGACACACTTGTCTGTACACTGTACGAGCAGTCTGACACGGTAAGTGATGTGCTGTGACACACTCGTCTGTACACTGTACGAGCAGTCTGACACGGTAAGTGATGTGCTGTGACACACTTGTCTGTACACTGTGACACACTTGTCTGTACACTGTACGAGCAGTCTGACACGGTAAGTGATGTGCTGTGACACTTTTCTGTACACTGTACGAGCAGTGTGACACGATAAGTGATGTGCTGTGACACATTTGTCTGTACACTGTACGAGCAGTCTGACACGGTAAGTGATGTGCTGTGACACTTGTCTGTACACTGTACGAGCAGTGTGACACGGTAAGTGATGTGCTGACACAGTTGTCTGTACCCTGTATGAGCAGTCTGACACGGTAAGTCACGTAGACAGACTGATAACAGAACAGGTCGAGTTTTTGGAACGTTGAAGGAAGAAACCGGGTGACAAGGAAAGAGAAGCTGTCAGAAGCACCATAAGCATGAATCACCACAGACTGGCCTAAATCAGTAAGATAATAACAAGCACAACTGTAGTTTAGTGATATCTATATGAATGATCTAGAATCGGCAGACTGCGGTGTATTATGGTCATTGTGAATAACATAGAATCAGTAGCACTTGTCAGCAGTGTAACTAAACGTACCGTCAGTCAGTAGCACATGTTAGCAGTGTAACGGAACGTACCCACAGTGAGTAGCACATGTCAGCAGTGTAGCTGAACGTACCGTCAGTCAGTAGCACATGTAAGCAGTGTAACTGAACGTACCGTCAGTCAGTAGCGCATGTCAGCAGTGTAACTGAACGTACCGTCAGTCAGTAGCGCATGTCAGCAGTGTAACGGAACATACCGTGTCAGTAGCACATGTCAGCAGTGTAACTGAACGTATCGTCAGTCAGTAGTACTTGTCAGCAGTGTAACTTAACGTACCGTAAGTCAGTAGCACATGTCAGCAGTGTAACTGAACGTACCGTCAGTCAGTAGCACATGTCAGCAGTGTAACTGAACGTACCGCCAGTCAGTAGCACTTGTCAGCAGTGTAACTAAACGTACCGTCAGTCAGTAGCACATGTCAGCAGTGTAAATGAACGTACCGCCAGTCAGTAGCACATGTCAGCATTGTAACTGAACGTATCGTCAGTCAGTAGCGCATTACTTGCTGCCCGCCATCAAGTACCCTGAACGTAATGCAACGTTGTTTCGGTGTAAACGCACCAGGTCTGCTGTTGCCTGGCCTAGTCCTGCAGTGTACGTACTGTGTAAGACAGCTGTCACTTACCCTCTTTGTCATTAAGCTAAGAGATCCTTAACTGTGCAACTTTGCCGGCACAATAATTTTGTTGTGACGACCTTGTACATGCTATGCGGATCTAGTCGGTTTTTTAGAGCCCTCCGTGGGTGGTGTTTTTGAATTGTGCGTAGGAGGTGCCTAGTCCGAGGTTGGGCCGGTATCCTGACCGAAGTTTGTCGTGGTTTTCTTTAGTCGCTCCAGTCAAATGCCCCATATTTCCCTCATCCACTCGTGTTTCCCACCTCTGCAGCTAATTTTGCACGATCCATGTCTTTCGACGCTGTATGTTCGCAAGTAGTGATTTTGGCGTTACAAAGAAACATAAATACACAAAACAAACAGAACGCCACCGCTTGTTATCGGTCTGAGTAACCTGCTGCGGTTGATTCATTGTTGTGAAATAACACACAGTGGCGATTAAATTTATTTCGCTTCACGTCACGGCCCCAAATAATTCGTTATTTTTATCCACATTTGTAAGTGTCGAATTAACTTACCTTTCCGCGAAGCATGCTGGGATATAATTAGACCGACGTATTGATGGATCGTGTCGAGGACCCGAGGGTGTTTGGTCACGTGGCGAATAGCGTTAGTGTTTTATCCATTGTCGTTACACGAGACGTGCATGTGACTGTTTCTGTCATGCGGTTACGTCTGCGCTTTGTCCGTCGGGCGGTAGGTTAAAACTACACACATTCGGGGCGCAGCCCAAGGGCAAGGGAAGGCTCCACCTCTCCCTCAGAACCATTATATGGGGCGCACACCCCTCTACTTACTTCATAAATTATGCACAGAAGTAATATAACGTGGGCGGGTCATGTAGCACGTATGGGGGAGGTACATACAGGATTTTGGTGGGGAGACCTGAGGGAAGGAGACCACTTGGAAGACCCAGGCGTAGATGGGTAGATAATATTAAAATGGATTTTCAAGAAGTGGAATGGGGGGCATGGACTGGATTGATATGGCTCAGGTAGGGACAGGTGGCGGGCTGTTGTGAATGTGGTAATGAACCTTCGGGTTCCATAAAACGTGGGGAATTTCTTGACTAGCTGACGACCTGTTAGCTTCTCAAGAAGGACTCTGCTCCATGTAGTTAGTTAGTTGGTTGGTTAGTTAGTTACTTAGTAATATAATGTGAGATTCTCACATCCGTGCTAATGAGGATTCCAGCATTCTGGGATACGACACCGTGTATATTGGTATATAGGTATCAGTGTTTCGTAGGAGCTTGCTGCCTCCATCTTCAGGGCATCCAAGAAGATTTCTGGACTACCCTGATAAAAAAGGCAGTATGTTTCTCCGATCTACGCAGTGTCATGTCCTAGAAATGGCCATAACTGGAAATATGGCATACAGAATTGTTTGTTTTAGTATTAAATTACATAACCATTTATTGGGAGTGGAATGTAATAAAATTGAGGGTATAGAATGCAATAACGCTTCTACCCTGAAGATGGAGGTATCATGTTCCTCAGAAACGTTGGTAACCATCTACTAAACTACACGGCGTCACATCCCAAAAGTCTCGGACTACAGGCTTATGGACATGTGGCTGGTTGCCAGCATCTTTGGTTGTGCTAGTGGCTGCAGCTGATACGTTGGTACCCCTTCTGTGCCCTCGCACAGTCCTGCCACCACTGACTGATATCAAATCTGTTTCATAGTAGGAGCCACTTTCTCTGTAGAAAATTGGATGGAATGTGGATTTGACCTCCTGGTACCAAGGTTAATGCATGGATCAGTTCCTCCACACCTGCAACCTGTGTGTCATAGTGCAGAGCAAGGGGTCTCAAACACGCGGCCGGCCAGTTCATTCTATACTGATCATTTTCCAATTATGTACTGTAATCTGCCGATCCCAGTGGCCGCGCGGTCAAAGGCGTGGGTCCACGGCCGCTCGCTTACTGGGATTGTGGGTTCGAATCCCACCTAGGGCATGGATGTCTGTCTGTTGTGAGTGTTGTGTGTTGTCAGGTAGAGGTCTCTGTGACGAGCTGATCACTCGTCCAGAGGAGTCCTACCGAGTGTGGTGTGTCTAAAGTGTGTGATCGTGAAGCCTCGAAAAATGAGGCGGCCTAGGCCCCCAAGGGGCTGTCGAGCCATTGGAAAAAAAATACTGTAATCTGGCCTTGCCCAGTGTCAGAGAGTTATTTTACCATGGGCCTTAAGCTCCAGAAGTGTTTGCTATTTGTGGAGTGTACAGCATACATAAACAAAGAGAACATAATGCATTAAAGTTTTAAATGAATAATTGTAACACATTTATTTTGTTATTAAAAGTGTGAAATATTCTTAATGGAGTGCTTAATTTTAATTGAAATACTTGTCATTTTTGTTGCTTAGAATGACATGTAGCTCGACCATAATTTCAAAATTATTCGTTTGGCCCACATGCTGTTTGAATTTCATACCCCTGGTCTGCATGAACTGTTTCATTGTCTTACGTAACGTGATGTTAGCCAATCAGGAACAGCGGAAGTGTCACTGACTTTGTGAATTCTTTCTTCCAGGAGGATGAAGATGGTGACGGTCATGCCCCACAGAGAAGATGGCGGACTGTGACTCAGGCCGCAGCAATATTACCATCATGCAGTTGTTCCACGAGCTGAAGCAGAAATTCCCTGCGGTACCGGACAGCGTCGTCAGTGAGTGTATTAGACAGGTAGTGACCACCCTGTGCTGACACTTAGCAGTCCACTCTCTTGGTGACGGTGGCAATGGAACTTACCAGTTAAGTTCTGAGTTTGAATGACCGTGTGCTTTGTAACTCATTCACTGACTTTGACGAGTGTCACCTGCACTACCATGCTGATCCAAATGTAAGATGAGAATTTATTTTATTCATTTGTCATCTGAAACATCGGGGGGCACCTTGTAATCACTCATGAAGTTAAACGCAATCTGTATACTCATATGTTTTTCCAGGAAATTGAATATTTTGAAGGGGGTGATCATCTTGTACTCCGGGCTGTTTGATGTTTGGGTAAATACGGTATTGTCTTTGGCCCCAGGTGACTTTGACAACTAGTACTCACCACTTTACCTAAAGGCAGTATATCTGAAACACTACAAAGTGTCACCAGGGATTTCATGTAACCGCAGACATGTTGTTTACTTCTTGGCATATATATATTTTTTCGTGCAAATAATAGTAAGTGAATGGGTTAGGATAACACTGATAACCCGTCGGTTGTCAGTAATGTGTATTCCAGTGACTGCTACTTTAGCCTCGAGATGACTTTGCTATTACAAAGCAATACATAATACACTGAGGAACCACTGAAATGTTATATTGCAGGATACTCTTGGAATTACAATTACAGAGCAGTATTAATAACCAGTGACAGGCTTCTTCATACACAAGGTGATCAGATCAGCAATTAAGCGTGGGGGGGGGGGGGGGGAATTTGTTAATTATGTATGATGCAGGTTTTGAGAGCAATGTGCTGAATGTGCATGCCACAGCCGAGGACACAAGTAATGATACAAGCGACATTTTCTGTAAGGAACTTCAGCCGGTATTTGATGTAGTGCCCAGATACCTACCACATGAAAGTTTTGTTTGGAGATTTCAATGCAAAAGTAGAGAGAGAGATACAGATTTTTTTTCAGATTGGCAGTTGACAGGAGCAGTTTTAAGTGTATGACCAGACCACAATCCTCACAGTCCCACTACACAGGGTGACATCCCAGTAGACCACAATCCTCACAGTCCCACTACACAGTATAACATTTCAACAGACCACAATTCTCACAGTCCCACTACACAGTGTAACATCTCAACAGACCACAATTCTCACAGTCCCACTACACAGTGTAACATCTCAACAGACCACAATTCTCACAGTCCCACTACACAGTGTAACATCTCAACAGACCACAATTCTCACAGTCCCACTTCACAGTGTAGCATCTCAACAGACCACAATTCTCACAGTCCCACTACACAGTGTAACATCTCAACAGACCACAATTCTCACAGTCCCACTTCACAGTCTAACATCCCAGCAGACGACAAACTTGAGGCTCACTTCTCTCATTCCGTGGAATTTGCAATCACTTTTGGTATTGCATGCTAGCCAGCCAGCCAGCCAGCCAGCCAGCTCAAGTTATTTTGTCACCTGTATGGAGCATCTGTTGGCGTGGGGGAGGTTGTGTACTTTGGTGGAAGGAACATACTATTTTATTTGATGTGGTGATGCCGACAACATAGTTAAACTACTAGAGGGCAGAAATTCCCATTAAAGTAATTGACTAATTGGTGTGGGAACCAGTCCAATAAATTACAGTACAGGGAAATCTGTGATGCTGGACACTGGCTCGCACTTGAGTACAAAGGCTAACTTGTGGGTTAGCCATTCAGTTAATGTTGTGGTCCTGCGGGTTGTGATACTGTGTAATCTGGTAGACGGTGGAACTTTCAGATTAATGTGCTGCCTCCATTTTGAGAGTGTAAGTCAGGTGTGTCCGGAAGATAGAGTCAGGAAGTTCCTCCAAAATGTTAGTAACTTCCTACCAGACTGCACGGTGTTATAAACCCGAAGATGGGTAGTATGAATCTTCTCAGCCATTAAGACCCCCACATTTTATATGAATAAGCATGTCTTGGACTGCTTGACCCTGAAGATGAAGGCACTATGATCCTTCCAGATGTTGTAACCACTTACACAATGACAGTGTAACATACCAGAATATTTTAATCTTTGCCAACACTGCTGTGAGCACCCCAACCTCAAATCTCCCATATTTATGTAACAAATGAAGTACTCATCACACCATTTTCTGGCTACACTAACGACTACAGGCAGCACTGTCTGTTGCTTTGAGTAAGGTGGATACTTTTGAAGTGCTGGGGCACTGTTTGACCGTGCTGAATGTAATGTGGTACCCCTGTTGCTTGTGAAGCAGTGCTTGTATGTGGAAGCTTAAGTATGATAAACACAATGCACTTTTGTAAGGCATTAAATAAGAGATGAAGTTTAATGTGGTAAGGTGTAAGCAAAGCAACTGGGAGACAAGAGAGTGGATATGTTAAGTGGACTGAATGTTCAGAGCCTTTGTTCTGGTGATTGTTCAGGAAATACTTCCTGTCTTGATGCTGGTATAAGCTGCCTCTGAAGTTATCCATTTTATCACATTGCTTCATGCATTATGAAATATTTCCTGAATCAGGGTAGGAATTCGGACACAAGTACGTGTGGCAGAATTGTAGTCATTAAACAAGGAACATCCTTCACTCTTTAAAGACGAAAATTAAAATAAATTATATTTATACATTCAAATGTATCGTGCAGTAAACAAATGCATCTATTGTAAAATCCAATTTGTTAATTCTCTGCAAGGACATAATCGCTGTTTGTTCTGAGATCCATACAAAACACACAAATACACTGTGTGGGCAGAACGTAAATTTCTTTTATGTTAAACCTGGTGGTGCGTAAAGTAGCCACTGGGCTGTAAAGGGTTAATAGAAGTTTTAATTTAGTGGAATGTAGCAGGTAAGGATCAGATTTGGATTGTGTATGCTGTTTTGATGTGCTTGCAGAACGCCCATGACAAGGACGCTTGTGAGGCAATCCTGAAACGTGAAAACCAGGGTTACCTCCTACACAGCTACCCCATTGCATTGAAGATGTCTGCTGAGCCCACACATCACCCCCAGACTTTGGTTAATAATGATGATTGTGATCCTGGTCAACAGACCAGTAACTTTCAGTTTCTGACTAATGTTGTTGAAGATAGTGAAGTGAGAGACAGGACATTGAGTGTAGTGACATATCACGGTGGGGAAGAACGACCAGAGAACTATGAGTTCAGTGTAAACTACAGTGCAAGCCACAGTGCTCGTGTGAGATCTGCACTCCAGGTCTCCCCATCACCACATTATCTGTGTCCTACGCCCCAGCAGGCACGTTCCTACACCTCAGTCAACTTGACGCTGCGTCCACCTTCATCAGAGCCACAGCCTCCCATCGACATCAGGTCTGCAGGCTCAAGCCTTACATACTCTACCTGTTCATATGACTCACGGCAAGGCTTTCAGTCTCAGCTGCAGATCCGAATTGGCCCCGGTGGGGTCGGTAGTGTGTCAGCCGTCCGGACACAGGCACCATCGGTACGGACTTCATACTCATCAGCATGTGAGGGACAGGGGGAGAAACGACTGCAGTCCTGTGCACATGGTGAGTAATTTGAAATAATGCGTCCTGCAGACTGTTTGCTTGGTGTCTTTATTGGACCGTAGATGCACCGGACCATAACACACCCAGGTTTCAGAAGACAAGTTCAGGGAAAAAATATTTTATTCACATTTGAAGCCCCTATGGACAGTTTCAGGCGAATTTTATACATTATTGTCCTGGGGGGAAAAATCCTGTGGTCTGCAATATACGGTGCTTCATTTGCTGCCAGTTCGTAGTCCGATTCATGTTACAGATGACATTCACAATGTATGTTTGTGTGTATCTGCTTTGTTAACTCTGTCACATTCTTCTGGTTTATGAGAATGTGAGTTTTCCTGTCAGTTTCCTGTTTCGTACTGCAGAGCTGGTGCAGGACACTCAAAGATATGAGGTTGACTTCGTACTCTTGCCAGTGTGTATAGCGGCCACAGCTTTTAAAGTGATGTGCAAGTACTGTGGTAGAAATTTTGGGATGCATTTTGAATCCTCATTACCACTCTTATTGATTGCATGAGTTAACTTTAATTTCTTAGCTTCAGTGTAAACCTTTTAATGTTTCAGTTGCTATATATTGTGATGTTGACAGGGAAAGCAGCCATGTCCAGGGCTGAAGACTGGTGACTTATGTTTGTGTATGCATAATGTGACATGCATTTGAATATTATCCTCCTATCCACTTGTCTCTGAGATTTTTATGAGCTTCCCTAACTAAAACTATTACACCCCAACTCTTTAAATCTGTCTTGTAAGCCTTGGGGATAGTGCAAGGTGACAAGAAACACAGATGGTCGGTTTTAATACTTAATAAAATTTATGTGTATTGATATGGTATAATAGAGTGGAGTAGAACACAACACAGTAATTTACTTACATGCTAGAATCCAAAAAAATATATATATATACATGTCACACTCAGCTTCAGCTTCCTGCCCATTGTATTCAAAAAACAAAACAATATACTCTACCTAAGAGCCTGCATGGCGTTATGACAATATCAATACCAAACTGATAAAGGATCACCCGACGCCATGCAGGGACACTGCCCGTGGCCCACACACAGTCCCGAAACAAAATTTTGAAAACGTTAAACGGAATTTTAAAAAGAGGTTGCCTGGTGGTAACCACGGATAGTGAGTTAATAAGGACACGGCTGGACAAGGGAATGAAGACGGCAGATGGGGGAGGGGGGGGGGGGGGGGTTAGGACGGATGCGCACGCATGACTGGAAGTTTCCAGTGACTTCGAGGGCCGGAAGTCGCGACGACTGGAAGTTACGGCCATACGTCACATAACACAGTTCTGGCACGCAATGTACGTGTGTAGTTGGCACCTCACGAATGCCCTCCTTGTGTGCCATGAGCCATGGTAATGAGTAGCTGTGGGCTGAAGCAGGAATTGTAGTGTGTATTGCGACGTTCAGACCAACCCTGGGCTCTTGCGGCGACCTGTCAATTGTGTACTGAGAATTATGTCCGTGGAGTTAATGGTCAGACTGTAAGGCCCTCGACTGACTTCATCTAGTGTTGTGGATAAGAACATGAGGCACTGTACCTCCACATGCATAGGCACAAGGACGGTTTTGTGTAATTTCTCCACTAGTCCGGTAGTTAATTTCTTTTAGCTCAGCCATATTTGCACTTCCGCTTCTTGGCACAAACCGACATCTGTGTAGGCGTACCAACTGTTGCATGTGGGAAGAATTTTTGTCAGCCAGATAACTACTGTACTTCGCATAAAAGCTGCTTCAAGAAACCAGAGACCTTTCACAAGAAGTCATGAAGGCATGCGTGTGCTGAGGTTATGTGTGGTCCATATTTTGAGTTTATTCATTTTGTACTAAATTTTTCAGTTGTGTACTATAGAAACCAGGCCCAGGCCATTATAACCGTGAATAACTTCAGCCAGTAGGTGCTTGTTGCATGCGCTACCCCTACACCAAAGTTATCCGATTTGTGGCCTTATTTGTGACCGCCATTTTTTCCAAATGGCAGTGGTGGAGGGGATATCTCCTGACTAGACTGACGCAGTCATTGCCACAAACTCTCACTGTCACTTGTAATCGCCGCCATCACGCTGCTGCTACTGCGTGACACGGTGCTTGTCTGCCTCAACTGCGTTCTCCCGTCGGTCACTGTGTAGTTCTGTCTTTTCCAGTGGTCGGTCCTCAGG
This sequence comes from Reticulitermes speratus, assembly GCA_021186555.1. Taxonomy (NCBI): domain Eukaryota; kingdom Metazoa; phylum Arthropoda; class Insecta; order Blattodea; family Rhinotermitidae; genus Reticulitermes; species Reticulitermes speratus. The sequence continues at coordinate 29,498,722 of JAJKFL010000013.1, read as the reverse complement.
ATCTGTGTTTGTGCTGTCACTTCCATAGGCGTCTTTCAAGTCAGTGAATCAGTAGAACGTACCCTTGTGTTTGTCTGTCTCTCTTGGATCTGTCCGCCTAACATAGTACGCAGATTCTGTGCATGAGTCTTTTTTTTACGCAGATGTTGTCGCCATCCCTAAGTCCGAACCCCCAATATGGAGAACCACGGTACTTGGCAACTCGCTGTAAACCTGTCCGGCATCGGTGGCCCTGCCAGCTGCTAGCGTGCCACTGGCATAGCTGTCAAGTTCACCGATGTTAGGCCAGTGTCACAGATCATTCCATCCTGAAAGAGGAACCTGCAGTCAAGAGCCTTACACGTCTTGCTGCTTTGTTTGGAGCGTTTGTGGCGAAAAGTAGCAAAAATGCTGCGTAGCTTTGCAATGTCTGTGCCCGCGTAACAGCTGTGTAATAGCTGAACGGATTTTAATGAAACTTGGCATTCACCAACCGACTGACTAAATCCATGGAGCGAAGTCCTTGTTGAGAAGATGGTAGTTCCTCAGCTATTCAAAATTTTCATTTCGTTTCATGGTACCCGAAGTTTCATCGTCGTGTTCACAACAGCCCCCCCCCCCCACCCCATTCGTCCCTTTCCTGAGCCAGACTACCACGCCCTCCAATCTTATTTCTTTGGGATCCATTCTAATATTATTCTGTCTACGACTAGGACTTTCTTTTAAGGCGGTCTGTTTCTCTCAGGGTTTCTCGCCAAAACCCGTATGCGTTTCTCTTCTAATCCATACATGCCACATGCCCCACCCATCTCATCCTCCTTGATTTTATTGCCCTAACAATGTTTGCTGAGCAGTGCAAACCATGAAGCTGCTCATTATGTAGTTTTCTCCAGTCTCCTGTTTCGTCCCCCCTCCTAGGCCCAAGTACGTTCCTCAGCAAACTGTTCCGATAGTCGGCAGTTCTACTGTGGTCAAATGGCCGGCAGTAACGGACACTGCATGCGGTCTGTGCGCGCTGCAGCGTCGACACCGAATTTGTGTCTTAACTGACAGCGGTACATAAACAAGAAGCACGAAGTTTGTGGCGACACACAACTGTTATGCTGACGGCAGTGACTGTGGCGACGTGACACCATGTGGTCTGTTACTGCAGTTTACTGTAACTAGTCACGTGACCCGCACAACCAGTGTCACACCACGCAACACACTTGTCTGCATTTCCTAGAAGTAGTGGCGGCCCTACACTAGAACGTAGCCTCCCTGAGTTTTTTTGGCGAACAGAGACGCTTCGGCGATCGGTAAGCCAGCGGAACAAGGTGACGTTTCGGCGATGGGTGAGCCAGCGAAAAAGGAGACGTTTCGGCGACCGGTGGGCCAGCGAAACAAGGAGACGTTTCGGCGACCGGTGGGCTAGCGGAACAAGGCGACGTTTCGGCGATTGGTGAGCCAGCGAAACACCCAAGTCCAGGGGCGCACAAGTCCTAGCTATAACACTATGCAGTTCAAGTTTTTAATTTTTTAAATTTCATATTTGGCACAGAAATTTGCGCGCCACTTGACTTGGCACCCTAGGCAGCCGCTTAGTTCGCCTGTATGAGCATGTACAACTGGCGGCCCGCGGGCCGTATGTGGCCCGTTCGAATTCTTTTGAAGGTCCCGCGAAACTTCTCAAAGCAAGCTGTGAATGCTGCCAGAAGCTGGTTTATAAAGGGAGACGTTTGAGTGAGATCGAAAAATTGGTTATCACATTGTTTGGCGAAATTTTATTTGCCAGCTATAGGCGACGTTCGGTAGCACGTGCTGGTGTGAGCAGTTGTCACTGATGTAAGGAAAAGGGGCTTCTAACTAACGCAGTTAACAGACACACATTTGTCTTTAATAATGAGAGTGGCGCCAACAGTGGACAGTCTTCTGATTAGAGACGAAATATGGGAATGGTGCCGGATTGGATGGTATAATTTAGAGATTTGGATCTAAAAAAGAACCTTGTTTTGTTTATATTGATGTGGTAAGTGTATAGTTTTAAACGTCGATGTCAGGGGCGTACCCAGGGGAGTGGGGCGCTGCTGGGCTGCAGCCCCCCAAACCGCCCAAAACCGAAATTTAAAACACATTTTTTTTTTTACATATTGTATCAAAAATTTACAAAATTAGCCACTGAAATCAGCTTATGACTAGTACATTAGAATTTTGAAAAATAAATTAATAAAATAAAAAAAAACAAGAAGATAGGACACTGTGATTGAGTCATAGAACATGTAGTTATATTTGTATGTATATAAATGTAGTTGTAGACAGTGTTATGTTATACTTACGACATGATTTTTGTAACATAATTTTTAAAATCAAACATACATTATATAATAGCCTCAGGGTCAGCCCTCCCCAATGAAAAATTCTGGGTGCGCCCTGATTGATATTAAAATTAGGCCGCCCGCACGCACGAAGCAGTTTGACATGAAAACGTCGCCCCTGCCTAGAAGTAACACTGGCACACAAAGCATACTGCAGTGTAGCGGACAGCAGTCAGACAATGGCGCTGGCTGTCAGGCCTCACAGTCTGCTGTTCGCCTCGTATAGCTGTCGTCATATGTCTGTGCATTTGCAAACGTCTCCTTCACCTTGACCAAACAATTTTACAGTTCGCGATATGATATGGGCTCGTCCGCCAGCTGGCAGTCCCCCAACACCAAATGTGGCCGCTATTTCTGGCCAGCCAACTCGTGAGCGCTCAGAGGAGCCGAATTTTAACGCTCCCCCCCCCCCCCACACCTCCCCCCCAAATTATTGAACATACCGTAGGAAAGTTGTGCAGAGTCCTGGACAGTATAGGTTTTTGCGTAGTGTCCATTAACCCTTTAAATACTAGATTTAACCTGAATTACATTTAAAGATTCAGTCCGTACCGCGCAGTAAAGACACTCCGTCTCAGTTATACAAACCAGTCAGTTAATGCTGTACAGTGAAATAATCGCTGTTTGTTATGAGATCCACACAAAACACATAAATACAGTCCGTACCGCGCAGTAAACACACTCCGTCTCAGTTATACAAACCAGTCAGTTAATGCTGTACAGTGAAATAATCGCTGTTTGTTCTGAGATCCACACAAAACACATACAGTCCGTACCGCGCAGTAAACACACTCCGTCTCAGTTATACAAACCAGTCAGTTAATGCTGTACAGTGAAATAATCGCTGTTTGTTATGAGATCCACACACAAAACACATAAATACAGTCCGTACCGCGCAGTAAAGACACTCCGTCTCAGTTATACAAACCAGTCAGTTAATGCTGTACAGTGAAATAATCGCTGTTTGTTCTGAGATCCACACAAAACACATAAATACACTGTGTGGGCAGAACGTAGAATTGTTGAGTGTTAAACATGGTGGTACATATAGTAACCCCTGGGCTTTAATGGGTTAAGGATACAGTTCGTACCGCGCAGTAAACACACCCCGTCTCAGTTATACAAACCAGTCAGTTAATGTTGTACAGTGAAATAATCGCTGTTTGTTCTGAGACCCACACAAAACACATAAATACACTGTGTGGGCAGAACGTAGAATTGTTCAATGTTAAACGTGGCGGTACATATAGTAACCACTGGGCTTTAGAGGTGAAGGACCCTGGATCGACCCTTCCACGTGTCCCTTATGCTGTTGCCGTCCCCACTCCAAAGCCACTGTTCGTTGTGACAGTAACCTTACTAGCGACAAGCGCTGCTATCGTCCTCACATTCAGAGGATCTGTTGGGGGGGGGGGGGGTTAGTGACTTAAAGGGCATGTCGGTGCTGCAGTGAAGCCCAGTGTGAGCGCAGCGCCGGAGACTGCCGGTCGTTTGACACTGCAGCCTCTCCGTTTGTGACTGTTCACAAGCACTGTACCAATCCACCTCTACGAAAATATGCTCTAATCCAGGGGTTCGTAACCTGAATTTTTTTCTGTCGTGACTCAGATTAAGGTTGGGAGTCACCTTCGCGACTCACAGTGCAATTTTGAATTAATTATGCAGTTGCTTTTACAGTTCAACCAACAGAGTACACAATTTGTGGATGACAGGTACATACATTTCTTATTTAATTCCTAAATGTTTCGGCTTCAGAGGTCATCTTTAGGGAAACCACTTTAGGAACTGCTGGAATTAACTCGATGGGTCACGGGCTTTTAATTTTCAACAAGATAGGCAATATACGTATAACGTAACACTCAGGCGCGTTCGTGTCAGTTGATAAGTGGATAAGGTGCCATTGGCTTCCCCACTGTCCCGCTAGTAGTAAGTGTAGTTTATATAGTGTCTGGTTTGGGTGATTTTGTTTGGCATAAGTGGACATACGTGCCACAGTAAAGTATATAATGTACACTGTTGTGTGTGTGTGTGTGGTGTGACGGTAATTCATTTATGTCTGCTATTTTTCTGTCCAGGATCTTCTGTCTTCCAGTTTGCTATCCAAAAATACAAATATTAAGATATACAGAACTATAATATTGCCTGTTGTTTTGTATGGGTGTGAAACTTGGTCTCTCACACTGAGGGAGGAACATAGACTGAGGGTGTTCGAGAATAGGGTGCTGAGGAGGATATTTGGGTCTAAGAGGGACGGGGTAACAGGGGAGTGGAGAAGACTACATAACGAGGAACTTAATGATCTGTACTCATCACCAAATATTATTCGGGTGATCAAATCAAGAAGAATGAGATGGGCGGGGCATGTAGCACGTATGGGTGAGGGGAGAGGTGCATACAGGATTTTGGTGGGGAGACCTGAGGGAAGTAGACCACTTGGAAGACCCAGGCGTGGATGAGAGGATAATATTAAAATGGATCTTCAAGAAGTGGGATGGGGGGCATGGAGTGGATTGATATGGCTCAGGATAGGGACAGGTGGCGGGCTGTTGTGAGTGCGGTAATGAACCTTCGGGTTCCATAAAATGTAGGGAAGTTCCAGACTAGCTGAGGACCTGTGAGCCTCTCAAGAAGTGCTGTGCTGCATGCAGTTAGTTAAAGACAGTGGTACAGTTACCACGTGCCTTACAGAGGCCTAAGGCTCTCACGAGCTGTAACCGTTGTGGAGCAGAGTTGCTGTATGTTGCGGCTGTCTTAGCTTTGGACAACGCGGTGATGGACCGAGTTATGTATCAGTCCACGTGGCACGTTACGTGGTGTGCGGGACTTGGCACATGGACACGTTGCAACAAGACTGCAAATGGCGCACTCTGTGACGTAGCACACAGACATTACCAAGGCGTTCTTTACTTTGAAAATTCCACACAGTTCCACGGTACACATTTGAATGTAATTCCATTTACGCCCTATAAAAAGTACGGGCTTCCCTGTGTCCTTTTTTCACGAAACTCACAAACGCTCAGTAATAGGATTACGTGGAAACTGGCAACAGAAATTGATTTGCGCCTTGAATTGAAGTGTGGCTTACACTGCGCTGGTTTTCATGAAAGTCACATATACAGAAAACACGTTTTTATGGACTTCTCCTGTAGAAAATGGGGCAAAATCCCATTTACGCCATTAAGTAACTCAAGTGATTCAGTGAGCGGATTTTCGCGAAACTCCCAAACGCTCAACACCGTTACGTGCAGATCTCTTATACCGAATTTCACCCAGATCGGACAGCAAACGTGAAAAGTGCGGATAAATTTTATTCGCGCCCTTAATTGCGCCCCTTGTCATACAGCGTACAATCATTCAGCGAATTGCTGTGTACTACGTACATGGACCGAGTGTCATCCAAGTCGGACGCCGGGTGTAGAAAATAGGGCAAAATTTCATATACGCCGTTAAGTACAGTATGACTGTGAGTGCACCGATTTTCATGAGCGATGCTCGAAGAATTTGTGTCAAGAATTCCTCTACCGAATTTCATGAAAATTCGAGAAACAGTTTAGTCGCTGATACTAGGTCATGGACGGACAGACGTGGTCGCCACATAAGGCATATTTACCTCGTGAACAGGGGGTGCACCCAAGGGGTGGGGCTGCAGGCCTCCCCCCCCCCCAAACCCCCAAAACCTAAATTTAAAAAACAAATTTTGTAGATATATCAAATGTTTTATGTTATTTCCCCTTCAGCCAAAATCAGCCACTGAAATCGGCTGATGACTAGTACATTAGAATTTTGAAAAATAAATTAATAAAATTAAAAACAATAAGATAGGACACTGTGATTGAGTCACGGAACATGTAGTTAAATTTTATGTTTATAAATGCAGTTGCAGACAGTGTTATGTTGTACTTACGACATGATTTTATAACAATTTTTAAAATAAAACATAAATTGTTTATACCCTCAGGGTCAGCAAACCCCCCCCCCCCCCTCCCCAAGGAAACATTATGGGTGCGCTCCTGCTCGTGAAGAACGCCCAGTCCTTCGCCGTGGACACATGACGTAGGCTACTGCGCCTTTTGAAGTGCTTCCAGTAACTGTTAAGTGGCCACGAGGGTTTCACCTCGTCTGGCCGTTTCATTCATGTTTCTCGCATATTCGGTTACGAAGTGGCAAGTGTTCGAAATTCCACCGTGACGTCGTGTAATTATGAGGATGACAGAGCGTGTGTGAAACGAATCGGGATTTGAACGGAACAGATCGCATTTCCAATGCGTGGTGCACTGAAAGAATTTGCAGAATATGTGTATAAGCGTCTAAAGATGACGGAGTTTGGCTTTTAAGTTTACATTTTGTTTCAGTTTGGATATGACGCAGGTTGGCTGTGCATGGAGGTTGTTGTGACGTTTGTAGGACGCCATTTTGTGCGTGTCATACTGAACGGAAATTGTGAAGTTTAGTACCGCAGGCACCCACACTACGATATAAATATAACGGGCTTAATTTCCAATGGTCGTCATCACAACGCAAACAGAACACTGTTTAATGGTGAACTACTGCACCTACTGCAGTCCACACGCAGACTGCAGTCTGTATCTCACTGTCCGAGCTTTCCTCAGGACCCGGCAAAATTATATACATTATTTAAACTTCTTAAGTGTTTTAAATGTGTCATAACATAGTCCTTAACAGGGTTACACCTGGGAGGGGGCTGCTGGGCTGCAGCCCCCCCCCCCCAAACCCCCCAAAACCGAAATTTAAAAAACAGATTTTTTAAAGGTATTGTGATATCAAAAGTTTTGCGTGATTTACCCTTCAGACGAAATCGGTCACTGAAATCTGCTGATTACTAGTACATTAGAATTTTGAAAAATACATTAATGAATTTAAAAAAAGCAAGAAGATAGGACACTGTGATTGAGTCACGGAACATGTAATTATATTTGTATGTATATAAATGCAGTTGCAGACAGTGTTATGTTACAGTTATACTTACGACACGATTTTATAACAATTTTTAAAATAAAACAAATTATATTTAGCTCCCCCACCCCCCGAAGGAAAAATTCTGGTTGCGCACCTGGCCCTTGCCATTTAAGTTTTTCCACATAGTCAATATGTTGGCCGTACGTTTCCACCTGTTTACTTGTATGTTAATAAAATGGCCACGTAAAGTGTAAATAAAATGGCGTCTGTCGATGCGCATGCGCAGATGCTGATATCTGTTGCGATAGTGTTCGTGTGTCATGGTGGCTTGTAGACAGCGCAGGAGGGCGATGGAACATAATACTAGGTCGAAGTAAGACAGTACCAGCACCAGCAGCGATCACATCTCTATACCAGCATTTCCCAAACTGTGGCACACTTGTATACACGATAAGTCGGTCCCTGTCACCATGATGAGTCGGTCCCTGTCACCACGATAAGTTGGTCCCTGTCACCACGATAAGTCGGTCCCTCTCACCACGATAAGTCGGTCCCTCTCACCACGATAAGTCGGTCCCTCTCACCACGATAAGTCGGTCCCTGTCACCACGATAAGTCGGTCCCTGTCACCACGATAAGTCGGTCCCTGTCACCACGATAAGTCGGTCCCTGTCACCACGGCATGGCGCGTCCTCAGGTTGCGGATGGAGGAACGTCCTGCGAATATGGAGGGTAGCTGCGAATACATTGAATAAGCAGTCGCGGAAGCCGACAAGGGGTGGTCCTCCAGCTTGGGGGTTGGGCGAGGTGCTAACAACTCCTCACCTAAAAAAATTATCACGTTACGAAACACTTCACAAGGCCTCGGACTAGGACTGATTCTTTGGTACGACAAAGTAGCTCTGGCTGAGGATAGGGACAGGTGGCGGGCTGTTGTGAGTGCGGTAATGAACCTTCGGGTTCCATAAAACGCGGGGAATTTCTTGACTAGATGAGGACCTGTTAGCTACTCAACAAGGACTCTGCTCCATGGTGTTACATACTGAACCAACTGTAGCTGTTAACCATAAGAGTTTATACAATATCACACGTGTGTCATACAAGTGTACCGCCAGCAGTAATTTACAGCACTGTATATGAATGATTTCCCTCATTATGGCCGATTACAGGCCGAAACGTGTCGTAACATCGTAAGCAAATAAAGGATGGTTACAGTACTGTGGTGTAGAGAGATGGTGTTTGTATACTGTTCACACCGTGTGGTGATTTTGTACTGTTCGCACCGTGTGGTGATTTTGTACTGTTCGCACCGTGTGGTGATTTTGTACTGTTCACACCGTGTGGTGATTTTGTGCTGTTCACACCGTGTGGTGATTTTGTACTGTTCACACCGTGTGGTGATTTTGTACTGTTCACACCGTGTGGTGATTGTGTACTGTTCACACCGTGTGGTGATTGTGTACTGTTCACACCGTGTGGTGATTTTGTACTGTTCACACCGTGCACTGTCCAACAAAATGCTCTGTATTGTTTCCAGATATTTTACATTACAATATCTTGTTAATCAATCCTACATCTTTCGATCCCTCATGTGATCATCATCAGGGCTTCATATCAAAGTAATACTTCACAGAACAAAACTAGCAATGTATGTACATATTAGAAAAATATAAATAAACAATCAGTTCACATTATTTTGCGCTACACCAGGGATCCATTACAAAAATCGCTTACATCGTAACAGATCGTGTTTTTATATCTTTTTGTATCTTTTTAATATGTGTATACATTGCCAGTTTTGTTTTGTGAAGTCTTAACTTTGATACGAATCCCGGATGATGACCCTATGAGTGATCGAAACATGTTAGGATCGATTAACAAGATACTGTAATATCGAGTACCTGAACACAGTAGAGTGCATTTGTTGGACAGAATACGTACAGTGTGAGGTGTGTTCTGTTAGTGGCAGTATCTGCATGCTGTGTAGCACGGTCCCGTGCGTCCTGTAGCTGTTTTCTGAGGAGCAAGACGCCTGCCTGCATTGCCGCTACACGTTCAAAACGGTCGCCCTCTCGTGCATACCAGAATGAGTTAATTTTTAACAGCGGAGTGACGACCACAAATAGACGGCCTTCCTCGGCATCGCCCCGCCTACACGCGGCCAGCTGTGATTGCCGCGCGACTGCGGGGCAAAGACATCAGCGCTGCATGGTTTTTTGAAATGTACAGAATAGAGCGAAAACACCGGGACGGAGTGCGAAGTGCGTGACTGTGTGGAGTGTTTGCTGCATGTTGCGTAGCGGCAGGCGTGACTTTGCCTTCTGACCTCACGTTTTACATGAGGTAATGGGCCTTCTTGACTAGCGAAGCGACTGTCGGCTTCTATAATACTTAGTGCGTGTACGGAAACTGCGCAGTTTCGGTGACACGTGCAGTTATGACAGCTGTGTACTCTGGTCCCTAATTACCGGCGTTTCGGAGGAACCTGCTGCCTGTAGTTATAACAGCTGTGTACTCTGGTCCGTATTTACCGTCGTTTCGGAGGAACCTGCTGTCTGCAGTTATGACAGCTGTGTACTCTGGTTCCTAATTACCGGCGTTTCGGAGGAACCTGCTGTATGTAGTTATGACAGCTGTGTACTCTGGTCCCTAATTACCGGCGTTTTGGAGGAACCTGCTGCCTATAGTTATGAGGCTGTGTAATCTGGTCCCTAATTACCGGCATTTCGGAGGAAGCTGCTGCCTGTAGTTATGACATCTGTGTACTCCGGTCCCTAATTACCGGCGTTTCGGAGGAACCTGTTGCCTATAGTTATGACAGCTGTGTACTCTGGTCTGTAATTACCGGTGTTTCGGAGGAACATGTTGTCTATAGTTATGGCAACTGTGTACTCTGGTCCCAAATTACCGGCGTTTTGGAGGAACCTGCTGCCTGTAGTTATGACATCTGTGTACTCCGGTCCCTAATTACCGGCGTTTCGGAGGAACCTGTTGCCTATAGTTATGACAGCTGTGTACTCTGGTCTGTAATTACCGGTGTTTCGGAGGAACATGCTGTCTATAGTTATGGCAACTGTGTACTCTGGTCCCTAATTACCGGCGTTTTGGAGGAACCAGCTGCCTGTAGTTATGACAGCAGTGTACTCTGGTCCGTAATTACCAGCGTTTCGGAGGAACCTGCTGCCTATAGTTATGACATCTGTGTACTCCGGTCCCTAATTACCGGCGTTTTGGAGGAACCTGCTGCCTGTAGTTATGACAGCTGTGTATTCTGGTCCGTAATTACCGGCGTTTCGGAGGAACCTGCTGCCTGTAGTTATGACTATCTGTGTAACTCGTCCCTAATTACCGGCGTTTCGGAGGAACCTGTTGCCTGTAGTTATGACAGCTGTGTACTCTGGTCTGTAATTACCGGTGTTTCGGAGGAACATGCTGTCTATAGTTATGGCAGACTGTGTACTCTGGTCCCTAATTACCGGCGTTTTGGAGGAACCAGCTGCCTGTAGTTATGACAGCGTGTACTCTGGTCCGTAATTACCAGCGTTTCGGAGGAACCTGCTGCCTATAGTTATGACATCTGTGTACTCCGGTCCTAATTACCGGCGTTTTGGAGGAACTCTGCCTGTAGTTATGACAGCTGTGTATTCTGGTCCTAATTACCGGCGTTTCGGAGGAACCTCTGCCTATATTTATGATATCTGTGAACTCTGGTCCCTAATTACCGGCGTTTTAGGGGGAACCTGCTGCCTGTAGTTATGACAGCTCTGTACTCCGGTCCGTAATTACCGGGTTTCGGAGGAACTGCTGCCTATAGTTATGGCACTGTGTACTCCGGTCCCTAATTACCGGCGTTTTGGAGGAACCAGCTGCCTGTAGTTATGACAGCTGTGTACTCTGGTCCGTAATTACCGAGCGTTTCGGAGGAACCTGCTGCCTATAGTTATGACATCTGTGTACTCTGGTCTCTATTACCGGCGTTTCGGAGGAACCTGCCCTTATATTATGTACAGGCTGTGTACTCTGGTTAACCCTAATAACGCGTTTCGGATGGAACCTACTGACCCAGTTATGACAGCTTGTGTACGGTCCTCTAATTAACCCGGCGTTTCGGGAGGAACCTGGCTGCCACTGTAGTTTGACAGCTGCAGTGAATCATGTCCGTAATTACCGGCGTTTCGGAGGAACCTGCTGCCTGTAGTTATGACATCTGTGTACTCCGGTCCCTAATTACTGGCGTTTTAGAGGAACCTGCTGCCTGTAGTTATGACAGCTGTGTACTCTGGTCCGTAATTATCGGCGTTTCGGAGGAACCTGCTGCCTGTAGTTATGACATCTGTGTACTCCGGTCCCTTATTACCGGCTTTTCGGAGGAACCTGCTGCCTGTATATTCAGGGTACAGGCTTAGGTTACTTCGAAACGTTATTAATTAACTACCAGACTAGACGACGTCACATCCCAGACGCCACTAATTTTCATCTACACCTACTTTTATCAGCACCCTGTACTGATGAAATGTGCAGGTCTTTGCCTGTGACGTGTCCATGTGAAACAAGAAATACTTACAGTATTTTTGTTTGTGAAGGTACAAGAAGGACCCTGCTTGACACAGGCTAGGTGGGAGGGCAATGTGTGCAATACGCGATGCTGATTGGTTCGGTAGTTCCAGTGTCCGCAGTGAATCAGTGCGAATGCCTCTCTCAGCGTCCGGTCGCGTAACCTTAGCAGTTGATAACATCCTGCTTTGGCGAGGATAATATTAAAATGCGTTTCGAACAGCTGAACATGTGTCATCCTTGTCCTTTCCTCACGCCGCTAAACTTAGCGCGGCCCGCCCACACGGACCGAGGAATGCCAGACGGACCGAGCATAAGCAGGGCCAATGTAAATATTGTGGCGAGGTGGGTGAAGAATATTCCAGTGTCCAGTGAACGTCTGTGACGGACTGACACGGCGTACTTGCCGTACACTTGGCTCACTCTACGGTTCCGAAGTATTAAATATATTCGTCTTCCTGTAGTCTATATTTCGTGAAATAGGCTGAATATACAGTTATTTTAAAGTTGTCCATTCTGTACGTTTTTTAGATCAATTATTCAATTTATTACACCAACCAAATGCACATTATCAGTTACATATCAGTGTTAAACACGTAGCTACGACATGTTTCGGTACAAGTGTACCAACTTCAGACGGCGCAATATGCCATGTTTAAAACCAACTGTCAGTGACAAGCCACTATTTACACGGTTCCACAGTCTGCAGTAGGCCCAGTACAGACTGGGGAACCTTGTAAATACAGTTTGAATGATTATACAGTATTTGATATTACAAATTGCAAGTCAGTAATAAATAATCATCATTTATTATGTCCCTCCTACATGTTTCGGCCACTACAAGGCCATCATCAGGGAGGCTGTATACAAAGGAATACAGATACAGCGAATTCTGTCGAATATGTGCAGAATTTGCTGTATCTGCATTCCTTGGTAGACAGCTTCCCTGATGATGGCCTTGTAGAGGGCGAAACATGTAGGAGGGACATCATTATGTAAACACATTCCCTGGGATTTTACAGCTGAAAGAAATAATACCTAAATCCATTGGGACCTAAGATTAATTTTAATTTTATGTGGATGTACTAACTTTTTTTAAAAATTGAACAACAGATGTAAAGTCCGCGTAAAAAACTTTGACCCCCTGAGGATGGCCTGTTATAGGCCGAAACATATGTAGGGGTGATTGACTTGGTTATAAGAATATAGTGCATATGTTGGTATAATAAAACTTTTAATTAAATGATTATTTGTTTCTCATTGTGCAGTTTGTTGCATTAAATACTGTATATTCGTATTTGATTACAAAACCACCGCAGTATACATAATAAAATAAATATTAAGCAGATGAACAGATACACTGACAAATACAAGTACAGTGCACGAGGACAGTTACATGATGTAGGACTGACACGTGGCTGTGACGTTTGGTGTAGTATAATATACAGTACACTAAATACGTACAGTTGAACTCGGTTATAACGTCATGAAAGGCACTGAATATTATGTGTCGTTATAAACGAGTGTTGTTTTAACCGAGGAATATAACGTTATGGTTAACAGTGAGGAATTAATTGTTTACCGACGTTTCGGGACTACGTATCGGTCCCATCCTCACGGGTCAAGACCCCCAGAAGAGCGCAGATCTCATCAACATCGCGGCGGAAGCCTGAAATCAAAGTGAGGAATTAATTAGTGCCACAGAATATCTGACGCTATGTACGAGATGTCGCATAAACCGATGTTATAAACGGGTTCGATTGTATATTTGAATATTCTGAGTGTATTGTAAAGTATTTTATACTTCAACAGAATAGGTCAGAACCGGCCGACGGGTTATATCCTGTCATCGGGGAGAAAATGGCATGGCTGCTACAGAGTTTTTTAAACATTGTGTAACAGCTCAGCTGACTCTGGGATATCACTGTTTTTATAACTTTAATAGTTTGCACTAATATTAATTTGTTGCCCTGAAGATGGCCCTGCAGGGCCGAAACATGTAGGAGAATGGAATAAATTGGTTTGTCCCAAATTTATTTTATTGTGTGTACTGTGTTGGGGGTTTAAAAAATTATAATTTGTAACAAGTACATGGTGACGAAGAAACAGTATAAGATGTTTGTATTACGGATGTATTTATGTCGGCTTGTTTATCAACCGTTTGAAGCCCAGTGGCTACTTTATGTACCACCTGGCTGAACGGTTAAAAATTCTACGTTCTGCACGTAAGACTACAGTCAAACCCCGATATAGCGCCACCTTCACCTAGCGCCCATGAAAGTCTGTGAACAGAGATGCCCTATTATGCAGCATTTCGAAGTACCACCACAACTTGAGGTGAACAGACAGGGCACTTTATCGGGGTTTGGCAGTATTTCTGTGTTTTGTGTGTTTATCAGTACAAACAGCGAATATTTCCCTACACAGCATTAAGTGATTAGATTTTATAACTGAGACGGAGTGTGTTTACTGCGCGGTACGAAATTTTAAATAGAGGTAAGTCAGAATAAGCTGAGTGTTCAAAGTGTTAAAGTATCCCACTCAGCCCACCGATCACACCAGCGGCAGGTTAGCGACGGGAAGTAACGAACGGTAGTTGTCAGATAAAATAATGGCCTCTAGAACGAAGCGGTCAGTGGTGCAGACGGTGTAGCGTTGAATGGTTACGTGATTGGATTGCAAAGAAGCGAGCGTGCTCTGTCTCGGCATTTGGAGGGACTGAGGAGAGCGACGAGACTCTGCAGTCATGGTAGCGGCCCAGAATAGAACCTGGGACTCATGAACACAAAGCAGGAGCGCCAACCACTCTGCCGTGAGGTCCAGTAATTTAATAATCAGTACCACGCACGCGTCTTGGAGCGGAGTCCTTCAGATGCTGACAGTTCCTCAGCTGGTCAAGAAATGCCCTGCATTTTATGTTGCCCGAAGGTCCATTACCACATTCACAACAGTCAACCACTGTTCCCTATCCGGGGCCAAATTAATCAACCCACCCTATTTCTTTAAGATTAATCCAATATCTTATCTATGTCTAGGTCTTCCAAGTGGTTTCTTTACTTCAGGTTTCCCCACCAAAACCCTGTATGCATTTCCCATCCATACATGCCACATTCTGGACCAAATGGCTGCAAGCATTCCCTGATAATCTGCTCTCAGTTTCTTTGTGCATACATTTTTGATTTGTTGGTGTCTGTCCTGGATATTTGAACGTTGCCATGCATGACCATGTACTTAGTTTTCTCAGTATTTACTACTAGACCAGCCTCCTTACTAGTGACTACTAAAGCTTCTGTGTTTCTCTTTATAGTATGTGTGTTTTCATCCATTAAGTTAACACCATCAGCACAGACCAGAAGTTGATGTGTTCCTTTCAGTTTTAGAGTCCCTCTTGGGTTGAGGCTTTTGCTCTTCTGGGATGTTACACGGCGTAGGCTGGTAGCTGGTCACCGATGTTTTGGGAGAACATATTGGTCCCATGTTCAAGGGTCAAGCAGACCAAGAAGAGTGAAGGCCTAAACTGCATCATGGCGGAAGCCTGAAACCCCCCTCCTGGTTTGCTTAAACTAATGTCATATTCTAAAGCAGTGTATGAAGCAGAGCCTTGTTTCAGACTATTCTGAACATGAAACATGACAGTGATTGAATTTTCTGTGGTGGTATTTTCAGTTTTCATTGAACAGCCAAATGAAATGCCTGTCAGCATGTGACACCATAGCTGTATCTGGTGCCTCAGAACCACGTCAATGGTGCACATCACGTGGAGTTGGCCACCATGGTGCAAGATAATTACACAGAAATGTCAGTCATCAGTTTTCATATGTTGCTAGTTCCTAAAAAAGAAACTTCTTTTCCAAGTTACATCTTTTAAGTATGTTGGTGGTACTGTTGTGCCCACCTCACAGTTTCACACTGCTGACGTGTGATTGTTATGGAAGGACGCTGTCGTTGTTGTAACACATAATATTTGTCTGACCTTGTTTTATGCACGTACTAACTAACTAACCAGGCCTGACTGACTGACTAAATAAATGGCTGTCTGGCTAACTGAATAACTAACTAATCAGTTAACTAACTACCTACCTACCTGACTGACTGACTGACTTAATTGAACATGGTCCTTTTAGGAAACCAATAGTCTCTCAGCTAGTCCACAAATTCCCTGCATTTTATGCAACGTGAAGTTTCAAGACCTTGTCTGTAAAAGACTGTTGATAGTCCCAATCCTGAGCCACTTGAATCCACTCCACATACTCATACCCTGTCTCTTCAAGAGCTCCATTTTATATATTTCTCCTGTCTATGCTGAGGTCTGTCAAGTTGTTTCTTCCCTTCAGGTTATCTAACAACAGTTGTGTAGGCCGTTCTCCCATGCATAGTGCCTGCAGTGCTCATCTTGTCCTTCTTGATTTGATCAGCTCAATAATTCAGTAAATCAACAGTCAAATGCCGTCTAACACAACTGTGTATTTTCATGTAAGCTACATGTTTCGCTTCTTTTGGACCTTTAACAGGCTGTTAGTATAAAAACTTAAAATGATGATAAAAACATAATATACATACATACTTTCTTGTGAGATTTCACAGTTACATTGTATTATCACAGTTTTGTTTCAGTCTTTATTGTTGTGTAACATATTTTCTCTGTAGCTATTCTTATATTTCCGATCTTTTTTTAAAACCAAAAATATTTCCAGTATATTGGGGTTTGTTGATTTTGTTTATCTAAAGTTGTTGTTGCAATTAATAGTTCCAAGTTGAAGCATGTGACATTCTTGTGTTGTTATGAGTTTCTTTTGTATCTGATGATAGAGTTTTTATTTTGTAGGTATAACTTTATGGATTTGTAACAATAGTAAAGTGGAATAATTTATTGTATTTATTTGGAAGCTAAATTATTTATTTAAGATTCTTACTTTAAGAATTATGAAGATTATTATTGGATGTGTCGATCCCAGTGGCCGCGCGGTTTAAGGCGTGGGTGTGCGGCCGCTCGCTTACTAGGATTGTGGGTTCGAATCCCGCCTAGGGCATGGATGTCTGTCTCGTGTGAGTGTTGTGTGTTGTCAGGTAGAGGTCTCTGCGATGAGCTGGTCCCTCGTCCAGAGGAGTCCTACCGAGTGTGGTGTGTCTAAAGTGTGTGTTAATGAAGCCTCGAAAAATGAGGCGGCCTAGGCCCCCAAGGGGCTGTCGAGCCATAGGAAAAAAAATCATTGGATGTACTTACAGTAAATAAATAATTGGTTGGTTTGGTCAGTTGGTTGGTTAATAGTTGGTGAGGAGAACAAATTGCAAAGCTGCTTATTATGTAGTTTTCTCCAGCTGGTTTTGCATTCTTTCCCTTTGATCCACACATTGACCTCAGAACCCTGTTCTCAAATACCCACAGTCTGTGTTCATCCCAAGATTTGTCTAGAGAAGCTGCATCACAGTGCTTGGTTATGTTCCAGCTCTTCTGCAGGAGCAGGTGGAACGCAAAAATAAGCTGGAACGAGAACTGCGGAAAGAGAAGGATAATCTGCGTACCATGCAGCGGGAGGTTCACGAGATGAGGAAGGACCTCGAACAGCGGCAGCGGCGCAAGCAGAACATGTCTTTGCCCATCGTATCCACTGTGGTAGTTATGTGGACTGATCTGTATTGCATGGTAGTCCCACTGCATTGTACTGTTTCCTATTTAGGAAGCAGGGACTGGGATAGCAGTGCTAAGAAATGATGTAGGATTTTGGGCTGCATGATTTGTGCTAAGCAACTGAACTCAACAACAGTATTTTACTATTACATACAATTTCAGCAGTGGTAAAACCTCTGTGCCTTTTGACATGATCCTAAGCCAGTTCCATGCACCTCCTATCCTCACAACCTATTTCCCTAAGATCCATCTTACTAATTAACTAACTCTCTGATAGCAGAACCAGAAGGTTCAACACCGCTAGTACCAAAGCTCACCACTGGACATGATCCTGAGCCAGTTCCATCCAGCTCCCATCCTCACAACCTATTTCCCTAAGATCCATCTTACTGATTAACTAACTGTCTGGTAGCAGAACCACAAGGTTCAACACCAGTAATACCAAAGCCCACCACTGGACACGATCCTGAACCAGTTCCATCCAGCTCCCATCCTCACAACCTATTTCCCTAAGATCCATCTTACTAATTAACTAACTCTCTGATAGCAGAACCAGAAGGTTCAACACTGCTAATACCAAAGCCCACCACTGGACACGATCCTAAGCCAGTTCCATCCACCTCCCATCCTCACAACCTATTTCTGTAAGAGCCATCTTACTGATTAACTAACTCTCTGGTAGCAGAACCAGAAGGTTCAAAACCGCTAATACCAAAGCCCAACACTGGACACGATCCTGAGCCAGTTCCATCTACCTTCCATCCTCACAACCTATTTCTGTAAGATCCATCTTACTGATTAACTAATCTCCTGTAGCAGAACCAGAAGTTTCAACACCGCTAATACCAAAGCCTGCCATTGGACACAATCCTGAGCCAGTTCCATCCACCTCCCAACCTCACAACCTATTTCCCTACGATCCATCTTACTAATTAATTAACTCTCTGGTAGCAGAACCAGAAGGTTCAACACTGCTAATACCAAAGCCCACCACTGGACACGATCCTAAGCCAGTTCCATCCACCTCCCATCCTCACAACCTATTTCTGTAAGATCCATCTTACTGATTAACTAACTCTCTGGTAGCAGAACCAGAAGGTTCAACACTGCTAATACCAAAATTCACCCTTGTTTTATGACCGTGAGCCAGTTGACCCTATTATTGTCCTTCCATCTGTTGCTGGTTTTGTAAGTAGCAGTTGTCTGATTGTCTTCCCATCATTTCAGCTACAGAAAGTGCATGAGTTGCGAGTGGAGATTCAGAGGCTGCAGGAAGAGTGTAAAAAGATGACACAGGAAGTGGACCTGAACTTGGATTCGCGGGTGCCACTTGGCGAGACAGACGAGGAGTTCTACAAAAATATCTACACTGGACAGCAGGGCTTCATTCTTCCCCCATCGTCACGACCTCCTGCACCAAGTGAGTTCTGTTAACTGCAAACTGCTCACAATGTCGTCATGTTTTAACACTTCCAGAATATGTTAGCAGTTCCATTCAGATGTGTCCACATCGAGTAGCAAAACTGTTGAAGACAGTACTTGAATGTGTGAGAAATGTATATGTTCCCTGCCTTGGGGGAGCACCAGTTTCAGCTGTGTAATGGTTTGATATGTACATTGGCATGTCATCATGATGTGTGTGTGTGTGTGTGTGTGTTGGTGGCATGCTTTTTATACAGGGGAATGTATACTGTCACGAAGTTTGGCATCTCCGTAATACAAGATGTTTTTATGTCTGCCTATTCATGGCAGTCACAACTCATCAGGAAACAGTGATTAGTGCATGAAATGTTGGCACTATTTTTGGGATGACTGTGGGTTTTGCCATGCTGAATGTAATCAAAATCTCTCAACAGGATCAGGACATATACCCATATACGAGGGCTGACACAAAAAAAAACGAGACTAACCCTATAGCTCTGGAACCAAGAGTGGGGGGATGAAACAAATATACGGCTATGGAACATGATCTGTCCTGTCACAGTGTTACAAGTTTCAGCTCGATCGCTTCACTCAGTACAAGTTGACACATCTTCAAATATAGGCGTGTTTTTACCCTCGGACGGAAAATGTCGGACTGCAAAAGTGAACAGCGAGTTAACATCAAGTTTCTTGTTGTTAAACTGAAGAAATCAGTGACGGAAACTTTTCAGTTATTGACTGAGGCTTATGGTGAAGATTGCATATCTCGTGCACGCGTTTTTGAGTGGCACAAACGATTTTCGGAAGGCAGAGAAAGCGTGAAAGATGATGATCGCCCAGGCCGGCCACGCACAGCTGTTAACGATGACAACATTGAAAAAGTGCGACATGTGATTCGAACAGACAGAAGGTTGGGTGTTCGAGCAGTAGCTGAGAAAGTTAATTTGGATAGGGAAAGTGTTCAGCGAATTCTAACGGAAGAATTGAACATGACAAAGGTTTGTGCAAAAATGGTTCCAAAAATTCTGTCAGACGAACAAAAAGAACGCCGCCAGGAATTGTGTTCGGACCTTTTGCAAGCAGTTTTTAGCCAATAAAAACATCACTGTGATGGAGCACCCACCTTATTCGCCAGACCTCGCTCCCTGTGACTTCTACCTCTTCCCAAAGATCAAGTCGGTGCTCAAAGGGACCCATTTTTTATCGGTAGAAGATGTGAAAGTAAAAACGACGGAGATCCTCAACAGTCTGACAGAAAATGACATGCAGAATTGCTTTGAACGTTGGCAGCATCGTATGCAGCTGTGTGTTAACTCAGAAGGGAACTACTTTGAAGGCGATCGTAGTTAATTTGCTGAAATTGTCAAACAGAAATAGTTACAGACACAGTCTCGTTTTTTTTGTGTCAGACCTCGTATAATAGTAGAAAAAGTTCCATGCTTACTGGATTGCAGAAGAAACAGTTGAGCATCGACTACAGCATAGCACAGCCTGATGGTAGGACTCCACTAGATGAGATTAATGCTAGCAACGAAACTGTCTCAGGCTACCAGTCATGTCATTTTTTTAAACAGCAAGCAAACCAGCATTTCAAGAACCACCTCTGTCTGTGGTGTCAGGGAAATTCATGACTGGGATGTCAGGCTCCATCATACATACACCTGTGTGAACGCTGAGCTCATAGCCACTAGCCATTGAGGGCTGGTGTGCACAGTCAAGTGCTCTGTCTGGTTTTGCTTTCGGATTGGATTGCATGTTAGTCACAACATACCAGGCCTGGCTTAATGTGAAACCACTGTCTCTATTAAAATGTTCTGTGTTTACCCAGATCCAGCAATTAGTGTGGATGTTGTTACCAGGTTATGCAGGAATTGTGAACAAATGACTTGTAGTAGCTACAGAGTCCTGCACATTGAAGATTTCAGTAGGAAATACAGGTACCAAGAACAGGGTTTCGTATGATATCCTTGCCAGTGTTTACTTTCCACGAGGCATGTTCAGTAAGTAAGGTTCCCTGGTGCATAACTTTTGTGTTAATCAAGCATTTTGTTTTGCGGTAGAGGTAGCACTCTTAGGGTTAACATGCAACAGATGGTACAAGAGTCAGTCGGTCAGTCAGTCAGTCAGTTAGATGGTGTTCAAGTCATAAGTTGATGTGCAGTGGCTATGACATTGGAAGGTGAAAAACTTCAATGTATGATTCATTTTTTGTGGGTAAAACGTGTTTCCTGCATCGAAATTCACTACCATTTGATAGGCGTGTGTTGATGGTATAATTATAGTGCAGCTTGTCACAAAATGGTGCAGAGGATTTGAAAATGCTTGAACTGACATCCATGATGATCGCAGTAGTTGGCCCAACACAGCAAGGATAGATGTGAATGCAGCACAAGTGGAGGACCTGGTTTTGGAAAACTGACAAGTCACATGGCACTTAAGGAGGTGGCCAGTTTCAGTGTAATGAGGAAGTGGAAATTGCCGTTCATGAATGGTCACATATGCAGGAGCTGGATCTCTGCCACGTGGGAATTTTTAAATTCATGCAAAGATGATACAAATGCATGAATGTGCTCATGAATTATGTTGAAAAATAATTATACTTCAGTGGAATATGTGAGCTACATTTAATGTCATGACTTCTCATTTAATTTTTATGGCTTAGGGGACCTTAGTTATTGAATGACCTGTATTTTGCAATTATGTTGCTCATTCCTGTCTTCAGGAATGATGAATTTGGGAAACCTGGACCAATGACTTCAGCTGTGTGATGATAGAAGGAACTGTTTTACTGTACTTAAGACTTCTAATGACACCTCCTCAGCTGCTAGATTATGTGGTCTCTAATAAGAGGAAGTGGCTTTGGCCTGTTCCAGCATTTTTATGACAAAACCCATGAAAGTTCCAATCAGGATATCCAACCCCTTCAAATTTACATTTGTGTGTTCCAGGACCTGCGAGAAGGCTTCAGCATGGAGACTCGGCAGATGGCCCCCACTGGATCTGCACACAGTGTACATTCCAAAACCATCCCCTGCTGGACAAGTGTGAGACGTGCGAGATGCCACGTTTGTTACTAGGTACTGACACGTGCTATTGCCATCCCATCCCCACAAAGCCCTGCCTCACCCCATCGACTGGTAATGCATGTGGAGAAACTGCCTCCAGCTGAGCCGTTGTGAACTGTGGAGTGATTAACCGAATGATGTGGCTAACAGAACAAAGGTGCAAACACACCGTCACCTTATACCTTGTCTGCTACTGACATTGTGATTACATGTATTGTACAAATAACTGCCCTCACTGGCTGTTGGATGCCAAATGCATTGTTTTTAGTCGGTTTGCTCCTGTATCCTCATGCAAGGTCACTAGACATACATCACCCAGCATTGGAAGTACTCCAAGTGAGAAGCAGCCCTTGCTGCTTGGACGACACATCGTATCTGTTCGTACGGAGGGAAAGAATTGCTATTCTGTTTCACAGGTTTCTTCTTCCATAAGAAGCACAGTAGAGTCTTGATGTCTGGATTTTTTACCTTTTGTGATCACCCATTTCATACAGTTGTGTTGACGTTTGCGAATAGTTCTAATGAATTGGGATGAGATCACATGACTGGAGAGTCAGCTTCTCCCATTCTCCTGCTATTGTGCAGATCTCTGTTCATTCGAGTCCTTGCTTCCATTAAGTGAGTATGCTTGCTTTCGTTCTTTATGAAATGAGACTTTTCTTCAATCACATAAGGTATTTTATGCTTCCAAAAAGTGTTTGTGCAGGGTGCGCGAAAAACACCTGATGGTTTTTTAAATTTGAGAACCATCGTGCCTGCTATACAGTGCTTCCATATTTACTGTCGTCATGTACAGTGATGTTTGGTTCGTGCAACACCACATTGTGGCAGTGGAATTGTTTCCAGACAGACATATTTCTCATTTCGGGGCTATCACCTGTCCCGCCCGCTGACCTGATCTTGCAGTACCAGACTACTTTCTTTGTGGGTACGTCAGAAACAAGGTATACGGAACACATCCTGCCAATATTGATGACTTAGAACAGTGAATTTGTGAAGCGATCTCTAAGGAGATTCTACAACATGTTATGACAGCCGTTCCATCGTGACTGCAGGAGTGTATTTGAACAGCATGGTGGGCACCTACAAAGTGTCGTATTCAAACAATAATGATTCAGATGAATTCTCATGTACATAGAATGTATCTGCCAGTGTTAATAAAATTTTTCCACTTTGCCTTAAAATGTTATTTAATTTCAAAAACCGTCAGGGTTTTTTGGTGCACTCTGTATTTTATTAAAAATAAACATTAATACTTTTTATGTTTTTTTTTGTGGTTATTTTATATTTTTGTTACTAGTATTTCATAAGTTTGTGGAACCAAACAGGCATTTTATAATGAAAGTGCATTATGATGTTTGTGATCAATTTATTGTGCCCAATTAATCATGAATGTTGAGACTCTACTGTGGACCATAATAGGCCTTTGGTTTTATAACTCAATAATTAGTCTCACATGCAGGTTTGTTAAGACATGAATGTGGAATACAAATTTACTTCTGCTATGTCATTTGTTAGAAGTAATGGAAATGGCGACTTTCAAATGGTCCGTGTCATCTGATGACAGTCCACTGAAAGGAAGAAACAAATGTCCTTAAAGCCGAGAGTTCAATGAAGGGAAGGAACGGATGTCTTTAGCAGCTGAGAGCTCCAGTGTTAGTACAGATCATACCACCATTTCCTCTTGTGTTCAGATTTCAGATCATTCTTGATTGGATAAAAGCAAAACAGTTTGTGTGTTCAAGGGGCATGACATGTTTCAGCATGGCTCACCTGTTCATAACGCGCTCACAGACATGACGTGAACGTTATGTTATACATACGTATTATAATGTGACTTTGGCAGTATCTGGTCAGAATTTCTTGATACACCATCATCTGTTCATGACTTTAGTAGATGTGCAGGTTTAGTCTTCCAGAACAAATAATTTTTTCTTCTCTTTAACTCATCTCCATTTCTTCATCTCCGTTGTACATTTGTGTCCTCCTCTTATCTGTGCCATACTTCTTTCCCATCTCCTGTTGCCATTCCTGTGCTGTTCCTTTTGTCAAAACAGTGCAGTTCAGTATAACTGCCCTGTTGACAATCAGCACCATCTGTCAGACCCTGGGAATAGCTGTGTTTCCTGTGATGACAAACACATTATATTGATGTTTCTGTGTCATTTATTGTATAGTTTAGTTATTGTAATGATTATCGGACTTTGCTGTTTGTCTCGGTCATCTTTGTTTTCGTGTGACTTACAGTCGACTCCCAATTATTTGGCCAATGATTATCCAGTTGGAGTGTTATTCATATGAGCATATGTTATTTGTGTAGCTGTTACACATATACTTGTAGTTGCACAGTTTCACGCCTACACTTGTGACGTATGTATTTGTCATTTTCCCGTGTTTGTGCGCCAGTAATGCGGTGGGTTAAGGGTACGAAGAGGAGATACGATTTGAAGGCAACAGCAATATGAAAGAAGGAATGTCACAATCCAGTGACAGAGGTTAGCTTGGTCTAAGGGACCAAACAGAGTAGGTGTCTCCCTCCCCCTTCACCTGAGGACGGAAGCAGATCCAGCTTCTGAAATGTCGTGATTTTAGATTTCTCTTTTTTTTACGGACGATGGACAAAGTCCAGAAACCAGTTAGTTCTGAAGTATGTATTCTGCTCAGCAGAACGTGAATTTCTCCTTTTGGGTTTTTCCAGTATTAGTTTTGTTGTCATTACTGCCAGGAAAATCGTAGGTTTAGTAATGAATTTTTACGTTGACTTAATAAAACTTTTTACAGTTCAAGTATGTTTCTTTTTAGTAATTATTTGAACTTTGAATGTTGTGATGAATGGTGCCTAAGGGGTCCACAAGTTGAGATAATTTTGGGTATGGTGTCCACAGAAGGAGTGAGACTTTGCAAGGGGTCTGTATTACCAGAACGTTTCAGGAACAGTGGTGTGAAACATATAGAATGGTCAAGAAACTGAAGAAAATAGTGCTGAAATGAAAACAGTTTTTTCAGTTAATTGCTGAGTTCAAAACTGGTGAATGGGCACAGAAATAGGCATGGGTTTACAAACTGTGTGACTTGAAGAACATCGAGACTGAACTAGTGAAGTTTGCTAGTTGTTGCGGAAGCAGTGCTGTGCACACAAAGCCAACTCATGGCCATGGCCTTGTCAGAATGGCTGCCAACATTTAATCAGTGCTACGGTATTTGTCAAATTGCTGTGCAGTGCTTTTCGTGTTGCTGCTGGTTCCTTTGGCATGGAATTACAGAAATTGTGCTAGAAAGGCAGTGTACTGGCTGGGAGGTTGGGGGTGGAGGTTAACATGTAGGAAGAAATCGTGTAAACTGGAAAAGTAGAGATATAAGTAGTTAATGAAAGTTAAGTAATTAGAGAAAGTAGAGACATTACTAGAATTCATTCATTCTGTAGTCTGTCTTATACAGGTCCGTAGCCTCTTCCAAAGCGAGCTCTCCACAGGGTGCGATCTAGTGCTTCCTCATTCAATTTCCAGTATATTCTCTTTTACTTAAGGTCATCCAGCAGCTGCTTATGCTTTCTTCCTCATCTTCCTGTCATTTCTATCCTTCCTTCTTACTTTCCTTCAATCACATTTTAGAAGGCACGCAAGATGTAAATTACTAAAATAGAGTAATAAGATTAAAATAAAGTGAAGTGACTGAAAAGGGGCAGTGTTGGGTACTTGTACATTGAAGGAGCTGAGGTAATGGGGGTTGCCTAGGCTTCGCTGTCACCGTGTGGCCTACACCAGGGGCTTGAGGGGTTAGGGATGCAGTTGAGGCACAGTTGGGAATATAATCTTGTATTAATAAAACAGTGAGTAAAAGTGAATAATAGTAAATTAAATAAAGAATTTAGAAAAAAAAATGTGTTACTCAAACATGCAGTGGACACAGTGTCACATCCCAGAAGACTTGTATCATCAACCTGAAACCTGACGACATTTACAATACCAATGAATCTGAATTCATATGTATGTTTATTTAGCTTCATCAATCTAAATTCTATTACAGAGGCATTTCCATATGAGCCCTTGCTTTTAGGAGGTTGGGGGGTTGTGCATGTACACGTATAAGTTACAAAATGAAACTTCTAGTAAGTGGTTGATTCAAAAAATAATCATTTAAAGGCATCAAAACAAGTGGTCTTTCTCTTTGTTACTGTACCAGAAGGGAGCCTGTATGTATACAGTTTTGAAAACTGGTCCTGTTTAAATTTTGTTACAAGTTTGTCTTTCCTGAAACGTGATGTTGGCATTAGACAGAGTACCTTTTCATCCCAATGTGTTAGTTTTGCAACCCATGGATGAAGATAGAGTGCATTAGAACTTTTGCTGATGAGGATAATGTTGTGATAATGATTGTACCAACAATTTTGGGTGCTACATTTGGCGATCTACATGTAGTCTGTCTTCAGTGACCAGTAACGCTTATTTAATCGCAGAGGAAGACTTTTTCTAGATCCAGAGAAAAGATGGTATTGAAGGTTTGTCCTCTGAGGACATAACATGAGGAATTACTGATGTGGTGATTGTTTGGGCAGGATGTGGAAAGTTTATGAAGAAAATCTTGAAGGATGACTGCAAACTGATATGCGTGAACTTAGTTTCAAATACGATGTGTGCAGTTATCAGTCCTGCTGCAGGATGAACGCCGAAGGACGAAAAAGAGTTTGTGGGTGAAAGCGTAGAAGGAAACGGTGATTATGTCATTGTCATCATTATCATCGATTGTCTGGCAATGCTGTATGTTGACACTTCACTAGACTACATTGGTCAGTAATATTGTGGCTGAACTGTCAGGAGGAGCAGTATAAACAACAGACAAGAACATTATGGATTACTTGGTACAATGAAAGCCACTTCAAGATAGAACTAGCAGACATACACATTTCCTGAACAGGACACTGTTATTTTATGACCAAAAACAATATCACAAAATTAAAATGATATGTTAAGCCACATACCTTTACTGTGCAACTTTAGGACAATGTTCATTTTCGATTAAACTTTGCAGTCAGATAGCTTTAATGTGAGTGACCAAGGAACACCAAACTGATAGTCGAAAGACTGGATGAAATTCGTGTTTGTATTTATAAAGGTGTATATTTACATGTGATACACCAAGGAAACACATTCCACTGTTTTGTGGGAAATACGTGGACCACCACCCTCTGTGGTGACATCAGAGCCTTCGATGCTGGTGGGTCAGTAACAGGTGCTCTACCATCTGACACTGTATTGTGGGAAATACATGAACAACTAAGAGAAGAAAGAACGAAAAATGATTTATAAATATATATATATATAGATGCAAAAAGAAGTTACGTAATTTGTGACGTTTAGTAAGAATATAAAACAAAATATTGCGTGTTGTTTGTGATTATTTTTTAATTTACACACCCCCCCCCCCCCCCCCCCCCTCCACTTTGGATAATTGGGAATTGTCTGTATTGTCAATGGATGAGCAAGGTGTTATTTCTGGTGCCCCTTCTTGGGTGCCTTCAGTTCTCAAACCTTCTGACATGCGCAGAACACCATGGCATCACTGTGCACTTTGCACAGAAGCTGTAGCATTGTAGCATCTTGTCATCATAGCTTTGTTGTGAGGTACGCTGTTCTTGGCATTAATTATTTTGCAACAATTAAATCTTAAGGAATTTTGTCTATAAAACTGTACTCATTAAGGTTGTTAACTTTTTCAATCATCTAATTTATTCAAATTAATTTAATAAATACAACACTATGTTTTGGGGGCAGGATTGCTCCCCATCTTCAGGCTTGCTTCTAAAACGTATCACAGTTATAGTCACTGTTCTATAACACAAATTAAAGTAAAATCAGTGAAGAAGTTACATTCCAAAGACAGTTTATAAATAGTGTTCATGCACATCTCACTTACTTGATGTATGAACTTTATCACATGTCACTGTAAATATCTTCTCTTCACTTGACTGTTTTGTTTGTGGTAATTTCCAACAGACTCCAGTGTGTCAGCCACACTGCCTTTTAAATATGGTAGGCAGAGGGTTGCTATGTTGCCAGATTAATCCTTGGTTTGCAAGTATAGGTCTTGCACTATTCTTTATAGCACTGCCTCTTTAACATTATCACTCTGTGTGACTTATTCACTTTTTTGCTATTAAGGCAGATCCAAATAGAGGAATGGTGTGCTTAGAAAATCCCAACAGCCAACCCAGTTTGGAAATTTTAAGGCAAACTGCATATGTTTGGGGTGAAATTTTTGGAACAAGTTGCAGTTTGTAAAGTGAGAAATAATGGGGTATTCATTTCCCTTTTAGGGGTGGTAGTTTGTTCTTTTTCTTACTTTGCAGTTTTTGAGGAACAAATTAAGCTCATAAACTGAGGGATTACTGTAATGGACTTTAAACAAACAGCATGGTGTCTGATGTGTGTGTAGCAGCTGTTGAGTTTTTGTTTTAATATCTTGTTCTATGTGGAAGTTTTTTAACCCTTTCAGGACAGTTGCCTTATGCATGTTTAATGATAGATGCTGTGTACAGCCATGTGCCATACTAGTGTGATTTCTGTTGTATTTGGTCTGGCCAAATGCCGTTCATGTTAAAATTTTTTTACGAGTTCTGTGCAGAGTTTCATACGCTACGTTTCGTGCCTGTAAGCCTCTGCTGCCATACCAGCACACTATGATATTCTAACTTAAAGGCCAGATGCTATACAGGTTATTTATTCACATGTGCTGTATCTTAAAGTATAATTCCATACTGGTATAGCAGTACATATTTTTACATATTTTTGCATTTATGTTTTTCATAATTTAAAAAACAATGTAAATTAAAAATATGTAACTTTTTTCTGTTGTCTGTAACTAGGCACAAAACTGAATTTTCATGATCTTGGCCAGCAAATGCCCAAATGTATTTCTGTGTCCATCCTGAGACAGTTGAAGAATGTTTTTAAAATTACAGTGCTGTTAACATGTATGAGGAGTGGAAGAGTTCTTACAGATGCTAAGGGCTTTATAAGGACTCTTTGCTTCTCTTGCATTGCATGTAACTGACCTTTAACCTAGGTGTTCTGTGTGCAGTATGTATTCACTCCAACTCCAGGCGATTGTTATAACATACATCAAGTACGAAAATAAAAACTGGATTTTTTTTTACAGTGTACCATAATTGTGTTCTCTGCATATCTTCATTACCAACATACCATTTGTGGTTTTAAATTCCTGTGTTGGTTTTGGACTAGTGACAGTTGTGAGTTCTTGTGGCAGTGAGTTTTTGCTTGTTTAGGAAGCAAATCTGCTCTAATTAGAAAGTATTTCAGTCAAAGAATCTGTGTTTAGTTAAATTTTCACTAAACAGATGTTTTGACATTTAACCCCTTTTATGGGCATTTAAATTCCCCTCTGCTTTGCATGGAGTGGCAATTTAAATTAGGACTACAGCTTCTTGACACTTTTCGTGGAAACCTAAGATCAGAAACAGAAGAAATAATATGTTGGTAGGACAGCAGACAGCTGCCTCAAGCTAGTTAAATGAAACGGAAAGGCCACCTCCCCAGCATCCATCAGTGACAAGCACACGTATAAGGCCCAAGGTCAGCCCATCCATATAAGTGAACCAGGCAGCCGCCTATCTTGCTGTGTGAAGTGGGGATGCCAGATTCAAGAAAAAATGCCGAATTAAAAATATTTCTAATTCTGTAGTGCTTCAGGTAGGGCTTGGACACCCCATCAGAATAGTTTTTATTCCATAGTTCTTCAGGTAGGGCTTATGCAACTCTTCAGTATAGTTTAATTCCATACTGCTTCAAGTAGAGCTTGTGCACCTGTGTAGTGTAGTTTAATTCCATAGTACTTAAGGTAGGGGTTGTGGACACCTTAAGAATATGGGAAGAATATTTCCTTATTTACCAAAACCCTTAGCTAAGGTCTGCCTTTGTGGGGTGGGGGTAGGTGGTGAGTGCGTGTTTCACCGAGGTACCAGTTTATAGCAGCTAGTCTATGGCTGCCACTAATAACCCCAAAAATGAACAAAGACTTGCAGGCAAGAAGTAGTAGGGCCCTCATGCGACTCTACAATATTGGGTTAAGAGGGAAGTTATGCATTTTGCAAAGAACCATGATTTAGAAATCTGAGTAAAGAACACATTTATGGACACTTCATAAGCTGTTCTTCATGTAATCTTGTCCTCAGCCAAGGAAGTCGCAGATGAATGAGGCTGTGTCTAATTCCACATGAAGTAGTATTAATATATTGCACAGGTAAGCCAGCCAGCATTTGTAATGGTTTGTTACAGTTTATCTAACAGTTCAGAGGTGGCAGAGATGGAATACCGTATATTCTCGAATCTAAACCGCACCCGAATCTAATCCGCACCCAGTTTTTGGCGACTTCTTAAACGAAAAAAAGTTAGTTCGCGATTCTAATCCGCACCTTTCCTTCAACCACCCCTTGCCCACGGGGCGACTGATTGAATAATATTGGATGTTACCAATGCGTTAAAATCCGACGCTACGCCTGTGGCCGATGAGTCATACCGATAGAGGCGGGGTCTTTCTCAACAGACGTGCGCAATCTCGTCTGAAGCCAGCTGATCTTTAGTTGTTGAAACGTGGGAGGTGCTTGTTCCAATTTGTCGTGTACCGTAGTTATGGAAGAGGGACACCTGAAATCTAAACGACTCTCATATACGGCAAAGTTCAAACGTGAAGTTATTCGGTGCGCAGAGAGAATGGAAACCGCAAAGCCGCTGCAATTTTTGGAGTTGATGAAAGCAACGTTCGACTATGGCGGAAACACAAGGCAGCGATCAGCGGGTGTGAGGCGTCACGAAGGAAATTCACTGGACCCAAGAAAGGACGATTTCCTGAAATTGATGATGCAGTCTTCACGTTTTTTCAAGAGAGACGCAAGATGGACTGTTTGTGAGTTATGATCTACTCGCGAGGAGGCGATAAAGAAGGCCAGATCTTTGAACATTCCTCGAATTATGAGTGATGACGGCGAGTCTGATGAATAATAAATTATAATAATAAATAATAAAATAATAGATTATTGTATTGTATTGTTCTTACGTTGTTTATTAATTACGTTAATTACGTTATTGTTATATTGTACAGCAGCTCAATCATTTTTCCAAAATCCAGCTCTAGACCGCGAATCTAATCCGCACGCGAATCTAATCCGCATCTGATTTTTTAGCCCTCTAAAACTGTAAAAAAAAGTGGCGGATTAGATTCGAGAATATACGGTATGTTTTAAGAAGCATCTTT
This sequence comes from Reticulitermes speratus, assembly GCA_021186555.1. Classification (NCBI taxonomy): domain Eukaryota; kingdom Metazoa; phylum Arthropoda; class Insecta; order Blattodea; family Rhinotermitidae; genus Reticulitermes; species Reticulitermes speratus. Next base: position 29,467,535 of record JAJKFL010000013.1, on the reverse strand, counting down.
AAAAGTAACTACTTAACATTGTAAAGTGCTGTGGTTACTTATCTGCCCCTTGCTTTGATGGTAAAAAGTTCTGAATTTTCGAACATAGTATATATATTACTTCCATGCGATTCATAAAATAGGTAGTGATTATTTCCATAAACAGCAATAATCATTTGGTCTTTGTAATGGAGGTGCATTCTTTTTATTGAGGTAGGAATGGATTTTTTAAATATTATATTATATATAATTATTATATATACTGGGCGGAAGCATACATGCTATAAAGAAAAACACAGAAGCTTTAAAATTTCACATTGTCTTTTTATTTTAACTTGACAGAAGGTTTAGTACTTCGCTAGTAAGGAGATTGGTCTAAAAGTAAATGCTGAGAAAACTAAGTACATGGTCATGTCTTGAGATCAGAATGCAGGACAAAATCACCACATAAAGGTAGGTGATAAATCCTTTGAAAGAGTGGAACAGTTCAAATATTTGGAAACAACCCTAATAAATCAAAATTGCATTTATGAAGAAATTAAGAGCAGATTGAAGTCAGGGAGTGCTTGCCATCATTTGGTGAAGAATATTTTGCCTTCAGCTTGCTACCCAAAAATATAAAACTCAAGATATACTGAAATGAAATTGTGTCGTTTTGTATGGGTGTGAAACTTGGTCTCTCACATTGAGGGAAGTATGTAGTAGGCTGAGGGTGCTGAGGAAGGTATTCAGGCCTAAGAGGGTAAGGTCACAGGGGACTGGAGAAGACTACGTAAGGAGGAGCCTTATTCTCTGTATCCTCACCAAATATCATTTGGGTAATCAAATCAAGAAGAGTGAGATGGGCAGGGCATGTGGCACGTATGGGAGACAGGAGAGTTGCATGCAGGGTTTTGGTGGGGAGACCCGAACGAAAGAGAGGACTTGGAAGACCTAGGCGTAGATGGGAGGATAATATTAAAATGGATATTCAAGAAGTGGGGCGGGGACACGACTAGATTGATTTGGCTCAGGACAAGGACAGGTGGTGGGCTCTTGTGAATGTGGTAATGAACCTTTGGGTTCCATAAAATGTGGGAATTTTTTGACTATCTGAGGACTGGCTAGCTTCTCAGGAAGGACTCTGCTCCGTGCAGTTAGTTGGTTGGTTGATTGGTTAGTTACATACTCAAGAAGGTGTTGCTAGTGTAGTAGCAGTTGAATGTGTTGATGATTTGTTGGTTGACTGGCTGCAGGAGAGGTGGTGGTGCTGCACAGATACTGAAGTTGTATATTTGGATGGTGAGACCAAGATCCTTCAGATGCCCTGGGGCACTATCAAGGACAACGATGACCTTGAGTGCTAGATTCCAGGGCTTCAGACACAGTTTTCAAACCAACCGTTAGTGGCGTGGTCTTTTTGCTCTCCACAGCAGCACTGATTGACATCCATTTTTTTTTCACAACTTCCAGCCATACACAAGAACCGTTCAATCTTTTCAAGGAAGAAGCATTGATGACTTACAGAAGAAATTTTCACACCCAGTGGCCTTCGTGCTGCCCCTGTTCTCATCTTCAGTTTTCTTGGTGAAATGGATTGTCGATTTCTTTACACCAAAATGGTGTCTAACCTTAGCAATGCCCATTCCCCTGTCCAGCATATCCAACACCTCCACTTTCGCTAACAGAGACAGCATTTTCCCTTTTCTTTTTATCCTTAGGCCCTTGATCAGCATGTATGTCACCCTTTCCATACAAAAATAAATCATGAGGGCAACACGTAGTTCTAAGAACATGAAAAGTACAGTTTAGTTGTGTTGCGTATTGCGCGATTTGCACAACGGGTATCTACTGAGTGAGATAGGCAGGCAAGTGTGCACTGTTGTATATTGTACTGCGTGCCTACACATGAGCAAGGCACCACCACAATGCACAAGTGTTGCCCTGATTCTTCCGTCAATAAGCAAAAGTGTCGTGTGAACCCACAGACTTTGAGGATCTTTACCTTTACCATTAATAGTATTTGTTTCATCATAGTTCAGGTGGAGTGACACTACATTTAGCCAGACCACACTGCCACCACGTAGTTCGGGGTGGGCATTTTTTGTAAAAGTCTAAATGTGGTGATAATGTCATCGGTGTATACAGTAGCCAAAACAAAGGGTACATACAGTTAGGTAGCTGCTGAGAAAATAACATGAAGTTCTGACCACTGCATAGTAGCATTCACTTTATTGAATGAACAAATACTACATCCAGGGGTCAAAAAACTTCAACTTTATGGCTGGCAACTGGTTTCATACACCCTACATCCAAAGAAGTTAAGGTAAATATAAGTAGTAACTACTAGATCTTTGCTCTTCTGGGATGTTACGGAGCATAGATTGGTAGTTAGTTACCGACGTTTCGGGATGACCTATCGGTCCCATTTTTAACTGTCAAGCAGTCTTGGACTACTTCACTGTAGAAGATGTGAAGATCTCATTTACACCATGGCGGAAGCCTGCAATCACGCATAGCAACTACCACCTCCTCAGAGAGTCAATAAATTCCATGTAGTTCATGGTACCAAAAAGTCTCCTGCTACTTCCTACCTCTTAGTTTCAAATATCGTCCTCAGGACCGCATTCTCAAACACCCTCGGCCTATATTCTTCCCTTAATTTGAGAGACCAGGTTCCACACCAATAAAACAATAGGCAGAATTGCAGTTCTGTATATTTTAAAGTTCATATTCTTTGATCGCAAATGAGGAGACAAAAATTCTGAAATGGTAGCAGGCATTGCTTAATTTTAATCTGCTCTTAATTTCTTCAAGCATGCAGTTTTGATTTGGTAGTACACATAATTAGTAAGTCATAACAATGTGTCTCTCACATTCATCTTTTTCATTGTCTCGTACCCATCTTGTGTGTGATAGGGAAAACACAAGAGGAAGAATTTACATTGTGTGCCCCATGCACCGAATGCAGAATGAGGTTCCAGTGTCTGTGGCTACTTGCCATTATTTACAAGTGTAATATTAGTGGAATGGCTGACATAATAAGTAGACAAGACAAATTGGAGTTAACAGGCATCAGGAAATAGCAGTCCTGCTTGATCAGGAAATAAAACATTTATCTGGGTACTAGATTTGAGCCCAAGTCAGAAACAAGATTTGATAAAAATTCATGAAGCATTATCCTGGTTGTGAAACGTGGATGAATCATGACAGAATATTAATGAAAACCTGTAGGACTTGACACGTAATACAGTTCAAAGCTCATGCTTGTAAGTGAATGATGGGAAGCGTATTGAGGACAGTGGCTCCTGAAGTTATGCCAGATTTTGGCGTTATCTACCCAATTAGTCTTTTTTCCAAATTGTACCATGTGACTGAGGTTACAGCCATCACATTACATTGAGGTCTAGTTTCTGGATGCCGTGAGTGGAAGTAAACAAAGGTAAAGGTAACTTTGCTCTTGTGCTTATTTAGACACCACACGATAAAGGCATTTGGGGGAGTGGAAGTATAGCTCTACACATTCTTAACATTGCCACTGGACTGAATTGAGTGGTCAGCCTTATGTCCTGGCCGCTTTACCCCTGAAAAAGAGCTTCTGGGGCCCATTAAGTAGAATGCTGGGTGGGCTCCAGAGCCAGTCTGGACACTGTAGAAGACATGATGTCCAGCTTGTAGCTTAATCCATGTAACTAAGTAATCCAGTTCCTTGGAAGCATGCAGCTATTCTAATTTCCCCATTTAGTGATTAGTCTAGCCAACATATATGGGCATACACAATTGTACAGGGAATGGATCTGGACAGATATATATATATATATATATCAGGGGTGGCCAAACTTGCTTAACGTAAGAGCCACATACAATAAACTTCAGATGTTTGAGAGCCGCAAGACATGAACAAATATTACACACATATACACATTTTGTTTCAAAAATTCTTAAATATATTTACTCACCATGAACATTAAACTTACGTTTTAATCCAGTGGACTCGCAGTTTATACCCAGTAAATAATTATAAAGCTTGAAAGTTTTTTATTTACCTTTTATATGAATTGTAATGCAAAAAGGAGCTCAGCCAACATATTTCCACAAGCCACACATCATATGTCAAACAGCCGCATGTGGTTCGCAAGCCGCGGTTTGGTCACCCCTGATATATATATGTTTTGGTAATGTGGACTGGATCGACTTGGCCCAATTTCGTTTCGTGTTAGCAGTGTCTGAATTCTGTTAGTGGTGTTACGTAGGGATAGCTTTTTTGTATTTGTCTTCCTCCCCGCGATGAAGTGTGTGTGGTAGTGGTTTCTGGTCACTTGAAAGTAAGGCAACATAATGTGTTCTTGTTTCAGCTGGTGGGGAGCTGCAGGACATCCACATTCACGTGACACATCACAACTTTCCAGCCAGAAGTAAGTGTGTTTTTTGTCTCATTTGTTTGGAGGTGAAATCTGGTCATGTGATGAAGTGGGAGCCTTATCAAGGAATATTTTCAGACCTGGAAGTCTTGTGGGATGTGATGCTGTGCTTTTGAACATCTAGTTCATAACATTTCACAGATCATAGTGGCTTTATCTTCAGTATCAAGCATGGGTTTTTCATGGAATGTGTGACCATGAAGAGGAAGACACTATGATCCCTTGAAATGCTGGTAACTACTCCCCAGTGACACAGCATCATGTTCCTGAATGTTCAGCAACACTGCTGTCAGAATCTTTGAATCTCATAGTTTCAAACTTAATGCAGTGATTCAGTAAATCTGGTAGTCTACTGCAGCAACCAATAAGTGACAGTACTTGATCAAACAGTGATTCTGAACGTTACCCAGATGTTATATTACAGGCTGATACTAGCCCAAACGAAATTAATGCAAAAGAATATGAAGCATGGCTGAAGTCTGTAGGAGATACATTCGTAATCCAGAGTGTGTTAATGCTGAATATGAAGTGTGGCTGAAATGTGTGGGTGATACATTCATAATCCAGTGTGTTAGTGCTGAATATGAAGTGGGGCTGAAGTCTGTGGGTGATAAATTCATAATCCAGTTTGTTAGTGCTGAATATGAAGCATGGCTGAAGTCTATGATACATTCATAATCCAGTGTGTCAGTGCTGAATATGAAGTGTAGCTGAAGTCTGTGGGTGATGCATTCATAATCCAGTGTGTTAATGCTGAATATGAAGTGGGGCTGAAATGTGTGGATGATACATTCATAATCCAGTGTGTTAGTGCTGAATATGAAGTGGGGCTGAAGTCTGTGGGTGATACATTCATAATCCAGTGTGTTAGTGCTGAATATGAAGTGTAACTGAAGTCTGTGGGTGATGCATTCATAATCCAGTGTGTTAGTGCTGAATAATGTCATTTAAGCCTAATTTTAAATTGACAGAATTTGGGACCTATGTGCAGCATCTCCAAAATACTTGTGATTTTAGGCCACTGGGGCCGAAATTCTTTAATGGTAATGATTATGTTATTTCTGAAATATTCCTGATATGCTCCTGCATCTGTCTCTCTGGCTGCCCATTCACCTGTTTTTCTTTGTACATTCTTTGCACAGGATGTATGAAATGAACACACAGAGTCATGTCCGTCAGTCCACATTTCTGAAACTAGAGAACACATTTTGATTAGATTTGGTATTGGCAGTGTACATTTAACATTGTCAATTTAATTTTTGTTTGTGTCTGTCTGGTGTATCCCATACTTGACATGAAGCTCAGATTAAACTTTATTTGCACATAAATTCAGGAACTGTTGATTTTGTCTGTTGTAGGGGTCATTCACAGTTGGGTAGTCTGACTGTCTGCTGTCACTGTTGCAGTCCATCCCATGATCCTCTCAGATGTTTTGTCTTGAATCCACAGCACAGTATTGTTCGTAGGCCATCACAGTAAACATTTGTCATATAAGCAGGCAAGTGAAGCAAGTGTTTGCTGACTCATAAAGTCCTGTTACTTGTTGCTGGCTGACAGGTTTTGTGTGTCATGGAATGCAACTGATGTATATTTGGTACTCTTAAGGAACATCAAATGTCTGCATAGTCCACAGAAGATGGATGAGTCATGGCTTTACTCTATGCACTTGTGGATGTATTTGGGAGACTGTCATGAAGGACAAGAAAGAATTCATTCAGATAATTTATATTAATTCGGTTCAATTCTTTATTATTAGTATGTTGGCACAACAGCCATAAACAGTAATAATGATGAAATATTCCTGAGATACATCTCCATCTATTATTTGTGTACTACTGTTCAATCATGAAGATTTAAATCTTCTGCAATATGATGCTTTGTCATTGGTAACCGCTTACCAGAAGATGCTAGTCTTCTTATGACACTGTCACTGATAACAATTTACCAGAGGATGCTAGTCTACTGTGATATGAGTGTCATTGGTAACCATTTACCAGATGCTAGTCTTCTATGATATGACACTGTCATTGGTAACAATTTACCAGAAGATGATATTCTTCTGTTATATGAAACTGTCATTGGTAACCATTTACCAGAAGATGCTAGTCTTCTGTGATATAAAACTGTCATTGGTAAACATTTACCAGATGATGATGAGTCTTCTGTGATATGGCACTGTGTCATTGGTAACCACTTACCAGAAGATGCTGGTCTTCTGAGATGTGATGCTGTGTTGTTGGGCAGATAGCTCCTGACGTTACTGTGACCATTTGATACACTGCCAACTGCTAGCCCAATGACACAGTGTCATATCCAAGAAGACTCGAGTCTTTGACAACAGTCTACCTGCTGACACAGCTTGAATCTTCAGCAGCACTGCTGCACTTCCAAAATGTCAGTAACTATTTACTAGCTGACACAGTATAACATCCTAGAAGACTTGAATCTTCTCAAGGACTCTCCTCCATGGAGCCAGTTAAGTGATGAAATATGTACCCAGGCCACACAGACCTAATGATACAGACGTGAACTTTATGACGTAGACTGTAATTCTTTAAATCTGACAGATATGAAAAATATGGTTCGAACTTCACACTGACTACATAAGGAAATTCAGCAAAATATGGCTAGACTCATGTGGAGATTGAAGAACTACAAACATGGATATTTTGCTTCTTTCTTCAAAACAAATATGGCGTTGGGATGACTCACTTGGTATAGTGCCTAAAACAAATTGGGAGTTGGGATGACTCAGTTGGTATAGTGCCTAAACTGGGATTTGGTATGGCTCACTTGGTGAAGTGCCTAAAACAAACTGGCAATTTGGATGGCTCAGTTGGTAAAGTGCGTAGATCATGGGCAGAATGACTTAAGAACCAGGGTTCGAGTCTAGGTAGGGACAAGAGACTTTTCTCTTCCCCAGAGAGGAGTTTTTGCTGCACTCTTGCCAAGTTTGAAGTAAAATATGATGCAAACATGCTGCTCCTCCATGTCCACCATTCAACGGGAAAAAAAGTTTGCAAAACAGCAGAAACACGACGTTATAAAAACGCGTAGATCAAAAGAAGGCGTGCACTCAGCCATGTCGCACACTGGTTCACAAAGGATACGTGCAGAGCTACCAGGCACCACTAGTCCGTACCAAAACCGGTTCCCTCGTGACATTCAAATTTCGGGAAATTTTGGGTAGCACCTCGTACATATTATTTTTACGTCAGCAGTTAACAAGCGTTGTAGTAATGCGGAACTTTAAGGTTATGTCTGACAAACGCAATGTGTGCAGAATCTGCACTCAGTTAACATGCCGTTCACAAGAATGAAATAAATCGACATTAATAACAGTGACTGATGTAAAGAACTAGAATTCTTTGCAGTGAGAGAGGGGGCTTTGAATTTTGCTCACAACCCACTGTTATTATTGTGGTATTTGTTTAAGGCTGAAGGTTACACTGTACCACATATGTACATAATAGGGGCATGACTAAAGTTGTATGGCACTGTTTGTGAGCCGAATGTTTTAGCATAGTGTAATGTCATCTACAGCTGCTCTCCTTCAGCTGGATGTTAGTTACATTATCAGTCAATATACATGCAGAAATATACAGTGTCACGGTGAAGGAAACACATAATGTTAAATGGCTATCTCCTGAACAGAATGCTATATTGCTACAATGTGTGGACCATGTTAAAGCTGTTACACTACCATTTAGAGTAGGATTTCAACATAAAACCCATCTTCCCCAAGGATTGCAATCTCTGTGTGGCAATATTCAGAGACCATGGGGGCATGGCAGGGTAACAGTCGGAACCTACTGCAAAACAGTCTGTGGATGTGTGCTGATCAAAAGCAAGAACACTACATGAAATGGAACAACAAATTTGAGATACTTCTGCCGTTCTTCCTCGACTTCTTACAGAAAAGTTTCGTGTCTTTCAGGTTGAAGAAAACGCTGGGGGCGTCTTTTTAAATCTGACATGAAGTGGTAGTGTAGTTAGTTAGTTACTTCCTATCGCTCCTTGCGGAGCATAGGGCCTTTTTTCAGAGGTTTCTTGGTCTGGAAGTGTGCATTCCGTAGTGGGTGACCAGTCCACTGACTGCACAATTTCTACTCATCCTGATATGACTGCCAGAGCCATCTAGCAGTCATCAGGAGACTTGGGTGAGAAATGGCCGCTGAATTTTGCTTACGAAACATCTCAATTCATGCCCGTAAGGTTCTTTTACATGTTGTAAATCTACGACATGGGACCGACGGCTTTACTTCCCCTCCAAAGGAGGTTGTGCTACGGATTTTTATCACCCTTAAAAATCCATCGACCTCGGCCGGGATTGAACCCGCGAACCTTGGGTCCAGTGGCGAGCACACTAACCACTAGTCCACCGAGGGCGACAAGTGGTAGTGTAAGGACTTTAAAATGATGCAAGAATAGTAACTATATAGTGTTCCATTCAGCACATATGTATTTCAAAACTCTGACTTGCCAATCTGTATAATTTCAGTATCTTAAATCACAGCCCTGTTATCCTAGGTGTGCAAATGCAAGTAAACACATTTTAGTTCACAAAATTAATCTGCTGAGAAAGGAGATGTTCAGATTGAAATCATTACTTACATCTAGTGTTTGAATTCCCCTTGTTTTAGCTGTCTGAGAAAAAGACACGTGGTCACCATGTTACATTTCACACCACACAGTGGCTACATGTCATGCAGACCCAAAATCATCTACTTTTGCAGTATTGTGTGGCTCTAGTACAACAAACAGTATGACACCAACTGTATCTGTTACTGCACACCCTTTCTACAACGACTGATAAGACATGTTTGGACATTTTATGTCATCATCAGTGTCTGCCACCTATCTACATCGATTCCAATGCTGATGTTTGTGTGGACAAGTTAAAAATGTATGTGAACATTCACTACAAAAGGATTTGTACAAATGATTAAGCTTTAACTGAAGAAATTGGACACTCACAGCAGTGACTAAAACGCATGAATACCAGACAATTGGATAATAATAAAACATAAAAAATATATATAGTTAATAAATCTGTGGTAAGGGTTAGATGAAAATGGGGCATGAATATGATAGTTCAGAGATGTATGATAACTATGCTGGATATCCACTTAGGAAAGATGTAACATATTTTGAATCAACGAATGGGAGATGTGTTGAGTTCTTGCATGGCAACCTGTAGACGTGTTACTATATTCTTGTTTGCAGGGGAGGATGCCCGACGTGAAACTGGGAAGCGAGTTGAATGGCCACCAAACAGCCCGTTCCATATCTGTTAACTGCAGTTGCCACCACAATGAAAGTTTCAAAGTTTATATTTTGTAAATGTAAGAATTACATGTATATATATATGATACAAACAGAGGTGAATATATCAGTTTGTTAAACAACAGTACAGTATTGACAAATCAACAGTGCTTAAACAGCAGTGCCCCGCTCCAAATTCTGCTTGATCTCTGTGGTGTGCTCGCCATAGAACCTCTCCAGTTTCTTATTGAACTTCATGTTTCGTTCATTTATGTAGTCTATATCAGCATCATCATTGTGCATACGTCGTCGGCTGTACTTCTGTCGTTTTGCAACCCTATGGGAGAGAGAAACATAATGCGTAAGTACTGTGCCACAAGATCAAAGCAGACACATTACATGAATGCTGTGAAAAGTGATTTACTGTTTGTCCAAGTCTTGAACCATGCGATCAATCCCTTCCTTCGTGTCCTGGTGCAGACCTTGCAGAATGGTATTTGGCCCACCAAAGAATGCTTCTCCCATCTTCTCCTTCTGATATTCATACTGTTCCATATCAGGCTTAATGCCCTTCACCAAACGACTGTATTGTCTGCAAGATAAACAGTTCAGTGAGACTTACAACAAATCAAAAAGCTGGCATTTTTTTAAAGAAATTTCCCCATTTCATTCCCTTATTGTAGTTAAAATATTTGTGATGTTTAAGGGTCAGTCTTGTAGTTTTGGATTTGCAACATTCATCTTACAAAAACAGATAACACAGAAATAATTAAAAATTGCATCCACTGTGAAAAGAAACACATCAGTTACAGAGTTAGTAATGGAATTTAAATTTCAAACTGTGTGAGGAATTGTGTGCTTCAGGCAGATCTGCATGACTAAGACACCACATCAAGTACTGAGATTAATTAAAGTAGCAGAGGGAACAATTACTGATACAAACACAACCGCACCTGGCAGTGGCCTGTTCATAATCTGCAAAGCCAGGATCTGGATTCTTCTTCTTCTTTTTCCTGTCCAGCCGCTCAGCTTCAATGGCTTCTATGTGTAGCAGCTTGATGCGATCGTAGTCATCACCCTGAAACATCATGGCACACTCCGTATCATATGGCGTTCACAGAAGTGGACACAAACAGCCACACGTGAAGACTACTCGTGGTACCAAGATGCACGTAATTGGTATGGATATGATGTAACTCGCAGTTAAGTGGAAATTTCAGAAAACATTTTGTGTATTGTGTCCCTATGCTTATTATACAGATAGTTTAACATGGGACTGCGCAGGACTCAGCAATGCAGTGTAGTTGGCGTCATTGTTCACTATGCAGAAAGAATGTCATCCGCTCCACAGCGAGCAGTTCCACAAAAAAAAAAAAGGCCCTGTGTAATATCAATTGCTAATGTACATTTATGAGCTGCTGCTACTACTGCTACCACCAACCACCACACCACCACCATGGCATGACAGCCCACTTTTGAGTCATAGCCTTCTCAGTTTTTCTTCTCCAGATTTCTGGGACAGTCTATGAGCAGATTGCAGTTTGTGCTGGACACCCTGTCTTATGCTAGTAATCAGATACACTTTCATTCAGATGTGGTGTTACAGATTATGACACTGTGTAGTCTGGTAGGTGGCTACCAATAGTTTGAAGGAAACTGTTGCCTCCATCTTCAGGGCAGAAATTTCTACATTACATATGCTCATTGTGTTGAAAACGCTAGTGCATGTTGCCATAAGCGAAGTTTCTTCTGAGTGTTTTAGGTATTAAATGAGACTTTAATGTGTTTTTCTATGCTAGAATGGGCAGGGCCTTCTAATTTTATTACAGTTTACTGTATCAGGGAAAGAACAGAGATAAAGATATGTGTGAATGTATAAAGTTTGATGCATATGGTTGAAAAGTGTGTGTTTGTTTTTGTAAACCAATTTTCTCAAAAGGTACTTTATGTCCAATCTATCAGAGTAGTTGACTGTGATACTGTTCACTGTCTGGTCATAGCAAAAGATAGGGACAGACTCCTCAGTGAGCAAGCAAGGAACACAAATTTTATATGCAGAGAAGTACTGTCAAGAATCCAAATAATGTGGAAGTTTAAAGAAATGTACCATGCCAATATGTCATACATTTTTACTAAATTTTCATACAAAACAATTTACTTTGCAGTGATTGTATTCTAGTTACACATGCATAATTGGTTACTGATTTTAGTATATTATAAATATATTAAAACAAATGCAATAAATTCCTCAGTAAACGTAATTACCCTGGCTTCAGCCTCCTTTCGTTTCTGCTCATTCTCTAACACCCATTCCGCTTGCCGCTTACGTGCTTCCCAGTTGGAGGGCAATTTGTTGCGTTTGTCTTCTTCCACTACTTCTTGGTGGTTCATTTGACGGGCCTCATTCTAAAATAACAGTATTTACCATCTATAATACTATTATGGGTATACAGACATGAATAACGCTGTCTTCTACCATGCGACAATGTGCATCCCCAAAGACATCACAGTCATTGCCACAAGGACCTCAAAACTCACACAGATAGAGCATGTTTGCATTTATGTCACAAATCCATGGTCATAAAATTATTGTTTGCACAATACACAATTTACACACTCAGATAAAAAAAGGTAAAGTCCCTGTGCTTCAGCACCATGCCATGAAAGGATATGGGGGGGGCCTGAAGGCATAACAGTCCTAACTTCAGCACTAGACAGAGATGTGTGTTCACCTTTAATCTTTGGGAGAGAGTCCTCTATAACCACTGAATAGGAGGATGGGGACCCCACAGCCAGTGTGCATGCTGTGGAATAAAATCTCTTGCCTTGGCCAGGAATGAAACCGTGGCTTCTTGCTCGTATATGCCATTTCTGATAAATGTACAAATTACAGCCCAGGCTCAATATTGCACCATGTACTTGTGTTTTTATCCCATGCAAGTGATTTTTGATTTGGGACTTTGCATCAATAAGGGGTACAGTCATTAATGTAACTTTACCACATCAAACAGAAGTAATATACATCACACTTTCGACAAGGCATAAATATAAATGATAAGCCAAACAGGTTAAATTCTTACTCTCTTCATATGCAGATCTTTTAGCCGTTTCATGCGTTCTGCTTGCTTTTCTTTGAAGGATAAATGTCCAGACCCTGAAGCTTCCATATTCAAGTTATGCAACTTTTGTAAACGTAGGTATGACACACTTTACACTCGTCCTATCGTCAGAAATATCAGCACTTGGCACAAAGAACTGTCCATGGAGTTCAACGTACAATGATCACAGAAAAATTTGTAATACGAATTTCAACAGCTGGCACAAACAATTGTGCTTTGATTTTAATGTACAATGTTCATTGAAAATTTTGAAACATTTGTGGTCTCCTGCAGAGAGCATAATAAAAAACAGTTACGTGTTCTTAGAATTCATTTTTATTAGATACGTTCAACATTGGGTAAATAATCTGGACAACTAAATGTTATAGTTCCATCTCACTGACTCAAAAATAATTGTCAAGAACATGCTATTTCACAGCTACTCGCACCTTCAAGCGAATATGTTCATGCACATTTCCTACATATTTTATACCACACGGCCGAGTTACTTCTCAAGAACATAACTTCGCAAGAACAACATACATAACCCAGATCGATAATCTTTAACTCAGATCTCTGAAATGACTCACTACAAGCTCCGTCTAATCCGTGACACAGACGGATTAGCCACAAGTTTCATCAGTGACACTTCCTCGTCATGGCACCTTCACAAAATAATCTGTGGGCCGGAGCGACCATTCCACATCCGTGACAGTAAGGAACGTCGTGAAGGGGCCAATGTCACGTGAGCGGGAGAGATGTGAACATATATTCCGCAAGACAATAGATGTAGTTAGTCTAACGGTTGTATGCGTTGAGGAACACCTTAACATGCTTCCAGGTTGCCTCTATAGTGTTTGTATGGGCCCAGTCCATCCGGGACGAGGTTGAAATATTACGCCGACTGTAACAGAGACATAGCCTGCAACCTAACAAACGTTTGTCTCGCGTGGCCGTGTAGCTAATACACAGAACAGAGACATAACGTACACCCTACCGTAAGTCAGTCTCGAGTGGCCATGCAGTTAATACATATAACAAAGACATATCCTACACCCCAACTGTTTCGGGTGGCCATGTAATGCCTGCTTGTAAAGGAAAGTTTGAAATGAGCGCTCCAAGTTGAAGGAGGGAGATGGGGGCGCGGCCTCATAGCTCCACGCACCTGAGCGTACGTTATCTTTGTCACAGCACACTTGATGTATAGTGATCGGGCTAAACTGCATTTGTGCCCTGTTCACTATCTTATCGGGACTTTACGTCTCAAAACTTTGATCGACTTAGAAAGATGAGTAACAATATAATCAGATCTGCGCTCTTCTGGGATATTACGCGGCGTCGTGTGATAATTCTTTACCGACGTTCCAGGACGATGTATCGGTCCCATCTTCAAGGGTCAAGAGTCGCAGATCTCATCAACATCGCGGCTGAAGCCTAAAATTAAGGTTAACAATACAATCACTTCTCTCGTTCACCAGTCTATTTTCCCTTTTGATCACGGATCTGTCTCGCGCACCACTTCCCATTTCAGCGACTGATGCAGGCAAGCAATCTGACGCGGCTGCTAGCCCGAGAACAGCCTGAAATCAACGAGAACAGGAACTTTGCAATCGGTGAACTAGGATCCGTGAACGCAGGAAATTTAGACTGATGCCCGACGCCAAACTGACGATTGGTACGACTTATCACAGATTAATACTCGATGGGTCCACGTACGTATGTCAGTAATACTAGATAATCTGTGGTTGGTAGCGTGTCAGATGTTACGTCACTTGAAACTGAAGAGAGAGGGAAAGACAATTGAACACGCACCGTGGAATGGTTAATCAAAGTAACAGTACTGGAGTACTGGTAGCTGCTAGTGGTTGATGTTGTGCCCGCTGTGTGTGCGTGTGTATGACGTTAGAGATCGTAGGAGGAATACCACATATGGTGTAAGAGGTTTCACTAAACTATGTACATTTTTTAAAACCATGTTGGAGGTTATGTGATACGGACTGTCGTGTAACTTTCTGAAACGAACCATATGCGTTTGTTTTTCAGATGAAAACTATGCTGTCAGCTTGAATCTGTGGAGAGAAATTGGCATGGCGGTTGTAATTGAAACAACCCTTGGTGACATAACGGTTGATCTTTTTACGGAAGAAAGGCCGAGAAGTAAGGTTCTTGAGATTGTTAAGCCTCACGCCCCCACACTGCCTGTTGTTTTAGCTTTTGGCCTTTTATTTTCATGAAGTTCTCGTTCAACTCCCATGCAAGACCGCAAAGTAAAATAAGCACTGGTTATTACGGGTTTCCAAAGGACTGGAATGTCGTTCGATACTCAACGTTTAGATATAAATATTGCACAGTATTCATGATATTCGTTCTGTCTGTGTCGACCATACTGTTATCAAGAAATGCAAGTTTCTTTGTATGTTACTTTTCCCAGTGACATGGTTTACGGTATTCTGCTCATATTTTTGTTGACGCTCAGGTAGAATCCCCAATTGTGACTGCCGCAATCCTTTTTTAAAATTAATTCAAAGAACAATGTCCATATCTTTATTTTGTGTATTAAACAGTTTCAGTTCATCGGAGCTGGTGTATGTATCCAAAATTTGTGTGATGGACATTAGATGGATGTAATTATACCAGGAGGGAGGTGTAGTGTGGAATACTGTACATACCAGATTTTCTTCTCCCATATGCCATATTAGATGATGTTAGGGCCAGGCACCCTATCTTGGTCACGAGGTACACTGCGGGGATGTATGTTAGGTTATACACCTTTAATCACGTCACACAAACCTGTTTGGCACTATATTTCATACTTGTATGTCATTCTACATCATCTAACACAGCTTATTATGTTGCATACCTGTTCCCTCTGGGTGTGGTTTGTGAGTTATATTTATGTGTGCAAAATATATTACACAGTCTGGATATGTGTGTACAGAATGTTGGGCATGTTAATCACTTTCCCCAGTTATTTTCTTCATGTTAGAGTTATGGTTCTTTTTTTTGTAAAAAATGTATTGTGCATTGTCATGTTATTTCACTGGGGTCACTATACTCACAAGGAACAGAACTGTTAGAAAACCTCTGGTGAATGAGAATGGAATGCTAGTATGATGTGATATTCATGTCTATATATTATGAGGGCATATCCTGGCCACCATGCGGTCAAAGGCATAGGACTGCGGCCGCTGGGTTGCTGGGCTTGCAGGTTCGAATCCTGCTGATGGCATGGTTGTTGGTTTGTTATGTTGTGTGTTGTGCAGGTAGCGGCCTCAGCGATGAGCTGATCATGCATTCAGAAGAGTCCTACCGGGTGTGTGTCTAATTGTTTGTGATTTAGAAACCTCAATAATGAGGTGGCCTAGGCCCAAGTTGGGCTGTTGCACCAGAGAAAAAAAAAATATTGCAAGGTGCTTAGATACTTATTGCCCTGTTGCAATATTAGGAATGTTTAAAATGTTTTACTCTATTGTGGTTGATGGGACCTAGCATTTTCAGGAGAACATACTGCCCTGTCTTCATGGTAGAAGTGAAAATCTGAAATCCAATATAGGAATTCTTGTTGACGAACAGCAAGTGCCGTCTGAGCTCTGTGTTTCTCGCGTCGTCTGTTATGTTTTGTGATGGAAACAGTCTGTTATTAATAGCAGTAGATTTTTATTGGATGTATGTATGTCTGACCTCAGTCACTTTATTCCGAGGTTGAAATATAATGAATTTTGGATCAAAGGCTGCCATGTTTTATGTAGATTTGATGGCTAATTTTAAGTTTTCATAAATGTGCTTGAGTATGAGGCCAGGTGTTTCCAACATCTTATTTTACCCACAGAGTTTTGGGAAGAATCTTTTCTCCTACAGCTTTTATGGTGTTGTATGGTAGTCGGAACTTCAATCATTAGAGAAAGAAGAGGGTGAATTTCATGTTTATCTGTTTCATCAAAACCCATTCATGGTGTTTGTGTATAACCATATTTGTTAGCAAGTTCCCAATCTTGTTTGAGAGCTGTGCCATGTCTCAGGCAGTTCACTGCTGGCATCTTAACACAGACTGGCCTGGGTTCAATCCCAGGCCAGTCTGTGTGGGATTTGTGGTATACAAAGTGGCACTTGCATGGGAGTTTCTCTGAGTACTTTGGTGTTCTCTTGTCACTATAATTTCAGCAGTGCTCCTCCGTGATCATTCATGTACATATCATTGATGCTGTATGTGAGCAGTTGACAGGCTTATTAAATAACACCCTTAAAAAACTGTATCTTTTAAGGCCCAGTGACTGTTTAAGCCTTTACTGCATATAGTCGTGAGTGGCCCAGTGTTGACTAAAGTTGTCAAAAACATGGACCTGTAACACTGTGCTTGGCATTTGACCCTGGGCCACAGGGTGTACTGACACTTTAAATTTTGGTCCTTAAAATACAGAAGAATGCCTCACTGACCACTGTTTCTTGCAGCATGCCTCAACTTCCTGAAGCTGTGCAAGATAAAGTACTACAACTTCTGTCTGTTCCACTCCGTGCAGCACAACTTTCTGGCTCAGACCGGTGATCCAACAGGTTCTGGCAAGAATGGGGAGTCAGTATTTGGGTATGTACAATGAAGTAATTCCATGTAGTGTTTTATATTATTCATACCGTGCATTGTCATCAGTCAAACATAAAACACTCAACCAACACATGCACTCTTATTATTATTATTATTATTATTATTATTTCTTAGATATTGGTTAAAATTGTAGGCGATCACTTCGGGGTGGATCCCTGGTCTACTGTGTAGAGAGAATTGGTTGTTTATATGCGGATGGATAGGTCAAGCTGGTAAGAGAATAGGCACTGTGCAGGCACCACCAAGTGTTGACTGAAGCTATAAATGTACTTTCAACTGAGTAAATGTACTTTCCATACAATGTTAGTGAAGGGAGGCGTACATAACAACAGTCCGACGAGGGGTTTAAGAACTTTTGCGTACATTTACCTTACCCAACATTAGGAAGAAAAAATATAAAATTAAAATAAAACAAGGAATGGCTTAATATCCAGCAAAACCTGTAACCCAGAACATAATTCAGATTATTGCAAAATTACAGGACGTCCCCCTCAAGGCCGAACAACAACACTGTGCAGTCGTCACTTTCACTCTGAAGTACTAGACATTGATTTTAACTTTTAACTATTCAGTTTTAAACCCATCTTTTTATTACTGTGTATGGAACCTGTACCGTTCAAAAAAGTTTAATGAATTTGGCGTATCTTACAGTATGAAAAGTGTAAAGTTGAGATCTCAACTATATATATAGTGGCATAAACAGTCATTAAATGCAATTTACGTGATGACTTATTTGGTAGTCTAATTCACCTGATGATGGCCTTTTGTACATAAGCTGAACATGTTTGTTTTAAAGTTGTATGATATATAACAAAACTTAGTTGTGATAGATGGCCTTCACCCCTTTACATAGAGTAAATGCTTTTGAAAGAAGTGTAATGCTGCCTTGCCATTCCTAGATGAGCCTAACAGTGACCATGCCATGCCAACTGCAGCTATGTAGTGTTAGGGAGCTTGGCTGTCAAGTACTCTGGTCAGTATTGTAGTTATTTATCTAGTACTGAATGTGAAAGAGGAACGTTGACAGAATGCGAGAGCGTACAAGAGCATGTGTTGCTGTCTTTGGTGCTAGAGCATGAATGAAGGATGTTCAGTAAGAAGGTTTCCCTAGGCCATAAAAAATAAATGAGAGGTCATTACAGTGTCAAATGTTGCTCATTTATTCTTCAGTGTAATTATTAAACACATTAACACGTTTGTCCCATCTTGGCACAAATTTAAATGTTCCACTGTGGTAGAAGGGGGCTTTCACATTTGCAGCCATTCATGAACAGCCATTTTAACTTTCTAATTATTGTAGAATTGGTGACGTCCCAAGTGTTACTTGAACAGCCCAAACTGCATTCCACCTTGCTTTGTTTTAGGAGTGAAATGGTGTACCCATGTAAAGAGCCCAGTTTCTACTGTCATAATTTTTAAATTTCTGTCAAAATTGGAAAACAGCACTGGTGAGACTAAGACAGGGTAACGTGAACAAGATGCAGGAGTTTTGACAGCAAGGGGAAGATACTGCAGTATATTTGGCATGCTGTGTTTGTCCAGAGTTTCCATGTTCTACATATAAATGTTAGCGTTTGTGATTTGTGTGTTTAAGTAAACCCATATGACTGTATACATGTGATGGTGAAGGGTGTACTGTACACTGTGTGGACAAAATGCGTGTTTGATATTCAGGCAGATGGTACTTGTAGTTACCGTTGTGCTTTGAGGAACTGATTTTATTTCCAACTGTTAGGGTGAGCACACACCAGAGAAACTGTAAAACACAACGCAACTGAAACTTCTTAGAAACATCACCCATTCTGAGCAGGAAACTATTTGACCTATTAGCGTGCACACATGGAGGAAACTGATTAGTTGCTCACATCATCTCAGGTTGATGTGTTTGATTTAACATGTGATGGCAGTTGTTTGATTTTGTGCACTTGATTTATGTAACATCAGACAATATTGGCCCTGTCATAATGCGGATCATGAAAGAAATGTGGAAACCGAGGAAACTAGGCAATGACCGTGAAGTGTGACTGGCTTTTTCAGTTGCCTGGGGTGTGAGTTTCTTAGTCTTCTGCATATTTCATTGTGATGCTGTTGTAGTTTCATTCGTTTACATGGCTCACTCCAGTAACACATGTTGAACTCTGTGTGGCAGAATTTCTCTGAAGTTCAGTGCGTTGCTGTTTCCCATTTCGGTGTGCGCTCACCCTCATTGTACCTCTGTTTTTCATGATTTTTCTTGCTGTGGCTTGGATATAATTCAGTTATATTTCAACATCATATTGTAATTCACATCCCAACTATGGCCTAACACAAAATATTCGCTTGCAGATGTAATTAATAATGCTAATGCTAATTTGGAGCTTGAGTGGGTTTTTATTTCACAGTCATTATTTGTATTTTAACCATTGATATTTGCATAGAACGTGGTCTGTCAGTTGTAAATCATGTGGCTGTTGACAAGTTAGCTGGCTTCCATGTAACTGGACAGCAGTTCATGTTTGTTACAATGACATTCCCTGTGTTTTTCTGTTGATCAAATACGTAAATCAAGAAATGAAACATACATGTTTGCAGCAAAATACGCGGTGAAGGGGCACGGTTCTATGAAGCAGAAGCCATGCCGAAGCTCAAGCACTCCAAGCCAGGGCTGCTCTCCATGGTCAACTGTGGAAGCAATATGTAAGTGGATGTGAGGAACTCCTGCATAGTTGAGCATTGACACATTTGTATAACGATTTTTGGCTTCTTGTTGTGCTATAGTACACTTGTTTTCACAAAGTCCCTGGTGTTTGTTCACCGAGCCTGGGCTGACACCACAAGATTTGCGAAGTCATGTGTGTAAATTGGAGTCATTATGCAGTCAGAGAGGTGCAAGTGCTAGAATAGGCTACTGATTTCTTGCATGTATCAGCTGTACTTATGTGTCAGGCAGGGTGACTGCAGCCAGGTTGCACTTGCACTGAACATCATTGTGCAAAACGATGAGGGACTTTATGGAAATAACTTACCTACACAGCCTGGTGGTTCCTGTTTACCGATTTTAAATTTTAAATAATCTGTAAAGTATGTATATGGCACCGGTTATGGCACATCTGCTCCATTATTCTATTTGTGAGTGCCAACTT
Source organism: Reticulitermes speratus (assembly GCA_021186555.1). NCBI lineage: Eukaryota > Metazoa > Arthropoda > Insecta > Blattodea > Rhinotermitidae > Reticulitermes > Reticulitermes speratus. Next base: position 29,447,071 of record JAJKFL010000013.1, on the reverse strand, counting down.
TTGATACTGCCTTATATACTGCATAAATCTGATGATTTGAAGCAAAACATTGGTAAGTGTGAGCATGTAAAGTGTGTCTTTCCACTCTACATAACAAACATTTCAGGGCTGAAGGCATGTGACTTTTGAATAAGTCATAGTACAGTAACAGTGGTTCTTGAACTGTAGGTTGCAACCCCCAGTGGCATCACAGCATTTTTTTTTTTCTCTCCTTTCCTTTTGCTACAGGCCTGATAGTGAAGCTCTGACTATTGACTATTACAAAGCTTATGAGTCGGTTTTCTAGCCACCACCTTCCCTTAGAGGCACAAGGGTTCTGTGAAACACGAACAGTGTAATATTCCTGGAATTATTATTTATGTTTATAACTTTGTAGTGAAATGAACATTTTTAAACTAACATATCTATGTATTTTACAAAATGTTTTGAGTTTGCAAATTTTGATCTGAGAAATGAAATTTAGTGGTATGTAAATGGAGGAAGGTATAGCAATGCATTCATGTTTATTAACTGTGATTTTATTATGCAGTTAGCAGATTTAAGTGGTGTATTTTATTAGCTGAACATTCGTACTGCCTGCCTGCAATGTGATAATAATGATACCCTTAAACCCAGTAATAAATTAAAATCCTTTGTTAGAAGAGCTGAACTGTTGCAGTTTAAAATGGAAAATTAAAATTTAGACCTTTCCTGCTTTGGAATGATTTATTGAGAGCAGCAGCACACATTTGTGAAGATGTGAAAATTTGTATATTAAGTCACCTTTCTTCTCTGACATTTTCCTTTCAGAACTATTTCACAAATGTGGATGTAGAAACATTTGACGGATCAGGATCCCATTCGGTGCTAAACTGATGGGCGGTTCATGTACTACTGTTGAGGATGAACGGTTCTTTGATGTTCCTTCTGACGCCTGTATGGAAAATATACTTTTCCAACAATGTCTGTCCCTGAATTTTTGATCAGTGTGCAAGATGATTACAAAGAATTAAGCAAGCAGGCGATGGGCATAGTTGTTGTGTTTTCAACATCCTTTTTGTGCAAATGTGAGTTTTCTGCAGTTCCTGCTATAAAGAGCAAATATTGATGAAAAGTAAATGTGGAACACGGAGTGAGAATGACTGTCTTGCAAATGAAACTCAAATTGTGGGAATTATGCAAAAGTAAGCAAGCTCATACTTCCCATTAACAAATAATGGTTTTAAATTTAATTGTTCTTTAGTTTACTTAAATAAAATGGTTTTGTTTTATAAAGTTGTAAGGTTCTGTATTGTTGTATTTGATATGTAGATTAAAATTAAATTTTTAGAAATAAGTGGTATATTTATTTTTATGCCAACCCTAACCTTTTGTTAGGGGAAGGGGGTGGTTGCATATATCCATTTAAAATTTTGGGGGGTTGCAGTATCCTAAAGTTTGAGAACCCGTGCATTATAGTACACATACGTTAAATTCATGTGCAGCTTTGTGCTGCCAGTGAATACTTATTCAAATTGGTAAGCAGTCTGAATTATATACTGAATGAACAGTGAATGTAAAGCTTCATTACACACTGTACAAGAAGAGTAAATGAATAAAAGTGTATGCCTATCAGTGATTCATTATGAACCCAGCGGTTTAATAAACAGGAAGGCTGGACTTAATGCTCCCTCAGATCTGGTGAGGTACTGATGCGGAGCAGACTATACACGTATTCAGCACATGACACATGTCAGGAACGTTGTTATAGTGAGTATACAGTCGCACATTAGTAACAGACTGGCACAAACAGTTGGTGTGTAAGGTTCATGAGGTTCTCGTAATTCTGTTAATGCTGAAATCTGGGCAATGTGAGAGCTGTGTATGGGCGCAGACCTGTGTACTCTGGTGGAATGTTACTAAGAGTTACTGACATACTGAGGTATAATGGGCAGCGTGAATGTGCATAGAACTTTATTCAGTTCCTGGCAGGGCAGCTGGAGAAACAGAGAGTCATCTTGTATGAACGTTTTATCATGATATGGTATAAATAAATAGTGACACTCTGCCTGGCACATGAATTAAACTGACTCAGCCCAAGGGAAGAGGAAAGGAGTACAGACTGTAAACCACATGACTGTTACTCCCATATCCTGCTCTGCTGAGTCACAGACTGTAAACCACATGACTGTTACTCCCATATCCTGCTGTACTGAGTCACAGACTGTAAACCACATGACTGTTACTCCCATATCCTGCTGTACTGAGTCACAGACTGTAAACCACATGACTGTTACTCCCATATCCTGCTCTACTGAGTCACAGAATGTAAACCACATGACTGTTACTCCCATATCCTGCTCTACTGAGTCACAGACTGTAAACCACATGACTGTTACTCCCATATCCTGCTCTACTGAGTCACAGACTGTAAACCACATGAATGTTACTCCCATATCCTGCTCTACTGAGTCACAGACTGTAAACCACATGACTGTTACTCCCATATCCTGCTCTACTGAGTTACAGACTGTAAACCACATGACTGTTACTCCCATATCCTGCTCTACTGAGTCACAGACTGTGAACCACATGATTACTCCCATATCCTGCTCTACTGAGTCAGACTGTGAACCACATGACTGTTACTCCCATATCCTGCTCTACTGAGTTGCAGACTGTAAACCACACATACTAGGAGTGGGTCTTGGGGGATGAGAATGTAGAGCATTACCTGAGTGGTAGCAGCATGTTGTCTGAGGGAAGTTTATCCCCTGGGTTGGTGATGAGGAGTTATGTAACCCAAATTTGTATTTCATTGTTGATCATAATAAAACATAGCACGGAGCTCACTGCATCAATCATACCTGTTCAAATTCAAGCAGCAAATTTGCAGAATGAACCACAGCTCAGTAAGTGTACAGTGCTTACTATATCTGCAATTAATATTAACTCCATACTACATGTTTCACTACTATATTATATAACAGAAACTAAAATATTTTATTTATTTATTTATTTACTTGTTACTAAAATGTGTTCTGTGACCAATCACAAGCGTGATATGAGAGATTAAGGATTGGTGCTATCTGTTACCACTGCGCTACAAGCCGGAAGGTCGCAGGTTCGATTCCTGATGGTGTCATTGGAACTTTTCAGTGACATAATCCTTTTGATCGCACTATGGCCCTGGGGTCGACTCAGCCTCTAACAGAAATGAGTACCAGGAATATTTCCTGGGGGATAAAGGCGGCCGGTGTGTAGGGCAGACAATCTTAACCACCTTATGTGCCAATTGTCTAGAAATCTGGGAACCTCAACCTCCTGGAACCCTAAGGGCCTATCCAGGCCTGTAATGGGATTGCTTTACCTTTACTATATGTTACAGTCAGATATATTCATTTGTGCATTTAATGAAACGAAGTATATATCATTACTTTTGACCTGTTTTTATTACCAAATACACATGCTTTGCTATTTAATTAAAAGATTAGTATAATGTTACATTTCATGTAATTGTGTTATAAAAAAATTAATATTTGAAACATTGTGATAGTCTAAAACTTTTATATAGATACATGCAGATGAAAATGTATACACATGATCTGCTGTATACTGTTAGATATACAGAAGAGTCCATCCAAATTTTAAACAGTTGCACACATAAATGAGTTATGTGTTTGTTGTTGCTGTACTGTTGACTCAGTCTGCTAGTGGCAGTAAAGCCAAAGCATATAACCACAGCTTTTAACGCAGTCTTCTGGTGGCAGTCAAGCCAAGGCGTGTAACCACATGAGTTACTGTTTGATGGGAACTAATGTAGATTGTGTTTCCATGGAATATGTATATTTACATATATTAACATGAAATCAAACTTCTCAGTATTTCTAAAAATGTAAACATTTGAGTTATGATGGAGTGTAGTTGGCATGTCAAATGTAACTAAGATATTTTACAGCAAGTGGAAAAATGTGATGTTTAAAATTTGGAAATGGATTTATTGATCTTGTCAGTTGAATTCAGGTCTTCTGGGATGTGGTGGTGCATTATCGGGTGAGTGGTTCCTGATGTAACATAGGATTGTCATGCCCTCATCTTCCGAGGTCAAGCAGTTCTTCTTGGACTGCTCGACCCCTGAAGCTGAAGGCACCGTGATCCTTCAAAATGTCAGGCACACCTCGCCCAACAACACAGCTGCACATCGCACAAAACCTGCACTCTCAAAAACATGAGCATTAGAACCTCAAACCTTGCATTTTGTCATGTATTTGGTCTCTGTAGGTTGGGGTCACAGTTCTTCATTACACTGGGCAGCGAGCTGCAGTCCCTTGACAATGAGCATTGTGTGTTTGGGGAAGTTGCAGAAGGAAGAGAGGTGCTGTTAAAACTAAATGAGGTCATCTGTGACTTGGAACATCGGCCATACCAGGATGTCAGGTACAGCTGTACTGTGATTTGTTTAAGTTAACAGGCAAAAAGACTTGAATTGTTATAGATACAGTGCAACTTCAGTATAATGAGAATTTATAAAATTTGTGAAAATGTTTGTTCTAGTGGATACGCACTTCTAATGAGTGTTGAAACACAAGACTGTATGGTCCCTGTCCTGCCTATTATGGACAGTGTGGTATCTTTCATATGGAATACTTGGGACTTGGGTTTTCTGGATTAGGAGTTTTTTCTGTAATTTGGAGCGCCATGTACCGAGAAACATTTAAAAATTACAAAAAAGATTAATCAACTGGGTTTCTCCAAAAGGAAGGTATGTTGGATTAGTTAACATCAATTACAAGCTTAATCTGAGGAGATATTACCAGGAATGTGCAGTGAAGATGGGATTGCTGCAGGCACAGTTACCAGAAGTTGATTTTGTTTGTTCTGGAACACAGCCTGTCTTCTGATTGTTTCGGGACATCAGATAAAAGATCCCATACTTGTATATCAGAATATGTTACTGTGGGTTAAAAATTTATAGAACCAGGAATTATTCCTTTGACACGGGTATGAAGCTAGCAAAGAATAATTAGACATTCTCAACATCTTTTGTATTACCTGAATCAAGAATTTAAGATTTTCTCATATTTATGTGACCTCTTTTATCTGCGATGAACCACCTATTAGGAAATGTCCTTTACAAGCAGAAGCCCAGGCAAATATTAGCTGAATGCCAAAAATGGGCAAATATTTGTTGCATGCTCACAACACATGGTGTTGGATTTATATGTACACTGTGTTAGGGATCTGGATTCATCGCAGGAGACTTTGTGTGCACAGATTTTTACAGTGGCTAGAATTTTGGGGGGCAAGATGTTGATGTTTTCAAGCTGTGCAAAATTTTCTCTGTTTTGACCATGCAGCATTTTGAGGTTTTTACGAGTGTTTTTTATCACATATCTTTTGCTAGGAGTAAAATGGCTGTGGTGGGTTTACATATACATGAACTTCATATGCATCTCATTTAAACATGTTTAACCCGACTAGTTTAATGGGCATAGCGAATTCAGTGAGAATATTATAGAAATCTGCCTTGTGACTGCATCATGCATGTTCTTTGCGTAAATAGCTGATGCACTGCCTCATTCTGTTCCAATTTCTTCTTGAGAATTTACAAACGCAGAATATGTGATTAATAGTTGATCTGCTTGGCTGGAATACACACTGATGATCCCCAGTAATTTCATCTACATATGGAGTTAACCTTGATAGAAGGATGTTGGATGAAGTTACATGTGTTGCTGATAACAGTGATATGTTTTGATAATTACTGCGGTCTGTTCTGTCACTTTCATAAATAGGTACAGTAATAGAGTCCTTCCACTCTTTGGGCAATTCTTTGTTTTTACACACAGAATTACACAAAGCCCTTGTTTTATGCTGTAGTTATGTTCCTGAAAAAGTGAGTGTAAATCAGAAAGGCATAACTAAAGATTGATATTCCCACAAATAATGGAATAGATAGGTAGAGGTAAATTTCACCCTAGAACAGGCCATGAAGGCCCAGAGGAGGAGTAGAGGTATAGCTCTACTCTTTCTTTAACCTCGGCTCTAGATAGGGTGGGTGGTTAATCCAACGCCCCAACTGCTTTACCCCCGGGAATGATCCGGTACCCATTGTACAGGGGACTGGGTGGGCCCCAGGGCCGGTCTGGATGGGTGCGGAAAATCTTGCCCCCAATGGAATTTGATCCCTGGACCATCCAGCCTGTAGCGAGTCGCTATACTGACTACTCTACCTGGCCCACTCCTATATATTATAATGGTAAGAAATTTGCAGTGCCAGTGACCTTGTTGCTAGGATGAAGTTCTAATTATAAACCATGCTTATTCTAGCAGTGGTTACACTTTAAGAGCATTTAAGTCAAGGAAGTAATTTCAGAGTGGGGTAGAAATGGGTAGAGAGCATTTTTGATTGTGAGAAGCTGCTGGTAAGTGGGAAGTGAGACAGGTGGCTCATATGATGTCTTTTGATGATGTTGTACAGGATAACCCACACAGTTATCCTCGATGATCCATTTGATGATCCATATGGTCTGCAAGTCCCGGACTGCTCCCCAGAGCCATCTCCTTCTGCTCTGATGGTGAGTGTACCCTGGTTATAATGAACCATAAAACATTTGAAGATCTGGATTTTCAGGTTTTTCATGGCTGTTGTCATTCAAAAAGTAGTCCTTTCTTGGGTTTGCACACCGTCCAGTAAAGGTTTGTTCTGACATGACAGAGGAATGACTTCAGGCTTCTGCCGTGATGTTGATGAGAGCTGCACTGTTCTGGAATATTACGCAGCATAGAGTGGTAATCCTTTACCAACATTTTGGGACAAGGTATTGGTCTGATCTTTAAGGGTCAAGGAGTCCAAGAAGACTTCTTGACCCTTGAAGGTGGGACCGATACGTTGTCCCGAAACGTCGGTAAAGGATTACCACTCGTTGCTCTGTAATATCCCAGAAGAGCATAGATCCCATGACAGAGGAATATACTGCCTCCATCTTCAGGGTGAAGAATCTGGGTCAGGTGAAAAATGACGTAATCAGGAGGAAGTCATCCTCGATAACCAACACAGTTCTTCCTCCCAGTTACTTCAGCATCCACTTGAACCAGATTCAGCCAGCCAGAAGATGGAGGCAGTACATTTGCTTGAAACATCAGAACAAACCCCTACAGGGTGTGGAAACCCACAAAATGACCATCTTTTGCACAGGCTGCAAAGAGATGGGATCTAACCATATTATGAATAGCAAAGCATTTGTGTATATTCAGATGATTTGTCAGGGGAGGAAGGTTAAGGAATGCAGTTTAATTTAGTAACTATGCTAACAGTAATGGTTCTTGGATGCTGGAGAGTTAGCATCTTACTGCTCAGAACATTGACTGTGCAGTGTTCCAACCAATCTTGAGTTCTGAGGGGCCTGAAGTCTTCTAGGATGTGTTTTTACAACTTTCGAAGGATCATGGTGCCTTTGTCTTTGAGGGTTAAGTGGTCATTCTTCTTAGACTGCTTGACCCTTGAAGATGAAGGCATCATGATCCTGACATCAGAAACCACTCACTCAAGAATGCAGCATCACATCCTGGAAGCCTTGAATCCTCAGTAACACTCCTCTGTGAAACTGTGATCTTCCACGAGTTCCAAGTCTTTCATGTTAGTGGCAGGGACGCACACAGACACACAGAGGGATATATTATTGCAACTCTTGAAGTTCTGACTGTTTGTATTAGAATGGACGAATTGCACCAGATGAGGACCTGGATGAAACACGTGGACTGTCAGCAGTGGAGATTGAAGAGCGTGAACGGAGCAGGGAGGCTCGTGCACAGGCCACCATCTTGGAGATTGTGGGTGATCTGCCTGATGCAGAAATGGCACCGCCTGAGAATGTTTTGTTCGTCTGTAAGCTGAACCCAGTCACGAGTGATGACGATTTGGAGATCATCTTCAGTCGTTTTGGAAAGGTCAAGAGGTCAGTCATGCATTTTTCTCATTTCTGTCCCCCACAGTACTGACAAACATACTGAAACAGACAACCCACTCTCAATGCACTGATCTGCTGTGGCCATGCCATAATCTGCTTACTGAACGGTATCAGGCCATTACATGTAAGTGACAGAAACATGCAATTTTCAGACCCACTGCCTTAGGTTTCAGTGGAAGTTTGTGAACTTACAGATGCTCTAGGTTAAGTAAGAATGCAAAGTTTTGGGTCCCTAATTTTTTAAATATATTTGTAACAGACATTCAAAATTATATTAAAAAAAAGTTTTTTTTGGGACAATGCAGATTGTAAAAATAGCTCATACTGTGGCCCTAGTTAGGTAGACAGCAAATTTTGAACTCACTTGAAAGTGAATGAAAAGCTGGTTTGAATGAGATAAGATGTTTAATGTAGGTCAGTAACAGCATCACCAAATTTGAACTTTGATCTTGAATTGTTAAAGATGTCGACCTTACAATTAAATACTTCCAAAAATATGTGCTTCATATAACATTTAATATTCCAGCAATGCTGCAGGTATCAAGCTGGTACTGTCTTGGGCCAAGAGTTGTAAATTATAATGTGCAGTTTATAAGGTCACTTAGGCAGCTGGCAGGCTTGGATGCATGCTGATGCTGATGTTTGAGGGATATTCAATAAGTAAGGTTGTCTAGGTCATTAAAATTAAATGAGAAGTCATTAAGGCATTAAATGTAGTTCATAAACAGTCATTACCACTTCTTATTGTTATGGAATCGGTTATGTCAGTTAAGTGTTGTTTAAATGGCCCAAACAAATGCTGTGTCCTGAGATGTGATCCTTCAGTACAATGATGCAACCGCACACAGCACATGGTGTGATCCTTCAGTATGACGGTGCAACCGCATATAGCACATGGTGTGATCCTTAAGTATGACGGTGCAACCACACACAACACATGATGGCTGCAGTGTTATTGCAGTCATTCACTGAGAACTTCTGGAACATTCAACCTATTGTTTGGGTCACTGAAGCAACACTTAGGGAGGTTGTTGATTCTACAGTAATGAGGCAGTTGTAATGGCTGTTCATGAATATTTGTGATTGTAAGAGCCTGATTTGTACCATGATGGAATTTTTAAAATCATATCAAGACAGGACAGTTGCATCAGTGTACTTGTGTGTTGTGTTGGAAAGTGATGGCCCTCATCATTAAGTTTTATGAGCTTTACTCCATACATACTACATGTCTTCAAACAGTATACGCATAACAGGCTTAGTGTGGCTCTGACAGACACAGCTGACCAGCCACACAGGTGTATACATACCACAGGTCTGTCCATGTACGTGCCATAATCGGCACATTCTTGGCGATGGGTTTACCTGTCACTCGGCATTTTTAGCATCACACTGCACATCAGGTAAACCTGTCGCTGGATGCCGAGGGTTAAGAGGGCATTTCTGCTGCATTTACTCATGATAATTTAACAGTTCTCTCATACTGAACAAATTTCCCACATCTGTGGAAATGGAAACTTTATCACCATGTTCACAAGAGTCCTCCCCTTTTCTCTGTTCTGAGCCAGATGAGTCCAATCATACTCTTACTGTATGTAAGATTAGTTTCAATATTATCCTGCCGTCTACACCTTTCCAGAATGGTAGTAATGTAAGGTAATATCTGGTTACAGCTGTGAGGTCATACGAGACAAGGTGACTGGTGATTCACTGCAGTATGCATTTGTGGAATTTGAGGACCGCAAGGCGTGTGAAGATGCGTACTTCAAGATGGACAATGTGCTTATTGATGATCGGCGCATACATGTGGACTTCAGCCAGAGTGTGGCACGCATTCGGTGGAAAGGCAAAGGTGCGCAGTAGCTTAGTTGATTGAATGTTGATATATTGTAGTCTGTAAACCTAATTTGTGTTAGAGAAGGTTCATGTCTTTGTGTGTGTGCATGTGGCACTCGTGTGCATGCACATTCTTTCACCAGTTCTACTGATAATCTTCATGTCATCAACACATCTGTGTGTACTCAGTGAGCACATTAACTGCTTGTTTTGAAGTCATCAGCGTGTGACTGTGTGTTCTGTCTTGACTCTTAAATGTAGAGGTGAGGTTTTTCAGAGCATGTGAAAAGCCGTCAGTGCAGCAATCCCATGTCATGTCTTTTCCTCCACTGTGTGCATGTATCTGCCCTCTTTCCTACTCCCAATATTTCAGTGATTGCCTCAGTTTGCAGTGGTGAAATTTATCAGAGGTCTAAATCTGCATGCCATCTCTGAGATTGTCATCTGTGTGATTTATTAGAGGTCAAATCTGCCTGCCATCTCTGAGATTGTCATCTGTGTGATTTATTAGAGGTCAAATCTGCCTGTCATCTCTGAGACCGTACCTGTGTGTTACTTTTGTTAGAGGTGCAAATCTGCCTGCAGTCTCAGAGACCATTTCTGTGTGGTACTTTTATTAGAGGTGCAAATCTGCCTGCAGTCTCTGAGACCATATCTGTGTGTTATTGTCATTAGAGGTGCAAACGGCCTGTAGTCTCTGAGACCATATCTGTGTGTTACTCTCATTAGAGGTGCAAACAGCGTGCTGTCTCTGAGACCATATGTGTGTGTTACTGTCATTAGAGGTGCAAATCTGCCTGCTGTCTCTGAGACCATATCTGTGTGTTACTTTTATTAGAGGTGCAAATCTGCCTGTAGTCTCTGAGACCATATCTGTGTGTTACTGTCATTAGAGGTGCAAATCTGCCTGCAGTCTCTGAGACCATACCTGTGTGTTACTGTCAATAGAGTTGCAAATGTACCTGCAGTCTGTGTGTTGCTGTGTCAGGTGGTGAATGAAGCTGGACCTTCATGTTGGCAGAAATGCCAAATTGTGTTGATTGTTCGTGTGATTTGATGAAGACCTCAGTGATGCTGATGATGAATGAAAGTGCAGTGAACTTGTTTTAACCCTTTGCACTCTTTTTCCTATTGCATGCCAGGCAGCCAGTTGAAATTATTATTATTTTTTTTGTCTCTGTGGAGCCTCTATAGGAGCCCGAGTAGCGCAGTCTGTATAGTTACTAGGCTATGGGCTGGACGGTCCAGAGTTCGAATCCTGTTACAGGAAAGAGATTTTTCTCTTCTCCAGACTGGCTCTGGAGCACATCCAGCCTTCTATTCGATGGGTAAAGTGGTTCGGGTGTGACATTAACCACTCACCTCCATCTGGTGCTGAGGTTAAGAATGAATGGAGCTGTACCTTTACTCACCCTGTATGTCTTCATGGTGTACACAGGGAATACTTTACCTTTTATCTGTGGAGCATCTGTGGGGGTAGAATGAAGTTGTGTAGTTCAGTGGATAAAACAGCTCACTTTATATCAGCTACTGAAGCTGACAGCATAATTCAGCTGCTTGATATTAGACACATATATTTATAGTGACAGAAATTTGCGTGATATTGCGAGATTAATTCTTCTGGGAATTAGCATGACCTATGACAGTGTAGGTGAAACTGTGTGGTCAGATGTCACTCGAACAGATGAGCACAAAGGGTTAGCAAGTGATTGGTGTTATCAGTGTGTCAATGGTTGCTTCTGCCTGGTCATGCCATCAGCAGTACCTGGTTGTATGTTCATGCGTGCTTCTGAATTGAGGTTGACAGTCCCCATTATTGCAGGGAGGTGAATGTTTCTGTAATGGCTGATTAATGGCTATATAATTAAGTGCGAAACAAGCATCTGCATTCCTGAACAGCACCTGTTCATTGTTTAAGTGTCCAAAGAATAATTAAGAAAGCTCATTTGAAAGTATTGGGGTTTCAACATGAGCCACTTGCTTAAGTATGCACAGAACCCTGACCCTGCTTTAGAGATAAGCTTGTAACCTCTCTGCTTTAAAAACATCAGATTGATAAGGTTTTCTTCCTGTCATTTTTCACTTTAATCTTGTGTGCTTCACAGTGAAGGTGTTGAATGTTTGTTAGTTTGTCACATAACAAAAGATTCTGAGAATTTGGAACATTAGATTCTGGACTCCATTTAAACCAAATTTGTACATTGTGGTTTCAGATTTTGAGTATTATTGAATACAGGGTGGTACACAAGTCACTTGACGTTAGAGACAACGTGCTAATTGAACTCTGCTGACACAGTACTTACATTTATTGACTATTTGAAATGTTTGAAGTGTTTTCCTTCTACACTTACACATTGTCTGTGCGTTTACAGAACAGTTGCACGTCTGTCTGACAAAGCTGCCCGTTAATATAAAAGTATGGCCTTTCTGTTGTTAAACATTGAGTGCTAAGTGACTTTTGTGGCACCCTTTATATTTCACCCAGGAATTAACAGTAATTGAATTAATCCTGTTTAGAACAAAACTATTGTTTAAAACTTATGTAGGTGAGTGAAATGAAAACGTGAAACATTTTTGACCAATGTAATGAAGGCAGATTCAGTTCAGCTTTGTCATTTTGCAACACACTCCCAGATCTGCTGCACACGATACGTGCTTGTAACGTGTGATGATGACTTTCTGTGGCTACAGCTGCACACAGTACTGTCTTCATTTTTTTCTCTGCACTATGCAGCAGGTATGTTCACAAAGGTACTGTGTTCAGAGATTGTGATGCATTTTGGGAGAGCTCTTTGATTGCAAGAGGAATGACATCATGCTCTAAAAGAATGGTGAGATGAAGGTGGTGTAGAGGCAGAATGTTCCTCTGGTTTTGTAGTGCAACTTCACACTGCTGATAGTTGCCAGTCTGGCAGCATCTCAGTGTGTGTCACCACTGTAAGTTTTACGACTGTATTGTAACTGCTCCTGTTTGTTTCTAGGACGTGGGGTGCTGCACATATCGGAAGCAGCAGAAACTAAACAGGACACAGGTGGAACGGTAAGTAACCCGTTCTAGGAAATTTGGGGTTTTTGCGGAGGTGGAATTCATACTGTTGTTATTCCACTGTGCAGTAATACAGATAAATTAATAAATAAAGTCCGTCAATCACAACTTATGTAATTGAAGGCTTCCGCCGTGGTCGTAATGTTGCTTAAAAGTTTTTGGGTTGTAGCCCAGCGTCAATTTTTGGTGTATAACCAACTTTTCGGGAACACTTGTTTGTCCCATCTTCAGGGTCTTAGGTAAAAAGGATGCCAGGAGGTAAGGAACGTGTGTTTATATAGGAGTGGGGTGAACCTGCACCCTACTAACATCAACAGGGAAGATGGATTGATACTTAGCGGAGCATGGAAACCCATCATACGACTCCTGACAGAAAACAGCGACTCTCCTTCTCTGCCACTCAATCCCACCCAGTGAATACTTGGTACCGGTTCTTAGATTTTGGCGCCCCTTCCTCCCGCCATGGACATTTTTCCTCCGAGGCTACAGCCATCAACCATATATATATATATATACTCCCACCACTTCTTACCCATTGTCCCCCTCCCAGTCCCTGTCAAAACCTATCACAACACATTTCCCCCTTCTTCCTGATTGGCTCATCCATCCAGTACTACCCAAATGGACCCCATTCCTATATAAATGCACATTCCTTACCTCCTGGCATCCTTTTTACCTAAGACCCTGAAGATGGGACAAACAAGTGATCCCAAAACGTTGGTCATACACCAAAAATTGACGCCAGGCTACAACCCAAAAACTTTTAAGCAATCACAACTTAGTTAATTTACGTGATTTGTCAGTTATGTGCTGCATGTTTTGACTGATGAAAGCCATCATCGGGTACTCCGTTGTAAGAATATTGAGAGAAAAAATGTTTACATTGCTAAGGTGTTAAAAGAATTGAGATCTCGGTTTTACAATATTTAAGTTGTATAGTTTAATATTAAATATTGGGTTCATTTATTAGACAAAACAGTGGAATAAAGCTTTTATATTAAAAGTATAAATACGTAGCTTAAAAGATGTAGTACTGCTCTAAAATCTTGATTAAAAAGTACGTATCAATATTAATTTTATGTTCGTCTGGTTTTATAGTGAGTGTCAATGTGTTTTCTTATATATGATTCCTGGGGGGTTGCATAAATAATGTCTTTTCCTTGTAAGCTTATGGTGTTTATGGAAGGTATGTCTTTATTGTTAAAGTGATCTACTATCTATTTGTTTAGTTTATGCATTTATGTGGGTATACAAGAGTTTTGTGTTTTTGTGGAGGCACGTCGTTTCGTACGTGATGATGATACATCTGTATTGTACACAAACCAAAAAAATACTACATTTTTTAAGCTTAATTATTAATACTTTTTAATATAAAAGTTTATTCCATTGTTTCATTTAATAAAAGAACCCAAGATTTAGTCCTAAAGTATACAACTGACACGAAGTAAAATTGAGGTCTCAATTCTTTTTAACATTTTAGCAATGTAAATATTTTTTCTCTCAATGTTTTTATGAAAGGGTACCTGATGATGGCTTATGTCAGCCAAAACATGTAGTGTGTAATTGACAAATGATGTCAATTAAGTTGTGAGTGATGGTGTTTATTTATTTATTTATTTACCTGTATTATGATGGGTATTGGGAAAGTAATGCTTCTATGAAGGTATTTGGTGCAAGGATTGTGACTTTGAAGTGGAACTTGTCCCATCTTGTTCATTGTTCCTTGAGTATTGGTTTGCTGCTGTGTATGGCTTGGTAAATGTGGTTTGCATTGTGTTTGATTCAAAATTGGCAACTCATTTTTAACCATGTCAGAGCATCAACAAGTGAGGAGTTATTGAGTTCTTGACACATGAAAATGAAACTCCATTCAGACTTCACTTGCGATTATTGGCTTTTTGTGGTGAAGGTACTGTGGCCATAAGTACTGTGCGTCATTGGGTGAGAAAATAAAGGGATAGTGGCGCAAAGTTGGACCTGAATGACCAGCCATGGTCTGGAAGGCCAGTCAGTGCAACTGACGATTTGAACAGGCAAAAAGTCGAACTTATTCATGAAAATTGACAAATTTCTCAGAGATCCATAGCTGAAAAGTTAAACATTGGTTTGGGTAGTGTGAGTGAGTTTATTGCAGATTAGGGTTACAAAAAAGTTTGTGTTCTGTGGGTGCTGAAATTCAGAGAGCATGGCTGGAAGCATGTCAGCGATTACTTGCTCACCTCGCAAGTGAGGGTAATGATTTCCTCTACAGCACTGTCACAGGTGATGAGAGTTGGTTGCATCACTGTGGCCTGGAAATGAAAAGCCAGTCACTTGAATATGGTCACCCCACTTCTCCCAGAAGGAAAGAATTCAAGACTCAACCCTTTGCTGGGAAGTGCATGCTCACCATTTTCTGTGACTAAAGAGGCATCATTCATCAACAGTACACGGTCAAAGGTATGAAAATCACCTGTGAGACTTACATGAAGACCCAAAAGAAGTTTAAACAACAGTCACTTTCGTCGGGAAAAAAGCTGATGCTGCTTCAACATGATAACGGCAGATGCCACCATGGTGCTGTCACTTCAGCAGTGATAGAACTCATCAGATTTGAAGTTGTTCCACACCTTGCCTACAGCCAGGATTTGGCACCTTCTGACTTCTGGTTGTTTGCAGCTCTCAAGAAACATCTCAAAGGAATTCATTTCACATGTGATAAAGAAGTTCAGCTGATACAGGAAAGTGATTTTGAGAACGGCCTGAAGAGTTCTATAGTGACGGGTTTGAAAAACTTTTTCAGCGCTGGCAGCCTTGTATTGAACGAGAGGGAGACTGCGTGGAAAAATGAGGTATAGAAACAAGGTACACACTCTGAGCTATATTTTCTGTTTTGTTTCATTTTGATAACTTGTTGGGGAACACAGATAGAAATGTGGAGGCATTACTTTCTGAACACCCTTCATATATACATCACACTGGGATGCTGACTGTCCTTCTAGCAACAAAGTATGTGGAAGTGTGGCACAAATTAAGGAATTTTGAATGTTCTGTGCAGACAGAAAGATGCGCAACTAAAACAGTCTGAGAACTGACACGCTATAGATTGGTTTCTCCACCATGCCAGTGCTCCTGCTTATTCTATTCTTGTCTCTGCAGGCATTTCTTGCCAGTGTTGGCATGAGTGTCCTGCATCTTCCGTGCTTCTCACATCTAGCGCCCTGACTTTTTATTTTTCTGAAACTCAAGCTGGCACTGAAGGGAGGGAGATTTCAGGATTCAGGAACAGCTGCAGGCAACACTTGCGCAGTTCTGAACAGAGTGTTACCAAATGTTTCCAACAATATCAGACTTGCTAGGCTCACTGTATGAAGTCATACAGGTACCACCTTGAACGGGATGGCGTGAAATAGCTGGTAGATGCTGTTATGACTGACAGAAGAATGCCATCTGGAAACTTTATAATTGCACCTTGTATCTCCATATATCGTCAGCAGAATGTACCACAAACTTGTCAAATAAATAACAATAATAATGAACCCTCTGAAAACGTGACAGGGGTCAAATATGTGTTTGGGAACGGCAGTAAGAACTAAGAATTAACTAGCTGACGCTTTGGAACAGTCATTCTTGATAACCTAGTAGTTGCTGAGTTAGTCACATAATTCTTTGTGTTGTATGAAATCATAGGGTTCTTTACTGTGTTCATATGAAATCACCACTGGAACCTATTCTGATCAAAATGAATCCAGTGCGCGCCATGTTTCTGCAAGGTTCGCTTTAATGTTATCCACCCATATATGCCTAAATCTTCAAAGTAGTCCTAGTCCTTCAGGTTTTCTGACCAAAACTTAATAGGCTTCTGTTTCCTCCTATTCATGCTGCATGGCCCACCCATACTTCTGTTGATTTGATCACCCTGGCAAGGAGTACAAAATATAATGTTTTTTAAATAAAGAACAAGTCAAGTTTAGTGCAAGCTTACTATAGTTACTTTAAAATAATTTTGCCTTTTTTACTTTCTCTGTATAATGTGTGTGTGTGTGTGTGTGTGTGTGTTTTTTTTTTTTTTTCGTGTGGCTCGACAGCCCCCTAGGGGGCCTAGGCCTCGTCATTTTACAACGCTTCACGATCACACACTTTAGACACACCACACTCGGTAGTACTCCTCTGGACGAGGGACCAGCTTGTCGCAGAGACCTCTACCTGACAACACACAACACTCACAACAGACAGACATCCATGCCCCCGGTGGGATTCGAACCCACGATCCTAGTAAGCAAGCGGCCGCAGACCCACGCCTTAGACCGCACGGCCACTGGAATCGGCTTCTCTCTATAAATACAAATATTAATTTCATAATTAATGTATACAAACTAATAAAACTCATTATTTGACTTATAATTTTGTATAGATGTGAAAGATGATCTGTCTTGCACTAAGGGAAGAGCACTGAAGTAGCCACCACAGCTTATGCATGTCTGTTAATAGTAGTGCCAATTAATATCAAATTCTGTTGCATTTCAGAAGACTGACAACAGGCGTACAGTGGACCGTGCTGAAAGCCGTGAGGGGGAAAGCCAACAGCATTACCACACAAATGACAGGAGTAGCAGAGGAAACGAGTCTAGCAAGGATAATTATAATATGTATAAGAAAAACAGGAAATATGAGGATGACAGTAAACGTGGCTACAGACGGGAAGAAGCAAGGAATGATAAGGATAAGGATGTGAGATCTAGGCATAGCCATGGGAGAAGTAGTGAGGTGAGCAGGACAAAACACGAGGAAAGTAATGCAAGGAGTAGTGACAGTAAGAGACTGAATGATGTGAATATGAGGCAGGAACAAAGAAACAGGCACAGTAGTGAGGAAGGTAAAACATATGGAGAGGCACATAAAGATGTAAGAAATAAAAGAGATAAAACATATGAAAGGGCAGATAGAAATGTAGGGAATGAAAAAGAGAGAACATGTGGAGAGGAAGACAAATATGTTAGGAAGGAAAGAGGTACAACATATGAAGAGGCAGACAAAAATGTGAGAAAGGAAAGAGGTAAAACTTATGAAGCAGTAGACAAAAATGTAAGGAATGAAAGAGAGAGAATGTGTGGAGAAGTAGACGAATATGTAAGGAAGGAAAGAGGTACAACATATGAAGAGGTAGACAAAAATGTGAGAAAGGAAAGAGATAAAGTGTGTGAAGAGGCAGACAAAAATGTGAGAAAGGAAAGAGATAAAGTGTATAAAGAGGCAGATAAAAATGTAAGGAAGGAAAGGGATAAAGTGTATGAAGAGGCAGATAAAAGTGTAAGGAAGGAAAGGGATAAAGTGTATGAAGAGGCAGATAAAAATGTAAGGAAGGAAAGGGATAAAGTGTATGAAGAGGCAGATAAAAATGTAAGGAAGGAAAGGGATAAATCATATACAGAAGTAGATAAAAATGTAAGGAAGGAAAGAGATAAATCATATACAGAAGTAGATAAAAATGAAAGGAAGGAAAGAGATAAAACATATGGAGAGGAAGAGAAAGCTGTAATATGTGAGGAAGAAAGGAGGTGTAAGAACGCAGACAGGAACACAGCAGTTAAACTGAACAGTGAGGGAGATAAGAGTTGTAAGAAGGCTAAAGAGAGAGACAGAGGGACAGGGAAGGAGAAGAGTGACAAGGAGGAAAATAAGTGCAGCTTATTGGCACAGAGCAGAAAGAAGCGCAAGAGGTCAACAAGCAGTGACTCACACACGTCCAGCTCCAGTGACCTTACTAGCAGCACCAGTTCATCCTCTAGTGAGTCGTCTGTTGAGCGAAGCAAGGCGAGGCACAAGAAACACCACAAGAGGCCTACAGTACTTGCTAGGAAGTCAAAGAAGAAGCAGAAACTATCCAAGAAGAAAAGGCGCAGGCAGAGAAAGGATTCAGACACTGACAGTTCTGATAGTGGGTCTAGTGATACACATCGCAACAAGAAGAAACGGAGTCGGAAGGACACATCTTCAGAAGAGGACAGTAGTTCAGAAGATGAGGTGAAGC
This sequence comes from Reticulitermes speratus, assembly GCA_021186555.1. NCBI lineage: Eukaryota > Metazoa > Arthropoda > Insecta > Blattodea > Rhinotermitidae > Reticulitermes > Reticulitermes speratus. The sequence goes on along the minus strand of JAJKFL010000013.1, from coordinate 29,428,254 downwards.
AGAAGAAGAAGAATAAAAAGAGGAAAAAGGTTGCGTCAAAGCGAAAGAGAAAACCTTCAAGCTCTGAAGACTCTGAGACTGATGACACGTCCAACACGTCCAGCGACGCAGAGGATCAGAAAGCTTCGAGGAAACATTGCAGAGTAATAAAAAAGAGCAAGAAGAGTCACACAAAGAAAAAGAAGAAGAAGAAGAAGAATAAGAAGGGGAAGAATTCTCTGTGAAGAAACAAAGAGTGATGAGTCAAGCTGTGGTGATGATAGTGTTGCTCTTGTGTTTGCTGGTTGTGGTGCTGGTCCCCATCAGACTTGTGTGAACACATTTGTCTGTGTAAGATGTGAGGTTTTCACAACATTGTAATGGAGGATGCCGACCTTCTGGGACATGATGCTGCATTGCATGAGTGGTTCATGGCATTTCAAAGGAATGTATTCCTTTTAGGCTTGGAGGTCAAGGTAGCTAAGAAGAATGCCAAAACAGGTGACAATGGGTCCACTTGACCCTTGAGGATGAAGGCAACATGTTTCCTTTGAATATCAGGAACCACTCATCTAACGATGCACCGTCACATCCCAGAAGATCATCGGAATCCTCATGGAAGTAAAGTGTGGTCAGTGTACTGAAGGTCAAAGTGTTTGTTTTCTACAGTTTACATAAATTTTTGTATTAATTTTTTTTGTTATTGTAATGGAAGGAATTCCTGCCACAAGATGTATGTTCTTGCTAAGCACATTTACTGTTCTGATGTTAGCTGTTTCCTGCTGTAAGGGTTTTATAATGGTAATGAGCTTATTTTTTAAGTGATATGTCTGTGGGCGCAATAAATTATACAGTCTACACCACAGTTCTTGTCCATTTTGATGTATACTCTGCTGTGACATGTTTTGGTCATCTTCAGGCCATTCATACAAAATTACAAAGAAAATACCCAACTGCACGATGGCACATATATATATATATATATATAAAATTATTAAACAGTGGGATCCCAGAGTTTTTCCATGGAGCATAGCGCAAGTGTCAAATGATAAATTAATTATTGACCAATCGCAGCAAAACTTAACTTGTATATCAGGCGTGGGGGTTGCATACCAGATATTTATCTTCACTAAAATCAATCTTGTGCTAGTTGAAATAGAGGCTGAAATGTACATTCTTAATGTAAAGTGCCATCATTTCTTAACAAATGTTAACGATGCCTAAAACATTCATAAGGAATGTGCAATGTGACGACGTTATGACCATACACGAAAAAATACTCAAGTAAAGTGCTCTTAATTATTGACTGACCGATCACAACCAAACTTACATCGTTTATAGGAAATATGTGTGGAGTGAGATATATGAATTTTCAGCAAAATCTGTACTATGGAAGCTCATATAAAGTCAAGAGGGCATATAGCTCTTCAAGTAGAGTGCCCTTAAAGGAAGAATTAGGATGCAGGTATGCAAGAATAGAGTGCTGAGGAAGATATCTGGATCTAGGAAGGATGAGGTTACAGGGGACAGGAGGAGATTGCACATTGAGGAGCTTCATGATCTGTACACCTCACCAAATATTAATCAGGTGATCATATCAACAAGAACAAGGTGCGTTGGCGTGGGGAGAGGCGTATGCGGGGTTTTGGTGGGGAAACTTGAGGGAAAGAGTCACTTGTAAGACCTAGGTATTGATGGGAGGATAACATTAAGTGGATCTGTAACAAATAGGATGGAGTTTGGACTCGGATGATCTTACTTTGGATGGAGATGTGTCGGGCTCTTGTGAAAACTGTAGTGAATGTTTGGGTTCATGAAATATGGGGAATTGCTTGACTAACTGAGGTACAACTGGCTTTGCAGGAAGGACTGTTTGCTGGAGTTAGTTTTTAGTGATATATTGTGTGTAAGCTCACAGATGGTTGTACACCATTAACTTGAATTGGAGGTGATTAACAGGAAGCTAGTTAGTGATATATTGTGTGTAAGCTCACAGATGGTTCTTTGTGATTAACACGAATTTGAGGTGATTAACGGAAGCTTATATTTTGAACGGTGCGGGTCTTGGTAGCTTGAATCGCTTTGCGCTAGATTGTGATCTAATTCCCCTTGGCGTTCTATTGTGCTATCTGTTAAATAATTTTGGAAACCAATTTGTATGTTAGTGACATCCTTCGGGAAAACTGTTAGTTGTGACTTTTGTTTCCATGCAGTAGTTTTGTGCGTATCAGTTTTCGCCACGGTGAATGTAGTAGTAATCTGTGAATGTTCCAATATAGTTTTCTCGGGCGCACAGCCGCGTCAATTCGTTTGAATACAACGTTTCGGGGACTAGCTCCGTCCCCATCCTCAGGCAAAACTGATTTAACATACAACTCGTCTGTCCCGTGTTTTTCTACCTGGCGCGGCAGGGAGAATCAGACCGGTTTGTAGTGCCCAAATAGTTAAGTTGGTGGGTGGGACGTTGTATTCAAACGAATTGACGTGGCTGTGCGCCCGAGAAAACTACTACGTGCGCCCAGAAAGTAATGCAACGCATTTTTTTTCTCGGCCCAATTTTGTTGGATAAAAATGATATTTTGCGTGCTGTATCTTTAAAATGTCCCGCGTTTATGCACATAGGCGCAATGTTTCCCGCTGGATAGCAGCGCAGTAGTGAGCTTTCAAAATGGAGTCTGCAAGTGACGTGCGTTCTAAACAGAGAGCAGTAATTGAGTTTCTTTTGGCAGAAAACGAAACGAGTGAATCAATTCACAGGCGCTTAAGAAAGGTCTATGGAGACATGGCAGTGGATAAAAGCACCGTCAGCCGTTGGGCGAAGCGATTGGCGTTATCAGAACAAGGACGGGGCACTCTGTCTGATCTCCCGCGCTCGGGCCGCCCATCAACAGCTGTGACGCCTGCAACAGTGCAACGAGCCGACAGTCTTATTCGAGACGATCGGAGAATCACAACCAGGGAACTGGCCGCTGTACTCGGTATTGGTAAGGGAAGCGTAGACAAAATCATTCACCAGTTAGGATATTCAAAGGTCTGTGCCCGTGGGTCCCTCGAAACATAACCGAAGAGCACAAGCAACAAAGAAAAGCCATCTGCTCCGAGTTGCTTGCTCGTTACGAGGTTGAGGGTGACGATTTCTTGTCCACCATTGTCACGGGTGATGAGACATGGATTCATCACTTCGAGCCCGAGACGAAAAGGCAATCCATGGAGTGGCATCACACGACCTCTCCTTGGAAGAAAAAGTTTAAAGCAGTTCCCTCAGCCGGCAAGATCATGGCGACAGTCTTTTGGGACTGTGAAGGAGTCATTCTCATAGACGTGTTGCCCAGTGGCCAAACGATCAACTCGGACGTCTATGTGGAAACACTGAAGAAGCTGAAGAAGCGTTTCCGGAGAGTTCGTTCCCATAAAGATGCGACAAAAGTGCTTCTTCAACACGACAATGCGAGGCCACACACAAGTCTGCGTACCCGAGAGGCCATCACAAAACTTCAGTGGACTGTCCTGCCTCATCCACCGTACAGCCCGGATCTGGCTCCTTCCGACTACCATCTTTTCGGTCCCTTGAAAGGTGCAATCCGCGGAAAGAGGTTTGAGGACGACGAGGAAGTCAGTGCTGAAGTAAAGAGGTGGTTGCGACAGAGACCTGCAGAGTGGTACCGCGAAGGCATACAGGCTCTCGCATCTCGGTGGCGTAAGGCCAAAGATTTAGAAGGAGACTATGTTGAAAAATAGGTTTAGGTAGCCAAAGATTCATGTAATGATGTGACATATTTGAAGTTTTAATAAAATCAATTGTGAATGAGAAAAAAAATGTGTTGCATTACTTTCTGGGCGCACCTAGTATATTGAATCATGTCGCCGCGAAAGTTTTTAAAACTTATATCTGTGAATGTAGTCATGGATAGGGACAGGTGGAGGCACAGATTATCTAGTGGAGGGTTCTTGTGAGCACAGATGAACCTTCGGGTTCCATAAAACGCGGGGAATTTCTCGACTAGCTGACGACCTGCTAGTTTCTCAAGAAGGAGTTACTTAGAATATAGTCATGTTGAATAATGTGTGAACGCATTAAAAATATTGGAATTGAATTACGCCGCATGTAAAGCTGTGAACCGTTTTCAGTAATTGCGTCATATTGTTATCAGCTGGAATCAATGGAGGTTATGACTGCAGCTCAGAATCGCAGAAGTTGCGAGAAGTGAATTGTGATGCGAGTTTGTTCGTGTCAAATTTATACAGTCACGGGATGTTTGAAGTGTTTATCTTACAAACGGGGAGTGCAGTAGCTGTAATGGGTAAGTAGCCAGTGTATATTACGCAGTTACTTTTTCTTTCTTTAAGAATGTAGTTAAACTTCACCGAGGGTCCCGGTGAATAACCATTCTGTGTTCGCCCACAGATCGAAGTTTGGCATGGAGTAGAAAACATTTGCGATATGTGGCAGGTGCCTGGGCATGTGACAAGTCGACTGCTAACGTTGTTCACGTCTGAAGTTCGACATTTTTTACGTCTGTTGCAGTGACGTGTATTGTAGACTAGTGCCATTAAGGTACGTATGTAATCACGAAATACAGATATTTTGTTTTCTCTGACCGTGTTAATGTCAATACCGGAACTGTTGTAAAAAGTAAGACAATCTTGTGTGACAAATACTGGCCTGTGTTACTGTTACCTGCATTCTCTGTAGTATTGGAGAAGGTTATGTGCAGTAGGTTAAGCCATTGTATGCCTACTAACAGCATATAAATATCAGAGAAGTTGGCTTTAGGGAAGGCATATACACTGAAAATATGGCATTCAAGGTAACAGACAGTACATTGAAAGCTGTTAATTAAGGAATGCATGTTGGAGGACTATTCTGTGATGTTACAAAAGATGTTGACTGTGTAAATCAGGGGTCAGCATCCCATGGCCCTTGTGCCCTGTCCTTCCATTTCATGGGGTACTCGGTTACTGGACTTTAGCCGAGAAATTTTGACTTCTAAAAAAAAGAAATGGAAAGAACAAAAAATACAGAAATGAACAACTTACTGTACTTTAAAGCAGCATGAAAGGCCCTTTACAGACTTGAAATGTGAAAAGCGTTGTTTGTTGGCAGTAGCTAAAGATGTGTGTCCATAGAATAAAGTAAGTTTTCAAGACAGTGTCTCTGCTCACATGTAAGAGACACATGCGAGAACTGGCAAAAATTTATTAGAGTGACTTAAATTGCAGGCGGAGTCATTTGTCACTTACAGTGGGTGAAAGTAATGACATCACAGATACTGCACAGTTGATAATATGTATTTGTGACATTGATACTGCCTTTCATGTTCATGAAGCATTTTATAGTTTGTGGACATTGAAAGGCACTACTACTGGCAAAGGTTTTTTTTTATGAAAGTAAAGTATCTTGTTTCTTTAAAATTGGGTGGAGAAAACTTGACAGGTGTGGCAACTGATGGTGGCAGAAATATGTGTGGCTCTGAGATTTGTGTAGTAGAATGAATCCATGAGGAAGTTGTGTATATCCTTGACAGTTCGGTGGTGTTTCTGTGTGATTTTTTGCAAGCTGTGCCATGGTGCAAGCAAATTCATTCATTCGAGATGAAAGACGTGGACACCGTAATTTTGACAGTGGACTATATTCAACACGGTGGTTTGAAACGCCATCCGTTTGACATTTTCTGAAAGTATGATCAGGACATCATGATGTTATCTTCTCAGCAGCAAGATGGTGGAGTAAAGTGCACATTAATTGGATTTTTCATTTGCAATTGGAATAGGTATTTTCATGATGTGAAAGGTCAAAACTGTCACAGTTATCTGATAAGAAACTGTCCATTGCCCTTGCAGTTACTGTGGACACAGCAGCTTATTATAATGAACAATGTATGAAACTTCAACAAAAAGGTAAATTGCCATGTGAAGGCCTGCGAAGTGAAACTGAGTCTGCAGCTCAAACATATCAGTGAACAAAATGTTGCCACTTTCTTTCCTGCAGTAAAACTGTTTTTGTATGTTCCACCTCACTAGGCAATTGACAGACACTGCAGGACAAGTTTGTTTGCAACATTTAGCAGCTCCAAATTGAATTTTCTTCAAGGTTCAGAGGTTTTAATAAGAGGACAAATTAAATCCATTGTCCCAAAATCTTTTTGCTATTGGCATTGATGAAGTTACAGTGCATGACAAATTAAGGTACAGTAGAGCTATGATTATCTGACCTTTGGTTATCGAACATTCGCTTAGCCATATAACATGCTGTTTGCAAGGTTGTGCTATGCACACATGCACAGACCAAAACATTTATAGAAAGGGCCAAAACACCACAGGCTTTCAAAAACATAGCTACTGTTCTCTGCCAGTTTCATATAAGAAACACAAGACTCCATGGAAAGAGTCAGAAATTTCCTGAGGCCATTTTTTTAAATGAATTTCCAAATTTTTCCTACATTTTAGGTAATTGCCCACCTATCAGTCCCGTTTACATTGGGTAATTGAGACTACTGTAATTGGATTACAGTATTATGACACTCTGAAAGATGTTTTCACTGAGGGAAATATACAGAAATTTTGTGGGAGCCTACCTGAAAATTTCAGTGCCATCAAAACGTTTATGAAGAAAATGCTAACCACATTTGACAGCACATCTGTGAAGAAGCATTTTTGGTCCTGAACTTTCAAAAAAATCAAATTTTGTTTCCCACTCATTTGCACTTGCCTGCTGCACTGTATGTTTCTTCTTCAAGTTTCAGAGCAGACACTCAAGTGCTAATTAGGGACCCCCACCATAGAATATCCACAAAAGAGTGTCTTGAAAAAGTGTAATGACTTTGTACACCTTCCTGTTCACTTATCTGAAACAAACACTTTTCTATAATAGTATGTTTGAATACATTAGCATATGACTTGTAACATCTGTGACAGAAATGCATGTGTGTGTGCCACTCCGTTGTCATTTCTCATTTTATTCTCTGAAGGCTTTTCGAGAATAGGGTGCTGAGGAGGATATTTGGGCGTAACAGGGGAGTGGAGAAGACTATACATAGCAACGAGCTTTATGATCTGTACTCCTCACCAAATATTATCAGGTGATCAAAACAACGAAAATGATATCGGCGGGGTATGTGGAAAGTATGGGGGAGAAGGGATGTGCACACAGGGTTTTGGTGGGGAAACCTGTGGGAAAGAGGCAACTTAGAAGACCTAGGCATAAATGGGAGGATAATATTAAAGTGGGTCATCAAGTAGTGGGATGGGGAAGGATTGGAGTTATCTGGCTCAGGATAGGGACAGGTGGCGGGCTCTTGTGCTTGTGGTGATGAAACTTCGGTTTCCATAAAATGCGGGGAATTTTGTGACTAGCCAACGACCTGTTAGCTTTTCAGGAAGGACTCTTCTCCATTTACGAAGTTAGCAGCTGAATGTCACATATAACAAAGTATCTTATCTTGTCAAGTAAAGTAAGCATGAAGGTAGATGTGGCGTGTGTGGTCAGGCAATGCTTAGGTGTAAATGTCGGACTGGTAATTAAAACTGCAACAATGGACGTTGGAGAGTTATGATTTAAATGTAATAGATGTTTAGTGTAACAAAAATACACTTAAGTTAATAAGATGAAATTTACGTGAATAGCTAGATTATGTTGATCGAAATATGGAGTCAAGTGTCACAAATATAATTTAACTCTATACAGCATAACTGCCATAAGAATGGCACTGTTAAATTCGTCATGTATATAACGTTGTATTCCGACACTGTGCATGTCACCTGTTGCTAAGTCTGACTGCAGTAAGCTTACTGCCGAATTCACATTTTGTGCCACATTCACAGGATGTTATTGCTGTGCAGCACTGGTGACATGCAATTTGCACTGTGTAAGTTATATTACACTGTACTGCTGTGCAGCACTAGTGACTTGCAAATTGCACTGTGCAAGTTACATTACACTGTACTGCAGTGCGGCACTGTAATGGCTTTCGAACCAAAAAGATGTACAAGTTTTCTCTCTCTTTTTATACAGAAGGTCATTTCCTCCATTTCAGTGGTATGCCGGCGCAATGCTCGCCATAGTGGAGGATTCATCAGTGACAAATAAAGTAGGAACCAATGTATATTCAGAGTCTTGTTGGCTTCGTTATGAATCTCGTATGCCAAAGCTAGTGTCCGCATAGTGACTCGGGCCACAGTTTGCTGATTTCTTACAAACAGATTAGGAAGGTCGCCATTTTGAGTGAAAATTTCAACTTTTGAACTGAAACAATTCATGCAAGACACCTTAATAACAAAACAGCCATTCTTTATCTTTATGTAGACACTTACTTTGTGACTGTAAAAGGGATAGCAATCCCATTACTGGCCTGGACAGACCCTTAGAGTTCCAGGAGGTCGAGGCTCCCAGATTTCTAGACCATCTGCACATGAAGGTGGTAAGGTTGTCAGCCCTACGCACCGGCCGCCTTTACCCCCCAGGAAATATTCCTGGTACTCATTTCTGTTAGAGCTTGAGTCGACCCCAGGGCCATAGTGTGACCGAAACGGTTATGTCAATGAAAAATTCCAGTAACACCATCAGGAATTGAACCCTGACATTCCGGCTTGTAGCGCAGTGCCTCAACCAACTGCACCACCGCGTGCCCCCACTCTGTGACTGTATTGGCTGAAACCTAGTTAGTAGGTTGATCGCTAATGGAAGTGGGAAGTTCAGTCAGCAGGCTCCCAGCTGTGTTGCTGATGCGTGCTGATGGTTCGCTTCTTGTGAAATGTGACGCACTTCTGGATGCTTCATCTTCAGTGTTAAGCAGTCTTGTTGGACTGTACTAAATGTATGTGTTACATGCTGCGTCTTGCCAGGTAATGTAGCATTAATGCTGTGTCACTTCTAATGTCTTCCAGGCTTCTCGACAAAAGAATTAGAATTTTCCTGCTTTTCCTCAGGAAACAGGTAGGACAGTGCCTTCAAAAATCCACAACTATTCCTTCCAGTTACTCACGTACATGCATTGTACTAGTCTGTATAGTGTAAACAGCTTAACAACAGAGGCTGCATAACATCAGTGACCGTGATGGCTCTTGCTTGTTCATACAATCAGGTGGGAAATTCCACTCAAAATAAACACGTGTCTGTAGGTATGATATGAACAGTCTGACAGCTGACATGTAGCGCAGGAGCTCAGCAGATCAGCAGCATTGCACCAGACAGCTTACATTACATGACATTATCCTGTTGACAGTTCTGCAGAGGCATCAGTGAAGACAATGCTGTAACTCCGAAATTTTGGACTGAGAATGCAGCACCTCAGGTGTCACGACGGCTGTGGATCTTCAGGTACAGCAGTGTGTTGATATGGCAACAATGCTGACTGCTGCATCGTTTTGACGTGAGGCCGAACGGGACCAAGGACGTTCCTTCCCACTGCAGAGCGGCCGTAAGGAGCACTGGACACTTCAGTGACAGTGACCCCCGTGTGCTTCACCCCCTGTTGTTAGTGAGCATGAAATGTTATGAGTCTGTATACTGAAGTTTCGTGTCATGTCAGATGTTGAGTTCCATGTCAAAATGCTTTCCAGGGTGCGCCTGTAGAACATCAGTGTCCCCCAGGCTGAGGCGAGGCGTCTAATACTGCAGACAATAAACTTCACTACAGACGTTAGATAAGGCGATGCCACTAGAAGATACGTAGCTGCTAGTGAGGATATTGCAGGCAACACTGGGGTGTTTAGAAAGGGCTGAAACTTACATTAAAACTGTAATAACTCAACAGAATCATGCCACGTGCTAGAGGCTGTTGGACCAATGCCAACGATATCACAGTATTGTGCATCGCTTTAGGCAAGTTCCTTTTTGTGCAGATCAGTATTACATATCACATGAAGCATTTAATTACAGTAGTGTGATATTTAATTCTACCTCCAGAAGATTTAAATAAGAAAAGAAATAAGTTACTTGACTAGTTGCAGACACACAAGTAACTTACATTGCATGTCAGCGTAACTCATTCCTTGTTTATATTTTGTTGAGATTTTCGCTTCAGTTTTGATATTAAACTCTGTCATAAGAAGGAATTGTCTTTAGAGTGCACAATGCAATGATGAAGTCATTTCAATTGTGTCTAGTTTCTCTGGCAATCAAGTTACTAAGGTAGTCCACCTGCAATGTACAATAATGGATTGCAAAGCCATGCATAACTGGTACCAGCGTTCTAATAGTGAGGAGTTAGAGATTAATGCGAAACTGTTTTATGTTATACACAAAAGGAATATTTCCTTACAAGAGAAATTACAGAATATTCAAATACTTTTAGAAAAAAATCCTCAACTTGATATCAATGCACAAGATGGTAATGATAATTGGAACACTGCTTTACACTTAGCAGTTAACAAAAATGAGTTGGAGGTAGTTAACTTTCTGCTTACTCAAGGAGCAAACACTGCCATTAAAAATGGCGATGGAAAGACATCTTTAGATTTGGCTGAAGAACGTAATCATGTAGGGATCATTGATGCATTGAAAAGCCATATTTCACAGGAAGAATGGCTCCGTAATGATTTTACATTGGGAGAAGCTTTAGACGGAGCCGACTGTTTCTTTGACGCCCTGGCACAAGGAATGAGCGCGTTATGTGTCCCTGGCGGAACATTCAATGTCCAGTCATTACGACAGAGCTGTTGTAATTATGCCAGAGACAACCAGGATGCTATTTATGATAGCCAAATGGGCATGACGTGGCTCCAAGCGATTGCAGAGAATGCTTGCACGGGAGGATATGCAACAGGCAGCAGTCGGCAAGCCGATTTTGAAAGTTACCTGGTTAAGTTAGAGGCAGGCAAAGATATCTGTGGAAGGCCAGAAATTGAAGGGCGTATGCTTTGTAAAATATATGGGATAAAACTTCATTTACTTGAAAAGCAAACTGCAGATGGCCAAGACATAATCTCGCCACAGCTGGCAGACAGTTCAGGGTCAAGAGCCGTTACATTGGGTGAAAGTACCAACCTATACAAAGATCCTGGTGTCATTCATCTTTTAAATGAAGGACAGGCTCATTTTGTTCCCATACTACCAAAGTTGTTATCACATAAGGAACTCACAGAACAAACAGCACATAAGCCCCCCTCTAAGAGAGACAGTAACTCACATGCAGCTGCGGCTGGCAAACAAGTATTGACAACTGTTCTGCCACCTTTCTCAGGAAAACTATCAGTAGATAAAGAGCTAAAATTGAGCCACGATGATTTCAAGCGTCGCATTGAAGAGTTTTATGAAAACAAACAATTATCTGCCATTAATCAACTCAAAGCAACGCCCACTTTCCCCACACCGCATGTCTTAGCCCACTTTGCCTCCATGGCATACACTGACTACCAACGCAAAGAGCCTAAACCTCCTGACGGCTGGAAGTTGCTAACGACAGCATCTCATTTTGGGATATTGAACGGCTATTTTGGAACTGCCTACTGGCACCCGGAACATCAGCAAGTGGTGATTGCTCATCGAGGCACTGACAGAGTTTCTGCTTTTGTAACAGATATTAAAGGTGTTTACCTTAACAACTACATTGATCAAATGAGTTCTGCCAGCACATTTGCTAATAAGGTGGTCACAGTTCTGCAAGAAATAGAACAAGAAAAGTGCATCAGTTTCGAACTGTTCTTCACCGGTCACTCGTTAGGGGGTTGGCTGGCGCAAATCACTAACTTTGCCACTAAATACCTACACGTAGAACAGAAAGGTGGTACATTTCTTAAAAGACTTACAAGAAAAGAATATGAACCTCTTGGAAGCAGCAATGTCCGAGGCAGTCACGATGTCCGAGAGAGTTATCATCCACACACAGTAGTTTTCGATAGCCCAGGCTGCAAAGATATGTTGTTACAAATGGCTGACAAACTTGATGTACGCCTCAGCGGGTGTTCCATTGACTTACAGCACTTAGACATCACTAGTTATCTGTCTGCTCCAAATCGCAATAATACCTGTAACTCTCATTTAGGGACAGTCTATAGAATCTTTATTGACTTGTCCCATATGGACTCCTTGAGTGAACGTACTCCATTGTACAATCTAGCAACACATAGAATGAATAAAATTGTGGAAGCCTTTGATCCCGAAACGGGGCAAGTACTTAGAGACGATAAAGGTAAACTAAAAATACAAGAGTTGTTTGGTTGGCCTGTTAGTGCAGGCTTAACAGGTGGTGCAGAATACAATCACTTCTTTGTATCGGCAAAGCGTCATAATAATTACCACCCTGATGTAATGGACACTGTCCTTAGCAAGGTGCCCGAGGGTTACGGCCAGATTCGCTATCAAACTAAGGCTTACGATGAATGCGCAAGGAGTCTAAGCATTTTTACTCAGGATGAACAGGAGTTTCTGGAGCTTTATCGTTGGTTGTGTCCCGTGCCGGAATTCTTCAAGCCTGAGGATTTGTTTTCTGTAATGAATAATACTGACGCCCAACAGGAAGCTGAACAAAAGTTACGAAACTTTGAGCTTGGCAATGGAAATGTTCGCTGTCCAGACGCTAGCACATTGCAAGTCCTGATTCCCTATGTGAAGCGGTTGGTTCGACTTTTCCCGCACATCAAAGAGAACATTAAGGCCAAATTATCATCACCCCAGATAAGAAGTTGGGTTTATCAGTATGAAACTCGGTGTTGTTATATGGAAACGATTCACCAAAGTGCACTTGATTTTAACCCTGGCGCTTTGGGTTTAAGAGAATTTCTTACTAGTGACCAACAAATTTGGCAGTTACGAATGATTGATGGGGATGCTTGGACAGGGCTAACCAAGGTTTATCGGCTGTTCCAAAAGAGATCCTGCGTGCCCTATTACTTCAGTGAAGGGAAATACACCGTTCTTAAATTAAAGCGTTTGGTAACGGTCAATCGAATGATAAATTTGAGTACATTACTGGCATCAATGGAAACACCACATCTACTGATGATAGCGTGCAAGACCAATCAGCCAATTAATGATGAGCTAAGAGACATGTTCAAGGAATTGTTCAGCATTCTAAAACAGAAGAAAAATATGAAAATCATTCTGACCACGCCATCAGAAGATAGCATTGCTGCTTTCCTGCAACAAACAGCTAGAGCAACACTTGGTGAAGGCTTGAAAACAACAGATGAACAGTTAACTTGGAGTGATTTGACCCGCAGTTCACAGAGAAAAATATTAGAGAAGGCAGTAATTTTTCAAGGCAGAAAAGTTGCCTTAAATCAACTCACATCTGCTGAATCAGTGACAAATTTCATTCCCCTGGCTGATTTGTTACAAGAAACGGAGATCATAATTGGTGAAGAACCTGCACTGTCTGCTTGTAGTGGTTACAATGAGAAGCATTATATCGATAGAACTTTTCAACACAACATCGTTATTAGACAGGACATTTCAAGTGATAAAAGAGAAGGAAAATTTGCTGATTTACTGGCTAGTGATGAACAGGAATTCAAACAACTCTGTGAGCAGAATCCAAAGAGTAATATACACTGGCTGGATAAAGACAAGGCAGGGGAACTCATTTGGCAGCAGTCACAAGGGAATTTAAAGACATTACGTGAATATATTGATGATCAGAAATCCCACTCTTATGGTCCTAAGGATTTAGACAAGCTTTTGGAGCAAGCAGGGCACCAGAGGGTCATGCTAATTGCCGACAAAGCAGGAATGGGTAAGACCACCGTACTGACCCATCTGTCTAAACAAATGAAGGAAAAATTTCCAGCCCATTGGTTGGTGAAAATTGATTTAAATGACTATAAGGAACAACTCAAGGCTCAGAAAGGAAAGAAGATGGATAAAGAAAGGGTACTTGAATTTGTATCAAAGGAAGTGCTAAAGCTTGAATCTCGTTTAGAGAAGGAGTTGTTTATGAAGGACTTTGAAGGGAATGAACCTAACAAAGTAGTGATAATGTTGGACGGTTTTGATGAAATCAGTCCCAACTTCAAAGAGACAGTCGTTGATATGCTGCAAGTTCTGAAGCAGACTTCGTTAGGGCAGCTGTGGGTCACCACCCGACCCCACCTGAGAGAGGAATTGGAGGACAAGCTACAACAGCTGGCCTATACCCTACAGCCCTTCTCCGAAGTCGAGCAAGTTGAATTTCTAAATAAATTCTGGCTTCAAAACTTAAATCTTGAAACCACAAATCAACGTCAGTTAGAAATTTATGCTACAGCATTAATCAGGAAGTTGGCACAGTCAATTAGCGATAAGGACAAAGAGTTCGCCAGTATCACATTACAAACCCGCATGCTAGCCGAGGCTTTCGAAGAGGAATTTATATCATTTTACAGGTCAGAGAAATCCAAGCCCGAGTTAACCAACAAGCTAGACTTGCTGGGGTTATACGGACGATTTATTGACAGCAAATATGATATATATTACAGGGAAAAGTCTAAAACACTAGCAGGTAACATGGCTTCAGAACAACAACTAGAACGCAATTTCAAAGGCATACAATTTGAGCATCAGCTATTAGCCTTACAGGCATTGTTTAGTGAGGATCAGGTGGCATATCTGCAAATTAATTACGAATCTAAATTTTCAGGTGAAGAGTTAGCTACGATTGGGATAGTGCAAAGAAACCATGAGGGTAAGCCGCAATTCATCCACCGCACTTTCGCTGAGTATTATGTGGCTGATTTCCTAATAAACCAATTGACAAAGAGAACTAAACAGCATATACAAGTGCAGGAGTTTTTACTCAATAAAGTTTTGTTACAAACAGATTGTCATGTAATTAGAGCCTTCCTGAATGGATTATTGGAAAAATCTAAGCCATCGGCAGAGGCCTTGAAAGAGTATGGAGAAAAACTCGATGAACAATGGAATGAGGGAGAAATACTTAGTCGTCTGATAGGTTTTGTCCAAACAGCATTACGCCAAGCAGCGACAGAAGATAACACTTGTATTACTGAATTTTTATTAGGCAGTCTAAAATCAGGAGAACATTCAAATGCTCTAAGGAATATGTTGTTAGCCACAGATGTTCTGGGACGAACCGCTTGGCATATGGCAGCAAATGAAGGCAAAGTAAATGCATTAAAAGAGATATGGGAATGTGTTGACGAAGTGACACCTACTGTTACATGTAGCCTGCGTCTATTAAAGGACACGTCGGATGAAACCGCCTCGCACTGGGCCACAAAGAGAGACCACATAAACTCATTAGAGAAACCTTGGAATTCAGCTAAAGAGGCCAAAATATACGCAGAACAGTTAAAGAAACAGATGTTGCTAGCGCAAGATTTGGGTGGAAAAACCGCCTGGCACCTGGCAGCAGAAAATTGTAATGAAGAGGTTTTAGATAAAATATGGCGATGTGCTAAAGAAGTTCTAGTAAACCCCAGTGAGTTAGAGAATACATTATTGTTAGGCCGGGATCGGGATGGGAGAACTGTTTTGCACAAGGCAGTAAACGGCAGTGTGGCGGTACTGAATAAATTGTGGGCTTTTGCTAAAGAAACACAACTAAAGCCGCATGAGTTCAAGAATGAGCTGTTACTAGTTAAAGACATGAAGGGGGACACCGTGTGGCACGCAGCAGCAGAACGAGACACATTAGAGGTTTTAGATACATTATGGCGTTGGGCTAAGGACGTAAAACTGAAACCAGATGAATTAAGTACATTGTTACTAGCCAAAGACAAGTATGACAAAACCGCGTGGCACACAGCAGTGGAAAGAAACAATTTAGACATGTTAGAGGCATTATGTAGTTGGGCTAAGGAAGCACAACTAAAATCAAATGAGTTAAGTGAATTGTTACTATCCAAGGACAAGTATGGAAACACCGTGTGGCATGCAGCAGCAGAAACAGACAATTTAGAGGTATTAGAGGCATTATGGAGATCAGCTAAGGAAGCACAACTAAAACCAAAGGAGTTACATGAATTGTTACTAGCCAAGGACAAGTACGGTAACACTGTATGGCATGCAGCAGCAGAAGCAGGCAATTTAGAGTTATTAGAGGCATTATGGTGTTGGGCTAAGGCAGCACCGCTAAAACCAGTAGAGTTAAGTGAATTGTTACTAGCCAAAGATGAGCCTGGCAACACCGTGTGGCACACAGCAGCGGAAAGGGGTAATTTAGAGGTATTAAAGGCATTATGGAGTTGGGCTAAGGATGCACAACTAAAACGAATTGAGTTAAGTAAATTCTTACTAACCAAAGACGGGTATGGCAACACTGTGTGGCACGCAGCAGCAGAAAGAGGCAATTTAGAGGTATTAGAGGCATTATGGAGTTGTGCTAAGGAAGCACAACTAAAACCTATTGCGTTAAGTAAATTCTTACTAGCCAAAGACAAGTATGGCAAAACCGTGTGGCATGCAGCAGCAGAAAAAGACAATTTAGAGGTGTTAAAGAAATTATGGAGTTGGGCTAAGGAAGCAGAACTGAAATCAATTCAGTTAAGTAAATTTCTACTAGCCAAAGACGAGTATGGCAACACTGTGTGGCATGCAGCAGCGGAACGAGGCAACTTAGAGGTATTAGAAGCATTATGGAGATCTGCTAAGGAAGCAGAACTGAAACCAAATGAGTTAAGTGAATTGTTACTAGCCAAGAACAAGTATGGCAACATTGTGTGGCATGCAGCCGTAAATCGAAACACATTAGAGGCATTAGAGACATTATGGAGTTGGGCTAAGGAAGCACAACTAAAACCTAATGAGTTAAGTGAATTATTACTAGCCAAAGACCAGGATGGCAACACCGCGTGGCACAAAGCAGTAAATACAGGCAATTTAGAGGCATTAGATGCATTATGGCATTGGGCTAAGGAAGCACAACTAAAACCAAATGATTTAAGTGAATTGTTACTAGCCAAGGACAAGGATGGCAACACCGTGTGGCATGTAGCAGTAAAGAGAGGCAACTTAAAGGTGTTAGAGGCATTATGGAGTTGGGCTAACGAAGCACATCTAAAACCAAATGAATTAAGTGAATTGTTAGTAGCCAAGAACAAGTATGGCCACACCGTGTGGTATGCAGGAGCAGAAACAGGCAATTTAGAGGTATTAGAGGCATTACGGAGTTGGGCTAAGGAAGCACAAATAAAACCAAATGAGTTAAGTGAATTATTACTAGCCAAGGACAAGTATGGCAGTACCGTGTGGCATGTAGCAGTATGGAGAGGCAATTTAGAGATATTAGAGGCATTATGGAGTTGGGCTAACGAAGCACACCTAAAACCAAATGAGTTAAGTGAATTGTTACTAGCCAAGGGCAAGTATGGCAGCATGACGTGGCATGCTGCAGTAAAAAGAGGCAATTTAGAGGTATTACAGGCATTATGGCGTTGGGCTAAGGAAGCACAACTAAAACCAAATGATTTAAGTGAATTGTTACTAGCCAAGAACAAGTTTGGCAACACCGTGTGGCATGCTGGAGCACAAACAGATAATTTAGAGGTATTAGAGGCATTACGGAGTTGGACTAAGAAAGTAAAACTGAAACCAGATGAATTAAGTACATTGTTACTAGCCAAAGACGAGCATGGCAACACCGCATGGCATGCAGCAGCAGAGAGAGGCAATTTAGAGGCATTAAAGGCATTATGGAGTTGGGCTAAGGAAGCACAACTAAAACCAAATGATTTAAGTGAAGTGTTACTAGCCAAGAACAAGTATGGAAACACCGTGTGGCATGTAGTAGTAAGGAGAGGCAATTTAGAGATGTTAAAGGCATTACGGAGACGGGCTAAGGAAGCACAACTAAAACCAAATGATTTAAGTGAATTGTTACTAGGCAAGGATATGTATGGCAACACCGTGTGGCATGCAGCAGCAAAACGAGACACATTAGAGGCATTGAAGACATTACGGAGTTGGGCTAAGGAAGCACAACTAAAACCAAACAAGTTAAGTGAATTGTTACTGGCCAAGAACAAGTATGGCAACACTGGTGGCATGCAGCAGCAAAACGAGACACATTAGAGGCATTAGAGACGTTATGGAATTGGGCTAAGGAAGTAAAACTGAAACCAGATGAATTAAGTACATTGTTACTAGCCAAAGACAAGCATGGCAACACTGCGTGGCACACAGCCGCAGAAAGAGGCAATTTAGAGGCATTAGAGGCATTATGGAGTTGGGCTAAGGAAGCACAACTAAAACCAAATGATTTAAGTGAATTGTTACTAGCCAAGAACAAGTATGGCAACACCGCGTGGCATGCAGCAGCAGAAACAGGCAATTTAGAGGTATTAGTGGCATTATGGTGTTGGGCTAAGGAAGTAAAACTGAAACCAGATGAAATAGGTACATTGTTACTAGCCAAAGACAGGTATGGCAACACCATGTGGCACATAGCAATAAAGAGAGGTAATTTAGAGATGTTAGAGGCATTACGTAGTTGGGCTAAGGAAGGACAACTAAAACCAAGTGAGTTAAGTGAGTTGTTACTAGCCAAGGGTCAGTATGGCAACACCGCGTGGCATGCAGCCGTAAGAAGAGGCAATTTAGAGGTATTAGAGGCTTTATGGAGTTGGGCTAAGGAAGCACAATTAATACCAAATGAGTTAAGTGAATTGTTACTAGCCAAAGATAAGAATGGCAGCACCGCTTTTCACGTGGCAGCAAAAGGAGACACATTAGAGGCATTAGGGACATTATGGAGTTGGGCTAAAGAAGCACAACTGAAACCAAATGAGTTAAGTGAATTGTTACTAGCCAAGAACAAGTATGGCAAAACTGTGTGGCACGCAGCAGCAAAAGGAGACACATTAGAGGCATTAGGCACATTATGGAGTTGGGGCATGGAAGTAAAACTGAAATCAGATGAATTAAGTACATTGTTACTAGCCAAAGACAAGCATGGCAACACCGCATGGCATGCAGCAGCAGAAAGAGGCAATTTAGAGGCATTAGAGGCATTATGGATTTGGGCTAAGGAAGCACAACTAAAACCAAATGATTTAAGTGAATTATTACTAGCCAAGAAGAAGTATGGCAATACCGTGTGGTACGCAGCAGCAGAAACAGGCAATTTGGAGTTATTAGAGGCATTACAGAGTTGGGCTAAGGAAGCACAACTAAAACCAAATGAGTTAAGTGAATTGTTACTAGCCAAAGATGAGCATGGCAACACCATGTGGCATGCAGCAGCACAAACAGGCAATTTAGAGGTATTAGAGGCATTATGGTGTTGGGCTAAGGAAGTAAAACTGAAACCAGATGAATTAAGTACATTGTTACTTGCCAAAGATGAGGATGGTAACACCGTGTGGCACGTAGCAGTTAAGAGAGGCAATTTAGACATGTTAGAGGCATTACGGAGTTGGGCTAACGAAGCACAACTAAAACCAAATGAGTTAAGTGAATTGTTAACTAGCCAAGGACAAGTATGGCAACACTGGCATGGCACGCATCTGCAGAGACAGACAATTTAGAGGTATTAGAGACATTATGGATTTGGGCTAAGGAAGTAAAACTGAAACCAGATGAATTAAGTACATTGTTACTAGCCAAACACTGTGTGGCACGCAGCAGCAGCAGCAGAAAGATGCAGATTACAGGTTGAACGCTTTTTCAGACTTGAATCCTTCTAATTATTATTTTACTCCAAGCAGTGTTTCAGTATGTCTTTTCAGATCACGTTTCAGCGAAACTCCCACCACAATAACCCTGGAAAGTTTTCTCACCAGTGTGGAGTCTCACGTGTCTGTTCAAACTGATTTGCTGTGTGAATGCCTTCCCACAGACCGAACACACAAAGCCCTTTTCACCAGAATGTATCATAAGATGCCGCATAAAGTACTCTCTGTCAGTGCACGACTTCTGACATGTTGCGCACGTGTATGGTTTCTCACCAGTGTGAATTCTAAAAAGAAGTTTAGGTGCACTTTGAGTGATGAAACGTTTGTTGCACACTGAACACCGGTGGGGACGATCATTGGCATGTATCCTAGAATATTTAGTTAAGGCCCCTTTTTGTGTGAAGTGTATACCACATGTATGACACATATGGTTTCTCTCCAGTATGAATTCTAAAAAGAAGGTTAAGTGCACTTTGAGAGATAAAACGTTTGTTGCACACTAATCACCGGTGGGGACGATCATTGGCATGTATCCTAGAATGTTTAGTGAAGGCCCCTGTTTGTGTGAAGTGTATACCACATGTATGACACAGATAGTACAGTAGAACCCGGATAAGACGTCCCCGCATAAGAAGTTTTCCCCTGTAAGAAGTCTGATTTTTAAAGTCCTGAAATCCCATTGCTTTTAATAAGCTTCCCTCTTAATAAGTCTTCCCGCTTAAGGAGTCCCTAATCCTCTCGTCCCTTGAAAGACTTCTTAACAGGATTCTACTGTATGTGTTCTTATATGACTATCCAAATTTGGATCCATTCTGCCATTCATGCTTGCTGGAAAGATGAACCTTGAATGGCTTATGAAGTACATATCCTGGTATCATTCTATCAGTCCCCATTAAAAGGATGGGTTCTTGCTCCATGTCCCAAGCCTTTTTTGCCTGACCATAGTTAGTAGATGTAGGTCTCCAATGTTGATTGCACATAAGTCTGTAGATCCCTGCCTGTGCCTCCGCCTCAATTACCACATGCAGAGGCGGGAGTCCCAGGAGAACTTCCATTGCTGCTGTTGGGGTAGTCTTCATCGTCCCCGTTATAGCCAGGCAGGCTAGTCTCTGTAGCTTATTAAGCTCCATCCTGCTGATGATGTAGTTGAATCTCGTCCACCTTAGCATTGCACCATAGGTCAGAATGGATAATTATCATAATGTAAATCCAGTGTAAAACCTTGGGCTTCAAACCCCAAGTTTTACCAAATGTACCTTTGCAGGTCGCTTCCTGTAGAAGCTCTGAGACAATATACGGAAATTTTTCGTTGACTAGGATAGCAATATCATCAGCGTACCCCACTGTGTTATAACCATTCTCATTGAGTCCTTCTACGAGTTCGTCCACAACCAGACTCCACAGCAGGGGCTACAAGACGCCCCCCTGCAGACAGCCCCTGGCCACAGACCCCTCCAGAGTTTCTCCTGCAAGTGTGGCTGTGATTTTCCTATTTTCCAGCATGAAGTTGATCCACCGACAAATCGTGTCCTCAAGTACATGCCTTTTAGCAGCTTCTATTATGATGCTATGTGAGGTGCTATCAAATGCTCCCTCAATATCCAAGATGGCTCCAAGTGTGACTTCTCTGTTTTCCACTGCTTCTTCTAAGTGTGTAATCACATGATGCAGGTGACACAGCCCCAAAATCTCGTCCTTAATATGCCTGTCGACCAATTTTTCCATCGTTTTCACCATGCACGACGATAGACTAATAGGACGATATGCCTTAGCCTCGTGCTTAGGTATAAACGTCACTTTAACTTGCCTCCAGGCTATGGGTATGTATCCCCTTGCCAGGTGTGCACTAAAGATTCGGCATAGGTGAGCCGTTAAGTAATCGACCCCCTTTTAAATGTTATATTGCTTTTGCCATGCATTTTCACTTAGTATTCAGTTAACCAACAAATACACAAACATAAACTACTTTATAGTTTTTATTAATATTGATTCATTCCCCTACACGTGTTTTGGTCCGTAGACCATCTTCAGGCGGTAACAAGCTACTGCACTTCACATTGCATGTTTAATGTGCCGAAGAACACACTTGTCTCAGAAGTAAGTTATAAAAACACATTTCAATTTGTAAAATATGTAAAATTGTATAGTAACTTATAATTTTATCGTATAAGTTAAAGTCAAAAGTTAAAATAGCAGTGTTGTCACTTGATGCACAGAATCATGGTATTGTATATTCTGGTGATTATAAGCTGTAATATGGATAAAAAATATATATATAGTTAGAAAATATTCTGTCTGTATCGATTATTTATCATATAAGCAGATTAATTTTGATTTTAATTTTGCATGAATGATGTACCGTGTTGTTTCGCATGTTGTTGTGTGGAGTGGTACAAGCTGACTGTTGTCTGGTGGATTTTGTTATGGGGGTGTATCGGGTTCTGGAGGTTGTGTAATAGCAGGGGCAGGTGGGGTGAGGTTGATGAACTGGAATAGCGGATTTTCTTCTGCTACTTATTGTTCGCTAATCAATAAATGTTGCCTGTGATATACTTGTATATATAGATGTTCAGTTATGTTCATGTGCCAACCTTTCTTACATGTTTTTATCGACTGCATACTATCCTGTATTGGAGCATATTCATGTTGGTTATTCAAGATATGTAGAGCATATGCTGATTTTGGTTAATTGTTTTTGATATATCTAGTGTGTTCTATATATCTTGTCTTTAGGTTCCTTCCAGTCTGACCAACTTGTTACAGGTGTTACATTTTAGGTTGTAAATACCACTCTTTTTATATTCATCATTGTTTTGTGTATGGGTTTTAAGTATGTTGTGGGTGGTATTACTTACGTGAAATGTAATCTTTAGATTTGTGTTTTTAAAGATATTTGTGACTTTTCTTATTAGTGGGCTACTGTATTCAAATGTAATCCATTTTTTGTTGTTGTTAGTGTTTTGTGTCAGTGTATAGTTTTTTGATCTGGTTGAGTCTGTTTCTTAGTGTGAGTGGATATCCATTTTGTTTTGCGATTTGGGTGATGGTATTCATCTTGATATTTCTGTTCTCGTGATAGTGGGAAATTGTGTAATCGATTTAACATGAATCGATATGCTGCTAATTTGTGCTGTAATGGGTGGTTAGATCTATAGTGTATCGTTGTATCTGTGGTAGTTGGTTTACGGATATATTTATTGATGGTTTGTTTTTTCTTCTGGTTATTAGGAGGTCAAGAAAGTTAATAGTACTATCGATTTCATCTGTTGCTTTGAATTTAAGATCAAGGTATATTTTGTTCATGTAGTTTTGAATATCGTCCTTATTAATGTGGTTTTGATCATATATTATTAGAATGTCGTCTACATATCTGTTGTAAAAAATGATTTTGTTACTATCTAGGGTACCCTTCATTAATTGTTGTTCATAATTTTGTAGAAATATTTCAGCAATTAATCCTGATATAGGTGACCCCATTGCAAAACCTTTTTATGGTTGGTAAAATTTGTTATCAGATTTCAAATAGTTTTGTCTTAAGATAGTACCAGGAGTGTGACCACTTGTGTTATTGTTATATTGTCAGTCTTTCTAATTGCCAGTAGAGTCTTCATGATTTTAATAGTTTCTTCTAGGGGGATATTGACATATAGGTCTTTTATGTCAAACGTTTTATTAGCTCATTGGCTAATTGTGTGGAGTTATAGGTTACGCACATATTAGTTAGTAGAAGTTGATCATTAAGCCATTTGTTAAAGAATTTAGCTATTTTGTATGATGGTGCCTGGATGTTGTTAATGTACGGTCTAATGGGTTCATTGTCCTTGTGAATTTTGATTTAAGCATTTGTCACACTGTGGCACCAAGGCTTGTATCGCAGCACAGAAGAAACCAATGTGAAGTGTCTGTAGCCCCAGGAGGTGGCAGCTTGTTTCAAATCAGTGCTTATTGCAAATCGCTTGACAGCCAGCAGCTTCTTAAGGGGTCCAAAGAGATGGAAATCGCTGGTGCCATGCTGCCAACCGGACTTGTGACTTTGTGACTGACTGCAGTACTACAGCTGGGAGGTTAGTGACTACCGTCACTACAATCCTGATCTCATTCCTAGTGATTTCCATCTCTTTGAACTGTATCAGAAGCACGTGGGTGGCAAGAATTTGCAACAGATGCCAACATGAAGCAACCTGTCACCTCCTGGTTACAGACACTTGACACCGATTTCATCTTCTTCTTCTTCTTCCAATGGCGGTACATCCCTGGGTGGGACTTCACCTCGTCAAAGAGTTTCTAACACTCCTCTCTTGATTGTGCATTAAGTGTCCAATTTCTGATTTCATCTATGCTGCAATATAAGCCTTGGTGCCACATAATGACTATGTGCAGGTCTGATGTGTGCCATCTGCTACCCACGTGCCATGTACACATGAAAGTCAAAATAAAGTTCTTGGTATTAGGGCTTTTTTTTTAAACTTCTTTTGTGTTAACAGCTTCAGGAGGAGTTTTTATGTTTCTGTTTTGTTTCAGACTTCACTGCATTAATTTAAAGGTTACCATATGATGAAACAAGCATCAAACATATACATTATACTAAATGTAAGACTGTCCTGTGTTTAATTATGAGTCATGCCATGACAAGTACAGCACACAATAGATCTACTTACATGCATTCTTACGTGCAGCAGTAGAGACAGCTGACTGGTCAACTACATGCCCTGGCTGTATCACCCGTGCAGAAAGAGAAGATAAAATATCAGTGCTGCCAGGAATTGAGCCCTGATTTCTCAGTCAGTCAGCCCATAACCTAGTCAATAAACTGACTGAGATATCCCAGCACACCAGTCAAAGAAATTCATGCACTTTGTGCAAAAAAAAAAAAAATCAAGTATGTGTATGAGTAGTGTTCAACACATGAAACAAACATGACCAATTCTTGACTTCATAACATGCAGTCATGCCTAACGTTGAATAACATGAGTGTAAAAGCTTGTCTTTTCTATACACTGTGACAGGACCTACCTTGCTGTTTCTGAGACACACATCATGGTCCACGGTACAGAATTTACTCTCACCTTCCAAAACATTACCCACAAAATCAGTCACATAATTTTCTGGTCCAATTCCACTACAATAATAAAAATTCTATTACAATGAAACACAAGCTACAGTTTAATTAAATCCATTACTATTGCTAACCAATGGTTACAGGTCCTCATTTTACAGGAATGTTCTTTGGACGTTATCCATCGCAGTATACAGGTTATAAGTATTTGGTTTATTTACGCCTAAAGGTATGGAATACTTTATACTTTGCCTTTCATGTGGCTTTGAATAATACAAGGTTACGGGAATTACCAACAGCCTGTCAATACCTTGTAACAATCCACCAGCGATATGCATTTTGACTCTTAATTTGCATCATCAGTGACAATCTACATTATCCTAGGTATCATTTGCTTGGCAATATTGTATTTATATTATCAGTCTTCTCCGTCTTTGGTATTGTTATTGCCTTTATTTGTCAGGCCTCTTCTTTTTAATTTTCAATTTAAGTATTGTATTGCAACATAGCCCTTCCTCTGTTTGGCTTATAACACATACTACCTCATTTAAAATAGCTTACACATGTATCCTTGCCTGTTTTAACACTGTAGTTGTTTGTTGCTACATACTGTACTCCTATTACACTTAAAATAAAAAATTCAGCATTACAGAATAATTTCACAGATAATCTTTGCTTCCAACTGAAAATGAGACAGAAATTGAAGGTATAATATTTATCCAAATATTGGATATTCTTTGTCCACACAATGGTCAACACCGAAATAAAATACATACCATTGTTCAGCTTTAAGAGTTCAGGTTCTACCAGCAGTGTTGCTGAAGATTTGTGTGATGCTGTGTCATCTGTTAATATGTGGAACTTTACGTCAATTTCATTATGAAGGCCCTTCAAAAAAGTTCACAGACTCCATACCCAACCTTCCTTTAAAACAATGTGACAGCTGCGTAATGATTGGGCACGGTTAATAGACTACTTGGATCCTGCTGCTGTTTCTCATCCAATCGTTATGTGTTTTGTTATCGAGTAAAGACAATTATATGATTTAAAGAAAGTATGTATTAGCAGTTTTAAACCTGATGTTAATGGAAATGTGACGATTTTAGATCTACAAGAAATGGTGTAAAACAAACTACTGGAACTTCCGCAGGAACACTAATGTTGTGTTGGTTTAGGATAATTTTGGTTATGTAAGGTAAAGTTAGGTTAGAAGTTAGGTAAGATAACGATCAGGTGACGGTAAAGTCATGGTCAGGTCAAGACACGGTAAGGTCATGGTTAAATCACGGTTGGGTTTGGGTTAACTTATACAAGTTCACAGATTAGGAAGGGCACGGGTACTATATAAGGTAAGGAAAAGATAACATAAATACATAGCTTCACTCTTCTACAATATTAGGTTGGGGGAAGGCCAGGTTTGGTTGTTGTTTAGGTTATGTAACGTGTTGAGGTTAGGTTAGATGGCTTGGGTTGGTTTGGGCTGATATGGTTTTAATCAGATAGGAGGGGAAGTTAAGGGTCATTAGCTTGAAGAGGAGACCATCGACCCAATCGGTGTCAAAGGCCTTAGCCACGTCGAGAAAGACTGCGCCTGTTAACCGCTTCTCGCCAAAGTTTCTGGTCACCCTTTCGACAAGGCGGGCTAGCTGGAGAGAGGTGCTATGTTTGGGTCTGAATCCAAACTGCTCATCTCGCAGAAGCCCGCGCCCGCTTACTTCACTTAAGATCCTACTAAGTAGGATCTTCTCAAACACCCTTGCCAATGGTGTCCAGAAGACTTATGGGACGATAGGAGGGTAGCGCTGGGTCCTTCCCAGGTTTCAGTACGGAGACAATGCGGGCATGCTTCCATACTGATGGGAAGTACTGCGCTAGGAGAGCCGCGTTGAATATGGCAGCGAGGAGAGAGACAGTCGCTGCGGAAGGTGCTTCCGTGCCCTGTTCGGAATACCGTTTGGGCCCGGCGCCTTGCTGGCCTTGAGACCCCGGATGGCATCCTGTACCTCCGCGGGGTTGGTTAACTTGGGCTCGCTTGCAGGTGCATAAGAGTATGCTTGCAGCGCCTCGCCAACCATCTCAATAACTGCCGGATCCGACGAGTCGTTTACCGGCTGAAACTGAGCCTCAAGACTGTCCGCCAGGGCTTCGGCTTTCTCAGAGTCTGAGAGAGCAAGCCCGCCCTGCGTGACCAGGGGTGGAGAGGGAGTGGGCACTTTCATCACCCGCTTTGTCATCTTCCACAGCGATTGGTCCTCGGGATCTAGGCTCTCCAGTTTGGCACCCCACTGCTCGTTTCGCCACTCGTTAAGCTGATGGGTCACCGACCGCTGAAAGCGGTTGACCTCAGCTTTTAGAGCAGGGTCCCTAGTGATTTGCCACTGCCTCCTCAAGCGGTTTTTCAGGCGTATATCATCCTGAATACGCGCCGGTATTGGGGGCCGTGGGTCGTCACGAGGGCGTCTCCTGGGGGCTGACGCTACTAGTGCCTCAGTGATGGCGCTGGACACCTCCTCTACACACGTGTCGATTTCCACCCCTCTACTCAGTTTCGGGGTGGACGGAAGTCTGTCCTCCAGGCAGGCCTGGAATTTGACCCAGTCGGTCCTTCTGAAGTCCGGGAGGTTAAGAAAGGATGATCGACATCTCGTGTCGATCAGCACAGGGAAGTGATCTGAGCTTAGTGCAGAGCACGTTGTCAGATGCACTGGGATGACTAGGTAGTTATTACTATGTCTAGGACATCAGGGGTGGCAGAGGAGTTATATGGGATAGTGGTGGGTGTTTCCGGCCCGTAAATCAAACAGGAATGATCGTTGGCGTAATCACGCAGGCGCCTGCCCCTTGTCGTGATTAGCCTCGAATTCCAGTCCACGTGCTTGGCGTTCAGGTCCCCCGCAATCAGGACGGGGAGCCCTCCGCTCAGGCAGGCAGACCCGCTTCGATTAGGGGCCGGGAGGGCGAAAGGTAAGCCGCCTTGATTTTCACCGGTCCGCTTGCCAACATAACATGTATGGCAGTTGCCTCCAACTGGGTCAGGCCGGGGACGGGTATAGCGTAGTGGTCTATACCCCGGCGGACCAGTATTGCTGTTCCACCGCCCTCTGTAGGCCGGTCTGTACGGTGGCAAACGTAGTTTGCGAGCCGAAAGACTTGCCGTGATCTGAGATGGGTTTCAGTCAGGAGGCATATGTCAACCCCGTGTTTACCGCACGCCATCCGCGTTCCAGCAGGCCAGCCGTAGTGCCTTCACACTGTGCGCCTTAGGGTGTGCTGCCATATTCAGCTACAAAAAGGATAACAATTTTCAGGACAGCCCGCGAGCGTGCTGCACCTGAAGGGAGGGTGGGTACCGCTGTGAGCAGTCGCCGTGTCAGCTCCACACAGGCGATTACAGGAAGGTTGTCGAGCAGATCAGAGATCTCCTCGATTGGAGACTGGTTGGGAGGTGGAATGGGAGCAGGATTAGGCTTCTTAGGTGGAGGCGATGGTTTACCAGTCATCGCCTGCTTCTTCGTTGGGGCCGCAACGGCAGGTTGGGTAGCCTTAACCTCTTTCCTGCTTGCGGGCGCTTTGCCCTGTTTAGGGGCCGCGGCCGGCTTAAGAGTGGGTTGAGGTTGGGATGGGGTGGTGGGGTTCACTACCTGCACCCCTCGCACCACATGAGACCATTCAGGGCCTAAACTCTTCTGTTCTGCAGAAGCTCGGCGCGGGTCGCTTGCGCTGAAGCCGAGCGACCGGTTGCACCATTCATGTGGACGCGAGGAGCTGGCGTCCGCTTTGTAAGTGCGGCCTTGGCTTCCTTCCACTTTGCACAGCCCCGGTAGTTTGCTGTGTGGTTGCCCCCGCAGCTGCAGCATTTAAGCTGCTGCCTTGGGGTAGAGCACTCCCCGGAGGGGTGCGGCTCACCACAGGCAACACACCGGGGTGTGTATCCGCAGTTACGCTGCGTGTGGCCGAAGCGTTGGCAGCGCTTACATTGAAGCGGGGCCTTAGGGGCTACGTATGTCTCTACGGAGACTCTTAAGCCGCAGAGTTCGGATAGGGATCGCACCTCTGGGCCTCTAGCCACCGACACCACGAAATGTGGAGTGGGGGGTCGATCGCGTGCAGCGTCCTGATCGCGGCGCCCAGAACGGAGCTGCATGACGCCCTGGACACGGATTCCCAGGGCCTCAAGCTCCTCACGGACGACGCTCTCAGGCATCTGTCTGCCGAGGTTGGTCCCGCCCAGTGGTGGGCGAATGTCTAGTTGAAGCACGGGCCGTTGAGGGCGTTGTAGTCGTGCTCTTACGAGAAGCGGCAAGTGTACCGTTTTGTTTTGCCGTGCTGTTGTGGGAACGGCGAGGTGTATTGCACTGTCTAGCGGGAGTGTTCTCACAAGTGCGACACTTGTCATAGCAGCATTCAGTTATTGCATGCTTTCACATGAGAGGCCTGTAAGAAGTGATCAAATGTAGACTGTTTGCCCTGTAAGAAGAGTGAACACTTGAACAGTAACCTAGTTGGGCCACAATGCCTGTCCAGGTAAGGCAATGAGAAAAAAGAACACTTCAGCCTGCCAGGGAGTAAACCCTGGCCATCCAACTGGCAGCGAGCCACTTTACTTGCTAAACCATTCATAACCGGTTGGTGTGCACCACAATTAAACTGACGCCACATATCACCTTATCCACTGTGTTCAGTTTAAACTGTCTGGGAAAACACTACATGTGGTAACAGGAAGGTCATGACTGAACTTCATGTGTCAGTACAACTGTACCCCACTGTCTGACATAGGCACAGATTCTGCTTTTAGATCCAAACTGTAGTGTTCATTAAACCTCACATCTAAGGTACGGCTTATCAAATCAAATAGAACAGCCCAGTGGTAATGGTACAAACAATCTGAAGTGTTACGTACCTTTGGTAGAGGCTTCTCACAGCTGTGTACAGTTGACATGAATTCAACAGGCCTATGCTCAAAAGTGAGCAACCTTGGTGTACAACATGGGACATCTCTTTGGGGATAGGAGGGAGAAAGGGGTAAAGGAAACACAAAGCATGTTTTTGGCCAAAATAAATTTTGCCTGACCAACTACACACACATTTTTATGCAAAAACAACTAATTTTTGATTGCCCACAAAATGATGCAAGTTGTCAGCAGTTAACTGTGAATACAAAACCAAAATAAGCAGTTACACAGCCAAACACATTCTTGTGCTCAAAAAAGTTCATAAGAATTGGATTTTACATTCAAACAATAATGTAAAGCTCAGAACTGCATCCAACATTTTTTATGGCTCTGTATATTCTGCTGCCAATGCAAATCCCATTTCAGTTTCACTAATTTATCTTCTCTTAGCTTTCCTTCAAGAACACCAAATGTATATTTATGTAAAGTTCCACAACTTGACAACCCACCCCCATCTAGCGCCGAGGTTAAGGAAAGAGTAGAGCTATACCTCAACTCCCCCTCTGGGCCTTCATGGCCTGTTCTAGGGTGAACTTTACCTTTACTGTACTACACGAAGAGACTACAATGTCCACAAGTTTACACAGGGGACAGACAATATTCCACTCCAATGCAACTGCTGCAGTGGTCACTATGAGACTGAAATTCTTTCCTTTATGTTGAAAATGTTAGAATTAAATAACTCTGGCTTCCGTTGTTCTGTCATGAGGGGTACCAGACACCCTTGTAACCTTAACATGTGTCATTAAGTTTACAATAATTTGCAACAGTCCTGAACACTACGACCATTTCATCAACCATGGTACAACAAAGCTGTATTTAAACTTGTAACAGAGAAGAGAAACTTCCACTACACATGAAACAACTGAATGCAGGACAGTCAGGTAGTTAGGTATTTGAAAAATACATCTGCCCTTTCTTTGGTGACAATGAAATAATCCCTTATAATACATCACTCTGAAAATACAGTTGTTGAAAAGTTAGAAGCTTGTAGCAACCCCCTCTACAGCAGTTTAATAATACATAATATAAAACTGCCTACCCAAAGTTCTTGCTGTTAAGTAACATAAACTAAAATTACGAGAAAATAAATTAGCAGACAAATTTTCCTGTTGTGTGGTGGGTTGCATTTTGTAATTAGTATCAAATCGGGGTAAGGGCCACATAAAATGAACTGATGGGCCGCATGTTAGAGGCACTTGCTCTGAACTTAAGCATATATTTCCTACCATGTGGGGAAACATCCATTGGAACTGTGGTGATTTCATCTCAAAGTCTCAATTTCAGTTTAGCAATACTCTGTGCACAATGAGCATCATCTTTGCTCTTGAAATAGCCCCATAATAAAAAGTCATAAGGCAATGAATCAAGGGACTTCACTTGCTAAGAAATTTCCCCATTCCTGGATATGACATAATTAGGAAGCAACATGTTTATAATTGTGTAATGAATGAATAATGGTGTTAGAGTTACTTTTTTGAGTTTTTTGAATTTGGTTTGAATTTGTTAATATTGCCACGAGAAGTTAATACCTGCTGTGCAGTGAACATTGACTGCGGCTCACCGCACTTTGAAGAATGCTGAGGCGGGAATTCCTTAATTGTTTATATAAGGGAACTCCGCGAGGCAAACGTCCTCACTTATGTTTCAGTAATTTTGGTAACGACAACTTAAAGCTCCTGCAAGCTGTGGTGATGATGAAAAACGTTGGTTTATGGCTGAGCGTTCAAGGTAAGTGAGTTGTGTCGAATTTTATATTTGTTTTGGTAAACACTTACTGGAATGGAGCATTTTTGTATTTTAATATTTTGGCGACAGAATTTGAAATTCAAATTTATTTAGTAACGCGGTACTAAAATTTATTTATTTTGATAAAGAGGGCAAGCAGTTAATTTAACTTTTACGTGACAACTTTAATGTGTAAACTAAATTTTGTAAAGTTATTTATTTTGTAAATAATACAAATTATTTTATTTTAACTTTAAATTAACTGTACCATTTTTTTGTACGTCGGCAAATACCTGTTGTGTGTATAGAGCAAAGTGCAGGCCACGGTTCGCCTGCCGCTAAGAAATTGGACACGCCGGAAAAGGTAGTTTGTACCAAAAGGCAGAGCAGTAACCGATTGCTGCTTAGATATAATAATCGGTTGGTGGCAGCTAAATTAGAAATAGGGGATCCAGCGATTGCCTTATCGGACGTTACCGATAGAACCTCCTTCAGAAAATTGGGCTGTTTAGTAGCAACACTCTGGGGGAGGCACTACAGTAGTAACTGAATTTCTAGATGTACAATATGTTGTCTTAGGTTGCTGAAATGTGTTCTCATTGTCTTGTGGAAACTGAGTAAACTTTTGTATGAATAAGGTCTGAACCATGTGGACATAACAGGCCAATGTCACCACTACTGTGACTTCATCATATTCCTTGCAAAACTACATGTCAATAACCCTGAAAGATACTGTACACCACACTGTTACTTCTGCAGGTGTAGTCATGCATGACACACTTAGTGAGGGTTTTCGTTTGCTCAGTAATGGAAATCTTTTCTCACAAAATCAGAGAGAAGAAAAGCAGCTTCATCATTCATAATCAGATTGCAAACTTCATTCTTGTGCACATAAGCCATGAATTCACAGTACAAATTTAGGCAGCTGATTAAATCAGGATGGAGTCCAAGTTCTTGTGCAAAATTTGTCAAACTGCTGTCTGAAATGTTTAATGAAGCTGCAGTTCTAACAATCACCCATTTCCTGCCACATCCTAGCCATGCACTGGGTGGGGGAAAGAGGTTCCACATATGTCCTACTTTCAAGCAACACTGGTTGCTCCATCCTCTATCCTACGTGAACACAGACTAGAAGGAGCATAGCTACAGTGTTTGAGTTGTGCGGCTTCCCTGGGCAGCAGAATCCAAGGGGTGACAAAGTCAGTGGCAAAATGAATATTTTGAATGAAAAAATTTGACTTTCTTGCACTAAACAAATTTTAAGTTACTGAGACAAATAAAAGGAAATACAATAAATGTGATATTTTTATAAAGTTCATAATTTCTGTCAGGGGCGATCATTGTGATTGCTCACCCCGGCCATCAGAAAACCTAGCTATGCCACTGCAGACTAGGCTGTGAAATTCAAGAATGCTGTAAAGCCACAAAGGAAAGCGAGTTTAGGGATATTACTGGACACAGAAGACAAACAGTGTATGTTTGAAGTTATTTCTTTGACTGCATATTCAAGGGGGATGTAACTTTATTTACACTTTCAATGAAATTGGCAATTATTTTCTTGTTTACATAATTATTCAACAACACTTTTACACAGCTGCAGCCACTGGGTATAACAAACAAGTTCCTTTGAAGGAAAGCATACACACCTTACTTTTCCCCACTCATCACTTTGTAATCTGGCTAATGGTAAAAATGGCGGTATGCTCTTGCTGCTTTGAGTACTGAGGGGGGGAGGTGCCTGACTGTAACACTGCCAGATCTGATGGAGGCACTAGGCATACAAAATATGAGGCATTTATTTGAGCTGATAAAGAGTTGTTAAGAGTAATGAAGACTCTTGCAAAGCAAAGCTGTATCAGAATTTGAAAAATCTTGACTTTTCGTACCACATAATAGCACCTTTCAAATGGGGCAACCCAGCTACACATAATACCTGGTTACTGCTACCTTAGAATTACACGTTTAAATACTACACACTTCATCAATAACAAGGATTGTTAAAAAATGCCTCCAATTTTGTCTCTCTGTGGCAAGGTTTCAGACTTTCAATAGTCATGTACATACCTTAACTCTTCAGCTTACCTCGATCTGTGCCCTTCATTATACCAGATACTGTAACTGCAAGAGTATCCAAGGACCCACTAATGGGTTTACAATTTGCATTAAATTACAATAAAAAAGATTAGTTAATATCAGTCACCATCAGATCTCAAGACCACCAAAACAGTCATGTTGTGGTCTTGCAACATTCGTCTGGTTTGCGAGCAGCCCAAGAAGCAATTACAATTACACTCATTTTCTTCATGGTAAAATATCTTCATGGACCACACGTTGCAAATAAGAGGAAACTGCCATGAAAAATACGTTACTAAATAATTCTGGGAAAAAAGAAGGCTTGGCCAGTGACAAGCCACCAGAATCAGAAGACTCGGCTAATCCCCCAATATCTTTTGGATGAATAAAAACTCTGTTCCAGCTGATTAACATGCACACATAGCATAAACATGAGAACACACTGTCATAACTTACATCACAATCCAATAAAGAATCTGTTTTCAGGTTATTCGCTCAGTGAAGAAGAAGAAACAATTTGCAGTAAGTGAATTTTTGGTATAGTCTAGGAGTAAACAGATCTTTAAATGACCATAAGGTGACATTTAAAATGTCTTGGTTAAAAAAGGCAAAATAACTCGGAGCCATTGATGGGCAGACAATGCACTGCCTGTGGCTATCACTGCAGTCTGCTCAAGTCCACTCTGAAAATTAATTAAACTAGTGTTACAATGTACATTTTGAAACACCAAGAGGGATTTTGAGAGGGGCAATCATTGTGATTTGGGGTTATCTGATTTTCCACCTCCACTCCCTGGTTGGTAAGTCATTATAGCCACTCTCCTTCATGCTGGCCTGACCTCCCACTCCTGGCACAACTCACCCTGAATGCACAGTTTCTTGCACCTGCTGTCTTTGCAAACTGAGGTTTGGCACTCCTTTGTTGATAGCAAATTATTGCAATCAGGGAAAGTCAGATTGAAGACACTGCTGTCTAGTGTGGTGCTGCAGCACAGTCCACTCAATGGGTGTAACGAGCAGGCAGGGTCCAAGGGGAGGGCAAGGCGCCCCGTCACAGCTGGTCTTTGGATGGCACCCAAATGGTGGGTCCAGACTGCTCCTGGATAACATCCTTGACTTTGACATAGATATCTTCAGGTGTGTCACCCTGTACCACAGCTGAAATGATGACAGTTCACATTATACTGTGCAGCCCTTTCACTTCAGTCATTCTGTAGTCTAAACACTGCAGTTTCCCAAAAAAATGTAATGTTATTGATGATCTCTGCAGGTATTATATTAACCCTTTGGTGCCGAACGTTTTATGTATATGTACAGTGCAGTGTGATGCTCAAAGCACCCTAACATTATATAATTATATCTTTTACAGATCACTATGGGTATTCAGTTCTGGTGTCAGAGGGCTATCTACATTTGAACAAGGTTACTCCCTGCTTTACCATCACAAAAAAAAAAACAATGGTATGTTCATGTACACAGAAATCCCCTCCCGAGGTCTATGTTTTTAAATTAATAACAGATGTATGAAAAATAGAAGCTGCAATCAGACACAGGATAGTACAAGGTTAGATTCATTTGTAGTTCTACAGTGTAGTTACATAGAGTTACACTTGTTTCTCATTGACAGTATTACAGAAACATTTTGTTTCCAAACATCATCGTAACCACGAGGTGTCAGTAAAACATAAAATGTACGCTTGTTAATTCCAAAATATGTGCAATACCAGAATGTGAAACATATTGAGACAGCTCATGCACAATTACAAGTAGGGGTTGAGTCACATATGGTCAGTAAAAACAAGGAACAAGCAAAGTATAAAACAGTCAATACCAGAACAAGATTTTGATTACATAAGAATTTCTCTCTAATGTGACAATTCTCCTACTCTTACCTGTGAAGTACTCTCCAAATTCCTGTTCCATCTTCATGGCACGTTCAAAAGTTTTCTTGGCCTGTTCTTCTGTCATACGTTTGTTCATCTCCCTAAAAAATATATGGTGTTAGAGACACAATTTTTAGGAATGCCCTCACTGTGTGGTTTGGCTCTCACATTATTTACTGTACACTAAATGAGAAGTTATTTACCACCAAATCTGGTCAATGACTGCAAGTGCTGTACTGGAAAGAACAGGACAGAATGCATTTCAGATCTCTTTCGAAGTACAGTAGAATTCCTTATACAGCACCCATGGGACTGGACAGGTGCCAGATTATCAAATATTCCAGATTATCAGACACCACCTCTACTGACCGAAGTTCTTACAGGTAATTTTTGTTACTCCCCTCAGAGAAAGTGCACTTGTCAGTTACTTTCACTTCATCATACAAAGACTTAACTTTTTCAATTACCACACGCCCAGTAACGGGTCTTTCTCTGGAATAAATTGCTGTAAACCACTTACGTAACACCTTGTACATTTGCGCTAATTCAGGCTCTTTCAATGTCTGTCGCTTGAAAATGTCCTTCAAACTTTCCCTCGATGCCATAAATGATAGTAAAATTGGTCCATCCATTTTTTTATATCACAGACAGTTACACACCAATGTTGTACAAAGCCATGGCCTCTCTTCAGTTTTCACCACTTTCAAGCCTCCTAATTGGGGAAGTTTCTGAGAAACTGTTACAGTTATGTGTTTCCTCTTACCAGCAGTAACTTGTTTACTATCTTCGGACCTTTTGAAGCCATTATAATAGCTCAAATGTGCAGTAAGGTCCATTTAAGCCAAGATAGTTACACAATCAGTCCATGCACCAGAAGTTACAGACAGAAGTACTTCTGATCTTGGGACTATCTTCCTCAAGTGCCGAACTATCGTGAGTGCCAGCTTTATCAGGTGCTGGATTAAAGCAATTCTACTGCATTACAACTGCATCCACATATATCAATTAAAAAATATGAAGAACCTCAATCAGTATAGTCAAAACTGCAAGCATGAAGAAATTAACAGCAGATTAAATTCAGAGAATGCCTAGTACCATTTGGTCCAGAATCTTTTGCTTTCCTGTTTGCTATCTAAAACAATGAAGACTAAATCATACAGAACTATAATTTGTCTGCTGTTTTGTATGGATGTGAAAACTGTCTCACACTGAGCAAGAAAGAGACAATGACGGTATTCAACAACAGGGTAGATGAGAAAGACATTTGAGCCTAAGAGGGAAAAGGTAACAGAACGGTGGAGAAAATTACGTAATGAGAACCTCATGATTTGTACTCCTTAAAAAATATTATTTGGATGAGCAAATTGAGGATGAGACAGATAGGGCAGGTGGCATGTATGGGAGAGAAGAGAAATGCATATAAGATTCTGGTGGGGAAACCTGATGGAAAGACGCCACTTGGAAGTGTTACACACAGATGGTAGGGTAATATCAAAATAGATCTTACAGTTTGCTAACAGAACACTGTCATTTATAAGGACATCTATTTAAACTGGGGCCGATAACCAGTCCTGGTTGTGAGAGATGCAAACGGGAATCTGAAACAACCTCACATGTTCTTTGTGACTGTGAGACACTGGCAGTGTTAAGATTTAGGCACCAAGCCCATCATTTCTTGAAACCAGGCTGACTCTGCCGACATCTCTGTCAGCAAGATACTTCATTTTGTTCAAAGTGTGGGGCTGCTGAATGCTTAAGCAAAGGGTTGCACAAAAGATCGGAAACAGTCCAGATGCAAGGGCCACTGCAGCACCTGCCCTAGTGTACTCTCTACAGAGGTAGCACAGGACAGCATGCACTGGATTCATCTTATGCAGGATAGGGACAAGTGGTGGACTCTTGCGAACACAGTAAAAAAGCCTTTGGGTTACACAAAATGCTGAAACTTTCTTAGCATCTCAAGGACTCTGCTCAGTCATTCATTCATTCATTCAGTCAGTCAGCACAGCTGGTGCTCTGTCCGAGATGCAGATCAGGTACCACGCATAACTGCACTCAGTGTCATTACAAGTGTTTAAAAATTTGCTCTGTAATGTTAAGGAACAAAGTTGTCAGCAAAGTAAGTACAAATAGGCCTCAGCAGGATCTTTTTTTTAAAGTGTGTTATTTATTGGTGCTTTATTTGCAAAGACCAGATAGCATAAGGCCTCCTCAAGGGGGATCTCTGCTGTTTAAAAACAGTGAGAGACTAAGCTGTAACAATTTCCATGCAGTCTGTCTATAATCACAGTCCTGCTCACAACACTCATCATATGATAAATCTTGTGGGAGGGGTGGACTGGACTGATCTAGATCACAACAGGGAATGGTGGCCAAAATTAATCCTCAGGTTCTATTAAGGGCAGACAATTTCTTGACTATCTGTGTGACTACTGGTTATACAAGGACTCTGCTCCAAGGAGTGAGTGGGTTAGCTCAGATTTCCTCTGCCTTCCATGACAATGCCACATTTTGAGTACAACATTCCTTCAACACAGTACAGCAATATCAGCACCACGTTCAAAAAATATTCCAGGTATATGAACTACTACTAGGCAGAGGTGTTGTCAGTGAGGTGCAAAATGGTGCACTTGCACCACCTTGGTATTTTGACAGTTAATAATTTATTAAGCCACACAATAAAAAATCTACAAAAAATAAACCTAAATTTCATAAGTTCCTACAGTTTTAATCTAAGGATTAATTAATGATTTTAACTAAACGACATCTATGTTGCTTTCCTGTCCAGCGCTGATCATTAAAAAATCTGGTCACTGTACATACAGGTAATGTGGACCACAAATCCTGCCTGCTCTCTAGCTACTAGGTAACAATAGTTTAGAGTAGTTCACTGTGTGGCAACTACGGTGATGGAGAAGTAGGAGTGCAGCACACATGGCTGGGGTATTGTCATGTTCTGCATCATGGTATAAGCTTCATATCTAGCTAGCCTACAGATGAGCAGGTGACTGCCAATACTAAGCACATGTACTCACATGATGGATTCAACAGACTTTGGTTTGATGAAGATGGCAATGGGAAACAGCTGTGCTACTTGTAACCTTTTGATGGCATTTCCACTCACATCTAGGATGCAGTGTTTGCCCTGCAACAAGCACAATTAAAATACACAGAACTGATCCAGACAAACTGCACATCTTTCAACCCCTTTGGTGTTAATGAATATCCATTTTATTTTGTGTCTTCCACCTCTTTAGCACAGAACAGTCAGAAAGACTCATCACTCAGCTGTCAGCAAGCTAATATTCACATCACTGCCGAATTCATCGACAGCAAGCAGCTGTATGTAGGTGCTACCAACAAACTATTTCATACTTCAACATTCACCTCTACATCAAAAGAGTTGCTGCCTAAGAAAATTGAAGACAAATACCACAGAAACAGTCTGATGTTATTAGATGCAAACAGAAGTCCACACCTTAGACAAGACATTCTTGCAATAATCCAGCCAATAATTTTGTGGCCTACCTTTTCAGCTACCTCCCTCACAGATGCAACTGATGTGCCATACAGGTTGTCATTGTACTGGCCTGCCTCAATAAACAGGTGATTCTGAATGTCACGTTCCATCTGCTCACGTGAAGCAACAAAGTGATAATCACGACCATCAACTTCATATTCACGTTTTGGCCTTGTTGTATCTGGAATTAACAACAGATCTTACACTATATATATATATGCATTATGTAAATTATCAGAATGATAATAAATGCTTTATAAACTGACGCTCTTTAACTAAGCACGATGTCACGCTGGCAAATACAGTGACACCAAGAAGCAACTACTCTAAAAAAGAATTCCTTAAGGAAACATGTCTGTCAAACTATTGTATAATCTTGTTATTAACAATTATTTTTCCTTCCCAGTACCCTCTAACAGTGAACCATGAAACACAAACCACTGCTTTTTCAAGGTTGTTTTCAGAATTATTTATTACATATTTACTTAGCAGGAATTTCTTTGTAAAGTTCTGTATTTAGCTGTTAAGGATTCTTAATTTGCCTCTGTCTGATATGCATATTTATTTAATTTAACTTACGAGGAACACAGCTACCAAACTTGTCTGGGAACTCTGAAATGAGGTCATCATTAACTCTGTCTTTTAGGGGTCCAAGGATGATGACAGGCCTCGTGTAATGGATTTGTAATTGCTGTACAGGCTCGTATGACAACACAGATTCTTCACCACCTGTAAGGATCAACAATATGATCACCCAAAATAAGTGATTCTGTTAATATTTAATTCACGCTATCATACAAGCAGTGCTTCTACACATTACAGAAAGAGCATTACTGCAGCCATTCATGCAACACTTAAAACCTTTCACGTTACTAACACCGTGCATCTTCACTAATTAAACAATTTCAAACCAACTGATGCACTATTAAAACCACCTTTATTGTAGCTTTTGTAGATATATACCCCTAGGGGTATATATCTACAAAAGCTACAATAATAGTGCATCAGTTGGTTTGAAATTGTTTACTTAAAACCTTCTTTCAGTATCCATAGTGCATATAAAGGTATAGCTTGCTTATATGCTGTTATATTGACACATTTTATATTCAATAGCCATGCATCAGGAGTAGAAAGAAGGAATGAGTTAAAAAATACAGTCTGTTAGAGGTACTGTATGTAACACATACCTCACATGACAGTTATACCATAAAAATACACCATGAATCACAAGCTACATATTTCATTTGGAAGGAAAATGTTCAACTTATAACATGATTCTATTTAAAGGGCCTATACATTTTATATATGTTATCATCACAAGAGTAGGTCATGCATGCACTTCTCAAACATAAACCCATTCCTAAAATGACCTCCTATACACACTCGTACACTATTATATATACAAAATTTAGCAGATACACTATGTGTGACAAGTGAAAACAAATCATTGCATTCCTACACTGAGTACAAAAATGTATTATTTTTGTAATTGTAAGAACATGCTTTCCTTTACATTCCGCAATTTTTCACCCTAAACATAACACAAAATTTGAATAAAACATGGGTCTTACTTCAAATTATCATTATCTACAAACAATGACACACAAAACCAAAATAAAGTGCCCATTTCTCAAACAGATTAGTGTTGAGAAGAAAGTAGCTTTCATGCTTATAACATCAAATCTTTCTATACCTTCTGTATGAGTATCATCTTGTGTATAGCACAGCATGAAAGCTGAAACAGAATCAACAGGATATGAAAACACTTGCAACCTGTGTTCACATACTATAGCATGGAAAATTCTTTTATGCCTAGATTTGGACTAATGCACAGAAACAGGAAAACTACTGGTCAAAAAAACATCTTCTGCATACCTGTGCAATCACTGTATCACTAAATTTAATACCCAAGCCATGATATACAAGGGAGTTTAAAAAAATAAGGTAACAACATGTCTCACATACAATAGCATCATCCAAACATGGATTCCACTGTGTAATAGGTAAATGAATCATCTGAGTCATTACACAGCCACAAGAGGACATTGTAATGATGTTGTATTGCTGTACAATCAATTTAAAAGATGGCAGGCCTCATGGAAACACGGCCAAATGTTAAAGTACAAAATGTGACTCAATTGTTGCATGTGAAGAGCAGAACATATGCTAATGACAGGCAGCAATCCAGATGCCTAAGCAAGTCTATTACAGATGAAAATGTGTTGTGCAGATGCCTTCATCAGAGAGGACAGACTCACTAACCTGACTTACATCACCTGACAGCTAGATGTTTTGCTGGGCAATACACACAGCATTGTCCATGATCAACTGGATTACAGAAAAGTGTGTGCATATTGGGCACCAAAAGAACTTCACAAATAGTCACAAAGCTTGTCAAATGGAACTCTTTCTCATGCATTTGACACATTATGCCTATGAAGAAGAGAAGATTCTGCAGCGCAATTTTACAGGAGATAAAACACAGGTTAATCACACAACACTTGAAATAAATCACAACGTGGAAACACCCATCTTCTCCTCCAGCACAAAAATTTAAAGTAATGCTACCAGTAAGAAAGATCGTGGCAATGTCTTTTTGTGGAGGTGAGGGTGGGGGGTGGATTTCCATGACTGTGGTGACACTGTAGCTGCTGAGTGTTACTGTAGTGCACTTCAAAGGTTATGGCAGGCCATTTAATCAAACAAGGCCTTGGTTGCCATACCACGGCATCATCATTCTGTATGATATGTCAGGCCCAAAACTGCCAGCTAGACTTGCGACTAGTCATGGCACTACAGATGGGAGGATATGGACCATCCACCCTACAGTCTGATCTTGCATCCAGTTATTTCCATCTCTTTGGACCCCTTCAGAAGCACCTGGCTGGCAAACGCTTTGCAACAGATGCCAACAGAAGCAGGATGTCACCTTCTGGCTACAGACACTTGACACCAATTTCTTCTATGCCAGGATGCAAGCCTTGCCACAATGGAACAAATGGTTGAATGTCACTGGTTTCTATGTGGATATCTGATGACTACCACACACTACCCATGTGCCATGTATATACTGAAGTCTGAACAAACTTCTTGGCATCAAAGTGTTTATTACCTTATTTTTTGAAACTCCTTTGTCTTATTTTCATATTTCACAATCTCCTCTTCATGTGAACATATACGTGTGAGGAGTGTTAAAAATGCCGAATCAACCCTTACTTTTAAAAGACACACAGCACCTATCCTTCATAACAGAAAGTTGGAAAGATGATTTACTTTCATATGGTATGTGTTCAACGATACATAAAGTGATATGTTTCTCCTTCTTTAACATCAATACTACCGCTTCCTGCACCACACAACTGTGACATTTTACTTCCTCACCAAAATGAACAATGAAGTATACATAAAACAACTTGTTTAAAAAAATACCCTGATTTTATGAGACCAGAGGCTGATATGTACATCTTAAGTTTGAGATTTATGTCAATACAGTAAATATATTGATTCATTACTATCTTATTAAAAGCTTATTAGTTTCATTATTCAGACTGATTATCAGAATGTTTTATAGAAACAAGTGCTTTATTTTTATTCCACATAGATGGACAAAGGTTTCTGTCCTGCATTTATTCACAACATTTTAGCTAGTCAAATCTGTCAGCAACATAAACATGCCATGAACATACAAGTCTCTATATCCACAATGTATCAGCTAGTCACAGATGCCAGTGGTAGGA
Organism: Reticulitermes speratus; assembly: GCA_021186555.1. Taxonomy (NCBI): domain Eukaryota; kingdom Metazoa; phylum Arthropoda; class Insecta; order Blattodea; family Rhinotermitidae; genus Reticulitermes; species Reticulitermes speratus. The sequence continues at coordinate 29,385,781 of JAJKFL010000013.1, read as the reverse complement.
ACATGTCATGAACATAAAAGTCTCTAAATTCAGGACAGTGGCATGAATTGTCTAAGACAGAGGGAGAGAGAGAGAGAATGTGAAAAGAGAATTAACTGACATAAATCTGTTCAATTTCTTACCCAAAGCCTAAAAACTGCTGTGACATCCTCATCTTTCCACTGTTATTTAAAAGAACCTTTTAGGCAATTTAGCAAAGAAAGATCTAACTTTACAATACCACTTTTAGACATAAACCCATTCAACAAAGTGGATGACACTCCTGCTTCATATTTGATTATCCCAGTTTCAAATACTGGCCCAGGCAGTGTTCTTGTCTCTCCAGGTAAATGCCAGGACAGAACCTTAAATTAGGTCTGACTACGTAATTTCACTTCTTTTTAACTCATTATTCATTAAACATGCTGTCATTCAAATTTATATAATATAAGCTAATGCTTTTAAATAAACCATAAATAAATGAATATATAAATAAGATACAACCAGCTGAATATTAGGCCACACATTTTGAACAGTTCTTTCACAAATACTGTTTCATCTCCAATTCTCACTGGATACCATAAGAACAGTTATTTCATTTAAACGATGGACACTGTTGCTCAAGCATGAGTTGTTACCTTAACAAGACTTCAACTGTAAGTTTATACAGCATCTATATTACAGTTTGCAATACACATAGACGCAGCCATTTGAAACGCTCATATACTGTAATACAGTATATCTATAAACAAATGGGTACCTTACTTCACTAACCACTCAAAAGAACACGTGACCGAGACATCAGCAAAGGTAACAGAATAATACAGCAAAATATTCCAGGGGGTTTCTATGTAACAAAATAACAAGCCTTCTTCAGACAACATACTTCTGCATCATATAAAACATCTAATTATTTTACAACATTTCTCATCCCATACATCATATTTGATGAGAACATATAGCCTGTGTAACAAAAAACTCATGTACTATAGCTTCTGGAGAGATATTAGACAAAAATTAAGATTATTAGGCTTCAAATTACAATACAATTATAATTACATAATGTGTATTCACAAAGTATGCAGTATGTGGGAGGCTTGAGTATCACCAAGAAACAGTACTCAATATGAGTAAGAGAAACATTATTAACGTGCACAATTTCAAACTGAAAGGTTTAGAAAAGCATACATCTGAGAAAAGCGAGAAGAATGATTCTGAGGTCCTGACAAATTACAGACTGATTTGGATCACTTTAAATTATGCGACGAAAAAAATATCATTGATTATGACACAAAAGCAAATACTGGCATATAAAATGCAGTTTCCTTGTGTATATATCACATAATTGACTTATTTCATCCCAAATGTAGTACTGCTCCCTCCAGTTGCTGAACAAAGAACATGAGGCAATAAGTGTTATGCATTATGCAGCTGCAGTCTTGAGAAGATCAGCATTCTCTAACATGGTACCAGACTGGGATATGACATGACTATGCTTAGTAACAGGATGCATACTTACGTATTGTTGTGGGGTCACCATCGATGTTTGGAGTGGTAGGCGATGCTACAAGTTGCAGAGAGAAAAGAAAACATATGTCACAAACATACCACAATGCAAGCAGGCAACAACATGGTATAGTATGTTATTAATAATATGCATGCTTGCATACGCCCTAACATTGGGTTGTCATGCACATAATATTCTACTTCAATTTAAATTTTGCTCATTCTGTACAGAATATCTGTGTACTAATCAACACTGTATTAAGAGGTACAGTTTCCCATTTACACACTGGCTACAGGCTAGCATGTTTAGGTGGTTTCATATGATGCCTCTGAAACGTCACATGATCAGTCAAAACAGTTTATTCCTGGACAACAGTAAACAGATGTTATGTGTCACTTTTCAAGGAATCTAATTTGAAATATTTGGATTAATTTTCAGTAAGTATTTCAAGCAGACAAAATCGGAGTATGCCGGCAGGTTAATTATACTTTCTGTTACATCATCATGTTAAGGAAAGCATGCAACAACAAAACAAATGGGCCAAAGAAAGTGTTCCACATTAAATACTTTTACAAATTACATAAACAACTGTTTCAAAACAACCTACATTATTGAGGCATCTGATTACTTCAAAGTAAATACAAAGTGACAAGTCTATAGTTGAAGATCTCCATGCAGACATGAATGTGGAGATCAGTGATTACATTCTTCGTTTAATTTTGAGTACTAGACACCTAGTTAAGAGCATGTTTACTGTTAGAGATTATAATTATGCAACTTTTATCTTCATGAAATTCAAATTTTATAAATCCATGCAAAAAAAATCCTTACAGGAAAGAGCAGAATATTTTTTCACTACTTTTTTGGTTTCCACCTTCAATAGCAACAAAGCTGAAAGGTCCAATATGACTGACAGGTAGTTAATATAATATGATTGTGCTAGTATGTTTAATACAAAGGAAAGCACTTTGTGGTGGACATTCCCCCTGTCCAACAATGCTGTTAAATGTGTGAGAATTCATCATTCCAGAACAATTCTGGATCAGAACAAGACCTAGAACTGAAGTATCTCTCCTTCTCCTCCTGTGCAAAATGTTTCACATTACCTGCCTTCAATCCTGTGTTTTACTTTATAAGAAACCCTAAATCCCCTTTGGCTCTTCCTTTCTAAATGGATCAGTCGAAGAAGAAGAAGAAGAAGAAAAAAAGAGAGAAAAGAGAGAGAATCTAACACTATACTGCACTAATATAATATAATGCCAATTTTAAACAGGGGAAAGGTAATGTCACTGGGATTTTTATTAACCTGACTGTCAGAATTTAGATTGGATTTCACCTTTAAATACATGCATGTGTACAGACATACATGCCTTTAAAATCAACTCGGCCCAAAACATAAATTCTTGTACGTTGCTTTTATTGTAGAATGTCATGGATTGAATAATCACAAATATGTGTCAACACTCATCTTTAACACCAAGCTGCGCCTCAAACATAATTTTTTTGGATTTTGTTTCTACTTCACAATATCTTGGAATGATAAGTCAATACCATGATTATATTTAACTGTAGAATTTGTAGTGTTTCAGACAATGAGTAGAACTAACAACTCCAAAATACATTCTCAAACATGTGTTAATTGAGCATGCTTACAAGGATTACAAGATGAGATAAAAGTAGCTTCAAACACACAGTATTATAGGGGTATAATGAATAATCACTCAACAACCATGCATCATGCAATTTATTATCATGGGTATATATTTTTATATCACTGTGCTAACTGTACTATAACTACAAGAACATTTTTAGGGCACAGACCAGAGCAGGATGGCACCAGAAATGATGTGTCACTTCAGTAAGAGGTATTTCCTCCCCACAGTCTCAAAAATCTGAGAACCATACTACTATCAGGAACAAAGAATCTGAATCTGACATTCATGTCACCATAACCTGGCCTGAAAAGGGGACTCACAAGTACTGGGAAAATGGCTTAAAAAAGAAAATAAATGAATCATCTTTGTTATTGAAAAGAAAAGAACTCTTACTAAACTTTTACATACTAACACAACATGATAATTCTATTAACATTTACATGTAACAGAAATATGTCTTTTAAAAACACAGATTATAGGAAGTCAAGTACGATGATACAGCTTCAAAATCTTAGTCGTAAAAATCTTAACAATGAGTATTTCTTAAAACTGCCATAACAATGCAGGGATTCAGTGTCATCTGAACACAATTTTCAGTTCTGCATCCATATTCACTACGGGAATTGGTATTAAGACTACTGTGGATACACTTACAGACAATAAAGTTACTGCTATCAGACAACTCATTCAACGATCTCCCATAGCATACAACAACTTTACCACTTGAAGTGACAGTTGTTACACATTACTCAGTTAACACCAAATGTACTTCACTTATTTCACCCATCAACTTCAATACAATGCATAAAAATAACAAACTACATCCTGTTACCAAAAACCAAAACAAGCCAGCACATACCTCATTGCAGAAACGTTTATTCCAGGAACTAGAACCAAGACTTATAAATAAATGTAAGATCAGCATAATGATATATACTGTGTATATACATACATGTATATACATAGGCAAAATGTACTTACGTTCCTGGTCTGAACCATCTTCTGATTTGTCATCTTTACTCTTCATAAAAGGAAATTTTCTGCTGAATGAAAAGTTCTTCTTTTTTCTATCTAATGTGGACTGCTGTGAAAAGTGCAATCAGAACGTTTCAAGTAACACAAAAATCTATCTAGTCATCATCCAAATATGCTCATTTATACGAACACATGATGTTCTACCTAGTCCAAATCACTCTGAATTTCAGAATTGCTGAACTGTGAGCTTCAAAATATCATACTGAAAGATGCCATATCAGGCACATACATTAATTAGAAATTTTAAATTTATTTTGTTAAATTTTACATACATTACACTGTGACATTTTTAATGCCGGCATAACTTGAGCATACAATTCTGTGAGGTCCATTTATTTGGACATGTGACATGCCTCCACAGCCATCTTAGATTTTACTTTTCGAATTTTAAAACTGTTTAATTCCATTCAACTGGAACACACTTTCCTGAAAGTAATGATCAGTGCAACAAATTGTCAGAAAGTGTTACAATATGCAACATTAAACCACCAATAAAAGAAAATCTTAGTTTTCAAATTACCTGTACATAGTGTGACTCTGTTATCACAGGATCACCAAATAAGTGTATCTGATCAGTATTGGTTGTGATCACTACTGCATTATTTATACAAATAAAACTTTAAATTACAATTGAACATTTATGTTTTAGACAGAAATGGATATTGTTTTGCATGTGCTTTAGACTAGATGTTCATTTACTGCACATACATATCTATAGTTGACAATAATGATCAACAAGAGAGAAGCATAAATTAAATAAAGCTTTTTTTTACTCAAGAATATGAGGTAAGGCATACAATTACGAAGATGAAATCAATGAGAAAGGAATGGGAACTTACCAGATTATGAGCACCAAATTACCATAACAAAATTAAAACACTTTTAATATGCAAGCAATGTATGAGAAGGGAAATGGGGTACACCAAATATGCTTGCCATCAGAACTTTGTCTTTGTATCTGCTAACAGAAATGGTCAGGTAAAAAACTTAATAATAAAGAAAGTGAAGTCACTGTTCCTGTCTTCTGAAATATGTGAGTTACAGGTGAACTCTTGCTGATAAAGAGGACAACATATTATGGATGTAGAAGGCAAATGCTTTGTCCTCTATCATGAATTATGTGCTAATCAGCTGTTTTTTAAATAAAACACAACTGGAAATATTTGTCCATCTAATCCCATGCAGCTTTATTTAGCAATTAACACTTCAAATTATGACAAGTTACACCATTTCTTTTCTTGTGAACTTTCTGTGAAACCCACTCAGAAAAATGCTACATTACACTGTAGCATGCACCAGCAGTAGTAATCTGCCTTTTTTTCAAGTTCCAGTCAGGTCATGTGGTACTGAGCAAAACTTGTGAGTGCTGTCAATTGTTTTAGTGTTTTTCAAACCACTCATTCTCCTTCGCTAAACCGAAAAATGTAAAAATATGGCACCTTTCTGACCATTCCCCTTTTGTGATTGCCTACTGTATTTCCCAACCAATGTCAAGATTCATAAGAAGTGAAACTGATTATGTTAGCTCAACAGTACTTCTGTTCCTATCAGTAAGATACTGGACCATTCCTTCTTACAGTGGATACAAATGACTTGCTGACATCTTGCCTTTATTCAGTCTCCAGAAACTACTTTATCATAAGCAACTTTCCATTCAGTTTACGTTTCTTAAAAGTTTTACAGCCTTCAGTCCATTCAATGCCAGTCTCTGAACGCCCCATAAGAAACGGCATGCAATTTGTAAAGAGATCTTAATTTGAATTGCCCAAGTATGGTAAGTAACAGTATTTTGCAACATGTTTGTCTCATATGACAGTATTCTTTGGTGGATATATCACACTGTAATACATACTACATGCTTTGGTATTATCACACATCTTCAAGCATTATATCTACAGACTATTAACAATGCAAATCTGCAGTAAAAATAACTAATACAGTAATTCCAAGCATGGTAGATTGCTTAAACTTCTTCCTACTTCAGGCATGATTTTGCCCCTAATATCCAAGGACAGATGCATGTAATAATTTGAAGTAGTGATATGTTAGATACTGAGAATGTTTATGACACCACTGTAACAGGTTTTCGTATGACAAGTGATAGTATATTAACAACTGTCCTTAAACATTTATTTCACTCATACTATTAACAAAATATAATGAAACTACTTTAATTATGAATAAATACATCCAGCAGACACACATACTAAGAATCTGACTAGAATGTATAGTATTATATTCAAATAAATATCCTTACCTTGTCGAGAATAACCCCTCCAGGAACGTGCCCTTGAAATTTGACTGTTCTGTCTCTTGCCCTCTGTTTCCGTTCCCATCGCCGCTTGGATGGCACAATGCCCATCCCTTCCTCCTCGCCAGAGGCAAGGACTCTCCTTGCTTGCCACCATTCATCATCACTTGCATTTGTTACGTGAAGGATGTCACCATAACGGAAAGGTAAACCTCGACTTGGCAGTCCATCATCTTTATTTGGGTCGTAATCGAACAAAGCCCTGTGATAACCACACAGGTTGAAACAATGCCACTTGCTTACTGCACCTGATACTAAATGACCAAATACTAACAACAGTTTCTCGTCTAACTTCTTTCCACCACCAATGGAACATTTCCTCCCTACATGCTACTTTCTCAGAAGAATAAACTGCAATCTGAATTATTCAAAAAACAGTATTCCCTGAGTCTGTGGTTCTCACCTGGTGGGTCACGACCCGCTGGTGGGTCCCAGGAAGTATTTGTAACAAAAAAAAGTGGGAAAAGAAAATATTTTATCAACAGAGCACAGCTGCAAGTGTTAATGTTAGATCATGAAGTACATACAACTGCTGGCTTGCAAACTACCTACTTACTACAATGCCATCAGCTGTTGAATTCTGTATTTCCTCCTTTCAGTTAAGGTTTAGATTATACAAAAAAAAATTATTATAACATATTGTGATAAGACTGCAACTTTATAACACCAACAGCTGATGAGGCAAGTCCAAGTCACTTAATAGAAATAACTCTTTGTCTCACCAAACCACTCATGTACAAGAATTAATAACAACCTCTCCTTTAAATTACATAAATACAGTAATCTATAGATTACTAAGAATGTTCACGTCATACATACTATAACAAAATTACGAGTTTTCATCACTGCCTATTATAAGTGATGCCTACATTTACCCTGATATAACGGACAGCACACTGGCTGGAATGCATTTTTACCCATTAAATTAAGACAGGGCTGAAATTCAAGTGTGTATACATATTTCAGTGGAAAGAGGAGGGATAATACAATGCTTCAAGTAATCACATTAATGGATTGTACACTGTTCTTGAATTATTCCCATCTGAAAAGCACTAATGGTACAACAATGGCTTTCACATTATCAGTGATCCCCCCAGAAAAGTTTTCATATGGAAGACGTATTGTTTCTGAGAATGCAGTGTGTTCGTACCTCCAAATCATTCCTTCTACCTGCAGTAGTAAAAAGAACATGGTGAAACGTTAAGTATTGTACTAGGTCCCATTTTAGACTCATATGGAAAACTTGTTGTTTCTCAGTTATGACAACTGGCAATGATCAGCTGACTTTAAATACTGCCACTCACGATAAAGATATATTTGGTCCATAAATTACTTTTAAGAAAGTAGAGCTAATGCTTTTTCAGAGGATTCAACTGAATGTCCAGTACTGTTTTAAAGTGATAAAGCTAGATGGCATGATTACTGGCAGAAGCAAAGAGGTTTTTCTCTTCTCCAAAGCATTCACACTGGCTCTGCAGTCCACCCAGCCTCCTCTTCAAAGGGTACTGGGGGCTCTTCTTCCAGGAGTAAAGTGAATGAGGCATAAAGCTGACCACTCGCCTCTATCTAGTGCTAAATTTAAGAAAGTGTGGAGGTATACCTCCACTGCTGTTTACCTTCATGGCATAGTAAATAATTAACTAAGCACAGGGACACCCTGAATATGGAAACCAAGCATGGCAGTACCTTCATGTTGGAAAAATGATCTTGGAAGATCACTGAAACAGTGGCTAATGAAGGCAAATAGGATTTATAGATTCTAAAGAACAAAGCAATTTTGGATGATAAAAATTTCACAACTGTAAATTTTAGGTTCATGCTCTTGCATTCAGTATTAATTTTCAGTTAAAAAGATAACCTTGCTCTGGTATAAAAGATTGCAATAATTATCATTCGACTGATGTGTCAGATTTTTGTACGACAGTAACAAGGGGTTTGGAATAGTATGACAAAGCCTGGTATAAGAAACATCACTCAGACTGGGGGAGAAGATTTTTAATTACAAGTGCAGACATTACTATAAACAAGTGCAAATTACAGCAACAAATGTTAGAAGTCCTGAAGAAACTTCTTGAGCCAGATTCAATGCATAATCCCAGTTATTAAAGTCTTACATACTCAGACATAATTCTGGTGTATAATTTTATTGTGTGAATCTGTTCATGCAGACACAGGGAAGTTTCTATACAACGTACTTCAACGCGTTAAAGTCGAGCCAAGAACAGTCTTTAGATTCTTACTCTTCACCCACACTAACTTTAGCAACATGGAAATAATTTTTAATTTGTTAACAGATCCCCACAACATGAGAAGTCTCTGTCTGGAAGGCTATGGTCTATACCAAGGCAGCACTCAGCTAGCATATTGCATTATAAAAGGCAGCCTGACTAAATAACAACATTGTGCTGCAGATACTATCTTTTTACACACATGTATGTCTGCAAGCTGACTTAAATTCAGTGTCTTCACATATACTGTCAGTCATATTATTCATATCAATGACAATGTACTACTAATACTGCTGTGAAATAATGTGTAATTATTGGATTCTACAAAGATTTCATACATTCAGTCCTCACAGCTTATTTTTAAAGCATATTTAGTTTCTAATGACTACAAATGTTACATCTGGACCCACCTTGCAGCATCAAGTTGCAATATTTCATAAAGGTTTGTAATTCAAACACCAGAAAACTTCAAAATAAGCTTTTCTAGGCATGCCAGAAGTAAAAGAACTGCAGATTGATTCATATGCCATGACACCTTGTGAAGCCCAGTGTTGAAAAGGATTACAGATATGTTTCACATGAACGGCAACTGAGGGGAGGAGAGGCATTATGATACAATGGTATGCATACGGATGTCTTTCATGCCTCCCTAGTTCCGACGTCCCTAGTGAGCCCATCACTGTACATTACCACCATAATGCAAAGGTTAATACAGGGATTTATACTGTAAGGTGGTAAGAAACTGCCAATCATAAATCACTGTCACCTCATTCTACAAGTGTTCATGGATATGAATCAGGCACAGGACACTTAAAGTAGCAGTTCAGAGCAGTTCTAAAAGCACACAAAACTGCAATGTAAGATAAAGCAAACGTTTATGCTCTTAAAACTCTGGAAGAGAAAAAAGTAAATACATACAACATAAAATTGTATGAAAGACATTACATGAAATTATGCAAGATGGCAGAATCACAACACTCAGAAAAAGTGCAATAACAGAGAGGAAAATATAATGTTCTTCTACGCTGAATTCCTTTTTCAGCAGGAGAAAGGTATGCAACTCAGGGCTGGCCAGCAATAGCAATGGTAAAAAAAATTTCACTTATCAGTGACAGACAGTCATCACAGCCTTGCATTCTCAACACATTCACTCAAGTGTCAGAAAGTTTCCTTTATCTTGTGCTGTGTAACCTGTTTTGTACAAAATGCCATGGCTGCATACACTAATGTGAAATACATTCCTTTAAACTTTATGTTTAAGAGTGCATAAATGTAGGAGCCACAGTGTTGCAAAACTGAGCTCATGATAATGTTCTACAATAAGCGGATGCTACTATGACTTGCATTAACGTACAAGTTGCAGTGCTATAAAGGTGGCGCCCATAATAATGTGAGTTCCATGGAAATATGGCCTTATATGCCTTGCACTACTGCACAAGCTGGTGTTGGAAAGTCTGAATTCATGCTTATGTGAATTCCGTGGTAAGAGGTTGCTAACGTGCTTTGCATAAATGCTGGCCTTAGTGGTCCCTCTAGTTTCAACCTCTCAACCCATCCCTATCTTCTGAATACACCCAATTTATGTTAAGTACTTAATACATTAATCCACTTACGCACTTAATAAAACACATTCAGAAGTATAAAACTCCTGTGAACTCCTACATGTTTCGGCACCAAGATGCCATCATCAGGGAGTTATTCTGACAAAGGAGTATAATACCACAACTATAAAAATACAAAGGAAAGACTCTCTATAAGACCAATGCAGCTATACGGTTAACAAAATTAAGTGTGATGGCCTTATACTCCTTTGTCTGAATAACTCCCTGATGATGGCACCTCGGTGCCAAAACATGTAGGAGTTTATAGGAGATTCATACTTCTGAATGTATTTTATTAAGTAAATAAGTTGGTTAATGTGTTAATTATAAGAACATGCACAGTATGAATAACATAAAAATTATGTTAAATATTTCCAAATATCAATAAGGACTTCCAAGTGATCTTTGTACAACCAGTGACATCCAACAAGTGAAAACTGTCCTAACCTGTATCTTCTGTCACACTATTATGAAACAAGAACAATTTGCTGTATTTGGTGTTTCATACGTCCATTCACAATGGCTCATCGGAATATCAAAATCAAAAAATAAACTGCATTTTGCTCTACTGCCTTACTGTCATTTCCCATATTCAATAAAACATTATCACATTATAGTTGCACATTTTCCAAAATATGTACCAAGCTTATTTGATTCTGTAGCACGCAAGTTTTCATAATGACCACTGTTAATTACAGCACAAAGTTGTTGAAAAATTTTAATTACTATCCAGAAAGGTCTTCCAGAAACCCAACTGGCAACTACAAAACCCTCTTGCATACAACTTCCCTCTGAAAAAGCGTTCAGACTTGATGACAAATTGCAAAAGTTTTACACACTTCTAAAATCCTTTAGTCTGCTGAAAATACTATGCTTCCTATCACAAGATTCCTTGGCTGGTAGTGTTAAAACTTCAGCAATGTGACATGTTTTGCCTGCTGTATGTGAAAAACTCACCGGACATAAAGAGATCGTTTCTGTGAGGTTCTCATGAGTGTGCCTGACATAATCTGCTGGGACATCTGCTGTTTAAGATCATGGATCTTTGCTTCAAAACGGTTGTACTCCTCTGGACGGTACTGGGCTACAATTGTCACAGTTTGGCCTGCACCCTGTGTAAACAGTAAATGTCACAATGTGAATGCATGGTTGATATAATCTATATAAGACACAAATGTGGGTGAGATTTGACATTCTCACAATGGTGCTGCTAAAGCTTCAAGGCCTCTGGGATGTACAATTCTGACCATAAATGGTTACCAGCGTTTCAAAGAATGGAATGCTTGACCCTGAATGTGAAGGTGCTGTGATCTTTCAAAACAGAAGCAAGCATTTACCAGTCAAAATCATGTACATTCCAAAAGACTCGGAGTTCAAAACAAAAGTAATTTATTACTCATCTTACAGTTACACTATTACATTACATGTACAACTAGATATGACAACACACACGCATTTGTGTGCACATACTAATCTTTGTATGTCTGCACACAGCTGGTCACATTTTTTAAACTGAATAACAGTTTTACAATATCAAGAAAACAGATCACAAAGTATTTGCCAGGTAAATGACAAACTGATCATGTAAAACAAAAAAGAATGGCATGATGGCAGAACTACCAAGAGCCTGAGATGGAGGAGGCAGAGGAAAGGAAAGGGAAGAAGAAGAGAAAGAGAACAAAGACAAGGATGAAGTGGAGGAGGATGGTGATTACTGCAAGGCTATTGGTTTGTCAATTCTGTTATCAGTCTGGATCTCCAAAAATTTGACAGAAGGAGCATCCTGTCTGAGTCAGTCACTGTTTTGCACAATGCTCTAAAAGTCGCCAGTACATTTGAAATTAAATCAAGATCTATGTTACTATGTGCCTTCAATGTGTGCCATTCCCAGTTCTACACTACAGTGCCAGGAATGTCTTCTAATACTTCTGAAATTATATTGAGCTATTTCCAGTAGCACCTATAATTATTAGTATCAATATTAATTCCAAATGTGATGTACTTCCAACAGCAAATCTTTGTATTTCAGCATCCTTTTGGCTTCATCTGACACTACATTTTTATCAGCTGGTAGAGAAACATCACAAGCCAAAAGTTCTTTGCTATCTGGAAATATAATGTCAGGTTTGTTGCATGGTATGTTTCTGTCTGTCAGAATCTGATGGCACCATACAACTTGTTTCAGTTGGTTTTGACACACATTAGTTTTTGTTATGTTCAATTTGGACATAACCTCAACAGGGTTTTTCATACCATCATCACACTTGTAATTGTTCACTTACAAACACTATTTCAAACACAAGAGCCACTAAGTATGTTTAAGATCAATTTCAATACCACACTTCACATGTCAAGCGACAACTGTTCATCAGTTACTGCCACCAAACCAAGAGCTACATACAGATTTCAGCCAGTTGCCATTTTTCCTTTTAACGTTCCACAGAAATGACAGACCACAGAGCACCATTCGTTTATTTTAGTTCACCAAGAGATGGCACATAATTACATGAAAAGAAATATAAAGTCTGATGTGTTTTAAAGGAAGCTGTAATTACTAATAGCAGCCATTATGACAAATACACAAAGTAATTACAAAAATGAATAAAATACTCTACCTGGATCCTTCCTCTACACTGAAGACAATGAATGATTAACACAGTGTTGATTAGTAATTAAATGTGATACTACTCGTTTCTTACTGAATAGGCCATGTATGGGAAACGTTAGTGATTCAGATATCCTATCTCAGTGTGATAGCTTGATGTCATTACTAATACCATCACAAAATTCATATAACACGAGCTAAAAAAATTCTACATGAGATTGGAATTAAAGCATTTTTCTTTGTGATATGTCCTGACCATTCTCATTTAGGCCTACCTTGAAGAAATAATGAAATAACTACTTGTTTAGCAAACTAATTCAGAGTCACAACACATTTTAAAAAATGTGTTCCATTACCTTGAGTGCCTGTGCAGCCTCTTCATGTGTGGCAGAACGTAAGTTGATGCCATTTACACTCAGAATCTGGTCCCCACGTCGCAATTCTCCACTCAAGTCTGCTGGACCACCAGCCAAAATAAATGACACAAAAATGCCTTCACCATCTTCTCCACCTACGATGTTAAAGCCCAGTCCTGTGTTGCCTTTGCTAAGTACCACAGTGCGTACCTCCCTGCAACAACAAATAAGTCATGCTGGAACTTACTTAAAGACTTGCAATCTCCTCCTTTGTTGATAAGTTATTTCACAATGTTGTATCATCTGGGGAGGTTATGCAGTATTCAATCAGATATGATAAAAATGATTTGTGAATGATGTTTTGAGAGGGACGTGGCAGTAACCACTCTAGGCCAATTTAAGGTATGATCCTGCATGAAGAAGCTTTACAGAAAAATTACAAAACCCACACGATGATACCCAACATTTGAAGATAATTTGTATCATATACCTCCAGAATGTGTGACAACACTTTGAGCATTCTTTATGAAGTAAAAAAAAAGCCTTCTGTAGAGAGCACGTCCGTCACTCGTCCGTTTGCAACTTAGTATTAGCGACGAAACGGTTTGTCAGATTTTCATTAAATTCGGCACAAGAGTTCTTTATAAACACATCGTCAAGCATATATGAGTTTCGTAAAAATCGGCACAGACAATATCCACGTAATGCAGTGCAGTAATTATGCGTGTCGTAAAATTCCGTACAGTGAAAGCCATACTTCTATTTGTGGACGTAAATGACATTTTGCCCATACTTTCTACATTTTTCGGCCAATTTGGATACAATTCGCTATGTAAGGTCGCCGCGTGATGCCGTACAGTAATTGAGAGTTTTGTAAAAATAGGCGCAGTGAACGCCACACTTAGTGGTGTTAATAAATTTATATCCGTAGTTTTTACATTTATTGTCCCAATTTGGCGAAATTCGGTATAAGAGATGTGAACATAATGCTGTTAAGCATCTGTGGATTTCGCAAATAATCGGCGATGGGAAAGCCGTACTACTCTTAATGGGAGTACTTGAACTTACATTTACGCGTGTGCACTGCGTCACAGAGTACACCATTGGCTATCTTGCTCTGTTCCAGCTGCTCAGTGACGTATTTCTATGAGGTATATTATTTATCCATTTATTTGTTAATTTTTAGTTTATTAATGGCACCGTCACTATACAGCACAGAATAAATGACGGGATAAACTGAATAATGTATGAGAAAGACCGTAAAAGGAAGCGAATCTGGCCTAATTTAAGATACAATCCCTGGAGGAAATGAGGAAAACCACGAAGTCTGTCGGGATAGTTGGTGTGATGACCGATACTGAAAACTGACACTTCCCCAATACAGCTGAGAAGCATTCTTCTTCTTCTTCTTCTTCTTCTCCTCCTCCTCCTCCTCCTCCTCCTCCTCAAGTGCTGCAGTCCGTTGTGAAACTTGGTTTCCTGTACAATCTTCATCCATTCCCGACGGTCTCTGGCCATTACCTGCCTGTTTTTTTATTCCTATTATATTTAAGTCCTCTTCTACCTCATCTCTCAGTCTTTTGCGTGGTCCTCTTTTCCTCCTTCCTTCCATTGTAGCTGTTGCAATTTGTTTTGGCATTCGTTGGTTTTGCATTCTTTCGACAAGACCATACCATCTTAGTAGGAGCGATTTAATAAATGTTACAATATCTTCCCCTTCTATTATGTCATTTATCTCCTTGCTTATTCTCATTCTCCAACGTTCTCCTTCTTTAACAGGTCCATACATTCTTCTTACAATCTTACCTTCAAATATTCTGAGCGTGTTCGATTCTTCCGTAGTCATTGTCCACGTTTCTGGTCCATAGGTCAGTATGGGTCGTATTAGAGTTTTACGTAGTTTTAATTTTGCATTTCGGGGCAGGAGTTTTGACCTGAATAGTTTAACGTGTTCACTCTCATGATTTTCAGTGCATGTCTGTCCACATTTTGTTTTCACTGTTCACAAGTTATCTCAAGTATGTAAAGCTGAGAAGCATTACTGCAACAGAACACTGTTCAGTAAGCCAAGAACAGTTCTTCTCACTCATCTTGAACTACCTGACCCTAAAGATGGAGACCTCCTCCTGACACTATTCTCAGCATCCCAGCTGCATCTCTAGTTCCTCTTCCTCTTCTAACCCCAAATTACTCTTCTCCAAGTACGCCCTCGATTTTCCTTTCAATCCTCCACCTAAGTGCCCTCGCTACTATCTTTGCTGTATGTGCGATGACGCTGATTGTGCGATGGTCGCAGTATTTTGTAACTTCTTTAGAGCAAACATTTGTAACTTCAATGAAATCCTTGCGCCACTCTCCACTTTCGTATATTTTGTTGATCAGCTGTGTCATTAGTCTGAGACCATCTTCTCCCAACAGTTTGAGTACATCCACAGGTACATCATCATCTTCTGTAGCCTTCTTATCCCTCATCTCCTTGACAGCTTTTTCCACTGCACTGTGCAAGATGTAAGGGCCTTTCTGGTCAGTATCTACTTCCTTTTCGGGTTCGACTTCCAGATTTTCTTGTCGATTAGCTCGATCGTAGACCACTGTAACATAATTCTCCCAAATTTTCAGTACCTGTCTTTGATCTGTTCTTAAATTCCCTTGAGAGTCTTCGATGCCAATAGTTCGAATTCCACCATTTCCTTTCCAACCTAGTTCCTCTGTCTTCATGTACATTAAATCATGTTCTTTGGAATTCCACACTCTCAAGATATTCCTTCTTGGCCTTGTCTGTAACTCTTTTAAATTCATCCTTCAATCTTCTGGAGCGTTTCCTCCCTTCTTCGTTGTTGACATTCTTCCGCTTACTTCGTTCACCCATTTTACCGATATCCTGTGTTATGCACTGGCTTTCTTGCTCTCCTCTCGACTTCCCCACTGAATCAGAGTATCACAAATCTCTACAGACCTCAAATGGGACAGGCTAATCCAAAAGAATGCCTAGTGTCATTATATTAGAAATGGATCAGATGAACAGCCTAACACTTCATCCCACATTATTAACAGCACATGTGTATTCTTATTAATGGATACAATCACACAAAAAATTGTTCTGTCGGCGATTCTGCGTCAGGATCAGTTCTGTGAGCTGAATGCAGTTCCACGACACGCAGTGGGCCAGTCACAGGATCTGCTTGTTACGTGCGACGCAAATTAATGAAAAGACAGCCGGAGCAGAGCGCGGTAGACCTCCCGCGAAGAGAACTCACACATACAGTAGGAAAATGGCAGGTAAAAATCCTTGTACAGGCCTGTACAGGTGTTCATTACATTCCGCTACATGAACTAGGCTTGGTCTGCTTGCTTTTATAAGCATCTTCGGAGCGTCATAATTTGAAAGCCCCGTATTACAAGTACGGTAGAGTGGTAATTACTGCACAAGAAACAGCGGTACATGGTGTATGGTCTTCATACTCCGTTCATAATGCCTGCTTAAATACATTCGTATTATCATTACTTGAAATGACAGAGCAAATACAGAAAGTTACAACATGAAAATGAAATTCTGAATGCTACATACGTTCATTGGTTTAACCTTTTTGTTACAACGGAGCATGCAAAACTGGATCTTACGAAATATTTTTAAAAATTCCTCGTTTGAAACAGAGACCAACTATTCCCCACCGAAATACATTACAGTTTCGTGATTTCGGACTTTCGCTGCGATGTAGATAAGATCTGTGCTATTCTGGGATATTACCCAGCGCTGAGTGGTAGTTCTGTACCGACGTTTCGGGACAACCTATCGGTCCCATCTTCAAGGGTCAAGAAGTTCAATTTCTTCTTGGACTTCTTGACCCTTGGAAATGGGACCGATAAGTTGTCCCGAAACGTCGGTACAGAACTATCACTCAACACTACGTAATATCCCAAATCTCATCTACATTACAGTTGCCCATAACTGTTTAGAAAATGATTATTGGTATCCAATCTCGGAGTATGAACTACGGGTAGAAACTACAGCGCTCACAAACAAAATAGGTTATATGATGATGATAGCGTTCGTGACCACCAGGCCGGGGTGTTGCGAATGCCAAGGAATACCAACCACAGCACCGGGGCTTTCGGTGACCGTGTCATTTTATGGCACTGGTTATTGGCAACCTCTCTTCACCACCGGCACGTCCTTCTACATATGCCACTGGTTCCAGGTTTAACATATGCGACGGTGTATCAAACATTCGCAATCGTGTTTTTTCAACCCCGTAACATAAAAGAACGGAGCCGGAGAAGCAGCCGGATAAGCAGACGCGACTGAAACTCAACGAGACACATCAGCTTCTGGTCTATGCTGATGACAATCTGTTAGGCAGACGTCAGGTTGTCCCTGTGCAAGCTACGCAAAGGCAGAAAGTGGAGTGAAGGTACAGCTCCACTTTTTTCTGTCTCAACACTAGATTGGGGTAAGGAGTCAGCTTCACGTCCCGGCCGCTTTTCCCACAAAGAAAGCGCCCCCTGTACCCAATAAACTGGAGATTTTGTGGGCCCCAGAAGCGGTTTGGACTCTTTAGAGAAGTGCTGTCCCTGCCGGTAATCGAACCACGGTACCTCGGAGGTTAGCCTGCAGCCTAGGCTAAACCGGCTTTGGTTAACTGCAATGAAGAGAACTACAGGAGCTCTATGAGACATTACCAGGGAGGATTGTAAGGAAGTAAACGCGGAGAAAACGGACTTTACATCATCTGCATTCTGCTCCATTTCACAGCAGTTCTGTACGCAACATTTCAAACCATTACGAACTGAGGGACTCCTCTGTTATCAGCCTGCAGGGCGTAATTATGAGAGCGAGAGGCAAGCCACACTGCCAATTGAATTTTGGACTGTAATCCGCAATTATCGTAATGGAACAGTGCGAGAGCTGAAGCACGTTAACTCATTTGTTCCAATTAAAGTGACTGTGTTTATGACGAGGGCTATGTATCAAATACCGTGCCCATGCAAAGTGCAACGCAAACGAACTGTCGAGCCAAAACAAGATGGAAGTTTTACGTATTTCAAAATGCATGCCAACAGATGACTGCGCGGCGCTGCAAACCTCAGTCCTCCTGTCCTCCACAGCTAATGCGCATAACAATGCGTTATGTGAAGGGTTTGCGGTTTCATTATTGGTGGAATAATCCTGATGGGGGAAACCAGAAGCACTCGGAAGAAACCTCGTCTAAGTGCCACTTCGTCCACCACATATACCACATGGACTGACCTCTGCTATGGGACTGGTCTTTATCCGAATACTTCCGTTTTCCTGTCACTATCCTTCCACCCATGCTCAATATTCATTCACTTACCACAGACGCTGCATAATCTTAGCAACTGACAGCATCATTAAATAAACACTCCCATCTTTTCACTACCAAACGCCCTTGATTATCACTTGTAGATACATTGGGGTTTTCAAATTATGACGCTGCGCACGTGTGTAATATCAAGCCAACCTAGCCTAGTGCTTACACTGGGCTTACGAAGCTTCATATAAAATAGGCAATGTATGTATACCGTAACACTGTGGCGCGTTCGCGTAGTGTTTATACCTCCTCAGCTATCGTAACAGCCCGATACCATTTCACTCGAATAAAGCGCTTTTATCGCGATTTAATGTCACCAGCAACAATAAAACGTACTTTGTTCTTCGTGTAAAGTGCCCGATATTTTTGCCCGATTTCAACCAAATTTGGATTTTCACGGCAGATTTTCATGGAAGTATCCAATATAAAATTTCACGGAAATCCGTCCTGTGGGAGCCGAGCTGATACATGCGGACAGACGGACGGACAAGACGAAGATAACAGGTGCCTTTCGCGACTGTGCGAACGCGCCTAATAACGAATGCAGCCATTCACTCAGACACAGCACGACGCCATTGGAATTCAACAATACAGACACAACTCCAGCAGCTTTCCTTGTAAATATACATTCAGCTCCCAGTTAAGATGACATCATCATACAATCTGATAATGCGACATTACTATGAACGTCGTTACACCTCTGGACTGTATCAGTCTATGTCTGTACAGCTCAAAAATTTACTTCGTGCGATTAACATGTAACTAGTGTTTTAATCCCGTATTGCCTGCGTGCGCAATCTGTTTACTTCAACTGCAATCTGTACGGGGGGGGGGTTTAAATAAATACAACATAAGCTTGTGGAATCCCCAAATTTGCTGTTGTTTACTATGATGAAAGGCTGTGAAACCACAAGAGTAGGTTGGAGCGACTCTCCATGCAAAGTTTGTCGGGCGGCAGTGAAATTATATGTAAAGCAAACTCGTACATAAAATTATATGTAAAGCAAACTCGTACATAAAATTCACGAACACAGAGCTGTGAACTCTTTACTACGAAACCCCTTATCATGACGATGAAAGCAACATTCAGCACATTCAGAAACAATGCGTGAGCGTTCATTCCATGCATCTACGGATAATAAAGTCGCCCTACACGTATGAATTTGATAAAATTTTGAGTAAGGCCCTTTGTCTACACACAAAGCCTAATAATCGTGGTCCTAACACGGCAATATTTACCTACAGGAGTCGAAAACAGATATTGAAAGTAAAGGGAGGATTTCAGATGAGGAGAGGGATAAGTAGCAGGTTTGTGAACACCAATGAATTACAGAGTTCCATAAAAAGCAGGGCATACCTTACGTAGCTGTGCCACTGTCAGTTTATCAAGAATGACTGTTTTGTGGAGTCAGTTTGGCAATACAAGTCACTACACTACATAAAGGTTTAAATATTTAGTGAGAAGAACTGTCTAGCTGAAAACATGTTTACTGATAAATGTAGTCCGGTTCTGTAACCTATCCTACTCAAATGGCTTATTTTATTTTTGCGGTGATGGTGATGATGATTATGACGACTGTAACGACAGTAAGATGCTAAACTGGGCCCCGGACTTATGCGCACGGCATGGGTCTGCTTTTGATGCGCTGTGGATCTTCCAACCTTGGCCTATTCAGGTCACGGTTTTTACATTGTTTTCTCTTCGCGTTTCTCTGTTCCCCACACAACATAACACTGCCGTATGGGAAATTTCGTGACCAACTGAGCTACTATCAGCTTCTCAAAAAAGACTACTCGATGGAGTTATTCAAGCGGCCTAAATATTTGAAGAGGTTCTAACAGGAGACGATGATACAGAAACGCTGATTGTGTCAAACAGTTGCGTGTACATCTGTATCAGCTGCTATAAATTCCAGTTTAGTATGTTCCAGTCCTGCACGGACAGCACGAGCCTTCTCAAAGAAATATTCCGAACAGTTTCATATCAAGATATTAGTACCACGGCGCTTATTATTACACCACACAGATATGACGACTATCAAAAGCGAACGACGGAAAGCAGAGCGGCTTTGGGTGACACTGCACACTGAACACTGCACACTGAATACCCACAGTGCACACTGCACACTGAACACTACACACCGAACACTGAACACCCACAGTGCACCAACCGAAAGACAAGGCACAAGTCCATGTCTCTTGGCATGTTTCGCCATTCTTACACACGAAACCACTGCTGGCTTCTGACACGGAAACGTTGTGACAATAATCGGGATTGTGCTTACGCTAACGGATTTCCCGTCTTGGCTGAGGACCTGTGCTTTGGTTGCATGGATCTCTGAGGTTTGAACCCAGAGTGGTTCGGTGGCGTGAGACTTTGCGACCTGGGTGGGAGGGGGGACACTTTGGCTGAGGGCATCCGTGATCATGCCTAGAGTACGGAGCATTCTCTCTTTTTACACGTTGCCGGTAGCACCGCCCGTACACCGGGCTGCGACAATATTTGCCCCGAGTCCTTAAAAGCCTATCTGCAATCTCAAAGGTTGTCACTTATAAAAGAATAAACGAAGAGAATGGAAATATCAGGCGGATTGAAAGAAGAATACATAACGGGTTTTACAAATGAAGCCAGTAAGTCAGAAGTACGCTTTTTGCGCTCACTTTCCGCGAATAACTGTAATTATACTGTATTATTCGCACAATTTACGTACGAAAAGTGCTTCGAACGTCTACATTTAGCGGCTTACCGATCGATTATGTCCGTTACGTAGTACAATGGGATACCGCACACTAGAGCCAGAGCCACTCTAACAAAGAACACGCACCTCCTTTTGAACAATTTTTCCTCGACGACGGCACGCATGGAATGATAATGTGCATGTATGGGTTTTTACTACAATTCATACGCTATAATATTTAAGCTGTACGTACAGAATGAACAGCCATATCAAGCTAATCAAATTCGGATTGTAAAAAAAAGCTGCCCTCTTGATATTTAACAACTGCACATTTCCTTTCAATGTCAACGGAAGTTTCATGGACTCAAGGCGGGTTTACCGAAGAAGGACCGCTGAAACACTGTCGTCATGGCGGAAAAGGGCTAGCAACTGATTTTTTTTTATAAACTATTTCTCATACCAACAAGATGACGCCAATGGCTCTACACAGATATGTGGCGTGTCGACGTCGCATGACAGAGCCTCTGTTTCAATATTCACACAAAAAAGAGCACACAAGAAGCGGCAGTGAACGGACTGTCGGTACGAGACAGAACACTGGATTAGCTAATGCTGTCGTTGTCTTTTGGCTTACGACCTATTTCACGATAACTTGTTCCCTTTGTAAGAACGCCGAGGCTGGGTTGCTGTCATTACGATGCTGTTCACTACATCTTAGCGCGACAGCCCCCAGACGTACTACATGGTGCAGTGGGGACCCGCCCACACTCCACGGTCTGTATTATTTCATTACATCATTCTCCCCTACTGAGCTGATCCACATGACTTGGCGCCATTGAGCCGCGGGTTCACATTTTTCGCATAATCCTAACAGTTCAAAAGTTGTATTAATTTTCGTACCGCCAAGTTCGAAAAATTGACAACCGGGTTCTCACTCTGTGCCGGTTACGTACCCAACAACGGCTTTATTATTGTTTTTACGCAGGCAAGATAAACGCTGAAAACATACCTGAAGTATGCGTTAAACGGGAAGCCCGGAACAAGTTAGCACACCCCTACATTTACAGTCCCTGCTTTTTAGGCCTTGCGTGTGGCTGAACATATGGCATTATTCCTGAAATATTTACTAGTTTAAGTGAAAAAACTTCAGCTTCCACTGAGGTAGCAGAACATTGCGGT
The DNA here is from genome assembly GCA_021186555.1 of Reticulitermes speratus. Lineage (NCBI taxonomy): Eukaryota > Metazoa > Arthropoda > Insecta > Blattodea > Rhinotermitidae > Reticulitermes > Reticulitermes speratus. Next base: position 29,363,317 of record JAJKFL010000013.1, on the reverse strand, counting down.
AAAGTAAAGGTAAAGTTCACCCTAGAACAGGCCATGAACGCCCAGATGGGGAGTAGAGATATATATCTACTCTTTCTTTAACTTCGGCGCTAGATAGGGTGGGTGGTCAACGCCACGCCCCGGCCGCTTTACCCCGGGAATAACCCGGTACCCATTGTACAAGAGGCTGGGTGGGCACAAGGGCCGGTCTGGACGGGTGCTGAAAATCTCGCCCCCACCGGGATTCGATCCCCGGACCGTCCAGCTCGTTGCGAGTCGCTGTACTGACTACGCTGTCCCGGCCCACAGCAGAACATTACGACATGCCTATTTCGAACTTCTCTTGTCGAACGTCGGCACTAACAGTTCATTAACTGAATCTGTAACATGTAAATGATTTTTAAAATTTCCATGCTTCTGCTCGGCCTCATTTAGAGATCAACATGTGCGCTGTTTAGATAATGCAAGCAGACCTAGAATAGTGTTTCCCAAACCGTTGAACATCGTTAGGGGTTCCGCAAGAAATCGTGGGACAAATAAATCAAAGTTTTTCTATACCAGGGAAAATTCCAAATATCCATCCTGCAATGCAAGCTGACAGATCTTCGTGACAAAAATTTAGCAATAACTGAATTGCGATCCACTATCGACTCTTTCTGGCCTGTAAACCTTTTAATAGATAGAGGTTCCTGGGGGATACAAAAATTATTTTAGGGGTCCTTCCAAGGCAAAAAGGCTGAGAATACACAACCTAAAAGGTGAAGGCCGTGCCATGGCTCAGGCGGTTAGTCGCCGGCCTCCCACCGCGGAGGCCCGGGTTCGATCTCGGGTCAGTCCATGTGGGATTTGTGATGGACAAAGTGGCACTGGGACAGGTTTCTCCCCGAGTACTTCGGTTTTCCCCTGTCAATTTCATTCCACCGGTGCTCCATTACTTGGAAAAGTGAAAAAAGAAATGATCATCTTTCTCTTCATCTTCATCACAGGGTTGCACAATAAGCCTTAAGGCTGCGGTGCGTCCGTAGCATCTGCTGCGGGGCCCTTCTCCACAAAACACAAAATGTGAAGGCTCAACAGTACGAATGTCACTCAACTAATGAAGAGAAGGCAAATGTGCGTCCAGTAACAGAACTGCAGCGATAAACAGAACATACACACAGCGAACAATACAAAGGTGACCTAGGTGGCCGTCGGTTTGCATCAATTAACTGATGTGAGGTTATGGTGTTCTAATTTCAGCAATCTGGCGACAGTACTTACCCATGTCAAACAGCCGCAGGGCGGTTTACGAATGTAGGTCAACGGGTTACTAGCATTACAAATATCACTAGCGTAGCGTACACAGTGACCTAACTTGACTCAGGTCAGAGTCAGACTGGGTCGTCAAAAATCCGTGCGCCTCTTCTACTACACGATGCAAGATGACGGACAGTGGTGACCTAGACTGGGTCACCGTGTGCGCGCAATGCGCAATGCGAGGTTGCTCAGATCGATATCAAAATACCGCACCACACATGCTCCAATCACGAAACCGCCACACTTGAAAATTTGCAACAATCCCAAATCAGCCGGCTTTCTGTACGGACCTGATAAAGAAATACGCTACCTGTACATTTGAAAGAAAAAAAAAATACAGGCGTACGAGGAACTTTCGATTCCAAACTGCACCGCATTTTAGGAGTTTCACAACAGAAAAGTAGCGTTCTGGAAGTTTGGAAGTTGAAGATTCAAGTCTTCTGGGATGTTACACAGTGTCGACTGGTAAACCGTTGCCGACGTTTCGAACGATCGCCGCGTCTGAATCGCCACGGTTATACAGTCCTAAGCAGCACCGCTGTGAGAACCTCACATTTCGCATTCTTAAAGCTGGCCCTGTTCATGTTCTCAGAATTGCATGTAAGAATAGACAAACAGCAAGACTGGGTTCATAAAGACTGCCTCAGAGGGACGATAAAGATATATAAATCACACTGGAGCCACTTACTGTTACGTTTGGCAGTCTGGTTCCATACTGGAACCCTTCCTGCTCCAAAACACGAGCGCATTCGACAGAGACAAGCTCAGCCGGATTTCTGATGCGTGAAGTCGTAATCGAAGAATGGGCGCTTTCATACAGCGCTGATTAGACATGAGGATTTCATATGTGTGTGTTCTTCTCTGACTGCTGCTTGACCTTTGAAGATAGGACCGACATGTCCCGAAACGTCAATTAACTACCAATCTACGCTGTGTAACACCCCAAAAGAGCGAAGATATATAGAGAGATCTCATAATATGCATATATATAGAGAGAGAGTACAGTCGTGTTTTACGGAGTAATTAGGTAACTGACATAGGGCGTAGCCCACAATCAAGCTTAAGTGTATGTGGATGTACGTAGTTTGAAGTATTTTTATGAGGAAAATTGTATGAACACAGTAATACAGCAAATACAGTACAGCGTAGTATACAAAATCGTTCAAATATAATCTAATAATACTAAAATGCAAGGGCTGGTGACTTATCGTCTCGAGCAGCTGATGCTGCAGGCTTTCCCGTTTACTTTTGAAGATCATGTTATCGGTACTGCCTTTCTTTACGTTTTTGAATCACTGCACATTTCTTTATATGGGCGTAAAAGTCCTCTTCGAGTGCTCGCTTAAAATTTTTTCGTCGCCGAAACTGTATACACAAATGTGCGTAAAAATACTTTGCGTAATACGCGACTCTATTGTACACACACAAAAGTAGGCCTACCGTGGATTCCGAAGACAGTATTAGCACATATACCTAAAGTGCTGTAACATTTTGCAACTGGAAAACTCGGTGGGAATTTGGTGAGATGCTAGAACGCGTGGCGGTGTGTTCCAAACTGGCAGAGTAAGCTGGATAACAATACAGGCCGGAGGTTATAAGAACACTTGTCTAACATGAGAAGAATTGGTCTTAGGAGAGCTATGGGACGCAGGTGATCGTAACTACAGATGACAGCCTGCGTGTCAACCTCACTCGTCTCCAGCTTGACACATTCCCTCGCGACGTAATTCCTTCCAGCGCTGGAATGACGCAAGAGGGATCAGAGCCCTGAACGGTGTTCAAAAAGCAGGAGAAACATGTTTTTATGCTATTTCACCTAAGAGCCAAAGCTTTTCTAACTTGGATGGTGTTTCGCGGAATCTACGTTCCAGTCAGTCATACATTCTCCCTCCTACAAATACATGTCACGGGAAACTTTACGGGATGGATGGAATAGGTCTACCTACGGTTTGTTTCACACCAAACGTCAGGCATTAAATTAGATGAAAGTGATGTGTAACTTTACAAAGACAAACACAAAAAGAGCTTAGAAAATTATACCTGGAGTAAACTAAACACTGTACCCAAAACAGAGTACTTGCTCAGAAGCTCAGTCACTTTCAATGCGCCCCGAAGGTTCAGTGCCGTGTTCACGGGAGGCCAAGGCAAATAAATATTTTATAAGTAACAGAACTACTACCTTGCCATGTAGTTTGGTAACCATGGATAGTAGGGGAGAGGGGGGCTAGTTGGCTACAGGGGTAAGTTGGCAAAATGGCCATAACTCCCAAAGATGGCGCAGGATAGCAACACCTGTCAATTTGTACTGTTCAATGACTTCTCCTGAGAGCGGTCAGCAAGCGTCAGCGCTTTGTGAGCTATGACTGAAGTGTGGTGTAGTGTTTTATTTTGTACACCGCAGGAAGTAATTTTTTATCGCTTTATAAAATGTTTTGTGTTTGAAGTTTGGTTACAGCTACATGTGACATTGTGCCACCCATGAATGGTACCTCCTTTTGGCTAACATTGGAGCTAGAGAGAATTGTAGGCTTCCATTTTATTTGAGGATGATACACTCTAAAACATAAGAAGGTGGCGACGGGGCAGGTCGGCACACTCAACGTGGGGCAAGTTGGCTCACTGTGTCAACTTGCCCCGCTGTCGATTAGAATCTCATTCGTTAATTGTTTAGCAGTGTGATTTTTTCTGTCCGGTTTAAGAAGCTAAATATTGCGTACTTGCAAGAAGAGGTCATATAGGAGCAACACACGTCTGGATTATTGCTACAAGCTGTCAACAAGGAAAGCGGCGAAGGATTTCAGTACTCTTTGGTGCCAGTTACGGCGCCTTTACACTGCTCATCCTGGATGATCGCGAATGAATCATCCAAAGTTAATTCAATGCATGAACCAAATTCCGTTTTCATTGTTCGTCAACATTGAAAAGGACAGTTAATTTCGGTGACCGGATAAATGCGCACACGACGAAAGCCCACACGACAATTGCGCACAGATAAAACCCCACAGTCATGAATGCTCACAGGACAAATACCCACACCGATAAATGCTCACACGGATATATGCTCACACGGATGAATGCTCACAAGGATAATTGCTCACATTGATAAATGCTCACACGGGCGAATTGTCACACAGGAAAGTACGCACATACAAGAATTAGGTTAGGTTAGCGTTCAGGCTATGTCTCTGTTCTGTATATGAAGGGAATGGTCACTGGACACAAACTTAGGTTAGCGTGTAGGCAATGTCTCTGTTTCGTATATTAAGTGAATGGCCACTGGACACAAACTTAGGTTAGCGTTCAGGCTATGTCTCTGTTTTGTATATTAAGTGAATGGCCACTGGACACAAACTTAGGTTAGCGTTCAGGCTATGTCTCTGTTTCGTATATTAAGTGAATGGCCACTGGACACAAACTTAGGTTAGCGTTCAGGCTATGTCTCTGTTTTGCATATTAAGTGAATGGCCACTGGACACAAAGTTAGGTTAGCGTTCAGGCTATGTCTCTGTTCTGTATATGAAGGGAATGGCCACTGGACACAAACTTTGGTTAGCGTGTAGGCTATGTCTCTGTTTTGTATATTAAGTCAATGGACACAAACTTAGGTTAGCGTTCAGGCTATGTCTCTGTTTTGTATATTACGTGAATGGCCACTTCACACAAACTTAGGTTAGCGTTCAGGCTGTCTCTGTTTTGTATATTAAGTGAATGGCCACTGGACAGAAACTTACGTTAGCGTTCAGGCTATGTCTCTGTTTTGTATATTAAGTGAATGGCCACTGGACACAAACTTAGGTTAGCGTGTAGGCTATGTCTCTGTTTTGTATATTAAGTCAATGGACACAAACTTAGGTTTGCGTTCAGGCTATGTCTCTGTTTTGTATATGAAGGGAATGGCCACTGGACACAAACTTAGGTTAGCGTGTAGGCTATGTCTCTGGTACAGTCAGCGCGATATTTCAACCTCGTCCCCCTCATTACACTACCATTACTTTCCTGTGTGACAATTCGCCCGTTTCAGCATTTGTCCGTGTGAGCATTTATCCTTGTGAGCATTCATCCGTGTGAGCATATATCCGTGTGAGCATATATCCGTGTGAGCATTTATCGGTGTGGGTATTTGTCCTGTGAGCATTCATCACAGTGGGGTTTTATCTGTGCGCAATTGTCGTGTGGGCTTTCGTCGTGTGGGCTTTTGTCATGGAACCGTTAATTTCATAGCAGCAGCTGAATCGTGCGTGTAGTATCAGTGTTGTTTGTGACTGTTTAATGAACGAATGTAGAAAATTATTGAAAAGAAAAGGCGCAAAAGCAGAAAGCCACGCGGGAATTAATGTGCCTGCTTGAACCGAAACAATTTCGGCACGTAAATGTCGTGCCGGCCTTCACCACCTACTTATTTCAGATTTTATTACCTTAGCTATCTCGATCGCATACCTAGCACGAACTGCTTTGCTTTTCAATTTAAATCCTCTACGGCGAGTTCCGGAAAAATTCAGCTCCTGCAAAATACTCTGGAATGCATTTTTTACGAGCTGCTTTGCTTCTCCAGTGTTCACATTTTGTGTTCCACAAGCACTCGCGATCGTTCATAAGATCTAGCACCGACGGTGTGTGGTCGTCCTTCCATTTAACAACCATAGTAGGCTATTTTCAACCAAAACAGAAAGGAAACCAAAAGGGGAGAAGCAACCCTTGTTAACTGCGGAGGAACATGCATGTTTGTTTACATTGCTCACTTTCGATGATTCATCCAGGATGAACCAAAGTTGGCCGCGGCCAACGTCTTTCTTCCCTCATCTGGAAAGATCACTTTTGATCAATGGACTGTTCACACTGTTCACTTTTACTGAATCATCCACAGCGTACTATGTAAACGTGCCCTTACAGCTGTCATGGTGTGCCCGCTCTTACTTGATTACGGCAAGAATCTGGGCAATTACCTGACAAAATACCATCACGACGCAGGGCAGTCAGCTGTACATTTCTCCCAAATAGCGTAGCCCTACAAACTACAGCATGGGGAAGAATACGCAGCAAGAGCCGCAGGCTGCCTAACACATAACTTTCATACGCATTTCTAACATTTCCGAACAACAATAAGTGAAAAATAATAAATGTAACACGCGTCACGATCCGCTGGAATATCTGTGAAGAAAACAGACGATTACAGGCAAAACAAGCAAACAAACAAACAAAAAACTCTCAAGTAAAGTCTCTCCGCAATGATTCATATTACTATCGACTGTGCAGCCACACATTTTTGCGGTTGGCAGTCACTATGCAGTCATATTTATAAACAACGGCTAGCATAACCGTTATATATCGTGTCAGGGAACAGCGGCAAACTGCAGATTATACGCATGTTACACACATCACTGCATCAATCGCACTAACGGGAAAAATATCCTGTCTGCATTCCTGACGGACTAACATCAGCTACAACACACACGCACATCCGGTTGGGATGTCTGACATTCCTGTCGACGGGTTCGGCATTTTCATTGAATGTCTGATATTTGTGACTCATCACTCCATATAAGAGAAACATACACTTCCCTTCGAAACTTATAATGCAGGAAAGTGCATTCTGTATTACACGTGTCATGTCTTCTGGGCAGTGCGAACTCGGGAACGAAGCTGGAATGTTCAAGCAGTGACCTGGGACTGATTCATAACGCGTAAGTCTAGACACATCGCTGTATTATCTTAACGTAAGAGCGAATACAGATGAACGTAACTATTTTGCAGTATTAGACGATACAGAACACAATTTGGAACTCCGCTGCTTTTGTTTTTCAAAGAGGAAGGAACATCGCCGAACTACTTTAAATAATTAAACACAGTGGCTGCTAACAATCCAATGTTTAGAATCGCTTATGTGTCCTGCGCCGAGGTGGAGCGACAGCACTGCGATTTGGAACCTCATCTTCCCGACATCTTACTCAGCGCTTATTCGGCAGAACCAGGATGACCAATGCACAACAGAATGTTTGGTGTTTAAATCACCCGCTAAAATTAGCCGTTTTCACATTTAACAGAGAAGATACATTGTTATGAATACATAAAATTCACTGCGTCAAACCTGCAAATGTCTCTGCACAGACTTTTCAACACACACACATACACACAGTAAATACGGACCATCGCCACAGTGCGCTAAATAATTAACTGCTTATAATTTAATTTCTGGGTGTTTTTTTAAAAGTCAACAAAGAGAGATTGGGCAGGTTCAACTGCTGCCAGACTGCGAGACATGTTTCTTTATTTGGTCCCTTGAATCGCTCAACAAAGGGAGACAAGAGCCACCGTTTCTAACCTGAACTACAGTAGCAACGTCAGCAATATCAACGGCCCAGACATTTCTGTAAGCTGCAAGTTTAAAACGGATACAGTTATATTACTTTCACAGACGGAGGCACGCTAGAAATACCCTGTAGATAGACAGGCCAACAACAAATTCTGAACTGAATGACCACATGCATTGCCTGCATTCCATCTACACCCGATTTCCCCCCCCCCCCCCCCCCCGTTGATGTAATTACGAAACGTTTTAGTTACCAAATATCAGAACTTTGCCAACGTTTCGATGAATTCACTATCTTTTTGCTATGAATTTTCCCGTTCTGCATTTGGATGAAGGGTCAGGAACACACAATTTTGTTCGCGTGTGTTTACTTCTGGACCAACCTCTTTCTTACCGCCTCATATAATCTGTGTTCTTTTGACATCAATGTTTTTCCGCACCAAAAAAAATGCGTCAGCACAGCACCAAAGCTGATGTGACCCATTCAACTAATTCTCTCTCGCATGATTTTCGTGGACAAAGACAACGGAGTTTCATTCCAAAATACAAATAAAAAGCAACTGAGAGAAATCATCTTGTTTCCGAACATTCCGATGAAGAGTGTTCAGACAACTGTTTAAGGTCTAGCTATCACTTGGTCCAAAATCACAACCACGCCTGTACCAGTCAACGCGTAATCATGTCAGACCCGTGTACTTTGGTAAGCAGGCGCCGCTACATTACAATTTCCATCAAAACATTCACTTGTCAGACAACAGTAACATGAGTAACAGCACACACATATTGTTACCTAGGTATTAACTTCTCTTTGAGCAGCCGTCGACTTAGCGCGGTGAGTGGCCGTAGAGTTGCGATATGCTGCTTGTTCCTCGTCATCTTGCAATAAAATCACTGTAAATGAAACGGCGCGCGTTCCCACACTAAACAAACTTCGAGGTCACGTACTCACTTTTCCCGACCTTCACTCAACAAATTAATGACTGCCCCACAACCTTCACAATGGCCTTGTTATCTGTGTCACACACGCTTAGGGTCTTTAGTCGAACACGTCGCATTCCAGCACTCCAGTTCGTCCGTCGTGTAACATGCCAATACTGCCACCGAAGGCTGCTTCCGAAAGACTGCCGAATGACTCACGGGAGGGAACCTAATGCGTAGCTTCCTCTGCAGGCAACGTCATTACAATCTGTACTGGCCCATACTATGCACGAAAAAGATGAGCAAATGTTAAACACCAATATTACGAATCACTTTTATCAGATAATATTATAGCAGGAACTGGTTTTATCAGTGGCGCTGACTCGTTCCTTTATCCATTGACAAGATGTTGCTGACGTAATCCACCCCACGTACGTTAATCTACACTTCCTGTGACCGGGTAACTGTCACATTCTATCCACAAAGCAGTACACGTAATCGTGACAGTCCAAAACGTGACGTTATGCCTTCTTAGACACATCATACAAACTACTTCCCTCTCCTGCAGTAGTACTAACAAGGATCACAACTCCGGTCACCACGTGCGAGATTCAAACGATTACTCCCTCTCTTGCAGAACCAATACGAAAATCTGAAAGTAGTCGCAGATGACGCGTTTTCAAATACGGGAAGCCCATTGGTTGATACGCGGAAGTTGCACCAGCTGCAGATATCGAATACAATACACAATGCGAGTATCATGAAGGTACGACACACAACGGAGCACCGGGCACGCTAACTTCCGCCTTCCCGTGTTACCACAGCATGCAGACACACCGATTCAACATGGCGTAGCTTCTGGAATTCCAGTCCAATACAAACGCGCTTCAAGAAGACGGTGAAAGACATTTTACCAATCTGAGAAGACAAAGGGAGGAACACTTACGGTCAATTATCACTCAACAAAGTAAACTACAACACTAGCGACACGCCACGGGATTGAACCGAACTGAACACACAAATGAGCGAGGGACGTGAATTGTATGGGATCAGAGGGGCGGAGTTAAATACGAGGAAAGCTGAAAGGAGCATAGAGAAGGCGTGACTGCGAACCCATGAAGTCAGCAATCAGACATTAAAGGAAAGTAATTACAAGTGACGCTCACATTTTTTGTTTGTTGCTGTCTACAAACTCGAATGCATAAGGTCTGTTTCAGACATGACGATAAGAAGTTTCCAAATCACAACAGAACCCCATCCCTCACTGACAGCGGGTTCGGGCACCGGTGAAAAAATGTTTTCGGGCCCCCCAACAAGGGCAGACCGGCTAAAAATCTTTACACTAAATCGGAAAAACCGACTCTCAGTTACAGAGTGACTTGGGCGTGATGTGAAAGGGTTAATTTGTACAGTCAACAAATAATGATACTACAAAGAAATACAAAAACACATGCACCATAGTCGGGCCCCGGGCCTCCTTCCTGACCGCCGGGTCTCGATAATTTGTACCGGGATTTCAGGCTTCCGCCGCGATTTTGATGAGATCTGTGCTCTTCTGGGATATTACGCAGCGTCGAGTGGTAATCCTTTACCGAAATTTCGGGACAACGTATCGGTCCCATCTTCCAGGCCCAAGATGTCGCTTTTCGCAATTATGCTTTTCTTCTTGGATTTCTTGACCCTCGAAAATGGGGCCGATACGTTATCCCGAAACGTCGGTAAACTCGACGCTGCGTAATAGACCAGAAATGCGCAGATCTCATCAATTTGTATCAGATTCACCCCTCTCTCGTCGGCATTGGTTCGTTTCAACGCTGAACGGGTATCTGTACCTGTTTATCGCTTGTGGGGCTACCGTTTCCGTTTTACGGGCAAACGGTCTGTAAAGCGGGTCAGGTGAACACGTGTGTCAGTGCACTTGCACTGCCGCGGATTTCGCTTGACTGATTTTCGCCTCGCGGACAGTTTTCGCGGAACGGATTGCACCTGTGGTGCGCAGGATGGCTGCATTTGTCTTGACGACTATTAGCTGCAACAATCAGCATGTTTACACAGCAGACGTTTACTCCTCTGCCCCCACCCCACCTCCGCCCCAATAATGTTATGTTCCAAAGTCGGTTGAAAAAGTGACTGGATTACCTGCTTCTTTAAGACAATACTATCACCCCCCCCCCCCCGGTTCCTCCGCCACTGCGGCGAAACGCACAATATTCAGTGCCAACCTTTGTTTTCATTGCAACTGAAGGGTTGCAGTGTGATCACCATACGTTTATGATTAGATCTGCACTCTTCTGGGATATTACGCGGCGTCGTGTGGTAATTGTTTACCGACGTTTCGGGCCAACGTATCGGTCCCATCTTCAAGGGTCCCGAAACGTCGGTAAACAATTACCACACGACGCCGCGTAATAGCGCAGATCTCATCAACATCATGGTAATGATTGATTTATAAATGACAATTAATATCATTCACATTCCGTGCATTAAGCATGTTATTCTTGTAATTCCACCTAAATGCACTTACAGTTAAAAAACATTGCATTATCTTATTATACACTCTCCTACACGTTTCGGCTTAAATAAACCATCCTCAGCAAGAAACAAGCACAAAAGATAAGAAACATATGTAAACATATGCATACATCATCGTCAGATATATGGAATATACAAATATAGGATATTGCAGTAAGATATAGGTATTTTAGATTCTATTACTGCAAATAACTGATGTCTGTATATTTATTATTATAAAAATATACACATACACACATTATACAAATATACACACAAATATAAATATAAACACACCAATTACTTCCATTAATAAAATCTAAAATACTGATATATTTATTTTACAGAATACAATCATATACAACAGCACAGTGTAACTCAATTAGGCTAGCAGTTTCGGCTTAATATAGCCATCATCAGGCCTCTTCTGTTTTAAGAACCTTTTTTAGTCAAAACTTTATATGCAATTAGGAATTCCTAAATGTAGTTAAAAGTTTTGACTAAAAAAAGACGAGGCCTGACGATGGCTTACATTAAGCCGAAACTACTAGCCTAACTGAGTTACACTGTGGTGTTGTGTGTGACTGTATTCTGTGAAATAAATATATGATTAACAAGTACAATGGCGGTGAATCAACTTAATACAGATATCTGACTGCAATGTTTTGTATCTGTATATTCTACATATTTGACGATGTATACGTATGTTTGCATATGTCTCGTATCCTTTGTGCTTGATTCTCCCCGACAACGGTTTATTTTATGCCGAAACATGAAGGACGGTGTATATCATGAGATAATACAATATACGTTTGTTAACTGTAAGTGCATTTAGTTGTAATTGTATGGATAATAATTAGAAATGAAAAGTCTGAAACATAAATACATTAGACTGTATGTAGTGATATCGTCTTGGAGTGTGAGTTATTTAACGACGCTGTCAACTGGTTCATGACTGACATCGTAACTGTTGAAATAAACCAATAACATTAACATTTACATGATGCAAGATTAAAATGGACAAACAGGAATTACACTAAACACGTCAGTTACAGAAGTACTTCACAGAAAATGACGAAAAAAATAGACGGCAGACGAGGTCTTTAACAGAAAAAAACCACACAATGACACCATGATGGATTTAGGTTATGTTTGCAAGAAAATATAATTTATAACCAACAGTGTAACTTCATCAATCATCAAGAATCAAGAAGATCCTGACAAAGAAGCCGTGGATTAGCGCATGAGTATTAGCTTAACCCCATCAGACGACGGGTCTATTTCTCAGTGTCTTATAATACCCTTGATTAATTACCTCAGCACTCGTATTATTATCCGGACGACGTAAAACTAACAAAAGAACAGACCGCCATTACCTTCCATCCTATTCATCCACACATCACTATACGTTACTTCGACACAGGAACAACTTTATATTTACTAACAACCCAAAACTGATTCTCATTATGCTCTGAAGACTGGTAAGTACTTGGACATCAACTGTTATCCAGTTTCGAAGAAACTGTTCTCTAAGAGTTTTACTGTCTCTACGGTAAATATCCCTTTTTATTGTCGTCTAAGCGGCAGTACAATGAAGAGGCGATCGATCTCGCACCGTTCTTAACATTGCGATAGTGGATTCCTATCCCGTTAGGGACTTCATTGTATTTTCCTGTGCTGTACAGTCCTGTGTGAGCAAAGGCCCTCTTATGCGCTAGCTCCCCAGCCAATGCCCGAAAGACTGCATTAATTAAAACCTCTGCACCATGAACTACAGCACAAAGAGTACAATAGGCTCGGTTATGGAAGTAAGGTCTCCCCCATAACCCCCTGAAAATAAGTACAATGGCAGTATACACGTATCAGGAAAGTTGGAAGTGACACAGTAGGCAATTCACAGAACAGTCTTGTGGTTAAGAGGCTGCTGCTTCAGCGTCTTCCTCTAGTGGCTTCTGCACAGTACGCTTCGAACAACGTGCTTCGTTCTCACGTTTCCAGTCCGAGTGACTGACTTCAACAGGTAACGGTATGCGGGGCATGGAGGACCATCAGTGCGGGTCCTTTTTCAATATCCTTCATCCTGATGCAGATTTGCTGACTTGTTCCCACGGTTTTTTAATATCAACCAACAAATGCACTCAAATTGTCACAGAGTCACAATAATATATTAAAAAACACACTACACTCCTACATGTCTCGGACCTCGTTTGTCCATCATCAGCGAGCACATCAGTCGTTGCATAAAACAATAATGATTTGGTCAATTGTCCATGTAGAAGAAATGCTGGTAATATCAACAGTTCTTCTAGATGTACCACATTGTTGGTTCATTTACCATCAAAGCCTCGTTTCTGAATTAAATTTTGTTATAAAAACATACTTTTACCTCCACGCTGACATTTTAGGGAAATGTGAGGTTTTGAAACAGTAATTATCCCACACTGTAAATACATTCCTGACAGTACACTGCCTGAAGGCGCCGTTTACCGATCTGTCCGAAGAAACCTTCACTAACTTTCTAGTAACAGACCTCAAAGGAAACGTTCCTAACGCCACAGTGTATAGGGCTTTGAGTCAATCCCATTCACAATCCATCCAGCGCATTTGCGCACGATTAATTCTAATACCAAAGATTGTTATCGTCTAAGGTGTGACGCCGTGTAGTCTGGTAAGATGTAACGACTTTTCAGAGGAACCTTACGCCTCAACAAATTAGTCTGAAGCGTCAACACGCTTTTACCAGACTACACGGCACCACAACTTAGAAGACAGCAGTCTCCACAACCCCTGTCGTGAGAACCTCACATTTCACATTTTAATATTATCTCATCTCCTCTTCGGTCACCCATATGTCCGCTACCCAACCACTTTCCCCATCAAAAATCTGTACGAATTTGTCTCCCCATACGACCTACATGTCATAACTTCCTTGCTTTTAGTGCCGTAACAATACGAGACGACCCTGCATGATCTATAAACTAGGAAGCTCCTAAACTGCTCTTAAACTGCAGCACCATTTATGCGAGCAAAGAGCTGTTTACTAACGCACAGTCGCAGTAGCCTACTTCGAGGCCATTCATCTGGTGCCTGCAGACGAACCCCACACACAGAACTGTCCCCCGTCTGCGATTAAACACCAACTGTGGCTCAATAACTGACGTGGTGAGGCACAGTTTTGCTGATCCTTAAAATGAATCATCATATCTCACGGATGATAACGGAGCAAGACCTCGTCTAGCATGGAGGTGAATCACACGCAGAAGTCGCCCGAATGAGAGCTACCTCGTGGCAGTAACCGATACAGAGTTTCACTATTTCCGGTACGTCATAAGAAAGTAAAGGAAACCCTGTGCCTAAGGGGGTAAACGCTCAATTCATTACAAATCTCGGAATTTGGTGGGAGTAAATGTTCAAGTCCACGCTTCAGCCTGTTTACCATTGGGCAAGAGCCTTCGGAATGGTCTGGGATAGAGCAGTCGGTATAGCGACTCACTACGGGCTGGACGGTGCGGGGATCGAATCCCGAAGAAGGCGAGATTTTCCGCACCCGTCCAGACCGGCCCTGGGGCCCACCCAGCCTCCTGTACAATGGGTCCCGGGTCTCTTTACCGGGGGTAAAGCGGCCGGGGCGTGGCGTTGACCACCCACCCCCATGTAGCGCCGAGGTTAAAGAAAGAGTAGTGCTATAGCTCTACTCCCCCTCTAGGCCTTCATGGCCTGTTTTACGGTGAACTTTACTTCTTTACGAGCCTTCCGAACTGCCTTAACTGTCACACTGTATCACTGCATGCGTTCTTACAGTGTTACTTGCCTGGACTCCCTGTTATGCCATAACACACAAACGTCTTGTAAACACGCCTGATATAAACGCTGGTCTAATGAGGATTCTGAAACCCAGGGTCCATGGCGAATTCTGAGGGGTCGTTGATTTCAAAATATTCACCCAAACATCAAGGCCTAAATGCGATGCTGGCATTATGTGGGAGGTTACAAGACCATTGTGATTTACAATTTTGGGTCCTGGACAAAAAGGTTGACAATCACAGGTTTAATAGATACACTGTGCGTCACGACCGCTACACAGAAAAACGCCGACTAAATAACGCTTATAACAGAGTTCGTGGAAATGGCAGACTTGAAACTGCTGGAAAAAGGTGTGCTTCATCACAGCCCATAAAGATAAAAGTCTGTGACAAAGTGCTGCTGCCGAGCGGGTTTAGTTTTCAGTTTTGGATTTTGTATGGTGTATGGCCAATAGCAAGTGCCTCCTGTAGTTGAGTGCACTTAACACATTAATGAATCGACTGATGGATGATCTGTTATGTTAATGGAAGTGACGTAACTGCACAACGCACAATCAAGTTGTAGCTAAGATGAAGCCTCTCTACCATGCACACTCCGTCACACTCACTTTCACGGCGAAGAGCAGTGACGAAAAATCCGCGCATTCAGAAATTCACACCACTCCTGCACACGGTATAGCCAGTACGTTATCCCGATAAGCTTTCAGGGGCGGCGTAGGGCATTTATATGACCCAGTTTACAATTTACTGATAGATATAACCATATATATATATATATATAACCATACTGAGCGGATCCCAGTGGCCGAGCGGTCTAAGGCGTGGGTGTGTGGCCGCTCGCTTGTGGGGTTGCGGGTTCGAATCCCGCAGGGGGCATGGATGTCTGTCTCTTGTGAGTGTTGTGTGTTGGCAGGTAGAGGTCTCTGCGACGGGCTGATCACTCGTCCAGAAGAGTCCTACCGAGTGCGGTGTGTCAGTGTGATCGTGAAGCCCCGACAATGAGGAGGCACTGGCCCACTAGGGGCTGTCGCGCCATGGAAAGAAAAATAAATAACCACACCGAAATGGCTCAGGATAGGACACTACAGCGCAAGTTTTGGATACGACAATCAACTTTCGGGTCCCATAAGACATGAAGAAGCTGAATTAGCACCAACTGTTCAAGATTCTTGAACATAAAACCACAAAAATGATTAACTAAATTCAGAATTACCCAGAAGACAAAATCAATCGAGGCTTTCCTAACAAGGCATATAAATCAGGCACAAGCCACTACGTCTGGTGTCATTCATACTGCACAATGCGACTAATGTCAGTCACTACGGAAATTATGCGGCGATTCTGGGCCCACCCAGCCTCCTATTTAAAGGGTATTGAAGACACTTTCCCGGGGGTAGAGCGGCCGGTGCGTAAAGCCGACCATTCACCTCCATCCAGTGCCGAGGTTAAGAAGAATGAGTGGAGCTGTACTTCCACTCCCCCATAAGCCTTTATGGCGTCTACACGGATAATTTTATCTTTCAGTAATTCCACATTCTTGAGACGATGATGATGATAACAATAGTTTCGATAGTGCAGGAATTCGCCCTCCTTTACGGAACACGAGGTTTTATTATCGTGCCCATAAGAACCCTTCCCTGGTCCGTATCCTTAGCCAGATGAACCCACTCCACATCCTCCTCATTCCACTCATTTTACGACTCTATAATATTTTCCCATTCGCGCCGAAGCCTTCCGTGTTTTTATCTTCCTTTCAGCTTTACCAAAATCTTGTATGTTCCCATGCATACTACATGCACCGCCCAGCTCATCCTTCCTGATAATTTATACAGAACAAGGCAGGCAGTGGCTTCCAGACTGAGACGCGAGATGAAGATAAACTGACATCTTGCAGCTCAGCCTGAACCAGAAGGTGACTGTGGGACGCACCGGATGGAATGTAAAAACAGGAACTGAACTAGGGGAGTCAGCAGGGTGTGATGAAAAGGTCATGGAAACCAGAAGAGTCGCTACGGGTATAACAACAATCAAGATCTGTATATAGCCGACGGCAGCTATCAACACAAGGCGTGAGAACGCACAGGCAGAGAGCAAGACACGAGAACGGAAACACAGACGCTGTATTTGCATTCAAAGAAGCGGGACAATGAGATTTATTAAATATTCATATCATATACATATCATATACAAGTATTAAAAGCATTCACCATTAGCGTTATTCATTTTATGGACCCGAAATATTTGTTTGCTCTTGCTTGATTTAACAGCGTGTTTTCAAGTGCGTAAGTGATACCGCACCAGCATGACTGGATACTTACGAGCTGAGTGAGAAAGCTGTCGCAAAGTGCTTTAAGGCACTATACTTGAAACAGGTAGGAGAGAAAGAGAAAACCCATGAAGACATCGGCAAAAGCAGCCGACCCCGAGGCCTGTTATTATTAGGGTCATTACGATCCGCTGCTAATCCAGTCCTCCCTCGGGGATGTAACTGGACAACCGAGTGAGGTGCGGAAATATTATCAACCACGTCTGGATTTTGGAAAGTGGAAAGGAACAGAGCTAAAAAAAAACACTTGGCACAAGAGGACACACAGTGAGTGCCTCCGAAAGTTACTTGTGTGCCAGCGAACTAACACATTATTGCATTAAACAGTACTCGGCTTAAGGCATGTCTCTTCTAAGCGAGGAACTTGATGTTGAAAGTCTGGGTCCTTGATCTCACCGTGGCGGCGCTATGATCGCGGGGTTCCTGGACGATGACTACGGATGTCGATCAACTACAACGTTTATTTTATTAACTATTAACTTACTAATCGATTTATTAACCACTTAAAGTTCAGTGATTACTACAAGAACCATCAGTTTTAACGTTAAATCTCTCCACACTTCGCTCGTACTACGTTTGTATGTTTCGTACGGTTTGCACAATAAATATACATATATATCCTACTCCTGTTTCTAATGGAGACACCCTGTGCTCTCCGTGAGTTTGGAAGTGAACTGTCATATATTCTACACATCAAGTTCAGGCTGTAATGGGTAATTAGGTAAACGCATTCAATCCTACCGATCTCTGACAACGGTATATTACATACTGCATATTCAGACCTAGTTAGTCTCTGCACACGTCCATCGTATAATATTAAAACGAACTCAATCTCTGAGACTGGGAGCAGCTCGGTCTAAAGCGCCAAACTCAGTAGACGCGTTCCTACCTCTTTACCTGGTGACGGAGACCGATCCAGTTTGCAAAATGCTGTGTTTACCTTTTTGTATTTCTGGGACACGAGACAATGGACAAATATACGTAGTCGTGAAAGGCAAATCATCTGTGTAATGTAAATATAATTTGCGAGGATAAGTAATGAATAATTCATTAGTAGATTAATTATAAACACGCACATAAAGTCTGGTCACGTTGTCTTCCGGTAAGACAACACGGCAACTGATGTGTGGTGTTCCCAGCTTTGAAACAAGTGGTTAAAAATCAGGAACTTTTAACGTCTTTGCCTGAATGTAAGTGAAGAAGGATTCGTACAAAAAAAAAAAAAAAAAAAAAAAAATCTTTTCTCCAAGTTTCAATGCTCGGTGAGGTTTCTCTTTCAGAGACAGTATTCAATATACATCCGAACCAATATTACTGAATAATAATTGAAGCGAAAAATTTAAGATACTGAAAATCAAGGTACTTGGTGATTTACACAGGTACAGTCCTACTCTTAGGCTATCGACGTCTGCAAAGTTAAGATGGGTTGGGGGTGTTACGATTTGGGAGACAAGGGCTGTTCAGGGAATTTTACTGGGAAACCCCTTTTAATATCGCTTGCTTGAAATAACGAGGAGGAAATGGACGGTAAGATGGAATGGTGGTGAGGATGGACGGAGGAACGGGTCCGATGGGGAGCTTCAGTAACAGCAGGTGAACGTCTAGGTTCTGCTAGCAGAATTTTAGTTTAAATCATCCTGTATATTATGTATGGACTAAATAATAGGTAAATACGTACACAGCAACATACGGCGTTTGCTTACTGGCTCTTAACAACTGAGACGGAGTGTGTTCACTGAGTGGTATGAACAAATTGTTTAAATAGAATTCAGGGTTCAATCTTCAGAGGGTTAACAACAAAGCTGAACACTTTGTCGAACCATCACTAGAAGAAATACTACCCGTAATAACAACACAGGCGTTCTTTGTACCAATGATGATGTAAATATTCGTCCTAAGAAACCAGTTTGTAATCACAATATAAAGATTTTTCAGGCAATTCTCGTCTTATGTTCGGGTAAATACTGTAATCAAAGTAGAAAAGGGACACTAGTCTATACTGCGGAAAGATGCAGTACTGGAAACTAAACCATTCCCCCTGAACGTGAGAATATAAGACTGACTACGTCAAAGTACTAATCGTTTAAAGAAAATAGTCAGCAATTATAAACAATCGACTAACAATACCAACCACTGAACTGATTGTTGGTGACAATGTGGAGACTGAGAACTGCTGACGGCAATGAAGTAGTGTTGACTTATTGCAGGATAATGTAGCATGGTTTAAATGAAGAAAGCATAGGAAAACCACGAAATGTCACTAAAGTTCGACGTCACTCGTTCTGATCGAGAAACTCTTACCAGTGAATTAAAATCTCCCGATGAAACTGTGATTTTCAGTTTCTGTTTTCGTCTCCCGCTACAGCATTCCCTACCCACTAAATACAATACAATACAATACAGCTCTTTTCTTTAGAGCACACCAATCTCCAGCAACAATAGAAAAGAGAAATTGGATTTTAATAAAAAAGGGAACAGTGCACTGGAGTGGAACTCCAATAACATTCCGTCAAATCTACAGTTCAAAATTTAAACAAGATTGAAGGGACGCGAACTCAAAGCGTTAGCTTATATTCGTCCAAGTAACACTGTATCAGCTATTTCTAAATCTTATCTTCGGACTGCAATTATTCAAATAATACACAATGCGTATCTCGTATGTTCCGCGTGTCTGTCATGAGTACTGAACGAGATGCACTTCTTTCAGAACAGCAAGCATGCATCAGAAATGAGGAAGAAGATACAAAAGCAGAAAAAGTTACACGCTATGAACGCACATGCAGAAGTGTAGGTGTAGATCCACACAATCTTAATCCCGGGGGGGGGGGGGGGGGGGGGGGGGGGTGAGGTGAGTGGTTAGCCTCACGCCCCTGTCGCTTTACCCCCGGTACAGGGAGGCTGGGCACGCCTAAGAGCTGGTCAGGATTTTTTAAGTACATAAAAATATCCTGACCCTGCGAGGCATCGAAGCACAGTTCCTCGGTCGTCCAGCCCCTGGCACCGGCTACGCTGTCTCAGCTCCAGAAAACGATGTCCTGCATCCACAGATTAGGCAGTGGCATATTTCACCTAGGAATTAATTTTAGTGAATGTCAGGTGGGTCAGCCGATCGTACGGCCGCCACCGTCATAAGACAACACAGGTAAGCAACGGACCAACCTGCAAAAGCGGGTTGCGAGACCTCGGCACCAGCGCCAATGCGACCTTAATCCAGGGGGGGGGGGGGGGGGGCTGTGGATGATAAATGCGCACAAAAAGTACTGCTTTATCCGCAAGTTCAGTAACTTTGAAACTGAATCGACATTTTGATATTGTGTTTGCTACAGTATCGTGGATCACTTATTACAGCGAACAGTGAGTTGCTAACGGGGAGAGACGGCGTTTAAATGCACACAGCACTTTGTGGACTTGCTACAGGCTGCGAAGTACGGCAATGTCACGCCTGTCAGAAACGGCCTGATCGTAATTTCCGTAGACAATAGATACTGTATAGGGCGCGTTTCGAAATGCTCACACTTGTTCCCATTCAACGTACAGTTGTGATTAGTTCCAATGATAACATGGTGAGTTTAAAGAACAAGGACACTATAGTTCGGCTTGCATGTTCTCATGAAATACGTTTGGTTTAAAGTTTCCGCGAGGTGACCACTACAAAGCTTAGTTAGTCAATACTGTTTAGAAAAATACTTAAGTCTTTATTCTGTGAACCAAACGAAACCCACAAATCTCCTCTGAAGGCATGATGTAGAGATGTATAGTGTTACTGATGACGGTAAGCCTTACATAACCAGTTACCACTGGGCTTTAAAGGGGACAGTCAATAGTACCTTTCCTGCAAACGGTATAAACACTACACTTAACTCTGAACATGCGAACGGTATGACAACATGTGCAGTGGAGGCGATTTTTTCTCTCTTTCTTCCTTTCTTTATTTCTTAGTCTGACCTCTTATACCTACTCACTGTAGGTATAGAGGGTTATGGTTGCGCCTGATCACAATGACACAAACACTCGGTAGGACTCCTCTGGACGAGTGATCAGCCCGTCGCAGATACCTCTACATGACAACACACAACACTCACAAGAGACAGACATCCATGCCCCCGGCGGGATTCGAACCCGCAATCCCAGCAGGCGTGCGGCCGCAGACCTGCACCTTAGACCGCGCGGACATCGGGATCGGCGGAGGCGATCTAGTGTTTAAGTTATGGTGCACGAGGGTGGTGACTGTTATTGCGTTCGTTAACGTACGGAGTAACGCAGCTTCATGCTGAAACACTGTTACAGTTAACACCTGTTCCAAATTAGTTTCACCATTCTATTGACGTGGAAACTCATGGAAACTACAAGACACGGTGTGTGTAATGAAGTGTCACTCGGTGTATGTCACTGTAGTTTCAATACAGCCTAGCTTTCGCAGGGGGAATGAGCGGCTCCATTGACCAATCAATTTATAGAGAACTTGGGGTGGGGGGTGGGGGTACAGGGGAGCAAGACCCGAGGCTATCCTTTCATCTCCAACTGTAACGAAGCTGGTAAATCACGAACAGAGGGGTCCGGGAGATCGTTCACAGTAGCATACGAAACAGAAATGCAGTCCGTCAGTAAGAATCTGTTGGCTCAGTCACAGCTGACTGCATTTGTATAAAAATCCAAACTTTCACTACCTGTAAACCACACAATGATTTTAAACTAGTAAGGCTATTGTGGATTTAAAAAGCTGCTCTTTCACAACAATAAAAAAAGTAACGTTCACCGTAGAACAGGCCATGAAGGACCAGAGGGGGAGTACAGGTATAGCTTTACTCTTTCTTTAACCTCGGCGCTAGATGGGGGGTGGGTGGTCAACGCCACGCCCCGGCCGCTTTACCCCCGGGAAAGACACCCGGGACCCATTGCACAGGAGGCTGGGTGGGCCCCAGGGCCGGTCTGGACGGGCGTTGAAAATCTCGCACCCACCGGGATTCGATTACCGGACCGCCCAGCCCGTAGCGAGTCGCTATACCGACTACGCTATCCCGGCCCACCTCACATCAAAGGCATCCGTTATTAGGCCTATCGGCCGATCCCAGTGGCCGCGCGGTCTAAGGCCGCTTGACAGCTGGGATCGCTGGTTCGAATCCCGCTGAGGGCATAGATGTTAGTCTCTTGCGTTCGTTGTGTGTTGTCACGTATAGGTCTTTTCGTCGGGCTGATCACTCGTCCAGAGGAGTCCTACCGAGTGTGGTGTGTCTGAGTGTGATCGTGAGGCCTCGATAATGAGGAGGCCCTGGCCCACTATGGGCTGTTGCGCCATGGAAAAAAAAAACTGGCCGAAAGGCGATAAACAGCGTCAAATGACTAAAATAGGAAGGCTGTAACACCGCAAACAGCAGAAGATTCCTACAGCAATCGTTTTAAAGGTCACACAAATCACTACTTACGAAGTCAACATAAGGACTAACTGCTAACCGCGCTGTTTAAAGATGTCATGTCAACTGCTATGGTCCGATTCGTTAGCTCTAAGTAGTGTCAACTTCACTCATCTTTGCGACTACAGACACATCCAACAATTCTAATCCACACTAGTTTTATTTCCAACTACTGCACAAAGCTTAGTTTTTGCACCCCTACATGTTTCGGCCACCTATTGCAGCCATCATCAGGGAGTTATGAAGACCCAAGCAGCGTATCATGTATCAGTAGACCGTGCCATGGCTCAGGCGGTTAGTCGCCGGCCTCTCGCCGCGGAAGCCCGGGTTCGATCCCGGGTCAGTCCATGTGGGATTTGTGGTGGACGAAGTGGCACTTGGACAGGTTTTTCCCCCGAGTACTTAGGTTTTTCCCTGTCAATTTCATTCTAACCGCTGCTCCATTACAAGTAAAAACAACAAAAAAACTATCACCTTCATCACAGGGTTGCACAATATGCCTCAAGGCTGCGGTGCGTCCGTAGCATCTGCTGTGGGGTCCTCACCCCCCCCCCCCCAAAAAAATCATATATCAGTAAATGGTAAACATATATACACCAGCATCATACAACAGTCAACTGATGTACAGTATTACTAAAAATTAGTCAGATTAAAATACAAGTGAAGTATTAAATGTAAAATGTAAAAAAGCTGTCTCCAAACACCTTGCAGTATTAGACATCTGCTTTTTGTGGAGCGGAGATCCAAGGCTTTGATGCACGATGCACGATGTTTACTCCACGAGTGATCGTGCAGCACTACAGCAGTGCTCTAAAGCAAACTTTACCAACGCGCTGAAGAGTTCCTTCTTAGTTCGACATGCAAAAGCACTTACGTCTTCTTACGGAAAGGCACTACAGGCCTAAAGCCGTGGGGACAAGCGACTCAGGCTCACCCTATTCTAAAACAGTGAATATCCTTTATCAGGAACGGCGAACCACAACACTGACTGAGATGTCGGCTGGCAGCGTTTGTCCAATACAGTCACTTCATACATCGCACACAACGAAACACGACGTTGTATCATCTCGTCATTTATTCAGAACCATGAAATAAATGATCTGATGTAACGCTCGCACCTGTCCTCGACGGGATAGATGCTTATTATCAATCACGGATGGCGACAGCACGGAATGTCCTAAATACTTCAGCAAAACACGGTACTATCCAAACGGTAATAGGAACAACGTAGAACGGCGGGAAACCTCCATATTTTGTCCTTCCGAAACGTCAGCCAGCTCTAAGCTACTTGTCTTCTCACGATACTCTCTCTGATATTAAGGTTAATGACAAGCACTAATCAAGAAGGTTAACGGATGCGCTCTGAACTTTCACCGTCACCTCGTCCATGTGGACTGACCGAGTATTGATCCTGGGTCCGGTCAGTGCGACACTTGTGCTCTCGGCACCAGCAGGGCACGCGACTTACCTTGCAAAATGCCCCCCCCCCCTCCCCCGTGCTTACAATGCCAATTCTCTTACAAGTCGTTTATCCCAGGTTCGCTCAATTCTTGGAATAACATCACAGGTATCATCTGCAAGGGGGGTGGATGGGACAGGCAGTGACGAAAAATGCACACAGACAGCCGTGACACAGGTAGGATTCGATCCCGTGATTCCAGAATTAGATGGGCTAGAGATTATGCAGTCTTCAAGTCTTCGTGTTTTCATGAAACTTGGAAGTCCGTCCAATTCTGTCGTGGCGTACTGAAAAGCCATTAGTATGTCCGAACGTATGATTCCATAATTCTACAGTAATACACATTTGTACGGCGTATTATTGCATCCTTTTATTACTATTTATCACTTCTCTCTTCACCGCCATAGTAAAATTTATTAAAAAAAAACTTTCATTCAAACATTTTTGTAACGGAGGCAAAGAAGAAGCAAATTAACATCAGAAAACGAAATTTAATAAACTTTCGGAAATTCGCTCTGTATTGGCCACAGTGTGAATAATTCTTCGGACACTGTGGAACTTCCAGTATTTACCGAGACTGTCGTCGCGTAGATACGACTATTAGCAGGTTAGGCTTACAACTGCAGCCCGAACTCTCAGCCTGGCTGCACGGAGGCCAAAGCTTTGTGGCTTGTTACCCAACTTCAGATGACTTACAACAAACACGTAAAGAAGCACCATACACCCGCACCAGACTGCCCGTCTTGCTACTGAGCTGCGTGCAAAACAGACAAGCAAACGTGGAATGACCAATTATTCACAGGAAGCGATAAGCCAGTGTTATCCGGGGTAAGGCGATTATGCATCGTCAGTATATTAGGAGGGGGCCGATAGTTGACACGTTCCACTTCTGCTGGTACACACATATACCTGTACAAAAACACGGAAGCCATGTTTATTATGAAACACTCCGTAGAGTGATATGAGGGTGCATATGTGAGCTGCTGAAAGTTTAACTGGGCCATAACTTTCACTGCTTGTGGAACAAGAAAACCTATTTTGCAGCGCTGCCGTTTCATATCTGTTTACAAACAAAATGTTTATTGAGGATCTATACAAAATTTCAAGTGCACTTCACAACTTAAAGGTGATTGACTCTTCGTTTGTTTAACGACGTTTACCCAACTGCATGGTGTCGAATAGGAGGATGAGTGTCGATGATGAATTAGGAAGTAGCACACTTAGAAAGGTTCTTGGACGGTAATGTTTGTTTGTGACACCCGAACCAGGAGCTGGATTCTGGGGATTTTATGGCGCAGGTAATAAAGCGTCGCAAGGAAAAACGACTGTAAATCACGGACTGAAAGAGATGCGGGCGGCAGACGTGGGACACATCCAGTGTTACGCTGTTCTATTCAACTGCTAATAGCATGTGGCCCCGAATGATACGATAATTCGTGAAAAATTAATTCGAAAGGAAACAAAATAAAGGCGTTGTAGCCTAAGCGGAATTTTCTAGAAGGACTGAAGAAAACCACACGAAACTTCAGCGGAACTCAGTATCTTCTAAACATGACGTACGACGCTACGTCTGGTTGCTCAGTCACACAGCGTAACTCAAATAGAATTTACCGCAACTCGCACCTTCCGTTATAATGAAACGCTTAAACCGCCATCACAGCGAAAATCGGAAAATTTAGATGAAGAGAAATTCAGCCGACAACATGAAGTACGCTGTGACTCAATGCTCGATATCCAAGCAAACGGTAACAACCGGTGTCTCCGTAATCAACTGCTGAAGTTATTCGTTCTAGGATGCCTTGCCAATGTCTCTTGCGAGCTCTAAGAAAGCCGGAGACTGTTACTGCACATGAGTTTAACAATAACAATGAGAACATTCCGTTTATGCAGAGAGAGATTCTGCGTCACTATCCTGTCACTTTCAAATTCCAGCATACTCTGCTGGATAAAAAGTATACGTTCCAGCAACGAAATGTGTGGACGGTAAATATGCTCACTTTTAACAGACGCATAATTAATTAAACCGTTATAAAATTACTGTGGAATCCTTTGACGTTGCAGCCAGGTTCCAGCTCTGCGTCCTACACTGTAATTACGTACTGACGTCACTGTGACGAGAAGCGACAGGACTCTTCAAATGATCGGATCATCGCAAGGCCTCACAGACATACAGAAAAACAACGGGCAACAGCCCACGTTCCTACCTCAGACTTCGAAGATCTGAACACAGTCCGCTAGCAGACCGGAATTAGCACTTCGGATCACAGCGGGAACCAGCCCCTCTTCCCACAGAATTACACAGCTTGGACTACGCCAACCCAATTAATAAAAAAACAGCACAGTCTGCGTTATCGATTACCTCCAACAACCACGTCAATCCTTCTTCGAATAACAAAAGGCAATGCCCAGCACAAAATGGATCTAGGGCACCATTTAAACGACACGATAAGGGACGTTATACGATAATCTGTCATCACAATGCCCTTCACTAAGCACGAGCTCCCAGAGACATCAGTGGGTCGTAACGACATCGTTCCATTGTCATGCTGACTTCTGATTACCATCAAAACTTGGCCGTAATTCCTTCTCCGGCGATGGCTTCATGTTTACGACTACCGTCGACTGTAAAAGTTCTTACAACCAGGCGCCATAAGACTGTAGGCAGCGAAGAAACTGCTCTAATACTTCTCTTGTCTGTTACAGTAAATGGAGACCAACATGCGAATGCATTCTTCTTGCAACATAAAAAACTTCATGCCCTTTTTCATAAGAATAAATGTGGATTCAGCGGCTGGGTAAGCAGAAAATGAAAAGTAGTTATAAAAGAAGGCGAATATTACATTCTGCCTTGATAGGTCTTACAGCTTTTACACCGAAATGAGCTGTTTGGGAAGGTAATGAAATATTACCAATAGCAGTGGCCTATCCATTTTTTTTTAACATTGCCTCAGTTTTATTTCTTATCGTTTGTGAAAATTGGCCCATAGGTTACAATGACCCAGCCTTACACGTTTACACACTACTGCGACTGCCTGGGTGGAAACAAGATGTATTGAAGGGCTAAAAATCTGAAAACACATGCCTTTACACAGGCGAAGACCTTCTGGTGTAGTGGCGTTCATAGCGTACAACTGTGTGTTCGAAACGTCGCATCCCTTCCTCTTCCATCACAATAAATACGTAAATTAACACTTTGCTGTCTACAAGTGGTTCAAAAAAAAGCTAGGAAATATAGCAATTTTGCGCGCTCAATCTGCTCATGCGTCCATATTTTCAGTTCGTGAATGCCAACTTCACAGTGTCCTGTAAACACAGGTTAATGCAGTCAGAGCTGATGGATGTGCACAATGACAGCCTACATGTAGTGCTGCAGATGCTGTACAGTCCAGTACAGTCAGTTCTTCAGGATGTGCATGATGATACATGCAGTGTGGTAAATACTCTATAGTCCAGTACAGTCAGTTCTTCAGGATGTGCATGATGATACATGCAGTGTGTTAGATACTCTATAGTCCAGTACAGTCAGTTCTTCAGGATGTGCATGATGATACATGCAGTGTGGTAAATACTCTACAGTCCAGTACAGTCAGTTCTTCAGGATGTGCATGATGATACATGCAGTGTGTTAGATACTCTATAGTCCAGTACAGTCAGTTCTTCAGGATGTGCAAGATGATACATGCAGTGTGCTAGATACTCTATAGTCCAGTACAGTCAGTTCTTCAGGATGTGCATGATGATACATGCAGTGTGCTAGATACTCTATAGTCCAGTACAGTCAGTTCTTCAGGATGTGCATGATGATACATGCAGTGTGCTAGATACTCTATAGTCCAGTACAGTCAGTTCTTCAGGATGTGCATGATGATACATGCAGTGTGCTAGACCTATAGTCAGTACAGTCAGTTCTCAGGATGTGCATGATGATACATGCATGTGCTAGACATTGTATAGTCCAGTACAGTCAGTTTGCTGATGTGCAGGTCCGTACGTGACAATATGTTTAACATAACCTCGAACAGGGGTACACGGGTTGGTTGCACAGTCCAGTGCATTTTCATCTGCCAGGTATACATGATAATACAGATATATCTGCTGTATATGCAGGTCAATACTAGTAAATATGCTGGATGTGTAGATTATAGGCGGTCACAACACACGCCCGCTGGTTTTTCCTTACTTTTAACCACTACATTATCAGTAGTGAAAACGTCAGTGATGTTAATGGCTTGTTAAACTGCTGCCGTGAGCTTGGCAATTGTCTGGAAGACCAGAAGACAAACCAGTGTACACTATCCAGTCACTAGGGATCCTCAAAGTCTTGGCACAGACACAAACGCAGCCTATCAGCCACGCCAGGTCTAACAACACAGGCATTCACATACGCTAACATAACCAACAAAGTGGACGAATTTGACATATAACGGATCTGTTACCCTCTCCAACGAAAACTCGAACAGAAGAGAGCAGATGTTGAGGGGTTCAAACGGCCAGGTGCTGAGGGCCTGCACTTTATCTCACTCACACACTGGCTGACCCCTCACCAAACCATGAGGTCCACAATTCTTTACAGGCAAGTAATGTGAAAGCGGGTAAGCCTATATACGAAAAAGTACTTTGTATTCAGCTGAACATAAGTGGTGTAAATTCAAATCCCAGTAGGTAAAACCGTGTTGCACTGTGCGGTCAAAATGTATGCAAACACGAATACTACAGATAGGGTAACACCCTTCTCATTACAGAAGCATCATGTAACACACTTCAGAATACAGGATACAGATTCCAGTTATACTTCAAAACGTCTTGTGTAACTACTATGAACTCAGCAGAAACCTGAAGTTTCTAACCGCACTTTACCTTCTATTCACAATCGCGCCCTTAGACCACCACGTTCCAAAATTCGCACCATTTTTTGCCGCGTAGGACCGGTCACCTATTAGGCCTCTCGTATTCGTTTGGCTTGCTTATCTGGATCACACGTAATGATATGGTTTTTACTTTAACAGATTTTTATAGCACAGCATACAGCGGTTCGCAACGTGTGGACTGCGGAATCCTGTGGGACAAGAGTTATCACAAGGGCGCCGGGTTATTCCAAGGGCAACGCGAATTCACATAACTTCGCAGGAACTCTTTTCTCCCCTCAGCCCATGTTAGAAACGTGGGCCAAGTGTTTGTGCTCTTCGAATTACGCAAATACTTATTCTGATAAGCAAAAAGTCGGTGAACATTCCAGGCACTCGTTTTTCCAGCTGCCGGTACGTTGTTTCTTAGCACATCGTATCGAACAAGCTGGGCCATTAGGCAAGGCTTCTCACTTGCACAGAGGAGCTGCAAACTGCAGCCCGCACAGCGATTATCTTCAGTTGTGTAATTTTTTCCTCAGACCCTCCATGAAAACGCCAGACAGTACCCCAAATTAAACCAAGACTGCTTCCTTCCACATCATTTCCAAATAAAAATCCACTGTAATCCATCTGTTAGAGGCTATACAGTCACTGACAGCGTCATCAGAGAAACTACAAACACAATCTGAAACTTCAGTCCATATAATGACACTAACATATAAGTACACTACGCATAATTACACTACGTACAATTACGCTACATGTCATTACACAACGTATAATTACACTACATATAATTATTACACATTCAGTTGCTTGTGCAAACTAACCGCACGGTGCGAAGTCTTTCTTCAGAGTTAACAGGGGCTTGCCTAATCAAGAAAACCACCGCTTTTCATGGGACTCAAAGATTGAACACAGTGTTCACAAGAGCCCCCTCCCCACCATCTATATCCTGAGTTTTACAAATTCAGTTCATCTCCCCCACATCCTACTTCTTTCAGTTCCTTTCAATAATATCTTCCCATCTACGCCTACGTATACCAAAAAATACCTTTCTTTTATAAGTTCGATTATAATGATGTATAAAATTAATTCCGTCCATGCCTGCTAAGTGTCCAGCCAAAAACATCCATCTTTATTTGATCATTCTAATAATATTTGGTTAAGAGCGAACATTATTGTGTTACTCCGTACGCAACTTTCTCCAGTATCCGTGCACTTCCTGTCCATTAGGTCTAAATATTCCCCTTAACGAAATGTTATCGAACACATTCCCTCCAGGTTTTTCCCCCACAAGAAGAGACAGGGTGAGACGAAACATTCTGAACTGAACTGCGACAGGCACTCCCCGAATATAGGCTACATATTCAACGTTTGGTGGACAGCGCGCAGGACGTTTGTTCGCAGAGTGAACACTGGGAAACAGAACGACATGGATCGCATCTCGAACTTAGTTTCATCCAGAAACTTAAGTTTCCGGCACATACGCTTGTAACGTCCTGTTGTTTCCGTAACAACAGAGATGTCTGAAAACACTGCAGCTTTGTGCCCTGATAAGGTATGCGTCACGGCTCTAGGAGATAAGGTTGTGGTAGCGAGGTACAGATTCCGATGGGTACGAACAATCGATACAGCACAGTGCATGTTAAAATAAGCCTGCCTTTCGAACTACTGTACTGCCTTCTACAGAACAGCTCAGCTCCACGCAGTAAGCTAAAAGCAAACTGGCAGAACAGCTAGTCAACAAAGAAGGATGTGAGGTCCTAATGAAAAACTGCTACAAAATAAGGAACTACATGCATATTACAGCGACATTGCCTGCTCTCATGGAATTCGAAGATTCGTAAAGGCCACTAATATATTTTTGCCTCAGCAAATTTCATTTGACAACATAACGTACTGAGCTGGCAGTACGGCAGTGATTAAGATACGGGCTGAATCACCAAGTAATCTTGGTGATTCAGCCCCGGCATGGGCGAGAGCTTCTCTCAAAGCGTCCAGACCGACTCTGACGCCTACCCCACCGTCTATTCAGTGGGTACCGGGGGCTGTTCGCCGGGAGGAAAGCGGCCGAAGGGTAAAGCAGGCCACTCACCTCCATCTAGTGTCGAGTATTAAAAATGTGCCGGAGTATACCGCCATACCCTCATGTGTTACCGTTGGATTGGGTTCGAAGCTTGGTGATGCAAGACAATACGATTCCTAGCTGTCAGTTACGGGTCCGCCGAAGCAATGTTTACGCAAGAGAACAAAAGTAAAATGTGTTACATGTTCTTCGTCCGTCCCCTCGTAAATCTACAAAAGGGTTCATATAAAAAATGCCACAGACACTCCCATTGCTCCAGAAAACCTAAGTGCGTTTTGCAACCCTGTAGTGAGCAAGTGCCAAAAAACTAACACTCAAGCGTGACTAATTTCCAAGATTTATGTGACAAGCTGGAGTAACCGTAAATTTACAATGGCGAGCAAAGGTACTGTCTTACATCACAAGGCTTCGAACCCAATCCAACGGTAACACATGTCTTCATGACATGGCTCGTAACTGAGCATACGGACAGCTTAAATGAACACTCATTCATTTACTTCACTTGCCTTGAACCTTAGTTTCTGTGTGGGTAAGAACTACTCTGAACCTCTGACACAGAAGACAAAGGTAAAACTATGCAAAATTAATAGCAGAAGTGATAGACTACCGCTGTGACCCAGGATTCAGGTTTCTGGAAACCATCAATCAGTCTGCATCACTCTAGCCTCTGGAATTCATCGGTGATCGAACCATGCCACGTCACTTAGATACCAAACCTAAATTTCGGCATTAAAAGAAAATCGTCTTACTACCGCTGCATATGATTACGGGACTACTTAGTAGTTTGAATAATGTGACTATGAGTTGATCTCTCACATGGAGGAACATAAGATGAGGGTGTCCAAGAATAGAGTGCTGAGGAAGACATCTGGGCCTAGGAGGAACGAGGTAACAGGAGAGTGGAGAAGACTACATAACGAGGAGCTTATGTTTTGGACTCCTCACCAAATATCGTTTGAGTGATCAAATCAAGAAGACTGAGATGGGCAGGGCATGTGGCATGTATGGGAGACAGGAGAAGTGCATACAGGGTTTTGGTGGGGAGACCTGAGGGAAACAGACCACTTCGAAGACCTAGGCGCAACTTGGAGGATAATATTAAAATGGGTCTTCAACAAGTGGGATGAATTGATCTGAGGATAGGGACAGGTGGCGGGCGCTTGTGAATGCGGTAATGAACCTTGGGTTCCATAAAATGCGGGGAATTTCTTGACTAGCTGAGGACCTGTTAGATTCCCAGGAATGACTCTGCTCCATGTGGTTAGTTTGTGTGTTACGTCACTATGAGAGCCATAACTCATATCCATCGACAAAACGCACGTTCATCTTGGACAATTTAAAATTAGCACTCTATAACAAAGTCTCAGTATTTATATGAGCCTTTATAAGCCTATAAGTGTACTGGTCGCAGTGACATATACTTAATATAGACTCAAGTACAGCCATTAACAACAGTAACAACATGGCTCACAAATTTGTGTACAGACAGCATATCACACTGCACTGACTTTATAAGGTATGGCACGCTAACTAGCACCTCGATAGAATTTCCTATACCTAATTATAAACGCCTAAGCCTACACTCTAAATCTGGCAATAAAGTTCCAAAAGGAAAGACAAATGATCACCTCCTAATACGAAAGCCAACGTTGACTGCATCAATAAGGGGGAATACGGAATTACAGACGTTACAACGTAGCCATGACCAACTTAAACTCACACAGTTAACCTCTGACTTCTGACGTCACAGTCACTATCAGCTACCACATGCAGGTTGCCTCAAACTACCAAACCGAAACAAAACGTGTCTTCGCGCGTACACTTAATGCCAGTTTCACGAAATCTGTACTTCAAACTAAGTTAATGCGATAAGACGTCTCTTCAAAGTCCATGTGACCGTTTGAAGTTCAGTGGTAACTGTACGTACCACGTGCTGGAACAATAAGCAATTCTGTATTTATCACACAGTGTATTTATGTGTTTGGTATGATTCTCACAAGAAACAACCATTACTTCTCTAAACAGAATAAAAGGTTCGTCTTTTATAAAGACCAAAAACTGCAAGTACCACTTCTAGAAAAAAAAACCTTAGTGAGATTAAATATGTTTGTGGTTCACCCGCCGTTCGTGTCTTCCAAAGCACAGGTACTTCAATAACATCCTGCTAGTAGGCAGGTATCAGTAAAACGACTAGCTGCGGGATAGATTACGTATCAGCAAGGGTAAAATTTTTATTCTGTCACCGCGTGAATGCTCTAGGACCTACAAGGCCTCCTACATGATGGATATCGCAGGTCCTTCCTCGGGGGAAAAAGCGGTCGGAACACGAGGTTCACCAGTCATCTGTGTCTAGTAGCGAGGTTAAAAATTCACTCTCCCTAAATACGCTTTGATGACGTGGCAGAGAGAAAACTCCGATTCTACGTCAGACGTAACAAGACAGGAAGGCTATTTGCCTATTATGACTCAACGCTAAGACCATCATTATCTTTTTTCCCCCCAATGGCTCGACAGCCCCTTGTGGGCCTAGGCCGCCTCATTTTTCGAGGCTTCACGATCACACACTTTTGAGACACACCACACTCGGTAGGACTCCTCTGGACGAGGGATCAGCCCGTCGCAGAGACCTCTACCTGACAACACACAACACTCACAAGAGACAGACATCCATGCCCTAGGCGGGATTCGAACCCACAATCCCAGTAAGCTAGCGGCCGTAGACCCACGCCTTAGCCCACGCGGCAACTGTGATCGGCCATCATTCTCTTAGACTGTCCTAATTTCTACGAAAATAGTAGTGCCATCGGGACACGAGACTAACTCTGCGAAGGGGAACGACCGAACAGGGATCTAGTCATATCCTCTCCACCTCAAGATTGAAACAGAACCCGTTTCCAAAACTTTCCGGATGTTAGGTCTACATAAAAACTAGACGATGGGCAAAGTACAAGAGAGTAGCCCTGAAGGAAAATGAAAATATTTACTGCAGATTCTGCCGATATAATCCTCCCCCCCCCCCATTTTGCATGTATCTCATTGACCTGGATGTTCATTTAACAAATATAAATATAGAATGCCTAAGGTGTTGCGAAACTCATTACACCACATTAAAATGCATACAGAAATTAAAATTTCTTGCAGGGCCTATTTCGATATTCACCATTTCAAACTGTGTTTCAAACTACAGTGTTTACTGTATGTAGCACCAGGTTTAACATTCAAAAAGTCTACATTCTGCCCACTTTTGTATGGATCTCAGAGACCTGCTAGCTTCTCAAGAAGGACTCTGCTTCATGGAGTTAGTTAGTTGGTCAGTTAGTATGGATCTCAGAACAAACAGCGACTTCATGGACTGCTTGACCCATGAAGATGGGGCCGATAGGTTGTCGCGAAACGTCGGTAACTAAATACCAATCTATGCCCCGTAACATCCCAGGAGAGCGAAGATCTCATTTACACCGCGGCGGAAGCCTGAAATCACGTACAGCGACTATTTCCCCATACAACAGTAACTGACTGGATTTTATAATCGACACGGACTGTGTTTACTGCGCGGTAAGAGCTCAATCTTTAACTATAATCCAGGTTAATGCAGGGGTGTCCAACCTTTTTTGGCAAAGGGCTACAGCTGTTTGTGGGCTCATTTGCGAGCCGCATATGCAAAACTCACATAAGTGGTACAGGCCTACCTAACCTCCTACAGTATTGTGCAACCTTTACAGTGCACATACACTGTACAAATATGGACGCGGGCCGCGGGTTGGATACCCATGGGTTAATGTTAGTCTTTAAAGGGCTGAAGATGCGTACACACATTGTATTCGCTGTGCCAATTTCTGCACAAGAAACGTCTTCAAGAGATTTAAGACATTCAATTTGACGATCTTCGTGTAAGGCATGTTACACTGGGCTAATTTCATCCAATTTTTAATTCTATTTTGCAGGTTCGGAGACAAACATGTGGACAGAAGTACAGGTGAAGAGATTCCCATTTCACGTTCAATTTATGCAGCCCGCACAACGAACGTATTAACAGCACGCACACATGCTGTTCAAAATAACAATCACGCCCATAACCAAAAAGAATGAATGCGTGACCACTGCGCAGGAATGTCTGACTTACCGAGCTGCTGTGGCCGCTAGCACGAAGAGCTAACAATGCGGGCAGAGAGACGCTGGCGACAGGCAGCTGCTCCGAGGCAAGAGCGACGTAACCCCCTCAAGACCAAAGACGTAAAAGGTACGAGCTGCGTATTTCGCAGCTCAAATACACTGGAACATTACGAAAGCCCTCTCTTTACAATAATAACTAGATATTCGTGCCTTCTCCAGCGGCGGCCGCGAAACAGAATAGCCCCAGCGCACCCCGTGCGTGTCATATGAGGCGACTAAAACAGGGACCCAGTGTCTGGGGTATAATGGGGCCACCCGGCCTCCAGGGAACATAAATACGGTGACACCACAGGGAAAACGCATATCTTCACGTATGTATAATACAACACCCAGCCCACCAGAATGGTGGTTACGCAAGGGCTAATAAACCCTTCTTGTAAAACATCAGTTGTTCGGAAGACCTACGACGATTCAAGCCGGAATGACTTAAGAATGAACGAGAATGACAAGGGAGGCTAAGTTCAAACTCAAAGGACCGTAATATCATAGAAGAAGAAGAAGATGATGATGATGATGAAGAATAAATTCGTGCCACGGGAGAGGCGAGAGAAAAGCACACAAAATGTTAGTTGGAAAACAAAAATAAGCAGGACCAACTGATAGGCCTAGACTTAAACTAGAGGTTAACATCAAAATGAATATTACGTAGACAAAATAGGCTGTGAAGGTGGGGCTGGAGCCGTAGGACTCAGAACAGGGGCCAGTGGTGGGCTGGTAACGAACCTTCGGGTTCACTAAAACAATTTTTTACCAACCGAGCAGAGTTCAGTTTATTGAGGATCCTGCTCGATAGCTTCAGTTAGGCCTAACGTGCTACAGGGCTAGTGTGATCAGCATCATTGCTCTTCAAACTGCCCCTACGGACTAGAAAATTAATTAATTCTCGACTTGATATAATGGGTGTTGTCCACGATAAAAATATCTGAGATAGAAATTCTCTCGTTTGAATATTTCGGCGTCTTATAAAAGCTATGTATTTAGTAGTCGGGACAGGTAGTCGGTGTAGTTACCACGCTCGGACTAACGACCGAGGAATCACGGTTTGATTCCCGGCACAGGTGAGACTTTCGCCAAAGCGTCCAGACTGGCTTTCGGGCCCACCCAACCTCTTATTTAATGGGTACCGGGAGCTCTTGCACGGGGGTAAAGAGGTCGAGGCATGAAAATGAACACCCACCTCCATCCAGTGCGGATGTTAAGAAACAGTGAAGACATACCTTTACTCCCCCCATATGTCTTCAAGGTGTCCACAGGGACAACTATACCTTCACCTTAATTTTATGTGCTTAATAAGGAAATATGTTTAACAGCTTGCAATTCTGAGCGACGGTGTAAAAATGGACCGTACAAACACGACAAGCACGCGAAGTCTATATTTGGTTTTCGATGTGAAGACGACTGAAACCAAACAACATGGTTAAGCATGCGTCACTGTTTCCCTGGATACGGAGATCAATTGTTCTCACCATCCTTTGTGATAAAAACATGTCATCAGACATATGACAGAAGGAACGGAAAATCAGGTGGTTCAATCATCTCTCCACATCTCCAGTCACTGAACCAGTTTAACCGTTTCGAGCCCTGTGTTAACTACATGTACCATCTGCTGTGACACCTTTTTCCACAGAGTATGTTCGTGTGTTCTGTACGATTCTTACAATGCACATCGATTCTATCGCTAAACAGCATTAACCGACTAGTCGCTTTTTGAACTGAGGACAACACGTTGTGTATCAATAACTCAAAATCGTACAGGTGACACAGTCAAGACAACTATACTTTATCATAAAGAAGTATTGTTTTTATAATAAAGAACAGCTGCGTTGACTGTACCACCCTTAATGTATTGACCAGTCTCTATAGTTACCATGAAGGTGAGGCAGGAACTGGTGTGTTGTATATAATTTAGATGCACGTCAGTATTCAAAGGGTCAATAAGCGTTCAGCAGCAAATATGGGCGGTGGGGGGGGGGGGGGTCAGGAAAAAAAAACGGCATCTTTAATATACTGCAACCAAGCTACCAAGTGAGAATTGGGGATATGATAATACGCTTTTATAATGACAACAAAACAGGCGTGAATGACAACTCCATGGGGCACAGTCCTTCAGGAGCTAACAATGTCTCAGCTAGTCAAAAACTTCCCTATATTTTACAGGAACCCACCAGTGCACCCTGCCCTAAGTCACGAACCCGACTACACCCTCGAACATTATTTCTTTAATACTCCTTTTAATACCTTTCCATCCACACTTAGCTCCCCAGTCCTTTTTCAGCTTTTCCTGATAAAATTCTGTACGCATTTCCTCCCCCCCCCCCCCCCCCAGACCATTTAGGCCCAACCCACACTACAAGTCACTAAACTCCTCATAATGCAATTTTCTCAAGCCTCCAAATACTTCCTCCCTCTTAGACCTATACACACTCATCAGCACCCTGTTCTTGAACACCCTCAGTCTATGCTCCTCCCTTAATTTAAGAAATCAAGTTCACACCCCTACGAAAACATTCAAGACACAGTTTTGTGTATTTTAATTTCAACGTTTTTAAACAGCAAACTAGAAGACGTCAGATTTGCAACTGAAAGATTGTCAGCATTCTTCAACTTTAATCTGCTCTTATTTTTTCGTAAATGCAAGCGGGACTTGTCAGTAACGTTCACAGATATCTAAACTTGTCAGTAACGTTCACAGATATCTAAACTTGTCAGTAACGTTCACAGATATCTAAACTTGTCAGTAACGTTCACAGATATCTAAACTTGTCAGTAACGTTCACAGATATCTAAACTTGTCAGTAACGTTCACAGATATCTAAACTTGTCGGTAACGTTCACAGATATCTAAACTTGTCAGTAACGTTCACAGATATGTAAACTTGTCAGTAACGTTCACAAGTATCTAAACTTGTCAGTAACGTTCACAAGTATCTAAACTTGTCAGTAACGTTCACAAATATCTAAACTTGTCAGTAACGTTCACAGATATCTAAACTTGTCAGTAACGTTCACAAGTATCTAAACTTGTCAGTAACGTTCACAAGTATCTAAACTTGTCAGTAACGTTCACAAATATCTAAACCTAGTCACACTTTCAAAGGCAGCATTATCACAGCACTAAAACTTAAAGCCCTTCGAAATACATTTTTGGAGGGAGAAATGTTAATCGGCGTTTAAGACAGTTATTTTTAAGGTCAGCGAAATACTCCCGTAAAAGTTGGTTTTTGGAAGTGTCACAGTGTGAACCATTCGAGGCTAAATGCTGAGTGCGAAGTCGTTTGTTATCTGAACAAGTTTATTTTAACAGCACACATTACTCTGCATAAACAGATACCAGAAGTGTATATTAACCACTCGCAATGCAGTTTTCATGTCGGCCAATCATAAAGCAATTACACACTTGATGAGGTCCGTTACTTTCTACCACTCTCCGACTACCCACACATCCGGCACTCGCCAGTTACGGTGCACTTTCCACGCTGTCGTGCGGGTGGAGGAACGATCACGGAACGCAGCATCAAACAACTCAATACATACAATTGTGCTTCACAAAATTACACAGTGTACACATACACAAACCAGTACATAATAATATAAATTATATACAGCATTCTGTGTGACTGAGTCGCACCCTGGTTTCCATGGTTACCAGTAAGGTCACACTCGAATGACCATGGTTACTATAAGGGTTGACTGTGTTCTCAGTAAGGTACGCACTGAAACCGAAGGAACATTCTTGTAATTGCGACAGACTGTTCTCTCTGAGGTATGGACTGAGGCTGAAGAAACAGTTGCGCATCGAGCATAGCACAACCAAATGGTTGCACTCCCCACATATGAAAAAGGCCGTGAGGCAGCGAGTGAATATTGCGTTAGCACGCCATAAAACGGGCAGGTGGCTAGTTATTTGATGTTTACAGACCCGAATACCGTACAGACCCACACGTTCTAGCGCCGGCCCGTTGGATAGCGTGCGCAGTGGTCATTACTTAAATAGGATACGACTGCTTC
Organism: Reticulitermes speratus; assembly: GCA_021186555.1. Lineage (NCBI taxonomy): Eukaryota > Metazoa > Arthropoda > Insecta > Blattodea > Rhinotermitidae > Reticulitermes > Reticulitermes speratus. The sequence continues at coordinate 29,324,190 of JAJKFL010000013.1, read as the reverse complement.
CTGTCCAGTCCACTTATTTAATCGACTACGCAAGTCGTATCCTTAACGAATTCTGCAACAGACACAAACAACTCTATTCGATTGATACGTGGAAGGGTGAGAAATAGTGTGATTACGCAACGAACTTATTGAAACACTTACTGATCCTCACTACGCACAGCATGCAGAACTGCCCCACTAAAATTCCTATCACAGAGAGGAGTGAAAGAATTTATCTAATTTCCAGATCTCAAGGCTGACTCGTTTTACGGAAGCCAGTAATGTCTTCACAGTACCTATCAAAGGCGACGACGCCCAATCGTAACAAGTGCACCTTTGACACAGGCTGGGTTGGCCGCAAAGCCGGTCTGGATGTTTCGAAAAAGACAAAAATCCCTTGCCTGGGATCGAACCAACACTCTACGGTCTTACAACCCATAGTCTAGTCATTCTACCAGCTGAGCTACCCCGGCTACTCAGGCATACAACACCCTACAATATCTGCTTCCATGAATACGTCACTTCACGGAAGTATGACATTAGGTAGACTAACATCTTGTCCGAAGTATTTCAATACAAGGTACAACGTTACAGAATCATACAATACACACCTTCACGTAATGCACCCACACGTACAGACACACTTCCTTCTGTCACAAAAACTTCACTAATGGACACGCCGTACTCTGACCCTCACTCACCCCACGCAGATCGCAAGGCGTGGTCTTTAAATGATTCATAATTACGTGAGGCCACGAACCACTGTCACTGCGCGGTGCGTGCACTGACTCAACGACGACGCGACACGTGTACCTTCTCCGAAGGGAGGAAGTCCCTCCAGGTATGATATAATGTTCCATTTCGAGGGGTGTTTTGGAAAAATCGATCCACATAATGCGTGTTACGTTATACGGATTTACACCGTACGTTGTGCTGCACATTCGGAAGGTCCTGGGTCCGACACTGAGCCAGCAGAAAAGTTATTCTGAGCTCTTTGTTGGAGTTACTCAAGCCCTGAAAGCACATCCTGGTGGTGCACATTTCAAATAAGTACCACACTGTACAATGCTGAAGGTACGAATATTAATTGGAAAGGATGGTATGGAGAAGCAGTCGTGGCATTAGGAGATCAGATTCTGGGGTATGACGAGAAAACCACGAAACCTCAAAAGGATTTGTAAGATTGTTCTCCAGCCGGGATTCAAATTGACTACAACCTGCATGCGAGTGAAACGTGTCACCACTGCGCTAACACACTCCGTAAAGGACACAATTTTGGGCTTCGATCTTATGAAAAAATGTCACTATGAAACTGCACCTAAATTCGACAGCGTGGGTATTTTTTATAGATGGGTAACCTGGCTTGGTTGGCTGGGTTAGCCACCTACGTCAGAAAATGTTCACAACCGTCTTTCCTCCACCCCACTCCTACATACAGCCATATTTCTCCGAGTAGCTTATCCTTCTTGAACTACCCTAAAGACGGAGGTAGCAAGTTCCTCCGAAATGTAACTACGGATGAATGCACACGTCATGTCAAGTTGAGCTGGTCATCAACAGTGCTGCGCAAACATCACACCTCGCAATAGTTCACATCCTTCACGCTACGCCGCACGATTGTCGCTTCAACAACGACATCTATTGAGCGACTAAAGAAATTCCATGAACGGACCAATAAGGTAAATTTGTAACATTTGAAGGGTTGATATACCGAAAACATTCTGCTAAAGCCCACCAGGTTGAACATTAAAAATCCCGCATTCTGCCCACAGTGTATTTCTGTGACTTTACTGTACTTTATACGTAGTGTTTATTAACTCTGCTTTAGGAGGGGGATTTCATTAATGCTTTCCGCGTTTGTATGCACAAAGTTGTTCCCGACGTTCAATTATTTGTTCGACATTGCTTATACAGAGCTACACTACGACCACGCACAGGTGCCGAAGACACAACGACGCAGAAAGCAATTATGTTCTGAGGTTAGCCTCACAGCAATTAAGCAACCCGCTCAGCCCTGAAATAATTATGTAGGTCCAAGACGTTGCCACGAAACGGCAGAGAAATCGAAACAAGTAACGATTACAGTCTCTGACAAAGGCAGTCACTACACCACTCTTTATGGGGAGGCTGTAATGAGAAAGATACCGATAAAAACAAGAAAACCTTTATTTTGTACATCCTGTTGTGATAGTAAATAAATTATATTAGAATAACATAGTCCATCTCCACTAAAAGTTTTAGAAGGAAATATTCTAAGATCTGTGTAGTTTGTATTACCTGATTATGGCGATTTCCGGCCGAAACATGTTGTAATAAATATTAGTAGTGATTGATGGTTTCATTCAAATGATAATTTAAGAAAAGTGTATAGCACGAATGTAAAGGACCTTCACAGAACGTCCTACATAAATACGACTTACCTACTCTCCATAGGTAACGTCTGCTAAGTGAACATCTAACGAACATTATTGTTTTGTAGGCAAGTAGAACACAAAAAAAAGAAAATCTGTTGGAACTGTTGCCAGTCCAAGATTTATCATGCCTGAACTTCAGTTCATTGTTGACAGAATTCAGAAATGAAAGGAGAGGCAGAGAGAAAGAACGCTCGCAGACTTAAATGAAGGAGAAATACTCAACTAGATTAAAATAAAACGAACACAGTGACAAGAAACTGCGCGTGTGCGCCGTTTTATTTAAATATACTTTTCGATATATCATGTCAAATAATGTTCCAGTATGTTGCTATCGCTTTCACAATTCGCACTGGGCTGCATGTCAAAAACGATGGCCACAATCCGTGGTCTGCCTTCCATATACATATTTATATCCCCATAATTACCGGTATATCTTTCTCTGGCAGGAAACATAAGGGAGCTGCTCTAAATATTTCAGTAACTGAAAAGCCTGGCGTCGTGTGATAAAGAAAAGGACACCAAATTTTAGACTACTTTATTTGTGTGTTCCCGTAATACATTCTTTCAAATCCCCATCCATCGTGTTCTGTGCTAAAATAACGGGCCTTGTTTCCAAGTTCTCTAAAGAATGTCGGTGTAGGCTCGCATGTTTTGGTTTACCTCAGCCCACCAACACCCCCCCCCCCCAAAAGAATTCCTTATTCACATCCACTAATCGACTTTTATAACCTCAGTGTATGACACAATCCCACACACAACCACGCGCGTTGCAGTGAAACTATAAAGTCCCACCCATGAAGTCAACCAGCACGTACATTTCAGTAACAGTCACTAGCGCACTACAGCATCCCCACTATCAACCAGCACGTACATTTCAGTAACAGTCACTAGCGTACTACAGGTCCCCACTATCAACCAGCACGTACAGTTCAGCAACAGTCACTAGCGCACTACAGCATCCCCACTATCAACCAGCACGTACATTTCAGTAAGTCACTAGCGTACTACAGCGTCCCCACTATCAACCAGCACGTACAGTTCAGCAACAGTCACTAGCGCACTACAGCGTCCCCACTATCAACCAGCACGTACATTTCAGTAACAGTCACTAGCGTACTACAGCGTCCCCACTATCAACCAGCACGTACAGTTCAGTAACAGTCACTAGCGCACTACAGCGTCCCCACTATCAACCAGCACGTACAGTTCAGTAAGTCACTAGCGCACTACAGCATCCCCACTATCAACCAGCACGTACAGTTCAGTAAGTCACTAGCGCACTACAGCATCCCCACTATCAACCAGCACGTACAGTTCAGTAAGTCACTAGCGCACTACAGCATCCCCACTATCAACCAGCACGTACAGTTCAGTAAGCACTAGCGCACTACAGCATCCCCACTATCAACCAGCACGTACAGTTCAGTAAGTCACTAGCGCACTACAGCATTCCCACTATCAACCAGCACGTAATCAGTGTCACTAGGACTACAGCATCCCATTCACTCAGCGTAGCAAGGCACTAAGGAACACAGCACGTCTTCTATACCAATCCCCACTATCAACCAGCACGTACAGTTCAGTAAGTCACTAGCGCACTACAGCATCCCCACTATCAACCAGCACGTACAGTTCAGTAAGTCACTAGCGCACTACAGCATCCCCACTATCAACCAGACGTACAGTTCAGTAAGTCACTAGCGCACTACAGCATCCCCACTATCAACCAGCACGTACAGTTCAGTAAGTCACTAGCGCACTACAGCATCCCCACTATCAACCAGCACGTACAGTTCAGTAAGTCACTAGCGCACTACAGCATCCCCACTATCAACCAGCACGTACAGTTCAGTAAGTCACTAGCGCACTACAGCATCCCCACTATCAACCAGCACGTACAGTTCAGTAAATCACTAGCGCACTACAGCATCCCACTATCAACCAGCACGTACAGTTCAGTAAGTCACTAGCGCACTACAGCATCCCCACTATCAACCAGCACGTACAGTTCAGTAAGCACTAGCGCACTACAGCGTCCCCACTATCAACCAGCACGTACAGTTCAGTAAGTCACTAGCGCACTACAGCATCCCCACTATCAACCAGCACGTACAGTTCAGTAAGACACTAGCGCACTACAGCGTCCCACTATCACCAGCAGTACAGTTCATAAGTCACTAGCCGTCCCACTATCAACCAGCACGTACAGTCAGTAAGACTCGCACTACAGCTCCCACTATCAACCAGCAGTACAGTTCAGTAAGTCACTAGCGCACTACAGCATCCCACTATCAACCAGCACGTACAGTTCAGTAAGCACTAGCGCACTACAGCTCCCCACTATCAACAGCACGTACAGCTTCACGTAAGACACCTAGCCGACTACAGCTGTTCCCACTACCACAGCATCATAAAGTCTCCTTTACACCATCTTTTTGAAGGTCCGCAGCATAAGCTTACGGACCACGCAGCTTGAGGCTTATTAGTGCAACTAGTTTGTGAGATGATTAAGTTTGTTTTCATTTTTTCCAAGTAATGGTAGCACCGTGTGGAATGAAATTGGGCAGGGGAAGAAAACCTGTCCCAGTGCCACTTTGCCCACCATAAATCCCACATGGACGGACCCGGGATCGAACCCGGGCCTCCGCGGTGAGAGGCCGGCGACTAACCGCCTGAGCCATGGTACGGCCCTTACACCATACTTAGAGTCGCGTCTGTCCAGTTTACACGTTCATAATGTATTTTCCAAAGGCACATTTTAACACTATCATCTCATTAAGAGCACCGGAATACTATATGCTCCACCTCTCTCATTCTTTCTTATTTAATCACAAGAGTATAAATAACAAAACTCACTGATTAACTCAAACCAACAAATGCACCAAAACAAGTTTGTCACTGATTTCTTTATTAAAATATTTCCCCAATACGCATTTCGGCACTTCTATATTGCCATCATCAGGGGGATCGTTGGAGTTTGTACATAGACCAATGTACTTACGTTACATCAGAACTGTTGTGTCAGTATTCGTTATTACCACTTTGTATAAAATTGTATAAAATTGTATAATAGTAGTAATGTTAAATTGCTAAAATTAATAGTAAAACAGTGTGGTATATTATATTCAACTACATGCTGTGATATAATTCATAATTATTGGCAGCGTGGTCCGGTGTGCTGTTCCTGATGTAATGTAAGTACATTGGTCTATGTACAAACCTAAACGATCCCCCTGATGATGGCAATATAGAAGTGCCGAAATGCGTATTGGGGAAATATTTTAATAAAGAAATCAGTGACAAACTTGTTTTGGTGCATTTGTTGGTGTGAGTTAATCAATTGTACAAAAATGCACGGTAAATATAACGTGAAAAACAAAACTCATCTTTAAGTAATCTACTTCATCCCCCAGGCCATCAACCAAATCAAATGTCATGTCGTGCTCAGCACGCCTGCTTCGTGTTCAGGAAATCCGTGGGTTGACCTCGGCTGGTAGTTCGCCTATCATGTGACTTCAGTAGTCTTATGCAGTCCTTACAGGTACATTCCAGGGCAGAACCTTAAAACAGTTCACAGTACTAACGTGTCCAAGAAGAAAAAAAGTGAGACGTAAAGGAAAGAACATAAAGAATGGAGAATGATAGCAAAAATAGTAGGAGGAGCAAGCTGATTCAATCAGAATGACAGTAAGGACAGACGGACATGCAGGTGGTCCGGACAGGTCACGGATATTGGAAGCTGATGACGCGGCGGGACGTTCCGTTACGTCGTGCCGGAGACACGAGAACTGCGTTCAGCAGGATTCCAATTCGATCGATGACTGTGGGCACGAAAAACACCGACACTTAACTTAGCGAATGGCATGCAAAACCAAAAGTTGTTATTTCGTGTTTCTAACGCAATTTGTATTCACGTGCGGTAAAAGAGATATTGGAAACTTTACCACCGCAAACGGGATGGTAAACACCCAACAGAAAACTGCTTAGGGGCAATATCAAACGCCAGAACTTTCATTCTTTATTCGGTTATTTCAGGACTCTGTATCAATTGCTGATGTTATGTACCGTGAAACGGTTATGATGGGATAACTGTGAAAGATGGATACGGAGTGACAGGCCTATGGTTTTGGCCTTTTTTAAGGCAATGTGGCAGCATTTAGCTGAAGCACAGCCGAGTCCGTCTAGACGATTCCTAGCCGATATACGAGCCGGATACCAAAGGAGTATGAATCAAAAGCATTACCAACAGACTGACAGTCCTACCATTTAAAAATTACAAATGCTGAGATATCAGTAATATACAATAAATATCAGCGGACGATGAACTCTGTAACAGCTGTAGGAACAACGTTCAGTCTTCCTCATCTCACTGTAGTTTTCCATGTCTGGAATAAACTGAACCCTAACGAGCAAGTCCTAAAATAGGATCTGAGAAGCCTCACACACTAGAAGTTTATCCTCAAAAGCATATTTCTAATTGGCAACTAAAAATTCAACACAGGAGTTAAAAAGGAATCATACAAGCCTCATGTATGGACAATTTGAACATATTTTAGATTATGTTTTATATATAACAAAAATATTTTACAAAAGCTCTCACTGGTCTTGTTAATTGATTTTGTTTATTCATAGGAAATTCTGACTAGTACCTATATTTCACAGTGAGAACTCAACTTTGAAACTTACCAGTATGAATAAGAACAGATCACACGTGTAACTAATTTCACGATTCTAGACATTCACCAACAAAATGCACAAATCACTAACAAGGTGCAATCAGCCCCTTATCATAGTCAAATCCTAAACATGTTTCGGCTCTCTATGAGCCATCATCAGGGGTTTTCCAATAGTGCTTTTCAAATGCTGGATAGATCTGCTAATGACACTCGTAAAGTTTTGCACTGTTTGTGATCATAAAACATTTGTTTCGTAAGTCAAAATCGTGAGTCATAAATTATAGTTAAAATGATAAAATGTTAAAACAGCACTGGTCACTGTATCTTCTTATAAAGATATGTATCGCAATGACACTACGTAAAGTTTTGCATAATTTGCATTGAATTAAGACTAAATAATTTCACGATATCTATACTGGAAAACTGATACAGAAGAAACTCCCTGCACTTAATAAGCCCAAGCCCATGCCCCCCCCCCCCAAATCATATCCTGTGTCACTTCAATCCAGTCCCAAACATGTTTAAACCTTTTGCATTCTCTTTTCAAAATAGTGTTAGCACCACTACTTATCAGATGCTCCACAAATTCTGACAAAAGTGGGCCCTGTGCACACCCTGAAGGCATATGGGGGTGGAGGTATAGCTCATTCTTAACATTGGCACTAGATGGCAGTGAGTGGTCAGCCTCAAGCCCCGGCCGTTTTACCCCTGGAAATAGAGCCTCCCAGTGCTCACTAAATGGGAGACTCGGTGGGCCGCAGTGTTGGCCTGGACACCTAGGAAAAGAGAAAATCTTTTTCCCTGCTGGGAATTGGAAAAAGTTCCTTGGTCGTCCAGCCTGTAGCCTATAGATATATACGCTATACTGACTATGCCATCCAGCTCTGCATATAATTCTGACGGCAATATTAAACGATAGCATAATACAGTGACACTAATTAGTAACCACAAAAAATACAACTACTTAACTTTTCCTTTCCAGCAGTCATAAACTAACTATAATGGCATTATAGCACTATCTAATTAATGAAAATATGTGAATGTCATTTCAATAATTCATTTCTCTTATAAAGTAATTTTTTCTCAGGCTATTAAGCAAACTGCATTTAGCTCAGAACTTGGCACAGTGCCTGTAACATTCCACATGGAGGCAAGGGAAGAAACCATACTGCCAGATGCAGACATGCAGTGTACAATTTGTTACTCCAGTCACAAAGCCAATGAAATGGGCGAAAAAAGAAGAGCCCACACATTATGCAGAAATCTAATAGCACCACACAAGTTCAGAGGTCGCTTAGGATTGTCAAACAATTTGAACACTCTTCCTTTAGCCTAACATTTCCCTTATAAAGATATGCTAATATGTCAATGCCCTTACAGAGATAAAGAAGGTTGCTATGTCACTGCCCTTACCAAGACAGAAGGCTGATATTTCAATTTATTTTCTCTCCCCAGCAATAACTTGTGTACGAAATGAACCAATTTCCATGAACTTCAGTATAAATGTTATGCTACAAAAACCACTATCGACACTGTGGCAATTAAAGCTAGGAGCAATTACAGTACATTCTGATCATCTTAAAACAATATGTGAGTTCTGTCAAGTCATCTTTGTAAGGAATAACAACCTATGATGTGGTGAATACCTGCTTCATTCGATAATGATGTGAATCAAGTGAAACAGTGAACAGACACTTGCAGCAAGCGGTAGTGTGTCTGTTTATCAAAGAAGAAAGCCCTTAACCTTCATTATAAGATGATCATGGAACACAGTTCACTTGACAGTTCCTTGTAGCATTAATACAATTTGGAGGAGGTAGGTTACAGCTTACTGTGTGTGGAGTCCCTCTGACAATATTTCAGTATGTATCTGTACAGAGGTGCACAAACTTTCCAGAAATCTAGGAGCCACCTCAAAATTCCAGGTGCCAGAAGGGTGACATGAAGCAAGTTCTATACTGAGGACCCACGCATATTAGGTGCCACAATACAAAATTTAGTCACTGCATGGGCTTGGCACCTGGGATTTGAGCACCCCTACACTCATTACAGCAGCATCACACTGCAAGGGTAGATCCCACTGTGGAAGCACAATGGCATCTGTCCGCATCATATGCAACAATATTGCAGAATCCACTTCAATAATGGCAAAGAAATGAAGTAAAATATCCAATGCTGGCAGAACTTGTAAAGAAATATTCATGCACTTCATCCGAATCTGTCCCATGTGAAAAGTCGATCTCCAAATCTAGACTATTGTTATCAAAGTAAAGAAGCTAACACAGGAAGGATATTTTAACATGATCATGTTTTTGAATAGGAATGAATATACAGTGCCTCCAACTTTGTGAACAAGACAGAAAAGAACATGAATGTGATGACTACTACATTATAGTAGTAGTAGTAGTAGTAGTAGTAGTAGTAGTAGTAGTATAGTAGTAGTAGTAGTATAGTAGTAGTAGCAGCAGCAGCAGCAGCACTGATAATAAGCATGACTAACACAATTACAAACTGTGTAGTACTGGAAAGCATGTATACTCATAAACAGTGTGACCCAAAATATTTGCTATCTGAAATTACACTGTATGAAGTATATACTTCCAATATCAAACAAGGTTTCATTTCTGTTACAGCTTACAAGACAAATGAATCATGATCCTTTAAAGGAACTACACTGGGTTCACACATCGCCTTCTTTACGTTCAATATTCATGTTTAACAGTAGAAGTGCAAGGGGTTCTGCAAATTACTCAAAAATGGTAACACAGATTCCCTTCGAATTGACTCCAGAGTAGAGTACTTTGACTCCAGGGCTTCAGGAGCTGACCCTTAGCAACTCTGTCCCTAACCTAACTAATACAATGTTTCAATGTCACATATCGTAAATGCCAGGTAGCAGAGGTGTATACCTATTAACAGTTATGAACAAAGAGATGTAACACGTATAATAAATATTAACTTATAATTCATGGTATCACAACTATCCTGGAAAAGCATTTTAAAGAAAGCAGCTCCATGTCCACAGTTATTCCTTTACAAATGCTGATTTTTGAGGGGCAGTCAGAAAGTAAAACCTTCTGTTTTTATGTCATGCAGTGATAACGGTCAGCACATGATGGCAAATTATGGCTGAATAGTTTGTATCAACAATACTGCAATTAGACTATCTTGTATTTTAGCTGTAATAGTAACAAAATCAGTCCTTTAGTCATTTGGCCTCTGTCATAATCCTACATTGATAATAATTCCAAAATATAAAACATTTCAAAATTTCTATGCAACTCCCTGTACCAGGTCTAAAACTGGGACAATAGGCAGAAAATTACATCAGCATATATAGTGTTTAAAACAATAGGAAGTACAGCCTCAGAGAGAGGAATGCAACTGAGAAATGAGAAGTTATCAACAGAAGGGTTTTGAAGAAATGCTCACAAAATTTTCGGTCAGCAAGATAGTGAAAACAAGATCACTCAGAAGCCAATGGCAAGTCCAGAAGGGAAGCAGTAAAATGAATGCAAGATTTGAGGTTCTCAAGCAGTACATATGTCCCAGATGATGGACTGCTTGACCCTGAAGATGAAGGCACTATGATCTTTTTGAATGCAGCAACTGTTTCCCAATCGACACAGCATAACATCCCAGAAGAACTGAGTCTTTAGTAATACAAAAATCAAGGTAACAGACCATAATGTGAATTAGCATATACAGGATCATGATTTGGGATCCAGTGATGGGCAGTGACTGCCACACTGATAAACTTGCACATACAACACCAGTACATTACCAGTTTGTACACCTGACTTCGTATGTTTTATTCTTTATAAACGTGTGGTAGGAAGGCAGAATTCTATGACATTTCCAGAAGATGTCAGGCATTGTTCAAGCAACTCTTTGTTACCCAGTTTAATACGACTGACAGTGTTTTAGATGAATTTAAACATATTTTCCAAGATTTATACAATTTATCCCAGTCCTCATCTGGGATCCCATATTACAAACAATCTAAACAAACAATGTAAAGAGCAGACACGAATGAAATTCATCCTGGAGTCATACTGTGCCTCTCCTGTCTTCTCATAAGACTGCATATTTGATCATTAAAATGTGCATTCCTTTTAAGAGACTTATACAAGAAATTCATATGGGATATTTCCCAGAAATAGAAGAGGATGCAATAGACAATGACCAATTGTCATTGTCTACTGCTACAATTAACAAAGCATGGAGCTCAACACACATGTCCACACATTTCTTTGTCTCCCAGGGTATCTGTGCAAACTTCCTCTAACCATTACTTTCAGTTTTACAGTACAAAATAAGTAAAATTACATAGTTAAGAAAAACAGGAAGTGTCTTTTAATTGTGCAATATAAAGAACTGATGCTGCAAAACTGTATGTACATAACCCACCATAGAATAATGACTTACAAAGGAGAACCAAAACACATTACTGAAATTGTGGTCCACACATGAAACAAGGCAAAATAAAAAACCCACTTCAAAACAAAAAAATTATTTTCCATTACATCATGCTTTAATGCTCCTGACTTAACTTCCCTCTGACCTTACATTAACATCACAAAACTGTATTTTACAGGTTTGAGGATATATTAAGCTTCTTTCAAATCCCAACAGGATCCAGAGCACACCACCCAACCCCCCTCCAAAATAAGTATCTGGTATCACTGGTCTCAAGTGATGAAATATGGTTTACAGTACACATGTCCTAATTATGATAAACCAGCTAATAAAAATGAACACTGCAGCAAAGTGGTTAGTACTCCTGTTTCATTATTTTGGATGTCCTGGGGTGTGGAGAGCAGAAAACCTGAGGTTTTCCATAATTTTACTCAGAACTTAATGGTGGATTAATGGCTCAAATTAAGTCTCGGTCAGTTCCCTCCACACTGTTTCCAATTCATTGTTCGCCAATCATCCTATCATTGTACACTTCAGTATCTCCTACTGAAGATCTTATTAAATTAATCATTAATAAATAAATGCTCATGAAAAAGAATATTGTATCAACAAAAAGAATTCTTCTGGGCATGTTTATCAGTCAGACAGGGACTACTAACTTCAAAAACTATGTGCATGTATTGCAAAATGCTAGGTCTGAGAAACAGAAGGCAGTACTCATCGCAAACGTGAAGGAGCAATTAGCTGCAACCTCCCTCTAGCCACCAATGCCTCACAGAATTTGTTTCTGCCCCAATTTATTGGTTAATACTTAAGACCTGAACCAACTTTTACCTAATTGGATGGATGGTTTGTAATGTCATTAGTTCCCTTCTGGACCATTAGTGAAGCTTGGATGTGTACTAATGACCTCTTCCCAGTGAGCACACATCATCAGCAGTGTACTTATTACACAGCAGTTTTGTCATTTAAAATCTTCTGTACTACCACCAATACACCTAATGGCAGCAGTACAGACAAACTACTGCAGGATTCTGAACATATCATATGCTATCAAAATTTCAATTCATTATACAGATGGCCATAATGCCTAGGTTTGAATCTGCACAGGTTAAAGTGTTTTATATTTTCATCTACAGTTTATCCCACCATCTATGTCATACAGTAAATATGTGTGAAACACTAATCATATGTATATCTCTGGTGTGTGTGTGTAATTAAAGATTTAATAAAACACATATACATTTACTCTCTGATGGAACACCCAGTACATAAGAATAAACTCCAATTATTTGAACTGTATGCAGACAGCAGCAATGATAATATTCTTTTCATCGGAATAATGACCTGTGTTCGGTCCATTAATAACAAATCTCTGTTCAAACCTTTGTTTGGCATTCCATAAAAATACATAAAACAAATTCAAACATACCGAGAAATGTCCTCTTCACTGACAGCTCGTGGGGTCGATGCCTGCAGAGCCATTGAAGCATTCAGTGAGTCTGAGTATGGCATTGGCGTTTCCAAGGGGGCTGCAAACCAGTTAAAGCAACTGTAAAACGTAACACCACCCTACATTGCCTTATGCACTACGTCAAGCTAGTCCAGACAGCCTAAGATAACTGAAGCTAGCACTGCTGCCTGCTGTACCTAATGCAGTAAAATGTAGATCTGAATGCCTAATGCTGCACTTGATGTAATAAAATACAATTTAAAGGACATGTAAATTAACTGGTGCACTAGTGTCAGAACACAATGAAATTATACAGTCTGTCAATTGGAAGCTGCCTCAGAATATTAGCTATAAAATTAAGTAAAACCTAGCAATGTGTACAAAAATGACCAACATGGAAGTCACAACTGTGGAAAGTTTCTTAAACTTCACATAAATGTGAACAATTTATGTTGTATGTATAAACTTGTTTTATTACTGAAAATGAATAACTACTTAGAAGCGAGATGGAGGTAGAGAGGAGTTCTTACTACAGCTATGGTCAATATACCAGGTCTCTCCCTACATGGAATATTCCTACCACCCAATCTCACTTACAAAATGTTACTTCACTTATCCCATCAAACAGTAAATATCAATTTTCATTTCTTGCTTGTGCTGTGAACATTTATGTAATTAAGCATGTAAGTTCTTAATATGAGACATCTTAAACACACCATTTAGTTTAAATGCCATCATTTTAAACTAACTCTGTACTTCAACAGCCCTCTAAAACAAAAAGGTCTATTTTATATGGTAATTTCTGTCATGTTAAACATGGATGTCTTCTTTTGCATAATACAAATCTTGACAAGAATCAAATATCTGATATCACACTAGTAATTTTTCAAATTAATCAGGATTGTAAAGTTGTACTTTTTATGACAATGAAAAACTTCCCTCAAATGATGTAAAAGAACATTACTGCAAGATACATAAATCTGCTAAATTACAGAAAACCTGAGAATTAATTCTCAATTTCTAAATGCTGAAACTCAAAAAAATGACACAGCAGGTACAATTTTCAAAAATCTTTGCTGCAGTACTCTGATTTGAATATTTCTGCTGACAGCAATGATACCATAAACTCTAAAAAGACTGCTGTCATCTGGGATGGGCCACTGCATAATGCTGTACATGTCAGGACACTGAGTATCAACATGTTTTTTTTACAGAATGTTGTTAATCCTGGCGTCTAGTTTTAAATAAAGAATTAACTTACGAGGCGGCGGCGGTGTACTTGAGACATCTGGGGGAGGGGGCCGGTAAGCTGTTTCTGGTTTTGCCACAAGGAGCACAACTCGGTCTTGTGTGGCCTTTAATGTTGCTACTGCTTCTTCGTGTGTGACATTTTCTAAGTTCTTTTCTCCATGCTGCAAAGCAGATCAATTCATGTTAAACTACATTCACCATAACTTTGACTACAATGTTCAATAACATAAGAGGAATAGTGCACTCAAACTTGTGATTGTTTCTTTAACACAATCTTTGCATCCTGCATATGTCACTGTGGTGGATGTTCCTTTATTGATGAAACAACAGCAAATCCGACTGCAAGTAGATGGTGCTACAATGGAGCTATAAATTATACTGCTGACAAAGATAACTGGCATTACAGAAATTACACTGCATTAAGACTTAATGTGTACATTAAATATATATGCAGAATCCTACAAAGAAAATGCCTGATTTTACAGCATTATTTCACAAATTTTTGCTCCAAGAGACAAGAATCTGAAAGTGGTGGCAGCTTGTAAAAGCTAACTGTAAGAACCAAAGAAATTCAGCAACCACCTTATGAAAGGAAACAAATCTTCATGTTCATTCAGAGCAGATGTGTGCATGATTATGACAGAGCTGCATTTCTGACACTGTGATCAGTGTTGGGATTCACACAATGTGTCTCACAAATTCAAGCTCAGATGGCAATTTGGACACCCCAGGGATTCAGAAAGTTTCTCTTCTGAGTAAATTATTAAAAGTGTGCTCCTGCTAAGCATGTTTCTTATGTCACTTGTAAATTTATTCACTGAATCTCATTACTGGTACATATAAAGTTTGAAAGTGTTGAAGACGCCTCAACTTTCTCCCTTCGATGCACCAAAGTTAGATTATGTGGCTGATTCAAGTTTAGGGCAAGGAATCACTTCAATTGAGCGCAATAAGAAGAAACTAAAATGCTATCATGGGGTAAAGCAGTAGAATTATAGTGTTAAAATTCTGGCATCAGCAGCTTGTGCTGCAACTTTGGAAACCCAATGAGTTTTCTAAAAGTTACAGCACTCCCAACTTATGTGCGGGCCACTTCAAATACCCAACAGACTAGTTAACCCTTTGCAGGTGGCCTGCATAACCTGATATAGATCAGTTATATCCTTAGGCCAAATGAAAACACAATCACAATGACCAATACAAGGTGGACAATGTTCACTCATATTTCATAAGTTACACAGCCAACATTACAATGTTATAAAACGTGGGAACAAAGGATGTCTGTTAGAGAGCATTACTCTGCTAGCAAATCATTTGCATTGTACAGGAAAATTCTTGATACTGCACTGCACTGTGTGTACTGAGTTTTATGTTATACACAATTACACCATAGTATAAGTCAATTGTGTTTAATGCAAATGTCACATACAATCTCCATATAGCCAAGGGCTCCATCAATAGGACACATGATTCCAGCACTGTTCTACAGACTTAAAAAGCACCAGCATTCTGTAGTGGCATACTATTATGTACCAATACATATTTATACCACCAGGTATTAGTGCTCTGTTTATTATATGATTCCAGCACTCTACTACAGACTTAAAAGGCACTGCCATTGTGTTGTGGCATATCTATTACAAATCAATAAATATTTTACCACACTGTATTACTGCCCTGTTTATTCAAACCCATACAGCAACTCCAGAAAATATTTGGTTCAAGTACAACAGGTCCTGAATTGAAGTCACATCTCAGAGGCATACCAAGTATTATGACAAGGCACACTTGGACAAGGAAACGTAAACACAGTGCTAAAACTGCTCTCTTGGTTGCACTCTTGTTACTTTTCATTTTTCTACACACTATAAAAATAAATTATGCATAACTACAGGTCATTAAATTTCCCTGGTGAATTTTAGGTACTCTATTATGTTTCAGCAAAGGGTGAAAAAGATGAGGTATGAGATGAAGACTAAGTGAAAGAAAAGAAGCATTATGACAGAAGGATAAGTTGAGAGGCAGGAGATTGGTGGAAGTGGAAAGGGTGGTAAAAGCCACTTAACCCAACTGTAATCCCAATTCCCAGCGCTGTCTGTTATTTGATCCCTCTATCTGTGAGAGCGCTCTGGAAGGCCTGTAATCTGCCTGTAACATAGCTGTTACTTAAATTTCAAATGAACTGCGAGAAGATGCTGTAAAGTCTCCTCCTTCTGTTCTCCTGGCAACCAGAACCCTCCTGTCCTAAATCCAGTCATTTCTTCATATCTCTAACCACACTCATAAACTCTGAATTCAGGCAAGCTGATAGAACATATGAGAAGAAAGAGGGATACAGGGTCCATATTTTGGAAGAAGGGAGTTCAATTTATTACCTAGTGACATTCTATTTGATAATGCTGCCATGGGGTATGTTCGCGGAGCAGCAGAACTTTCTAAAGGCATCCGGTTGGAATCCCATGTGGGGACAGACTATCCTAGCACACTCTATTTTGTGGTCTTCTTCAGTATCATCTGACCAGTGCCAGGATGGTACTCACTAACTAACTAACTAAATAACTAACTCCATGGAGCAGAGTCCTTCTTGAGACGCTAACAGATCGTCAGTTAGTCAAGAAATTCCCCGCATTTTATGGAACCCGAAGGTTCATTACCGCATTCACAAGAGCTCTCCACCTGTCTCTATCCTGAGCTATATCAATCCAGTCCATGCCCTCCCATCCCACTTCTTGAATATCCATTTTAATATTACCCTCCCATCTACGCCTGGGTCTTCTAAGTGGACTCCTTCCCTCAGGTCTCCCCACCAAAATCCTGTATGCACCTCTCCCTCTCCCCCATACGTACTACATGCCCCGCCCACCTCATTCTTCTTGATTTGATCACCCGAATAATATTTGGTGATGAGTACAGATCATTAAGTTCCTATTATGCAGTCTTCTCCACTCCCCTCTTACCTCGTCCTTCTTAGGCCCAAATATCCTCCTCAGCACCCTATTCTCGAACACCCTCAACCTATGTTCCTCCCTCAGTGTGACAGTCAAAGTTCCACACCCATACAAAACAAGAGGCAAAATTATAGTTCCGTATATATTAATCTTTGTATTTTGGATAGCAAACTGGAAGACAGAAGATTCTGCACCGAATGATAACAAGCATTCTCTGACGTCAATCTGCTCTAAATTTCTTCCTGAATGGAACTTCGATTTGTTAGGGTTGATCCCAAATATTTCAACTGTTCCACCCTTTCAAAATATTTATGATCTATCTTTATGTTGTGATTTTGTCCTGCATTCTGATCTCGAGACATGACCGTGTACTTAGTTTTCTCAGCATTTACTTCTAGACCAATCTCCTTACTAGCGTCTACTAAAGTTTCTGTATTTTTCTTTATAGCATGTATGCTTCCGCCCAATATATTAACATCATCAGCATAAACTAGAAGCTGATGTGTACCATTTAATTTTAAGCCCTCCTGATTTGCCTGAACCCTCCTAATGGCATATTCCAAAGCAAAGTTGAAAAGTAATGGCGATAAAGCATCTCCTTGTTTCAAACCATTCTTAACAGGAAATGTGTCAGACAAATGTTTGCCTACCCGGACTCTGCTATAGGTTTCATTTAGACACATTTTTACTAGCCTTACTAGTTTCATAGGGACACCAAACTCAATGAGAATATTGTACAAGACCTCCCTCCTAACTGATTCATAGGCTTTCTTGAAGTCTATAAATAGATGATGCACTGCCTCATTTTATTCCCATTTTTCTCAAGTATTTGACAAAAGCAGAATATATGATCAGTAGTTGACCTGTTACGTCTAAATCCACACTAATGCTCCCCAATAATTTCCTCTGCATATGGAGTTAACCTTGACAGAAGGATGTTGGATAAAATTTTGTATGTGGTTGACAAAAGTGATATGCCTCGATAATTACTGCAATCTGTTTTATCACCCTTCTTATAAATAGGTACAATGATTGACTCCCTCCACTCCGGGATGGTACATTAAAGTGCAATATATCAAGATCGATTCTTCCAGATTCAGTAGTTAAAATCACCCTGTCATAGTTCATTCAACAGC
This sequence comes from Reticulitermes speratus, assembly GCA_021186555.1. Taxonomy (NCBI): domain Eukaryota; kingdom Metazoa; phylum Arthropoda; class Insecta; order Blattodea; family Rhinotermitidae; genus Reticulitermes; species Reticulitermes speratus. The sequence goes on along the minus strand of JAJKFL010000013.1, from coordinate 29,305,914 downwards.
ACATAATTTTATCAGGCAGTACAGCATGTTGAATTATCTTATAAACAACAAATGGCATTTAGAGTCACACTTAAACGGTTCCTACTTTATTTAACATGCTGTATCAGTTAGTGAGATTATACAGCAAGGAATGTGGTGACATGTTAACATGTGAACTGAACTGAAAAGGTCTGGGTTGGAAATGGTCATATTCAGCTGCTATGAACTGAACAGGCATCTACCTCAGTAGTGAACTAAGAGTAGTCACTAAGCAACTCCTCAGTTCCGAAATTAAGTTCGATGGTCAAGATATGAACCAAAGACATCCAGAATACGCTGAAATATTGTACCACTGTGTCCTGGGTTTAATAAAAATGGCCCAAAGCTGCTATTTTTTCTCAAGAAATAAAAAATTGAATGCTTCCGACAAGAAAGGAAAAATGACAGAAGGGTTTAATAGTGGACGGGCCCATTTCTCACGACTTACCAACAAGCACAAAAGCCTGACAGCGTTTTGTGCACTGTGTACAAGTAAGACCTCTGTTCATGATCTAATCCCACACAAAATTTACATGCCTGCCTCAGTGGTCCATTACTTAATGCCATACAGCCGAACGCTAAAAAAAAAGATTTTCGCTCAGCCGCCATGTTACTATTTTATATTCTACAAAAATATTACCTAAACAACAGCCGTATATTTTAACAAGATCTTTCACTGCACATCATTTCAGGGACCAAAAGTGAGGGTCACTTCCGACGTAAAAGTTCGCGCGCCTGTCGTGTTGTTTTATTGACTGTAGGAAATAAATGTAGGGCACTGGAGTGACCTACATTAGCATAACGTTCACAACAAGTTTCGTAAAAATCGATCAACTTAAACGAAGTTGCTCACACACGCTCACGCACATTATGACTTCATAAACCTTAAAAGTTCACCCTACAACAAGCCATTTAGGCCCACATGAGTAGAGGTATAGAGGTATAGCTCTACTCTTTCTTTAGCCTCGGCGCTAGACGGGGGTGGGTGGTCAACGACACACCCGGCCGCTTTACCCCCGGGAAAGAGACACCCAGTACCCATTGTACAGCAGGCTGGGTGGGCCCCAGAACCGGCCTGGACGGTTGCGGAAAATCTCACTCCCACTGGGATTCGATCCCCGGACCGTCCAGTCCGTTGCGAGTCACTATACCGACTACGCTATCTCGGCCCATTCATAAACCTTACTTTCTCTAAAGATCATATTTTTTTAAAAGGAAAGAAAGTAGCTTCAAAAAAAGGTAAAGCTGTCCCTATGCACACCATGAGGGCATATAGCGGGAGAAGTGGTACATCTCCACTCACTCTTAACCTCGACACTAAACGGAGGGAGTGGCCAGCTTCACACCGCCCAGCACCCATGGAAGAGAATGGGGGGTGTGCCCAAGAGCCGGTCTGGACGTGTTGAAGACGTAAAAAAATCTCTGTCGAGAATCAAACCCCGGACCGTCCGGCCCACAGCCTAGTCACTATACTGACTAAGCAGGCTAAACAGCTAAATCCACCTTACCCCGGACACAGACACATGTACATATCCGCCGCACATGCAGGCAGCATTTCCCACTCACCGGCGTGTTGCGGACTGCGACCAGCTTGTCTCCGACCACCAGCCGACCATCAATCTGCGCCGCACCTCCATCCATAATCTTGGTCACATAGATGCCATTGTCACCTGGTATATGCTGGTTGCCTATTCCGCCAGCAATACTGAACCCGAGGCCTTTTGTGCCCTTCAACAGCTCGATCTCCAGTAACCGGACATTGCCAGGACTGCGGCGTCTTCGGACATACTACAGCAGAAAGGAAGAATCGGTGTTCAGAAAGTCTCTGCACTGGCAGTACTTGCTGATTTAGTCACAGCCTCTTCTAATTCAATCGCTGTTTGCATCAAGTCTTACAATGTATATCACTATTATCCCATATGAGTGTAAACACGTACTCACTTTCTAAGTCCAAACATTTTCCAACCTCGTTCTTTACAATAAATCAGATCTGTACACAGAATATTCATGTAGGCTTACTGCATATACAAGTATTCTGATAACAAAACCAATCATAAATATTACCTTATATTGTATGTCGTTGACATCTTCAGACTCATAGTCACGAACAAACAGTTTTCAGTGCTACCTAGTACGTACAAAACTACTGTGACAGAAAACAGAGTTCACCTTTACATACCAAAGCCACATATAAAGCACCCAAGTTTTCGGTGTGCCACCCAAGACCTACGACAATCGAAATCCACTCAGTAATTTGGGGACGAAATACAGTAACATCTGTCTTAAACGGAACCTGGGCATAATGCAAACCTGCCTTAATGGAAAAAGTTTACAGTCCGGATGATTTGGAGTCCCAGTAATCCATATTTAAAGTACCTATATTAAACGGAACCTTCTTACAACGGAAAAAAATTATGGTCCCTTGCAGTTCCGTTTCAGGCAGGTTTCACTGCATATGGACGGACACAATAACACAATGTTTCATATGATAGCCCTCGTAAGTAAAGGTACAGGTAAAGGTGTCCCTGTACATGCCATGAAGGTATATGGTGGAGTGGAGGGATAGCTTCATGCATTCCCAACCTCAGCAGCAGATGGAGGTCAGTGGTCAACTTCACGCCCAGCCACTTTACCCACCGGGAAACAGTAAGGGGCCCGAAAGCAAGATTGGATGTTTTGGAGGCCAGAGAAAGCTTTTGTCCTGGCTGGGAATAAAAGTCTTCGTAACACACAACTATATGATGATTACTGATGTTTCTGATGTGTTTCAACTGCATTAAACGTCACGGAAAATGCACCGTTTCCGATGATACTTCTATCAACCACTATTCCGGTTTCATTTCTCCCGCAGTCAAAAGTACTCTCCCTTTACAACTACGAAATTACAAAACAGCAATATATCTCACGTCGAAAGCCATAAAAGTTAATTTATTTGGAAACGAAATTAAATGCAGCAAAGAGGAAAGTTTCAAAGCTTCGAACATCATCTGAGAACTTCAAATAGTTGCCCGCAACTCAGAAGATAACATTTCTATCATTATATTTCTATGTTAAAGTTGTCAGGTCCGGTATATAACAAAACTGACCCTTATTTCATTTTCTCCACTACTATGTCAGAAAGGTCTGTCCTTGTCTGCATGACCCTGATATAAAATAACCTTCCACCCTTGTACTGCAGTTGGCCATGTTCATGTGTCACTTATTTCAGCCAGGGTTGTAAAATAAGACCTTAAAGCATGACGCATTTTTGTCTCGCAACACATCAAATCATTCATGACCTTGGTCAAGGACGAGAAACCACTGGCACCGGTGCCAGGTTTGACCGCAATTTTAGATATCGGCTGGCACAGGTGAGCACACAGTTTGTCTGTAACATCTGCAGTCACTCGATAATTCAGCATTTCATCACGTCCTTTTAACAAGATATACTTCTCCCGTTACTTCAAGCATCAACTTAAAACGCCGAGAAGAATGGTTACCCTGAAAAAGACAGCAACAATAAAATACGTTTTATCACCTTATCATCTACTGAACCACGAAATACCGAGCGTCAATTTACGAAGCCTTTCACAAATGGAAAAAATGTCATTTGTGTAGCTTTCAAAATCATGCACAAGACAGAAATTGAAAAAATGAACAGCAGCAGACACCCCATGGAGGTCAATAGAAGCAATGGGGTCGTCTGACATCACTTATTGCATGTGTAAGGAGGAAAGGTATACGAGTGTGCCTTTAATGGGCCGATTTAACTGGTCCTGGCAATGACCTAAAGTAAGCGCGCAAAAAAATGAAAAGCCTCACTAATGAAAGCTGGGGCAGCAACACAGATACAAGGGAGCACCTCCCAAAAGCGAAGAAGGGTTGGTATCCACTCTCAGGTAAGAAGTATGGCACTGACTCTGTCACACGGGCTGGTAGAGCGGAATTAATGTGTTACCATTCCTACTATAAATTCACAGAGAATGTGCCTGTACAAACACGTCAGTACAGTAAGTTTAAGTTAAACCAACTAACGCACAACAATTAATAAACAAGTATATTTATAACCCCTACATACGTTTCGGCAATCAAGTAGCCATCCTCAGAGGGCGTTCATCAAAGAATCACAAGCAACTATGGCATCCAGATACACATACATTTGGCATTATAATGGAAGCATATATGCCGCTCACAATATTAAAATGAACTGATGCCTATAGTCACAAAACTAAACGTTAAGAGTACATAACACAACGTGTCTAAATCAGTGATGTAAGCTGATACTTCATATAACACAGTAAAAATTGTTATATACAAATATTGTTACATGATTCGACTTAGACGGTTAACACATATCAAAGTTTTTTTTTTTTTTTAAGTTTTACTGGCTGTTGGCCATGTATAAAATCATGTAGTCGATCTACGTCGATCTCGTCCTGTGCATGGCTTGGGATGTTGTGTGTCCGGTGAAGTGTCGTGTAATGTGGCTTGGGATGTTGTGTGTCCGGTGAAGTGTCGTGTAATGTGGCTTGGGCTGTTGTGTGTCCGGTGAAGTGTCGTGTACTGTGGCTTGAGATGTTGTGTGTCCGGTGAAGTGTCGGTACTGTAGCTTGGGATGTTGTGTGTCCGGTGAAGTGTCGTGTAATGTGGCTTGGGATGTTGTGTGTCCGGTGAAGTGTCGTGTAATGTGGCTTGGGATGTTGTGTGTCCGGTGAAGTGTCCCTGTACTGTGGCTTGAGATGTTGTGTGTCCGGTGAAGTGTCGCGTACTGTAACTTGGGATGTTGTGTGTCCGGTGAAGTGTCGTGTACTGTGGCTTGGGATGTTGTGTGTCCGGTGAAGTGTCGTGTACTGTGGCTTGGGATGTTGTGTGTCCGGTGAAGTGTCGTGTACTATGGCTTGGGATGTTGTGTGTCCGGTAAAGTGTCGTGTACTGTGGCTTGGGATGTTGTGTGTCCGGTGAAGTGTCGTGTACTGTGGCTTGAGATGTTGTGTGTCCGGTGAAGTGTCGCGTACTGTGGCTTGGGATGTTGTGTGTCCGGTGAAGTGTCGTGTAATGTGGCTTGGGATGTTGTGTGTCCGGTGAAGTGTCGTGTAATGTGGCTTGGGATGTTGTGTGTCCGGTGAAGTGTCGTGTACTGTGGCTTGGATGTTGTGTGTCCGGTGAAGTGTCGGTACTGTGGCTTGGGATGTTGTGTGTCCGGTGAAGTGTCGTGTATGTGGCTTGGGATTGTGTGTCCGGTGAAGTGTCGTGTAATGTGGCTTGGGATGTTGTGTGTCCGGTGAAGTGTCGTGTACTGTGGCTTGAGATGTTGTGTGTCCGGTGAAGTGTCCGTACTGTGGCTTGAGATGTTGTGTGTCCGGTGAAGTGTCGTACTGTAGCTTGGGATGTTGTGTCCGGTGAAGTGTCGTGTAACTGTGGCTTGGGATGTTGTGTGTCCGGTGTGAAGTGTCGTGTAATGTGGCTTGGGATTTGTGTGTCCGGTGAAGTGTCGTGTACTATGGCTTGGGATGTTGTGTGTCCGGTGAAGTGTCGTACTGTGGCTTGGGATGTTGTGTGTCCGGTGAAGTGTCGTGTACTGTGGCTTGGGATGTTGTGTGTCCGGTGAAGTGTCGTGTACTGTGGCTTGGGATGTTTGTGTCCGGTGAAGTGTCGTGTACTATGGCTTGGGATGTTGTGTGTCCGGTAAAGTGTCGTGTACTGTGGCTTGGGATGTTGTGTGTCCGGTGAAGTGTGTGTACTATGGCTTGGGATGTTGTGTGTCCGGTGAAGTGTCGTGTACTGTGGCTTGGGATGTTTGTGTCCGGTGAAGTGTCGTGTACTGTGGCTTGGGATGTGTGTGTCCGGTAAAGTGTCGTGTACTGTGGCTTGGGATGTTGTGTGTCCGGTGAAGTGTCGTGTACTGTGGCTTGGGATGTTGTGTGTCCGGTGAAGTGTCGTGTACTATGGCTTGGGATGTTGTGTGTCCGGTGAAGTGTCGTGTACTGTGGCTTGGGATGTTGTGTGTCCGGTAAGTGTCGTGTACTGTGGCTTGGGATTGTGTGTCCGGTAAAGTGTCGTGTACTGTGCTTGGGATTTGTGTTCCGGTTGAAGTTCGTGTACTAGTGGCTTGGATGTTTGTGTGTCCCGGTTAAGTGTCGTGTACTACTGCTTCGGAGTTGTGTGTCCGGTGAAGTGTCGTGTAATAATTCTTGTGGCATTAGTTGAACATTAAACTTAACAAAATTCACGTACACATAATATAAAATACGTCATATGGTACTTTATACCATCTGAGTCCAACAAACACAAGTTCGCGTAAACTTACCTTTTCATTACCAGTCTGTCACAGGTTTACAAACACAGAGCCACGTGCCATAACTTCAACTAATATCATAGCCGAGGAACACTTACCAGTCTGTCACAGGTTTACAAACACAGAGCCACGTGCCATAACTTCAATAATATCACTCACCAGTCTGACTTCATTGCCGGCCCTCTTGAGCGCATCCACCGCAGCAGCGTGCGGCACGTCCACCACGGTCACATCATTCACTTGCAGAATCGTGTCGTTAACGCGCAGCCTTCCGTCAGCCGCCGCCGCCCCACCGGGGATTAATTTCGTGATATAAATTGCCGTATCATCGCCGATGTGCGGGTTATCCGTGCCGCCGGCGATACTGAACCCAAGTCCTGCGCCGCCTCGTTCCAACACGATCTCTTCGTACTCCCATTCCGCATCGCCGTTCAACTGCGGCAAAAACAAATCGTAAGGCGGGCGTTTCGTCTCTTTGAGAACGAAAGATACCTGTACCTAAGAGACAGAGAGTAAAAGGAAAAAGGTAAAGACACCAGGATTTGATAAACCTTCGTATCAGCGCTGAGCGCCTCTTCAACAACACCGACAGTCATACGTTGGCCAGATGATATGTCAACAGTATGCTTTACTTGCGAGTTCTGTTGACTGCCACGATGTTCCTGGCCATCAGGTCACTGAGCTTGCGACCAAACGCATCGCTATCCAATGCTCAGATGAAGATCTGATACCAGGACACACTGATACGTCACATACAGGCGCGAACAGGTATAAATCAGGACAATATATAAGGATAATAAGAAGTGCGTTCAATAGAAGTCTATTGAACCGCACCATTCTTGTATACCTGTATATTCCAAAACACCGTCATGTACAATAAAATTTACAAATCTTCAGGTTACTAGTTTCGGCTTCTCAATTAAGTCATCATCAGACCTATTCAATATCAAGAGCCACACAAAAAACTATACCTTCATGTGGGATTGAGATCTCATTCCCTTACAGTATACGTCATAAAACCTTGTGTTAAAATACATAAAATTTTTGTAACATTACAGTATGAGTGTTTAGTTTTTATACTCACCTATAATTTTAAATAAATGTGCTACCTAACACAACTCGAATCCAAATCTTCAGAATGGGGTTTCTAACCATAAAATGGAATGGGGAGCGGGAGCGGGGAGGGGCTATCTCTGGGAAAACAAAAGTAGAGGGCAGTAAGACTTAATTATGTCACGTGAATCCCCGCACTAGTAATAAACTTACGAATGGAAATATATCACTGACACTGACAGACTTTAATATCTGTTCAGCCCATGCGCGCATGCTCTGGTTCTTCATGAAAGCTGTATTATTGGCCCACCCATCAAAAATTAAGTGATGGAGTGCAGTGAACGGAACGGAAGAGCAACTCAGGAACCCTCCAAACTCCACCGTCCGTCGATACAATTCCAGATGCCAAATAGTTATTCCCAACACGAAAATTAATTATCAACTGAAAGGGAGCATTCTGTGAAGTTTGTAATCGACATCATGTATCTACAGCATGAAACTTACAATGCATACTCGTATATACCCGACCACCATAATTAAATTTGCGGGGAGGTTGCACAGGGATTACCGTCTCTGAATTTCATTAGGGTACGAAGATAAATACCAACTTCGGTGGCTGCGCGGTCTAAGAGGCTGCTTCCACGCCGCGATCGCACAAAGCGCGTCTAATATCGCCGACATGGATATTTATGTCTTTTGGGGTTATCTTGTTTTACGACGGACCGTTCCTACTGTCTGTGTGAACGGAATTTACAAACTCTAATGTCACACGAGGTCAAAACTCCGAGTGAACTGCTCAAAATAGGTCGAATAAACACCTGCGATCTGCGTACAGAATACGTACATGTGGAAAAAACTAAATGAAATAATTATCTAAAATGTAATCCTGTGAAACCGACGTAATGTTACATTAAATCGGGATAGCGTAGTCGGTACAGCGACTCGCCACGGGCTGGACGGTCTCCATACACGCCCAGACCGGCCCTGGGGCCCACACAGCCTCCTCTACAATGGATACCGGGGCTCTCTCCCGGAGGTAAAGCGGCTGGGACGTGGCGTTGACCACCCACCCCATCTAGCGCCGACAGCTATACCTCGACTCTCCCTCTGTGCCTCCTACGGCATGTTACGGGTGTGATCTTTACCTTTACCTCATACAACATTATACGAGACTCTGCATTTTGCCACACATTGTATTCATTTGTTTCGTATGATTCTCACAATAAATAGAGTTATTTTTCCTATATAGTATTAATTCTTTATAATGGACACGAACCGTGTTCTCTGTGAGGTACGAACTGAAGTTGTATATATAATTTAGACGAATGAACACGACAGGCAGGACACACAGCACCGCAAAAAACAGGCACACACAGCACATGCTTACGCTTTACCAGGAGGTAAAAAGAACGCCAGTACTTCCGCATCCAAAAAACGTAAAAAACTTATACAACTATTTTTACAACTTTTAACCATTTTAACTTATAAACGTAAGTTTTAATGTGTTACAAATTATATCAAGACAATTTGTATCAAAATATCAGGACACAAGTGCTGTTTGAGCTTCAAAATTATGTAATTGAAGTGTAGTAGCTTCTAAAGACAAAAAAACCCTGACGATGAACTAAGGTTTGAAACATATGTAGGGGTACAAACATTTTATAAAAAGCTACAATAAAAAAGTGGTTTTTAATTGTGCATCAGCTGGTTTGATATAATCTGTTTAGTAAAGATACACGATGTTAATAATGTGAAATTTAGACGAATGTGTCTTCAAAGGGTTAAATATTTTCCCGGAACCTTAGGCTAGTATACTGAATTACGCACTGACATAACAAAGTGTTTTAAACTTTCAAACGCGCCGAATTTTTCCTTGCCGAAATGAAAGCGCAAAGAGACAAAGTGGCGGAAGAATATTACCGGGACACGACACAGGCGGGGCGGTTATGCTGCAGCCGATCAGGTTCCAGTGTCTTGGAGTCTGAATTGCAACTACACTCCTTTGCCTGTACATACATATACAGTTGGCCACACGCATACTCGATTCCGACTTGCGCCGGACCTTCCGGAACGTGCTGCGTCAGCCGGGGACTGTCTGCATACCACGAACAGACACCAACCTATCATAGCGCGTAGCCTAATTATTACTATTTCCCTGGGATTAAAGGACAAACAAACAAACACAACAGCACAAACTTATTGTCTTATTAACTACCACTCGACTATCACGTAACGTCTTTCCACAGCACCATCACATCAAACTGGCATTCAGGAGGTAGCAATTCAATTTACGACTGGAAATCCCTTAACACGCGTATTTCCCGAGTTTCTTCAGTCATTCCGACTCGACGGAGCGACATTTAAACTGCTCACATCCATGCCCACCCTCATCACTTCCAATTTAGTCACAGACATCTTACAGTACCTGGCTCCACGTAACATACAAGCAGCTAATAAAGCGTCGTGAAATATCTGCATCAATAACGGATCGCGTGCGCAGGCATGAACAATAGCAAGGCAGGTAAGCTACTGTACAACACGCTTTTGCACACACAATGCAACAACGGATATTACATCTTGTCTCAGAGACTCAGGAGCTTAGGCAGACTTCTATACAAGTAAGCGGATATTAAAACGAATACCCACACTACCTTCTCCGTTATCAAAAATGATATGAACACCCCCAAGTCAAACAGCAGTAAGTACTCCACTTCAAAGAAGACTGTTTTTCCGTCACGCACGCTTGGCTAAAGTACTGACACCAAACCGGAAAGGCGTGCCAGCGCGCACACAGGACCGTAAGCCCCAAGCGAATTCCCATAATCCTGACAACACTTGTCATCTTAAAATACAAACCTCTTAGCTGACTAGACAAACGCGCCTTCATCAACAATTACATGTAAGAAACGCTTCTGCTTATCCTGTTATTATGCGTTACGCATGCACTGAGACGGCGCTGCATTTAAGTGCTCGTAAAACGTTGCCTAAAGGAAACGTCCCTGTGCTTGATCAAGCACTACACCATAAAGATGCAATCTTCGGCTGCTTCACTCCAAGAAAACCCCCCACAGCCACAGGCAAGCCCAACTGCCGGGCTCTCTGGGCCTGCCAGGAACAGATAGCAGATTGCCCAGGCTGTAGTCTAGTCATTAGTGACTTCGGGTTCCTGGTTTAGTTGAAGACAGTAATGCCGGCCACACACGTTCAGGTAGGCCTGTCAGTTTTGCCTGCGCAGGCCGCCTGAAGAGAGGCGGCCGGATAAACTGAAGTCCCCACACACGTTCAGGCGAATCCCGCTAGTCTTGATCATGGCCTCAACAGACGACGACACGCTCGCTATTGTTGGCTTGCTAACAGCTATGAAGAGTAAAAGTAAGCGCAAAAATAAGAGTAAAATGTGGTGTAAAGAGTGGTTACAAAAAAGAAACACGTATTCCCATGTAAATTTCTTGACTGAGTTGAAGCTGGCCCCTAAAGACTGGCATAATTATTTGCGAATGGATGAAGAAACATACTTACAACTCCTTTCATTAGTGGCGCCATTAATTGAAAAGAAAAATACAGTGATGAGGAGGTTCTGACTGGCTTCAACACGTGCCCTGAATTGACGCCGTTCCGGCCGGCCGGAACCTACACACGCTCCGGTACGCCTGCGCAGTCCTCCGGCCTGCCGGTTGGTCGAACGAGTTTTCGTATTTGCTCCGGCCGCCTGTACAGTTATAACTGAAAGGTGTGCCGGACCCTACACACGCTCCGGCGGCCTGTCGCAGGCATAACTGTGCAGGCAGAACTGACAGGCCGCCGGAGCGTGTGTGGCCGGCATAAGCAATCGGACTAGACCGAAAGGTGCGGGACACACTGGCTATGTATGTTCATGTAGGAAGCGTGTGCGGAGATAGCAACCACGACATATTTTTGGGCACTACAATATACCGACGTGAGCTCAGAGGCACTGATGAAGACTACGATACACAAAAAGCTGGCCTCCAAACCAAGATTCGAACCTGAAACGTTCCTAATACGAAGAAGTATCAATCCCTACACCATAATATTCGGTACCGATCCATATGAATTTATGCACGTCTTCAAACGGACACTGTGAAACACGACTGTACCTGGAACTACAGTCTAGTTCTGGTAAATTGAGACTTGAAAGGTATTTAAGGAATGTGGGTAAATTGTACATGACTCAGCGACTACTGTTTGTGCAAAAGCATTTATCACGTACATTACAATGACTGTAAAGGGTAAAGTTCACCCTAGAACGGGCCATAAAGGCCCAGAGGGGGAGTAGAGGTATAGCTCTACTCTTTCTTCAACTTCGGCGCTAGATGGAGGTGGGTAGTGAATGCCACGCCCCGGAAGCTTCAACCCCGGAAGGAGACCCAGTACCCATTGTACAGGAGGCTGGGTTCGCCCCAGGGCCGGTGTGGACAGGTGCGAAAAATCTTGCCCTTACCAGGATTCGATCCCCGGATCGTCCGGCCCGTAGCGAGTCGCTATAGCGACTACGCTCTCCCGGCCCACATTACAGTGTGCCACCTTCAAATGTTCTAGCAGCCGATGTACTCGAATTTGGGACTGGTATTTATTCATTAATACCTAGTGCCATCAAACAGGTACCAACCTCATACACAGCGCCTCCCTTTTGCTCGTTCCTTTCTCCACTTCCTCGCCCAGCAAGTTTCGATTTACCGGGACTATACTGTAGTAATTATAATGGCGTTACAGTAGTGAACTTCGCCACATCCAAAAATCTACTGTCAAAAGCAAAATGTTCCGACATCCAAACATTCGTAAACACACTTGGACTTCCTGCTGGGAAGACTCACAATCAGCTGATCGCATCTTAAGAGACGGGAAATGATATTCGGATACACTTTACGTCCGTTCTTCCAGGCGAGCTGACTGCGATACTGAAGTAAACGATGCGGGGGTTATATAATGTGTCTGGTTAAAATCTCAACCAAGTTTGCAGCTTTGAAGAACTAGATAACAGTGGGGACATCAGGAGGGCTTGTGAAAACATTCAAGAGAATATGAACATCTCAGCTAAAGAGAGTGGCGGTTGTTACGAACTGAAGCAGTACAAATCAAGGTTTGACGAAGAATGTTCGAATTTTTTTAAAAAAAAAAGTATGCAAGCTGCATTGCAGCGGTTACAGGGTCCGAGTCAAATTAATGGAGACAACCCGGACAGTGTACGACGTGAATCTAATAGACATTTCAGGAGATAAAAGAGGAAACATTTGAAAACTAAGATTAATGTGTTCAAAACAAACACTAAGAATTTGAAAATTACAATCTATATAAAAGCATAAATGAATCTTGGACGGGTTATTGTGTAAATAAGCTATACGGCGCTACTAGTGCAGCACTGAAAGTAATAAGCATGCTACAGTTTCGTTTTTTCCCGCTACGCACAAAAATATCTTTTACCCACACATTTTAAAATCTTATTTGAAATAAAAAATTCAAATAAACACTGTGGGAAACCAAATGTGTAGGATTCAGCGACCGCAGGGCCTCTACTCACGCAGGACAACACGCCACAAACCGCGGATAATGTCGATGCTCTAACGGCATGCGATCCCTCCACCGCAGTGTTAGTAGGCGATCAGCAGTACAATCTAAACAGGCACTTTAACAACTAACTTGTAGTTCAAAGTACGACTATGCAAGAGGTGCTAAGGTAGGCGCAGCGAGTGGCAAGGCAAAGTTGAAAGTGAAACTGGCGAGATACTTACATGCTTACTGTCTCCGGAGAGAAGCGGTGTGTGCGCCTGAAACAAGGAAAACGCATAATTAGCAACTGAAAACAGACGTGCGCAGAATGGCAACTGGCTATCATGCATGATCCTACAGCCTATGTGATGCTGACATATCTGTATCCAACATAGGCATAAGAATAATACTGCAGTATGATAATGATAAAAGTGGCAATAATGATAATACTAATGTAAGGATAGTAACACCTAAACTAATTCCATGGAGTAGACTTCTTCTTCACAAGAGGATACCCGTTCAGATGGTCAAGAAATATCCTCCACCACCAATATATTTTGGAACTTTTCATTACAGCATCCACAACTGATCGCCACTGGAATAAGCCAATGAATTCAGTCCAATCTTCCCACCGTACTTCTCCGAAGATCCATTTCACGCATTATCCTCCCATCTACGCCCACTTCTTACAACTGGTTCCTTCCTTTCTTAAGATTTTTCGTCCAAAATGTTGCATGCATACCCCACCTCACCCGCCTTCATTCCATCACCTTGATATCTGTACAAATTACGAAGCTCCTAATCATGTAATTGTCTCCATCTTCCCGTTACTTCTATTGCCGGAGATCCAAATAACGCATTCGCGTCAGCACCCTGTTAGAGGTCTTTCGCAAGATACGGTCAGTGCCAGGCGCCTTTAACAGTGTACTAAACCTGCTGGTTTCATTAAAGGCGCGGAATTCCTAGGTTTAGCAACTATCAACTTCCCAAGACAAGCCCTGCCCCACAGGACAGGCCTAAGTTATGAGTTGCAGAAGACTCAAATCCTCTGGGTTGTTACGCTGTGTCGCATGGTATGTTTCGAGGATCGCAGGGCTTCTATCTGCAGGGCGTCAGTCAGTCCAAGAAGATCAGTCGCTCCGGAAGACTCTTCTGGACTGAATGACTCTGTAAACGAAGGCACATGTATAATGACAATAAATCACAGATAACTGTCGTATACAGTCCGTTAACTGTAGAAGGTAAAAAGTAATGTTCACTCTACAACATGGCCATGAAGGCACAGAGGAGGAATAGGGGTATAGCTCTACTCTTTCTTTAACCTCGGCGTTAAATGGGGGTGGGTGGTCAACGCCACGCCCCGGCCGCTTTACGACCGAGGAATGACCCGGTACCCATTGTACAAAAGTCTGGACGGGTGCGGAAAATCTTGCCCCCAAGGGGATCCGATCCCGGACCGTTCAGCCCGTAGTGAGTCACTATACCGACTGAGCTATCCTGGCCCACATATGTTAAACGTAAGCGGTTAAATGATGACCAACTAATTTGTGGATTATTTAACAAAGCGTTTTCGTCTCCACGTGTTATTAGCATGAATGGGTATGACGATCGACAGCAACAAACTGGAGAAGATGTTGAAAGAAGCGGTCGCATGCTGTTTTGATGCAACATTTCAGCATTTTTCTCCACAGACTACGATCAACACAAAAATCTGTGATACGCGGGTCCATATGTGAAGATGGAAACGTTCGGGTAGGAAACGGGTACGCTAACCACTCAACCACAATGTTGGAGGGCGACGAATTACGGTATATGCAGGTACGTGCGAAGTACTGACACTGACTGAGGAGTTTGCAGTTGACCTTGGAGCGCTGAGGAAAGCAGACCCTCCCTTGTGAGCACTAACCAATGTATTCCAATTAAAAATACATTGGGTTCAAGTGCAGTCGTGTTATTTGCGTGTGATATAATACAGTTATTTTCTGTAGTGTTCTATGTGGTTAAAGCTGCGCATAAATTTGACTTTACGCCTGTTATATAAAAAAACTAACAAATGGCTACCAGTGGAAAGTAGATCATGCAGTGATAGAGACTCATGTTTTTTACAGGGTCTATATGTTTTTCCCTGCCCGTCGTCTCGAGTGTTAAGGCATTCAACACACGCTGCGCAGGTCAACTGCATTCTCTTGAGTAATGGACAGTACACGGTCTAAGGTCCGATGCTCCTAAACTTTAAAATCAACTACTCGTACGCCTATGTCAAGAATACTTTTAACACTCGTTCTGAAGTACAGTGGTGTGGACCGCTGTGATGACTGCAGTAGCAAAACTGTGATGCTGCCTCAACACCACATTCGGAGGACACTACAAACTCTTCCAATTTATTTCACCCGAAACGCAAATAATAACCTCGAAAGTGTTTCGAAATAGAGAGATGGAAGTGTTAATACTCCAACCAACGGTGCGATCACTTCCACGAAAGTGATTCCAGCTAAATTAAATTTTAATATGACGCTCTGCAACTGTATTACAGGTCACGCCGAACAAAGAACGAACCCCGAGGCCGTTAACTATTTATGGGCCACCGACGTTTAGGACCGACGAACGCGTCAGTTCTAGAGAAACTGAAATGAAATCGCCGTTAACGGTGCTCGCATCACGCTGGCACGAGCGAATCTGTAAAATTATCGTCCTAGGCCAGGGTTGCGGTCGCAAAAACAGGTACAGTATTTTGTTAGTGTGTTGGTAATGCATAAAATCAACAGTCACAGTGCTGCCACTCGACGCTACAAACCTTATACATTTCCCGAAAAGTCGTTTAGTAAACCAAGAATCATACATGGACTTACATTACTGATCTACTATCAGAATTTCTGTATATCGTAGTCAGTATCCTCTGGAACGGAAATTAAGTAGTGTCGTACTTGTATATGTAAGAGCATGCGGGACGCGATGGACGGACGGATGCATGCATGCACGTAGTAAAACATTAACGGAAATCGTAACTAAACCGGTCACCAATCGGGCCATCTCCCTCCAGCACGAATCACGCATCTTTACAATTTCAGCTGCACAGTATGCGAAGTTCTTCCAGGTACAGTCGAACCCGGTTATAACGACATCGTCTATAGCAGTGGTTCCCAAACTTTTTCGGTCCACCGCCCCCTTGGTTCCATATACACATCCACAGCGCCCCCCCCCTACCTTTTTTAAAAAACATAAATGCACTTTTGTCTCCACTTTTATTTTATACTTAAAAATCGTTTAAATAAAATTATAAGAGTTAAACTTAATGTTTTATGTGTTAATTAATAAATTAAAATTTATCATATTTTTATGATTAACAATAATTCATCTAGCAATAGTTTATTAAAAATAATATGTGCTTGAATAAGATTCATAAATTAAAATACTAAGAAATTAATTCACTTTTTATTTTTAACACAAAAATTACTTTATTTGAATTTTATTATAAAAATAAATGCACTACTTGTCTACTAGCGCCCCCCTGTGATAATAACAGCGCTCCCTTCCACCTCTCATACCTATTAGCGCCCACCTCTGTAATCCCACCACCCCCCAGGGGGCGGTACCGCTCACTTTGGGAACAACTGGTGTATAGTGTCAGATATTCTGTGATACCAATTAATTCCTCACTGTTAACCATAACATTATAATACTCGGTTATAACGACACTCGTTTACAACGACACAAAATATTCAGTCCCTTCCATTACGTCATAACCGAGTTCGACTGTATTTACACTGTACGCGCCTCTGAAGTATGAGCGATGGGGAAAAATAAATAGCCTTAAAACGGCGTGGTCATAGGCGTGGCTGCGGAACCACCGTCAGTGCAGCGATAACCGAAGCCACTTTTTTAATTTCACATATTCGCCATATCGAACAGCCAGGCGGTGGCCGCAAGGGAAATTTATACACGTGGTTTAGAAATTATAACGGTTGGAGTACGCCCCACTCCTAGGTGGCGAGCAACCCAACATTACATAAAAGTTGAAATTGTAATCCACGCAGCAGGAGGACCAGCACGTCTAATCCATTTGCATAAGGCACACTGAAATATAGATGAAATTGAATATTTGCATATGGGAAAGTTTCGTAGCAAATAAAATAGCTGAAGTGCGAAATAAACTACATACACTGTATTTTAAACATCCTCAAAAACACCGACCATAAATTGTAGGTGGAAAAACTCTAACCCTGTAGAGAGACATAGTGCTGGCTCGCCTTACTCCTTTTAGCTGCGTTATGGCTCACACAGGATATAAATGAACGTCTGTCGCTCGTAAAATAAAATTTAATCTTTAAAACACGAGCAGTGAGATGTGAAGAGAACTCAGGGACTACTTTCCTGCTGCACAGCTTTCTAGTATTGCACTTATTAGCGTTGTATTAGTACACTTTGTGAAGAACATTTCGTAAGCAGAGATTCAGTTGCCGTGAACTCTGTTGTATACAAGCTCAAAGATTCGCACCACTGCCACAAGCGAAATCGCTAACAGAAAACAATTCACCGCACAAAATGGGGAGACATCTCAATGACCTGTTTCCGTACGAAATTTCATATGTCTAACTGCAATGCTTCGTTATTTACACCATCAGATAAAAAGCAAAGAAAAATTTTTATGGAACGCTGTGTTTTCTTACATGCTAAAAATATTATGTTAACAAAAGCTGTACATTTTTGCAAGGTCCATTGCTATACAGTATACGATTGCAGGACCTAAACGTATGCGGCACTAGTGTCGCACCCGCAGGACCTAAACGTATGCGGCACTAGTGTCGCACCCGCAGGACCTAAACGTATGCGGCACTAGTGTCGCACCCGCAGGACCTAAACGTATGCGGCACTAGTGTCGCACCCGCAGGACCTAAACGTAAGCGGCACTAGTGTCGCACCCGCAGGACCTAAACGTATGCGGCACTAGTGTCGCACCCGCAGGACCTAAACGTATGCGGCACTAGTGTCGCACCCGCAGGACCTAAACGTAAGCGGCACTAGTGTCGCACCCGCAGGACCTAAACGTAAGCGGCACTAGTGTCGCACCCGCAGGACCTAAACGTATGCGGCACTAGTGTCGCACCCGCAGGACCTAAACGTAAGCGGCGCTAGTGTCGCACCCGCCTCTTAAGTTCCCGCGTTCACCATACTGCTATTACCGACTGCAGGAAATTAAAAGGCGCGGTTTTGGGGTGTCATTCAATGGCACGATGTTCATTCTAAGCCACGCTGACTCGCGGGTCACATGTGTCCCGTCCCGCGGGACTGCAGTTGCGTCACCCTGTTTTACAGGACAAGACTACACATACGTATGTTAGAACTACCTGGCACTGTCCATGTTACGTGTCACTTCCAGATTTCAAATACCCACTCTGCACGATTTCAACTACATGCGGTGTCATATATGATGAGGATTCATTCAGATACATTTGTAACTTTGTTAAACATAACATTATGATGACAGATATGACTAATGTCCACGGGCACAGCAGTCATTACAAAGACACTTCCATCATAGCCATTGACAAAATTTCTGTACAATGTTTTAGCCTACAGAAATTGTGGATCAGACACACACACACACACACTAATTCTATTGCACTATAAAGCAATTACACAGGAGATGAAGTCCTTTATGCAGACGCATGACAGAAACCCTTTATCAGTTACGAAACGCAATCACAACATAGTGAAATATGTAAAATACCTGAATTTACGAATTAACAAAACACAAAGCCTTCACATTCAGGCTCTATGCAGTACACGTCAAAGAAAAATGGATGTATGAACGGTTAAACCGAACCCAAAAATAAGGAACCTATTTATCGCAACACACAGTGATGAAGCACTTGTTACGTGACATAACACGGCAACAAAATGTACACATTATTATAGATTAATCTGCCTAGAATTTGTTGATAGAATAGGCTGTTAAACGACGATAAAATCAAACTATCAACTCAGAGGAAAAAGACGCTATGAAAATCTGAAGATCTCTCAAAAGACAAAGTTTCAGTGTTTTAATACACAGAAAAGGCCAAGCAGGCCATTTCCGTACAGACATGGCTAATGTCAGAAATGTGGTAATAATAAAGTACAGTTTATTTTATAAAGTGTCTCTTAGCACGGCGCAACAAATATTAATAGTACAATCGAACATGCTAATTCAATTTGTGTTATATGGCTCAATCACACGCAGCTTGTATGCCAAAATGTTGACCGACCCTATATTTAACTTCCGTCTTCACTGACACGCTGATACAAGTGCCTCACATGCAAAACTCTACTGATTAGATTTCGTAATTTATTTTCGGCTGGCTTATCTTGTCCAAGCCTCAGGATGATACCGTAACCGAAGTAACTCTAAGGGCCACTGCTAAAATGCAAACAAAAAACTACTTGAAGTGAATTTACATTAGCTGTAGCACCATGAAAATGATATGCAAACAAACACCATCACATCACAGACAACCAGCAGAGGCCATGAGCGGTGGAACTTTAAAATCATAATCCAAGCCTTTCCACTTTCAATCCTGTCAGTACTACGTATATATTACAAGCATTTGGGACCATGGCCAGACGGTGTTGTTAGTTATAGGGGCGGGAGGGAAGGACGGAGAATTCAATTACGCTGGAGATTATCCTGTGCCTCAGTGACGGGCTGCATCGGAGCATCTCGAGGGTGGCCACCCCCCGCGCGCGCACACACACACACACACGCACACACTGGACAGAACAGATGAACCCTATTTACATACTACATCCCATCACATCCCTATCCTTAATTCACTACCGGGTGGTTAAAAAGCTCTCAACACCTTTGAAGATTAACTCATGCAGGATGAAAAAGAAAAAAAGAAAAAAAAAAAAAAAAGGAAACGCATCAAGACCGCACAATTTTTACCTCTTTTTAAGATAATGTGCTAAAAACTTTCACAACTTACACAACTCCGTATGCCCTTGGACAAACAAAACGTTCTCGTCATATGACTAAAATTGGAGCTAAGCGTCGCACTAAAAAGGAGTAAAGAGGACGTGGATGTGAAGCTCCACACGTTTTTAACATCGGCCTTAAAAGGTAATGAGCTGTACGCATCCTACTGCGGTCGTCTTCATATCCGAAGAAAGGATTCCCAAGCTCCAAAAACGCAATGCATGTTCTTTCCACGCATCGAACCCCACCCATCCAGTCACCAACCCACTACTTTCCGACTAAACTGCTACGGTTCCATTCTTCTTCTCTTGGCGCTACAACTCTCTGTGAGTTTTGGCCTGCTCAACAATTCTCTTCCATGCTTCTCTATCCATAGCCATCTTATTCCAGCTCCCAATCTTCATTTCTTCCAGACATCCTCCTCCCATCTTAACCTCGTTCTACCAATCCTTCTTATTGCAATTGGTCTCCACTCTGTTATTATTATTATCACCGTCCTTTCTGTATCCATTTTTACAATATACTCAATCCATCTTATTCTCTGTGCTTTATATATATATAACTATATCTGTATGTTTGATTAGCAAATCTATTTCCTCATTACTCCTTATTTTCCAACTCACATCTTGTTTTTTTTTAATGGCCCGCATATCTACCTCATTACTCTCCTTTCAAACACTCTCCATTGTTGTTCATTAATGACGGTTCATATTAAACGACCAAATTTTAATCATATTTTAATGCGATGTCCCGCCGATTTAGGGACTTACAGGCGTCCAGTGGGATTTGTGGTGGACAGAGCAGAACTGGGACAGGTTTTTTTCCGAGTACGTCGGTTTACCCTCATTCATTCATTCATTCATTCATCACCGACATTACAGTGTCTTATCAACTGACATCGTCAAATAAAAACACGCTGACCTGAAATTAAGTGAAGTATAATCATCTGTTTGCAATGGATCTTATAATCAGCATACCCTACGGCCTATTCCAGGACGAAGTGAAACGTAGCTACAAAGTAATACAGAAACCGCACTAAAATTGTATGATACGCATCCTGACGTAAATCACGTGTGACGCAGAAATGCGGGGCGCCGTCACTGTAATTCAGTGTTCCTCACTTACACGGTCTAGTAATTCTTCACAAAGGCAAAATTGTCCACGCTGTATACTCTATGCATAATGTATGTGCCATGTCAAGAAGATGTATTCTTGACCTCGGCACTACATACAACTGAGAGGTCAGCTTAATGCCTCAGCCGGCTTTACTCCCTGTATCCTGTGGATAGGCAGACGGGTGGCTCACAGAGCCGGTCCAGACGAAGTGCCGACGAATCGTTCTCCCAGCAGCAGCATTCATTGTTCCGACAGAACATACGCGTTCGGTGATTAAATGTTACTTTATATTGCGACCCACGGTTTTTGAAACAGGTTTTACGCGATCTTACACCTTAAATATCCACAGGTGGAAATGTGATAGTTTAGGTGCACCGGTAACTGTGATTCTGGAGGGCACAAGAATCCTGTCCGGGTCTTAACGGGATTGCGTACGCTAGCGTTAATCGGTGTTGGGAGTGCTGGAGTAAAGACACCGCATTCAGCAGCACTAACGAATTATTGCATAAAATTTATTATGTGGTGTATGCACACACAGGAAAATTTATATGCAAGCACATACACAAGACGCAAGTGGCAGATAGTCATGTGTCCAACGCCCACTGCTTATGACTGATTACCGTGCATAATGTTCATCCAGTGTCGCTCAGGCTCTCTACTCTTCGAATGTCTCCTTGATCATCGAATCCATGACAACTTGACTACTCTCCCGTCTTTACTTTTTCGAAACCTCTAATGACTACTTCGCACTCCTTTGCTGGTTACTGCCAGACTGCCCACATTACTCTACCGCCGTGATACCTATTCCTGCATCAGAGTGACGCCTCTGACAAACGTGCCTTCAACTTCTGTGAATGGTAGGGCGACGAAAAAGGGTCTTCTGTCGTTGGCTGACAAATTCTTAGGGGACATTACTTAAATTTAATTGGCTAAAATTTAATGAAGTGTTCTGTGGGAACAACAACGCCCGCAGAATAAAACCGCAGGAGTCAAACATGGCTTCGGTTCAAAAGGTTAAACCATAAAATTTGTCGACGCAAAATTCTGATCGTGAACGAAACTTCCGAAAGATCGTGGTTTCTCGCCCGGATGACATAAACGCCACGACTGCACAGATAATAATTACTTTCGGTGCAGTCGTGACGTTTATGTCACACTGTCATATCGGCGCTCTGCGCCCCAGAATTAGTAACGATTTTATACGTTCATTGTTGACCAGTGTGAGCGAAATCCGAGAGTGTCGGAGGGTTCTACCCGATGTAGGGCACAGGCACCGCTGCACACACGACGATCTGCACTCCCAGCATGGTAAAAACAACTGTAGAATGTTTCCTTTTTCTCACGCTGAGCGGTGGTCAGACTGGGATTCGAACCCAATAAATGACCGGCTACAATATGACCCCAACAACGCCTCACGTACACAACATAAAGCATATGCTTCTAGTTCATTTCAGTGATGCAACTGCTCGCTTTAAGACGAATCTCCTGTCAAGTACCTCTATTATTAATATTTTTAATTAAAAAACTTAAAAAATATTTCATTTCCCGTAACAGAAATATAAAATGACGACCGCTCACTGTTCTTCATTAATCTACAACGTAATACACACTGCTGTTTAATTTCACACATTGTCATTTACTGCGCAGTTTCTCTTTGATTAAAATGTTCCTGACAGCAATATGGAGTGTGTTTGGAAAAGATAGGACTTCAGTGACAACCGAAGAATTGGAAGGGGAACATCTCGCTCCAGCCCCATAGGGCGGGTCAGCGTAACTATGCAGAATCGTACAGCCATAGTCAATCTGGACACGCACACAAGATTAAACAACATAACAAAAACACAGACAACTCATTAGTCACGCCTAAAACAACACGTACAACACAATGAAAACAATGACAACATGACAACAGAACAAACAACCCCACCCTTCATTCGTTAATAGAACACCACAAAAAACGAAAGAAAGAAAATAGATGGAAATAGCATATTTACGTACAGCGCTACACGACAGTTGAAAATATTATACACTTTAATAAGAAAATTGCATAAGTATAAGTAACTAATATCAATAGAGACGCAAGGCAAAGTAAGGCACATATGGAAAAGAGTCGCAAAAATATTAACAGGCACAACATTCATACAGACAACCCACAAACAGAAACACACGAACAAATGTAA
Organism: Reticulitermes speratus; assembly: GCA_021186555.1. Classification (NCBI taxonomy): domain Eukaryota; kingdom Metazoa; phylum Arthropoda; class Insecta; order Blattodea; family Rhinotermitidae; genus Reticulitermes; species Reticulitermes speratus. Next base: position 29,282,813 of record JAJKFL010000013.1, on the reverse strand, counting down.
CAGTTAGTACACACTAGTTTATAAATTAACAGTCCTGTGTAGCTCATTGCCGATCCCAGTGGCCGCGCGGTCTAAGGCGTGGGTCTGCGGCCGCTCGCTTACTACGATTGTGGGTTCGAATCCCACCGGGGTCATGGATGTTTGTCTCTTGTGAGTGTTGTGTGTTGTCAGGTAAAGGTCTCTGCGACGGGCTGGTCCCTCGTCCAGAGGAGTCCTACCGAGTGTGGCGTGTCTAAAAAGTGTAATCGTGAAGCCTCGAAAAATGAGGCGGCCTAGGCCCCCAAGGGGCTGTCGAGCCATTGGAAAAAAAAGTGTAGCTCATTACATTGACTGACTTTACAACATAACATTTGTAAAGAAACTACAGTAAAGCAATTCAAACATATTTAATGTACGTGGTGTCTAGATGCATCGAAACTTGTAGCGTAATTTGCACAAATTAATGCAGTAAAATTCACGATACCATCATTATAAACAGTACATGCTGACGGCGGAAATAAGTGTCCCCTAGATATACAATATACGCCATGATGCAAAGATACATTATAAGAATAACAAATTATGAAGCTCTTCATTACGCACATTTCTCTAGCATCCTGTCACTTCCTCTCTCTTACGTCCAAATAACCTCCCCATTCTTCCATACCGGTGTAAACACCGACTAGCGCCACCAACATCCGTACTGCCTGGTCCGGCACTACATACCAGTGATAACCTACACGTCCCAGTTCTTTTACCCGGTACCCTCTGAACAGGAATATCAGTGGACCTCAGGCCACTCGCGACTAATCAGCCAAGAGAAAAACTTCTTCCAGGGAATCGAACCGCGGTCGTCAAGTCCTCATCCAGTCACTATATTAACTGAGCTATCATGGCTCCCGTCCGAGAAGAGTATGCCGAAAAGTGCGCTTTCCAATGACAACAATGATAAAAACCTCATCCAGGAGACACTTTTCACAACACTTCGTATATCTTTCTGCATGATATGGTATTTACAATGCACAAGAAATGAAGGCAAATCAGCTTTAGGTGTCCCTTAAGAACGAATGGCGGAAATAAACTATAAAGTACAACTTTCTTTCCCCTACCATAGGGACGAATGGAAATCGTGAGTGGGTTGTCACATTTTCTATCAACAGATAATAAATTTACAGGGCGTCATGACACTCCCCAAAACATATAGATCACTGCCCCTTAAAACTTCCCAGCAGTCGTGTTCATGATGATGAATACCTCCCGGAACTCGCTGAGTCAAAAGATCAATACGAAAGTAATGGGAAGAAAATAGCAGCGTAAGGGATGAACCCAATGAAGGCGCAACACGAATGGATATGAAACGATGGCTTGAAAGCATCACCGCCCCGTCACGGCGCCCCTGGGGACAGACAATGTGCATCGAGAAGATGGGAACTGGCATCTCACATCGCTCTCCCGAAGCATTAAGCAGCGCCGTCGCAGCAGCCGACTCCTGTTACTGAAGCAGCTTCGACACAATTGCATTAATCGTCATAAAACAGGTAAGTTGTGATGCCCGACAATGCTGAACTGCTTTACTCTTAAATACTGTACCGTGAAAATCAACGCAGCTAAACGTTTTCCGTAACAATCACCAGAGAAGCAACAGTCTATGGATGGAAATGTTACATTTCGTTTACAAATAAGAATAAATAAATAAATTAACTAATTAATTAGCCGATCCAGTGGCCGTGCGGTCTAAGGCGTGGGTCTTCGGCCGCTCGCTTGCTAGGATCGTGGGTTCGAATACCACCGCGGCCATGGATGTTTGTCTCTTGTGAGTGTTGTGTGTTGTTGTCAGGTAGAGGGCTCTGCGACGAGCCGATCCCTCGTCCAGAGGAGTCCTACCGACTGTGGTGTGTCTCTCAGTGTGATCAAAAGGAATTACAAACCTCAACACTGAAACGGGAAACCGGAGTAGGTAGAAGAGGACGACTAAAAAAAATAATAAAAATTAATGTCCGTTATTGAGACAGGCCTATAGTCGTTTCTCGAACGAGGTTTCTATATGTAAACACGTTTGCTTTTCAGAAATGTAACACCCCCTTCAGCCTCAGTGCCTCATCTTTATCGAATTTGGCTAAGGTCGCACATCCTTACATTTCACAGCTTACCTTACGACCACAGAAGTCCAGCGAAATACAGATATTTCCATAAGTATGAAAGTATGTTGTATATACGTACTGTATAACTCCTTCATCTTTCGGTCACTCATGTGGCCAACATCAGGGAGGTGCATAACGTGCATTACAAAGGGTAGATCCTTTGTAGTACACCTCCCTGAAGATTTTGTAACGCACTTCTCTGAAGATGGCCACATGAGTGGCCGAAACATGTAGGAGGTATACGGTGTGTATAATACACTTATGTACACTTGTGTACATTTGTTGGTTTTATTATCATATGTAACTGCATAATGCACGGTTATGGATCATTTAAAACAGACATGCCATTCATTGCGATGTTGTTTGTTACCCTGGACGTAACTATCGCACTGAAGTTTAACAACTTAATGTGAGAATGCGAACTTTCGAATTCCCAAAATGGTGATCTCTACAGAACGTTTCCACTTAAAACCTCCCGAGTTTTTTTTTTTTGTTAGAATTCGTTGTTTCTACAAGACGTGGAAGGCACGTTGCCAAATATGAACCGCAACACGGAACGGTTTCCGAAAAAAAAATACATGAGGAAACCCTCGCGTGAAGAAAAAATACTATTCGTAAAATTACGTTCGGTGGGCCTTGGAGTTTCAGCTTTCCAACTAGAAGGAAAGAGGTAACAACAAAAACTACGGCCTGAACTGAGGGTCAAGTTTGCAGAAGGGCAAACTCAACACGCGCTCACAAGATTTAAACTCTTGCCAAGAGCTGAATAATATATTTTCATATGGAGCTGGAACAGTTTCTCGACGTAAAAAAAAGAGCAGCTTCTGCACTGTGGTCGACTTTAAAAAATGACTTCCCATTTGTTTACCTTCGAGAAACCGCGGGTCTGAATGAATCTCATTATTCTTCTTTGTAGCTGTCCGACACCAAAATGTGGCAACACGATGCCCCTTGCATGGAACGTGAACGGTACCGTGCATGCCTTTTAAGAGACACTGCACCATGAACAGCAAACACATTCCAGGCTGCAGAATTCTCACAACTGTCCAGAAACATGCCAATTCCCTCCACAACGCATTTTAAGTGCATAGTCAAGACAGAGGATATTCTACTCCACTTGCGAGACACAGATGTAGATGGAAAAATAATATTAAAATAAATCACAAAGAAACACGACACGAGGGTAAAGGTAAAGTTGTCCTTGTGCAAGCTAACTTCGGCATTAGATGGAGGTGAGTGGTCAGCTTCACACCCCGGCCGCCTAACCCCCAGGGAAAGGGCCTCGCGGTACGGACTGAACAGGAGACCCGGTGGTACCCACAGCCGGTCTGGATGCCTTAAAGAAAACTCCTGACCCTGCCGGACGTCCAGCCCGTAGCGCAGTCACTATACCGACTATGTACGCTATCCCGGCTTCACGTGTGACGATGCAAACCGCATTTATTTGGCACAGAGTATGGAACAGTGGCGACATCTTGTGACCATGATCATGAATCTTCGGATTCCATGAACGGAACAGAATGACCAGCTGAGCGAATAATAGTTTCTAAAATACGTTTGCATCATGGAGTTAGTTAAGTAGCTCAGATCACAGAAAACAAGCTGAATGCGAGTGGAAGTCTGTTACTGCTGTTGATTTTACCAGCTACCGGCCATGACGGAGGAGTGAGTACTTTTATACAGACAGCAAACCACTGCAGAGAAACACACAAGCTCTTTGACAAGTCAGAAAGAAAGGAAGGGAGGATTAAATAAAGACACAACGAAAGAAAAAGCAATAAAGGAACAAAGCAATAAAGAAAAAAGCAAGCAAGAAAGGAGGAAAGAAAGCAAGAAAGAAAAATGAAAGAACAAGAAAGAAAGCAAGAAAGGAATAAAAAAGGAAGAAGAAAGCAAGCAAGAAAAAAGAAAAACGAAAGAAAGAAAACTTACGCACATGACTGCAAGGCGACAATTCCTCACCCAATTTTAACATATTTTCTAAGTATCACACACCTGAGGTGAATATTCTGATTAAACGCGATTCCATCACAGCTGCAGAACTACGTAACTGACAGTCGGGTAACCTCACCAACAAATAAACCTACTGTTTTTAATAAAGTCATCCAACTTCCAACAGACTGGCTGTTCGCAACGCCCACACTCTCTCAAGCCGTGACAGACGAAGCACGTTTTGATTAATGCACTCCACGAAAAGCACTTGACGCATTTTCTGCTTCTTCTCCTTCTGATCTGCCACATAGGATAACGTTTAAATGCTGAAATGGGGGGAATACGAATAGTTTCTTTTTTGTAGGAAAGACACCCCGTCTTTTTAAAATTCCAACAGATAAGACAGTATGGTGACTAGGCTACAAGCTGGACTACCAACGTTCGATTTCCGGAAGAAGTAGTGAACAGCCTCTGTTTCTCCGGGAGTGTGAAGTCCTAGACAGGCCATTGCTTTCATAATTCGAAACCAATAAGAAACACACACTCAATAGTAAGATCCAGTTAATCTTTAAACTCCAATCCACCTTTTCAGCTAATCCCGCCTCCCTGATTGAAGCTCTTTCGTTCCAAGGTACAGTTCCGATGATGATGTAACACGTTCGCAGGGAGCAGGTGTTGCTGCGCTATGGTAATATCTTTGGTAGGGACGCAATAACTCGAATTTTACCCCACGATGTAACAATTTATCTGCTTCATTAATTGGCAATTTCTCATCACCACGGAAATACAGTGCCGCCATACTGCACCACAATGATAATATACGGTCATATTTATTCTAGCAACTGAAAGGTATTCACTAACCATAATGAAGGGGCCCAGCCTATCCGGGTTCGCATATATAGCCGAACTTCTATTGGCCTACAAGGCAAGTTCCCCAGTTAAGAATCTGAATGGATTATCTACCGAATGTTTCATGGGTCTCTGCATTGTAGTGCAGCATTATATGTGGCTGAGTACAGTTAAAATACGATTCTGTAAAGGTAATTTTCCATTTACGGTGATGGGGTTTGTGGTTACGGCCACCATAAAAATAATGCTACGCCAAGACACTGAATACATTACATTATACGCTGCAAGACGCAGAACAGCAAACGAGAAAAGCGGTATTTCAAAAGGGATTAAATACAATGTACTAGCATTATGTCACATTTTCATGTCGATCTATTGTGGAGCTTTGAAGAGTGTTATATCGGGTCTGTATATGCATCTCAAGTGTGGCCGATTTCTTCTCCTGAATACTTCGTAGTACTACGCAGCGTAACCAAACATAAATAGTGCAGGTGATTACTTTTCCGCGCAAATAAACTCAGCAGGGTCAACCTGAATATTTTGCTGCATGACCTTTAACTTAAGCCCCAGTAAGATCTGAACATAAGATTAAAATCTTACACAAAACTGCATGCGGACACATCACCTTCCACTAAGCAGACGGTCGCGAAAAATTTACGCTTGAGAACTGCTATGTAATGTACAACTCAAGGCGTACAACACGTGGAAGCAACTATACACATAACATCTGCGATTTAAACAGTATGCTGTGATAATGACATGGAATGACACATTTATGGAGTTACTCAAACGTAATCAACCCCGTCTTCAGAATGTTCTTCCTACACGAAGGTTCGTTGCCCGATTTACAATAGCTCGCCAATGAACCTTGTCTTGAGCCAGCTGAATCCAGTGCATAACCTCGTAAGCCATTTATTTATGATCCACTTTATACATCACACTCCCACTTAGATCTACACTTACGTCTTCCAAATGGTTCTTCTCTTCAGTCTTCCTGCTACAAAGCTGTAGATGCTTCTCATGTCTACCAAGTATAATAAATGTTCCGTCTAACTCAAAGTTCCCGAATTGATGCGCACAATCGTCTCCCGTAAAACGCGCAATGGGTTAAGCTCTACAATATACAGTTTTCCTCTCTCTTAAGTTAAAACTGTCTCCTCAGTATGTCGTTTTTAAGCGCGTTCCTAAAATTGCGAAAAGCGACTATAAACTTCATCATGTCTGTCCGTCAGTCCGTCTGTCTGTCCGTATGAAACTCGGCTCCCAATCGACGGATTTTCATGAAATTTGATGTTTGAGAATTTCCCGAAAATCTCTAGATTGAAATCAAGTTTAATTAAAATCTAATATGAATAACGGGCAAGTTACATATAGACGTACATTCATGAAATCTCGCTGAATTCTTCTTAAAATGAGAAATCTTTCAGACAAAAGGTATAGAAAAAATCAAAACACATTTTATGTTCAATATCCCCCCCGCCGAAATTCGTGCCGTTTATGAGATGTGAAAAATATGGTACAGCCAGACAGAACACATACACACTCATTATATTTAACACATTGCTTTTCCATGGCAACAATGGTTACGCGAACGCGCCTCAATGTTACCTTATAGGTACATTGCCTGCCTTGTTACAAACATTCTCTGGGTATGTTATTTGTACAGGTTGAGGCAAACTTTCACATCCACACGAAACAACGGCACTTAAACTTAACTGAAAGGTATAAATGCTTCGTAACAGGTTATTTATGAGCTCAAAGTTTCTGACAAACCTAAGAGGAGGCCTGCTTTGTTATTTGGTTCGCGTTCGGTGTTCTCTGAACCGTAATCAATTCCACAATTACTGTACCTACCATGTACTATTATTCGTGTCAGAAACTGATCAGCTACAGCACTAGCAAAAAGAAACATGTAATGACAATCCAAAAGACTCAGTGACAATGGCGATAAACTACCAATTCATAATCCTCTAATTTAATTAACATGGCCTGAACGGTGGATAGCCCGAATGGGAAATTAAGCAGGAGAAGTTCGACAGAACCATCTCCTAACGCTGTTCACTACAAATCCAGCCAGGGTGGACACTTTTGCAGAATGTTCTAATTCAATGATTATTATGTAAAATAATGACATGGCGAGGCGTAGTGATGAATGAGATAGTAAAATGGCGCCTTCAGTCACGACTATAAAAAAATGGCTCTACACGTGCAGAGACTGGAAAATTGTAAAATTATTAACACATCTTCCATATCAAAAGTGAGATACGCAAGTACTGGAGTGATGAAGAAGTGATATGAAAGCGGAACAGGTTACGCCGGATATAGGCCTCTACGCCAAAGGACAGAGGTCAAGACTATACAAAACTGGATGTTATGTACAAAGACTGGAACACTGATACATTTCTTAACAAAACCTCCACTTTTACACAGTGCAGAATCCTGATCCGGGGGTCAGGTCTAAAGGAGGGTAACTGGAAGGCATTGAGTACCCTTCCGCTAGAACTGACCTCCGGATCAGGATTCGGCACTGCATTTAAACCAAGAGGAAGAAGCATCGAAATGTTCAGGAAAATACAAGGCCGGGACAGTTCGTAACGGTACTCTATTCGTGAATTAATTTAACTGAAAAATGGCATGTTTACATTAGCTACACGAAGGACCTATGCTCCTCTCCAGTCTAGGCCCAAAAGTAGAAAATCGACTTTCGGCTTACGTACCGGGGATCTTATGACAAATAACATCGCACAGCACTACACTGCCACTGATCTCAATAAATTTCAAGTACAGTCGAAATCGGTTATAACGTCATGAAAGGGACTTTGTGTCGTTATAAACGAGTGTTGTTATAACCGAGGAATATAAAGTTATGGTTAACAGCGAGGAATTAATTGGTACCACAGAATATCTGACGCAATAGAGGAGGTGCTGCTTTAGCCGATGTCGTTATAACCGGGTTCGACTGTAGATATTTTCATGTTCCAGACCACATACTGTCGAGTTTATCCATGCTAGCAGACATAGTGGGAATGTAAACTGAGAGGATTTACAAGCAGATATTCAAGAAAAGGCCAAAAGTTTGGAACAAACAACATAAAACTTAAGGGTAAGAAGTAGAGAAAGCGAAAATCAACCATGTGAAAAACCGAAATATGTGTGAAAACTGTGCTTACACCACTGTGAACACGTGAAGTATGAAATAATCATCTATCCAGTAGCACACAGACCGAACTGTACACAAGGCGATGTGTCCTAAACGGGCAAGATCCTGTAAGAAGGGTGTGACAGTACTCTGAAAACAACAGGATCAAGAACAAAAAATTACTTCGACGCTATAAGTGATTTCGCAATAAAAGTATTTCACTGGTCAGAAAATGACCTCAAATGCTTCCATATTCCGTGCTTCAATTTTACGAAGTGTAAACTCGTGCATATTTGAAATTATCACCAGACACCGCTAGCTGAGCAATGATCATGTTGATACCATCAGTTCTGTAAACTAGTAACACCACATCATTACCCATTAATTCGCGGCTCCATCATGCCGAGATATTAACAAAGCCTGCATAAGGGCTACAGTAATGCTCCAGGTTTGCAGTATTTGCCGCTCAGCCTTGCAGGTATATACACATAGGCCAACATTCATAAACACACAAAACCAAAATCTTACAGCTCTCATTATTTGAGCCATTCACATATAAAATTCAAGAAAATTATCCAAAGGAACATTAAAAAGATTCGTTGAAGCAGCAGCAGCAGTGGCTATATAGACTTACTTTTATACTCAGGTTCAACGGCTTTAACCCTTTTAGTTGCTCAGAGCCCTTCAGCCCAGATGTCGGCAGTGGCCAATAAACTCCTCACCAAACTAATCCCTTGAAATGTCGGAATTAAAAATTGCTTCCCGACAGTCGTCGTCATCGCAGTCATCACCATCGTCGTCGTTTCAGAAGACCCGGTCATATGAGAATTACAGTAAGCCATCATCTTCTTCTCTGCCGTCCAACGTCTCTGTAATTAGTGGATTTACATGCCACAGCTTCAGCAGATTTTCTGTTGCACACATTCGTAAGAAGTGATGGTGTAAATTAGTTTTTCGACATTTTCGGTAAAACAGTCATGTAACAGGTTTCGTAAAGCAGAGACCAACGTGAACGTCGACAGACCTGATCTGTAATTCAAAGCAGTCTGCAACTTAAGAAACCCGAAGAAGTAGGTAAGCACTTTTCTTCGTCCCGAACACGGGATTCTGTCCTGCTGTTCCGATTTCAACCACTTCATATCTGGCAGGTGGGCCGGGATAGCTCTGTCGGTATAGCGACTCGCTACGAGCTGGACGGTCCGGGAATCGAATCCCGGTGGGGGCGAGATTTTCAGCACCAGTCCAGACCGGCCCTGGGGCCTACCCAGCCTCCCGTACAATGGGTACCGGATCATTCCCGAGGGTAAAGCGGCCGGGGCGTGGCGTTGACCACCCACCCCCATTAAGCGCCGAGGTTAAAGAAAGAGTAGAGCTATACCACTATTCCCCCTCTGGGCCTTCATGGCCTGTTCTAGGGTGAATTTTACCTTTACCATTATCTTTACCTCATATCTGGCACGGTTTTGTGGTACAATTTATCCCCACAGGGTCACACTCAAAACCAGTTTCAGTAACCCTAACGACACACAAGGTCAACTGTAGCTGTGATGTGTATGTACTTTTCACGGAACGCATCCAAGATTGCACTAATACTTGCATCTCCCAATCCATTTACCTTTTCTCCTTCTTATCCCTATCCCCACTTCTTACTTCAGCGTGGAGGAAGTTGGCTAACAGCAGATGTCTGAGATAGCTGTCACGTGACATCAACAAGGGAACGGAACAAGACGGATCTCTAAAAGATGCCACTTAGAAGAAAACCTAGAGAGGTTTAGAAACTAGACACCATACAGCGGGATCGAGTTGCTAGTGTTCTATGCGAGGGAAACCATCAGACGAATGAAGAAGTAAGGCTCGTGCCATATCGTGGGGGGGAAATTTTAAATGGTTAAATGGTCGTTCTTTCTTAATTCGTTATTTCTTTCTACAACGGAGCAAGATGCTGAACCATTATCATGCAGAACAAAATCTCCGTTTAATTTAACATTCCTTACGCATAAGAATCTTGTGGAAAAGCATGGAAAAGACGCTATCTTAATCTCTGAAACCAGGTTTAAGAATGAACACAGAAAATGTTAGAACTACCTTGCAATGAACGCTCACCCCGCAAAAGACGGCTTTACTCAGAATAATTAAATAAAACGTGCCGGGCTTACTGGACTCTGGCAGCGTGTGTATAGTTCAATCGTGATGACTACGCTATGGGGTACGGAACCGAGCAATCGTGGTTCGACTCCCGAGACAAGCAGAATATGTTTGTTTCCCCCAAAGCATCCAGACGGGCCCTGAAAGCCCACTCAGCCTCCTATTCAATGAGTACCGGGGTCTCTTTCCTCAGGGGTAAAGCGGCCGGATCGTCAAGCTCACCATTCACCTCCATCTAGTGCCGAGATTATGAATGCGTGAAGCTATACCTCCACCCCGCATATGTCGTCATGGCCTGGTGCTTACTTAACCACAGAGACAAATGAACCTTCATACGAACACATACTTATAAATGTCTGCTGATTTCGTAGTATTTGTAAGATTCAAAATGTGCAGACCTATTCCATCCGAAAGCCTGAGTCTGGAAGTAACTGTTGCCGCAGTGAGTAACAAAACAGGTGCAGACTACTTCACCTGTCTCCAGACAATGGGAAAATCCCCCGTCAGTGTTAATAGGCGGACCGTCGCATGAGTCACTAATATGCTAAGGAACAGCCATGGCCAACTTGTTTCGCACTTCAACGACATTTGCCTCAGTGGTGTCGCAGGAAAATACGATAAACTGTTTGCGTAACGCCAGAAACTTCACACACGTCACAGGGTGGCCAGCTAGACCATCTTCGGAAGCCACACTTTAGGAGACAATTTAGGCAATAGTCATGCATTAATAAAATAAAACATCCCCACCACCACCACCCCCCCTCCCCTTATATGCGGCCTCCTTATTTCTGTTAATCCAGTTACCTATGAGTCTCCTTTCTTTAGAAAATCTTTTAAAAAACGCCGTTCACAGTCAGTCTTGTGTGCACATGAACTATAGGAAACTTGCGCCAGCCGCACCAGCGACGTGCTCGAGCCGCATACGTCTCGTGAGCAACGTTGTGGTCACCCCTGCTGCACAGTCATATAGCCCAAATGGCCTTCTCATACAACGGTACGGTTTAAATGTTTCTATTTCGGTTGGAAATTTCCTATTCTTGTGAGAAATTGTCAATAATTTATAAACAGTCCCCAGGATTATACTCTCTGCATGAAAATAAAAACAAAATTAATAACCCAGTGAGCGAAATGCCGTAACAAAAAATAGGCATAGGGCCTGCCAAACTTCAAGCACATTGCATGCGCGTGCTATGCTTAATGAACAGAAACGCAAGATACGTTTCCGGCCTGGCCACGGTGACGTTATATACGTCCGTATAATCTGCTGAATACATGCGCTCTTCGCTGTACTCACGCCAAGCACGTGGGATTATATTATATAATGGACTTCGTGTTGCTAGTCCAATTAATGGAACTGGCCATATCTTTGCCAAGAAGTAACAGAAATATGACTGCTGCAATTACAGGAACTAAATATGTATTTTAGTTTGTAGTAGACTTATATAAGATAAGACGGTCTAACCAGATATATGCAGATAAATCCGTGAAGGATGTTGAGAAATAAAATGTTGCTCTGCAGTACATATGAAGATTAGCATACGAATGGAGAGAACGATGAAAGAATGCAACTTTCCTATTTGCGCAGAGTTAATAACACCGTGTGGGGCACTCGGCTACCATCTCCGCACCAAGCAGAGGCAATCCACTCTGTTCGTGACGAAGACTAAATCGAGGCTCTCGGACTCTGCTGTACTACAATAGGCCTGACTGACAGGCAACAGCAAATGGAATTAAATGCCAAACAATGGAAAAATAGGTTTCCGCAAGCTGCAGTCCATTTCTAAAATCCCCTTTTAACCCGAGCCATAAACAGTGAAGTTACCTGAAGACCTCTGGCGCTTGTCCTTTGACGAGCAGAGGAAATGACGAACGTCTTATATGCGTGCCAGAAAAGGCATGCACAAAACGCGAGTCGGAGCCAGAGACAGCCAAACAAGAAGAGTATCAGCCTAACAGTTTGTACAAAAAATTCCCCTTACTATCAAACCCACTAATTACTCGGATACCTTTTAAGTAACGTGTAAATGGAGAGGATATTTGCACGACTTTTAACGCGTGCAGTAAAAAGGCTCGTGTAAACAGGAACTAATAACTCAACCTCCATTTTGCGGACCGTTTATCCCCGAGAAATCTTGTAAATAGGATTGTGCAAGATCAGATTGTGAACACACGCATCGTTAAATTCAAGAAGGCGCCAGAAATGAACACCAGAGCCTCTGAACTTCGCAAATTTCCACAGTTTCGGGACGGTTTTGGTGTCATAATCCAGTCACGGCTACTTTATCACAGCTCCTCCCTTAAAAGTTTGTCCTATTTAACTTTCAGGGAACTCAATTTTAGTTTACTGTTCACTCGAAACGAGAAGGCATTTATTACTCCACAAACTGTAACGAGAGGCAACGTTGGTCAGCAACTGACTATACCTGACAATCTGATTAACCTCGTACGTGCGTTACTCCTATTTTACGAGCGTCGGTCTAATGAAACCTCTTAACAACATGGCGGTCATTTCAGGTCAGATTAGCTGTCCCATCCCTGACAGAGTGCACATCGCCCCTCCCGTGTACTCAACATCAAGAGGACAGCTACTCGGTGGACTCATCTCATCATCGGAAAACCCTCCCACACAACGACAGTGCTATCAGTAACTTGAACACCCAGCACGCACGTAAAAATTGGTGTCCAGACAGAATCTGGAACTGAGGTATTTCTGACAGATGAGGAGTTCCAAGGCCAAGAAGACGTGCTGTTCGCATTCCACGCAGGGGTCGCTTCTGTATAACAGTAGTCCAGAGATATGCTTGGAAACCTGGTCTCACACTGACGGAAGAATATAGGCTGAGGGTATTCGAGAAAAGGGTGCTGAGAAAGATATTTAGGCTTAAGAGGGACAAGTTGACAGGGGAGTGGAGAAAACTGCATAACGAGATTTACGATCTGTACTCCTCATCACATACCATTCGGGTGATCAAATCAAGAAGAGTAAGATGGGCGGGGCATGTAGCATGTATGGGAGACGGGAGAGGTGTACACAGGGTTTTGGTAGGGAAATCTGACCGAAAGAGACTACTTGGAAGACACAGGCGTAGAGAGGTGGGAGGATAGTATTAAAATGGATCTTCAAGGTTTATACAAGGGTATACATTTATTTAAATACAAGACGTTCCTACTGGAACATCGCCTACAAATTATTACTGAAGTGTTTAAAATTTCTGTGGATTTAGCCCGTAAGCTTATTACTCAGACTAATGATCTCCCCCAGAGCAGGAAAACAATCCGCTTAAAACAAATCAGGATTACGTTCCGCATCCTCATACTGTTGCCTGCTATTATCACGCAAGTCCCAACCTAATAAAATGCCATTAACACTCCACCAAGCTGCAGTTTTCCGTATTCTAAGCATCATGCGTTAAGTGTGCGTGATGGAGTGGAGGTATACATACTTAAACCTCCTAGCTACATGCGGGCAAATAACTGGTTTCACGCTGAGACTGTCTTTATATCAGATGAAGTAGCCTCTGGTGCCTCCTCGGTAAACTTAGTGAACCCCAGAGCCGCTAAGAACAAGGTGGTAAAAAAAAGAGTACCATGCCACGATTAAAACATCTGCACAATCCAGTTGTATCAACTACAAAACACGTAAATCTAAAATCAGAACCGCCGGAGTATGTACATGAAGTAAACAAGACAGGACGATAATTTAAACTCAATGTCACGTCCTCGAAATTCATCTACTCCCTGCAACACAAATCGGTACGCGTGTACTGGAACTGGCAATTACATCTGTAACACATGAAGTGTTTATACACTCCTCGCACAGAGCACTGAAGCTGTTGCCACAAGGCTAAGGATTGTTCTACACGTCACGGAAGTTTGTTTTACATTTATAATATACAGAGCCGCTAAAACGACTTTCATAAAGGAATGCAACTATAATTTTTATATATCAGTACATTCCAGCAGTCCCACCAGGAACCGACGCATTAATATTCAAAGAATATACTAGGGCAGCTGTTACAAACGTCTCCGAGGGAAAATAATGGTGGGAATGATGCAACAATATTCCTCACAAGACTTAGGAAGGCTTTTCGTTTATTAAATAAGTTGTACTCCGCAGCTCATTGAAGTCCACCTCATTATTTACGATTATAACACGCCAATAACAGGCTTACGATCTGAAGAAGAAGGGTCTTATATATAGAGTGGGGAAAAAAAACCCTTTACACATATTTTAGTAGTGTAAAATCACAACGTAGAATAATTGTAGTTTCAAAATTACTTAACTCGCAAACTTACGGTCACTCATTATTTGCATCGACGCTGAACTACAGAAAAGCGTTTTTTTTTTAATCAGTCCATCACGACCCACACAATATTAAGCAACTATCTTCTGAATAAGGACACAGTTCTGCCTTTCACTGACGTCTCCAGCGACATTGTCACTAACGACGCACAACAATTACTGCAATTATCCATATTCCATACAAACTGACCCGACGTATTACGTTCGAATGCCGTCTGCCAGCGACAGTCTTATTTCCTAACAAACATCTCACGTCCAGTTCCTTACACGTTTGCAACGCCACACCAACCACGAATCAATACTCGTGTGCTTCTGGTCCTCGTAGCAACAAATATTTAACGCAGCGTTTGTTGCTAAGCAGTACAGGCTGATGACGTAACCAAGAGGCAAAACTAAGAGTTCCACAAAACGCATGCTTCGTGATTTGATAAGGACCCTGCTATTACACGAGACACTAATTCGATCCCAGTTCAGTGCACGTGTGAATCTAGGGTGGCAGAAATGGCACTGGAACAGAGTTTTCTCCTAGTACTTCGGTTTTCGTCTACCAGTATCATTCCATCAATCCTTCACGCTCATATTTCATACATCTATCACCGACACTGTATGAGTTCATCAACTAACAGCGTCGTTAAATAAAACACTTCTCTCTCTCCTTCGCTATTATGTCGTAAATACGAACATAAATCCACTACAGCAGGGGTCCACAAATTTCTAAAAAACCTAGGAGCCACCTCAAAGTTCTAGGCGCCACAAGGATGCACGAAGCAAGTTCCATACTGAGGACTCGCAAACAATAGGAGCCACCGTACAAAATAAAATCACCTGGGATTTGTGCGCCCCTGCATATCTTGTCATACCAACGACTCAGAGACGACGAAGGCGACACGATGATGATGATGATGATGATGACGGACATACGAACAGTTCAGTCCAATTTCCGACAGGCCCACACAGTTTGAAACTGAGAAATAAAAAAAAACTGCCTATAAGTCTTGAGGTTTTCACGGCGGTGTGGCTGGGACTGTGTCCGCCCGGGATGTGTCACCGCGTCAATGGATAATTGGTTCCTGACGTTTCTCACACCTCTATGCCCTAGAAGAAGAAGGTATTATAGTCCTCCGAAACGTCGTGAAACCACTTACCCAGTGACGCGGTGTCATATTCCAGAAGAACGGAGTCCTCAAATGATACAAAATTTATTATTATTATTATTATTAGGGTCGGTATAACTCAGTCGTTATAGCGACTAGCTATGGGCTGGACGCTCCGGGGATCGAATATCGGTGAGGGCGAGATTTTCCGAATCCGTCCAGACCGACCCTGGAAGCCACCACGCCTCCTCTACAATGGGTACCGGGTCTCTTCCCAGGGGGTAAAGCGGCCAGGGCGTGGCGTTGACCACCCACCCCCATCTAGCGCCGAGGTTAAAGAAAGAGTAGACGTATACCTCTTCTCCCCTCACCTGAGCCTTCATGGCCTGTTCTAGGGCGAAATTTACGTTTATTATTATTATTATTGCGCTAATTGCAGCTCCTCCTCCTCCTACTAACTCAACTTTAGACTTCCTACAAAATAAACGTAGATATGCAGGACGAAATATAAATCTTAAAAATCTGTCGCCATTTCCAGTTGATTTATTTTATTCCCCCTTATAAGAACATGTTAAGGTTCATTAATTTCTATGTTTTATCTCTGAATTTTTTTATTTCATTTTAAGTTCAGTTCTTACAGGTCTTCGATCTGATTCTCCCTTCCTCAGATCCAATGCGAATTCCAACTGCCATTTGCATTACAAATATTGCATTTTCAATGTCCTGATTGAATAGCTTTAATTCAAGCCTACCGGTGACTGTACATGTACCGCGATTGACAACCTCTGCAAAAGTTTCATCAGGATCCACATAACGTCGTAATAGTTTGAGGTTGGTAGTTAATATCAGCTGGATATTCTGCAACTCCGTAACAATTGTGGAAGTTGTACGGTGTCAACTGTGTTAAGGTTGGATGGTTATAGATAATAAACCTCCAGGAAGCAGTCCTGTCCAGCGTTTCTAAGCCACTTTCCCCAGTATTCGTCTAAAAGTTCTAAAGAAATTCACTAACATCTCAGAAAACACAGCTGGTTCCCGTCGGCATTCGAACCTCCAAAATTTCAGTATAACGTGATACTGTTGTTCCAACTCACTCAGTTAGGAGTTATTTAATTACAAAGGAACAACCAACATGGGATTCGCATTATCCGTTCAGCCTGGCACGTCTTGCGTACCTTCAAGTAGCAAGTTCTGAAGGTTCGTAACAGTCCATGTCAACCGGAGTCTCTCACTCTTCCACGTAAGTAAAGACAAAGCCGGCAGACAGACACACAGACGAATTTCTTAGCATTTAAAAAAATTTGGTACGAAAGTGTGACGAATGAAAAAGTGATTATTTCCCATACACAGCGACTAATGCAATCAAGAACAGACACATACCTTTTTAATATGCAACTTGTTTGAAGAATCCGAAAAAAAAAAAAAAAAAAAAGAGGCTACAGAACAATTTCGTGACTTATTTAACCCATTAAAGCCCGGCGACCCACCAGGTTCAGCGTTCATGACAGGCCTTGTACGTATAACGTAACACTGAGGCGCGTTCGAGTAACGATTCTTGCCGTGCAAAGCATTAAGTATTAAACATTATGAGTGTGTGTCTGTATTCTTGCCTTAGTTACCCGGCATGCAAATCGCACCTTTTCTGCGCCGTACTATACAGTATTGTCATCTGTGGCCTGTCTGGTCTTATCATATTTTTTCACATTATCTCACAAAAGGTACGAATTTCGGAAAAGAAAGTATTCAACACAAATTGTTTGTTTTCAGTCTCTCTACAACTTGTGTCCGAAACATTTCTCGTTCTAAGAAGAATTCGGCGAGATATTATTTTAAATGTCCATACGTCTTCATGTAAAGGGCCCCTTATTCTAGTCAGATTTTATTCAAACTTGAATTTTCTCGATAGATTTTCGAAAAATACTCAAATATCAGATTTCATGAAAATCCGTTCAGTAGGTGCCGAGTTGTTTCATGCGGACAGACAGACATGACGAACCTAATAGTAGCTTTTCGCAATTTTGCGAACGCGACTAGCAATTCCGTTTTGTCCACACAGCGCATTTGTTGTCTATGCTTCTCAGAAGAAACAGTGACTATTCTCCAATACGGCAATAAACGACTGGTTTTATAACCGAAATGGAGCGCGTTTACTGCGCGGTACGAACTCACTCTTTCAACGTAATTCAGATTCAATTCACTATTCAAAGGGTTAAGGACGGGTTGTCACTTATTTTTGTTACGATGGCATTTATAAAGAAAAAAAACGTATAATCTCAATCAGGACAGCCTGTATTCTGGCTCAGATTCGAACCCAGGACCTCTCCAATGTCAACCAGGAGCGTTCACCACTACAAAGTGCGATGTTCTGTATGAAGTTAGTTTATTCCTCTGTTATTTAGGATTTTAAAACCATGCAGAACAACACTACTGCACACAAGAAACAAGTGTATAACGCTGTACCACATTTTAACTCCCTCTGCGAGATTAAAATTCCTGCTTCTTCGTTGTTTGAATACGAGCCTTATGCTACCGTCAAGCACATAAGAAGAGCAAACATCATGTTCACTACAAAATAAGTGTTGCGAAACTGGAACGTAAATATTGGAATTTATGAACATTAGTCAGCTATAATGAACACACTTTCTTCTCATACGCAAATTAAAACAGAATTCGCTGCAATATCAAGCAGCCTCTATTAAGGATGCTAACAAAATAGGATAAATTTGTAGACACTGTCAAGTGCACCTACAAACAAAAATGGCAGTTCAAAATCACACCTGCTTTGACTGAGTACGTTGGTAATAGCCCTGGTGGCAAATAAAATAGCCACCCAACGATTTTCCGATTTGTAGATTAGTGCTGTTTTCAGCAGTGTAAATAAATTGGAATACAGGCGAAGACGACAAGCGTTAAAATATGTGTGTTAAAACA
Source organism: Reticulitermes speratus (assembly GCA_021186555.1). NCBI lineage: Eukaryota > Metazoa > Arthropoda > Insecta > Blattodea > Rhinotermitidae > Reticulitermes > Reticulitermes speratus. The sequence continues at coordinate 29,264,300 of JAJKFL010000013.1, read as the reverse complement.
GTTACCAGAGCACACTCACCAAGGAGATTTAGTTTTAACACAAATATGTTAATGGTGATAAAACGTAATCAGTTGCATGCTTTATCTCGGTTATTTTACTAAAGTAGACATAAAGAAAACGGTACAATTTTGGGTTACAAAGAACAGAGACACCAAACGTCCTTCGCAACACTTCGTATGAATGGCATGTATTTGGAGGTCACAGAGTCTTGGTACTTCCAAATTCACTAACGTTAAAGGGGTTTAAATTGCCTTACACAAACAAAATTGCCTTAGACTACGACACTACACACCATAGGTCTCAAACTACCTCAAAAACATCCTCTTGATGCCGTAACAGCCTCACAAAAACCTCTTTTAAAAGGAACTTGATCTTCATTCGACGTCTGAAATATATACCGTCATAAGGACAAATACACCAAGGCATTATTTTACGCCTTTCCGCTCAAACGCCACTTTCCAACTTACACTACTTCTTAATTTACGTCCGCTCATTTTCGGTTTAACGCACTTTGGCTGGTTTATGTCCATTTATTTAAATATTTTTTTCGTATGGGAACACTATCTTTGACTTAAGTCCAATTTTCCAAAAACACAACTAAGGAGTAAAAAAAACCTTGCTGTATTGGCGAAGCTGCTGCTGCTTAGTGTTTAAAACACAAATCACAGATGTGCCAGACTGTGTTACAGCAACAAGGGAATTGTTTAGTAACGTCACCACTACATCCTCATCACCTTTCCATTTAGTATTAAAAGGTGCCTTTCCTTTGTGCACATTCTCTTATAAGAACACTCCACAACTTTTATGCAGCATATTCTTCTCTTAATTAAATGCTTTGCGAGATACTTCCCAAAACGTATTTAAGCCATTAATTATAGAGAAGGCTTCACAATTTCAGCAATGAATACAACCTACGACTGCTGCAGGTTAGCACTGGACATAACGTAGATATAAGACCCAGAATAGTGTGTTACATAGTGCAGTGGCGCACTAAATTTTGTACGGTGGCGCCTACTATTCGTGGATCACTAATCTAACTCGCTTCGTGTCACCCAACTGGCGTCTAGAATTTTGTGGTGGCTCCTAAATTTTTGGAAAATTTTTGGGCCCCTGATACAGTGTCAGAAAACTGGAACTCTAATTTGTACGTGCATCGTTCGAAGCCATACGGAATGCAGGGAATAAACCTCGAGGTGTTACCATCAGGTGGGTTAAGAACATTTCACATCAAACGATAAACGTCAGTAATGATCATATTTCGTATAAATGCAGCCAATTAGTTATTTGAGATGGATACACCTTAAAACTATAACGGTTTTTATATCATGAAATAATGCCACGTTACTCAAGTCGAAAATTTTGGTTAAAAATGAGTTTAAATGACTAAACTTCAATCGACTTAACACAAAACTCCACTGCAAACCGTATGTCAATGACACATCGAATTCATTGTAATGTCGGTACTGTAAGAACGTACGGTACATTTCTGGCGCGTTTTGAATCCTGCTGCTAGGTTAACTATTTTAAAGATCAGCAAATATAGTTTTTTAACCTTCCTGTCCGATTCCTGGCCTGGTCTCGTATTAATTTTGACGCTCTTATATGAGAACGAAAATCTTTCTCTCCCTCCTCTTAATAGTAAATGATAATGGCGATAAATTTGGGATACAAGAGAATGGGTACAAACACGATTTTAATTTGCGGGCACCGAACCACGGACTCATTACCTAAGGCTAGTACGCTCACCACACTACCAATGTACTAGTATCTTCCTACCATCAACGCTTACAACGCCAGCTTCTACCTCGAAATACAAAGCAAACAATTCTGACATCACAATTCATGTCGCACAAGGGTACAGGGAAAACGCTGGCAAGTCGAGTCATTCCTACATGTAAACTCCCATACAAGTGAGCCTGCTAGAGCTCGCTATAATAATGTACACTCACACAGTTATTGCTAGGCTCCTGCAATGTCTTACTGACCGCTTTACGATGGGTATGCAGTACAGACTCGCCATTTACGCACTGTGCAATTATAAACGGTCGTAAAACCAGGCCTAACCGCCCCCGAAAAGCTAAGCTCCATTCCTGAACTCGCCGAAATTTCACTGCAAACAATTCTAAGTGCAGACTATACCATTATAAAGTTTATTACTCCAACTTTTCTAATATGTTAAGCTGTAACAGAACTTTGAGTCTAATTTCTACCCAGGGTCTGAAAGACAGCGTAATGTGAATTTTCAAACAGTTCCATAGCTGCAGTTAGAAAGCAATACCATGTTTCACCAACACCAATAATTCCTTCTACGTATGTTGAACAATTTTCTACGCCAACTGCATGGGCATGCATATCTAACCAATAGCTACGGACTGAAGCAAAAGTCTCTCTAACATAGAAAAAATCCCAGATTCCCGGAAACTGATCCGTGGCTGTCCGGACAAAGCCATTCACTTTACTGACTGCCTTCTTAGAGTCAGACTCTTCTGTCTTGATACAAACTGAACTGAGTCTCTGAAACCGTCTAATGACTACAGTATTTCTACAGCTCTATGTACTGGCAAATAGTTACCGATGTTTCGGAGGAGCTTGCTGTCTCCACCTTCAGGACCTGAGTCCAAGTCTATGACACGTCAGTAATTGCTTATTAACAGACACGGCGTCATATTCCGGAAGATTTAAAACCTCATCAACACCTCAGTCAGAGCCTCAAGTCACGCTACCGCATTAAAAAGTTGATTTACTGCTTTTTACATTTCAAGGCACAAGAAATGATAGCAGCTAAAAAATTTACTTTAGGGCGAAGAGTTCAACTTTCACTTCCTCTTCTACAAAGCCGCTACAGAAATTAGGTTAGCTTTTCATTAAAACCGTGGGCAGACCGGTTCAAAACGAACCTAACATGTCTAATACATTGCGCTTCCAAATATTTCAACGTTTCCTGCAGCTCTGCTTCGAACTTAATTCTAGTCATCAAACTTCAGTTCTGGTTTCAAGTTAATGAAGCTGCCTGCTTGTATTTCTTTCAAGGCTCACTTGGTTTGCATTCGAACTTCCTAAGGCACTGAAAAGGTATGACGACTCATACAACCTCATTTCGCATGCAACCCGCGTGATATTCATCCGCAGTGGGGAAAATGAAGGGGCGGGGATTCGTAAGGGATTTGACTGGACGCAGAAAAATCAACATTTCCTATCGCCCACGAAATGAAAAATATTTGTATATTGGTACTTGAAAGTCCATCCCATGATCCAGAAGCAAATCCTTCCTGAATATATCTTAACATGCAAACGCTGAGGTATCATTTACCAATCTATGTGGAGGTCTGTCTCCTTTGAGTGTTGTGTGTTGTCAGGTAGAGGTCTCTTCTTCGGGCTGATCACTCGTCCAGAGGAGTCCTACCGAGTGTGGTGTGTCTGAGAGTGATCGTGAAGCCTCGATAATGAGGAGGCCCTGGACAACTAGGGGCTGTTATTTTTCAATAGCTCGACAGCCCCTTGGGGGCCTAGGCCGCCTCAATTTCGAGGCTTCACGATCACACACTGTTTAGACACACCACACTCGGTAGGACTCCTCTGGCGAGGGACCAGCTCGTCGCAGAGACCTCTACCTGACAACACACAACACTCACAAGACACAGACATCCATGCCCTAAGCGGGATTCGAGCCCACAATCCCAGTAAGCGCGCGGCGTAGACCCACGCCTTAGACCGCGCGGCCACTGGGATCGGACTAGGGGCTGTTGCGCCACAAAATATGTTCTTATTTCGTCACCTAATTTGATAGTAGCAGGTCTTGCATTATACATTATGTATCCATAATTATAGAACTTCGTAATTTACAGTTGTGTAGAATTCCCTGCAGTGTAGACCACCAATCAGTTTTTATTTTCCGGAAGTCAAAACGAGGATACACACACACACACACACACACACACTCACACACACCACAAAAGCACATGCCAGCACCGTCAGCCACAATCCTTATAAAAGAGGGAAATACGACTGTAAAGAAAAAAATAGCTGGCTCTGCATGTTGCAGTCCACCCGGTGAACCCAAATTTTATACACTGTCCTTGACAGATTCTATACCCTCGTCGAGGGGCTCCATTCCTGATGAAGAAAGAGGCTGCCAATTAGACACATAATTTCCACATTAAATGTAGAAAACAACAGCAAATACACAGCTGTATTTACGATTCAGCAAATATACATTATTAGACCATAACTATAAAGTCACGTAACATATATCTAAGGAATGGGGCTACATGTTTCGGCTACTTGGTATAGCCACTGTCAAGCCCTTTCCGAAACATGTAACCACATTCCTCAGATATGTGTTACATGGCAGTATTGTTATTGTCTAATAATGTATATTTGCTGAATTGTAAATACAGCTGTGTATTTGGTATTATTTTCCTACATTTGATTGCACAGATATGCACTAGACAAATCTTAAGATAAATTCCACATCACAAGCAAAGACGTATTAGAACTTGTTACAACGAATTACATGTATATGGACCTATTAGCTCCTTAGGCACTAGACTAGGTCTTTTATGATTTCCTACAATAATCCACACATTGAATGTGAAAAGTAAAGCCCATAATGGAACACACACTTGGTTTCCTGCTGTTCCACGGAAAATTCAAATCCAGCTCACACAATCACAAAATGTTAAAATTGGCGGTCGACATTCGAGGTTGCAGGAGGGAGAGAGGGGGAGACAAACGGAGGAATGAAGTCAGATAACAGAAGGTCCCAGTGTGAGCTTGCAAACATCTTCAGAAAGAAGAACCAAAGCTTTTACATAAATAAAACACACACTTAGAAGCGTTTATGTCCTCTATCCCTTCAGTTTCATACACCAAGGAAGTCGCGGCTTTCACTGGCAAATTCTTGTGTATCGGCACACTCATTTACAGCATTTCTCCTAATACGTCTGACAGTTCTCGGACTCAGTGTCCTTCCCAGAGGCTGTGGATACAGGACTCCAGGTAGAGCAGCGGTGGCAAAGACAGAGACAGAAAGAACTGTGAATCAGCAACAGTCTGAGCCAGCCACATATAAGCGCGTTAGCCTATAAACTACTACTTCGTTCTTATTCACCTGAACTTCCTATAACCAACTTTTCCCACAAACTGTGCACAATTTATTTTCATACTTCTAGTGTTAAGTCTGCAGGGTCAAAGCGTCTGAATGAGTACACAAAATTTTGTTTTAGCGTAAGTCTAAATCAAACCAAGAAATGCACAAGATTATTGGTAAGAATAAGATATATTTTCAACCCTCACATATGTTTCGGCAAATAGATTGCCATCTTCAGGGCACTTGCAACTGTGATATACACCCCCTGAAGATGGCAATCTATTTGCCGAAACATATGTGAGGGTTGAAAATATATCTTATTCTTACCAATAATCTTGTGCATTTGTTGGTTTTAGAGTACACAAGAATTTCCTTCATTATCATTAAAGGAATGGGACGGGATAGCGTAGTCGGTATAGCAACTCGCTACGGGCTCGTCAGTCCGGGGATCGAATCCCGGTGGGGGCGAGATTTTATGCACCCGTCCAGAACGGCCGTGCAAGCCACCCAGCCTCCTCCACAATGGGTACCGCGTCTCTTCCCTGTGGGTAAAGCGGCCGGGGCTTGGCGTTGACCACCCATTCCCATCTAACGTCGAGGTTAAAGGTTATAGGGTGAACTTTGTTACTAGGGCCTCACTTCGAAAGCCCAGCTCCACCACACGCGTACAGCTACTAATGTTTTTAAAGCTTCTAATGATAAGCCCGGAGCTTTGCAGTGTCGTGCCACGCATTCTCACAACCTGTTACAGCCTGTAAAACTTGCTAACCTATCTAAACCGCGAAAAGCAACTATTAGCTTCGTCATGTCCGTCCGCATGGAACAATTCTGCTCACACTTGACGGATTTTCATGAAATTTCGTATTTGGGTACTTTCCGAAAATATGTCGAAAAAATTCACGTTTCATTACAATCTGACAAGAATAACTGATACCTTATATAAAGACCTATCTACATTTATGATATCTCGCTGACTTCTTCTTAGAATGAGAAATGTTTCAGAGAATATCAAAACACACATTTTACGTTCAATAAATTTTTTTCCCCCGAAATCATGCCGTCTATGAGATAATGTGAAAAATATGGTACAGCCGGACAGGCCACAGATGACACTATTGTAAAATACGGCGCAAAAAAGGTGCAATTTGCATGCCGGATAACTAAGGCAAGAATACACACACTCTAAATATGTAATACGTACTGCTTTTCCACGGCAACAATGGTTACGCGAATGCGCCCCAATATTACATTATACGCACATTGCCTGTCTTGTTTAACATTCAGAGTGCATTTATGTATGTAGTTTGTTTTGATCTCAGAACAGTGATTATTTCCCCCATTAACAGATCAGTTTTATAACCGTGGTTACTGTGCGGTACGAACTTAATCTTTAAATACAATTAAGATTAATTCTCGTCTTTAAATGGTTAAACGGAGGATCTGCAATTCCTACAGCCTTCAGCATTATCATTAGACACAAAAGTGAACCATTTAATACAATTACTGCTGTATATACGGGTATAATGAGCTCTACGATATAACCAGATATCTCAGCTGTAGTTAGGAGACGAAGGTGGGTGGGCCATATGATGAGGATGTAAGAAAATGGAATGCCACAGAAAGTGTCGGCTACAAAACGCGATGGGCGAAGGGGTGAAGGAAAGCTAAAACTGAGATGGATTGAGGACGTGGGAAGTGATCGCCAAATGACAGGAAGAGGGCTGCGACGAACAGAAAAAAAAAACTGGCAAAAACTAATCCTTAGAGAGGCTATTCAGCCGTTGACGTTGATAATGACGACGATGATAATGATGAAGACGACGACGCCTGTTACAGTAATGCACCATTAAAAAGAGTTTATTATGAAGTGAAGGCCCTCATTTATTTATTTATTTATTTATTTATATACTGTCGCCAATGTCAGGTTTGAGCTGGAGGAGCTGTCCTGACCAAATATAAGGCTCGTATACCTTGACGGAATCTAATTAAGGAAGATGTCGTTACGTCGAAGAACACCCCATTTCCATTTCAGAAATGACTGGTGTCAATGACTTCCTCAAATGTCAGAAGGCCTACTACATGTCACAGTCCAGTGCTGCGTCAACGAGACATGCCTACAACATTGCGGATAGGAGAAGAAACCCGTCATTGTCTTTGTAGTGGTTTCACTCACGTCACGATATCTGAAGCATACGGACCCATGTCATCCCAAACACGACAACGACATTTACATCAGCATGCAATCGGGACTGATTTGTATCTGGCATACCTAATAAAGCGGGGCACGCGGTGGCGCAGTTGGTTGAGGCACTGCTCTAAAAGCTGGAAGGTCGCGGGTTCGATTACCGATGGTGTCATTGAAATTTTTCATTGACATAATCCTTTCGGTCGCACTATGGCCCTGGGATCGACTCAGCCTCTAACAGAAATTAATACCAGGAGTATTTCCTGGGGGTAAAGGCGGCCGGTGCGTAGGGCTGACAACCTTACCACCTTCATGTGCCGATTGTCTAGAAATCTGGGAGCCTCAACCTCCTGTAACCCTAAGGGCCTGTCCAGGCCTGTAATGAGATTGCCTTACCTTTGCTTTACCTTTACCTAATAAAGCATTTCTCAGCTGTCTGGATGACGTAGCATCACATGGTAGACTTTTGTGAATGATGGTCGGCTCGGTGTTGAAATGACGTTTATAATAAGTTACGTTTTGTTTTTCCCTTACTTAATGACGCTGAATCTATCGTATAGGTTGCAAGGCGTCACTTATGGGGTAGTTCAGAAGTGGACAATAGGCGTTAGAAGGTGACGGTGGCATAGTTGTGGTACTAACCTAGTATATGCTAGCAGGAAGTTGGGGAAAACACGAACGCCATAGGTCAGGACGGCCGGACTCCAGCTCGAGATTCGCATCCTGGATCTCCAGACCACGGTATCAAGCATACTAAACAGTATACTGCGAATGCCGACACAGTACGTTAAATTCGCAGTTTTTCGCCTGCCTTATTTTCAGGAGACAGTCGGTTTGAATTCTTGCCGGACTACTGTACCTTATGAACGCTTTTGAATTGTTTCTCGACCACACCTACCGATTAAAAGTCACATTCCTCCTAGGCCATATAACTTCAACAGCTGATAGTTAAACTTATAGAATGACTAATTCACTACGTCCGTGAATCCTGCTGTCAAGGAACTTAGAGGATCTTAAATAAGACTCAAAATGGTTGATGTTTTTGTAATGTGTGTATGGCGTTCTAATTGTGTACTTGTATTTACTGTATGTATTTTGTTTTGTAATTGTGTATAGTTTGTTTTGTATTGTTATTTTTATGTATATTATATGTCAATTTGTATTGTGTGTACTAGTGTAAAGACTACTGCCACCGGGTGAAAACCCAATTGCGGTAAATAATAATAATAATAATAATAATAATAATAATGTGCAACAGTCTGATACATAGATTTCACTACCACTAGTAGCACAATGTTTTTATATTTATTATACAAAGCCCCTGAATGTTTCGACCATATATCCTGGCCATCGTCAAGGAGCTACAAGTTTGGTTGACGTGTGACAGCGTACATGGCAACTGGTCATGGAAACTGGCGGACTATATACATATATATTGCACTTTTATTACATTATATTATATATATGTGTGTATATAGTCTGCCAGTTATCTATGACAAGCTGCCATATACGCTGTCACACGTCAACCAAACTTGTAGCTCCTTGACGATGGCCAGGATATATGGCCCAGACATGTAGGAGTTTTGTGTAATAAACATAAAAACATTGTGCAGCTAGCTGGTGGTGAAATTTGTGAATACTAAAAACTGTTGTCGTTAGACGCCCTCGCGAGACTACCCAATCCAGTTAACGTCTTCCAAACCTAATCAAAATAATTTACAAATTCACTGATGTCCCTCCCATATATAAAAAGGTGAGGCAATCTCATTACAGGCCTGGACAGGCCCTTAGGGTCCAGGAGGTTGAGGCTCCCAGATTTCTAGACAATCGGCACATGAAGGTGGTAAGGTTGTCAGCCCTACGCACCGGCCGCCTTTACCCCCAGGAAATACTCCTGGTACTCATTTCTGTTAGAGGCTGAGTCGATCCCAGGGCCATAGTGCGACCGGAAGGATTATGTAATGACCCTCCCATATATACCCCACGTCTATGTCTTCGAAGTTGTTCCTGATACGTTCAAAAGTTCTCTCTACATGCTCTGCTCACTTACGTATCGAAAAACTAAGAAAACAGCACGTGTCGTTAAGTAATTTGTTTCATTTCTACTTACACAAATCAGTAATTAATTCTTTGTGGCTAATGATTCTGGTTTGATAAGAAAGATAAACAAGGGTGTACAAATTTTCCAAAGATCTAGGAACCACCTCAAAATTCTAAGCGCCAAAAATGTGACAAGAAGCGACTTCTTTACTGAGAACCCACAAATATTAGGCGCCACCGTACAAAATTTAGTCGCCCGGGATTTGTGCACCCCTGATGTATATAATGACTGAATAAGTCCGTATTGAATCCAACGATAATCCGACACACGATGCAGGTCACTTGTCCAGCCACGTCGCCACAGTGCAGTCAGGACTAAGGAACCGTAAACAACTAAATGCAACAGTGAACGTAATGCTAACTGTCCAACGACGTTCGCATTCCCCAGGGAAATTATTTTCGACGACAGGTTGGGTTAAAAATTAAAGGTACTGGACTATACCATATGTAGCTTGTAAAATGGTCCTTACTGGTATGAGCAAAGACGGCTACGTACTGCAGTGATGTCTTCAAAGCCAAATTTACATTATACATAAGTATCGACAAACCCTGTTGTTGGGCCGCTATAAAACCGTCTTCCTAAAACCGTAACGAAAATACTCGTATAACTTACGGTTATTTCACCAGCAAATAACACGACAAGCTTCCTGCCATCAGACAGGATCTATTTCGCGAATGAAAGGTCTGCGTGGCAGGGTAACGACCCATGTAGCAATTTAAGACAGAAGCAAGCTAGCGGATGTCGAAACGGGATTTTCGAGTGTCATTTGAAATGCATAAAAAGTAGGTCCACCTGCGTCCCCACAGAAACACGGAACCTTATTGCAGCAGGTTCTTGGTCGGTGTAGGGGCAGCTCAGGCAAGACAGAAGAACGCATGTGGCTCTTCTCGAAAGCAATATAAAAGCACTAAAGTGGAGTGAAGGAGGGAAAAATGAAAATTACGAAGACTGCTGCAGAATGTGATTGCCGCACTGTACTTGTACCACGTGTAAATAACAAAACCAGCAGCGTATATGGAATTTTGTTCCGACTGAGGTGCATAACAGCTATCGGTGCCCACAGTCACCTTGAGTATGAAACTTTCAGACTCATAATCGTTTGGGTGTACAGGACTTGTGCGTCCCTCATTTTGAATTAACCTGCCAATTTGCGTACAAGAACGTCATTCCAATGCCAGCCGTCTCACTGCCATACCTCTTCTTCAACTTGTAAGTGTAAGTATCGTAATATAAACATGACGGGCATGAAAACTTCTGAATTGGAAAAAAACAATAACCTTGTATTGACCTGAAATATAGTGTGGTTATAGATGCCCATCAAATCAGCTTAGTTTCCAATGAAAAACAAAGTTTTGAGCATAATTTGACCACCTGTTTAGGTAGGCACTCTTGACTAGAAACTTGACACCACCGACATCAGACCGTAATTAAAAGGGAAACCGAGCTTGACGGACTTGAATCACGCCTAGCTGTGACATGTGTGAACCAATATTAAGCACGCGTTGCTTTTGCCACATTTATAAAAGGAAGATCGAACTGCGAAGAGGCCAAGTTTTGTATCAGTACAGTTCATCTGCTAACCTATGCAACAAACTGTTGTGTATTTATCAAGGTAAAGGCAAAGCTGTCCCTGTGCACACCATGAAGGCGTATGCGCGAACGGAGGTACAGTCCTGCGCATTATTAACCTACGCATTAGACTGAGGTAAGCGGTCCCCTTCACGCTCCCGTCGCCTTAACTCCGGGAAAAGTCCCAGGCAGTCATTGAATGGGAGGCTTGTTGGGCACCACAGCCGGTCTGGACGCTATGGAAACTAGACAAGTCTTCTGCTCCCTCCAGAAAGCGAAGGATTTGTCGATCCTCCAGCCTATATACTAGGCATCATATCGACTATGCACGATGTTAAGAACACAGCGAAATTAAAGCCTTTACGCATTATTGGGAAAAAATGGATTTTAAGAAACATGGTTACTTTAATAAGCTGACAATTTTTACTTACCATATCCAGATTGAAAAGTGACGACATTTTCTTGATGAAACCATCTTGCTGGCGTCGCTTCCGTCGACTTGTCATTTTATCATCACCTTGTTTTTAAAACACTTGCTTCCTAATACACAAACGAAACCTCTTGTCACTTCAAAAATGTACAGGCACTCCCACTAATTTGTTGACTTCTGAAACTAACTGTCGCACACAATGTGTGCCTCTTCATACTTCTGCTTCCACTTTTGTCAGCTATTCACACAATGCATATCATTCGCACCGTCGATTTTGTGACCAAGTACTGCATGGTTATGATACGAACAAACAGCCCACAATTCCGCTGCCTTTGAACCAAAACAAAGCGTTATCATAACATTCATCCAAAAGTCATACAACTCTTAGCAATGACGGACTCATTTAAATTTCAAAACTCAACTGAAAGCGTTCATACACAAGTGACGCAATACCGCACGTCGCTGTCAAGTGTACAGGAGGGTGGCTATTATGAATGAGGTTTTTTGTCCCTTTTCGGTCCCCAGACACACGAAGGTACAGCCAGTACCTTAGACTCCACCAAGACTACGTCTTTCCTCATCCTTTCCCATTCATTCTGCACATACTGACATTCGGCGTTACGGAAGTTGAAACGCCTCGTTAAACAAACCAAAAGTCAACTAATCAACAAATACAACACCTTTCCCAAAACGCAAAGCTATACTTGGAGCACAGCCTCTTAATACAGATATTACGAGCCCTGGCGATCGACAAGGTGCATGCACTTAGGGATCCGACTGATTAGACCGTGATGGTTTTAAACATCACTAACAGGCCTACTACTGTAGTACAGTAGACGACTTTTTCATAACATGTACCCCAGGGGTCCACAAATTATCCAGAAATCTGGGAATTATGCTGAAAATATTTGGCGCTACCGTAAATAATTTAGTTGCCCGGGCGAACTGGCGCCCAGGATTTGTGCACCCCTGATATATCCAGGGAAATGTAACCCGTTTAAGTTACGAGCAGTTAGTTACCGCCAATGACCCAAAAGATCTCGTGTGATTGCCACAGTATCTTACACGTTCTTAAACATCTACTTTGTACAAGGAACACATTTTACAGCCGCCAAATGACACGTTCGTACTATTGAAATCACGGAGTTTAAAATGTCAGGACATGGCTCCCTTCAACGACATAAGCTTAACATTTACACACATATCGGTCAATTGATACACCGACACATAGTCAGCAGCTTAATCATGGGACGAAGCAGGGAACAGATGCAAAGCCGGGCGAAATCGTAGATGCACGCTAACAGAAACAAGACAGGCAATGTAAGTATAACGCAACATTGAGGCGCGTTCACGTAACCACTGTTACAGTGGAAAAGCAACAAGTATTACATATTCTGAGTGTGTGTTTTATAGCCTTAGTTATCCAGCATGCAAAGCGCATGTGCTCTATTATATTGTCACCTGTGGCCTGTACCGGCTCTACAACATTTTTCCACATTATCTCACAAACGGCACGATTTTCGAAAAAAAATTATTGAACATAAAATGCGTCTTTTGATGTTCTCTACAACGTTTGTCTGAAACATTTCTCAGTATCAAGAAGAATTCGGCAAGATATCATAAATGTACATAGGTCTTCATGTGAAGTACCCGTTAGTCTTGTCAGATTGTAATCAAACCTGAATTTTCTCGACAGATAATCGAAAAATACTTAAATATCAAATTTCATGAAAACAGGTCCAGTGGGAGCCAAGTTGTTCCATGCGGACGGATAGACATACAGGCAGACGACGAAGCTAATAGTCGCTTTTCGCAAGTTTGCGAACGCGCCTAAAAAGGAGAGTAGAAAATTTCAGCGGTGGCAAAGCAGAAAGGGAGAGAGGGTCATCACCACTGTCCACCGAACCACATCAAAAAGAAAGTGTTCTGGCAGTACCTCGTTCCATTTGCAGGAGCACGATAACTGCACGCATTTCCACTCGCTGATGCTCTTCTACAGGCGAGATAACAAAGTCACGTGCTAGGCCGGGCTAGAGAACACATCGCAAACCAAACAATGTAAGCAGATGTTTCGCTCATTATACTGATACGCCGCATATTAGCACAATATACTGCGATTCTAGCGTGTAGGTACTTAGAAACCGTACTTTACACTTCGAACAAGTTATCAATATTTCTGCACTTGCAGTACAAAGCCATGCACTGGAGTGTTTCCTACCAAAGTAATAACAGTTTATCTGGTTACACAAATTCCTCGCCTTTTCCGAACCCCAAGTTTCAAAAGAACCCGCAAACTGGTTCCTAATCCTGAGCCAGTGAATGCAATCCACACTCCTATCTTCCTACCGTTTTTTATATTTTATAACAGGGGTGGCCAGCTAGATAAGTTTCGCAGCCGCAGTTTTGGAGGCAGCTAGGCAAGAATAATGCACTAGTAAAGTAAAAACACCTATTCTTTATTTCATGGCTTCTTATTTCTGTTTATCCAACGACAATAGGTTAGTTTCAGTTAATTTTGACTGCGACACTCGTTTCTTTACAAAACCTCTGAAACGCTGTTAAATGTCAGCCTCGTGTGCATGTAAACTACCTCAATATCACATTCTTACAGGAAACCTGCGCGAGTCGCACTAGTGACGTGAGCGACCTGCGTTGTGGCCACCCCTGCTTCATAACAACATCCTTTTCCATTTAGGTCTCTCTTCTCTGTTCTTCTGGTCTTTCTGCTAAAACTCTGCATGCGTTTCTCACGTCTCTCATGTGTGCTACTATTTTGTGCATAGTAGCTGTCCATGTGCACGCCATAAAAGCATACAGGGACAGCAGAGGCGTAGTTCCACGCATTCTTAATCTCGGCACTCGATGGAGGTGAGTGGTCAAATTCACGCCACGGCCACTTTACGCCCGCGGAAGAACACGAGGTTGTGTGGGCCTCAGAGCTTGCCTGGGCGTTTTGGAGAAGAGAAAAATGTCTTGCCTCTGCCGGGAATCGAACCCCGGATCGTCCAGCCCGCAGCCTTGTCCGTATAATGACTACGCCACCCCGGCTCCCACATTTAGTGAAGAGCAGAATTTTACAGCTCGTATTCAATACACACGTGACATGACTTACAATAATTTCGGCTCAATGGTTAAGGAAATTTCTGTTCGTTTCACGTGTTAGGCACTCTGGCCTCTTCTGTCTCAGAACTGTCACAAGGCAGCGATCGACGTACGATACATTTCTTGCACGAGGTGTTCACGGCACCGCAACACAACACTCGTATTCCGAAACGAATTCGAACTCACGACTGTAGCGTCGCCGACATGCTCGACTTAAACCGCACTGAAACTGTGACTGAAATAACCTCTCTTTGATCGCATTTTATGCAACGTTTTATATACTAAACGTCAGACACTTTATATGATTTCATCCATCAGTTGTCTACAATATTTCACGTCCGCTTCCTAGACCTTCGTCTTGCCACAGTAGTACAGGACGGTGAATTTCGAGGCACGTCAGCATCTACGGCCCTGTACTAATGGTAAAACAGCATAAAAATTCGCGCCTGTTTCAACATAAACATATCCAGGGCTGAATAAATGTTGCTAATTCAGGAGCCAAACAAACCACTTAGCATAATTACATACTATCCTTTACTAGATATGTGCAAGGTTATGTTGTACACGTACAGGGACCTGACATAAAATAACTTTCAGCTCTCTAATCACAAATTTTCATTCGTCAGTGACGAGAGGGCGAGCACATTCGGGGACTATGAATGAGTCCACTTTACACCGAAAATTTGTACATTCTGAAAGAAGTTTTCCCTCTGAAGATTCAAACTGATATTCGGCACCTCAAATTCAAATTACTGCCTATGTTGTGGAGGAGAATAAAGTATAATTTGTAAAAACTAGAAAAAAATGAAGAACGTAAGAAAAATTAAACAATGAAGGGGAACTGAGAAGTTCCAAAAATTTTGGGAACTCGAGACCAAAATTAGCACTAAAACAGGAGAATGGCTAATAGCATAGACAAAAAGTAGGAAGTATCCTTCATTTACAACACAAATGTACAGAAGTTTCCCTCAGAAAAATCGGTCCGCTTAGGGCAATAAACGCTACTATGTAAAGTACTCCTTTAAACGAACTGTACACCAGCAACAATAGTTTTTACACTTCCAACATAAATTCAATGTGCAGATTTTTATTAAAGTGTTTAAGTCAATTCTGCCACTGAATTTAACGTGAAACATATTTCAAATCCCCACTTTAGCGATTCAAAGTCGGCACTCGTCGACCAACGCGGCATATAGCTGCCTACTGACATTTACCCAGTACAGAATCTTTTTAACGCACCGTAGTGCGGACGACATCGTTGCTGCATGGCGACCGATGACGCCATCTGATTTGTAGTACTCAGTCCCGCTTGAAGAAGGGCCTGTATAATAAATCTTACAATTCCACATGCGGCTTAAACACAGATTCATTTCCTCCCTCTATATACGCTGGCCTCATTTCAGTAGATGAGCGATTTCGAACAGACGTACGTACGTCTCACATTCGGGAAGCACCGTTCCTTCCCGATTTAACTTCCAAGCGTTCTAGGGGAGGCCTATACAACACCGCGCCACGCACCCGCAAACACCAACGTAAAAAAATAATAAATCGAGCTGTAGTTACGATCGCCAGATAAGACACAAGTAACAAGAAAGAAATGAAGTACCCACCGTACAGGTGTGTTGACCGAAGGTTAAATGCTTAACAAACGGTCGATGTAAGCAAGGAACACCAGTAACTATTAGGTACATATAGTAAAGGTCTACGTGTGCTGGAAAAATCAATTTTATTTAAGTCAACTTTGTTAGATATCGTCTAGGGCACGGGTGCACAAATTTTCCAAAAATTTAGGGTCAACCTCAAAATTTTAGGCGCCAGAAGGTAACATGAAGCAAGTTCCATACTGAGGACTCACAAATATTAGGCACCGCCCTGCAATAATTAGCCGCCCGGGCGAACTGGAGCCCGAGATTTGTGCCATAGGCCAAGGCCATATTTGAAAACGAAATTTTACGGGCTCAAACCGCTCTTCCGTCTGAAATAACCAGGACGACGGCCAAGTTTTGACTCTGTTACAAAATATTATTTATTGTTATTATTGTTGTTACACTGTCGGCGTGCGGTGGCGCTGTTGGTTGATGAACTGCGCTACAGGCCAGAAGGTCGCGGGTTAGATTCCCGATGGAGTCACTAGAATTTTTCATTGGCTTAATCCTTCCGGCCGCACTATGGCCCTGGGGTCGACTCAGCCTTTAACAGAAATGAGTGGGGGGTAAAGGTGGCCGGTGCGTAGGGTTAACCTTACCACCTTCATGTGCCGAATGTCTGGAAATCTGGGGAGCCTCAACCTCCTGGAACATAGCAGCCTGTCCAGGCCTGTGTAGGAATAGCTTTACCTGTATTATGGTTACATTGCATTACATTATGTCTGTGAAGAATTAAGCAGCTTAAAAATTCTACATACGATAAATCTGTCAGATTTTACAACAACTAAAGCCGCATATTTTTTGCAGATCCACCTCTACACATCACTTCAGGATCCTAAATTAAGAGGAGCTAGTATCGTTCCCATCTCAGACGTTCGCGAGTCCGCCATGTTATTACTACTGACTGTACGAAATCGAAAAGTTACGACATTGGTGTGAACTCTAATGCGATAACGTGCACTCAAAATTTCGTGAAAATCGGTCAACTGTTTCAAAAATTGGAATGCGGGTATGGAGCATAGCATGGTGATCTCGTAAGCCTGCCTTTTCTTGAAGAACGGAAAGTATGCTAAAAGCGATAGAGGCAACATGGTTTGTGAATTAACTGTATCTGTATATTTGTTGACTGATTTTCCAACCCCACCCTCCCCCCTCCGACACAGAAGTGAAATGGATACACTGCTGGTAACACCCATCGCCCTTCAGCCAACTCAACTTCATACCGGAAAAAAAAAAGAAGAAAAAAAAACACACACACACCTAAATGTTTATTAATAAGGACTGAAAACTACATGGGCCTACTACAACTACATCTTCCGCAGGTGCATGTAAGACGGGGTTCACTGTTTGCAGATTACTGAAGAAAGAAGCATGATTTCAACATAAAACCAGTTTAGTACATTACAGTATATCTGTTAGTATATGACGAGACACGGCATGCGACGGCACCGCCCAAACCTGCATTCTCCGTATCATTCCACACACACACATAAAAATGTTTATTCTTTTACTCAGATGCTTAAATTTCATTCTGAACACCGAAAGTAGAAGTAGATTGTATACCATTCCTGTAAAGCATTCGGGTGATCTCGGGTTCAAATCTCAACCTGGAGGCCGGCTATCCCAGAGTTTTTTCGTGGCTTTCCTTAGCAACACCAGGAAAATGTTGGGAAAGCATATGAAAATGTGGCAAGATCACTCCCTTACGCACCCTTTGCAATTCACTAATCACTGTTACTCGCCACTATACCAAGTCACAGTGACAGCGTCGTTAAATAAACCACAAATACATAGCTGATATAGCATTTCACGTCCTACAGTTTCCTTCCTAATACATGACAAATCGCTCCACTTTCAAACACCTCGGGTGAAAACTATGCA
Source organism: Reticulitermes speratus (assembly GCA_021186555.1). NCBI lineage: Eukaryota > Metazoa > Arthropoda > Insecta > Blattodea > Rhinotermitidae > Reticulitermes > Reticulitermes speratus. The sequence continues at coordinate 29,246,296 of JAJKFL010000013.1, read as the reverse complement.
AACTTGTAGGACCTCACCATACTGTATAAACTAACAGACACGTGATGAACGGTTCGTGTGTGTGTTTTTTTTTATAGCCCCCCTCACTGAAACTCAGCTGACTGAATCTGAAAGGTTCTTCAGTTTACAGACACGATTAAACATTCTAATTACCCCCAGTCTCTTCATTATCCTGTAACCTCCACAAAATACTACGAACAACACCCATTTCTTATATATGTACTATACGCATGAAACACATGACTTATAGACACGTGATACAAATTTGAGATTTGTAAGTTACGGGCAATTTTAGCACTACACAGCATGAATAATTTGATGCCGCAAAAACATTACTTGCAAATAAAGTTACGAGATTAAGAATCTCCTTAATCACGAAGAACGACATGGAAAATAAACGAACGTTTTCTTCTGCTCGCGGAACGGGCAACAGAACTCACTTGTAGATTTGTGCAATAAAACGGTTCCTTTATGAAATGAGTTTTCGGAACACCTACCCAGCTCTGGAGGACGTTGACCTACCCACACGATGGTTCGGTCCTTGGAATGCTGGTTTAGTTCAGCACAGTGTCCTAGCACGAAAACTCATAAACCTCTGTACATATTGAATTATTTGTACCAACAAATGCACTAAGACAGTTTTTTCACTGTTTTCTTTATTATTACGATGCCCCAATAATAAAGAAAACAGTGAAAAAACTGTCTTAGTGCATTTGTTGGTACAAATAATTCAATTATAAAAAGATGCACGGTGAATATAAAGTGAAACTCTGTACATATTTTAACCACGTCTTTCTTTGCCCAAACGGACGTGCAACAAAAACACCCAATATATAGAAGTAGGTCACCTATCACTATATGATGTACCCGCTGTGTACATAACGCTTTATAGTAAATTAGCATTTCTGCGAGGTCTGCAGCCGGCATACCACTGTTAGCAGTGGTAATTTTCTGCGATAAAAGTTAAGATAACACAAACAGTTCCTTGGCGGCTAACCCACCTTTCCTCGCACAACACTCCGGCATGCGACTTGTTCACAAGGTCACAAATCTTTCAATGCATCAAACTAACATCACTTAAACAGTACTAATCACTTAAAAGCGTCACCACTTCACTTACACAAAAAGAGGATACGATTCCAAGTAATTAAACACTTTAAAGAGTTACTTTACCAATTGCTTCTGTCTTTATCAACACCACATTCAACTGTTTTAAAACATGGCTAACAACTTGTTGCCTACGTTGCGAGGTCGTGCTTTCGTCATCAACTTCAAGCCGGTACGCAGAGCGGCACCCGAAAACTCACGGAACCTCACGAATATTGACGAGTGTATTTCGTTACTACACGGCTTAAAAACATTTATTTTATCACGTTCCGTAAGTTACCCCCGAATCAAAGTAATATTTAATGCAGTTATTAAAACAAATACAGTCAAACACAACGGGAGTCTCCTCCAAAGATAATATTTAATGCATTTCAAAGTTTTACGAATATGCAGAACTCTCAGCACCAAGAGTACTACACACAGTGCCGCGGTGTTCGAAGTTTTGAAAACTGATTTTAACATTAAAAAACAAAGGCAACCCCTAATTAATAACAATGCCAGGAAATTCCCAGTAATGTACTTACAATGTGTGTATGAGTACATGCAAAAAATAACACAGAACTGTTTTCGGCAACTTTCACAGCATGTGAGACCATTTCGTTAGCACACACCGTAGTATCATTCTGACTGAGATCTGAGGTTCCCACATCAGCGATTGTCAGGCGTGTGCTGTCGTCTGGTATGTGGCGCCACGTGGTCTGGCAGATATTTACCGACATTTCGCTTAATTTCGGTAGAGACATAGCGGTTAGTCTCTTTCTGCCTACTGTCAATTAACTCCGCACAGAAATATTTGTTACGTCTCCAGTGGTTTGTGACCTACTCCCCGACGTCCATATCAAAATGCGGCCGTAGCAAACATTTGCTATGCCTGATCATAAGGAACTGTATTTATAACAAACAGACAAATGTTAATGCATATTCCAGCTTCTGAAACACAGACGTGCATAACAATTACACAGCGAACTTTAAAGCAATTACCACGTTTACCATCATCTCTATTCAAAAATCAGACATTAACACCCATTCTGACAAGGTCACTATTTCGTGCCACGTCTTCAGTATGCCATCTTCTGGTTTTTAGACGCGTTCGCAAAGTTGCAAAAAGGGACTATTAGCTCCGTCTGTCTGCATGGAACAATTCGGCTTCCGCTGGACGGATTTTCATGAAATTTGATATTTGACGATTTCTCGAAAATCTGTCGGAAAAATTCAAGTCTCATTAAAATTTGACAAGAATAACGGGTACTTTATATGAAAACCTATGTACTCTCATGATAATATCTCGCTGAATTCTTCTTAGAATGAGAAATGGTTCAGACGAAAGGTGCAAAGAAAATCAAAACACGCCTTTTATGTTCAGTAACATTTTTCCGAAAGTCGTACCGTTTATAAGATAATGCGGAAAATGCTGTACAGCCGGTATAGGCCCCAGATGACATAATATGGCGCATGCACTTTCGCGTTACGACAGGTCTCTATAGCGTACTGCACTAGCAAAAGGTTAAGCGTGAGTGTCAAGTTCGCTAAACATTCCAAAACTAAGAAATATGCGGAAATATATACACCGCGAGAAGGACCGTTACATTTGCGTTACGTTGTCTTTTCCATTGTTATGCATTTGAGAAAAATTCCGTGTCTTTTCTCATCATGTTAGGATTGTGTAATACGGGCATTACCACGTCAAAAGATGACGTCACGAAATAATTCGGCAAAACATTCTTCATGCTTTTTTCCCCCCGAGATCGTCCAGTCCTTGACAGAGCCCGAAGAATCACTATAAACGATTCGATTCCCGTTATGGGCAAGATTTGTGTCTTCTCCAAAGCGTCAACACCGGCTCTGAAGACCTCGCAACCTCCTATTCAATAGATATAGGGTTCTTTCTCTGGGGTAAGGCGGCCGGGGACTGAAACTGACGACTCACTTCCTTCTAGTGCCTAGGATATGAATGAGCTGAGCTACAACTTCGTATCTTCATATGCCTGCATGGTCTGCAGATGGACAACTTCGCTTTCCTTCATCCAGTCCTTGGGTACGCCAATATTCTTTCAGTCTTTTGTGTTTCATATGCAATAACGGTTAGCCAACGCCAAAATCAATGAGTTGGGGATGGATATGTGGAGATAATGGCGCACAAAATTATGCAAAGCGAGGTGCGGGATTCGAAACAACTGATGCACACAGCACTTGGGCAAACAAAATTAAAGGCCGTTTTTTGAACGGTTAAGTCACCTTAAATTTATCTCTGTGATGACGTAACTTTTGTGTTCAATGCTACGACGTCACTACATAAAAACGTAAAACAAAACAGATTAAGGAACGGCTGCAGCCAATTGGGCCCTCATCGACTGAAGTTTTCAGCACTTCATTTCACTGCATTCTTATCTACAACATTTATTACCAACCTGCCAGCAACAGAGCGGGACTCCGAACAAGACAAACGAGTCTGTAGCACTAATGAGTTTGTACAGATAAAGTTTACAAATCGCGAGACACGTAAATTGAAGAGTTTTTGGTACCTAAGCGAGAAACTAAGAGGATGCTGGAGAAAATTAAACAGGATCTTCATGATTTGTACTATTAGCTCAGTATCATTAGGGCATTCAAATCAATGAAAATGGGATGAGTGCAGCATACAGCATTCATGGGACAGATTGAAAATATGTACACATGTTTGGTCGGAACACCTGAAAGGAATAGACCAATTTGAAGACAAAGCGTATAATGAAAGGATCCTCAGGCAACAGCGTGCAAGGATGTGAGTTAGACTCGTCTGGTCAACGACAAGAAACAACATCATAATATCTTAGGTTAATGTAGCCACGACTCAGTTGCTAATCCATCGTTTGTAAAATCCGCGATGCAGCGCGTGAACGTGGGGAACACAAAATATTGGAAAAGTTTGTCTCAAATTCAACATATGTTGTCTAAAGCGGAACGAATATCTTTCTGTCAGGTCATGTGGACCAAACGGAAAGAGAATTTACAACGCAGACAGCGGTCAGATAAGAACAACATGGCTGTGACGAACGCTGGTGCCGCTGAAACCGGACCCGGCCTGCAGTTAAACTTCTTTCGTGTATGTGGTGATAATACAGGCTTAATTAAACACTATGAAAAAGCGTTTTCTCAGAAACTGAATAAAGTGTAAGCCAAATTTTAAATCAGTTTTTCAGAGGAAGATGAGAACACCATGGACCTATCGATCCTTGAAGATTAGGACACTACGCTGTTTCGATACGTCGGGATATGGCTACGCACTGATGCAGCGTTATCCCAGGCGAATGACATCTTCAACTACACCGCTACGAAAACCTCAGAACTCCACTGACAGACGTTTCGACGCTGGGCAAGCAGCATTAACAGAACTCCCTGCATTGTAATGACGTGCGAATGATTACAATATACCTGGTGAAATGGAACTGTCAAGATACGTCGAATATTATAGTTGATTTCAGGCTTCCGCCACGGTGTAAACGAAAGCTTCTCTTTTCTAGGATGTTACGCAACGCTGACTGGTAGTTACTTGCCGACGTTTCGGGACAACCAATATGTCCCATCTTCGAGGGTCAAGCTGTCCAAGAGGAGGGTCAAGCAGTCCAAGTTTCTTCTTGGGCTGCTTGACCTTTGAAGATGGGACTGATAGGTTGTCCCGAAACGTCGGTAACTAACTACCAATCAACGTTGCGTAACACCGCAAAAGAGCGAAGATCTGCACTGAATATTACTCTTCGTTTCAAACTTACATCTGCTAGACACAGCAAGCGGTTAGAATAGAAATACGAGAATATAGAATACGAGCAGAAATTGTGTCAATAATCTCCATCACGACGCTAGATAACAAGACAGTCTGACCGCTGCTGGAGCCAACCAGAGCGTTTCATTTCGCTTCAGCGCCCGCGCCCGTTCTGCCAACGGTTTGTAAGCAACAGAACCGCGTCGGAACCACATGCGACGAATTTACGCGACTTCAGGGGTTTAAAGTGTATTTAACTGTACTGGTAGTTCGAGCCTGTCAACCGATTAAACTGGTTTATTCAAATCTTAACATGCAGTTTTGGCCAGATGTCATGCAAAATTTGGAGCCCTGGGTGAACGCCCCCCCCCCCCCTCTCAAACAGACCTGTCTGGCAACAAGGAATTTGAATCTTCAATGGTCACTTATCTTAATCACTGTACAGAATGCACCATCACCACTGCTGCTACTACTACTACTACTACTACTACTACTACTACTATTACTACTACTACTACTGCTACTACTACGACAATCACCACCACGACCACCACCGCTACTAATACCACCACAAATAGTAATAGACGAGTAATGTAAATGATAATAATTTATTGTTTTACGTAGCCTTTGGGAGCTTCCTGGGACTTCTTTGTTCTTACGCTCAGGCTCTTACGCGACGATGCAATAGAGGTACTCCTATGTGATTAGCAGAGAGTATGGGAAAGTAGTTACGATATTTGAACCGTGATAATCTCTCCGAAATTTGTCTAGAAATAATGCTAAAACCACGCCAATCACCCCCACACAACCCCGGTCATAGTAGTCTGTATCCTGCCGAACGCAAAATGTGTAAAGCGGTGTCGGCAATTGCGAGACATTCCAGGCAATTTCACGTTCTCAAAACTACCTACAATTGAAACAGGAGATGCGTAATTGCGACACCTTTCTATGTGTTTGTGCCAGCACGGCATCTTGTACGGCATGAGGCATTACTTCAAATACCTTCTAACCAATTCTGATGTAGTTCCAATCGGTGTATGAGACTTGGATCTCCGAAGAAACATGTGCTAATACAGACGTAGAAACAACGTAGGTTATGACGTAAGTTCAGTCAGCAGGACCGGGGACAGAGTCTGCAGGCAGTGATTCTCTATGTACATAATCACAGCGTGCAGGGTTGCTTTTTAGTTTATTTAACATCGCTACCAGTAACTAAGCCTGCATATCCTCGAATGATAAGAGGATAGTAAATAATCAATTGGGAAGGACATAAAAGAAAACGGTGGTGGTCTAATTTAAGACAGTACATCAAATTCAATTGAAAAGCGAACCCAGACGCACGGAAAGCTTAATAGCCTTACATTTACTCATACAATGTACATAATACACCACTTACCGCATGTTAGAGTATGTGTAGGAAAGGACCTTCATGAACTCTCAGACATGCTTGACACCCGGCGAACAGATTATTATACTGTTTGAAGTTTTGTCTAGGAATTGCCAACACTGCGCCCTGATTAAACAGGCGCTGCGTGACTGACACACCGCCAGTAGTATCGTCGGGTGTACGATTACATGAATCATCTGACGTCTTAAGTCACACGGTCTAGGTTAATCTGCTGTGTGTAACCGACGTGTGAAACACAGTGTAACTTAAATTGTTCTTCGTGAGTATGCAGTACAGTTTAACAGCGAGGATTTTCATTGTGGGCACCTATACAATACACGGAAGAAATCGCATGGAAAGTGTTGTCGGAAGTTTACAATACGGTTTCCCGGTGTTTCAGTTCCTTCGAAATCAAATATGTGTGAGAGATGAATGAGGTAATTTCCAACATATACACTAACATACGGTGTTACATATCACACCACACACACACATATTATATGCTGAAACGTAATGTCGTTAAGCTTGCCGTGCGCCTGGGTTCGCTTATCAGTTAAACTTGACATTTGCCTGGAGGAACTGAGGAAAACCATGAGAACATCAGTCCCGGTTAAGACTCGAACCGGACTCCTCATTAATACAAGTCCACAACGTTTTCCCTTAAGGCAACCTACTCCGTACCATAAACAAGATGAACACAATGTGCTTGTTAAATGACACTGCACCCCTGCTTGCAATACATGAGTCGTTAATTCTGACGTAATCGAAAAACGTGAGCTATCACGAACCGACTCGACTCCCCCGAGTGCGCTAATCGTAGGCCCCTATAAATCGCATTTTGTTCTACTGTACTGAAACACGATTCCTATATTCTGATTTGCCTTCCTTTAACTAATTTCTAGAAAGGTGAACAAACCAGTTTTTCCTTATGGCATGAAGGTATACTTCGATTCACATCATGACGCATGCGGTTTATTGTCGCTGTCTCGCTTTGAAGGTGACGCAAGACGCTCCTTCCTTCTTGATACGGGCATTACCCCGCCTTACTTAATTCTAACAAAGCAGAATCGTAAATATTCTCCAGCAGAGTGAGCAGTCATGTGTTGCGTGCTCTCCATCCAAAACGACACTGCCAGGAACATCAACCTCTCAACAGCTGTGCAAGATTTCGCAAAAGCAAAGTTCGGTTTGTCACATTGCAGGAAACGACACAGAAAGCATACTTCCCATGATTTCAATGAGTTTTGATATATATTAATATAGATAGCCACATTTCAATTTTTATCATTGCATGGTAAAATTACTGCTGTCACTTAGACTACCGAGCTGTTACGTGATACCTGGATACAAGAGGAAGTAATAAGAGACTGGAAACAATTACATACTGGGGAACTTCATGTTCTGTATTCCTTGCCAAATATTATGACGGTGACCAAATCAAGGACATCTGGCTTGGCAGGGCATGTGACACGCATGGGACAGAAGATAAATCATTCACGATTTTCGTGGGAAAACCAGAAAGAAAAAGGATGCTTGGAAGATATAGGCTTAGATGGGGACAACATCAAACCGGAAGTTAATGAAATTGGATCGGAGCTCAGAATAGCGACGAGTGGCGGGCTGGTGAGACCACGGTAATGAACATTCGGGCTCCATAACATGCGGGGAATTCCCTAACCGTTATCGTCGCATACGAGCATATGCCGATCTGTGAAAGGTACTGGCGAATGGCCTCGCACGCCATCTGCTGGTCTCTGTGTGTTTACTAGGTAGCAATTGGAACGTGCACGCTAAGCCAGAAAAACTCAAGCCGTCACGAGACACAATTGACCTAACCTTCTGAATCAGGACTCTGCTCCATGTAGTTACTGAGTTAATTACAGTGCTAACAGGTTTTAGTTTCTACGATTTATCAATCATTATTCAATTCAGCATCAGGAAGGCATCCTAACATGGTGGTTACCAGGCCTACAGACTGTCGGGGATTAGATAATCATGACTTTGCGATGGGCTTCAATGCAGAGACTACGACACTAAGTTTGGTGAAAACCAGCCAAGTGGTTAAACAGATCATTGTGTTCTGGGATGTAACACCGTGTAATTTGGTAGACAAGCACCAATGCCTTCAGGGAACGCTTTCTTTCCATCTTTAGGGTGAAGATGGAGACAAAAGATCCCTCCGAAACGTTGGTATATATCTACCAAACTAGAAGGCGTCACAGCTCAAACGACAGTAATCTTAATCGTCGACGTCATCAGAATCTCAAATCTCTGATGTGGCAACAGGAAAGGGAACATCAGTCAGCATAAGTCTACTTTTGATCCCTAACAGAGGCAGGATAAATGTAAGTGCCCCGGCACCTTGTGTCCATTCCAATCCGTGGCGCTTACACGCCAGCGCGGCCCAAGGTCTTGCCGGGTTTCTTAAATCTTCACATGCTTTTGGTGTGTAGGACAGGAGATCGTGCCTTTCCTGTAACAGGCAAAGGTCCAAGTCTGAGCCCGGCACCGTGTTTCTGAATGTAGTGAGTTTCGCGGCTACAAGTATCCCGGCTACCCGAACGGTTGTTCTAAAACATTAGTTGAGCCGCGCCTAGCCATTCAGGTAAACTGCCCTTTAACCCTTTTCATACCAATTTTTGCTAATGGGCTAGGCGCTCGGACAGACTTTACTTGTCGGAAATCAGACGTTAGTGGTACCTGCAGCAAACGAGGCGGTACCTGGACCGAGTGCGTGCAGTTGATGTGAACAGTCTACAGCAAAGGATAGCTCTTGTATCAATCAGTGCCTTCTGCATGACAGCACTCCGTGACCAGCACCAGTAGTAAGATTTGTTCATATGAAATGTATCAACCTACAATATATATGAACTAGCGCAAATCTGCACTGAATCCTGGAGCAGTTATCCAAAGATAGCAAGTGTTTGTTCTTGATTCGAGAAGGCCTGGATATCTCAAGAGACACATTAGCGCTCCCCTGCATCATCCCTGAGACAGGACCGTACGAACCGTTAGCTGCCTTTTCAGTAACCGAAGCCGGAAATTCAGTATTTAGAGGACGGTTACATTACCTACACAGGACAACAAAAACTCAGGAAGAATCGCACACATACATCCATGCTCGAGTTGGATTTAAGCACACGATCGCAATGCGTGAGCCGTAGAAAACAGAACGTGAGGCCACTGTGGTTTGCAACATCTTAACGTTGTTTTATACTCAGAAGACTTCAGCTGCGAAGTTCCGTTATCTACAGTCCACAGACCAAAGGCGGAAGGTGGGGTGGGGGAGGCTTGTCTTGCGCGACAGATTATCCTACTGTTGCAAAAGGACTGAAAACACAAAGCATTTCGAGTAGCGTGTAGTGAGCCAGTGCACTGTGCGATTGCTTTCAGGATGGGCGGCAGCAACCTGTCACTCACCGCGAAACATTCAGCATGCGCATCTATCGCATTCCTAGGAAGGATCATCACGTGGTCTGTGGACAGTATCAGGTCTCAGGCAGAGCTTCCAAGTTTACGTGAATCCCCAAACGGAGTTCTCATTTCAAATTCACCCAATTACTTGTGTAATTAACTGTGACAGTGACTGGCGACACTGAACAAACTTGGGAGTCTTTTTTTTTTGTGGTGAAGGGCCCCACGGCACGGCACGGCACGGCAGCTTTGAGGCTTAATGTGCAACCCTGAGATGAAGATGATTAGTTTTTTTTTCGTTTTTCCGTGTAATGGAGCACCGGTGGAATGAAATTGACAGGGGAAAACTGAAGTACTCGGGGAAAAACCTGTCCCAGTGCCGCTTTGTCCACCACAAATCCCACATGGACTGACCCGGGATCGAACCGGGGCCTCCGCAGTGAGAGGCCGGCGACTAACCGCCTGAGCCATGGCACGGCCATAACTTGGAGTCTTACTACACATAAAGTAGGCCTAAAGCAAACACTGGCCTGCAGCCAAGGTGCCACGCCTTTCTGTAATATTGCACTGCATCCTCCAAACCCGCAACAACAGCGGGTCGACGATAGCGACAACCGGTTTCAATTACTCATGGCGACGGAGTTCAACATTCTCCCGTGAAGGAGAGCTACACGGTTGCGACAACGCAATCTTTTCTGCCATTTCAATTATCATCACATTTCCTAGACGTTTCGTATCACAAACATTTCTACGACACATGACAACCCCACAAGCAAAATCATTCTGTGAAGCTGATCGTAGCTCAGACAGCCAAGAAATTCCCGCACTTTACGGAACGTAAAAGTTTACTGCCGTTTTCACAAGACTCCATCACTGGGCTACATCCTAAGCCAGAAGAATCCAGTCCTTAAACCTTATTTATTTTATGATTAATTTTAACATGTCTATTATCCTCCCACAAAGGCCTAGGCGTTCGAAGTGGTCTCATCCCGTCGTGGTTTCAGAATAAAATTTTGTATGTACTTCGCGTCTCCAATGACGGTGGTGTTCAGTCTTCACACCGTGTAGTGAAGATCTGTTACTCCGAAACGTCGGAACATGGAAGCCCAATAAACCGCCACCATAGCATCTAACAGTTTATGTGTTTTTCTCTGTGGTATTAATGCTCTTGACCAACAAACTAATCATCATAAGGTCGTGTGTTCCATTCGTATCGAATAACATCCTGTCTGCTTTGACCTTTTCAATGTACTGTAATGCAAGATGGAAAACAATGTCGATCAAGCACCTCTATATTTCAGATCATACGAATAGGGAATGCAAAAGGCCAATGTTTATCTGTACGGACTTCAGTACATCGGTAGTTTTTAAACCACTTTAATTAACCTAATGATTGTCATGGTAGGTAATATGCTAACTTCAGACAGGATGTTAACTGCAATTCAAGTCAAAATAATATTTGTGTGGTATTACGGAAAACAGGAACAAGTAAAAGCTTGTCAAAATGCGACGAGTGCATTAAATGAAGTAATTAAATGCCTGTATACATTAGGCTCCAATACCTACTGTGACACTGAAAAACTCCGACTTTTACCCACAAAGCGCATGTATAGGTTCCCATGACTGAGAATAAAAAGCGACTATTTCCCTAAACAACATGAACGAGGTGGTCTTTGCAGTACAGACCCATCGTGTTTCCGGTGTGACAGATAACGAATCTTTAAATATTATTCAGATGAAAATATGCTTTGTCATTACACATCCTGTATCATAAATGAAAACTGTTATCGTGTCGAGATCAAAGTAATGCCTGAGGTCTCCGTTCTTGTGCGATACTGCCAAGAGACAATGGGTGATTGGCGCTAAGCTTCCGGGACAGCTTGATGGTCGAACGTCGAATGAAGAATCACTCAGTCATGTGGTGCAGTAATCCAGAACAATGGAGAACTCACCTGCACCGTTGCAAAAGCGTAAGTGTTCGGAGAGCTAAGCCTACCGATATGTATTTCCTTTTGTGAAGGCAGGGATTCGTAGGTTATTGTTCGAGGAGTGGCGAAACATGTCTGAAGATATGCTGACGTTTATGAAGAGGAAACCTTACACAAAGAACTAATGGTCCTAGTTTTAGAAACCTATTAAATAGGACACCACTATGGGGAAGACAGTGGCCGTGCGGTCTAAGGCGTGGGTCTTCGGCCGCTCGCTTACTAGGATCGTGGGTTCGAATCCCACGAGGCATGGATGTCTGTCTCTTTGTAAGTGTTGTGTGATGTCAGGTAGAGGTTTCTGCGACGAGCTGGTCCCTCGTCCAGAGGAGTCCTACCGACTGTGGTGTGTCTGATGTGTGTGATCATGAAACCTCGACGAAACGAGGAAGGCCCAGGCCCATATAGGGCTGTTGAGCCATAGGAAAAAAAATGGGAAAGACTTGAGAGGGCATATATTTTCCTTCATTACGTATTGAAAGTAAACTGCAAAATACTTGGACAAGTCTGTAATCACTGCAGCTTTTGTTACACCTTACAGACTCCACGAGGGAAATTTTAGAATAAAAACTCTTTGTACAGGGTGCACAACAGCCAGGTTTTATTTGGCCCACTATACAGCCAAGCCCCTTTCAGTTTCCAGTTAGTCAACACTTTTATTTACGATATTTGTCAATACAATCCGAAATGTCTGCACTTACACATTCAATTATGGTTTTAACTTCGTGTTGAATGTACGTGACATTTAAATTAGGTTCACATCTACAAGTGTTTACGTTCCAGCTGTGTATGATTTATGCAATACCGTTCATTCAGTGTTTACCGTGCTAGCTAGCGACTGCTGCAGTGGAATGTGCTAGGAAAGTTAAAGCAAACTCGTGCAATTTAAACAACACAATTAACTTCGTTTACCGATCATGTTCATGTTTTTCAATGTTTAAATGCTGATTCGACAAAATCCCGACTATAGGTTCCAGTCCCATTCACCTCGTAATCGCCCGAGAAAAAAATTCATTAGTTTACCTTAGAAACACCCTGGGTAAGCAACTGTCCACCTCCAGTACAACACGTCACAGAAAACCCGCCTCGATCCAACAACTCTCAGCTAGAGACACAAATCTACTACGACTGAGAGCAAAATGAAGCCTCATTGGTAGAATGTTAACGGTACACCAAGTAGGGCCAAGTAACTGCTTTGAGCGACTTAACGCTTCCGCCGCGGTGTAAATGAGACCTGCGCCCTTTTGGGATTTTACGCAGCGTATTGCTTGACCCTTGAAGATGGGACCGATAGGCTGTGCCGAAACGTCGGTAAGAAACTACCATTCTACGCTGCGTAAAACCTTAAAACAGCGCAGAGCTCAAGTAACTGCTCCCCCCCCCCCCCACCAAAAGGACATACTGCCATTTGTAGCAGCAGTCTTTTGTTTGATGGCGCCAAGGCCCTCAGACAACATGGTAAATCCGTTAGCGTAAACACAATACCTGTTGTAGGTACAAGGTCTCCGTGCCACAGTCCAGCAATGTGTCTCGTGCGCAGGAATGGCTACACGGAGCAAGGGACGTCGACTTGCAAAGCGCAGTTCTTCACCATCTGTTAGTTTTTTGGTTGGTTTGGTTGGTGGCATGAACTAAGGTTAATAGGTATGGTCCGGCATGTCTGTTTTCCATCTTTCTGAGGAGCAAGTGCTGTAGGATACATGGAGTGAGTGAGAACACGGCTCTGACGAAAAGTACTGTAGTCATATCTGTTTCTCTCTATTCCTCTCAATATATCTGACGATACATAAAACTGTTACTTCTGTAAAGATATAAGAGCTGGAACAGTTCTGTCAGTATAGTGACTAGACTATCGGCTGGACGACTGAGAAATCGTGGCTCGATTCACGGCACGGGCAACAGATTTGTCATTTCTCTTAAGCGTCCAAATCGGCTCTTGGGCCCACTCAGGGATCTCTGTCACCGGGAGTAACGCAGCCGGGGCGTGAAGCTGACGGCCCACTTTTATCTAGTTGTGAGATAAGGTGCGTGGAGCAATACCTCCATTCCCCCACATGCGTTCAGAGCGTAGTGCTTAATAAGTGCACGGACAACATTATATCTGGCTTTTGCAGTCACAGATGTAGACCATCAAGTGCACAGTGACCGAAACCATTCTGATTTTTACCCAGTAGAAAACCAAAATACTGTATTCACTTTATAACTGAGGACCAACATTTTGTACCAGAAAATCCTCGACGTTAGCGCTCTCTCGCCCTTGGATTATAACACACAGCGTTACAAAAGGACTAAGAGAGCGGCATTGTGAACTCATGAACAATGATTAATACCAAAAGCAAGTTTGATAATTCTAACTGGAATTTATTTCTCTTTGATAGATTCATATACGATATATAACACTGGAACACTAAAAACAACAATAAACCTTTAACAGATCCACTAATCAACCACAGATCTGCAGTCTACAAATAACAGAAGAAAAACGTGGGACATCAAATTATCAGAATAACTTAAGAAAGAATCAAGATAATAGGCTCTACCTTATACAACCGCAACTGATCTGTCGAATTAGATGGACAGACAACACGAGTTCCGTAAGGACACAGCCGTTATCGCACGGCAGATGTAACAAGAAACCTCAGAGTTAGCGCATCTGGCCGTCTTTTGACATCTGACGAATACAATCCAGTAACTTGTTAAATGAGGTCATGACTGCTTCAACCCTAAACTACAGTTTAAAATGAAGCGAATAAAAGCGTATCTTACGTGGCAGGTTAACTCAGGCTGCACTCCTGACTTGCATTTGGAAGGTATCTGTTTCGCGTCTTCATCGCAGACGAGCTACACTTTGTAATCTGCAACAACCAACAGTCATGCGAAACAAAAGGTTTAACCGAATCAAGGAGCCCTGAAAAGGTAGTACAGCTGAGTCCGTTTGACGCCTTATTTCAAAATACACCAACAGACGCTAAAAAGACACGACATGGCTCTTACTGACAAAAGCTAAATTACAGAAAACATAAACAAAACAAATTCTCTGACACAACAGTGTTCTTTGTTGAAGTTAAACTAAGATGAACAATTCTGACGTCACAGAATTCGTAGCTTCTGGAAACCCACTACAGTCTTACTATAGAACAACATAAATTGATTACAATAATTCATATGTCCTGAGCAATATTACATTCCAAGCTAATATGCATTATTAAGGCTTAATTGTACTGCCTTGTCAACATGTGCCTACGTTCCTACCCACGTCATGGTCTTACAGAATACGTCTGAACCAAGAAGCTGTCACTAGCAACTGATGATTCAGCCTGAGAGATAGGCAGCCCAAGTGACACAGCTGCAGTGCAGGCTGTGTTTGCTGAGGCAGGAGCTGTAATAAGGGAGCGGAGAACAAGTGGAATGTGCAAATTGACTTGCTTGGAAGCGCAGATCAGACCCGAACAGCTTATGCATAAACTAAATTATTTATGGTTCTTGTGCGTTCAAATGCCAAACAAACCAGCATTCTGGTTTCGTGTGCTGAACCAATTAAGTTCTAATCCGTGCAGTCCTGTATTGATTGTGTTCGGATTTTTGCTTGTGAATCAATCAGAACACAGCTAGCAATTCAACTGTAGCTGTACCGAAGGCACTGTTTCAAAAATTAAGGTTCCAGTGATCCTGCAGCGTTACACACGGATGAACATATGCTACATGTACGAACGCACAACACTTTACATTATTCTAAGGCAACATTAGGGCTTTTACATCAGCTCGTACAGAATAGGACCTCTAAACAACTAAATTAACACGCAATTAACCATTTCAAAGCCAAAATAAACCTATTTATATACAAAGAATCAGTGCGTACCTGACAGACAGCAGTATGCTACAATTTGATAAACCAGTCAGTAAATGCTATATAGGAAAATAATGTCTCGTTATTGTAAGTCACAAGGGACACAGAACACAATGTGTAGAGAAAATGCATGAGTTCAGAGCATTAAAGATGACGGTAAGTATAGTGATCATTAGGCTTTAAAGAGTTACGTAGATTTAGAAATAAGCCGTGCTGATGACGAATATTGAACCAATGGACAAACAATCTTAATTCTATGGGAACACACTGTCAGATAAAAACACTTCTATTACTATCATTTATCTGATGCTTGCCAAGGCCTCATTATCGAGACTTCACGATCACACTCAGACACACCACAATCGGTAGGACTCCTCTGGACGAGTGATCAGCCCGACGCAGAGACCTCTACCGACAACACACAACACTCACAAGAGACAGACATCCATTTCCCTGACGGGTTCGAACCCACAATCCCAGCAAGCAAGCGGCCGCAGACCCACGCCTTAGACCGCGGGGCCACTGGGATCGGCCCTCCATACTACAGACCGATTCTTTATGCAGTTTATACACATCTATATACTGTATATAGGAATTAATACCCATTTTTGTATGGATAACGAAATTTGTTACATCTAAAATATGCGTGGCCGAGAGTACGTCACCAGCCACGCTTATCAACCATAATTCTCTCCCCCACCAGACCTACGACAGTCAGTCGTCTTTGTATTGTGTTGTGAGAAGAGAATGCAAGAACTTTCTATAACTAATTATAACCTGTTTTACCCTCTAATAAAAAAAACTTCGAGTCGATCGCCAGCTATATATTATTATTACTAGTGATATAAGGTACAGGCATACACAAAAGAATGTGCGGTTCAAGATCACTATGATACGCACATCTTTGTATGCGTATATAAGGTTATCGCATTTATCTAACCAAATACTTTTGCGTCACGTTTTACTGCATTCACACTACTACATGTTTAAGTCTCAATGGCTATTTCACACTACAATACACGCTAAACTGTGAAATCACAGTACGAGTATTACAACTGAGACACATAATGCTATTACTTACCTAATTTTAGTAATATTCACATCGATATTCATTTATGTAAAGTCAAAGTATCTATAATTAATTACCAGTGCCGACGTGAGGGGGGGGGGGGGAGGAAAGCCGGTACAAATTACCGGGACCCGAATATGTGGTATATGTTTTTTTTTATTTCTCGATAGTATCATTGTTTGTCGACTGTACAAATTAACCCTTTCAGACAAAGCCCAAGTCACCCTGCAACTGAGAGTCAGCCTTTCCCATTTAGTGTAAATACTTTTAGCCAGTCAGCCCTTGGTAGGGAGCCCGAGAGAATTTTTTCACCGGCGTCTGAACCCGCTCTCGGCGGCTCTGTTAATTACTACATTCAAAGTGACGGGAAATTAATTTTCGTTAAAAGTATTTTTTTTCTCCGAACGGCTCTCATGGAAGCCACACCGTCCGTGAAACGAGAAGTTAGGTAGTGCAGACGAAACGACTGTATTCCAATAAATACCAAGAAGGTTCTTGCATTTGAGTTCTACAATGCATGACACTACATAACACAGCTCTATTCTACTGGCTGTATGGAAGAGCCCACTGAATTCTGTATGTTTATGCTGATCTTGAGTATGGAGAAGAAATTGGACAGTTTCAAAACTCTGACGATAGAAGGCTTGAAGGGGAACGAGATGTTCAAGCGAGTAAATAAATGAGGCGTGGGTAAAATGAAATTTCCTGGCCCGTCTGCTGAATCTACAGGGAGTCGTCACACTCCCCGCCATAGTGATCTCACGCTGCTACGCACTCGACAAGCCTTCGTCTTAACATCTCATTCTGATGTTTTCTTTTAATTTTTTAAAATTGCTGCTGCATAAGAAGGCTTATAACAAAATTGCATTATCGTACAGAAACCCGTCGTTAAGGGTTAGAGTTATTAGTATCAGGGGACCTGAGGCGTCCTGAAGGGACGCCTGATGGCTTCAGAACGAATATACACAACGTAATTAATACGTCACATGCAGCTTTCCCATTAAGACGCAGCTCTGCACTCTGAGCTCTGCAAGACATGAGTAACAAAACTGAGATTAAAATTAATCCAATAAACTAAAATTCAGTCCCTATCTCACAGGAAACACACCGACTCCGTTTTAAAGACCATCTGGTTAAGGAAAACATATCGTGAGAAACGTAGGAACACGCAGACACGCACAGTGCTCAAAACGCAGCCTTTATAGCATCAAGTCTTGTGGTACATATACAGCAGTAACTACTGAGGATCCAGCTGCCACCATCCACAATAGTGCTGGGGGCGCAGGATCCTCTCAAACGTCGGGATATTTCTACCGGACAACAACACAGGGTCATAAACTATAATACACATGTCTTCATACACACAGTCGTGAGAACCTAAAATCTGACACATCCACAGTCTTCTGGAAGTACTATATAAATTTTCCGATTTTTTCTTCGTACTTGTCCATTAAACTTTGAGATTAATTCTTCTGCAGGACACGTACAATAAAATGTTGATGACATTGTTCAAGGTCGGACTGCGACTTACTCAAAGGAGGTTCGCCGAGTTCTCAAGAATTATGTAAAGCACAGTTGCATCCAACAGCT
This sequence comes from Reticulitermes speratus, assembly GCA_021186555.1. Taxonomy (NCBI): domain Eukaryota; kingdom Metazoa; phylum Arthropoda; class Insecta; order Blattodea; family Rhinotermitidae; genus Reticulitermes; species Reticulitermes speratus. Next base: position 29,228,158 of record JAJKFL010000013.1, on the reverse strand, counting down.
ATAGTAAGTCAGCAAGATTGCTTTCCGAAAATGCAGCTGCAGCAGGAGATATACATCGTGGGTTTATTTTCCTGAAGAGGCACATTTTGTAGTTTGCTGTCGATGTAAGAAGTTGTAAAGCTGTTAGGCCTACGGCTGTCAGGGCCCTGTAGTGATGTGCAGAACTGCACTCTTCGCTGACCGGCAGAGATAAGAAGATCGACAGAAACTCCAGGAAGAGGACGATGGGGGAGCGGACATGCAGTTCGCATTTTCGCGGTTAATCACCGGCGAAAACGTGGGTCATGCAGAATACTCATGATTGATATTATCGACTCCCCTGCAGTGTTTCATAATGAAGGGTCCGGTTATAGAACCCAGAAATTCCACAACGCGAATGGGCTGCTAAGACCCGGCGGTGGACACGATCCTGAGCTCTTTCATTCTACTTTGCTTTCTCATAACTATCGGCATTTTCCATCACTTTCTTGAAGATAATCTCATGCCATTTTCGTATTTCAAAACTGGCAGCTCACCCTGAGATCCCCCCCCCCCCTATATTTTGTATGCATATTTGTTTACCAACCAATTTTGTATGTCCAGCCCGTCACAATCTCCTTAATCCTACTACCCATGCAACACCCCGTGAGCGGTATAAACACGAAGTTATCACGTGCAGAGGCTGACAGATGACAGCATCAACAGACCAGCCTGACTAAGACGTTTATATACCGCATAACTGACGATCTGACAAACTAAACATAAGCGAAATATAACGTTCTGCAGTAAGGACGTATGTACGCGTTTATTAAAAAGCATGAACACACAGAGCAACTTAAAATTTAGCATCGTTTCAGACATGAGTGCTCATAATTTCCAAAAATATATATGCCACCTCAAAATTCTGAGCGCTAGAACGGTGGTATGAAGCACGTTCCATACTGAGGACCCACAAATATTACGCGCCACCGCACAAAACTTAGTCGCCAGGGCGACCTGGCGCACGGAATTTGTGCACCCTGGTGTAAGAAACTTCATAGAGTTTATATATGTGCCACTTAAGGAACAAATTCATTTTGCAAAATAAATGTTCATGGAGGACAAAAAAGTAAGATGAAATAACATGCAATATCTTGTTCAATGGTGAAGTTAAAAGCATACATGAGGTACATGGAGCCATAAAATGTCGCGGATTCACAAAAGGAAGAAGAGAACGATCAATGATGATCCTCTTTGCATTGCCTCTTTTCTACCAGAAATAAAAAAATGGTTCAGAATGAAATACTTACCGACGAAACGTACATGTATGTATGTATGTATCGATAATCTAAAGGGTGCGTGAAGCTTCATCGTTGCGTGAGTTTTCAATTTCACGGTTGCGCGTTTCAAGATGGGCTCAAGGAAGACCTCGAGAACCGACTGTCTTCTTCCTCCTTCCCATGCCATCTCGTGAGTTGTGGAACATACTAGCATATTGTGAAGCAGATGTTATGACCGAAAATTATGACCCACGCATGTCCAACAGTCCAAGGCACGTATTTTTGAAAAATATTTGAAATCAGACCAAAATAACTGTCTACAACAAAACTTCTGCCCCCAAAAGTAGGACTCATCTTGTTGATCAAAAGGCCACACTGCCCTGAAGTACAAGATGGTGAAAAAAAAGTGGCTGACATCTTGTTCGGATGTCAAGGTCAACCAGGAGTTCCACCACTGACGATAGCTACACGGTGACGAGCTCCATCTCGCATAAGGAACTTCGGGGACTGTAAGGTCAGGGTTGCGTGGCAAATGAACACGCTGCATCTACTAGTATAACTTGCTACATAGATACAAGAAGTACGGATTAACAGTTATCAGTAACAGTCCAACTATCGATAAAAGTCCAACTAAATTTGTACTCAAAATCATTTTCCCAGTCACAGTGAAATGTTACAATAAGCATTACGGCCTATACAACATGACACTGTTTCACTAATATAGTACATAAACCACAATTCAATACGCGCAATTCGACAACAGAATCGTCCTTCAAAACCACCTATCGGACGTTGTCTCAGCGTCTTCTGGTTCGTGCAGGGTCGCATGCTGCGTCAGTTCCATCATATTAACAACGGTTAAAAACTAATTACTTAATTCACAATAACTATGCTCATGCCCCGGGGTCGACTCAGCCTCTAACAGAAATGAGTACCAGGAGTATTTCCTAGGGGGGTTAAGGCGGCCGGTGCGTAAGGCCGCCAGCCTTACCACCTTCATGTGCCGACTGTCTAGAAATCTGGGAGCCGCAACCTCCTGGAACCCTAAGGGCCTGTCCAGGCCTGTAATGGGAATGCTTTAGCTTGAACTACGACTATGCTCATACATTTACCGCCTGTCACAACTTCGCAGACGCACACATACAGCCAGCTTCCTGGCGCCGTGCCGTGCATAATTTCATTACTTCGTTCTATTATAAAATTTCTTTGTTTGTTAGGATAAAGGTGAGGTGCCTGCGGTACAGAACTGTCAGTGGTAAAAAAGGGGGACGCTTGCGCGAATAAAACTGAGGAAATCCAGTCGCTATATAACTGTGAGAGAGGTGGAGGTGGGGAGGGAGGCGGTGAAATGCGGCAGCCCGTAAAATTAGAATAAAATCTGACCAGAGAAGCAATTGACGAAGTTTCAGTGTGATGATAACGGCCCCTCAACCAAAAGAAAATATGAAATATGCATAAGACGGGGACATACGTATTTTATTGGACACGACATTTCATATAGTCTGGCCGCACACTCCTGTCTTGGGAAGCAGTCGGACGTATACCCAAATATGTAATCATTTATGAGATGAAAACAAAAATTAAATACGTTTACAGCAGAACTGAATGCCTATTTTACTTCTGCATAAATTTAAAGGCCTACACCTCTATTATAATTCTTTGTGTTGAATGAATTAAGGAAGTACAGACTGTGTAAACATGAAATTTGTCGAACACAAACATAAAAGTTTCACATCGTCGCCATGTTCGACAAATGTAATGTATACTGTACAAAATCTGTAATCACAAACTAAGTTCGCCAAAAAAGTAAAAGAAATCAGCAATATTACCAGCCCATATTCCCTCTAAGCTGCGCGGGTGCGCAGTAACTGAAATGCTCCCGCGCACACTGAATTGTTGAGCGCAGCTGGAATTTTTCAATTTTCATTGTAAATATTCTTATTATGCATATCACAAAAAACTTTTAAAGTGCCACGCAGTCGTCAGGTCGTGTAAAACTTTTCTGCTCAGAGCAGTAGCAGGTCCGCGCAGCTGTAAAAATTTTTTTGAGGGAACGTAGGCTGCAGATACACAGATTTATAAATGTATGCAATAAGAAAGGATCCTTTGAGTTATGCTCAGAACTGCACGATAAATTTGCGGTCTGTATTACAACTGACACACGCAATATATAACGTGACGTCACACAATCATCACCTTCCTCGTAAAAGAATTTCGATCGTTTGCCGTAGTATTTTCAGACAAGCCTAATGCTTTGTAACTAAGGCACGATACTAAACTGACACATATACTGGGCATTTACATGGTCTTTTTTAATAAGAAAGGGTTCTGCTTTAGTAACTGAGTTGATGTATGAAAAAATGTCTGCTCAGGACCACTGTGTTTCCTTCTCGAAAACGTTCAATACACATAAACACGCGCACACAAACACACACAGATGTACACATCATTTCAGAGTTTTCTCTCGTTTCATAATTTCAGTATTAGAAGTCATATTAAAAACAAAGGCATTTTAAACCTAAGAGGGCAAAAGGACAAACGGGTGAAAATGTCATAATGTGGAGCTTCATAATTTGTACTCTTAACCAAATATTATTAGCGTAAACAAAATAAGATGGATAAGATGAGCGGGGCACGTAACACAGACATAAAATGCATGGTCGGTAATCTTGAAGAGATGCCACAACCTGGAAACTCTCGGAATAGATGTGATGATAATATTAAAATGGGCCATAAGGAAATAAGGCGTAAGGATGATTGGATTCATGTGACTCAGGACAGGTACCAATGACTGCTCTTGGAAACGCAGTAAAGAAGAATCTTCGTGTTCCACGAAAGGTGCAGAATTCTTAACCAGGTGCGCAAATGTCTCTACGCCATTGCGCCAGTACGTCACAGCAGCTGCAGTGAAACAGGGCACGTTGCTAATAACCTCTCACCCGACGCGTCTCTGTAAACCCCTGCTCTGGCTGCAACCCAATTAACATCAGGCTACGGCGGGATCACCGTCGCGCAGATACGCAGGATTAGCGCTCACAAATATAAAACATGGGCGGACTGCGAGTGTAGCTGTCCTACCGGCAAGCCGTTTCCATACCTCGTATAGGCCTGCCCGCCCCGACATGCTTCACTTATTTGTGTTCGAACTTACCTGATCGCTGTCATGTCCTTGCCAGCTGTCATTGCTCTGAAACAGAAAGGAACAAAAAGTAATTAGGATGACATCTCATAGAAAATTACCATTATTTGTCTTTTAACCCCTTAAAGACGAAACTTATTCTGCTTTACTTAAAGACCCAGTTCGTACCGCGCAGTAAACACTCTCCATCTCGGTTACAAAAACCAATCAGTTAATGTTGCATAGTGAAATAATCGCTGTTTGTTCTGAGATCCTTACAAAACACATAAATACACTGTGTGGGCAGATTGTAGAACTGTTGAATATTAAACCTGATGGTAGGTACAGTGAACGTTAGGCTTTAAAAGGTTAACATTTCCGTTGTGGGGTGAGACCAAGTCTCTATGAGCCTGTTGCCTAATTGGGCCCGTTATCCCTTTCACGGATGATAGGCAGATGAATTATGAGTATCGGAGGAAAAGCAGATGATAGGGGAAACCGAACAACTCGGAGAAACCCTGTCCAAGTGTCACTTTTTTCCACCACAAACGCCAAATGGACTGGCCTGGGCTGTAAGAAGCCGCCGACCAAGAGCCTGAGCTATGGCGCGTTCACACACGAGAAATCCGCAGGTACGAGGGTGACCCCCACCTGACGGCTTTTCATAAAATTTCATATTTGAGATTTTTTTTAATTTGTCGACATATTCCGATTTTGGTTTAAATAACACAAAAGTAACAGACACTTTATATGAAGACGGAAGTACATTTATGATCGCTCGCCATGATTGGTGTACATAACTCAGACAGACTGTTCTCTGTGAGGTACGCGCTGGGGCTGAAGAAACAGTTGACGATAAATAATCTAGTATAATAGACGTAAATGATGACTATCGGCATTTCAGAGATATCGATTGTAAATCACCCCGCTGAAGACATCTCTACAATGATCGGTTGTAAATCTGTTGCTAAGACACGGCCAAATCTTAAGTATGTGTTAAAGCACTGGGTGGTTTTCTGGAAAGAAGTCACGAACTGAACATCTACGGACAATAACAGAGTTATGGCGCCAGATGTTTACGCTCTACAGATATTTCGTAACTTGTTATTTTACAAAACCATTTACATACTTCTGTTACCATAAAGATTGATTACAACTGTCACGAACACCTTTATACTTTAATGTTAGTCCTTCACGAACGCATGAGAAACTTCGTGATTTGTACTCCTTGCCAAATATTGTTAGGATGACGAAACCGAGGACGATGAGATGGGCTGGGCATATGGCACGCAAGACAGCGAAGAGAAATCCTGTTTTCAAGGGGAAGACATGAAGGAAACAGACCATTTGGAAGACCTAAGCGTAGATTGGAGGATAATGTTAAAATGGATCGTTAAGACGTAGGATGGGAGTGTGTAAACTGGATTCACCTGGCTCTGGATCGCTCTTGTAAGCACGGTAATGAACCCTCGAATTTCATTCAATGCGCAGAACACCTTCACTATCTGAGAAGCTATAAACTTGGGAAGGAGAACTCAACTCCATGAAGTCAGTTATTCAAATTACTAGCGTGTAAGATCTGTTTTACGTAATACATACGTGACATGTGTAAGATATGCTCATCAGTGAAACATAACTGACATAAGTTCTTCATCTGCATTCTACAAGTTACAGACTCATCCCGTATTCCTTCGCGAAATCAAAGCTGTAATGACGTTTCACCCATCGTCATGAAATTACATGCCCACAGCCACTGTACATACCCATAACAGAAACATATTTCAAACTTTCATGCTTCTTTCAACAGTAACGACATCTGAACTTCATACAACTGGAAACAGCATTTAGAAACTCACAACTTTACACTGGGTAATTCGCGACTCCGTATGTCCTATGACCCTTCATACAAACATCATTAGCAAAGCTACGCCCGAATGTAAAGGCACGACCTTTAAAAAAAATTGAAATGGGGAACGGCATTGAGAAAGCAGTTTGACTGCCATTTCAGAGACAAGCCGTCTGCTCATTAATGAGAGATTACGAGAAATAGCTTCGTTATCACACAGCCGGGGAGCCTGGAAAGGGTGGTGGTTGGTGGCTGGGTTACAGAATGATTCAGACGTCCAGGGCGGACACGGGGTCTACGCAAGTGGAGCAAGACTTCAATAACGATAACTCAAACTAAAAATCTTATTCTGACAGCAGAAATTATGACACAGATTACAGTGAGAAAGACAGAACGGTAAGAGGTAGAGGTATCCCTGTGCACGCCATAACGGCATACAGAGAAATCAGAGTATAGCTACACGCATTGTTAATCTCGGCATCGGCCGCTGCGTAAGTCCGGCGTAAGCCCTGACGTAAAATAGTCCGGCTCGCTTGTATATAACAAGCGTGTTCACAGCGTCATAACTTGAAACCCCGGCATTTCAAGATATTATCCTAGCATTCGACTATACAAACTCTACAAACTAACTAAACACACGTAAACTCTGGGGTAACCGGCAACTCGGCTGAGATTTTAAACAGGTACCTACCGCCCCAATACGCGCACTACTGCTGCATTTGCAGCCAGTTGTGAGAAAGTATTTCACAAAGGCCGCTTTGGATCATTCTGTTGCCACTTATCTTGAAAGACACGCGATTTGTTTCAACGTTCACGACTTCCTATGATATCATACGTGTAATTTTGTTGGAATTAGGGTGTAAACTCCAATATGTAGGTGACAAGCCAAATTTTCAACAATAATAATACCAAAGTCTGCCATTGGACACGATCGTGGGTCAGTTTTGTTTGCCCCGACCCTCACAAACGTTCCTCTGGAATCCACCTGAATGTTACACCACCACCTAACCGTCCTTCCAACTCGTCCTTTTCCACGAGGTTTCAACATAAAAATTACGTATACATTTCACGGATCCCTAATTCGAAATAGGCCTACGTATCCAGCCTGCTGTAAGTACTCAATTAAGACGAGCGATTGTCCAGGAAACTCGTGTGAGAAACACGGGTAACGCACCACATCAGGCCACAACATCAGACAACGCGATTTTAAAGTAATGACACGACACAAGTTCAGACGCTAATGGTGAATTTAATAGAGGAAAGAGCGGTATCAGATGTAATAATGGGAAACGCAGTACTGTAATTCAGCGAATAAAAGAACACTGTAAGCGAAGTTAATGTGCAGTCATGTGTCACACGCTGTCACAATATTAAAAACTGTCGCTTAAAGAGCGACTTATTAAACTGCATTTATACCATAAATGTTAATTTCCTCACTCATAGTCAAAAGAGGAGTAAACCCACAAGTAACTAGTAGCTTACCATGTTATCGAGAATTCTTAATTTAGTGTAAGTATGCATTATACGACCGATCCAAGTGGCCGCGCGGTCTAAGGCGTGGGTCTGCGGCCCTCGCTTACTGGGATTGTGGGTTCGAATCCCGCCGGGGGCATGGATGTCTGTATCTTGTGAATGTTGTGAGTTGTCAGGTAGAGGTCTCTTGCGACGAGCTCGTCCCTCGTCCAGAGGAGTCCTACCGAGTGTGGTGTGTCGAATTAAGTGTGATCGTGAAGCCTCGAAAAATGAGGCGGCCTAGACCCCCAAGGGTTGTCGAGCCATTGAAAAAAAAAACATTATATGATATAGATAACGCTAAATATAACCCCGTGTTGTCCTAACACACACGCTTATTACAGGGCTAAGAACACAAAAATTGTGACAAACATTTGAATATCCTGTGCGGTGGAAACCGTTTTAAAAGCAATTGTCGCTTTTTCATTACTCAATCAGTGTAAACAGTAAAGTGTACATAACGCTCGAGGGCTGTGTAAAAAAAAATCTGAAAGAGTACTGCAAACGGCGTACCATCGAAATGTATACAGCATAATATGTATACACGTTAACACTGAAACTTGTTAGTGTTTAAAGATTTATTCTGCACTTAAAAAAGTCTGCTAAATTTTAACCACGCTGTTCAGTGTCTACTGCTGTCATGCACATGTTGGTGTTAACATTAAACTACACCGATATGTTCATATTACGATGTTCTTTCGCATTAACCGAGAGTGTACTGCCTTCCAAATTTATTAGCGAAATAAAATGCAAAGCACAACACTCCCTGCCTTCTTCATCAGCACTTTCAGTGCATACGACTTCCTGGCGTGAGATAACATTTGACGTTACTGTAGCTGAGTGGATGTCTGCTCAGAATTGAATCCGACGGCGCGGCTGCTGTACCTACAGTTTTTAATGTGTGACGTCATGCAAGGTGCAGTAACTACCACACTGGTTCGATTATTATTTCAGTGATTTGATATTGCTTGCTGCAATCAAACTTACGTTCTGCGCTACGATAAAGTTCAAAACACACTAAACAGTAACTAATAATTAGGTCGGGCTTAATTAAAATGAGAGCATTACTGTTCAAGATGGTTCATCGCAAACGTTTTCAGTACGTTTAGAACTCGGCCAGAGCACCCACTTTGCTTAGAGGACTACGAAGTGGTTCTCTTTGTCCTCTCACAGGAATTCTGGAACAGTACCTGGAAATATTCAAGGACTCTTATTTGTTCCAAATTAAGTCAAAATAGAGGCACAGAGCCAAACAGAGGACGGATGTACAATATCTTAATGCTGGTTCATTTATCAATACTTTGTATTTAGTACAGCACACCATCTGGACTGCTAAAACGCTGGTAACTGGTTTGAATTCCGGCCAGGAATGCCGTAGTGGCGGAACTTGCGTGGTCAAAGGATCCTGAGAAATATGTCGGCGGTAGAGTAGCTACTGGCAGTGTCTCCATTCCGGACAGGTCAAAGGCGATGACGAAGACGAAAAGCGATACCCTGGTCCTGCATGTTGAGGGTTGGGCGTGAGACCGACCTCGCAAAAAAAAAATGTAGAGAAAACCTCAAAGATGCCCCGGATGGGACTGATAAACAGACGACCATCTCGCTAAGGAATATGAGGTCCTAGGAATATGAGGATGGAGGAGATGAGCTGCGGATAGAGAAGAATGGAGGCGCCTTTGCGGAAGGCCAGGGCCCAGAAGGGCGTGGCTGTAGGACCACACTTGGATAGATTCATTTTACCCACTCTTAATTAACTAACTAACTCATGGAGCAGAGTCCTTCTTAAGAAGCTAGCAGGTCGTCAGCTAGTCAAGAAATTCCCAGCGTTTTATGGAACCCGAAGGTTCATTACCGCATTCACAAGAGCCCGCCACCTGTCCCTATCCTCTCTTCAAACAAATGTCGCCACAATATTTTAAAACTTTTTTTTAATTTAAAGCACCAACCCCACCAATTTTTATGCGACGTTCCGCCTATCTACGTGGATACATATGTTACTTAGGAAGGCAATTAACCCATTTGAATGCTGACGTTCAACATTATACTTATAAATTGTGTTCCTACCTCACAGAGAACAAAGATCGCCTGCACTAGACAGACCTAGCGGTTAATTTTACTTCGGGAAGCACTGTGAGAATCATAACGAACACGTCATTACACTGTATGGCAAACCAGACAGTTTAAAGGCGCGTTCGCAAAATTTTGAAAAGCACTATTAGCTTCGTCATGTCTGTCTGTCTGTCTGTCTGTCTGTTTGTCCGTCTGTCTGTGTCTGTCCGCGTGCATGAAACAACTCGGCTCTCACTGAATGGATTTTCATGAAATTTTATATTTGTGCATTTTTCAAAAAGTTTCAAAAGTTTCAAAAAATCTGAAAAGAATAATAGATACTTTACATATAGACCTAAGTATATTTATAACAATATCTCGCTTAATTCTTCTTATAATGAGAACATTTTTCAGACAAAAGTTGTAGAGAAACTCAAAACACACATTTTATGTTCAATAACTTTTTTCCGAATATTGTACCGTTTATGATATAATGTGGAAAAATATGGTAGAGCCGAAGAGCCACAGATGACAATACAACACGGCGCATGCGTATTGCATGCTGGATAACTAAGGCTACAGACACACACTCAGAATATGTAATACTTAATGCCTTTTCACGGCAACAATGGTTACGCGAACGCGCCTCAATGTTACGTTTATACGTACATTGCCTGTCTTGTTAATGTTAAAACATGTGGCACATCAGTTTAAATCAGGCTTTAAATTATTAAGAAATGGCATGTGCGATGAACGGGTTATGTAGGGGAATGAGAGACGATTGGGGAGATTTAAACGTAGATGGATGACATTACAATAATACGAAATAAATGAAGCGTAAGAGTATGGACTGATTTTAAACGGCTCAGAATAGGGTACAGTGCTGAGATGTTAAGAACACAGGAATGATCCTGCGTATTCCACAGAAGTGGGGAACTTCTGGACTAGACGGGAGACAGTTCACTTCTTAGGAAATGCTTCATGGATTTATCGAGTCTGATCGGTCGTAGATATTTCCTCTGTGGGACACTAAAGTAGCTTCTTGTTATATCACTATATAGACTGTCTGCTGCATACGAATTTACAGAAAAGTATCGTTATCACGGTAAAGGGGCTGAATTATATTCAGGAACAACGGCACATGAAAACTGACGCAATCCTGGGCTGGAGATCGAATGGCAGACTCTGGAAACTGCACAATGACAGTACTTGGCTTTCTGCAGTATCTGACAACTGCAGGAGACGCCACGAAATGCTATTATAACTTAAGCCAGGACGTGGATATGGTCTTGTAGCTGCACTGGGCTTGGTTCCCCTGAGGGTTCATCAGCGGTGGCAATGCAATCAAGCAGGCAATACGAGACACACGCCAGGGGGCAGGTCAACGCTTCACTGTGACAGACTGTCCCTTCGGTGAAAAGTACGACCGGGTGCTTTTCACACAAGTTACAGGCTGGCTCACAGTTATTTAATGATTCTGCATCATCATCAAGTGAGACAATACGGTGTGACGCCACTCATATGGCCCACAGCCTCAGGATTTAAGGGATTCAGGTTCACCACTGTCCTTAACGCAGAAAAGTAGGATACATATGACTGAGTCATGTGGAGGGTGTAGTGACAGTTCCCGAAACGCTTTGCATTTGCTATACGAATATCAAATAAAGACGTGACTGACAAACAAGTGGTATGTTATTTACTCACAAAGATGGTACTTATTATCAGTGTCGTAAAGATGGCGTTAATCTTTAGACGGCCTCGACATGTACATACTTTCACCTATTAAAGACCTGGTGTCTGAGAGATGATGTTAATCGTCAGACGGCCTCTACACACAGTGCATACGTTTAAAGGGCCTTTCCCAATAGTAAAAATATCTACGTATTATAGTGTACGGTCAAGCGTCCGAATCGCATGTAATTTCCAGTTCGAATACCATTCTGGGACTCAGGATGTCGGACATTGCCAACAAACAGGCCACGACCAATTCTTCTCACTTCTTCTCAGTATGTCATTTGTAATCACCCTGCTAAAACACACATAAAGTAAAATATCCTAGCAAAGAACCTTCAACCGAATGAACAACTTACAAAACGTGTATTGAGGCAGCGTTTTCAGCATTTATGTTGTGTCGTCCAATTACAGAACAATAAAGATAGACTATGGGCAGAAGGGTTGGAATGAATATCGGAGGGCATTAGGGTACATGGCGCCCAAACACATGTCCACTTAGTACAGCCCAATCCGGTGTTTTGTTTTGCAGTCGGATAATTTGCTAGGTACAGAATACACTAGCTGCAACTCCAGACATCACTGCCGCTTCATACTGGAGAGGTTCTCGGTTCAAATCTTGAACCACAGACTAGCTATACGCACTCCATACTCCTTCTGGGCAAATGTTGGGTTTGTACCTTAAGAACAGACCAAGACCGCTCGATTTCACGTGTTGTGCGATTCACTGTTGACCATCACCCTGTATTTCGATGCTGTATAATTAATACGTGCAAATGAAAGCGCATGAAATAGGACAAAAAATAAGATCGAAATTCCTTCTTCGTAATTTCAAATACCTCAGTATATTGATGTTAATGTACTGATAATACACAATGTTCACAAAGAAACGCAACCCAGGGACAATAAATGTTTGTTAGTAAATTATAAAAAATTGTTCAATGTGTTGGCCATTGTGGTTTGCAAATAAGTGTACACGACGAATCAAGTTACCGAATACTTTCTAATGTTTCATTTGATATGACGTCTACTGTACGCTGAACGCTGATCTGTAACTCTTCCAGTGTATTAGGTGTTTTGAATATACAGCGTTACTTCGAAATCCTCATAAAAAGAAATCAGATGGGCTACGATATGGAGATCTTGGTGTCTAAAATACTACTGAAATCAGTCGCTCATAAACAGAGTCTCAAAGTAATTTACAATAATACATGAATTCTCCAGGTGTTTCGTTTCTTTTTGAACACTCTGCACTTGGGAACCAATAACATTTGTTCATTCTTCACAACATTAAAGTATTATCCACCAGAAATTCCGCATGAGTTACGCTGGGTCTGCATCCGATCTTCTAAGTTGCATATTACAGTCGGCTTATTTCACTTTTAATTAAACGCGTTCTAACTGGCTGCCTTCATGAACAGACACTCAGGGAAGGTAAGCCAAATATAGCCAAATATTCGCTCGCAAGATATGCAATCAGGATACCAGACACAAAGACTCAAGTAAAGGCCAGGGTTACAGAGTTGGGTCTAGTTCACGCTGAAAGCATACTGCAGAAACATGATTACGTCTTCAGCTCATCTTTTGGGAAGAAAAATTAATACGATGTCAAAACACGAAAAGGACTTCGAAAATGCTCCGCGTTAGAAAATAGCCTTTAACATTTATATATATATATAATATACATATCAGCATTCAAGCAACTGCTCAAAATGTCAGCGATAATGCTTGTGAAGGGCGCACAATAAGGCTCAATGCGCCGTCATTCCAAACAAGCCTACGCAGATATCTGCTGCACTTCCCTAGTCACTGTCGCTCTCTCTTCGTTCCCTTGTATTGCAGGTAAGGATTTTTTTATCCAGACTCCCACTAGCTCCAGGGATCCGAAGAAAGGGAGAAGGGGGCTTTCATTGCTCCTCTACCTCGAGCAATCACTAGATCACGCCATGAATACTACATGACCTGGTCGTCCACTGCCATGCCACTGCAGAATCCTCTTTTGCGTACATCAGGAAGCGTTTTACGATGTCAACAACTACCTCCTAAATGCTGGAGAATGGGAACGTGTGCAGCTTTGTTCTACTGCACGTACTTGCATTCAGGTCACATACGTTGCATGAAAATGTTACAGGTTCGGTGTTTGGTAACCTTGCGATGACGAGCTCCCTCAAGTGTCTGAATAAGGAATTACGAACAAAAAACCCTAAAACAGAGGCAATGGACCATCGGAACAAGTTACAGCGACATCAATAAGCATCTGTAACTACAGGTCATCACGTCCCACGATATAAGGCTGACTGACAATAGGTAACACACAGTTGAAGCCACTTTTCAAGCACTGATTCTTTAATAAGCTGTAATTATGCCAGAAAATAAAACGTTCATGTAATAGAATTTTCCTTCGAAATATACATATTAATTATTTTGTTTAATGAAATAATAGTAATAACTATGCAATTGAATCTGGCTGCATGATGTGTTTATTTAAGACTGAAGTGTAAAGCAGCTGGGAATAGTTATTTTGAAAAACAGACTTTTATGCTTCACCTGAAAATTTTGATTCGGATGAGGACTATAAACAAATAATTAATTACACTGCATGACAGAGACGCTGTTTTAACAAAAGGACACGTTAATTATAAACATGTAACAAACTTTCACGGAATATTACCAGACATTCGGCTCGTAGCAATTACTTGATATTATTTATACAGCCGCAATTGCTCCAACAAACCTATGAGCCAGAAGCATCAAAACGAACGAGGACTTTGTTACGTCTGATCTGGCACTGTCACGTTCAATATCTGTAAGCAAGTTTAGTACGCAAATGTTTAACTGCGGAACGTAGTGACTCCCAAAGTGAACTTCGCGGTGCTGTAAAAACCATCTTACAAAAGCACGGAGCAAGAGGCAGGCGCTTGATAGGAACAGACAACTACGAGTTGGAAGGCGGAAGGCAACATCCGGGCAGTTCAAAATTCAACGTTGCATTATTGAGAAACATTGTTATGTAAATGCTTTCAACAAACAACTTTTTCGTATATTATCTTCTCCTCGAAGTTGCAGAAATATTTCCGACGAAGCTGTTGGTTCTTGGACTTTACGATGCTATATACTGAGTGTATCTAAAATGATTGGACAAACTTCAGGAGTGAGTTTCCCACACCACAACAAGGAAAAAGTTCATATCTATATACGTCCGCAAACACTAAATTTTCGAGGCACAGCCCAAAAAACGTGTTGACCTCAGTCCCTTCGATTTTAATTTGTGTTAACACCTAAAAAACCTAGTGTATTCAGCTCCAATTGAAAATAGACACTTAACCAACGCATTTTTATACCTGTCCAGCCATTCGCAACCGCCCCAGGCCCTTTGACAGGGTCCGACAGTCCATGATTATACGACTTCCTATGTGCACTGATTCAGGTGGACATTTTTAACATCTGTTGTGAACTGCGACTTGATAAACAATAAGAACGCAAGAGGAGGGCGTGTAATGTATAAGCACTGTGTCAGATGTAAGTGAAATATTACACAGTTGACGATTGAGGTCGGGCGAAAGTGGGGGCTGTACCTCGAAAACTAAGTGTTTGCGGACATACGAGTATATTCACACGAACGTTTGTCCTTGTTTTGGTACGGGGAACTCACTCCTGAAATTTGC
This sequence comes from Reticulitermes speratus, assembly GCA_021186555.1. Classification (NCBI taxonomy): domain Eukaryota; kingdom Metazoa; phylum Arthropoda; class Insecta; order Blattodea; family Rhinotermitidae; genus Reticulitermes; species Reticulitermes speratus. Next base: position 29,212,999 of record JAJKFL010000013.1, on the reverse strand, counting down.
ACAGCATTTTAGGTACAACCCGTACAGAACACTCAACTAAATTAACGAGTCTATTAGATTGAACTCACAGTCACTAGCAAATAACCATGACAATACGTACATACACACACACACTCCGTTTGGTCGATTAACATTTTATAAATGTGCATAGCAGATATGTACGATAATCATTAAGACTGAAATAAAACTGATTTTTACAACATATATTAAAAATCTCTCTTGATGGTAAAACGCGAATTCAGTTTTCTGAAAAAAAAAATGCGTTTCTTGGCTACAAACCTATGAGATGCACTGTAACACTTCGGTTATGCATAGCATTCCAGCACTCCTATAGACGGCACAGTTCTGAAGATATGTCTATTTAATGCGATATCAATAAAAGATAAAACTGGAACCAAGCTACAAAGGCCTCAGCTGGGGCTCATGGAAACGTTGACCCGAAAAAACGATGAAGGGACCAATATCCTGTACAGATGCGGACACCAGCCAAGCCACAACCAAAGCCGCACATATTTCATATGAAACATAAATCGGAAAACCACTAAATGGACGAATACAGATGTGATGCAGTCATATGGAACACGGGAGACGCTGCACGCCGTTATGCAAATGCGGATGAAAGAATAGCTAAGATTTTATTCAACAGATCTTCATATGAGCTACGACACATGGTATGAACGTTCAGAGTAGAGGCCAGTCTTCGCGAATATGACGCCGTGTAGGCTGGCAAACACAAACAGAACGCATCTTTGTGACGTAAGCCGAATCATTCCTGTGCTACGTCATACTTTATACGATGCAAATCCACTCTCTAGCTCGGGTGTGTAATGTTTTTCATACAAAGCCGGTCATTGCGTCGGGAAATGCTTTCTGAAGAGGTTGTTCTTTTGCAGCACTTTTCCAAAGCGCATGTTTCGGGGGGGGGGGGGGGGGGAATGTGTCTGAAAGTTTTCTAAAAAAAAGATCTGATGTCAGTAGTGTCGTAAAAGAGAACATGTACAGAACAGTGGGAAAATATCGAACCACTGGTTCAGTGCTGCACACAAATAAAATAACGGGACTTGTATTTTTCTTGGATGATGCATGGTTTATATGAAGTGCCGACGTAAGCGGCCAAAATAACAGATGGTCTTACGAAAGCCCCCATGCAGTTCGTAAACTTTCCTTTACATCATTCTCAAGTGGATTTGGAGCGCGCAAAACCATACAGCACGTGTTTTACGAAAGAAAAAAAAAATTCCGACCTTCACGTTAAATTAATTCTGACACTATTATTAGGTAATTAACAGGAGAAGAGAAAGTGTAGGACAATCTACATTCTTTGCAAGACCTGAAATAACACACTGGATGAGAAATTACCAGCATTTCGAGAAAAAAGCTCTGACGTGTTTTAAGAAATATTTTCATAAGAAGCGAAGCTGCTTAGAAGCTGGAGCTGGGCACTTCGAAACTCTTCTATGAGACAAGGTACGTTGAACTAAAAGAGAAATCCGGACTATAAACTCCTGGCGGAGACAAGCTTCATATGTGACAAAGCTCCGCGACGGTTGCTGTACTCGGAACGGACACGAAAGATACGCCAATTTACACGAGTCATGCCAAGCAAGATAGGAATCTTCATGAACACCGCTGCGAAAACCTCCTGCAACAGTTGATGGGTGGGTCGAACTCTGTGGGCCGTAGGCACTCAGAGCACTGAACAACTAGCATGCTAGCAGCTATGCCAGCGCTGGCATAGCCATTGGCTTCATTAGGACTCCTGAATTCCCTCCAGAGCGTAAAGCAGGCAACGCATGGAGAAACAGATTAGGGGGATACACAGCAGATTTACGATTTGATAAAAGCACACCCAGGAGGACACGCTCATTATTGTGCGAAATATTCCTGATGTGGCAAAATACACCAGTAAGACTCGAACGTGAGATGAAAGAGACAACAGAAGACCAATGACACTTTAAGTAAATAGTGTAGTGAAAAGATATGTTGCAACATAGAGGAAAAATTATGGAGACAGGTGGCCGAGGACAGCATGGAGTTCTACGTACACATACACTGAAGTGTATAAGAATGAGACAAAGATTATGCTGGAAAGACGAACCTGAAACCGGTACAGACAAGATTAAGTTTCCTAATCATATAGACGAAAAGAAAGGAAAAGAAAAGGACAAAAGGAATTACAAGTAAGCAAGAAAAGCAATAGGCATATAAATGTATTTGCTATGTTTCGCGTTCGAAATTAAAACAGTCCCATTTTTACCGGGCTTGTGCCTCAGCTGCCGTCTGATGTAACAGCAAAAGCGTTTCGAATAGTTAACGGAACGGCGTGGGGAAGGTCCCCGAACAACTACCTCTGGGCAAATTAATTTCACTGCTGGAATGTTTGAGCGTGTTCGATAATTGTGGGTGGAGTGGGGAAGAGGAGAAGGAATCTGAGCTCGAAATGGACTAGGGACACATCAACCGTTAACCGAAATAGTTTGCAACAGAACGTACTGCAAACAAATTGTTGATCAACTTGTAAGGAAGTTAATACATCGGCAAGCATCTCGGCTGACAGACTCCGGCAGCCCCGGTCTGTTGACAAACTTCAGAAACAGCATCTAATCTCACAGTACATCAAAAGGGACCAACTAGGTCAAAAGTTCAAACAATAACAACTTTAACAATAGTATCATACCCTAGAACCCAAGTTCACATTATCAGTATTGTATGAATAACTTCACTAATTATTAAAATCCGTCTGCATGTTAAGAATTCCGAAGTATTCGCCCTTACTTATTATTATTATTATTATTATTATTATTATTATTATTATTACTGGACACATGGCTGTTGACTCAGCACGTTAGTAAACAAAAACTGAATTGAATTAAATTGAACTGCATTATTATTAAGACAAATGTATATCCTGGGATGGAACACAGTGTGGTCTAGCAGACAGGCTGAGCCATCCCTACCTTTCGCAGGAGATATGCTCACAGATAGAATATCACACATCAGTTTACAGTGACACAGTACTGAGTGAGGATAATAGGTTATTTTTCCAAAAAAAATATATTCATAGAAATTTCATGTTTTGCAAAGATGTGTAAAATAAGAACCAGACCCTGCATTGAGTAGGATTGGTACATTCCTATCCTACACGTTCGTGTGGTTGCTATTTTGACTTCTTGATAATATTGTTTACAACAGTCTAGGCCTATCGATCGTACCGGGTTTCATGAAATCGGTCAGAATCGAAACTGGTGATCCGTACGGACCTATGCGAATCAGGGGGCGAAAGTGCAAATCTTCAGTAGCAATCTAACGGTAAACCCTGATCCTTCGGGATTTCCAACTTCAAAATCCGAAATATCAATTTTTCTTACTCTACCATCTTCACACTTCTCTTCATATTTTCGCTGATCGTATGGAGTTCCATTTCAGAATCAAAAGAAACGTACAGGTTACGTATACATATAGTGCTGTTTTTGTGACGTACGTGCCATCTCGTGAAACACATCAGTGATCAAATGATAAAAGGAATGAACTACTGAAATCACTAGATAGAAAAGCAAATTTCATTGACAACGGATGAGTCAAATACATTAGCAAAAACTCGTTCCTAATCCTGTAACGCATTTTCGAAAGTGTGTCGCGGATTGTGGGAAACTTATTTTTCAACTTCGTCGAACTCCAGAAGTTTTACTGCGAAATTCATTTTTGACGCTTTACTTGACAGCCTTCCGTCTTTCGAGAAGATAGAAAATTGCTTGAAAAATTACTTGGCTTATGGTAGATCCGATGGTGCAGCCGTCATGGTGGAACGGCGGTGGAGTTAAGAAAGTACTGTAGAACAAATTTATTTAACAGTTCGGCACTGTGCTAGTGACATACTGGAACTGTCAGTTGGTGATACGGCGTTAAATCTGGAATAAAAAGATTTAAAGTGATCGTTGATAAGCTTTGTACACTTTATGTTCACTTTCGTTAAGAAAGACGAATCATAAAAAGGCAAAGTCTTCCCTGTCCACGCCATGAAGGCATAAGAAAAATAAAGGTATACGTGCACCTTCACCGATTATTATTAACCTTGGCATTAGACGGAGGTGAGTAGTTAACTTCAGGCCCGGTCGCTTTAACCCCGGAAAATAACCCCGGTACCTATTGACCAGAAGACTGGGTAGGCTCCACAGCCGGTCTGCACGGTTTTGAAAAAGAAAAAATATCTTGGTCTCTACCGTAATTTGAACCGCGGACCGTCCAACCCGTAGCTAGTCGCTATACTGACTACGCCATCACGGCTCCTAAAGACGAACGATTTAACCCCATTATAAATATGCCATAAGCAGCCGAAAATCTCCATTTTCGGGGTTTCACTACACAGAATATTTTGTGGATATGATCAACGCATTGATCCGGATGCTTGTGCCAGAAGTTTGAAAATCAATCGAAAAGGGGTTGCTTTATAGTGGATTTGCTAATATCGTGCAATGTGCTCGCAAGGTGGATAAAAACTGTGGTCTGAAGTTATATTAAAGCTCAAGTCATAATCGATCAATCGATGTGAGGTAAGTTAGAAACTCGTCAAATCAGACTTCAACTAAAGAAAAAGATGTGGTTCAGGTATTTCGTATCTGACCGAAAAGACTTACATTTGAGACAAGCTCTGAGGACTACTGACACGTCTTCAAGTGAATGTGAAGAAGCATTTGCGACACGCTCTGAGGACTACTGACACGTCTTCAAGTGAATGTGAAGAAGCATTTGCGACACGCTCTGAGGACTACTGACACGTCTTCAAGTGAATGTGAAGAAGCATTTGCGACACGCTCTGAGGACTACTGACACGTCTTCAAGTGAATGTGAAGAAGCATTTGCGACACGCTCTGAGGACTACTGACACGTCTTCAAGTGAATGTGAAGAAGCGTTTTCGTAAATGTACCTGATTGCTACTCCGACCAAAATTTCGTTGATGACAAAACTTTTTCGGCACTTTTGTTTACCAAAGCCGTTGCCCCCCCCCCTAATTCTTCAACCCTACAAAGTGCGTCGAAAAAAATAACACTCGACCAGGTCCCTATACGCAGTAACGAAATTTGGACGCTTCGCCGGGCTGCAACCTCACGGAAATTTGGAATTTTCTATGAAACTGTAATTCTGATATGTTTTCACTTTTTTAATTCTTTAAAACTGAAGCTAAATCGGCATATATATATATATATATTTATATATATACACACACGACAATTTGTTTTTTTATCGACTGTTTTATTAAAAAGTTACTCACACATTAAAACAGAGAGGGCGAGGGGCCACAGGAACGGCAAAGAGTGTACGAGGCATTTTAAAATTGATCAAGGTGAGAGTCCTGACATTTCACTCCTTATAACAGAAGCAACGTCTATAGTCACATGTATATAAACGCACACGTCTTTCTATCTCACCATAGACCACAAAAATGAAAGATACGGCGCGGTTTTGTTCACGCAGTCAGGCCCAGAATTCCTTACTAATTTGATAACTGTCACAACGTTGTATTTAAAAATAAACACAGATAAACACACAGACTTTTCATCTAACACAACTATTCACTTTAATGCAACACAACTAAATGTTTCGGTCCACTGATGATGGTTCTGTAGCGGACCGAAACATGTAGCCGTATTGCAATAAAATGAATAGTTGTGTTAGACGGAAAGTCTCTGTGTTTATCTATATTGAATTCCTTATGTCAGTTTTGTACACATTTTGAGAATACCTCCAGACAGTGTGCAGCAGATCGTTCCATGTTGTAGTATTATTTACATGTCCGACATGTTCGTTCATGTGCGAGGATGACCTGGGAACAGACTGGAGCAAATGGCCTTCATGGCCGGACGTACGCAACGGGAAACGAAAACACACTTTAACGAATATGATATAAAAAGGTTATTAACTGTGTTGGTGTTGATCGCTTAGGCTGCGAAGTTTACGTTGATAGGTCTATGTCACCTGATCCGAACACAGGTCGTATGTACATATAAATTCAAGGGTGAGTCACCGCCTAAACGCAACAAAAGGTCAAGAGGAGAGTTGTCTCTGTCCAAGCCATAACTGCATATAGGGGGAGCAGAGGTATAGCTCCACTCATTATTAACCTCGGCACTAGACGGAAGTATGTGGTCAGCTTCATGCCCAGCCGCTTTATCGCCGTGAAAGAACCTGGTACGAACTGTACATGATGCTGGCTGGGCCCCAGAGCAGGTCCGGACGTTTACGAGAAAAAAAAATCTCTTGCCCCTGCTGGGATTCGAACTCCGGATTGGCTATTCCGTAACATAGTCAGCACGTTGTGAAATTCATATACGAGGTATTATCATCACACTACGGAAGGGCCTGAGAGTAAAACTGTTTTACTGCCACGTCAACAGTTGCGCTCCTAATGGTCATCGTTGGAGTTATTCCTTCTCTCACATATCACAGAATATTTTTCGAAGTTCTTCCACAGTTGTACGCCGCATATAAGCGTGTCTTTTGCATTTTGTTAAACGCATTTCTAAACTAGTTTTGATCATCTGTCGTCATTATATACGAGCATGAGTCGAAATTCTGCCCCACGCAGCAAGTCATTCTTATAGCAGTGGGTACGTACGGCGGATGATAACGACGTCGTTATGAAGCGGTCGACAGGTACCCACGCTTCAGTCAGTACTGCAGCCTAGATCGTGTCGGAGGAAAAGTTGGAAACCGTAGCTAGAGGTATAATTAATTATAACTCCTGGAGGACGCATTAAAAAAACAGCTGTACAGTACATTTGAGCACATGTATTGAATTTTTGGTACAATTCACTACAATCTATATGGAAATATTAAAAAATATACAACGGAATAAAACGGAGTGTCTGTGAGTGTTCATTTTGTGCCTGAAGACCAAACCAATCAGCTACTGACTGTTATAATTGGTAAAGTTGTGACCGACAGAAATGTACCTCTGTCGTTTAGATTGAGGTTAGGCATTTCTGACACAGTTTTGAAACAATTTACCATGTAAATTTCTTCGAGCTTTTACCTTAGTGTGTAAACAGATTTGAAACCTGAGAATAAATTTGAAACTCGGGAAGGCCTTCATCAGATCCGTGACCTTCTAACGGCAGACGACGATGTAAGTAATTATATTACTATCACGTTGAACACTGTGTATCTGTTAGGTATCTGAGGTGTGTGTGATATGAACACTGTGTATCTGTTAGGTATCTGAGGTGTGTGTGATATGAACACTGTGTATCTGTTAGGTATCTGAGGTGTGTGTGATATGAACACTGTGTATCTGTTAGGTATCTGAGGTGTGTGTGATATGAACACTGTGTATCTGTTAGGTATCTGAGGTGTGTTTGATATGAACACTGTGTATTGTTAGGTATCTGAGGGGTGTGTGTGATATGAACACTGTGTATCTGTTAGGTATCTGAGGTGTGTTTGATATGAACACTGTGTATCTGTTAGGTATCTGGAGGTGTGTGATATGAACACTGTGTATCTGTTAGGTATCTGAGATGTGTGTGTGATATGAACACTGTGTATCTGTTAGGTATCTGAGGTGTGTGTGATATGAACACTGTGTATCTGTTAGGTATCTGAGGTGTGTGTGATATGAACACTGTGTATCTGTTAGGTATCTGAGGTGTGTGTGATATGAACACTGTGTATCTGTTAGGTTATCTGAGGTGTGTGTGATATGAACACTGTGTATCTGTTAGGTATCTGAGGTGTGTGTGATTATGAACACTGTGTATCTGTTAGGTATCTGAGGTGTGTGTGATATAAACACTGTGTATCTGTTAGTAGGTATCTGAGGTGTGTGTGATATGAACACTGTGTATCTGTTAGGTATCTGAGGTGTGTGTGATATGAACACTGTGTATCTGTTAGGTATCTGAGGTGTGTGTGATATGAACACTGTGTATCTGTTAGGTATCTGAGGTGTGTGTGATATGAACACTGTGTATCTGTTAGGTATCTGAGGTGTGTGTGATATGAACACTGTGTATCTGTTAGGTATCTGAGGTGTGTGTGATATGAACACTGTGTATCTGTTAGGTATCTGAGGTGTGTGTGATATGAACACTGTGTATCTGTTAGGTATCTGAGGTGTGTGTGATATGAACACTGTGTATCTGTTAGGTATCTGAGGTGTGTGTGATATGAACACTGTGTATCTTAGGTATTGAGTGTGTGTGATATGACACTGTGTATCTGTTGGTACTGAGGTGTTTGATACGAAAGACGTTGCGCAGAAGTAGTCAATCACCTGAAGAGAGTACAGTCAACCTCTGAAACGTCGTGTATATTAAATAAACATTATAAAATGGACAAAGTCGAAAATAATATTGGCATAATGGCCTGATCCGCGTTATTAACAAGAAGTCTAAGCTATCCAGAGGTACATTAAACTCAATGAATGTGGACAAAAATCTAAACGGTATAGTGTACTGTAGCGTGGCTGATATTTCAACCTTGGAAACAGCAGGGTTCTAAGATATGCATGATACTGAGACAGTAACATGTCTAAATTAATGTCGGAAGAAATCGAAAATAAAATTCATTCTGGAATATGGAGGGGATTAAACTCTTTGCGAGGAGGTCTTTAATTGCTAAGATTGCACACTTAATTTTCAATGGCGGTGCAATTAGTCTAATAGAAACGGGAGGGAATCCAAAAAAAGAGAGGCGGTAAAAAGCCGATAAGTAAATGCGGCAGTGAAACGAAAGCGTCGTAACGATAGCCTGCCAAGAAAGTTTGGTTGAAATCCAAGAGATGGAACGTGGTTTTGCAAAAATTACCAAATTACTCGCAAGAACATGTCTCGCGTTGCTCATTTTCAGGAAAATGTCAAGTTGAAAACTTGGACCATTATAACGCTGGAAGCACAGAACTATGGAGAAAAAGAGAAATCAATAGTGTTTTTAACGTTTTGACAATTTTCGCTTTTTATTCGCGAACCTATACCCAGAAAGGTCGGACCGCACAAAACGTAGATAGTGTTTGGTTTAACAAGAACTTGCAGATGCAATAAACAGCACAAATATTTATACCAGACTAAGGACTTCACAGGAACATAGACGTACAATGTGACAAACTCTGCCATTCAATAAAAGAAGTAACTGTAACACAGACTCCGGTGGACGCACATTTCAAAGCGCCCTGTCTTACGCTGCCTACAGACGAAGATCGCGTGCTCGAATCCCGCGGACCAACTGATGTTTGTCTCTTATCTTGTGTGCTCTCATGAAACGTCAGAAGATTAATGACGCCATGGTCCTGCATAGGGGGTGCACAATACAGTCTCCTGCCTGCCGTGCATGTCTGGCTGGCAACTAATTTCATAATCGGCAAGTTTGGCAGTTTCACTCATTCACTTGTGACAGAGAGGGAACAGCGGACAACATACGAAGATGACAGTAGTCAGGTTCTCCCAACACCGACTACGAATACTGCTGTTTCCTTGGATGTCACGTCGCTTGGTATTGTATACATTTACTGGGAAAAACATTCACACCCAAAGAACTGTACATCGATGTAATTGATTAAGCCACGGTCGCACTATGGCCCTGGGATCGACTCAGAAATGAGTACCAGGAATATTTCCTGGGGGGTAAAGGCAGCCGATGCGTAGGGCTGACCTTACCACCTTCATGTGCCGATTGTCTAGAAATCTGGGAGCCTCAACCTCCTTGAACTCTAACGGCCTGTCAAGGCCTGTAATGGGATTGCTTTACCTTACCTTTGTTTGCCATTAACTTATGCAAGGTCTGCATGTATTCACAACAGACGCGGCAGAACCCTTTGGATAAGGAACCAGCCCGGCGCACAGACTCGGCACAAAAAATGACGACGACGACAACAACAAAAGTGACCAACACTCCCGCGGCCGAAGACACTTGTACATTAAACCGCGTGTTCGTAGGAATATGGCATCGCGACTCGGCAAGACAATACATCAAAACTTTCTTGTAACTCAAGCAAAGTTTCTTTCTTACGTGCACCTGGGCAGCTGGCAGATCGATACAGACGAAATACGTAGGTAGGCTCTAGTTTCCACACGTTCCCTCGCTCCTCGTACGTTCCAGAATAATACCCCACAGAAAGCCAAGAACTCTTCCTACCCAGCCGACGCACTCGTCATTACCATAAGCGTTTTACACTCCGCAGGTAATCTTCACGAATAAAATCGTGACGCAATGAATCCTTAAAGATTTGTGGAAGTAAATAAATTGTGGTCTGTTTCAAACGTGATACCTGCTGAGTAGCGGTGTGATATGGTCGAAATTGCTGTCTGGCAAGTAATCTGTACTGAGCAGTACACAGGAAACATTGCTTAGAGCGAAAGACACAGAAGCCTCGAATACGAAACAGCTGCAGCAGAGTTCAAAGGAGACTTAGTGGACCTTGGTACCAGCCACTGTGCGAGACAGGCTTCGTGTAAACCCGTGCCTTCCCCAAACGTCGAGACGTCCCCAACCGCAGTATTGTAATGTGTGTTTATTTTATGATTCGTGTTTCTGTAATAATGGCTGAGACATAACAGCTCTGTCTTAACTTAACATGCACCAGATACGCTGGTTTTAGCACAAAAACTTTGAGAGACAACTAGGTGAAAAGCGTGACCAGTTCACATTCTGGAATCCACAAAACATTCACGATTTTCATGTACTTCCATTTCCATGTCGAGAGAGTACATTTGTCTTTAAAATGTCCTACTAACAAACATACTACGTTAGTTACATATGACGTTACAAGAAGGAAATTACAGTTCCAAAAACTTTATTTGAAAATATAATCGTGACCGTTTACTTTCATCAGGTATCCGGACGCACCTCTACCGTTTATGGAATTTCAGTTAATTTAAATATACTATTTTAAATGCACAGGTTACGTAGTATGCAATAAAATGACAGGGAAACCATGAAGTGCTAAAAGATGGGGCTTTGGAAGGAAGACGAGGCGGCCTCTTTCAAGATATAATTCCGACGGTGAAGTAAGAACAGCAGGTAGGTTGGTCAATGTTAAAACTGAAGACGTCTGAGACACAAGTCGAATCTGTTATAATGTTGTTGAAAACGATTACTTGGACAGCAGCTCTCCAGATTAGTCCACCGCATCACCAGCATCAGAACGCTGGAAGCGGCGTGTTTTAACACGTCATGAAACCAAGACAACAGTAATTCATTTCTCCCACTGGTGGCTATGATTCTATAGAGGCACACAGTTCGTGTCAGATTCGATTAAAAGCCCCTCTGCTTCAATCAAATTAAAATTACATTTGGAACGTGAACTTATTTTGTGCTCTGCAGATTTCTTCTGGCTGCCAGCATAACCTATAGTTTGGGTGCCTATGGAATTTATCGAACTCCTTTCAGCGAGCGAAATTCTCTGAAGCGAACGTGTGGCAGCTCGCAACTCTGTCAGTGTATTTTATACGCTAAATCAATTTCCGGTCTCCGTTCTTGTTCTCAAATCGATTCATATACAACTCGATTTAAATGTAAGCCCAGCAACTTCAATGAATGAGAAGGTAAGGTACATGCCTGTTAATATATCAGTATCGCGTTTCATTCCTGCACAGGCCTGAACAGGCCCTTAGAGCTCCAGGAGGTTGAGGCTCCAGAATTTCTAGACAATCGGCACATGAAGGTGGTAAAGTTGTCAGCCCTACGCACCGGCCGCCTTTACAACCTAGGAGATAACCCTGGTACTCATTTCTGTTAGAGGCTCAGTCGACCCCAGGGCCATAGTGCGGCCGGAAGGATTAAGTCAATGGAAAATCCCAATGACCCCATCGGGAATCGAACCAACTGCGCCACCGCGTACGCAGTTTCGTCACTGTTGGTCTTATATATACACCGCATAGTTCGGTTTTCAGTTAGGATATGTGCTGCCACAGATCTGAGGAGTTTTGTCACGGTTTCTATTATTTATTACATTTATTCTTTAGAGTATGTTTCAGTACCCGTAACCTGTCAGACCTCAGTCTACATGCAGGCTTTTGTATGTAATCAAATATGCGAGTTAATATGAATAATATTGTCTAGTCATAACCTGCAAACTCTGTTTATTTACCACACAGACCAGAATGTCTAGGCAATTTTCACATTAAACAGTTTTGCCTAGCACAAAATAAATAATTCAGAACATAACCGATATCTTAATACGTGTTGTATTGATAAAGATGAAAACGCCTCAAATGTAATTCACTTAAATATGTCGTAGATGAGGATGACGTGTCTACAGGTTTCAAACTAGGAAGACATTTGTTGGTCACACGAATAATAAATATGAACTTTTCAGTGACGGTTCTGTAACTCAAAATTATTGAGTTGATTTGTTGGCCGGAGGCAGGCAAGAAGACCAAGCAGGCACTTTGACTATGGAGGATATGCGTAGCAGGAAACCGAGGCTTTTGCGTCAACAGATGACCGCTCGGCACTTGGCTACCATCGCCGATTAAAACCGATCGCCGTACCACGGCTAATTATGGGTAAATAAACACTGACAAGCGCCGATCCCAGTGGCCGTGCGGTCTAAGGCGTGGGTCTTCGGCCGCTCGCTTACTAGGATCGTGGGTTCGAATCCCACCGGGGCATGGATGTCTGTCTCTTGTGAGTGTTGTGTGTTGTCAGGTAGAGGTCTCTGCGACGAGCTGGTCCCTCGTCCAGAGGAGTCCTACCGAGTGTGTGGTTTGTCTCAAATGTGTGTGACCATAAAACCTCGACGAAACGAGGAGGCCCAGGCCCAATAGGGCTGTCGAGCCATAGAAAAAAAAAACACTGACAAGCAATTGCTTCAAATTACTCTAACACTAGAAGTTCGAACTAAATCAGAATATTCAGAAAATTATTCAAAACGCTCTTCATTTGCGACTTCGAATAACTCCTTAAACACAGTGTTTATGACGCAGTGGCTAATAATTTTAAACAAATCCTACTGCTCTCATTAGCAAAGGTACATAGCGAATAAAACCATAGAAAGTATACAAATTAAAAGCGTTAAAACAAATAATTTACTGTTCCTGTCTCCATAGCAAGGATGCCATGAAGATATGAACGCCTCCAAGTAACATGTGACCGGGGTATAGGCTCAAACCCTAGCATTCCTTACGCATTCCATCCCCAAGCAATTAATTACAGCCTAAGACAGGGACCGTGTAATTAAGTGCAACCTATTACATACGAGCTCACGAACGTTGGGTGGCAGGGTGCGGAAGTCTGGACTCGGAAACCATATCACGAACCCATACCGGCTACACACAGCAGCTGTCTGGATGTTGCTGCTTGAGGTGCGTTTGCCGACAAATTCTCTAAGAAAGGCAGAGTTACGGACAGTTACTACAACCTTCCAAAAAATACCCCGGGCAAAGACGGTCGGAAAATAAACAAGTGTACTTCAATTAACACATCAACCAACATAAATACTTAATAAAATACAATTCAAGACAAGTATTAAACTCCTACATGTTTCGGCATCGGGGTGCCATCATCAGGGAGTTATTTAGAACAAAGGAGTACAAGCCTAACACGCTATTAGCGTGTTAGGCTTGCGGTGCCGAAACATGTAGGAGTTTAATACTTGTCTTGAATTGTATTTTATTAAGTGCTTATGTTGGTTGGTGTATTAATTGTTAGAATATGCACGGTATGAATAAAATAAAAAAATTTATAATTCAAGCTGACCTCGTGACACTTCTGAAGACGCTTTTTCCTTAAACAATGGTCGACTTTTGGGCTTTTAGACCCTGCACTGTATTTGATCGCTTCGGATGTCTCGAAGAAACATAGTGTCTCCATCTTTACGTTGACTGAATTAGGTTCACGTGGAGGATGAACCTAGTTCAGTCACCCTGAAAATGGTGCCAGTATGTCCCTCCAAAACATCTGTACAAACCAAACATACTGCACGGTGTGAAAACCCCTAAACGATCATTATTTGAAAAACAACCGCCATAAAAATCCAGAAAGCATATATCAAGTTTGTTCCTTCCAACTTCGGGAACTACACGTCTGGGAAGCATTCCTCATATTCATGTGGGCTCAGCTTTCTTGTTGGACAGTTTAAAAACTGAAGCACACAGAAGAATTTAAAGTGGCCGCCCACATCTGTCTCTCACGACCACTAAGCTGTGCGGAAATAGAAGCACAGAAAAGTAATGCTAATAGAAACTGGGAATCCGGGTTTACGTAAAACGCAAAAAAGCACACGCTTGTATTTAACAGAATAAACAATACATAATTTTTCGGTTCATGAAGCGTCCTACCATTACGCACGGTCAATGAAATATGGCCTCATTCCTGCAAACCACGAGGCTAGGGGAATGTACGACGAAGCAGTTGCTACATATTTTAATTTACCTTTACGGAACTTAAGAAAACCGAGAAACGTGGTTCAGGAGAGTCGGTTACAGGCCTGGATTAGAACCGGTTGAAATGCAGACTTTTATTTACAGCTGTGCAAACACGGCTGACCTTAAACTCTTGAAGTATAAAGGTGAGGTTGCAAAGCCTCTCTTCTCAATGTTTAATTTTATCAAAATGAGACATTTTTTGAAGTCTCTATAGTTATTAAATGGGACACGCGGTGGCGCAGTTGGTTGAGGCACTGCGCTACAAACCGGAACGTCGCGGGTTCGATTCCCGATGGTGTCACTGGAATTTTTCAGTGACATAATCGTTTCGGTCGCCCTGGGGTCGACTCAGCCTCTAACAGAAATGAGTACCAGGAATCTTTCCTGGAGGGTAAAGGCGGCCGGTGCGTAGGGCTGACAACCTTACCACCTTCATGTGCCGATTGTCTAAAATTCTGGGAGCCTCAACCTCCTGGGACCCTAAGGGCCTGTCAAGGCCTGTAAACTGGGAAACTATAGACCTGTCAGTTTAACCTCAGTAGTTTGCAAACAAATGGAGCACGTTATAGCAGGGTATCTAAGGCAAGTCTGGGAAATGAGTGAGTGGTTATATGAGGGTCAGCATGGATTTAGACCAGGGTACTCATGCGAAAGTCAAGTAGTCACAGTTTGTCAAGATATTGCTGATTCACTGGACGAGGGAGTCAGGACTGACGCGATTATAATAGATTTTTCAAAGGCTTTTGATTTAGTCCCACATGATAGGCTGCTTACAAAAATTGCGGAAACCGGAGTGGACTTGAGGGTAGTGGTATGGATAAAGGAATTTCTGTTAGGACGTTCGCAAAGAGTTAGAGTAGGCGGACAACTTTCTGATGAAGTCAGAGTAACGTCGGGAGTGCCGCAAGGGAGCGTATTAGGTCCGTTGCTGTTCCTCGCTTATGTTAATGATATTTGGGAAAACATTGAGTCAAATATACGGCTTTTCGCTGATGATTGTATAATATACAGGAGGATAATCGATAGTAGTGACATTGAAAATTTGCAGACAGACTTAAATAGATTAGGGAAATGGGCGGTTGAAAATGAAATGAGGATAAATCCAGGTAAAAGTAAAGCAGTAAGCTTCAATAGAGCTAGGGTGAAAGGTACACTGAGGTATTGTATTGGGGATCAACTAATTCCAGAGGCAAATAGCTTTAAGTTTTTAGGAATAATTATACGCAGCGACCTAAGCTGGGCAGATCATGTAAATTATACACTAAGAAAATCATGGAAGGCTCTTCATTTCGTAATGCGTATACTCAAAAGGGCAAATAATAATACGAAACGTTTAGCTTATACGGCACTAGTGAGACCGATACTTGAGTATGGAGCGGTGTGTTGGGACCCATACAGAGAAGGTCAGGTAAGCGCTTTGAATCGCGTGCAAAAGAGAGCGGCAAAATTTGCAAATAATACAAATGAATCGGGTTGGGAAACATTGACACAGCGTAGAGCGATAGCCCGATATTTCGCCCTTTTCAAAGCATACACCGGGGGACGGGCTTGGAAAACGATAGGGGATAGACTGCTAAAACCATGCTACCTGGGTAGGGACGATCATAGTCGGAAAATTAGGACTAGGAAACAAAGAACAGATGTAGGTAAATATTCCTTTGTAAATAGAACCATAAAAAGCTGGAACCAATTACCTCCAAGCGTACTAGCGACTTTCCCCTGTAAATTAAGCACTTTTAGAAAAAGGGTCAAGAAAGTCATTACAAGCTAAGGGTTTTTAAGTGAGGATTAAATAAGAATAAGGGATGTGAAGTGAAGGGGTGTGAAGTGATGTGAAGTGAAGTGCTTTGGTTTCAAAGTGAAGTGAAGTGAATTAAGTTACTGGGAGATATAATTATCATGTACTTTGGTCTGACTTTATACTGAGAATATTCTAACGCAATGAAATTAACTAATGTGTGGGTTTTTTGTAATGTGCGTGTGTGTTTTTTTTCTGGTATTGTGTATAGGTGTTTTTTTTAAGGTGTGGATGTTTTTGTAAGGTGTGGATGTTTTGTAATGTGTGTATGGTGTTCTAATATGTGTACTTGTATTTACTGTATGTATTTTGTTTTGTATGTGTATGGGTGTTTTTGTAAGGTGTGGATGTATTTGTAAGGTATGGTGTTCTAATATGTGTACTTGTATTTACTGTATGTATTTTGTTTTGTATGTGTATGGGTGTTTTTGTAAGGTGTGGATGTATTTGTAAGGTATGGTGTTCTAATATGTGTACTTGTATTTACTGTATGTATTTTGGTTTGTATGTGTATGGGTGTTTCTTAAGGTGTGGATGTATTTGTAAGGTATGGATGTTTTTGTAAGGTGTGGATGCTTTTGTAAGGAGTGGATGCTTTTGTAAGGTGTGGATGTTTTTGTAATGTGTGTACGGTGTTCTAATGTGTGTACTTGTATTTACTGTATGTATTTTTTTTGTATGTGTATGGGTGTTTCTGTAAGGTGTGGATGTTTTTGTAAGGTATGGATGCTTTTTTAAGGTATGGATGGTTTTGCAATGTGTGTAGGATGTTCTAATGTATGTACTTGTATTTATTGTATGTTGTTTTTTTTTGTAATTGTGTATAGTTTGTTTTGTATTGTTACTTTTATGTATATTATATGTCCATTTGTATTGTGTGTACTAGTGTAAGGACTACTGCCACCGGGTGAAAACCCAATTGCAGTAAATAATAATAATAATGGGATTGCTTTACCTTTACCTTTTATAGTTATTAAATTCGGTATAAGCCGATCCCAGTGGCCGCGCGGTCTAAGGCGGGTCTTCGGCCGCTCGCTTACTAGGATCGTGGGTTCGAATCCCACCGGTGGCATGGATGTCTGTCTCTTGTGAGTGTTGTGTGATGTCAGGTAGAGGTCTCTGCGACGAGCTGGTCCCTCGTCCAGAGGAGTCCTACCGACTGTGGTGTGTCTAATGTGTGTGATCATGAAACCTCGACGAAACGAGGAGGCCCAGGCCCATATAAGGCTGTCATAGAAAAAAAAAGCGGTATAGGCTACAGACTCCCCGTGTGGTGACCGGGGAAAGGAATAGTCCCACTGCTGCCCATGCAGGTCGTAAAAGGCGACCAAAATGGGTACCCAGTGCCTGGGGGTATAGCTGGGCCACCCTGCCCCGGGGGTTATAAATTCGGCGGACTGGCCCTCCAGGTTGGGGGTTGGGCGACAGGCTGACAACCTGTCACTGTAAAAAACTGATTGTTAGGAAACCTAAAATGTGGCCTCGGAACAGTCAGATAGAGTGAAATCGACCTAGGCAATGAGAGAAAATTAACAACTGGAAAGAAAGGTCAAAAACAGAGCTGACTGGGAAACGGCAATTAAGGAGGCGAAGGTCCGCATTGGACTGTAGTGCCACCGAAGAAGAAGAATAGGCTACAGACAGTTGGAGACTGTACGTACTGACTTCAATTTTACAGCGATTTAGTAGCAAACATACTTCAACGTATTTTTAAAAAACAGCATTTAAAAAAATATTAAAAACATGTCTAGAAGCAAATGACTGTAAAAAGTCAGCTGGTACAAAGCACCCTCAACTACACACATGCCGAAGTTCACAACTTTATAGCTCTGGTTGCTTAAAAATGCACAGAAATGTGATAAAATTAACGTTGCGAAATGGTTCATAACGGCCACCCAAAAGTCCATTTAATTCCTTAGACACAGGTCATTCAGAGACGTTCATGAACGAGTACTGATTTCGACTGATTATGCAGTTTTATCCAACCTCCTGTACTTCCGTGAAAGGCTAGCTGCACAGCACATGCCGGTCTTGATCATGCACATGGACGGTGTTTGCTGTGAGGTGGGAATTAATTTTGTATATAATTTAGATAAACGTCACTGCTCAAAGGGTTAAGGACCCCTAGATGTTCTCCGAAGCTTATGGTTGAGCGAATGTTGAAGTTGCGCAGAACTTCTCACACTCCTGCAACGTGTTATCTTTAGGGAAATGCTTGAAGCGGTTCCTAAGTTTCCTTGATTCGCGGAAACAATACTTTCCAGGAATCCCTGTGGAGTTATTACACGTTCCGGAATCGGGTAATTAAAACGCAATTAAGACAGCGAAGTGAACTGGGAGTTTATTGGGTTAGCTGAAAACTGTTTTAATACGGAAAGAAAAGAGCTGCAGTAATTTCTTCTTTACACTTCTCTCTTTGCACTACATCTAACGACAGAAATATACTTTTTCTTGAACACGAGTAAAATGTAATTTCTAACATTAAGTGACGAACATAGACCAAGAATGTTTGAGAGGAAGGTGCTTAAGAGAATACTGGACCGCAGACAGATGCAGCAATGAGGGACAGGACACCTGCACAGCTACTTAATATCAGAAGTATGAAATAGGATCTAAGCTACGTGCCAGATTAAACTGGCCAGGATAAAGAGAAACAGATTCACTTTTCGAAAACTGTGTTTAGTTCGGAAGAGTAAGAAGACGGGAAAAGTCTATAAATTCAGTCCGAACCACTTAGAAGAGACAATAAAACAGGTTTAATTTTAATAATCTTAGGTGTTCTTTAATAAGTAAAAAAAACGCCTGATATAGAAACTACTTCCTCCCATCAGTATGCGACCTAACGTTAGATTTTTATATTTTAATGGGAGTTTTACGGGAGTTCTTTATAAAAAAGTAGTCGAGCAAGCGTGAGTTTGGTAAAAATTGGTGCAGTGAAAGTCATACTTTACTTTTAGGGGCATAAATACAATATCGCACGTGTTTGATACATTCACTGTTCGGTATGAAATAAATTCGGTACAGAAGATATCCACCAAAAATGTTAAGTAAATGTACGTTTTGTAAAACTCAGTGCAGTGGAAGCCAGACTTCGTCTGATCTGCGTGAAATTCGGTACATAAGACCTGAACATAACGCTGTTGGGCACTTACATGTTTCGTAAAAACCGCCGCAGGAAATTCCATACTTTTCGTATGCGCGTTTATGAAATTATAAAACACGTTTAAGGTATAAAACGTGTAACATTTTGAAAGTAACGGCCCCCTTAGTGACGTCAGGGCCCAACGTCACGGAGTACACAGTTTGCAATCTTGGTATATCAACAACTATTCTATAGCTAAACTTACGTACTGTTTGATACAAAAAACTGTAGCAGGCCAACATTACAACGTGAAACCTTTGTTTCCCATTCGTTTCTCCAGCTTCTAAGGCCGCAAAGCTGAGTCCCGAAATGTATACAATCATATTACTGTGCCTTGTGATACATTTAATATCACGACGCAGAGTGAAAAATAAGTCACTCGACTAGTGAAGAAATTCTCGTTTTTTGTGGAACCCAAAGGTTCATTCCCGTATTCAAAAAAAAAAGACCACCGCTTGCCCTATCGTAGACCACATGAATTCAGTACACACTTCTACATCCCCTTTCCTTATGTTCCATTTTGACACTATCCTCCCATCTAAGCCTTGGCCTCCCAAGTAACCTTTTTCCTCTGGTTTTAAGCATTTCTCATCATCCCTCCCTTTATCGCATTTTCAGGCCTATATAGTCAGACCTCTATTTCTTACTCTGTCTTGAATTGTCACGCAAGCAGCAACACAACAACCGAACGTTCAAGTAAAGTTCTCTCGTAATCTTCTTACTAGTTTCATACTTCGAAGCAATCCGCCTCCTCGAATCCCCCACATAAGCACTCTCGAAGCCAAACTCCGTGGCTACCGAACCCTATGACGCTGTCTGATGGGCGCCAAGCGACAGCCGTTATCCGTGATTCATACGTCAGATGGGACCGACTGATCTGAGCCTGTACTGATGTCGGCCACACGATCTGCACATATATTGCATCACTGATCGTTACGGACCGGATCGGCTATCAACATGTCAATTACACACACATAATTTTGCACACAGAAAGATGCAGCATACACATCTAAACCGTGATCATGTTCAAATGCACTAATGCACGACAGAAGCAACAATACGGTTACAAATAAGGTTAACACACAAACTATGTTCACTGTACAGTAAATGCATGTCCTTCGAACAGTGCATTGCTTTGATACCCAGCTAACATAATTTCGGAAAAGTGTATAGGCCACTGAGGAGTTTCACAGTTCGTACTTTTCCCAAAAAAAATTGTTAGGGTCACCAATCAAAAGGTGGACAGGGCATGTGGTATGAACAGACGAGGAAATACACACACAATTTTGGATTGGAAATTGTCATGACGGAGGGGGATTACGGAAACCTAAGTGATGGTGGGAGGGTAACATTATAATGGGTCTGATCGAAATAGGATGTCAGAACGCGGAAGGGATTGAATATCTGATAGGATTCAAGAGATAAGCTTTTGCAGTGACGGTTAGGTACCGTAGCGTTACATCACAACAGGCAGTCTGTTGATTATGCATGCAGGATATCGAGTTAATGAGTCAACCGTAAGTATCGCATAGGTCAGCGAAAAGGCGATGGAAGAATAGTTTATTGCATGGTGGAATGTGAAGTCAAAGTAACAGAACTGACACATTTCTGCACGCAGTTGTAAATTACATTATCTCTTTTTCAGGATTCATTGCTTGAAAGACGTGACGAACTCCAGGCAGCACAGTTATTCCATGTTATCAGGGCACAGTGTCATAATCCAGAACACCACAGCTTGGAACTTCAAGGTTGCTTTATGTAGTTTGTAGGCTGATTCAATGGAAAGGGCATAATATCGCTGAACACAATAAAAAGTGACGATTGTAGATTATATGATGACCAGTACGAAATGGGGAAGACGAGAAAGAAGACGTAAGCAGCTCCCGAATGACCTTAAGGAAACGAGAGGATACTGGTACTTGAAAGACGAAGCACTAGATCGGAATATGTGGAGAACTCGCTTTGGAAGAGGCTATGGACCTGTCGTAAGACAGACTACGGAATGAATTAATGAATGGAGTATGAATACGATATTAACAACAATGACACAGTGTCCAGTGTCACTGTCATTATAAATTATACATTGCACAGCACCCACACGGCAGAGGTGGTGACATGCTTTCAGACACTGCCCAGAAGTTACGCCGAGACTGACGGAAACAATGAAATTCCTTAGTCTGAATAGTACGCCTCCGGGCTGACAACAGAACCTTCCCGTATAGGCACGTAAAGCGTGGCCCTGTTAATATTAAAGATAAAGGCAGGTAAGACAGTTTATATGCCTGCAACACGACTTACAAGACGAGGGAGACTGTAAGATAAACGTTATATTAACTTTCACTGTAAGTTTGTTACAATTTATCTTACTCTGAACACCTCTATTGAGACGGATGAGTCTGTTTACCTAACAGATAGTGTTCATGTCAGTCTTAATTGAAGATTCCAGCCTTCTCTCTCATCAGCAACTGAAACACAGTGCCTGAACATTTAGGCTTACCCACCGCTTCTCGTTCTTCGTATTTCACACAGTACAACTAGAATGCATTAAGATAAGCGAGTCTTGCCACTCAGGTACAGGTCCAGACTGTTTGACATGAGAAAGGAATGTTCATCATGTACATCGAACTGAAGATATTATTCCTTCTGCTAAGAAGGATGCAGCAGGTTCCGCCGAAACGTCAGTACCAACGTACTACACAATATGGTTATCACATAAAAGAAGACCATAATACTAGCCTAAAATGATTGGCATAACCATGGAAAGTACAAGTATAATTCTCTGACACTGCGACGAATCTTCACGGGAGTAACAAAAGCTGTCAGTTATAAATGCGCTTGTCACATTAACGTCTGAATCACGAAGGAAAAAATGGAGTCTCGCGCCACAGAACGTATAGTACGTTGGCCTTCTCGATCGGCCGATTCCTCCCAGGCAAATTACTTTATCCTCCTTGAAATAGTTCGGCGCGGATTTTTTTTCTTGTTTCCAGAAAATTTCAATTCATAATTGTCGTCATATTCAAAGGCTATCACTTGCTACATAATATCAGCACACGTAGTGCAGTCAGCTGCACAATGTTAATTCGTCATTGCACGAATTCTGTAAATTAAGAAATGTTTTTATTTATATAAGTATGACTCAGGAGGAATGAGGAAGCTCATGGCGTATCTTGGGCCACCACTTCTTTGATATTTCTTGACAGACTGAAATAAATAACAAAAATCATCCCTCAGTGAAGAGCAACTTACATTCACGATTTAAATGAGATTCCTTGGTGGGAAGGTTCGCATAAGTCGCGAACAGCTTCGTCATGTCTGTCCGTCCGTCTGTTTATTCCGTCTGTCTGTCCACATATATCACCGCGGCTCCCACTGGACGGATTTTCGTGAAATTTGATATTGGGGACTTGGATGAAAATATTCCTAGGAACTCCAAATTTGGTTAAAATCGGTAATAAAAAAAAGTCGGGCACTTTATACGAAGACCGAGGTACGTTTATATTATTGACAGCAGTACGAAATAGTTTGTAGCTTAAAAACAGTGCAAAGGGAACCAACTGTTACACTTCCATAGCAACACCGAACACTTTTATACTGTTGACAGCTCCATGT
Organism: Reticulitermes speratus; assembly: GCA_021186555.1. NCBI lineage: Eukaryota > Metazoa > Arthropoda > Insecta > Blattodea > Rhinotermitidae > Reticulitermes > Reticulitermes speratus. The sequence continues at coordinate 29,190,089 of JAJKFL010000013.1, read as the reverse complement.
ACGTTAATAACAATGCAAACGTAACGCATTGTTGCGATTCCACGGCAACAATGGTTAGGCGAATGCGCCACGATGTCACATCCTGTTTTTTAGCTTGGTACCAGTCCGGTCGGTTTAACTCTTTCTCCATATTTTCCGCGTATCTGTTTTCTTTCCTAAACACGTCATTACAACATCTAGATTGTAAAATGTGTGATGTAAATTGTTCAAACGAAGGAAGGAACTGGCGAAGCAAGCACGCTTGCCCGGCGCTCCTTTGCGAGGGATGCTTGTCTTGCAGCTTTTGTACATGCGGTCGTGGTTATACGTCCTGTGTCTGGAGACACTCATAAGAGCAGAACATAAGATAATGAGGACACAGAAGCTCCAGCCCAGGAGAAATTGCACGAGCAGTTGGCTGCTGCCACACAGACATACACAGCGTACTGTTTAATGTAATTTACGCAGACTAAATATGACAGGCACAAAACAGGGGGGCTCTATTAACATGATGATGAGGACACTTATGCCAGAACATAGGGTTATTTCATGGTACAGTCTTTACAGGCAAAGGAACCACAAATTTACCGACTTCTCGCTTACAATGTCACCACTTTCAACATGAGAAAGGAAAGAAAAATATTACACGTCGAGATTTGAAAGGAGTTACCTCCCGAAAGAAAGTCAAAAGCGTTACTGATTGAGTTAGCCTGGGTGGTGAAACTTCTCAAGACCTATAGACTTTACAGAAGGCATTTATCGAGATAACGAAATAGAAGAGGAATCATGTGCATGAATCTGATCGGTTTGTAATCAGTGTATATAATCTGTCATTAATTTTGTCCGACAACAAATAACCAGTAAAGACCAAGTGCTAGTACTAACAACAAACATCTTGAATACCCAAGTATTCTGTCATGCTAAGCCGCGCGGATTGGCAATAATTAACCCACCTTTCGAAGGATTGTAGCGCAGTCATCTGCAGGGTCACGCAGTCAAAAAAAAGTCTACTCATTCCTCAGTTGGTTTAGGTAGTGCGGGTTCGATTCCCGATAGTGTCACCGAAATTTTTCATTGATATAATCCTTCCGGCCGACTCAGAATGAGTACCAAGACCAAGGCGACTAGTGCGTAGGTCTGACAACCTTACCACCTTCATGTGCCGACTACCTTGTGGAACCCTCACGGCCTGGACAGGGATTGCTCTTCGTTCCGCTTAACATGACATCTTCAGCTGAAATGTTGTGCTTAACTTGAGAAATAAACAATTATCCACTCCGTTACGTCGGATTCTTACGGGCGGCTATTGTCAGAGTGACCTATCAAGTACGACAGCACCATGGAAGTGGCTGCGGTCGTGAAACAAATCGCACGGGACCTCCTGCCTGTCTGCAAGATAGATTGTTGCCATAAATTAAACTGGGTATGATGTTAAACCATCGTACGCGTTTGCACACTTTACTGCATCGATTAATATGTCACGCTGATAAGTAGAGTTGCCCCACAATAACTGAGAGATGAAGCCAACAGCTTGAAAAGGGGTGGTACATCGGATGGAACAGAAGCGTATACTTCTCACAATAAATGTAGGCCTTGCCAATTATGTGTAGTTTGTTTTAACAAGTTTATCACACAGCGCTGAATAATTGGATAGATGACAGTGTAAAATGAGTTGGAAGGAACATGGAAGAACGCGGTCGTGGCAAGTTTTAAGGTAAAAATTCCAGCAATTAACTGGAGGGACTGACGAAAACTACGAAATCTGCCACGATAGTAGGTGTCCCGACAAGAGTTTCGAATCGGGTACCTCTCGAATAAAGTCAGAAATGCTACTGCTTAAACGAACTTCAGTGGTCAACTTCAGTCTCATGCACTTCTCATTCATTTCTGTAGTCTGTCTTACGACAGGTCCGTAGCCTCTTCCAAAGCGAGTTCTCCACAGGGTGCGATCTAGTGCTTCCTCTTTCAATTTCCAGTATCTTTTCTTTTCCTTAAGGTCATCCAGTAGCTGCTTACGTCTTCTCCCTCGTCGTCCCGTCATTTCTATCCTTCCTTCTAACTTTCCTTCAATCACGTGTTTCAGAAGGCACTTTCTACGCAAGATGTGACCAATCCAGTTAGCCTTTCTTCTTTTTATTGTATGTAGGATATTCCTCTCCTCCTTGACTCTGTGTAATACTTCTTCATTTCTCACACGATCGGTCCAACTGATCTTCTCCATTCTTCTCCAGCACCACATTTCAAAACTTTCCAGATACTTCTGATCTACTTTCCGAAGTGTCCACGTTTCAGCACCATACAAAGCTATGCTCCAAATGTAGCACTTTACTAGTTTCTTCCTTAAATTTAAGTCCAGTTTGCTGGTGAAAATATTCTTCTTCTTGTTGAATGCTGCTTTTGCCATGGCAATTCTGGATTTAATTTCACATGTACACCTTGCATCACTTGTTATGATGCTACCCAAATAATTGAAATATTCCACATTCTCCACTTGTTTTTGATCTATCATAATTTTCATTGGGGATGGTTGCCTTGAGATTTTCATTACTTTAGTTTTTCCAACATTCATTTCCATTCCATAGCGTCTTCTAATTTCAATTAGTCTATCAATCATGCCCTGTAGTACCTTTTCTTCTCATTAACACCTGGTAAAAACTACAACTTATAAAACTCTTTTATTATGTACTTTTCTTCAACCATCCGTTGTGCCCTCTCTCTTGGATTAAAATACTCTCCTCAGTATTCGATTTTCAACAAGGAATATGAAGAACACAAACCAATCAGGAATTGCAGGAAACGTAAAAAGATTTAGATACGTAGCAGACACTACAAACAAAAAATTGGAGTGGATAGGACATATAGTGAGAATGGATCGTGCAAGGGTGGTTAAGAAGCTATTTGATTGTAAGTCGGAGGGAAGGAGAAGAATGGGAAGACCAAAACTGAGGTGGCTGGAAGACATTCAAAAGAATCTTCAGGAGATGAAAGATGATGCCAGAAGGCACTATATAGAGAGGAGTGGGCATCTGTAATTAATGAGGCCAAGGCTTTCAGAGGGCCGTACAGCCAAGGAGTAAGTAAGTATGTGAGTAAGTATTATAGTCGCAAACACTCTGAATATAAGTTCTTACGAATAATATGAAGCTAATTACAGAACGTCTTAAATATAATGAAGCTTACAGAATAGAGAGGAGGTGAAAGTTGTCAGAAATTGTTGAAAGAAAAACAGCGAAAATTTATGCTATGCTGTTCAGAGCCAAAGCAAAATGGATGCCAACGAAGCCAATGTAGTGATATTTCACGAAATTGAATAAAAAAGTCCGTCAGATGCATTTGAAGCTGTATTCAATCACATTTGGCTTCTCTCATTTCCGAATTGGATTCCGGTAAAATATATCTACAAGAAGTTGGAACGGTTTTACTTTCACAGGGACTGCCAAATATATCCTCAATCACTTCGGCCTGTAACACAGAACTGGAGGACAAGATCAGATATCAGGAGTCTACGGACAAGAGTTTGAATGGACATTTAAAACAGATTACACTTCCAAAAGCCTGTACGGCTATGGCGCGAAATATGCCAGTTCTTTATGAAGTATTAGAAAGCTCCTCGACATTAGTCGGACAGATTCCTCATAAAAAATAAAGATCGCCCATTTGTCTCCAGTAGTTTAATATACTACGCCACGTTGCAGGGACACGATCTGGCGCACAAGCTAGTGCATTAGAATCAGGCTAGCCAGATATCCTTCTATAGAGTGATATAAGGTGATCATGAAATAAAATATGATAAATTTTCCACAGGTGTGCGTCATGCAATGCAGCCAGCTGCTGCCAATGGGTCCCTACATCACTGCCGTCCAGCACATAGCTTGCGAACCGTTCTGAGTCTACTGAATAATAATAATAATAATAATAATAATAATAATATCTGGTGAGAAAGCTTCTAAGCAGCCACTGGAAGCTCGAGGTTTAAGTTCTCCGCCGAAGTTTTAATAACGAAAATTCAAATAAAGTAAAATACAACAACATTATGGAACTTTACTGATATAAAAAAAATAATAATAAACGTTTATCACGGGAAATTGGGAGGGCCGGGGATCGAATCCCGTCCAGACCGGCCCCGGAGCCCACCCACCCTCCTGTACAATGGGTACTGGGTCTCTTTCCCGAGGGTAAAGCAGGCGGGACGTGCGTTGACCATCCACCTCCATCTAGCGCCGAGGTTAAGGATGAGTACAGCTGTACCTCTACTCCCCCTCTGTGCCTTCAATCGCATGTACCGGGGCGACTCTTACTATACGTGTAAAGTATTACATTATTGACATTCTTGTACAGTTACACTGTTTTATTATTTACATGCTTTCAATGTTTTCGTTTGTGAAGTTTACGCAGGCCAACTGACACAACGAATTATATACACAGTCATCCCCCGCTTGTCGCGGGGTTAGGTTTCAAGACCTCTCCGCGAAAAGCAAAATCCGCGAATAACTTGCCGCCCCCAAAAACGTTTTAGCATTTTTTAGCGTTCTTCTTTTCTTTGCAGAAACATTGTGATCCTTCAGCTCCTTGAACATCATGCGTTATGGCGCGATATCCTGTTCGAGTTGTCGAACAGTTCTAATGCTACTATCGATTGAAGGGTCCGAGTCGTGTGTTTTTATTCTTGGGGCGACCCCGCGAAGTACGACCCCGTCGAAAAGCGAGGGATGAGTGTATACTGCTATGATGAATAACGGTATTGGACAGTCGATGTATATGTTTGAGATATTTCCGAATCACGACACCGTCGATTTACGACCCGGTCGTCTGAACGGAACCCCGTCGTAAGTCGGAGTGCGTCTGTATTCTTGACAAACTTTCTTCTCGATGGCTTTAGCTCTTGATTCGTTCTGTGTTTGTGTTAAGTGAAACCGAAAGCCAAGTGCCATGCTGTATCAGCAGCAACACTCCTCTGTTGTTTCAGCAAGGATCACGTGCCCGGTGATGCTCAGTACAACCAGGGTAAAAAAAATACGACGAAAAAGCACTCAACACGAGTCTACCTGCACCCTGCTTGTAAGTGCGTCTGTTTTAATTTATCCCCGTGCCATCAGAACCAGACTAGACTGGCCGAGAAGAGGGTGCAGCGCAGACCGCCATAATTTATTTTTCTCCGGGAAGAAGAGAGTGTAATGCAGCTTACTCTACCTCGTTAGGCTTTATTCAGAGCTGTAATTCTGCCGAGTTGGGGCCGGGAAGGAAGGAAAGTGAACCCCACTTGAGCGGCCTGAAAGCATGGTACATTCTCTATCAGCTTACAAGAGATAAATTATGCCTTTGTGTATAATTTAATATGCAGGTATAAAGCCAAGGGATTTAATTAACAATTGAAAATATGAAACTTAATCCAGCATGATCCAAATGACCAGACAGACAGGACAGTTGAGGTGAGCTACGGCTTTACCATTAATATTAAAATAACCGACCCTCAAGATAAAGTGGAGAGGTTAACCGTTCATAGCCCAGTAGCATCTACGTGTATGTACCTCCTCCTGTGACACACCCTGTATTCGTATGCTCTGTATGATTCTGTTAACAAGCAGCGATTGCTTCCGTGTACGGTACACAGTACGGCATTACTAAATTACAGCAAAGTAAACCGATATTTACAGTCATAGCTTCATTACTGCTGCTCAGCGTTTGGGACAAATCCGGTTGAAAGCTGGGTTAAAAGGCTGACTAGCTTATCTCCGAATACAAGAAGCTTCGTCTTGGGACACCGTTTCAAAATTACCAAGAAGTGAACGAGGAAAGGGCTACATAAAGTCGACAGACTTAGTAAGAAGACAAGACAATTGAAGGAGCGGTAAGTCTATTAACTTGTAAGGATTCAGGTCATTTAATTTACATTTAATTTACGGAGTAATAGGTAAAGGTAAAGTTTTACTTGTTCAAGCCACGAAGGCGTATAGGGGGAGTAGAGGTATAGCTCTAGTCATTCTTAACCTCGGCATTAGATGGAGGTGAGTGGTTAACTTCACGCTCCGGCCGTTTTGCCCCCGGAAAATACTCCGGTACCAACTGAATATGAGGCTGGGTGGGCCCTAGAGCCGGTCTGGACGTTTTGGAGAAAACGCTCTTAATTTATGGTGTACGTAGCTACATATTGAATGGCCCAAATTAACGAAAACTTCAGATAACCCGCTCTCATGCAGCACTCAAATACATTAGTAATTGCCTTTTAGTGTTTCATAGTTGCCAGACAGCATTACTTGCAGATCAGAATTAAATTATTCTTGATTCCAAATTCGGTATACACACATCAGTATTACCCAGAGTGCGCTAAAAATAAGAGTAAGTGGAGGGCAATGTGCCAACTCTGGCCAAACAAAACACGGGCGTGCTGCGTCAGGAGCTTGTTGATAAATGCTGATTCATTTTAAAATACTGCCCACGTTTAGCGGCAGCAACTCACAGAGCGCCAAGCGGACGACGTAACTGGAGGATTACTGGGGGTTGGGGGTTGTAGCGAGGTTCGTTAAATCCCAGAAGCTGGACCTGAAAAACATTCGTAAAACAAGTAACCACTGCATGCACTTGATTATAAAGCAGCATTACACAGTCACCGAAACACGCAGCAGCTAACAACACAAGGAATTAAGCAAGTATTATCTATACTCTTCGTTGGTGAAGGCTACGTTAGATTTCCAAAGGATTAGTCTCAGTAGGATATAATGCCACCAGTATACGTGTTTTAACATGCCATGTTACACTGTGTCATCAGCTATCAACCCGAAATATATTTCACGCCACCGTCACGTTATTGTCTTCCACTTTCATGTAAAATTTACCGAAATAAAAGCTGCAAATTATCCTACAGGCTAACAAACGCACGAAGTGCCAAGACTCAACACTTGCTGACTCTAGCACTGCTCCCACTTCACAAATGCATAGAAGTGCCAAGACTCAACACTTGCTGACTCTAGCACTGCTCCCACTTCACAAATGCATAGAGGCAAGACTCAACACTTGCTGATCTAGCACTGCTCCACTTCACAAATGCATAAAGTGCCAAGACTAACACTTGCTGACTCTAGCACGCTCCCACTTCACAAATGCAAGAAGTGCAAGACTCAACACTTGCTGACTCCAGCACCGCTCCACTTCACAAATGCATAGAAGTGCAAGACTCACACTTGCTTGACTCTAGCACCGTCCCACTTCACAAATGCATAGAAGTGCCAAGACTCACACTTCTGACTTAGCACCGCTCCCACTTCACAAATGCATAGAAGTGCCAAGACTCAACACTTGCTGACTCCAGCACCGCTCCCACTTCACAAATGCATAGAAGTGCCAAGACTCAACACTTGCTGACTCTAGCACCGCTCCCACTTCACAAATGCACACAACTGCTAACTCCAAAGCGAAAAGTTCTTCCGGAGAAGCTAACAGTTCCTCAGATAGCACAGAACTTCCACGTATTTTATGGGAATCGAATGTTCCTCACACTGTTCACAAAAGCCCGTCATTGTCCCTATCCTGTGCCAAATTAAGCCAGTCTACGCCATTTCCCTGCTGCTCGTACGTTACAATTTTTCAGGATCGAGTAGTTTCCAATGGTAAGAAAATCACACCGATTTTCAAGAAAATCGGCCACTTGAATTTTATAGCCGTGATGGGAAGACGAGGAAGAAGGCGTAAACAGCTACTGGATGACCTTAAGGGAAAGAGAAGATACTGGAAATTGAAATAGGAAGCACTAGATCGCACGCTATGGAGAACTCGCTTTGGAAGAGGCTACGGACCTGTCGTAAGACAGACTACAGTATGAATGAACGACGGCAGTATGTGGTGGAAGGAGCTTCGTAATTTTGTGCGTCTTTGCATATAATTAGGATCATAGAATCAAAGATGATAAGATCGGCAAGGGTAGGTAGCACGCATGCAAGAGGCGACAAATACACAGAACATTTTAGTGGAAGAATCTGAAGGAAAGAACCCATTTGGGAGACTTACGCAGGCCTACAGATGGTAACATAACATTAAAGTGGATCTCATAGCAAGATAACGTGTGGGTAGGGACTGGACTTATTTTATTCAGGACAGATACCAATGGTGGGCTTTTGTGGACACGGGAATGAACTTCGGTGGAGCACAGAAGGTAAGGAATTTCTTTACAAACTGCGCGACTACTAGCTTCTCAAGAAGGACCATCCTCCATACAGTTATATGATGGAAAAGGTAATACAGCCTACAATCCGTCTCATGAAACACGTTTCGGCGAATGCTAGGTCTGAGGGCCGGAAAAGCGTAGTCCGTATAGCGACTCGCTAGAGGCTGGAAGGTCCGGGGTTTAAACCCCGGTTGGGGCCAGAAATTTTATTTTCTCCACACCCGTCCAGAACGGCTCTGGTGTCCAACAAGCCTTTTCTACAATCAGTATCGAGGCTCTTTCCCGGGGTAAAGCGGCCGGGGGTGTGGTGTTGACCACCCACCCCCATGTACGGCCGAGGGTAAAAATGACAAGCGCTATACCTATACTATCCCTCTGTTATGGGGTGACCTTTACCTTTAATAGTAGGTGTAACTGTGGTTCCTACGCTTCCATTTTACCTACAGCGCTGCAACCCAACTCGGGCCAAGGCCGCCTCTTTTTGAGGTTTCTGGATCAAAGGCAACTAGACACACACACACACAAAACCCGGACCCCTGAACAAGTGAGCAGCCCGTCGCAGACGCCGCTACCTACACAACACGCAACAAACACAAGACACAAACTTCCATGCCTTCAGCGGGATTCGAGTCCGCGATCCCAGCAATCATGCGGCTGCAGACCTACGCCTCAGACTGCACGGCCACCGGGACCGGCTTGGATTCTATGTTACAAGTATGCAAATGCTGAAATGCCATTACCTCTGAGATAAACACAGCTCAGCGATTTTATGGGAATAAGTAATGAAGACATAAAACGACACGCTTAGTGCTATTTGTAATGCAGAGCGATTTACAGAGGTGGTTGACAACATAATTTGAAATGAGCTTAATTAACAGCTCATATGAAAACGCTGCAAACATATTTCATTAGCTTCATTAATATTGACTCTCAAATTGTGTACGTTTAATACTATTTCGCAATTCCATCAGCAGGTTGGATGTATTCTGTGTTTAAATTGAGTTCTCCCGAGCTACGTTCGTGCGACAACATGGTCGTGATTTGAATTCACCACAGCAGCGAAATTGTGAACTGTTGCGCGCTCTTCAATTTATATTCTGGACGTGCTTGCTATGCAGTAACAGTCTGCTGACCATCTGCTGGGAAAATGTTCACAACATGTGAAATGTGGAAAAGCGAACCAACCCTTCGACAGCCATCCTCAAGCTGCTGCGGTTGGTGCTGTCAGTCCCATTTACACGAACCAACGACTCTTCCGGACGGCTGGACTCAACACTACAGAACAGCTGCATTTACACCATCGCAATTTTTGACATGCATATTATATAAATAACAAACGAATACTGATGAAAATGGAAAGTATTTAGGGCACAGACACACTCTGGAATAATGTATGTCAGGTGGGAGGCAGACGACAGCTGGGTACTGACGTTTTCACATTTTAGATGTCCTCCCGTCAATAAAATTAGTCAGGTTGTGTTTACAGAATGCAGTGAAAACAATAAAACGTCCTGAAAATTAGTTGCAAGTAACTGGCACGTCCATTAGCAGCACTGTTAGCCTTTGAGCCTGGGACAGGTTCTGTGAGCAAACATTTGGATATACTACCGTAGAGGCACGGTCATGGGTCTGCAGGCGAGGTTCCTACACGAGATTTGGGTAGCAGGCTTAGAGCCTGTTGCAGGTACTTCAATAGTCCTCACATTTTCATACCTTTCGTACAAAACAATAGGAAGAAAAAAACAGGAACACCATAAAGACTGGGCTCCGTAGAATGCAAAAAGAAACATTTTGACTACAAATCTGAAATCCTCTTCACACAGTGTCTGGAATTGACTTGAAAATATTTATTTACCAGCCAAAACATTATGTCACAGCATATATCAATATAACAGCTGTATAAACAGGATTCATATTTGTAACCATACGTGCATATCTAGGATAAAACTGCGGAGAGCATAAAAAATATAAAGGCAAAAAACAATGAAAACATAAACCCAGATGAAACTTAGAATCATTCCAGAATAAATTAGATAATGATAATGGATTCCTGCCTCGTCTCACAAATGTCCACACCAGCTCTGGGGCTCATCCAGCCTCCTCCTATTCAGTCGGTACCAAGGATTCTTTTTCCCCGAAGGTAAAGCTATACTTCTACTCCCCTTACATAGGGGGGATAAGCCATTATAGGCCTGGACAGGCCCTTAGGCCTCCAGGAGGTTGAGGCCCCCAGAATTTCTAGACAATCGGCACATGATGGTGGTAAAGTTGTCAGCCCTACGCACCGGCGGCCTTTACTCATTTCTGTTAGAGGCAAAGTCGACCTCAGGGCCATACTGTCATAGGATTAAGTCAATGAAAAATCCCAATGACCCCATCCGAAATCGAACCCGCACCTTCCGGCTTGTAGCGACGTGCCTGAACCAACTGCGCCACCGGTAACCCGCTCCCTTTACATACCTTCACGTAATGCACAGGGATAACTTTTACTTCACTTTGAGTTACATAGGAACGGAATAATGTAACAAAGGACAAAGTAAAAAGAACCTCTATGTCACAGTTCCTAAGGCGCAAAACATGGTTGTAGAACAAAACAGTAAATTACAGCCTCACGTTTTCACATTAATATAAAAAGTTAGCAACGATCGTTAGCAGCACATACGAAAACACGGGGCAGCTAACATTTCAGTAACAGGCAATGTGCAATATTGTAGGCACATTGCGCAAATGTGTAGAGGAAATGATATTACATTTAAATGAAACCAGAAATCACGCATTTTAAATGGCAGGAGGTTCATGAAAACGAATTTATACAACTGACTACGTGTGTTCCACACGATCTTAGCACAAGCTACAGGCCTCATTACACGGATCACGGAACATATCAACCACCTATTACCGAGTCTGTTCAAAAAGTTCTCGAACGAAAAAATAAAACACAGTACGTACCACATAAACTGTATCCAATTCTAACCCCTTCGAAATAGTCCCCTCCTGCAGTAACAAACCAAAAACGTTTCAATTTCTCCCAGCACTGAATATACGATTTTGAAAAAATCTGTGTCTACTTTACGAATTTCACAATGCTGTAGATGTTCGAGATACACTTTTAACAACTTTATTTTAATGAAATTGATGTTACGAAATGGGTTTAGAACTTTACTCACCCTTTAAAGAGTAGTAGTTGGTCTATGTACCCCAGGATTAACACTAAAATCTCTGAATTTTTTCCACACCGTGTAATTGCGTGTTACATATAATTCTCGAAACAGACAGATACTACTTCGCAAAAACAGCATTCACCGATTGGCCTGTATAATGGATGTGCACTTCGTTCTCTGCGAAGCAAGAAACGAATATTATTATATAATCTGGACAGATTACAGTCTTAAGAAGGTTAAAAAATTATCATTGTTTTAGAATTACTTTTAATTTTAATTTAAATATTTACGTAATAATATCGAAGTATTTTTGCACAACGAAAGTACACACTAGGCAGGCCTAAAATCACCAGTGACTTTAATAGCACACACCACATAAGGTATTCAGTAACGGAGTTTGGAAAGTGTTTTGAAATAATCCTTGGCAGAATGGCTCTCTGGTGATTTTAAAAAGCACCCACAAAGGCGACTCATTAATAGAATGGAAACGTATTGGTTCAATAATTTGTATAATAAATAAGTATTATATTGTTTGTCTTAGACGGCGTTTTTCGTTACTGTCATAATTTCTTTGTAAATAAGTGGTCGTATTATTTTGCTTTGCCGATCCCAGTGGCCGCGCGGTCTATGGCGTGGGTCTGCAGCCGCTCGCATGCTGGGATTGCGGGTTCGAATCCCGCTGCGGGCATGGATGTCTGTCTCTTGTGACATGCTGTGTGTTGTCAGGTAGAGGTCTCTGCGAAGGGGCCTATCACTCGTCCAGAGGAGTCCTACCGAGTGTGGTGTGTCTGAGTGTGATCTCGAAACCTCAACAATCTCGAGGTCTAGGCCTACTAGGGCTGTCGAACCATGAAAAAAAAATATTTTCCTTTACGACAATTTTCTCTGTAGATAATACAAAATTAAAATGGATATATTTTTGTCTTCGGTTTTCGTTTAAAGTTGCTGTGCAAGTAACAGTCAGGAGACGCATGGATTCCTATTTAATTGTGGATACTGCTTTGATTCATGCACAGATGCAGAGCGAGATAGTGTCGGTACACAGGGATACACCCGAACCTATCTATAGGTAATAAAATGTATACACTAACGTACGGATATCTTTCACTAAACACCGCTGTTCATCGTCAAGTCTAAAATTAGGATAAGACCCCAGCTCACAGGAATATTTATCGAATATATACACACGTAAAACTGGGACGGTGGAATTTGTTTATTATATGCAACACACTGGTAAATATACAGAAGACACAAAGTTACAGTCACTTAGCAAGGTAAGTACGGTGTTAGGAGCACAGAAAATGGACAGCGCACCTCGGGAACGGTCCTTTAAAACGCCAGCTGAAGCAGAACAGGCCAGATCAATTTTTGAGTTTACTGAGTTAGCTACTCACGCATCGAGGTTCTCACAGACACACTGCTAAAGATTCAAGTGTCCTGAGATGTCGACTGGTAAACAGTTACCGACGTTTCGCCCAAGCGCCATGTCTGAATATGGAGATATTGGGGTCCTTAAAAACGTCGGTAAATATTTACCAGTCGACACGGCGCAACACTTCCAGGACACGTAAATCTTCAGCTCACTACACTGCAGCCATGGGTTGGAATGACAATACGCAGACTTAGTTTAGTGACTGGAACAGTAAACGACCGGCCCTTCTACGAAACGTCTCGCACAAACACTACGTTCTTCTGGCATGTGGCGTCGTGACACTGAATAACTGATTCATAACTTTTCGAAACGATGTTGTGGTCTCGAAACGTCAGGAACCAATTACCCGGTGACACGACGCCACATCACAGAAGAACGGAGACCTCAACTGTACCGCTGCTTGCACTCTCATAATTGACTGACAGGGTTACGTTCAGTTTTACAACCAACCGACTTTAATTACCCACGTTGCCGACACTTTTTTTTTTGCGTGGTGAAGGGCCCCGCAGCAGATGCTACGGACGCACCGCAGCCTTAAGGCTTCTTATGCAACCCCCTGTGATGAAGATGAGCAGTTTTTTTTACCAAGTTTTACAATTAATGGAGCACCAGTGGAATGAAATTGACAGGGAAAAACCGACAACTCGGAGAAAAACCTGCACCAGTGCCACTTTGTCCACCACAAATCTCACATGGACTGACCCGGGATTGAACCCGGGCCTCCGCGATGAACGTATCTGACATTACTGTGGCAGTGTACACAACCATATATTACACTCCAGTTAAATAAAAAGCGATTAGCGTCCCCCTCTCTCTGTTGACACGACAAGTGCTCTTCCTGGCTGTTTCAGAGATGTCCCATGTGCAATTAAACGTTTGACACTACCAAACAGCAATGCGTCTGGCTTCAGGTCTATTGTAATGACCGGTCCTGGCTATCGTACGCTGTTTTACTTAGTACTTCCAGCCAAATACGTGGATAATACCTACACCGCTTTCTCACGCATCCTTTTCAATTCATCTCACGTTTCATTATCGATCATTAATCTACGAACCACCGCATCAGCTCACATAAAATCAACACTTTTTTTCTATGGCTCAACAGCCCCTTTTCGGGTGCCTGGGCCTCCTCATTTCGAGGTTTCATGATCACACACATTAGACACACCACACTCGGTAGGACTCCTCTGGACGAGGGACCAGCTCGTCGCAGAGACCTCTACCTGTCAACACAAAACACTCACAAGAGACAGACATCCATGCCCCCGGTGGGATTTTTTTTTTTTGCCTGTCCGGGGTTTTTTCCCTTTGATCCATTTTTGTACTGTTTAAATCCTTTCGTCCTTCATGTCACTTTACGTTCCATGCTACCGTCCTTACAACAAACACAACACAAACATCCATGCCCCCGGTGGGATTCAAACCCACGATCCCAGCAAGCGAGCGGCCGGAGACCCACGCCTTAGACCGCACGGCCACTGGGATCGGCAGATTCGAACCCACGATCCTAGTAAGCGAGCGGCCGCAGACCCACGCCTTAGACCGCACGGCCACTGGGATCGGCAGATTCGAACCCACGATCCTAGTAAGCGAGCGGCCGCAGACCCACGCCTTAGACCGCACGGCCACTGGGATCGGAATAAATCAACACTATACTCGTATGCTCGAAATCTGGGAACGTCAAGTACTGAAATCGGGAGAACCAGGAATCTTCACGAGAGAAGACGATTTTTTTCCTCGTGTTGTTCATATTCACCGATCTAACCGCAACGTCTGTTAAGTCATGTTTTCACACAGCTGCAAGACATTTAGTCTGAAACGCAGGCGGTGGATCTGACTCCAGACTTTCACGTGAATCACTAGATATCCAAATCAGTGGAAAGGAACAAGTTACAGTCCAGTAATTCCTATTCACAGAATGTCACTGCCTGCCACAGCGAATCATACAGCACTCAAAGAAAGTCTACTGCAGCATACTGACTAATGGAGACAGCATCATACAACTGAAGTACACACATAAAGCGGAGGAAATGAAACTTCAGGACGATGCCACGTTTAAAACTTTCACCGGCAATAAAATCTTATGTAGTTGATACACTGTCGATAAATAACTTAGAAACAAACAATACACGGGACCTTCAATATTCTTTCCAGGCTACAAGTCGTGTAAGACTATTAGCATAAAAAGCCAACGTTCCGGAAACTTCTCCTTTCCATCCTGACTGCTAACACTGGCAACATACTCAAAGTTAATGTAGCAACGACATATACAATGCATACAGTTCAGCAACGAGGCATTCCATTACAGTAAACAATAAAGGGGCGTTCACTGATAGCTTTGAATCAGATGTAAGACATCACTACCATAAAAAACATGAAAAAAAAGTTATCTACACACACACACAAACACACAAACTCACATATTCTATAGACGTTTGCACTAAACCCCAAGATATAATGGGGCTGTGTCCTTCACATCTGTTAAAATTTTTGCTGGGGTTTACTGCAGCAAGCAGCATGCGAATATTGTTAAAACTTTAAAACTTTTTCCTAAGAAGCACTCTGCCTAGTTTCGAAGTTTATTGAATTTGATCCTTTCTGCGAGATCACTGTTCAGTGTCCGCATTGGCCAGAAATTATGACACGGTTTTATTTTTATGCAACGTACATATATATTCAACATCACATAGTTTCCATGTGCTGGCTTACCGTTCCAAAAGATTTTGATCTCCTGTAATGGAGAACAGCAGGCAGAACTGAACAAGACAGGCAATGTACGTGTAATGTAACACTGCGGCGCTTTCGCCTAAGCATTGTTGCCGTGGAAAAGCAATAAGTACATTATTACGTAGTGTGAGTGACTGTCTGTAGCCTTACTTATCCAGCATGCAATGCGCATGCGCCGTATTATATTGTCATCTGTGGCCTGTCTGGCTCTACCATATTTTTCCACATTATCTCATAAACGGCACGATTATCGGAAAAACATTATTGAACATAAAATGTGTGTTCTGATCTTCACTACAACTTTTGTCTAAAACATTTCTCATCTAAGAAGAATTCAGCGACATATCATCATAAATGTTCATAGGGCTTTGTGTAAAGGACCCTTTATTTTTGTCAGATTTTAATGAAACTTGCATTTTCTTGACAATTTTCGAAAAATACTCAAATATCAAATTTCATGAAAATCCGTCCAGTGGGAGACGAGTTGTTCCATGCGGACGGACACACAAACATGCCGAAGCTAACAGTCGATATTCGCAATTTTATTAGTGCACATAATCCAGCGCCTGTGTCTTGTATTGCACCAACTTTCATGAGTCAGTCTAAATCAAACCAGCTAATGCACAAGATTATTGGGTAAGTATAAGATATATTTTCAACCCCTACATACGTTTCGTCAAATATACTGCCATCTTCAGGGGGTACATATCAGAAAGCTACAAGTGCTATCTGCATCCAAATATACAATAAATGGTTTCACAATAAGAGTTTTTTTATGCATGTCACGATTAAAGATGTATAGATGGACTAGATTAAAAACAATAATACACTATGCCTCTAATAGCTAAAAATAAATATGCCTTAATATCCCAGAGTATAATATATATACAAATTGTTTACAAGAACGATATTAAAATATTAAATATTAAACGTTTATAGTGGGTTTTAAAAAACTAGTGCTTGGCCATGTATACAAGCGTTGGGTTGATCCATTGTGGATTTCGTCCTGAGACCTCACCGAATATGAAATACACACAACGTGCAGGACGAGATCCACAATGGATCAACCCAACGCTTGTATGCATGGCAAAGCATTAGTTTTTTAAAACCCACTATAAACGTTTAATATTTAATATTTTAATATCGGTTCATGTACACAATTTGTATATATATTATATACACTGGGACCTTAAGGCATATTTAGGCCGTGCCATGGCTCAGACGGTTAGTCGCCGGCTCCCAACGTGGAGGCCCGGATTCAATCCCGGGTCGGTCCATGTGGGAATTGTGGTGGACAAAGTAGCACTGAGGCAGGTTTCTCCCCGAGTACTTCGGTTTTCCCCTGTCAGTATCATTTCATCAATGCTCCATATTCATCTACATGTGCTCTAACCGAAAGGACAAACGGGCGAAGCCTGGGAATCTTCCAAAAAAAGCAATGCTCTTTTGGAAATCGGGGAGGATTGGATAGAGAAGTATTTTCACTTTTTCAGTCTTCACGGGGTTAATCATGTCCCTGTCCCATGTAAGCGCTCGTTACTTCTTATATAAGTTGCACCCGGCTACACGTGTTCATTGCTTCGAAGTTCAAATCAATCTTGTTGGCCTACTAAACACAGTGATGTGCCTTTCATAGGTCTGCTTATGAATTGACAATCCTAACAATCACCCACACAGGCCCAGTTACCGTTTAATTAAGAGCCACTGATTTGTTTACACAACAGCATTCAGTGGCGTTCAGTGACACTACTGTTCGCGACAGAAAGTGTTGCTGATGTTAATATGGGGAGTTCTCTCGGACAGGAAGCAAACGGGGTGCTTATTGAAACGACCGGAACAGCGCTGTAATTATGTCCACTTCAGGACGCACACAATGGGGGCAACCACAGCTCACACAGTGGCAGCCGAGTCTTCTATTTAACTAGATGCTATTAAAACTGATTGATGGAACCGCGATTAACTTTGGAGGGATTAAAAAATTGTCTGACGCAGCAAAAATAACAGAGTTGGTTTGAAAAACGCTCTTACGTCATACATAACGGACTGATTCGTCATGCAATTATGATAAACGAAATGACAGCGTATTTCATTGTCCGTGATAATTCGGGAAACGGGGTACTAGATTTGTACGTAGTTTAAAATGTATGGCAGCCATCAGATTACTTCGTAGGCGTATATCACATAATTTACATATTTCATTGTAAAAAACAGAATGCAAATATATATATATATATATAATATATATAGGCCTACAGGGAGTTCAATTGAAAACCGAACCCAGAAGCACGGCAAGCTTAACTGCCTTATATTTCCGCATGTACTGTAGACAGTACAACTTACCGCATGCTAGAACAGGTGTTGGATATGCCCTCCTTCAACTCTCACACATGCTTCACTTCGAGAGAACTGAAATACTGGGGAACCGTATTCTAAACTTCCTACGAGACTTTTCGTACGATTTCTTCCTTACACAGGTTCCTTTCTATAAAGCAAATCCTCTGTAATAAACTGTACCGCATACTGACGAACACAACAAATGTACGTTACACTGTGCTTCACACGTCTGTCCCACACCAGATTATACTGTGAAGGAGAGAAACAGAAGTACGAACGTGCCAACTGAAAGATGTTTATGGTGAATGTCAAAACTGAAATATAAAACTAAAGACCAGTGCAACATGCATGATCTTACTCAGCATTATCTTTCTTCAAGATAAATCGAATATGCAAATCCGGATACAACCAGCATTAAAGAGTTGTGACACTCTGCCTTAAGTTACAAAGTTACGTAGTTGTCTCCCTCTCCCGGTCTGGCTTTACTTATAACGATCAGTCCTCCCACAATCAGCACCTCGGAAAAGCTGGCAGCTCTTATATTACAAAGTCCGTGGACTTCTCTGACGACGGGCCAACGAACTTCTAAGCGTTGCATTAAAGTTACCAAACGAAAAAGTAAATGTAAAGACTTAGACATAAATAAACGCCGCACAAGACACTTTAAAAGTGTTTTCAAATTGCTTTTTACCTAACTTACACCACGCATCACAGGCCACAACCAGAATACATTACCGTTAAGCCAGATTCCTCGATGTATTCTCATTGTGTCTTGTTGGTAGACTTAGTACATACCTACAGTAGAAATCATACTGTTAGTATTCTGTTTAAGGATTTATTTTACTGTGCTTTTATAACGTTCTGGCAAGAATGGAGAGATATATTCGAATTTCAGTTAACAGACTTCCCAAATTTGTTTATTTTTCATGTACATTTATATATATACAGGGCATACACAAAAGAATGGTGCGGTTTCTAAAGAATCCACTATTGATACCGCACCATTCTTTTGTGTATGCCCTGTACATATATACATAGATACATACACACACAATAACTTTGAAAAAAGAATACGTACTTCTTCATACATTCCGTACTTTGCATTATACAGACCTACCATATGTGTAGGAATAAGCGATGTGAGTTTCATAGAAACACAGAAATGTAAAAGGAATGAAATTGGTCCTGAAGTCTAAGGAAAGACTCCAACAATATCTGTTATCCTTTTAAGTGAAGTACGATTCTGTGAGGTAACGGACCTTCGGGTCCCATAAAATGCGGGGAATTTCTTGGCTAGCTGAGGACCTGTTAGCTTCCCAACAAGGACTCTGCTCCATGGAGCTAGTTAGTTAGTTAGTTGGTTAGTTATCCTTTTAAGTGGCATGAGGTGGAAGGAGAGAACATTTTGTGTGTTTCATTTACGAACTTCGTGTGGAGAAAGCATTAAAACGCGCAATGCGGCACATGGCGATAATGAATGTTACGTGATGACACAGTGACGTAACACTATGCGTCAAACGACCATCAGATCCTTCCTGCCTGCGAAGCAATGTGCAGCTCATGGTCTACAGCACGGCTGGCCAACTTCAACTCACAGGCGGCCACACAATTCGTTAAATTCTTGCCTCAGCGCCGCACTTGTGTATACATGTATCGAAAAGCGTGGGGTGGGGTTGGGGGAATACAGTTAACTAGAAGGCAGTTATTTACAAACAATAATTACGCTAAAAGTACGGTTGATTGAATAACAAGGTGGTAGGCCTTACTAATCTCCGTAAAACAGAAAGAATGATTGGTTTACTGTGTGCTGCCTTCAAGTGATAAGTTTTAGTTTCTAAACATTTTCTCAGATAATAAAGTTGTCCTATTATGTTCTGTAGACCTACTATATATATTTTTTTTTCCAATGGCTCGACAGCCCTATATGGGCCTGGGCCTCCTCGTTTCGTCGAGGTTTCATGATCACACACATTGAGACACACCACAGTCGGTAGGACTCCTCTGGACGAGGGACCAGCCCGTCGCAGAGACCTCTACCTGACAACACACAACACTCACAAGAGACAGACATCCATGCCCCCGGTGGGATTTTTTTTTTTTTTTTTTTTTTTGCCTGTCCAGGGTTTTTCCCCTTTGATCCATTTTTGTACTGTTTAAATCCTATCGTCCTTCATGTCACTTTACGTTCCATGCTACCGTCCTTACATCAAACACAACACAAACATCCATGCCCCCGGTGGGATTCGAACCCACGATCCTAGTAAGCGAGCGGCCAAAGACCCACCCCTTAGACCGCACGGCCACTGGGATCGGCAGACCTACTATATTATGTTTGTTAAACTGTATTTCTTAAACTATTCAGGTGACCGGGGGCAGCAAATACTTCCCTCAAGGACCGCATTTTGGCCAGCCCTGGCCTACAGACTGTCACTCGCTGACCCATTGTAACGCCAAGTACCAAGTGATACGGCGGAACAAGCCTGAGTACTAACATATCGGTATTTATGCTGTTCAAGTCCCTTACCCACAAACTTCACTTTAGCGATCTCACTGCGCAGGACGTGGGCTAGGGTAGTAGAAACACCGAGCGTCCTTAAGAGAT
Source organism: Reticulitermes speratus (assembly GCA_021186555.1). NCBI lineage: Eukaryota > Metazoa > Arthropoda > Insecta > Blattodea > Rhinotermitidae > Reticulitermes > Reticulitermes speratus. Next base: position 29,169,696 of record JAJKFL010000013.1, on the reverse strand, counting down.
ACAGGAATGTCAAAACATTCAAAATCCAAGAGCAGAATCCTTTTTGAAACGCGAAAATTCAATAAAATGTAACGATTCATTTCCCCCTCATTAACGCGTGGAGTTCGGAAGTTTTGCCCCATCAGCGTTAAATTGTCAAGAGGCTTTCAACAGGAGCGCCTGATATCAAATTGTTGCTGATAAGAGTATTAAAATTCGCAATAAAGTTATGCGGAATCATGAATATGCAATTACGGAGATTTTAGAAACAAAAATTATTATTCGAAAAAGTTTCATGTATTATAAAGATGGTATTCAAGATTACTTTTAAGCCAATGGAAAATACACAACGTCTAGAAGGAAAAAATTTAAAATGAAAAGTTGGGTGGAAAATATTGGACACTGCTGTTGAGTGATGTAGGAGTGATAAGAATAATGAAGCACTTTAATGAACAACTGAGAGGTACATCCTTTCCTACTGTCAGAATTCAGTATCTCTTCTGTGCGTTTCTGAAATGATAAATCAATCCCATACAGTTAAGACTTCCGAACGGCACACGAAATTGCTTTACACAATGCAGATAAGATGTGGTAAGGTACGCCTGCGTTGACAAAGTCTTCCTGCCCACTATCACACATCTTAATTGATGACAGACTAATAAAAACATTTAATCATTACTAATGTCATGTGACAATTATGACTGCATTAGGTTATTAGTGACGCTGACTCAAGTACTTAGATTACACAGGGTGTACCTACCGCACCAAAACAAGCGAAAAATTTCATATAAATCTAAGCCCGCAAACAGTTTTCGAGGTACGGCCCCCACGTTCGCCTGACCTCGGTCCTTTATACTTTTATCTGTGGGGACACTTGAAAAATCTCGAGTATTCAGCTCCAATTGAAAACTAAGGGACACTTCACCAGCACATTTTTTATACCTGTCAAACAATTCGCAACCGCCTTTTGAAAGGGTACAACAGTTCATGATCAGACGAGTTCCTACGTGCACTAATTCAGGTGGAGGACATTTTGAGCATCTGCTGTGAATTGTGACTTGATAAACAATGAGAACTCAAAAGTAAGTAAATTTGAAACGTGTTATGTATTATGTCAGTTGTAAGTAAAACATTAATAGTTTGTATTACTTTTTTTTCCTTTGTTTGGATATGAAGAAGTCACTCTTGAACTTTTTCCAAGAATTATTGATATACCCTGTATAAGTCGCATGCGATGGGCCGAGAAAGGTGCGACAGAAACAGACGGTCATAGCGTACTCAAGCTAGGCCTATTAACATGGCATTTGCCAGGAAAGGTAGAAGAAATATGGAGAGCCGGTATACTGGCACCAACTGGAACCGAGTACCACCACACCAAACCGGTAATGACTGTAACAAATGAAGTCGTGAAAGGCGATCACATAACTAAAAAAATGACGGGTTGTCATGGGAAATAAGGAAAGAATTGTTTTTCTTTATTTGACATTCACATCACCTCGCAATGAAGAATGTGAAACCGACATTATGGGCAAGGATTTTGGTGGCAGTGACCTGTTTAGTGTTTAGCAACGAATAGAGTGAAAGTTACAGGGTGCACAGAAAAGTTCAGGACATGTCAGCAGCAATGTCTTCACTAGCAAAATCCCGTTCAAATTCAAACAGAACCAAAGACCGGATAAAGCAGACAGCACTTTGTATCATCTTTGCATCACTGGGTAAAAAAGCATCAACTGACAGTGTCAGTCTACACAAACTTCAGTTTAAATAAATAAGTGTAAGCATGTGTAATACAATAAAATTAAGTTTGTAATATGTACGAAAACTATGACTGCATCTGGGGGTTGTTAAACACACACACGCGCGCGCACCCACATATACCGACATACCGTATACACGTGCATTTTTACTTTGCTAAACGGTACTATATAATCTGAATTTTCAATACCAATTCTGCCAGTTTTTTCACATTCAGTTGGAAACTCCCTTTTAAAAATCCCAAAAGAATATCTCTAACACAGAAAAGCGTTAGCACTGACGTATGAAATGGCAATGATAAGGTCACAATTACTAGTTAGAGAACTACTGAATGATGACACTGGCATGATAAACCACCAGGAGGCGCGTGTGTAAAGTACTGTCTAAAGTTGGGTTTAACATGAAGCTCGAATCAGCGATGCACGTCTATTGTTTCATTAATGCATGCCGCAGTTCCCCTGGTCTATCATTATTATCCAGTTCCCGGGCAAAATTCCCTTCCTGTGTACTTAGATATCGCCATCACGTTTCTGAACGACAGTCAAAATGTTTTAAAAAAATCACGTTCTCTCGTTTCGCTATGGGAAATGTAGGATGTGTCGTGTATTTCAGAAATTCAATTCTATGTCCTCTTCCAGGAATAGAAACTGGTCAAGTACTGAGATCCGATTCCTTCATGAATAAATCATTATTACGTCGCCACATGTAAGGGTTGTAATATCTGTTTTGGAACTTGGCAGCTCCGTTGGAAGCCTCTGCCTCATATTCTAATGAGTCCTACAAAGAAAACACTACAACTATGTCAGCAGAACCGCTCATGAGTAGGCGTTTAGCTTTAAATATTCACTAACTCCACAATAATGGAATTTACAACGTAACAAATTGCTGGACTCTGAATTTGTCGGTCATACCAAGCGTGGTGGCAAGAGCAGTTAGTGGCATTAATGGATAGTTTACGGTGTTGGGTGTGGTTACTCGCGCCACACGTTCACTACCTTAGAAAGTCACTAGAAACGACGCGTTGTACTTTTTCAAAAATGAATATGCGACATTCACTCCATTTACAGACACTGAAGCACTAACTGAAGAGCTGCTGCTGAAACATATCCGTGATGATTCAAGGACAGGAGAGTTTCAAAGACAAGAGACGGAATTAAGTACATCTAGTGTGTGAAAAATTATTGGTTTAAACGTTTACTGTCAGGTACGATAGTAGCTGTATAATAGATTTTTCTATCATTTACTCCTGTTACTACTGAAAGTTGAAGTTGATACAGATGACGACATACACGTTTCCAGTCAAAAATATTAAAGAACCCCTCAAACTTTTGGCTAATTGATTGAATTAGATAGGCAGATGTTGACGAACTGTCAGTGCAGATTCGTAACGATTTGGAAGGAGGTAGCAGTGGACTTTGCAAGGTCTTATTTCGATATTTGCCTGGAGATACTGAAACAATAATAAAACTTCAGTCAGAATGCCCACAGTCCGATCGGGACTCGAAATGACTACCTCCCAAATGTAAAGTTTCGGGTGTTATCGCTATAACGACTTTCTCAGAAGACCAATGTCTGGAGTAAAGGCTGCCAGAGAGTCTCAGCGCCAACACAGCTCTACACCTCGCTTGTGAGAGCCGTACTCCGGACCTACAAGCTTATTCATAACTGCCGGGTGTCATTCCGGCACTTGAATCAAACCGACCGCTTGCTTTGAGACATGTATTTCCCTGGAGACGAATCGAGTACTCTTTCTCCACACCACTTTTGGAAGTCGGTTGAGGGTGTTGTTTTGCGGCAGCGTGGAAATCCTTCCCGAATTACTCAGAAGCTACTTTGCATAAAGGTAGAAGTTGTTTCACATTCCGGGGGAACGCATCTGCAGAGTAAGGTTTTAAAACCTTTAACTCAATTTATTTTTGAATGGCTTAGAGAAAGCGCAAAGACGAACCAAAAGATTTATTTTTCTTAAGAACGAAATCCATTTTAGCGTAAAGACGCTACCAGATTCTCCACATCTACACAGATCCAGAAGGTAATCCCTCCACGTCACCGCAGATGTTCCCAGATCCGGCTACTGTCACGCAGTGTGACAGTTCCATTTCAGATACTAGCTTGCTCATGGCTAGATTAAAAAGAAAACATCTTTCTTGCACCGTTTCTAGGACACAAAGAACTTTTCCCGCCCTGCAGTCTCGCTTCACCGCGGATCAAAAGGTGCTTGAACTGTAAAGCCGGAGACGCATTCGCATTGATAATACTGAAATCTGGGAGCGATCGCGCGCAACACATGTGTTTCTCCCTTTAGACGTGGCGAGGATTCGTCCTCTGCATATATTTGACTAGGAATGAAGCAGGCCAAGAGTCTAACGGCAAATACAGAAAGCATCCACAATGTGGATAAACCAATACAAAGTTAACAAACCCCAAGCTAGGTGCAATATGTAATCCAAGTGGCAAACAGTAACACGAAGTAATGAAACTCTCGCAATGAATATTCTAGCAAGTTAGAACAAAAATATGAACAAAGCTGCTTATAAATTAATAACAACAAAATCAACATAGCGCTAGAGGCTCTCTTTTGTCTTCGTTTTGTTTGTCTTTCAGCTTGATTCCGGGCGGTTTTCACATAAAATAGAAGCATAAGTAATGCACACGCATGGCCGTGCCATGGCTCAGGCGGTTAGTCGCCGGCCTCTCACCGCGGAGGCCTGGTTTCAATCCCGGGTCAGTCCATGTGGGATTTGTGGTGGACAAAGTGGCACTGGGACAGGTTTTTCCCCGAGTACTTCGGTTTTCCCCTGTCAGTTTCATTCCACTGGTGCTCCATTACAAGGAAAAACGAAAAAAAACTAATCATCATCACAGGGTTGCACAATAATCCTCAAGGCTGCGGTGCGTCCGTAGCATCTGCTGCGGGGTCCTTCACCACAAAAAGAAAATGCACACTCATATAGCTTGAAAGCCGAAATCCTTCAATGTATATTCATATGCGTAAAGATCTGTAAACTCCAAGCGAACAGCTTACGGGATCTTACTGCTTGTAGCCCATATGCAACAGAATTCGGGCCTATATCAATACCATTTTCAGTCAATTCTTAAGCATTACCAAATAGGTGTTCCTGCATGTGACAGCTGCATTACTGTTTATCAGACTCCAGTAGTAAAATCTCGAAGCTGAGTAAAGACAGCAAAATTCTCAGTCGTTCTACGCACAAATTGTCACAAATTATAATAATTAGGACGATGAAATGAAGGAAGATGACATGGCGCGGTACGTAAGCCTACAGGGATTGGCAGAGACGAGTACAAACGTCGGAAAGATACAACGTGGGAGACCTAGACGTAGACCGGAGGATGATAATATTAAAACGAATAAGGTCTTCGCTCTTTGGGGTCTTATGCAGCGTTGATTGGTAGTTAGTTACCGACGTTTCGGTACAGCCTATCGGTCCCACATGCTAGGGTCAAACATCAGGGACTCAATAAACTGCGATTAAACTGGGAGATACGCACTAAACGCTGACAAGCAATTTTTACCCGCAGTTCATATTCTTCCGCTGTAATACCTACTGTACATGCAGCTTAAACTTCTCCTGAGGCTGCCATTAGAACTCCGGCAAAATTGAACGTTGCCAAACCGAACAAATATTCGTTGACAACAAAACGGATTGGTTAAACCAAAATGATCAAAGCACGCAATTATAGTCTATACGTAACGCAATCATTGATCCGAATGTACGGCTGGTCAAGCTATATGAGGATCGCAAACAGAAATGTGTTGTACAGTGTAGTCTATGCATAATCTGCGTGTGGGAGACAGTGCATCGATGCTAATTGTAAATGGGTACATGTTACTGGCGGGGTTTGATACAATGACATCCACTAAACTGGCAACCATGTTGTATATGTTGTACAGTACAATTAATGCGATGTTCTGTGTCACGAAGGACAATGCCATAGTGTACGAACGAACAGAACGTACATCTGTATCAACCGCATTACACATAACATTTACTCTGCAGCTACACGCGGCAAAATAAGAAGAGTGACTGTGAGATCTTCGCTCTTCAAGGGTCAAGGAGTCCAAGCGTTCTTCTTTTCATAAATGTACATAAGTATCATGTAAAGTGCCCGTTATTGTTGTTAAATTTTAACGAACCTTGAATTTTCTCGACAGATTTTCGAAAAATACTCAAATATCAAATTTCATGAAAATCCGTCCAGTGGGAGCCGAGTTGTTCCATGCGGACAGACGGACGGACGGACAGCCATGACGAAGCTAGTAGTCGCTTTTCGTAATTCTGCTAATGCGCCTAAAACCCCTTACTGACGTGATTATGCCTACACTTGCAACACCGATTTGGAAAACATCCTTCTTTAACAGCCTGCTAAATGATCCTGTTTCACGCACATGTATGTTTTTAAAATTAATGCAAATACTGTGTACAGTGAACCGCAGTTTTGCGGGGTTTAAGGTATGGCAATGTTTCATGTCATTATGTCATTCACTATGGCATTTTTCGAGGCTTAAAATTTAATGTGTATATACATGCGGCCGTTATGTGTGACAGAAAATGGGATAGAAATTGTGACAACCAATGAAACATTGCCGAGGTGTATAGCAGATGAGACAGCGTTACAGTTCTGCACGTAATAAGCGGGAATGTCTAAAATAAATCGCCATAAACATCAAGATGATGCCTATTCTGGCCACACTTTCAGCCTATTTCTTCTCCGCTTTATAATTCACATTTCGCTTCATAGGTTTCGTCCACATTATACTTGTACCGTAACTGAATGGTCAATACAGTAACATACACTTCGACGAGCTTCACCGATGCACTGCACCGATATGCAAAATTAGGCGCAACAGAAGCATTTGACTGGCTATTAAGCACGCGCATGAATTACCTTCATATTTACGTAACGGTGCCTTAAATAATTCGGGTTACAGCTTATGGCACAGAGTAACAGGATGATTAATGACCTCGAAAGGATTTGAAATGAAGCGACCATGGCCACAGTTGAGGCATTATCCCATATTTTGGCTGGAAGAAATGAGGAAAACCATGGAAGAACTTAATCGATATAAGTGGTCTCCGAGCCACATTGAACCCGGTCATATTGCAGCCCTCTCAGCAGTGCCGATTGGCATGTAGGCCTTTATACATTTCATTGCAGTTTGTTACCAGTTTTATACTTATGTCTGTGAAAACAGACGTAAGAAGAACGTAAAATAAATTCCAGTATTTTATACGTATTTTATGAGTGCTGCAAATTCTCTGTGACTTACATTTCTTATGCAATAGGTCTATATCGCCAACCACACAATATCGAGACTCGTGAAACAGCTGTGTAACAGTGTGGCGAGCAAGCGCAAGAAATTACGGGCATGCTGCTGGACCTGAACATCGGGTTCACACTTCTTCCATCGACTCCTTCGCCGAGACAAAGAGACGGAAATCTCAGGGAGCCGTACGTGGACTGTGATAGGAATTCTGAAGTACCTACCAAGACCAGTTCCTTGATAACTCCAACTTTACCGGACACATATCTCGACACCGCAAGTTTCTGCGTCTGTGACAGTTAAGCGCGGTGCACCAGTTTTGTCAACAACAACAAGGAACTTCATATCTTCCAAGAAATGCACACAATTTTCAAATGACCCGGAGGGTAACCTTTATCTGAACATCCCGTTGCGATAACATACAAAGTATATTGAAATAACTCGTCTTTCACAACTAAACTTTTATTGTTTTCAAAATTTAGTATTCATTACGACATGTTTCGGCCGACCTGGCTATCTTGGGACGATATTAGTAATATAAGTTCTATAAAAAGAAATGAGATCTCATTTTTACATAAACGGATAATAATATATAGGAGTTTATGTTATTGATATAAACTTAACGTTGTACGTATTTCAGCTGTTTTGATGCTCTACCTTTTACCAATTTAAGGTACTTTAATGTAAAGTACTGGATTGTCGTATACAATTTTACTTTTTGAAGATTTTGTAGAGTAGATTCTTGGTTTTAAAGTTTCCTTTTGTTGAGTATAGACTAGCTGAAGGATTAGTATTACAGACTATCTGTAAAGCAAGTTAGTAATTTGTAGGTTATGAGCTTCTTTTTATGGCAAATTGTTTTGAATAATACTTGGAATTTGTTAGTGCCATGATTGTGATCTAGTTTTGAAGATATAAAATGCGGTTTTGTTCAAGAGATATATGTAGATGGAACGGTTGTTTGTATTATGCAGAAACTGATGGATTGCTGAGTGCTAGGAGAGGGTGACAATCTGCTTAACCACTGTAAAGCAGCCGTCGTTGGATCTTAAAAAAAAAAGTCTCTGAAACAAGAAACTTCAAGACAGATGCCTTGCCCATTACAATCTCAAAAGACAACAACATTATTTAATGCTTACAAAACACACACTTCTGACGCAGCGTGCCGCGAGTAATGTGCCACGTATCGTCAGTTAATTCCACGTACATCAATACAAAAAGAAATGCGGTAATGGAATTCAGTGCTTACTACTGGTAATTTTCATCGTCAGCATTTAAAATTCAAGACTTGATTCAAAATTGTTTGTCAAGTAAATTATGTCCGTGACGGGGCCGATGATTTTAAAAGGCGTATTTGGTGTCACGCGAAGTAAAACTCTGTAGAACACTAGGGAACATGAAGCGTTGCGGCAAATGGTTGGCACTCCTTCGTCGTACTTCGACTGCTCCTAGTCCGAATCCCGACATGCAGAACGACAGACTGTTGTCACCCATGAATCACCGCTGAAAAACCCGACGTAGCACCTTAAGGAACGCCCTTTTCGAGTTTCGCGTAGCCACTCCAGGCGAATGCACAGAAGGTCCCATTCTCAATCTTTCAAAATTCGTCCCACTTCATTTGAATCTGACATAACATCACTTAACACACTACTACCTATGCGTAAACACAATACCATGAATGCGTATGGGGATATGGAGTAGAGCTCCACGTATTAAACTCCGCAGTAATTTGAGGAGACTGGTAATATTTATGATCCGCCTGCTTTACCTTTCGGAAATAGTCCACGGCAGAAATAGGATAGGAGGATGCGCAGGCTTACGCCGGACTAGAACCCTATCGATAAGTTCGTACAAAATCATTTTACTGATGGAACAGTTCCAGCAAAAGAGAGGAAAATTAATGTATTCATGAGAATATATAAACGCCAGAATT